>JAWNOK010000013.1:2500000-3750000 GCA_035046005.1 Drosophila acutilabella
AGCAGCAGCATAGCGAAGCCGATGCACTCACCCAACAGGCGGAGCAACGCGCAGCGGAGCTCAAAGTAAGTGCCAGGGATTTGGCCAATCAATACGCTGACATGACCGCCAATGCCGAACCAGCTATCATGGCGGCCACTGCCTACTCCGACATAGTCAAGGCCGTCAACTCTGCGGCTGAGCTGAGCAAGGCAGCCACTGAGGCGGCACAGAACGCCGCCGAGCTGCAGAATGGCATCGAGGAGCGAGCCGATAAATCGGACACTGAATCCGCCGAGCTGCTGCAGAAGGCACGTCAGTCTTTGCTCAAGGTGCAGCAGGAACTGGAACCGCGCCTTAATGCCTCAGCAGGAAAAGTGCAGCAGATCTCGGATCTCAACACCGCCACTGATAATAAACTTACGGAGATCAATCTGCTGATTGGTCAACTGCCTGCGGAGACACAACGCGATCTTTGGCAGCCATCCAATGAGAATGCCCGTGATGCACTGGAAATACTACACGATGTGCTGGACACACTGCGACCTGTAAGCAGTCAGACTCCCAAGGAACTGGAGAAGGCCAGAAACATCAGTCGCGACGTGGACATTACGAACAAGGACATTTCCCAGGCCAACAATCAGCTGGACAACGTGGAGAAGGCAGTGCCTCAGCTCACAGAACTCGCTGAGAAGATCGAGGAGCAACAGCAGCGCGTGAGCGAACAGAGCCAGAAATTGGGACAGGACATTGAGCACCTGAAGCGACAGATTGAAACCGCACGCAGAATTGCCAACAACATAAAGGTGGGCGTGAAGTTTACGCCCAGCACCATACTGGAGCTCAAGACACCGGAGAAGGCGCCACTACTGGCCACCAAGACGAAACTCTCAACCTTCTTCCGCACCGAGGAGCCCAACGGTTTCCTGCTGTACCTGGGCAACGACAACAAGACAAGTCAGAAGAACAACGACTTTGTAGCCCTAGAAATCCTCAACGGTTATCCAATCATGACCATTGATCTAGGCAATGGTCCGGAGCGTATTACCAGCGATAAACATGTTGCGGATGGCAAATGGTATCAGGCCACACTCGATCGGGTCGGCTCCAATGCCAAGCTAACCATACGCGAGCAGTTGCCCAATGGTGAGGTAAGGGAGCACAGCAAATCTGGTTTCCTCGAAGGAGCTAACAATGTGCTGCATGTGGATCGCAACAGTCGTCTGTTTGTGGGTGGTTATCCGGCTCCGCCAGACTTTACCGCGCCGGAGGACATACGTGCCAGTTCCTTCAATGGTGACATTGAGGATCTGCGTATTGGCGACGAGAATGTGGGTCTGTGGAACTTTGTCTATGCCGAGGAGAACAAACAGGGTGCAGTGGAGCGTGGTGTGCTGCTCGAGGAGCAGAAACCCGTGACCGGTTTGCGCTTCAAGGGCAATGGATTTGTACAGCTGAGGGCAGCTCCGTATAACTTCAAGAGCCGTTCGAGCATACAGTTCAAATTCAAGGCCGCCAAGGATGCCAGCAATGGTCTGTTGTTCTTCTATGGACGTGATAAGCATTACATGTCAATTGAGCTCGACGATGGCGCCATCTTCTTCCGCTTTAAGCTGGGCAACGGTGTGGTCTCCTCAGGCAGTCAGTTCCGCTACAATGACAATCAGTGGCATCATGTGGTCGCTGAACGTGATGGTCGTCGTGGTCTGCTCAAGGTCGACGATGTCCTCATCAATCAGGAGGATGCACCGCCTGGCTCTGAAATGGAAATGCGCAAAGTGAAGCACATGTACTTCGGCGGCTTCCCCGATCGTCTAAATCACTCCGAGATTGTCGAACAGAACTTTGATGGGTGCATCGATGATGTGCGCATTTCGGGTGTCCATGTTGATCTTACACAGTACGTCAATGGCACCGGCGTTATGGAGGGTTGTCCCGACAAGTTCTCTACCTCGCTGTCGTATCCACCGCACGAGTATGGCTTCCTGCGCATCGCTAACGTTTCCTCCGACAACAACTTCGACGTCGTCATCAATTTCAAGACTCGTCAACCGAATGGCGTGCTCTTCTATGCTGCCAATCACGATCAAAGCTCCACGATTAGCCTAACTCTGAACAATGGTAATTTGAACCTACGCAGCATGGGTAGCGAACTGATCCTTGATCAGTGGCAGTACAACGATGGCGAGGTCCACGTCGTCACAGTGCATCATGATAACAATCAGCTGCGCTTGTCTGTAGATGACATGCAGGACGTGCGGTAAGCTTAGCTCCTTTTAGTTATGCCCCAGGGAACTTAAACATTTATTTCTTCTCTTAGCTCGCCGGAAATACCCGCTCCCTTGGACATCAGAGGCGGCGATATATTCTTTGGCGGTCTGCCTGATAACTACATACCACCCAAGGATGTCATCGCCACTTTAGCCTACTTTGTGGGCTGCATCAACGATGTCACCGTCAATGGGGAGATCATCAACTTTGCGGACAGCGCTGAGAAGAAGAATGGCAACATCAACAGTTGCTCGGAGGATATACTTGGTAAGTGAGGTGTCCATCTCCATCAAGGGAGATTACTTAAAACCTTACCACTGCTAATTCTCTGATTCTTCTTTGCTCCACAGCCTATGAGCCCAGCCTGCTGCCGACGTACTACCCCTCGGGAGCCAATGAACTGGAGCCACCGTCTCCAGTCAGACCCCATTACAACGACAATACGTTCGTGATACCAGCAGCAACAACAACAAGCACTACAACAACCACCACCACAACAACTACAACCACAACGACAACAACAACTGCAGCGCCTGTGGCGGAACGCGAGGAGGAACCAGTGCAACCACTGTTACCACTTGAACCACCGACAACACAACGCACGTTGGTGACTAAACCACGTCCCGAACCAAATCAGCCAAGCGATGCACGCTGCAAGCTGCCCGTGAATCCCAACTATGATGTGGACTTCATTGAGGCGGGCTATCGCTACTATGGCTATCAAGAGCAGCGTCTTGAGTTCCATACGCTGCCCGTGAAGCTGCGCAAGCACTACGACATCAGCTTATCCGTAAGGACCGATTATCCCAACGGTGTACTCTTCTATGCCGCATCCCAGGAGAAGGGTGACTTCATCATTGTCTACCTACTCGACGGTCGTGTGCATCATCATGTCAATGTGGGTGCCACCATCAAGGCGAATCTCACCAGCGAGGTTGTCATCAATGATGGTAAATGGCACACAGTGGAATTCATGCGCAGCAATCGTCGAATTGGTCTCTCCATTGATGGCGAGGAGCAACTAGGTGCGGTGGAACTCAATTCTGAGCGCACACCACCAGCCATGTCAGTGGTGTATCCCATCTATGTGGGTGGTTTCACCAAGATACTCGAGTCCGATGTGAAGCTTTTGACCACATTATCCGGGCCAATGGCCTACTATAATGGTTGCATACGCGACATTAAGTTTAACGGCTTGGCGCTCGAGACGGAGCCGGTGGTGCAGCATGTGGTGCCCTGCACGGATCAGGTAGAGAAAGGAGTCTACTTCCATCAGCCGACGGGTTATGTGAAGCTGTTCGAACGCTTCACGGTCGGATCAGAAGTTTTGATCAACTTCGATTTCAAACCCCGTGAACCCGATGGTTTGCTCTTCTCTGTGCACGGCAAGAACTCATATTTGATCTTGGAGTTGGTGGATAACGTGCTGTTCTTCACGGTCAAATCAGACGCCAAGAACACGGTCGTGGCCAACTATACGCTGAATAACAATGCCAGCTTCTGTGATGGCCAATGGCGTAATGTTCAGGCCATCAAATCCAAGTTTGTCATCACCATTGCTGTGGACTTTGTCAGCTCCCAGCCAGGTGTAGGCAGCGAGGGATCGGCAGTGACCAAGACAAATCGACCCTTGTTTATGGGTGGTCATCATGCTTTCGCCAGGGCACCGGGCATCAAGACCAAGAAGACATTCAAGGGCTGCATTCGTGAGGTTCACATCAACCGCAAGAAGGTGGACATTACTCCCAGCCTGATCTATGGCGATATCTGGCAAGGCGTTTGCCCCATGAACTAAACCGGCGACAACCTCGGAAACTCTACCAAAAGGACTACGAACGAACAAATCTTCCATAACGAACAAATCATCGACGCGTATTCAAACTGAAAGTTCTTTAAACTCTGGAACTTTTGACTCAGCTCACGCGTCGTACAAATATATCTTCTACATATATTCTTAATCTCCAATTGTAATTTGTAATTTGCCTTAAATAAATATTAAATTCAGTTTAAAGTAAAAATTGTTTTCTTCTTTAAAGTTTAGTTTTATGAAAACATTCCTAGCACTAGCAGAACTTTACCATGTACCATCAGATATACCCCATAAGCTTCGATGCTGATTATTAAGTTCCTCATAATATTCCCTCTTCAATATGGTTTGTTTTCTAACTAGATTAAAACCTCAACAACTTGGCCTATATCTTTTTTAATCAAAAACACATTTTGTACGATTTCTGCAGATTATTATTATTATTTATGTTATACATACATATTCATTTAGTTTTATCGATTAGTTTACACAAATCTCTCGATAGAAGTAGAATTGAATGCACAAGGTTCAGCGTTTATTGGAGCGACAATGTAATATTACTAACAAAAGTTTCGATTGTCGCTCCCATAGAACGCTTTAACATTTTCACATTTGGTATGTGTGTGTGTTGGTGTGTGTAAAGTATTTGTTTATTCAAATAGATTTGTTTGTTGATGTAAATTTGTGTGTTGAAGTTTTTTTTTGGGAGAAGATTTTCGTTAAAAGGAAAACATTTTGGTCAAAATTGGACAATTATTGAATTCCATTTTGTGTGTATTGGTGTGTGTGTGTTTTGCCGGTGTGCTAGTTAGTTGTTGTGTGTGTGTGTGTGTGTTAGTTTTAATGTTTGGAAAAAAAATTCACTAAGAAATCAAAAGATTTAATCTTAAAATATATACATATAAATATATATATATATGTATATATATATATTTAAATATTTGTTATGTGTATGTGTAGTTATTGTTGTTGATTTGTTTTTCATAAATTTATTTAGTTAGTTTTAATGTTTTTTTCTGCTTAAACGCTAATCACTAAGATCACCCGAGAGAGATACAAACGCACGCGAACGCGACCGAAATTCCGCGATGAATTCGGTTTAAGGTACAACGAAATCACGATTTTTTCTTTTCTTTTGTTTTTTGTTTTTCTTTGTTTCAGTTAGTTTTGCTCTTGCTTTCAGTTATGCTTTGATTGCTTGATTGATTGGGGACCCGGGGGCGAAGGTCCCGTAGTTTTATATTAGTTATATACATATTTAATATATATTTTTTATTTTTTTCATTTTTTGTATTTAACGCGACGCGAACGAACGACCCGAATTTACATTATTATCACACGTTCCCCCTTGGTTTTGGTTTTGTTCAGTTTTGTTTTTGTTTTTTGTTACCGAAATATAATTAATACTATTACTTAGATTTACTTTATTTGCTTTATTTTTTATTGAGTTCTTTTGCTTTATTAATTTTATTTAAGTTAAGTTTTCTATGCTTTTGATCCGCGATAATTTCAAAGACTTTTGTTTCCAGTTTGTTTAGTAGTACACTTTACACCTAAATCGTTAAAAAATTTGTGTTCTTTTTCTTTGTAATTGAAAAAAAAAACACGTTAAATTATATGTAAGGTAACTTATGTAAGCAAAAGTCTGAGAAAAAATTAAGAAAACAAAATAATAATTATTAAACATGCCCTAGTATACAAAAATTATATAATACTTTAAAAAGTGATCAGTCAATAGGTTACTTTGTTGTTGTTTTCAGTTTTCATTTCCATTTAGTTTTTAAACATGTCTCACAAAATAAATATCATTATCATATTTAGTAGATTCAACGCAATTCTAATCTCAAGTTTATTATAACAAAAACTCTAAAAAAAAAAGTATAAAAAAGAATCTATAAATATCATGTCTCATTTTACAATTATAAGTAAATTTTTGTATTAGTAACAGTTGCACTATTATTATTTATTTATACGACGTTTACGTTTCCTTTTGATTTAATTTATTACCCGACGATATACGATTTGCGATACACGATGCGATGCGATACGAACGAGGCGACGATATTACGCGAACCCGACCCGAAACCGTTTAAAACCCGATACGCGATTGATTTCATTATTATATACGAAAAGTGTTGGACTTTGTGGTTGTGAAATGAATGAATTAAATGATTTGAACGGAGCTTTTTCATTATAATCTTTTTTAAATAACGTCTTCAGTCTTTATTGATATTTATTCATATATATTTTAGCTGTTTTTTTGAATGTGTGTGATTTTTAAATAACTTATGTCGATTTCACAACAAGTCCAACGATCTTTTCAGTTTTGTTTTTGATTTAATTACCGATTGCTTTGATTTACTTTCGTTATATTATAGTTTAATGCGTGTGACGAAACGCAAATATCAGTTTTAAATTATAAATGATAATTACCAATAGTTAGCCGTTTAGCGGCTATACTTTTGAGTGTATGTGTGTGGCTCTGTGTGTGTATGTGTGTTTAGTATTATTGTTTTGGCTTGTGTTTACCTATTTATATATATAGCACTGGATCCGGTTAAGTACGCCCGGAACACACAATGTAAATATTTGTATAAGTTCTCTATATAGAAAACGGACAGACACAGAAATCATATCCAGTTCTGCTTTATAGCTATAGTATGCATTGGTTAAGGGTGTCTCTATATACTATATAGTGTGTGTAAGTGTATGTGTTTGTTTTTTCTAAGCAGTTATATAAGTTTGTGTGTGTTTGTTTTTTTTTTTACTTTATAAGTTTGAATATCCAAATTGTTGTGATTGTAAATGTAATTAAGAATTATTCGAATGTGCATCGAATCAGCTAATTAAGTATTATATATATATATAGTATGTATAGTTGTATATAGTATAACATCGGTCTGGCCTACTGGTGGCTTATACGCTAAAGTTTTTTGTTTTGTTTTTGTTTTAAGACGACAACACGCTTAATTCGCATACTTGAACATAATTGTCTAGATTGATAATTCTTGCTTATTTTGATGGGTTTGTTTTGTGTGTGTGTGTGTGTATGTTGGTGTTGGTGTTTTTATGTAGATATAACACTTGGTTATTAACTCATCTGCCAAAGCCAGGCTTTAGATCTGGTACATGGTAACCAAACGCTCGGCCAGATTTGGCGGGAATTGCTCCACAAACCGACGCCAATTCTCATCACCCACTTGGGTCTTGAAGCCGTGCAGTATCTAAAACAACAGGCAGTTTAATAAAAGTTTAAGCTCTTTAAAAAAAAATGACCTTACCTTTTGTATCATCTGATGCAGATCCTGTGGGGGATTCACCCATGAGGCAATCGCATCGCAGAAGAATATAAAGTCGGGCACTACGCCAGCGGGGTTCACTGTGATCATGTGGCACATACCACGGAAGGCCGAGTCCTTTTCATCATTGTCCCGTATGTGTCGCAGCGATGTGCACCTAAATTCATTTAATTTTTTGGGAATTAAATAGCGATACAAAATGGAAATTGAGTTTAATAATCTTCAGTTAAACGTTTTTGAGCCATGCCATGCAGGCAAACACTCAACATAAAAATATTTAGAAATAACAAGATAGTTGATTACTTATAGTATGAAAAAGTTATAACAAAAGTTAAGGTTTTAGTTGCTTGTGTGTTTTTTGGAATATATATTAACTACATAAGCCAAAAAATTTTAAAAGATGGAGGTTAAAGTAAGGAAAACTATATTGAATGATAAAGAAATCGTGTTACACACCACTGTCGTACAAATTCGGGCAAATAAGGAGCCACTTCAACTGGGCACACATAACCTAGACGACCGATTGTTATTGCTAAAACAGAAACAGAAAAAATATAAATAAATCAACTGAATAAATTATATTTACATTTATTGTGTGTTGTTGTTGTTGTGTGTTTTCGAATAAACAAATGTTTACACCGACATTATGCATATATGTTAAGTATTATGTATAGTAAGGGGATTCCATGTAAAATTTGCGATTAGTTTTTGATTAGTAGACAAGCAAATCAAGAGTCCCCTTAGTAACATGTGCGTATATGAATTTAGATGTGTTTGTGTGTGTGAATTGTTGTCAATATTTAATATTCCTGTTGCTCTACATGCAACATTAAATGAAATGCGAAAATCAAATTTGTGTCTTAAGGTTTTTAGCGCATACATATATGTTGTACAGACACATACATATATACACATACATATACATGAACACAAGTATAATAATCATTTATCAGCCATAGCATCTGATATCTGTTAGTAGCCACACTCACCTGTATTCTCCAGCAGCGTTTTTGGCGTATTCGGGCGATTGATGATGATGAAGAGATCGGTTAGTACAAGGTGTATGTACTGTTTGGTTTCCTCACCTGTAAACAACATAAACAAATTGTAATTATACTCTATAAATAGCACACATGCTTGCTTGTTTAAATATAGGCATCTGGCAGATGTGGTAGTTTGTGGTCATAACAAACAGTGGGAGGGGTATAACTTTATATACCCTGGATTTGGTATTGTTACTTTATAAAACTCTTCTTCCATTGCTTACCCAATTTCATGCAAATTTCACCAATTGCCCATGTCGCATTGTTGCAGACCGAAATGAAATCGGGATTCAAATTCTGACCCAAAATGGGAAAGAAATCCGCCATGAAGGGATGCACATGTGGAAAGCAAGCCTTGGTCAGATCACCCAGCAGAGCAAACGAGGACTGTCGCACCTACAAAAGCAAGCAACAACATAATTAAAGCTTTCAAGTAGTTCTTTAAACTTACTTCGGGCAGCACATCCTGCATGCACTGGAAAAGCAGGTGCATAATATTGCTATTGGTCACTAGGGTCTCAATGTGCCTATCCAGACCCTCGGCCAGACCAGACAACAGATCCAGAGCTACAATCATGCGCTCCTTATCGGGATGATCGAACGTGTGATTTTGTTTGCAGATCTAGTTAACAACTCATATTAATATCTAAATAACATATGGAACTTTTAGGTAGCCTACCATTTCCTGATTAATTGTCTGCTCGATGAGGGATATGCATCTTCTGTAGACGGGATCACAATAGGGCAGGAAACCCGATTGCAATGCGGTGGCAATGCTGGACAGGCATTCAAGCAATGGAAACAGATCTTTGTCATCGTCTTTCAGCAGATTCCATTTGGCAATCAGTGGCGGCATCAATATATCAATATATTGCGGCTTATTCAAATGATGCCCAACCGAATCGGCCAAGGTGCCAACGGCATCATACAATATCAATAGATTCTTATGCTGATACTTGGAAAAAGCAAACACCAGTGTCTTTAGTATGTATTCCAAATAGGGCACCAGTTCGGTGCACGCTTCCTCCTCCAGTGTGGCAAACGCCGAGCAAGCAGCCTCCTGTACACGCTTGTTGGAGTCCAAGATACGCTTCAGCAGCTCCTCCATCAATGGCTTGAGGTACTGATCATGGGGTTGATTGACCACCCAATTGGCATAACGGGACAGTGTCCAACAGGTGATGGAACGCACCAGAGCCTTCTTATCGGAAAGACAGCTAATCAGATAGGGTATCAATTCGGGCAAATGTTGAATCATGCCCTCCATACAACCCTCGGCAATGGCACCCAAGGCCAACACACCGCTCTCCTTGATCACCCATTCCTGATGGAACAACGTATCCTTCAGTATGGGCAAAACAATGGGCAGACAATCCTCACGGAACACATTAGCCAGCACATCCAAAGCAGCTGCACTGCATTTACGTAAATTCCACTCTGACAGCGAGCTATCATCGTCCAAACCATCATCGAAATCATCGTCATCGTCTTCACCACCACCAGCCACAGCCACCTGTCCACCCTCGCCACTCTTGATGGTGTGTGTGCGGGATTTGTGGAAACGTGGACGTATATCCTCCTCACGATCCGGCACCATATCATCCTCCTCCACATTGCCTTTGAGCAGTATAATATCAATTTCTGAATATTTCATGCCACGAACAAGCACTGGCGCAAGCTGGGGCAAGTATGGTGCGAGCACATCCTTGCAGATGCTCTGCTCTGCCAGGGATAACCAGAATTCGGACGCTTCCAGGGCCACGCCCTCGTCAGAGTCTTGTGTGCGCAACAGCATATACTGAAGGGTAGAGAGAAAAATGGAAGTTTATTGTCAAAGTGGTAAAAATTGAGTATAGTAAATTGTACCGACTCTAAAACGCTCTGTACTTTAAGTGCACTAAATACAGGTAAGTGTCCCATACTAAAACCAGATCAATAACAATTTCTATTATCACTTTCTTATCAAATTTGGTGTGCCTATACTCTATATTTTCCTACACACAACGGTTAAGTTTAATTAGTATATCTTAAATTTATCTGTTGTTTAAAAAATAGCAATCTAACTGTCCCTTTGGGGCTTCAGGTCTTATAGACCCAGAGATAAAGATTCTCAGACGCAAATCTCTACGGAAGTGATGTAATTAAATCGTCTCTTGCTGCTGATAAGAAATAAGAAATATTCTTCCGTCTGTTTTAAAACCGATTCAGACCTTTATACTACTTATAAGTACAGGATTTGAAATCAAAATAAAGAATATGTCAAAAGTCAGTCTAAAAATAATTCCCTTACTTACCTCGATGATCTGGGACATGTGAGGCATCAATCTGTCCATGCGGACCTCCAGCAGCATAACTAGACCATGGCAGACGTTCTTGCGCACCTCGTGATCCTCATCGGAGGAAAGATTGAACAGATTCTCAATGAAAGCGTCTATGTGCAGCATCAGTGCCTGCGACCGATTAATTATAAACTGGTTGATGCAGCCGATGGCATGAGACCGAATCTTGGGACTGTTGTGCTTGAAGTACTGCAAGAACTTTGGTATCATCACATTCAGTGGTCTATTTAGTGCCGCTGAGTCCAAGATTTCAGCGGAATCCTCGCAAATCTTTTGCAATGCGCTGAACGCACCCTCGCAGACATTGTAGTCCGGATTATCGAGCATGTCGCACAACGAGGGCAACAATTGTGGCCAATTCTGTAGGCCACCATTGCTGGCAATTGTGGTTATTAAAATGCTGACAGTAGCGCGAATCAAGGCGGAATTATCGCCAACAGCCTGAAGACATTCGTGTTTAATGTACTCGACAATTTCGCTCTGCAGATTGCTGCCGTGCATGCGTATATTGTTCTTCAGAATCAGACCACTGAGGGAGCGTGTCGGTTCATCTTCTGTTTTCAATTTAGTCAGCACATAGATCAAATAATTGTTAAAGTCTGGATATCGATTGAATTCCTCCAATTTCTGAAATGAGTCACAAAAAATACATAGAACAAAAAATAGTTAAGTATAGGAAATGAATTATTTATGGCAGTTTCCACTTACCATTTGCACGGCCATTTGCGTGGCTGTGTCTGGTGACTGCGACTCCTTCAAGATCGCAATGATCTGCTGCAGTCCCTCTGCCTGCGGTTCCCACGACATTTCGCTGACGACGCTGATGGTGCTGCTTCTGGTAATACAGATGATACTGCATGATTGCGATTCAGCATATTCAATCATTGTTATTTGCAAAAATTAAAATTCGTTTTAAGCAAAAAAAAAAAAATTCAGTTTGATAGACGCCTTTAAGCCCCACCCACAAAATGTTCAAATTCTAAGCAAGTTGAACGCCCTTTTAAAGGGTAGTACGAGAGTCACTTTGTTCCGAGGCCATCTCTACACATACACATTCACACACTCACATACACAGTCAATCAGTCAGTCACTCACAGCCACTCGCACACATGCTCAGTTATACAGACGTGAGAAAAAAACACATAATGTAATAACTACTTCAGGCTTGTCACTGCCGCCATGTTCTTTGTACACATTTAAGCACTTTTTGACAGTTTCCTTCATTAACATTCGTTTGTCAGTTGTCACTTACCTTCAATAGTATTGGATGTGAGTTAAAACTAATTTTTCTGAGTTGCACTCGATAAGCCCCTTTAATTTTCTCTTTTTCACTTTTCCTTTGCCAGACGAAATTTTTTATGTAGCTTGAGTGTGACCAACTGTATGACTTACAACAGTGCGTTCACATTGCAAAAGCAGTGCTGTGAAATGGAAATTCGCTATTGTGAATGACTTGCTAAAGTCACGGTGTTTAAAATTGTTTAATTCTTCACATAAAAGAGGATATTTTGTTGCAGTGTCTTTCTAATAATTTGTTCATGGTTAATTTGTTAAGATGTTAAACAAAGAAAATCAGTGATTTATTTAATTCTGTTAATAACAGTCTTTTACATGGTTGCTGTTAATAGCGGTGCCAGTGTTAGTAACATTTTGCTTTGCTGCAAAAATTAGCATCGTCTGCTTCTTCTTGAATTGTTTTGTTTGGGGTTTGAGGCCAGACAGACGGCAAATCCATTAACTTTAAACAAAGGACCACGTTTCAGGACATTCATCCCGAGGTCAACAAGCAGCAGCCGCCGTATTAACCAGCCACAGACGGCCAAGTGAAAGTTTCTCGTGCTTAGTCGCATTACAACAGCAGTTGCGGCCAGACATGAACAAGCGCAACAACGTGAGTGAAAAAAAAAAAAAAAACACGCATACAAAGAAACAACACAATTGACTTACAATTAAACGTTTTCTCTCATTTTATGCAGATTCGGCTACCGCCGGAGGTGAATCGCTTGCTTTATGTTCGCAATCTACCATACAAAATAACATCCGACGAGATGTACGATATATTTGGCAAGTTTGGAGCCATACGCCAGATACGCGTGTAAGTTGAAAGAGCACCAAAGTCTTCGCACTCTTTAGCCCAGTCCCCAAGCATGTAGTATGGACTTATTCTCCTGTGACCGTTAAACATCTGTAACTCTGAGACTAAGTCGTAGAGTCACCACAAATCATTCCGCCAGCATTTCTTGTCTATCATCTCATTTATGGGAACTGGGCAATCAATAGTCGATCAATTAATACACAATCTTACTTGCTTCTTTGTTTAATGATTTCCAATTTTTTTTTTGCAGTGGAAACACGCCGGAGACTCGCGGCACCGCCTTCGTTGTCTACGAAGACATTTTCGATGCCAAAAATGCCTGCGATCATTTGTCCGGCTTCAATGTGTGCAATCGCTACCTCGTCGTCCTTTATTATCAGTCCAATAAGGCCTTTAAGCGTGTGGATGTGGACAAGAAGCAGGAGGAGCTCAACAATATAAAGTCCAAGTACAATTTAAAAACGCCGGAAGCACCTTAACTTTCCTAACTTCAACCGAGTGTAGAAATTTTTGTATGATTGCAATTTAAAAATTTTGTAGAACTTTTTCAAAAGATTTTTGTATCATTTTAAATTGTCCACATTCTCACATCATCATCTCATCCCATCATCACCAAATACATCATCTAAACTTTTTTGAATACTTCTTGTATTTAACGGGAAGTATTTAAAATAGTTTCGGAACTCATTAACAACAAAAAACAAAACATTCATCAAAATAACAAGCAACTAAAAAAGTGAAATACAAAAAAATTGTAAAATGATTAAACTCTTTTATTTATGCTGGCCTTTGAGCAGACTTAAAGCTAGTTTTGGTTAGAATTGAAAGGGTATCGAGCTGGAAAGCTAGTTCTCTGCTAGAAATTTAGCTAGCTTCAGCTAGCTAATGAAGCAGTCAGTCCAAACTAGCGTTATTATTATTTATTTGTACTATAAATATACGTTAACAACTTGTCTAATCAGTTAAATATTAACCAACAATACAAACCCTCCTAGGAAGTGGAAGATTTAGTCTCATCGTCGTCTGGTATGTGGCTCTTGATAGCTGTCGCTTGATACTGTTCATAGGTATTTTGTTGCTTTTCCAGCTGCCGCTGTTTAGCCAGTTCTTGGAGCTCCTCCTTAGCAGCTTCGGCAATCTTCAGACGCAGTGCCTCCACACTGCGACGTTTTTCGCATTTCTGCAATTCCCTTTGTCGGCACTTTTCGGTGATTTGTTTTGGAGGCTTCTCGGTCTTCGCTGGCTTCTCTTCGTGTACCTTTTGGTGGCGTATCAGGGCCGCCTCCTGGCGAAAGTGGGTGCCACAAGTCTTGCAGGCATAGGGCTTTTCCCCCGTGTGAATCCACTCGTGTTGCTTAAGGGATTGCGAATTGGCAAAGCGACGTGAGCAGTAGCGACACTCAAAGTCCTTGACCTTTTCGTGGACGCTCTTGTAGTGACGCTTCATATTGCCCAGATTGTTAAAACCCTGATTGCAGCCGGGACAAAAGTGTATGCCCTCCTGCTGCACAAGTTGCGTCTGAGCCGGTGGATTTGGCTGCACCAAAACAGCAGGTATGGGATTGATGACGGTGCCAGCCAGCTGAGCAATGTCAACACGCTCCACGCGACGCGGATCACGAGGTATGGTGGCCACCGACTCTGCGCACACCTTTAGCAGTTGATCCGCCGTTCCACTGGGCTGCTCCTCGCCCAGCTCCACCTGCCGCTGGCGATATGTCTCAATGGCACGCTCCACACTCTTCTCGTGTATCTTCAGATGCTTGGTCAGGCTCTCGGTGTATAGAAACTTCTTGCCACAGACCTTGCACTCGCAACGCTTCTCTCCCGTGTGAGTCATCTCATGGATTTTACAGGCGTGGGATTTGCCAAAGGTCTTGCCACAATATTGACACGCATAATTGCGAACCTTTTCATGCACTATCTTGACATGATTATCCAGCGCTCGCTTAGTGTGTGTGGCATGCTCGCAGACGTGGCACTTGAACATCTTCTCTTGCGTGTGGGTCAGCAAGTGTTTGCTCCACTCCTGGCGCGTAGTCTTCCCCACACCACAGTAGGGACACACATAGTTCTTGATGCCCGCGTGACGCAGCAGATGATTCTTCAAAGCACTATTGATGTGAAAGGCCTTGCCGCAAATGTTGCAAGGATATGGCAGCTGCTCGCCCGTGTGCTTGTACATGTGCTTCTTGAGAGCCACGGGACAACGGAAAAGCAGTCCACACTCGCTGCACGCTTGCTCCGCTCGTGGAACACTTTCCCGCGTCAAATTGTGCACCTTCTTTAGATGAATCGTTAGCAGTCGCATGCGTGGAAATAGCTGCTTGCAGTCTGGAACAGTACAGGGTATTTCTGCGGCTAGCTTTGTGTGAGCATAGTCCGCATGAAGACGCAGTGCAGCCGCTGTGGTGAATCCCTTTCTGCAGGACTCCATTTGGCACTGAAAGGGAAGCAGTTCATTGTGATGCTTCATGTGCTCCTCGTAGTTGTGGCGCTTCTTGAACTTCTGCTGGCAAATGTGGCAGCTGATGAGACGATGTAGATGACGCTCTTCTGGAGGAATTCGCTGGCGTTTTCCTTTCGTCTTGGATGTGGGCTTAGACGCTGAATCGTACTCAGAGTTATCTGTATCGTCGCTGTGCTTTTCGAGCAAGCGCTGCGCCAGCGGTACATCATCCTCACTGAGACTGCTCTCGGCAGACGTGGACAAATAGTCTCGAATTGCTCTCTCCTGACAATCGTCGCCTGCTTCCTTGTCTACATTTTCCAGCAGTTTAAAGACATCCTCTTCGTTGTCTATCAACTCCAGTTTGTGGCTTAGCAGTGGATCGTAGTCAGTGCTGGGTTCCTCATCCTTAACCAGCTCACTGCTGGCTGCTACGGTCAGAGGCTCCAAGAGATCGATGGTCCTGACATTGACGATGACTTTGCTGGCAACCATTTGTCTGAATCGCTGCACAGAGGACAAACACAGCTGCTGGAAATCATGCAAATCATTTAATCGGGCGTAACAATTCGTACACAGTTTTCTGGGATAACCATCCTGGGGATCCAGCAACAAGGATGTGCACACTGTGAATGTCTTGGCGAGATCTGGCAGTGAAAACAGATCAAACGTTGTGGAGCACTCGAGGTAGGCTAAGCAAACACGACATATTGAATGAACTGAATAGGTTGTGGCTGTGCTCATGTCCAGAAATCCAGATGAAGCTAAGCCAAGTTTAAAAACTAATTTTCTAATTTGATTTACACACACAAGTATTTAAAGCATTTAACGAGCATCGATACACAGTGGAATACTTTCAAAAGTACATGCACATACTGTAATCGATTAGTGCTACCGATAGTCATCGCTGCTACTTATGGTACCTTTCAAATAAATTGGGTATATATTGATTTGCAATACAATTTAAATTGCTAACAATACATATAAAGAAAATAAAAGGGGGATTTCCATTTTTGAAATGCATAGTCATTATGCAAGCGCACTTCTTTTTTATTTAAAAAAACTTGGTACAAAAGGGCCATCTATTAAGTGGCAGCCATGGTTGAGTATATCGAGTATCGATAGAAATCATGTTGGCAAATAAGTATCTGCTTGAGTAACCGATACTTGTACTCGTTCTAGTTGGCTGACGAGTATACCAATTTTTTCGTGTCAATATTATTTTTTTTTTGTTGCTGGAAAACAACTAAAAGAAAAGAAGCGAAAATTTTGTGAACTTAACGCATATTGCATAAAAGAAAAGCAGTCGCGATGGATGTGGCGAGGACATATTCGATACACACGCTGTGTCGCATATGCCTGAATCTCCTACAGAATGATGCTGCCTACGATTTGTATATGGTCCCTGGTCTGGCCAAAAAACTCTGTCTGTGCACGTCGTTGTCTGTGGAACAGAACGATGGCTTCCCGAAGAATCTGTGTACCAATTGCTATGCTCGGCTCAACGATATGCATGACTTTCAAAAGCTCTGCGTCGACTCAGTGCAAAAGTTTCAGGATATGGTCGCCAGCAACGCCTTCACATGCCAGTCCAATTTCGATGTACTGGATCCCAGTACGTCGGCTCATGAGCTGCCCAACGAGGATGAGGATCACATTAATTTCGATCCCTTGTTAAATCACAAAATGGAATTGATTGAGAATGAGGAGGATGTATTCAAAATGCTCGAGGATGTGGACAAGGAGGCCGAGGAAGTGGAAAAGGAGGTCAAACAAGATAAACTAAAGTATAAGGAGCCCAAGGAAACGATTACAATAAACATGTTCAACGACGACGATTCCTCCTCCGCGGAGAGCGGCAATGATAATGACCGGGACATTGATTTTGAGCCCAACAGCAGCGATGATGACATTCCTCTGGCTCAGCGTATGCGTGGCAAGGCCAAGAATACTCGAGCAGCCAAGCCCAAGCCAAAAAAGAAGCGAATTGTGGACGAAGACGATGATGAATTCAGTTCTTCTGGCAGTTCCGATGATGATGACGACGATGACGGAGCTGGCGGTAGTGGCAGGGAAAAGCCCAAACGTAAACGCATTCCGGCTGCTGAGCGGCACTTGCATCGCATCATCGACTGCCACATCTGTCACCAGAAGTTCAAGAAGGCCATACGCTACGAGGAGCACATGAAGTATCACAACGATCTGTTGCCGTTCCAATGCAAGGTCGAATCCTGCAAGAAGGGCTTCACCACAGCCAATGGACTGCGCATTCATGTGGACCATGCCCACACCGAACTCTCCGAGGTGCATGCCTGCAGCGTCGAGGGCTGTGGCAAGACATTCCCACGCATTCGACTGCTTACCTTCCACATGAAAAAGATGCACAACATTTCCAAGTCGGCGGCTCCGTTGCGTGACTTCCCCTGCACCGAATGCGACACTGTGTTTCGCTGTCCCACGGCCCTCAAGAAGCACATGTACAAGCACACCGGCGAGGAACTGCCATATCCTTGCAACATTTGTGGCAAACGTTTCGTCATTAACAGCGCTCTCAGGGATCACTTGATGCGTCATGCGGGCATCAAGAACCACGTGTGTCCCTACTGTGGTGTGGGCAAGACCACACGGCAGGAGTGGAATGCTCACATTCTGACCCACACCAAGGAGAAGAAGTTCAAGTGCCGGCAATGCGACCACGCCTCCCACAACAAGCAGGCGTTGTCCAACCACGTCAAGGTGGTGCACATGAAGATCAAGAACTTTGCTTGCCAATACTGTGGCAAGACCTTTGGCAAATCTCATGCCTGCAAGGTGCACGAGCGGACGCACACGGGTGAGAAGTGCTGTGAGTGTAAGATCTGTGGCAAGATCTTCCTCTGCGAAAAAAGCCTTACGAAGCATCTAAAGACGCATGAGAAACGCGATCTACCGCCCGTGGACATTCATCGTCCATTGAACATTCCGATGACAGGTGTAGCTGGAGTGCCAGGTATGCCGGGTGTGCCCGGTATGCCCGATCATCACATGCAGGGAGACGCAGGAGGCATGATGGGACAGAACGTGGCGGATGACTTGCTGAAGGCATGTGGCGGCGGGCCCGCCACTGGACCGGGCGCACCTAGTGTCGTTAAACCGAAGAACTCTCGACGTGTCCAACGTGTGGACATCTCCCAGCTTGCTGGCACCTCTGTGAATCCCATACCCTCGGTCTCGGTACCCTCCTGGTCGCCTCAGGTGAACTTTACCAAGAAGGAGGGACAGCACATTTGCCCCGGCTGCGGGCGTGGCTTCAATAACATTGGCAACATGAAGCTCCACTACAAGATCATCCACGAGAAAGTCAAGGATTTCGCCTGCCGATTCTGTCCCAAGCGCTTCTCAAAGGCACAGATTTTACGGCATCACGAATGGATCCATACCGGCGAGAAGCCCTTCGAGTGCAAGATTTGTGGCAAACATTTCCGCCAGGAGACGGCACTGAAGAAGCACATCAAGACACACGACAAACCCAATCGTCGCCACTATCCGGAGAAGGTGACAGAGTCGCCACCATTTCAGCATAAAATCGAGCCACGGGAAATCGATCGTGAGCCACGTAACTATGACCAGTATCAGGATCCGGCTGCTGAGCGAGCAGCGGCCACCGCTGAGCTTCTGGCCCATCAGATCGAGGAGAACGAAACGAAACGCAAGGCGGACATTGAGAGACGAAAGATTCAGGAAGCCGCCTGCGAGCAGTTGAATAAGCTGCAGAAGCAGCAGGAGATAGAGAAGGCAACCACATCCTACGATGGCTACTATGCGCAAAAGGCTCAAGCTGAGGGCATCAGCGTGGATGCACTTAAGATAGATCATGTGTAGATGGAAGACGATTTTTGGAAAAACCAAGCAACCCAGCAATATTTTCTTAAAAATACCTTTAGTTGTAATTATTTTTTATAATTTTACAGTCAATAAGTATACCCCTTATACCCTGTAGACCCCTTTGCATACATATAATGATCTGTAATCCTCGAATTGCTCCATAGTTGAAACTTAGCTCAACTATAACTTGTATTTTAACACAATATTAATTTTACTACCAACCATATGTATATGTATACGTATTTTTTGTTGTCTTGTGTACTGGATGGCATCTATTGCTTAATTAGAATAATGACTTCATATTATATATTTTTAAATTGTTTGAATTTGGGGAATTTAGAGGATTAAACTACAGTAATGGACAGAATAGACGGGATGATTGCATTGCTTGCAGAGTGCTTGAAGATAAACAATTTGGCAATATTAACTATTCCATACATCTAAAATAATTAAGTACCTGGAGTACTTAAAATTTTTCTTTAAATATTTTGTATACCAATAGAATTAGCATTAAAAATAAATCTATACAAATTTCTTTACAGAAAATACTATTGCCCACCACTGTATGTTTACATAGGTATACATAGACAGCGCTCACATATGCACACACATACTCACGCCACTTAAGCATAGCTAGCGATGGTATACACAATAAAAGTACTCGTGCCAACAGTGTACTCGCTTATCGATACTTTATTGTACCGCTAATGCACACCACTTGAGCTGGGAAAAATTGTGTTATAAATACAAAATTAATTAAATCAATTAATCAAGCGCAATGAATGAGGACACTCCACATTCAATACATACATTATGCCGCACTTGCTTATCCAACTTGCAGCACGATGAAGCCTTTGATCTGTTTATGGTTCCGGGCCTGGCAAAGAAATTGTGTGTGTGTACTTCGCTGGCGGTGGAGCACCAGGATGGTTACCCCAGGAATCTCTGCACCACCTGCTACAGTCGCCTCAACGACTTGCACGACTTTCAAAAGCAGTGCGTGGAATCTGTGCAAAAGTTTAAGGATTTGCTGGCCATCAATCCATTTTCAGTGGTAGATTTTTGTGTAACAAAAGAAATGTTGGTCACTTGACTAATATTTTCATATTCCAGGCCAATCCGGTGGATAACTTTGACATGATGGGTCAACAGGAGGGTGAATTGCCTGATCCACTGCTAAACAGTAAAATGGAAATAGATAATGAGCAGGATGTGTTTAAGATGCTTGAAGATGTGGATAAAGAAACGGAGAATGTGGATAATTTGGAGGATGCCTTCAATGACAGCGAAAGTGACTTTAACAAGGATGATGCTGACTTCCAAGTAGACGAGAGCAGCGATTCCGATGATGAGATGCCGTTATCCCGTCTACGCAGCACTAAAAAATCCACAAAGAAGAACAAAGTGGAGGAGGAGGAGGAGGAATCCTCTGCCTCATCGGAATCAGATGTTGAAGATAAGAAGAATAAATCCAAACAGAAACGCAAGCGAGTCCCAGCAACTGAGCGGCACCTGCATCGCACCTTGGAATGCCACATTTGCCATCAAAAGTTTAAGAAAGCCGTTCGTTTCGAGGAGCACATGAAGCATCACAACGATCAGTTACCATTCCAGTGCAACGTCGAGACTTGCATGAAGGGCTTTACCACTGCCGCAGGACTGCGTCATCATATGGATCACACACATCCAGAACTCTGTGAACTTATACCCTGTACCGTTGAGGGATGCACGGAATCATTCCCACGAACTCGCATGCTCACTCATCATCTGAAGAAGGTTCACAAGATCTTAAAGCCCGAGATTCGCAGTCACCCTTGCTCAGAATGTGACAAAGTGTTCCGCTGTCCAACGGCCCTTAAGAAGCACATGTATAAACACACAGGAGAGGAGCCACCAATTTCTTGCAGCATCTGTAACAAACGCTTCCACATCAACAGCGAACTTCGTGATCATCTGCTGCGTCATGCAGGCGTAAAGAACCACGTCTGTCCCTACTGTGGTGTGGGCAAGACCACACGCCAGGAATGGAACAAGCACATTCTGACGCACACCCGGGAAAAGCAGTTCCAGTGCCGGCAGTGCGATCACGCGTCCCACAACAAGCAGGCTCTGGCCAACCACGTCAAAGTGGTGCACATGAAGATCAAGAACTTTGCCTGCCAGTATTGTGGCAAGACCTTTGGCAAGTCCCATGCCTGCAAGATTCACGAGCGGCTTCACACGGGCGAGAACTGCAGCGAGTGCAAGATCTGTGGCAAGATATTTTTGTTCGAGAAGAGATTGATTAAGCATTTGCAGCTCCATGAGAAGCGGGACATACCGGCTTCTTCCACTGCCGTGAAGCCAACAGGTGAAGGCGAGGGACAGACTACTCCAGATGGCAAACAGGAGCAGAATTCATCAACTGAACCTGTGGACGTCAAACCCTTGCCAGTTGTGGCACCCAAGCCAAAGAACTCGCATCGAGTAGAGCGTGTGGACATCTCCCAGTTGGCCGGAACCGCTGTCAATCCGATTCCCTCGGTCTCGGTGCCCTCCTGGTCGCCCCAGGTGAATTTCACCAAGAAGGAGGGCCAGCACATTTGTCCTGGTTGCGGGCGTGGCTTTAATCACATTGGCAACATGAAGCTCCACTACAAGGTGGTGCACGAGAAGATCAAGGACTTCGCCTGTCGTTTCTGTCCCAAGCGTTTTGGTAAAGCTCAGTATTTGCGACATCATGAGTACACGCACACGGGAGAGAAGCCGTATGGCTGTAAAATCTGCGACAAGCATTTCAATCACGAATCTTCGTTGAGGAAGCACATGTTCTCCCACAACAAACCGCCTCGAGTCCCCAAGGCCCCGAAACCACCGCCAAAGTCCAAGGAACCGAGACCAATAGTCAAACTGAATAAGCAGCCAGTCAAAATCTATGAACAGTATCAGGATCCGGCTGCGGAGAGAGCAGCTGCCACCGCTGAGCTGCTTGCCCAGCAGCTCGACGAGAGCGAGGCGAAGCGGAAGGCCGAGGCCAAAACCCGGCAGATCCAGGAAGCGGCATGTGAGCAGCTCCAAAAACTGCAGCAGCAGCAGATTTCCTACGACAGCTTTGCGGATTGAAGCTAATAGATATAAATCTCTCAAAATGTAGTGCTAAAAGATTTCCATATAAACATTATGTACATATTTATTACACAATTAATTTATATCTTAAGTTAGTAACATAATTTAATCATAAAGGTGTGTAAAGACTTTAAATGTCTATGTATTGCAATAGTTCGAGACATGACATTATATTTACTATTTCATTTTGCATTAATCAGCTTTTATTTATTGGTTTTTAAATAAAGTATAAATAAAAGTAAAGTAATTTAAATTTTAGAACGACTGCCAACGTAGAGTAAATCTACCTTCTGTTATCCAAACAACTAACATACACTTAACATAACACTGTTATGTCGCTTAACAGTTTTAGTGCTGAAAATTGCCTGCTGCATAAGTACTCATGTTAAAAAACTAATCGTTTTATCGTTACTTAACACTTAAGCATAAATACTAAAGCAAAAATTTGCGCTGAGTGAAATTTTGTTAAAATTCAGAAAATTAAATTGTTCACAATAAAATGGACGAAGAATCACCACCATCGATACACACATTGTGTCGCACTTGTTTATCCAACTTAAAGCACGATGAAGCGTTCGATTTGTTTATTCTACCAGGCCTGGCCAAGAAATTGTGTGTGTGCACTTCGCTGTCTGTGGAGCAGCAAGATGGATACCCTAGAAATCTATGCAGCATCTGCTATAACCGGCTCAACGAGTTGCATGACTTTCAAAAGCAGTGCGTGGACTCGGTGCAGAAGTTCAAAGATTTGGTCTCCAAGAATATCTTCGTAGTTCGCACATTGCCCGAGTTTGATTCAGCGGCTGCGAGTACTGCTCCAATTGAGGAAGATCATATTAATTTTGACCCACTGTTGAATACAAAACTGGAAATTGAGAACGAGGAGGACGTGTTTAAAATGATCGAAGATGCGGATAAAGAATCCGAAGAGGACGAACCGGATAACCTAGAGGATGCTTTTAATGACAGCGGCAGCGACTTTGACAAAGAGGACATGGATTTCCATGTCGACAGCAGTGATTCCGATTTAGATGATGAAATGCCGTTGTCCCGCCTGCGTAGCTCCAAGAAAACAGCAGCCAAGGCGGCTCCCAAGCCAAAACCCAAGCCCAGGGCCAAAAATAGTGAGACGGATACTACCAAACCAAGACCCAGGCGCAAGAAACTTCCAGACTCGGAGCGTCTACAACCAAGATTCGAGTGTCACGTTTGCAGTCAAAAGTTCAAGAAGCCAGATAGCTACGAGGATCACATGAAGCAACACAGTGATCAGCTACCCTATCAGTGCAAATCGGAGAATTGCCAGCGTGGATTCACAACATCAACAGGTCTGAAGCATCACATGGAGCACACGCATCCAGAATTGTGTAAACTACGTCTATGCTCCGTGCAAGGATGCGGCGAAGCCTTTGCTCAAACGCGCATGCTCACCAAACACATGAGATCTGCTCATAACATTGCCAAACCGGAGATTCATCCATGTACCGATTGCGAGAAGGTCTTCCGTTGTCCCATGGCTCTCAAGAAACACATGTACAATCATACAGGAGAGGAGCTGCCTTTTGGTTGCACCATTTGCCAGAAACGCTTTCGGGTCAACTCTGAGCTACGCGATCATCTCTTGCGTCACGCGGGCATAAAGAATTTTGTGTGTCCTTACTGTGGTGTGGGCAGAACGACCAAGCAGGAGTTGGACAAGCACATCCTAACACACACCAAGGAGAAGAAGTTTAAGTGCGATCAATGCGATCACGCCTCGCACAACAAACAGTGCATGGCGAAGCACATCAAGGTGGTGCACATGAAGATCAGGAACTTTGTATGCCAGTATTGTCCCAGATCATTTGGCAGCGCTTATGCCTGCAAGAACCATGAGAAGCTGCACACTAGGGATGACTGCTTCGAGTGCACCATCTGTGGCCGGAAGTTCCTCTTCGAGAAGAGATTAACGAAGCACTTGAGGACTCATGCGAAGCGCAAGAACAAACCTGAAACGGGAGCTGCAAAGACGGAAATGGAAGGGGAAGCGGATGTGGATGCACCGAAGGAATTCATCGAGCCCCGGCCGCCAAAGAAGCCCAAACCACCAAAGCCAAAAGATCCACGTCGCGTGGAGGTGGTGGATATATCTCAATTGGCTGGCACCTCCGTTAATCCCATTCCATCTGTGTCGGTGTCCTCCTGGTCGCCCCAGGACGAGTTCAACAAGAACGAGGGGCAACACATTTGCCCAGAGTGTGGCAAGCACTTTAACAAGATCGCCGGATTGAAGCTACACATTAAGGTCGTGCACGACAAGATCAGAGACTACGCCTGTCGCTTCTGTCCCAAGCGCTTTAGCAAGACTAGCCATCTGCGGCACCATGAGTACACCCACACGGGTGAGAAGCCCTACGAGTGTAAAATTTGTGCTATGCGCTTCCGCCACGATGGAACATTGCGAAGGCATATGGATTCGCATAACAGACCACCAAGGCAGAAGAAGGAGCCAAAGATTCCCAAGCCAAAGCCCCCGATTTATAAGGACCGCAGACTGAAGCTGAATATGGAACCGGTCAAGAACTATGAACAGTATCAGGATCCAGATGCGGAACGAGCGGCGGCAACGGCTCAGCTTATTGCCCAGCAGCTGGACGAGAGCGAGGCGAAGAGAAGGGCGGAGGAAAAGACACGGGAGATCCAAGAGGCGGCACATGAGCAGCTCCAGAAACTGCAGCAGCAGCAACAGCAGGCTGCCTTTGACAGCTGAATTAACAACGCAAATGAATCTCAATATTGAATTTGATAAGTTCTTGGAAATAATTTTCTTTTATCGAAATATTTTAATTTTTCTATGGAAATATGAAAATCTGTATTGTTTTTTAATTGGAGTATTCAGAATAATGACTTTGTATTAAATATTTTAGCTTAACTCAGCTTGTTCCATTCATTTCATCTAGAATTAAAAAGTTTTAAATTTAATAAACGTTCCAATTGGAATCACAGCTTACCCAACCAGAACAGAGTGTCAAAAAAGCAAGTGCACACCAGCCACTTACAAATTTGAAATGTTTTGAGTTTTGTGCCGCCAAAAGTAGCTCTAAATAAATACAAATAAAACAAATGTAATAATTAATTGCGTTTAATTATTCATTCTAAGTCGAAATCAAACAAAAGTTGGCCTTTTAGTTTCCAGCTGAGCCAACACTTGTTTGCGCTCACTGTATCTGCTACTATTATAACAAAGAATGCACTCACACATTTGCTTACATACACACCCACAATCAAGTGTTTTGTAGTGCTGAAAAGTACTCAAGGGGTAATGTACTTGTTACTTGAAGATATCGATACTCAACACAGACGCGTAAAGTGGCACGGCGTTCGTTTCTGCCCAATGTGATTTAATAAATTAATTAAAGAAAATAAATTATATTGCACACACAGAGAAATGAATGAGGAATTGGTGACCAGCAGCAGTTTCATAACAGAGGCCGTGCCAGAGGGCGATAGTTCCACCGGCAATGAGGCTGCACAGGATATTGATTTGGGCGAGGAACACATAATCTTTGATCCACTAATGTTAAATTTAAAAAATGAATCTGCAAACGAAGAAGATGTATTTAAAATGATTGAAAGTGTTGACAAAGATTCGGAGAACACAAGCGACTATGATAACGACGATTTAGACTTTAAGTTTGATACCAGCGACACGGATGAGGAGATGCCGCACTCAAACCTTCAAGGTAATAATAACACTCCTCAACTGGTGTTTGATTAAAAATCGATTTTATTGATTATGTTCAATGAGATGTGCTCTTAAAATATAAAGCTGCTAACGTTGGTATTACTCTTTTAAACTGATAGATTCCGAAGATTATACCCCCGTAAAAAAGGAAGAAGAAATGAGCTCAGGTCGCAAGCGAAGTGCCAAGGACTCCTTCGAGACATCGTCCACAAGTCATGACAGCAGTGATAAACCTGCAAGTTCGAAAGAACTTGTATTTTACAAGTTCTTTCAAATAGTACAAAAGGTTTGCGTTATATGAAATCAAATAGTATAATGTCCTACAGCTAAAACTTTATATTTTATAGTTAGAAGGCAATGGAATCGAGGTGATTTGTAAGATTTGCAAAAAACACTTTCGAGGATCTGCTAAGATAAAGTCGAATTTCGTACGTCATCTGAAGCAGAGACATAAGGAGGACTACGAGTGCTACGTTCAACTGAATGAAAAGGTTTCTACTCTTCGCACGGAGGAAAAGATTTTGAGTCGCTCAACACTGAAAGCCGAACGAGAAGATTTCAAATCAATTTTGTTTAACAAATACTTTACTGTAGTAAAAAAGGTTTGTTGAGCTTTATATACCTATAAGCCATTATATAACTCTATGATTTCAAGATAAGCGGCGGTCGCTATCCAAGAGCAGGTGGCATTGAAGTCTCCTGTAACATGTGCAAGAGACACTTTAAGGGCTATGGAAGAGTATCGTCGAATTTTACACGTCATTTGCGACAGAAACACGAAACCGCTTACGTGGACTACAAGAAAGCCAAATCCTATGAATCCCAAAGTAACAGTATGCAGGACACATTTAACAAATTGATCGTACGCTTTCTGGTAGAAGATATGCTACCGATTTCCACAGTCAGCTCTGAGGCATTTAAACAGCTGATCGCTTTTACGAGTCCCCGATTGGCTATGACGAGTCCCTCGAACGCCGCCTCAATTCTTAGCTCGGCTTACCTATCAATGTTTAATAATACCCAGAATTCCATCAGAGCCAATGATTATTTCTGCACCACTGTCGACATTTGGTCTATAAGGAATAACAATTTCCTGGGCTGCACTCTGCACTGGATTGATGAAGGGTTTCAGCGTCAATCGGTGGCCTTGGCTTGTAAACGATTAACGGGTCCACAGAGTATAGACAGCATTCGAAATCTTATTTATCAGATACACGCTGATCACGAACTGAGTCCGAAAAATGTGCAGGCGATAATAACAGATAATGCCACAAATTTCATACAGTCCTATAATGAATTCAGAATATATACAGACTGTTGTGATGTGGAAACCAAGGAACTACACTTTGGAGGCATTCCCTGTGATGTTTTTAACTCTTATTTGCCAAAGACGCTACGTTGTGCCACACATACACTAAATTTAGTGGCTTCAAAGAACTTTTTAAGTATTTTAAAAAATAATAATATGTATAAGAAGCACCAAAAGGTAAGCACCAATCATAAAATATGTTTTAAAAAGATTTACTAAGTCGCCTTTACTCCTTTTTCTTTAGATAATGGAAAAATGTTCCTGTTTGTGGCAGAGAATCAATGATTCTAGTATAGCGGAGCAGGTCAAGTCGTTTCTGGGATGTCAACTGAAGTATCCTGTGGCCACGGAATGGAATTCTCTTTTCAATTCCATAAAGGACGTGCTAGAACAACAAGACGAAGTCAATCGCCTACTGGAAGCTTTACAGGAGGAACCTTTTACCGATGTGGAATTCAAGTGTCTGCAAATCTATTTGGATTTGTTAAGTCCAATTGCCGAAGCCATTGATTTTCTGCAAAGTAATCAGGAAATGGTTTATGGCTTTCTGCTGCCGACATTGGCCAGAACACGCTCAAAGTATCTCGTTATGATTGAGGATTATTCTCAGAAAGTCAAATCGGATTTGGCTGCTTTTATGTTGAAAGCCGTTGAGCAGCGCTTCTTGGATTATTTTAATTTAACGGAAGATGTTAATGATGCCATAATAGCCTCAGTGCTGTGTCCACAGGCCAAAACCAAGTGGATAAAATCTTTGAATCCAAACATTGACGAAACTAAAATAAATGCAATTGTACTTATGGCCAGGAAAGCTGTGGCCCCCGAATCTGTTGAAGATCCCGTGCAAGATAAAGCCGCAGATTTTTTCAATTTTGGTGGTAAATATAGCCAATATTTAACTTTTAGAAAGAAATTTAATACTGAACTTTCCTACTCCTCAGCCAATTTAACTTCAAGAAGTCAGAGCGACACAGAGTTTAGTGCCTATCTATCAGATAACAACATATCATTCAACATGCTCAACAAATACGCTCTGGTGAAGTCGGCGTTTTTAAAATATAATGCTCCAATTCCCGCATCGATTTCTGTGGAACGGCTTTTCTCGTTTCCCAATCTCATAAATTCTTCTCGCGGGGATTTATTTTCTGACAGCAATTTCGAAAAATTGATATTACTTAAGGCAAACAGTTTCTTAAAATAATTTTTAATGTGTTTAATGGTAAAATGCATTTTAAACATGTCTAATTTTACATAAAGAGTTGAACTTTTTTATTTTTAAAATAAAATGATTTGAACTTAATTTATTTTAAAATTGATTAAAAAAATACTTACAGCTGTACATTTATTTTTATTTAAGACAAATGCTTAATGAATCTGAACTAATAATAATTAATAAAGTAATGAACAGAGTAAAATATTTAATTTAAAAGCTAAGGTGGTAACATTAATGCTTAAAAAGTACTCAGTTATTGGTACAATGTATCGTTTAGCTGAACGTTACTCAACACTGCAGCAGAAATACTTGTGCAGTGCATTGCAGTTTCATGTGAGTCAAGTTTTGTTTTATAAACAAAATTAAAAATGAACGAGGAGACAACAAGTCCGGCAGATACGTTATGCCGAACTTGTTTGTCCAACCTGAAACCAGATGAAACCTTCGATCTGTTCTTGGTTCCGGGCCTGGCCAAGAAATTGTGTGTGTGCACTTCACTGCCCGTGGAACAGCAGGATGGATACCCTAGAAATCTATGCATCACCTGCTACAGTCGCCTCGACGATCTGCACGACTTCCAAAAGCAGTGCGTGGATTCAGTGCAGAAGTTTAAAGAACTAATGACCCAAAGCTGTTTTATAATCCGCACACTTCCGGATGAGGGGATTTCTACTGGCCAGGAGGAAGAGGAACAAACTAACTTTGATCCACTTTTAAACACGAAAGTCGAAATTGACAACGAAGAGGATGTGTTAAAGAGAATTGAGGATGTCGATAAGGAAACTGAGGATGTGGAGCAGTTGAACGACAGCAGAAGGAACTCCATCAAAGAGGATGTGGATGACAGCAATTCCGATGATGAGAAACCACTGAAGCGCTTGCGAAGTAGCAAGAGAGTTACCAAAACCAAGACCAAGAAGAGTGCTGAGCAAACTGTTTCAGAAACTTTTGATCCACTGCTTGGCGCCAAGGACTTGAGTAACACGCATGATATTTTGAAAAGGATTGAAGAGGTAGACAAGGAATCCGAAGAGGGTAATAATGTAGAAGATACTTTTAACGACAGTGGCAGCGACTTTAATCAAGACGATGCGGAAGACAGAGATTCAGACGAAGAAACGCTGCGCACAAAGAGCAAGAAGAATGAATCCAAGGAGAAAACAAATCGAAAACGCAAGCGGATTCTCCCAGCCCCAGCTGATGGTCAGCTCCCAAGGCTCATCAAGTGCCATATTTGCCAGCAGAAGTTCAAGAAAACTGCTTGCTACGAAGAGCACATGAAGTGCCACAGTGACCAGCTGCCCTACCAGTGTGAAGCCAAGGACTGTCAGCGGGGATTCACGACCACTACGGGACTGAAGCATCACATGGAGCATACACACCCAGAACTATGTAATCTACACCCTTGCTCTGTTGAGGGATGCGGTGAATCCTTTGCTCAAACACGCATGCTCACCAAGCATCTGCGGCAGGAACACAACATTGCCAAGCCCATAATTCATCCGTGCTCCAAGTGTGAAAAGAAATTCCGTTGTCCAATGGCGCTGAAGAAGCACATGTATGACCACACGGGGGAGGAGCTGCCCTTTGTCTGCAGAGTCTGTCAGAAACGCTTTCGGGTCAACACTGAACTCCGGGATCATCTTTTGCGCCATGCGGGCATCAAAAAGTTTGTGTGCTTCCATTGCGGCGTTGGCAGGACCACAAAGCAGGAGCTGGATAAGCATATGCTGATCCATACGACGGAAAAGAAGTTCAAATGTGATCACTGTGAGCACACGTCACACAACAAGCAGAGGATGAACAAGCACATCAAGGCGGTGCACATGAAGATTAGGGACTTTGTGTGCCAGTATTGTCCTAAAACCTTTGCCAGTTCCTGTGCCTGCAAGAACCACGAGAAGCTTCACACGGGCGATGACTGCTTTGAGTGTGTCATCTGTGGGCGAAAGTTCCTCTTTGAGAGCAGACTAATCAAACACTTGCGGTCACATGCGCATCGCACGCTTAAAACCGACGAGAGCAAAGCCAAGCAGGAAAAGGATCAGGAGGAAGTGAACAAAACTACGGATGAACCAGCAGAAGTTCCAGTCAAGCCAAAGGATCCACGTCGCGTGGAGGTAGTGGATATTTCGCAATTGGCTGGCACCTCCGTTAATCCAATTCCTTTGGTGTCGGTGTCCTCCTGGGCCACATCCGAGGATTATGTCAAAAACGAGGGACAACTCAATTGTGCGGACTGTGGCAAAAGTTTCACCACACTAGGGGCTCTAAAGAGCCACATCAAGGCTGTTCACGACAAGATCAGGGACTATGCCTGTCGCTTCTGTCCCAAACGCTTCAGCAAGACCTACACCCTCAAGCATCACGAGTACACGCACACGGGAGAGAAACCCTACGAGTGCCAGATCTGCTCCCAGCGCTATAGACACGACGCCACTTTTAGGAAACACATGGAATCCCACAACAGACCACCCAAAGAACCAAAGGAGCCAAAGAAGCCAAAGCGTCAGGCACAATATCCACCAGAGCCTCGTGTGAGACTTAATACGGAACCGCAGAAGAACTATGAGCAGTACGAGGATCCCGATGCGGAGCGAGCGGCGGCTACGGCCCAATTGTTGGCCCAGCAACAGGAGGAGAGCGAGGCTAAACGCAAGGCAGAGGCTCAAGCTCGGGTAATCCAGGAGGCGGCATGTGAGCAGCTCCAGCAACTGCAGCAGTTGCCCGTTTCCTACGAGAGTGTCCCCAAATAAACCTGTTAATTTTAGTACCTTAACTGTTCGTCAAACTTACACTCATTTATGTACTTATAGCATAATTTACTTACTTTTTTTTATTGGTTACATTCCTTTAAGTGTTAATAAATGTATTTTATTTGTATACAATTTTAATTGAATACAAATTTAAATTTGAGCTCTACTTCTAAATCGGGTACACAATGCTTTTGTTGGTACACTTTTAGTTGCAGTCAGCTGGTACAAAATAGTTTTAAAATGTGGCAACCTTCCGCCAAACAGACAGCCATTCTAGCGATGATTTAATGTTATCGATACACACTCCATTTATCGTTAGCCATTATTGAAGCAGAAAATTGCTTAAAGAAAAAATTTGTACGAAAAACAAAAAAAATTGACTAAGACTTAGGAGTGCAAGCAAAATGGACGAGGAAACTCCACCGTCAATACATTCGCTGTGTCGCACGTGTTTGACCAAATTGCAACGCGACGAAGCCTTCGATTTGTTTATTGTCCCGGGCCTGGCCAAGAAATTGTGTGTGTGCACTTCACTGTCAGTGGAGCACCAGGATGGATACCCTAGGAATCTGTGTAGCATATGCTACAGCCGTCTCAACGAGTTGTTCGACTTTCAAAAACAGTGCGTGGACTCGGTGCAGAAGTTCAAGGATTTATTGTCCAAAAATTGCTTTAGCACGCTTCCGGAAGTGGTACCACCGATGGTTACCGCTCATGCGCTAGCGCCGGATGCAGTCGAGGAAGAAGATCACATTAACTTTGATCCACTGCTGAATACGAAAATGGAAATCGACAACGAAGCCGATGTTTTCAAAATGATTGAAGATGTCGACAAAGAATCGGAGGATGTGGATAACTTGGAGGAAGCATTCAATGGCAGCGACAGTGACTATAACAATGAGGAAGCAGACGAACCGAAGGACAGCAGCGAATCCGAGGATGATGAGATGCCTCTATCACGACTACGCAGCAGTAAGCGAGTTCCAAAGCCTAAAGCTAAAAAGTCGCAAAGCGACAATGATGAGGATTTACCCAGTTCAGAATCTCCAGAAAAAGCTGCTCCAAAAGCTAAACCGAAACGTAAGCGAATTCCAGCAGCTGAGCGACATCTCCACGAAACTATCGAGTGTCACATCTGCCACCAGAGGTTCAAGAAAGCTGCCTGCTATGAGCAGCACATGAAGCGTCACAGCGATCAGCTGCCTTACCAGTGTGTGGCCAAGGACTGTCAGCGGGGATTCACAACTACCACTGGACTAAAGCATCACATGGAGCACGCACATGCTGAGCTGTGTAAGCTACACAAGTGCTCAGTGGAGGGATGCGGCGAGTCCTTCTCCCAGACCCGCATGCTCACTAAGCATCTGCGCAAGGTGCACAACATTGCCAAGCCGGACATTCATCCCTGTTCAGAGTGCGAGAAAACCTTCCGTTGTCCCATGGCTCTCAAGAAGCACATGTATAAGCATACTGGAGAGGAGCTGCCCTTTGGCTGCACCATTTGCCAGAAACGCTTTCGTGTCCACACCGAACTTCGGGATCATCTTTTGCGCCATGCGGGAATCCGAAACTTTGTGTGCCCGTATTGTGGTGTGGGCAGAACTACCAAACAGGAGCTGGACAAGCATATATTGACACACACCAAGGAAAAGAAATTCATGTGTGATCAGTGCGATCACACCTCGCACAACAAGCAGTGCATGACGAAGCACATCAAGGTGGTGCACATGAATATTCGGAACTATATGTGTCAGTACTGCCAGAAATCCTTTGCCACCTCGTATCATCTGAAGAACCATGAGAAGCTGCACACGCGGGATGATTGCTTCGAGTGCAAAATCTGTGGCAGGAAATTCCTATTCGAGAGCCGACTAACCAAGCATTTGAGGACTCATGCCAAGCAAGGTGGCGGCAAGGATACAAAGGTGGAAACAGAGGGAGACGCAGCTAAGGATACAAAGGAGCCGGAGAAGGCGCCAGACGTCCCAGTCAAGCCGAGGAATCCCCATCGTATTGAGATTGTCGATATGTCACAGTTGGCTGGCACATCGGTTAATCCAATTCCATCGGTATCCGTATCCTCCTGGTCACCGCAGGAGGAGTTTACCAAAAACGAGGGTCAGCTCACGTGTCCGGACTGTGGACGGCGTTTTAATCACATTGGCAACATGAAGCTACACATCAGAGTTGTGCACGAAAAGATCAAGGACTATGCCTGCCGCTACTGTCCCAAGCGCTTCAGTCGGGCTCAGTATCTCCGTCATCATGAGTACACCCATACAGGGGAGAAGCCCTACGAGTGTAAAGTCTGCCAAAAGCATTTCCGACATGATGCGACTCTAAGAACGCATATGAAGTCTCACAACAAGCCACCAAAGGATCCAAGGAATCCCAGATATCATCCCAAAGAATCTTTGGAGCCAAGACTGCAGCTAAATACGGAACCAACGATGAACTACGAGGAATACCAAGATCCGGAGGCCGAGCGAGAGGCGGCCACTGCTGAATTGGTAGCCCACCAACTAAACCGCGATGAAGGCGAGGGCAAGCCCAGATGGGGTGTGGCTAAAGGGCAGGAGGCACAGGAAGCTGCCTTCGAGCAACTGGAAAAGCTAAAAGTCCAGCAGCTCGAGAGGATTACCTATAGTATCTTAGAACCAGAAGTTAGCAAGGATGTACACAAAAATCATGTATAATCGCACTACTAAGCACACATTTTTCAAATTATTAATAACAATTTAATCGTATGTATTATGTTTCAATGGCAGTTTTAAATAAATGCAATGATTTAATTTATCGCTGTAAAGTATCGGTTATCGGCAGCGCCAAACAATAGTATCGATGGTTGGTGACTACCTACACGAGTAACCGATACATGAAGTACTCGTTACTTTTATGGACGCGTATACATAGTTTTTCTCAGCAGAGAAATTTTGTGCTTAACGTTTTTGCTCTAATTTAATTCACAACTGAATTTTAAAGGCACAATAAAAGGCAACACGAAAATGAATGAGGGGAGTGAATACTCCATACACTCGATATGCCGCATTTGCTTAAACCATCTGCGTAACGATGCGGTCTACGATTTGTTTTTGGTCCCGGGTCTGGCCAAAAAGCTGTGTGTGTGCACTTCGCTGTCGGTGGAGCAGCACGATGGATTCCCCAAGAATCTCTGCACTAGCTGCTACACCAAGCTGGATGATCTGCACGGCTTTCAGAAGATGTGCGTAGACTCGGTGCAGAAGTTTCAGGATATGGTGGCCAATAATTATTTCACTCCCGTCATTTCGGACATCAATCAAATCGACAATGTTGATGTGCTCAATATTGCTCCGCCCGATGGGGAAATGGATGAGGACCGTTTGAACTTCGATCCTTTGTTGAATACGAAAATCGAGGTAATCGAGAACGAGGATGTTGTGTTCAAAATGCTCGAGGATGTAGACAAGGAGGTGGAAGATGTGGACAAGGAGGATTCGTCTTCGGAGAGCGAGGTGGAGCAGGAAGTCGAGGACGATGGTGACTTTGAGGCGAACAGCACTGAATCCGATGATGCCATGCCCCTGTCACGTCTTCGTGGACGCGGCCGTCCTCCCAAGTCTAAGGCACGCAAGACTGCAAGGCGGCATAACAACGACGACGACGATGACGATAATGATGACGATGATAATGATAATAATACCTCCAGCTCTGAATCCAGCTCTTATGATGATGACGAGGATAGGGCCAGCTCAAAGCCTAAGCGTAAACGTATTCCCGCTGCTGAACGGGATCGTCATCGTCTTATCGATTGCCACATTTGCCATCAGAAGTTCAAAAAGGCCATACGCTACGAAGAGCATATGAAGCATCACAACGATCTCTTGCCATTCCAGTGCACGGTGGAAAGCTGCAAGAAAGGTTTCACCACAGCTGGTGGCCTGCGTCTGCACATGGATCATGCCCACATTGAGTTCTCCGAGGTGCATGCCTGCACCTTTGAGGGATGCGACAAGACATTCCCCCGCTCCGTCTTGCTCACCTTCCATATGAAGAAGGTGCACAAAGTGGCCAAGCCAGATGTCAAGAAGCATGCCTGCACCGAGTGCGAAAAGGTTTTCCGTTGCCCCACAGCCCTCAAGAAGCACATGTACAAGCACACCGGCGAGGAACTGCCCTTCGCCTGTGAGATCTGCGGCAAACGCTTCCACATCCACAGTGTGCTTCGCGATCATCTCTTGCGTCATGCCGGTGTCAAGAACCACGTCTGTCCGTACTGTGGCGTAGGCAAGACCACGCGCCAGGAGTGGAACAAACACATCCTGACACACACCCGGGAGAAGCAGTTCCAGTGCCGGCAGTGCGATCACGCCTCCCACAACAAGCAGGCGCTGGCTAACCACGTTAAGGTCGTTCACATGAAGATCAAGAACTTTGCCTGCCAGTATTGTGGCAAGACCTTTGGCAAGTCCCATGCCTGCAAGATCCACGAGCGGCTTCATACGGGCGAGAACTGCTGCGAGTGCAAGATCTGTGGCAAGATCTTCCTCTTTGAAAAGCGGTTGACCAAGCACTTGCAGCTGCACGAGAAGCGGGATGTACCGCCTCCATCCACTGCAGTGAAGCCCCCAGGGGAAGGCGATAGACAGGGCACACCCAATCTAAACATGGAGCAGGGTCATATGTCGGCAGAGCCGGTGGATGTCAAACCTCTGCCTGTAGTGCCGCCCAAGCCCAAGAACTCGCATCGAGTGGAGCGTGTGGACATCTCGCAACTGGCGGGTACATCTGTGAATCCAATATCATCAGTCTCGGTGCCCTCGTGGTCGCCACAGGTGAACTTCACCAAGAAGGAGGGCCAGCACATTTGCCCCGGTTGTGGGCGAGGCTTCAATCACATTGGCAACATGAAACTCCACTACAAGATCATCCACGAGAAGGTCAAGGACTTCGCCTGTCGCTACTGTCCCAAGCGCTTCGCAAAGGCTCAATATCTGCGTAATCATGAGTATATCCATACGGGGGAGAAGCCCTTCGAGTGCAAGATCTGTGGCAAGCACTTCCGGCAGGAGCAGGTACTAAAGACGCATCTGAAGGTGCACGACAAGCCACCGAAGCAGCCCAAGGAGAAGAAGCCACCGAAGCCATCGGTTAGCAAGGCCCGTGGATTGAAGGTTGAGCTGAACAAAAGACAGCCAAAGATTCATGAAGAGTACCAGGATCCCGCCGCGGAACGGGCTGCTGCCACCGCCGCTCTACTCGCCCAGCAGATCGAGGAGAACGAGGCAAAGCGTAAGCAGGAGGAAGCGAATCGGAAGATTCAGGAGGCTGCATGTGAGCAGCTCAATAGACTTCAAAAGCAAATCCAAAGCGAAAAGGGATCCTACGATAGCTACTATGGCCAGAAGACGGAGGCCGACGGGGTAAACCCGGATACGCTTAAATTAGATCACGTCTAAACGACAAACGGTGAGAATTCAGAAGAGAATCAGAGAGAGAGAAGAAATTGTGAGAGAATTTCTCCATGTATAATTTCTACAGCTAATCCCAGTTAGGAACTAAGTAACCATTAAAAATTATCCATCTAAATATGATCTATTTACCCAAAAAAAAAATGGCTTCATTCAAACTTAAACATTTAAAAAATATTATTATTAAATATTAATTACATTGTATGTGTTGTGTATTACAAACTTAATCGACAGATTTTTAAGCTTCTAGTAATTTTGGAAAAACAACTAGAGTCAAAAATTGAGTAAGACGTAAAAATTTGGGCCGGAAAACAGAAGTTTTGCAATCTCTAAATATCAGCGATGGAATCATACAAATATATAGAATTCTGTCTAAATTTATAGTTTAGCAGCCGATAACAATGAAATATCTTCAAGCTATTAAGTTAAGTACTACTCTTTAATCAAAATAACAACATGATTATTATGATTACTGTTTAAGTAAATATATTTACGTATATGCACATTTATAAGTAGTATCGTTTGGGCTGGGCGTTGATCAAAGGGCTACTCTAAAGTATAAACTCTTTAATGGGTTAAACTGTCTGCTATTTATAGTTCTTTAGGGGGAGGAACAACAACCACTTGAGACTTTTTTTAATTCCCAACTATTTATTCTTATTGTTTACACACACACAGGCACAAACACATGCATGTGCCTGTTTGTATATATTCCTAGGGATGTGTTTGTTGCAAGATTAAACTATCGATAGACACGCAAGTAACCAGTTGTTGGTGCAGCGCAAGTACTCGTGTTTGCTTTTTCGTACTCGTATCGTTTTATCTCCGCCATAATAACTTGATATTTTTTTTTGTAATATTAGAACCAAATAAAATTGCAGACGGCAGCAAAATGCATGAGGGGAGTACATACTCCATACACACGATATGTCGCATCTGCCTGAATGATCTATCGAACGATGCCGCCTACGATCTGTTTTTGGTCCCAGGTCTGGCCAAGAAACTTTGTGTGTGCACATCGCTGGCGGTGGAGCAGCAGGATGGATTCCCTATGAATATCTGCACCAGCTGTTTTGGCCGGCTCAATGATCTGCATGAGTTTCAGAAACTCTGCGTGGACTCGGTGCAAAGATTTCAAGCCATGGTCGCCAGCAATTTGTTTACATCCGCACCCGCCGTGCAAATCAATCAAATTGACAACTTTGATGTGCTGAATGTGACGACGACGCAGGATGTGGACTTGCTGGCTGGCGGGGAGGAGGAGGAACGCATTAACTATGATCCCTTGTTAAATCATAAGATGGAGATCATTGAGAATGAGGAGGATGTGTTCAAGATGTTGGAGCATGTGGACAAAGAGGCTGAGGAGGCGGAGAACGAGGTCAAGCAGGATGTGGAGGATCAGGCGGGAATTATACAAATGTTCAACGACGATTCCTCTGCCATCGATAGCAGCAATGACAATGATAACGACATGGACTTTGAGCCCAACAGCAGTGATGGAGAAGACGACATGCCGTTAGCCCAACGCTTGCGTGGCACAAATGGCAAAGGTAATGCTCTGCCTACAGCTGACGGCGATGAGGATGAATACAGCTCGGGTTCTGACGAGGATGGCTTGAAATCCAAAACGAAAAGAAAGCGAATCCCAGCTGCTGAGAGGCATTTGCATCGCATCATCGATTGTCACATTTGCCATCAGAAGTTCAAGAAGGCCATACGCTACGAGGAGCACATGAAGCACCACAACGATCTGCTGCCATTCCAGTGCAAAGTGGAGACCTGCCGAAAGGGATTCACCACGGCCGGTGGCCTGCGGTTACATGTGGATCATGCGCACACGGAACTGTCGGAGGTGCACAGCTGCAGCGTGGAGGGATGTGACAAGAGCTTTCCACGCATACGACTGCTCACGTTCCATATGAAGAAGGTGCATAACATATCCAAAGCAGCTGCCCCACCGAGGGACTACCCCTGCACTGAGTGCGAGAAGATCTTCCGCTGTCCAATGGCGCTGAAGAAGCACATGTACAAGCACGATGGCAAGGAGCTGCCATTCCCTTGTAATATATGTGGTAAGCGATTTGTGATCAACAGCGCCCTCAAGGATCATCTGATGCGACACGCGGGTATCAAGAACTATGTGTGTCCCTACTGTGGAGTGGGCAAGACTACGCGCCAGGAGTGGAACACCCACATCTTAACCCACACACAGGAGAAGAAGTTCAAGTGTCACATCTGCGAGCACGCGTCCCACAACAAACAGAGTCTGGCGAATCACATCAAGATCGTGCACGAGAAGATCAAGAACTATGCGTGTCAGTATTGTGGCAAGACCTTTGGCAAATCCCATGCCTGCAAGATCCACGAGATGACGCACACGGGTGAGAAGCGCTGCGAGTGCAAGGTCTGTGGCAAGAAGTTCCTCTATCCCAAGAGTCTAACGAAGCATCTAAAGACGCACGAGAAGCGTGTGCTTCGGGCGATTGAAACTTATCGCCAGCGTCAGGTGGAGCTCGGTGAAGGAGCTGCACTGCCTGCAGAGGCCACGGAGCTAGACCAGCCAGTGGTAGCTGGAACAGGGCCCACTGCAGACACTGGTGTTGATGTGATCCTCTCTCAGAACGCCGCTGATGAGCTGCTCAAGGTTTGTGCCGAGTCGGTGGCCACAATACCCAAGGATCCGCGTCGGGTGCAGCGGGTGGACATCTCGCAGCTAGCTGGCACCGCGGTCAATCCCATACCCTCCGTGTCGGTGCCCTCCTGGTCACCACAGGTGAACTTCACCAAGAAGGAGGGCAAGCACATTTGCCCAGGCTGTGGACAGGGCTTCAATAACATTGGCAACATGAAGCGCCACTATAAGATCATTCACGAGAAAGTCAAAGACTTCGCGTGTCGCTTCTGTCCCAAGCGCTTTGCCAAGGCGCAAACACTACGTCACCACGAGTGGATACACACGGGCGAGAAGCCCTTCGAGTGCAAGACTTGTGGCACACATTTCCGTCAGGAGACGGCACTGAAGCGTCACCAGCGCACTCATGAGAATCGCCCGCCTGTCATCTCGTCCAAATTCTATGCGGCACGCGAGGAACTAGAGCAGCAGGAGCGCAGTAAACGCGAGGCCAGACGCAAGGCGGAGGCCAAGCGGAAGGAGATCGCTGAAGCAGCAAAGGAGCAGCTCTCGTCGCTGCACAAAATTGAAGCCACCGACAAGAATCTGCACTCCTACGATGAGTACCAGGAAGCGGCAGCAGAGCGGGCAGCTGCGTCCGCCGAGCTGCAGGCTCAGCAGTATGAGGAGAACGAGGTAAAGCGACGAGCAGATCTAGAACGTCAAAAGATCCAAGAGGCAGCCTATGAGCAACTGCAACACTTGCAGCAGCAGCAGGAGATAGAGAAGGCACAGAGCTCCTACGATGGCTACTACGCGCAGAAGGCACATGCCGAGGGCACCACATTGGATGAGCTCAAGCTTGACCATGTCTGAGCAGCAAACACAACTGAGTCCGAAAGTTTAGCAACAAAACAACAATAAATAAAAGCAGAAAACATTTTAAAAATACGTTTTAAGCAATATTTTGGTATCCTTTTAGTTAGCTTTAGTTTTAGACACTTAGCAAGTTAGACTTAAGCATAGACTTATGTGTATAAATATATATTAATATATAAAAAAAACTTGTTTTAACTAAGAAAGGGTTGGTTGAAATGATAATAAATTAGTTTTACCGTAGTTCTACCGTAGTTAATTCTGTTTAGGAGGCAACAGTTATTTAGTAATTTGCCTTCAAACCATGTGAAATCCTGGAAACAGTAAGCCTAATGGAACTTATATAAAGTGTATAAATTAAACCTACGTTAAGCTTACACACTTCATTAATTCTTCAATGATTTCTATTCCAAATCAAGCGAAGTACTGAAATTAGTATAAATACTTGAACTTCCATTGAACTATAGTACATATATAGTTACAGTTTTAGTAAATTCTGCTTTAACTTCTATGATTTCTAATGCCAAACCAAGTAAAGTATCATAAGCTATATAACAAAGTATAGCTAATTCTGATGGATCCTTTTGAGCTTCCATTAAAGCCTCCAAAATATCGGTTCTACATAACTTATATTGAATTACAGCTATTATTCCGTGCTCCTAATAATAAAGAGATCTCTTAGACTGTCCAGTGTCATGTTGTCTAGATCCCAGTGTGTCGACAGTGTGGATTCATCATCCGCTGATTTGATAAGCTTCATAATGTTCTCCTCGATGGTGCTATTGACAATAAAGCGATGCACAGTGGTGGGTCTTAAAAGAAAATATATGATTAATTAAACTAATTTTCATATAAAGCATATGTTAAGGACACCCACTTGGTCTGGCCAAAGCGATGCACGCGTCCAATGGCCTGCAGTTCCTCGCCAGGCGTCAGCATGGGCTCCACTAGGAATACATGCGTGGCTTCAATCAGATTCAAGCCCTTGGAACCACGCGAGATGGGCATCAGCATGCAGGTAATCTTCAGCTCCGCTTGCTAGTGAAAGCATACAAGATTTAGTAGTGACTACAAAGAGTACACCAAGTGGTACAAAAGATTACCTTAAACTCGTCAATGTCGCGATTTGTGAATTTGTTGCGATACTTGATGCCATTCTTCTGCAGCGCCATCGCAATGTGATTCAATATAGTCGACCATTGGGAGAAGATGAGCACCTTTTCCTCTGGCTCATCCCGGGCAGCGTTTTGTGCTTGAATTTTTAAAATCAGCTCGACAATGTAGGTGATTTTGGTAGAGAAGTCACCAATAACTTTGGTGCACTGCACTCCCTTGCGCACGGAATAATACAATCTGTCAAAGCAATCAAGGATTAGCTAAGGGATTCCAATGATTAGTTCAGATGCAACTTACTGTGGTGAGTTCTGTCGACAGAGTGGACACTTGGTGGAGCTCTCGCGACCCAATCTCTTCCGCATCGTGTCGAGACAGTGCTGGCAAAGAAAGTGGCCGCAGGATAACATCACGTACTGAGAAAAGAAAATTTCTGTACAGGATTGCAAGGCTATGGATTCAAGTTGGCAGTCTTACGCGCTCATCGTCCAGAGTTTGGCAAATTGGACATGGTTTGTCGCCATTGTCCTCCTTCAAGTGCTTCAAGTACTTGAGTCTTCCCGACAATCGTGTAAAATTCAATTGAGCTTCCTGAATATTTGTCAGATTGAATTCCTTTTGTTCATCGAGTTGATAGCTTAGGATGCGAAAGTTGGACTGCTCCTCAGGCTTATCTATCAGCAGTATGCGCATTTTACACATGTCCAGCTCATCAAAGGCCTTGATCACATATTCCATCTCAATCCAGTATTTTATCTGCAGTTTTACTAGACTCTGCAGGGCATCCAGCTGCTCTACTTTGTTTTTGCATTCCGTTTTCCACTCCAGAAATTCACTCTTGGATGCCAGAAAGGAGAAGACAGCTGCAAGAAATTAGAGAATGAAATAAATATATTGTGATATAGCTTTTCTGCTGCTCCAATTAACCTTTAATGAGTGTAATCTCTAAACTTGGATTCTCGGAGCCATCAGTTGCTACACTGTCCTTGCCTAGCTCCTTGGCAAACAGTAAACACTCGAACTGATTGATAGCATCGCGAGTTTTGCACAGACGACAGAGACGCTTCTTGCGAGGATTAGCCTCACTGCCGGTTTCATTAGCAGCTTTGTCCTCCTAAAAACAAATAAACAAAGATTAGAAAGATTCCACTTACTTTAAATGACCACAACTTGCCATAATCTCAGCCAGATGACAGTCGGAAACATTTTTGATAAAGTCAAGCGCCTCGGGGCTGCGGGGAAGTCCCTTTTCCACAGCTAAACAGGCGGAAAGCAGCATCTTCTTGAGAAACTCAAAGTCTTTACGCAAAGATTCGCGTAGTTTCTGCAGACTGTCATGCCAAGTGTGAAGTACATAAATGACACCCGTCATTGAGTTCACTTCCTGCAGCTTCTCCGTAGACATGTTGTTGCGAAAAAGCTCGTCGCTGATCTTGTTCCAAATGGCATTGTGCCAGGACTCGCTGGCATTGGTCAGTGTGGCAAAAAGTTCCATGATATTCCCCTCGAATTGTTCATCTAATCTGTCTAGCTCCTGAAGCTTTGCTTCATAGGCCTGTTCCGCTGCTCGCAACACAGGAGTCTTGTCGTCCAAATATTTACGCTCCAGGTTGCTTAATTTTTGGCCATAAGTAGTTAGTTCCAGATCCGTGGGCTTATCCTGACTAGGAGCCAGGCAGGAAGCTTGCCGCAGATTGTGTAGTGCATGAATTTGGAGCAAACTGTCCACGCTGTTTGGGAAGAGAGTTAAACAAGATTAGCATGGGTCATTCATTGACCAATTTAAAATCCTAAAGCTTACGATATGTTCTCCTCGTTGTAATCCTTGGCCAGCTTGAGCACCTGCTTGTAGTTCTGTATGGCCTCCTTGTAGTTGTTCCGAATGAACTGAATGGCCGCCAGACCATTGTAGGATGAGGCCCATGTGCGCAACTCCCGTTTGCATTCGTTCTCATTGCTCGTCTTGAGATGCTGTAGCAGATCTTGCGGATTTAAATAGTTGGTGGTGGTCACATTCTTGTTGTGCACGACAGGCACAGAGCATGTTTTCCGTATGCGGAGAAATGGCTGCAAGATGCTCTTTAGCAACTGTGGTGAAATGGAAGCCAGACAGGAGCTAGCATTATTGGGATTATACTTGGTGTGCTTGGCTACGGCGTCCAGAAAGAGAGAGGTGCACTTGGCATGCTCCTCGCGATAGTACAGCGATTCCACATTGCTTAGGTCCAGGCGATGCACAAGCTCCGTCTGCGGTGGTATGCCCAACTCGTGCTCCACCTTGGACTTACAGGTGCGCCACATGCAATGCTGTAACAGGTCCAGCAACGGCGCAGCCTTGTGCTTGAGCAGAAATGAGTTGGCCACCGTCTGCCAGGCGTCTAGGGGTTCACATGCCTCATGGAAACCCACAAATTGCAACAGAGGTGCCAAGTCATCAATGTTCTTCTGTATGGGCGTGCCAGTGACTGCCCAGCGATGCACTGCCGGCAGATTACCGACCATTTGGGCCGCCTGTGTGGTGCTGCTCTCAACCATTTGGGCCTCATCGAGGCAGACCCGCCACCAGTTAAGCATTAGCAGCGGTGAACTGGGACGCATATAGCGCTGCTCATAGCGCATCTCTCGATCCGTCGAGTACCTGGCGGTATGATGAATCTCGTGGCTAAGTACCGTGTAGTCGGTGAGCACTATATCGTATTTGGCCAACTCCAGGGGACTGTACCAGACGCCAGTGTGCAGGCCAGGATAGAGCAGCACCTTCAGACTGGAGTCCACATGTTTACTGACCTCTTGATACCATTGAGTCTTGATTTCATTGGGAGAGACAATGATGGTGGCTCCCGTGTCTACTAGCTGCACGCGGGTGTCCGACAATTCTGTCCAGCAATTGGGACACACGTAATCACTGTGGTCATCCTTGATGCAGCTCTGATGCTGCCATAGCTGGCAACGCACACACTGCACTCTTCGTTGCCTAGTGTGTTCACGTATGCATATGCAGTGGACTTTGGGCTTCATCCGCCTTTTCTTGAGCGGCACACCATCCGCCACCGACTCCAAAAGGTTGAGCCAATGGCTATTATCCACATTGGGTTTGGGATGCAGCAGGAGTGTGGCCAGCAGCTCGACCGTTTTTCCCAGACCCATCTCATCTGCTAGTATGCCACCAGGTGGCAAGCAAATCTTAGGTATTGACGGCTCATAGGAATAAAATTGCAGGCAGTAGTTGTGTTTAAACACGGAACGCTCTCCGTGCACAGTCTGGAAGATGCTGTAATTGGCACTAAATTCATGGAACTCACATTCACGGCTCAGCATCCAGCGCACGGTGCGTTCCTGATACTTTCGTAGTTGCGATTTAAAGCTACTGGGCAGGGAAAGAGGCTCTGACGCCAGAACTAGTGCCTCCTGATGCTTGCTGAAGAGCGCATTGTAGAGCTGCGTGGTCACATAGCTCTTAAGCTCACGTCCTTGCTGATGTCGCTCATGCAACACCTCGAACTCCAATGTAGGTGCATAATTACTGAATATCAATGGAAATATTTCCACTGCCAGTTCTATATCATGAACGTTGGCCGATATGAAGTTCGATCCTGAAACCTGCAGGAGAACGAAGTTGCCTCCAACCACCTTGAATTGAAACTTTTTGCAACGTCTGCGTACAACTGTTAAAAAAGCAATTGAAATTAATAACCAACGCTGAAATTCATTTAGACTCACAGGTTTTAATGATTTCAATTAATTCAGTTTCTTTTGCCGCCAGACTTTCATTTATCACCCATTGCTTTTTGCCGTATTCAAACTGGTGGCTGCAATCCTGCTGGCTCAGGTCACATTCCACGGCAATTTCCGAAAGCACAAGGGCAGATTGTGCCATTTAAGCTTTTTTGTTGTTATTTATTATAAACAAAAACATTTTGTTTCATTTTGTATACAATGAACTACCGCGAATTGTTTACTAGCAAAGTATCGATAAGTCTATTACATATGTGAACGATAAATGGACAACTTGCTGTCGATAAGTGCAAATAGCAGTTAAATTAAAACCAAATATTTGACGAGTTTATTTAATATATCAGATAGCCATTTGCATTTTATTACTAAATACACATATTTCATTAAATTATATGCAGCAGAAATGTACTTAGTTGGATTTTAATGAATTGTAACTTGTAACACTTTTAGGGATAATTAGTCTTTGACGCCTACGGTCACATTGATCATAATAATAATAAATAACAAGCGCGTGCCTACCAAAATATCTGCATTGTTTTTCTTTTGTAAGCCCATTTTGTTGCGTAAACAGTATTTTTAGATGAATGCAGTAATCGCGCTGTGCCACTTTTGTGAGGCGCATGGACCCTGCGCCATTTTTTGCACGCAGACGCTACGCGACACCAAAATCGAGGACCTTGTGAATCTTGAGCAGGCACAACAGGCGGGACAGAAGACATGCTCCGCCTGCAATTATACGCTGGGGCGGAATAACACCAATGCCATCTACAGCAAGGACACAGAAAGCGGTGCCACATTTGTGAGCACCAAGGTAGCCACGCTGCAGGAGGTGGCTAATCTGGTCAAGCAGGCGGCTGTGCGCAGTCTGAGCTGTGAGATAAATACCAACAAGGATGGTGACGGAGGATTCGTTTTCTTTGGCGACTCCTCTCGCGGCCACATACTCAGCCATACGTTCCGTGTGTGTGATTTGCAGGCTCGTGGTTTCTATCAGCTCTTCTCAATAATAGTGCTCATGAAGGACAAGTATTTTCTGCTAAATACCAAACCATTTCTCGCGGAGCATTTGCGAAAGGTGTCCGCGGAGCTGCAGGCTGGTGCCGAGCGAATTAAAGCGGCCGAGGAGCTCAACTATTCGGCAAGACAGCGGCGTCTGTCGGGCGCACAGTTCCTGATGCCTACACCACGTTCACTGCTGGAACTGACGGGGGAGGAGCACATATTTGCCCAGCTGCATTCACACTTTGCCTGGATTCTGCTCGCTGGTTCACGCTTCCTCACCGAACACATCACATTTGGCAATTTGCCGTGGCTGCCGCCACAGAGCAGTGGTCGTCCGCCCGCTCAGCGTCTCACCTACAACAGTTCCACGCTGCCTATGATACAAATGTATGAGGATGATCCCGACCAGGAGGGATTCTTCTCGCTGCGACACATTAAGGAGGTTCTTCGTAAGGATGACTTTGCCACTGTCTGTTACTGCGCTCTGACTGGCATTAAGATCATAGTACGCGGAGCTCCGGAACGCACAGTGCTTTTTATGATGTGCCTGAAGAAGCTGCTGCCCGAACCGATGCACAACCTAATGCGTATCGATGCACAGCATCAGCATTCGATAAGTTCCGAGTACAAAATCATATCCGTATCCAATGACATTGCTGTGCCCATGGCTAGCAGTTCCGTCTACCGCATCGACTTCCTCGACAAGCATGTGAATGGCAACGACATAGTCTCGGTCAAGTGGCCAGGAGAACTGCCTAGAAAGTGTAAGTAGCCTGGAGAAGATTATCAGGTGCTAAGCTAATATTCTGTTGTCTTCATTTAAGTGCCAGATCTGTTGGTGAAGCTGCTGAAGGCCGTCGAGGAGAAGACCTTCACGGAGCTGGTGCTCAACAAACAAACAAAAGTGCTCATCGAGGAGTGGAAAAAGTGAGTAACATGAGTTCTTGAGGAGATTCCAATAAAACCGGTTTTTCTTTTAGCAAAGTGATATGCCTTAATCATGCCAAGAGCGGCAGTGTCCAGGCCAAGCTGAAGAAGGTGCTTGGGGTGCAGCCACAGGATCAGTCCGTGCTTAATTACTGGAGTGCACATTTGCAGTAGTATTTATCGATTCGTTCATTCGAATATAGAAATTGTATTGTTCACTTTTTGGAATAAAAACTCTTTATTCATCATCCACGATTGACAAATTTATATCTTAACCAAAAAGCGACGTCTATACCAAAACGATTCCAAGTTGTATCATGTTGCTTACTTCTTGTAACCGCAGCTGGAACGACGACCACGAGCACGCTCGAACTTGCGTCCCTTGGAGCGAACATAGGGGCGTGTATGCGAGTGGGGCACACCGGGTGCCTTGCCGAAATGCTTGCAGGCTGTGCGAGCAGTGCGTCTGCCCTGGAGCAACAGGGTGTTCTTGCCTGTGGGCGAACGGAGAGCCAACTGATCGAAGGTCAGCACTTCACCGCCAGCCTTCAGGATGCGCTCGCGAGCGGTCTGGGTGACATGCAGGGCACACACCGTCAGCTTGGGCACGACCAGAAGGCGTGCATCGTCGGTAATGGTACCAACAACAACAACAGTCGATTCTGGCTGCTTGGCGGCCTTAGCGAAGCGAGCGATGCGCTGCAGCGACATTGGTGGCCGATTGATTTTGCTCATAAACAAGCGCTTCAGGATGATGCGGTTGAACTTCTTGTTGGTACGGCGTTGCAGGAAACGGTACAACTACAATACACATAGGAAAACACTAGTTATTAACTAATTGGCTTGCATTTAAACACTTGGTACTCTACCTTGACGAGCAAGCGCAGGTAAACATCCTGGGATTTGGGTTCGGTTCTGCGAACCTTGCGATCGTACTTGTGGTTGATATCAATACCCTAAAAAGATGCACAAAATATTATTACAAACTGTTCAATTGGCACGCACTCTGTCATCATTTTGAAAAAATAATGCATATTTTTCACAAACATTTAAGATGTTTACAAATTTATTTCTAAGCTTTTAAGATTTCTTGCGTCGTACCATTTCGGCGACCGGAAAAAGAAAGAGACGAGCAATGACATTTAGTGATGGCTAATATATCGAATCATCGCACGTACCACTTATAATGCGATATTTGAAGCATTGCGATAGTATTTTGAGTAAAACATAGAAATTGAGAGCTTACGCCTTCATTAGGCATCAGCAATTAATTATTTATATCTAATTGCGCGGATTTAATAAATTTTTTTGGTAGTTTTACTGGAATTTTCAATTTGCTATCGAGTGGATACTTATCGATTGTGTACATTATTTTGACAGCTGCGATTTCGAAAAAGAGTGGCAGTATTGGCGTTGCTGATCTTTACAACACTAGCACAATGGCAGCGGTGAATTTACGTAAAGGTTTTTTTATTTTGCCTCAAACTGTAAGTAAATAATTAATTGTTAAATGACTTGCTGTGTAATATGTATTATAAATAACAACTATAGATAGTGGCTAGCCGACAGAGATGCTATGCGACGGCTAAACAAACCAAGACCAATACACTGGCAGCAGTTGCAGAATCAATTTCCTCCAAGGGGTATAAATTCGAATGGACTTCTTAAAACTACATACTTATTAATAATTTGTAATAACTATAGATTTCTGCGGCCCCACAAGCCCTACGCACCCCAAAATGATGCAGCCGAACGTGTGCGTGCCGTGGCAGCCCAATTACAAATGACTCAAGGTGGCGACCAAAGAAAACTCTCAGACCTCACAGAGAAATTTAAGTTTTTGGCGGCGTGTTTCGAGCAACTGCAGCATGGAGTGCCCAACTCGCAGGTGCATGAGCTCAACACCGTGGCAGATGTAATCGCGTTTTATCAGCAGACGGTAGACACCACTGTGCCACTGGACGCACTTAAGCGCATGGATCTGCCCGAGAACCTGCACATACAATATGAATACGTGCGTTTTCATCCGGAGACCGATACGAAATTCAATGGAAAAACTGCTTTCCCCAAGAGCTCGACGCTGGTCACTGGTTTGAAGTATCGTGGCAAGTACGAGGGTCATGAGGCCAAGCGATCCTGGCCATAAATTTATTTGTTAATAAAACTATTTTTTGTTCTCAAAAATATTGTGTTAAGCTTTCCATTAATTCGGAAGAGCTGTAAATAGCTTCCACGGATTTCATGATGCGAGCATCCTTGAGGAGTTCCATTAGACGCTTGTCTGTTTTTGCCTCCTCGAAGTTGTTGTACATGAGATGGTATCTTTGTTCGGTTACCGCAGGTTTATTCATAATGTTGAGAATCTTTTTCTGCAGCTCCATTTCGGGGTCGGTGGCCTGCAGCTTGGCCAGCGCGTTCGCCTCGCCCAGCTCCACCTTCAGCTGATTCTCGTGTTGATCCCGTAAGTACTTGATGATGCACTCATACTGCAGTCCTGTCAGTGGACGATTATCCGCTAGCATTTCAATAAGCTTCTGCATCTCATCGGGATGTCGGACACGATTGGAGTGCAATTGGGATTGGCCCAAGCTAGCATCATGCTGCTTTTTTTGGCGAAAGTCGTTGGTGATCAGCTGAATAGCATCCTCCAGTGGCACATTGCGATGCTCGGCCGGCACACCGTACAGTATGTTGACCGTAATGCTGTTAAGTGCCTCGTGATGCGGTGTCACTAACACCGCATAGAGGCAGCCACGTGCAGATATATTGCTCAGCACTTGGCCCAGCATCACATCCTCGTTGGGAAAGAGCACATCCACACGTAGACCGGCCTTCGTCAGACGATCCTCCACAAACTCCGCGTATTTGCTGTAAACAGAAGTGAGACATTAGAGAGATTTGTCTTTCCAGTAGGCATGGATGCTTACGTATTATCCCGATTGACCACAATGATTTCGCAGTCGTTTATGGGCACACCACCAGCAGCTGCCGCTGCTGACATGACAATGCCGCCTTGCACAGTCATTTGAGTACCAATTCCCCCCATGTTTCCCATTACGCCTACTACGCTTCCAGCTCCTCCGACTCCAGCTCCTGCAATGTTTGCGCTCTTGGCCATTGCATTAGCCGCTTTGGACTTCATGCTCGCATTGCGCACAACTAGAGCCTTGGACTTGAATGTGGATTTGTTTAGGGCTTCGGCACATTTATTAGCTATTTCCTCGCTCTCGAATTGCACAAACCCGAAATTCTTTTGCACCAAGGAGCCCAAAACATTTCCATACGGATGACAAATGCTCTCGAGTTCCTCGCGTGTACAGGGCGGCAGATTGCCCACATATATACGATTCTTGGCTAGCTTTGGATCACGTGCAATATTATAGCCAGGGGCTGTATTATCCCGGTTGCCCGTCATTTGCCTAATTATTTATTTTATTTTTTTCTGCGCGCTGTGAAAATGTAAACAATAAAGTGAAACGATTCTTGTTGCTATCGATAACAGTTGCTAAAGTCAAATGTGTTGTCGATAGTGTTGCCAATTTATCCCGATATTATCGTTGACACCAATATTTATTTTCCCCATAATATCAGAACTACCGTTATTTTTGTATGGCGCCAACGGTACTTAGGGGTTTTAAACACAGGAACAATGACCCGAAAAACACTGACCAGGGTCATTATTTTTAGTTCGATCGCGGACGGCGAAACGTGCGGGGGCGGAAGCGTCGCGCGTTGATCTTTTGCATAACCATTATAAGTTGTGAAATAGAAAAGTGCAGCCATTTTATTTTTTTTTTCAGTGAAAATTGTGAAATAAGTGCAAGTGCAAAGTGTAAAGTGCCGCAGTTATGCGTGTATAAGAAAGCCGGCAGCGTGATGCGCGTCGTGCAGCTCGGGTTCCAGCTCCGGCTTCTTCTTGGGCACATAGGGATTGTGCTCCGGATCGGCGTTGAGGCTGTAAGTGAAAAAATACTTTTGTTTTAGTCGGTCGTTGGTTAGTGGAGTTTGGTTACTCACTGATAGAGACTAATGGCCTCCTCGCATTTGACATTGTACCACCAGTCACAGGCGAACTCCTTTTGGTTAAATATGGTGCCGTTGGTGCACAAGAATGACGCGCCCTGGTGTCCTTCGCGTCCATCGTGGCACACGTGGTAGGCCTGACAGCCTGTCTCCACATTTGCGTACATGCCGGGCACGGCGGGAACGTTGTGGCAACTGAATTGCGTGTGGGGCACTTCGTGATAGATCGGATAATCCACACCTGCCACACCGGGTATTTTATTTAAGTCCTGTTTATCCTCGTGGCGTGCATGATGCTCCGATTGCGATGGTGGATTAAACAGGTGTCCAAATTTCTATATCAACAAAAACATATCAAACGACAATTAATTGCATTGCATAATGAAAACCAGTTTGCGGCGCGCAGACTCCGTAGACTAACCGTCTCCCTCCCATTTGCTCCCCTCCCACAAGTTGACGGTCGGTTCATTATTAGCAAACAATTAAACACATGTGTGTGTAAGTGTGAGCGCAGTACTCTACAAATGAGTGTAATTGTATGCGTGCGTCTGTGTGAGAGCCCATGTGTGTGAGATTACATGTGTGTTAGTTTCTGCTTCAATTGCATGTTACAATTTTTGGGTCAAAAGTGAACGTCGTACAATCGCACACATAACTCCAAGCCCAGACGCTAGATGGCGCTATATTCCCCCCACTGTTGTTCTGCCTCTCTCTTTCTAACTTTCGCTCTTCCCGCTGGCATAATTAACAGCATCCCATTATTATTGTTATGTCTTCATCGACGGATGCTAGACATGGACAAATTGATTGTTTCACACTAACCTGCACTTCAATCGCCAGCGTCGTCGCGCCAAGCAGCAATAACATTACAGCAAGCATCCTCAGTGGCTTCGACATCTTGTAATGAATGATTCGATCAGGTTTTCAGTGTGTGTGTGTGTGTATGTTTGCGTTTATTTTCCAGTTTCGTTTTGGAGTTGAATCGACCGTCTGCGTTCGGCTTGAAAATCGCACTGAAACTGAAGTGCAGACTTTTTCCAAGCCATCCACTTGAGACAGGCTCGTGCTTGTCGTGCTGCACAAGCTTTCAAGGGTAGCTAGCGTCTAACGGTAACGGTGAGCGTTTGTATTCGGCTTTTGCCACTCGCATCGTCGGCAGCTCTCGCGTGCAACTTTCGATTTTATAGACCCAGTACTTCAAATAGATTAAAGGGTCTAACCAGTCTGTCAAATGTTTTTCTGTTCCGCTGCTAAAGTCGAGGGGTTATAGTCAAGCTAAAGGCTTCCGAGTCAGCGCCATAAAATTGGGTTACAATATTTTAAAGATATTTAAACAAAACTTATTAACAAAGTACATATAATACTATAGCAGTTATTGAAATAATTGGCTTAATTTTGTGTTTGGTATAAAAAGCTCTGCTAATATTTTTTGGCATGGAAACTTGTGATCTTGGGATCATACTACAGGGTCTTCAAAAACTCTTTTTCACTACTTGGAAACTGCTTTAAACGCTAAGCTTTACTTGCTTTTCGCTCGTACCGCTCAATTATTGGGAGTTCCAAGCCAAGCAAAAAACCTTAGGCAAAACGATGATAATAAGTATGAAGTTGTATATTTTAGGCATATGAAAGTAAGTTTTTTACATGTTTGGGAGTGTAAAGTGCAATATGCTTTATTTGGCAAGCAACTTTACAAATATCGCAATAGATAATACATTTAGTATTGCCCTTTTCGCATTTTATGTTAAGAAAGGCAGTAAAAAGTGTAGAAATTGTAAAAAGGTTTGCTTAAAATTGTGCTAAAATGTACTATAAAGAGTATTAAACATAAAACTTAAGTTAAATACGTGTGCTTAGAAACTAATACAAGTTTTGCATTGCTGGATTCAACTTCAGTTTGCCGATCAAATCGTCGAATTCGCTGTAAAGCTGTAATTAGTTAATAAATGAGTTGAATGATATTATTAATTTGTAGTTTACACGTAACACACATGGTCGAGTGACCACTGCTAGTGACGAAAGTAGACGCTCTCAAACTTACATGAGTTTTGCCATAACTATCTACATAGCTCTTACTGCCTCCGGTGGTTTTCTTGAACGCCGACAGCGCTGGACCCGAACCCGAACCCGTTCCATGCAGAAGATTCACATTTTGATAGGACGTCGCTTTGGATGAACTGCTGGCATGACTTTTGCCCACCGTGGGCGCTAGTTCCAGAAAATTGGGCACTAGTGTGTTTGAGTGTGTGTGTGTGTGTGTTAATAAAAGCGGTTTTAAGTGCAGCCAGGCGTTTATACCATTTGCGACTACTCACCTTTCTTGGGCTGAAATTTCACCTGATTGAGCAACGGATTATGCAGCTGCAGTTGGCGATAAGTGGGCAACGCGTGCTTTGGTGCTACCAACACATAGGGACGACCCACTGCTTGTGGGTACAGGTACGTCGTCTCCACGGTGGGCACATGTCTGTAGTGGTACCGGCCCTCTCTGGGCGTGTAGCGTCCGTCCGAGCTGAGCGCAATGTGGAAAACGGTGCGCATGCCCTTGTCATAGTACTGATAGACCTGTGTAGTGTGGGTGGGATGATAAAGAACTGAGAGTGAGTATCTGTAGCAGGTGTGGTTGGGTTTTGTCGGGAGTTTATTGATGGAATAATTTGAGAAATTCTAATGCATGTCTTTGCTATTTCCGACTGATATCTCCACTGCGGAAAGCTAGAAAATGATAGATATCGTCATCAGAATGTGATTATATTCAGAGTAAAAGGTTCTCAACAAACAATCGAACTTTAGAGAAGAACTTAACTCGTTGCTAAACTAATCACAGAGCTTTGACGTTAAAATAGTTACAACTATTCAGTAAAACTCACCTGAGGATTCCTCTGTTGTGGCACAATGCCATCAGGCACCGAAATGCCCTCCTTTTGCAGACGATTGAGAAACAAACGATCGGTCTCGAAGGCTGTATCTGGTATCTTTCCACCCGCATGTGGCAACACTTGCTCTCGATAGATTTGGCGTTTCTTAAATTGGTTTTGTTATTTTATGGTTTTGGCAACGATTATTTATGGCTTATAGATAATCAACCCCCACAGAAAAGTGTTACACAGTGAAAAACACGGTACAAAACTATTTTCAAAACTTTGATTTTTTTCTGCTGAGTTACAAATTTAATAGTTAAATAATAGTTGGAGTTCCTAAATTTGTTATTGTAACTCGAATTAAGAGTCCTCTTAGATGCTTTATTAAAAACTTTCGTACTTAATTAACGATTGATTCTACCCCAGAATCCCGAATTCTACACACCTTGTGATGGCGTTCCTGATTGTTGAGCTCCACGAAGCTCAGCAAGCTGAGCAGCACTATTAGTTGGTATACATATGGCGACATTTTGAATGATTTGATTTGTTTTACTTTTTGGCTACTACAACGATCATTTTCAAAAGGAATTTTTAGCAAAAAGGTCAAGTTGATCAGCAGTTGACAGCTGTGTAGATCTAAGCAAACAAGTGTTAGCAACTTGGTACACAAATCCACATTTCAAACATTTTTCCAAAGCGCCAAAAATATGTTACAAATCACAAACACACACAAGCACACACGCACACCAGTGACGAGCTTTAAAGAATCACGAAAATGATTTAGTCTTAAGTTTAACTGTCAATCTGACTGATCTGCGTTGAAGCGAACTTTATGCGGTGGCGTTGTGGCCGCGTCGACGTTGCCAAACATAATGAATGCAAATGCATAAAGACCGCTGATCTCTGCTCTGCTCAGCTAGGCCCGGTGTGCCAGGTGCCCTCTGCCGCAGCTGTTGCTGCCGACGACGACAACATCGACAAACATAACAACAACAAGCACAGCTATGCTTTCAGTTACTGTGCACATCACGTGGTAACTTGGCACGACAGTCATCATCGTCTTGTAGCTGCCATAAGCTGAAGATTACCCAAAACTAAGAAGGAGCGAGAGAGAGAGTGAGGGAGGGAGATGGGGTGGAAGTTTGAGAGAGACAACTTGAATAATAGTGCTATAGATATAGTCGCTAGGTTGGACTGGCAGTTATGATTTAAGACTTCCTTAAAATTTTATGAAACAGTCAAAAAGTAATACACAATAAACGAAGTCGTTTACGCACTTTTGTCACTATTGGTGTAAGTACAAATAATCAAAGTTAAAGCTTTTGAAATGGTAAAATTTTTGCATAATAGTTTCTTAATATTTGCATAAATGGCAGATCTTAGATCTCATCAATATACCCCCTATAAACCGTATACTTTATACAGGGTATCTTGTGTTGTGATCCATCAAACATTTCCGTTTGCTTTTACTCAAAAGCTTAAACACAAAATTAGTTACCATTTAATATTTAGCGCTTCATTTTTTCTTCGCCCTCTTGTAAACATTACCATACAGATTTTGGCCAGCGAGTAATTAATTAATCTTGTTGTTAACTTGACCAAGTTGGCTCTTGGCTGGACTTTTTCGCTGATTGATGCGCTACTTCACTTGATACTTTCAATATCTTTGTTAAGCATAACTACGATAGTTTTCTGTTTTCAATTTTCGTACCTTTTTTACTCTTGGACAAGGCAATTTTGCAGTCAAATTGTTTTTATTTATCTTCAATTTTGTACCGAGTGAAGTTTGTTTTGAAAGTGATTGTTGTTGTTTTGTTTTGGGGTCTTTTGTTTTTGTGTTTAGTTTAATATTGTTGTTGATTGCGCTTCAGTTAACAATTTATTATAATGTTTTTGAATTTTATTGATTGTTTTTGTTATTTTGGTAAATATGTTTGTGTTTTTTTCTGAAGAGTGTCTTTATTGATGATGGCTCTCATATTTGGCTTTGTTTGACTTTGATGGGGTTGTTTGGACCTTGATTGTCTTATGAAAGTAAATTAAATGTGGTCTCTAATTGGGGTTAAGTCCAGCAACTCTACTTGATCTGGTATGCATAACTAGACATATGTTTTATGTATAACATAAGCTATTATTAACAATATTCCCACGATGGCTACTGCTTAATATGCATATCAAGTGTCAAAACTATATCAAGTTGTGGGGAAAGTCAAATGCGATCGGTGCTTGATAAGAATGACCGAATACCACCAAAATTTTAAATGCCAAACACACAAAACGCTGTTGTAATTACAAAGTATATCAGTTACACAATTCCCCAAAACTAATGGGTATTGGGTTACTTACACAAATTACAATAGATTTACAAAACCGCAACCAAATTGGAGCATCTTCTGGTGATCTTCTTGTCTAACCTTGAACACCACATCAAATCGAGATACAAACACGATGATGACAATCAAGAGATTAATTATTTTCTGTTTGTTTGTTGTTTCGCCGTCGACCTTGTTAGACAGTCTCGAATGCTCTTTGGCTCTGGGCAAAAATCAAAATAAAACTGTTATTGGTATTGGTAGTGCACTGAATTGGTAGCAAGTCATCTTGTGGTCGAACCAATTGTTTGGCCCTCTCGCTTGTCACGCGCTAATTACTCGGGTTTCCTGGAGGCCCGCTCTCTGTAACCTCCCTCAATTATGGATTCAATTCGATTCGATTTGAGAAGGCGGTCGTTGAGTCAAGGATTTCCTAGACATTCCCACGTCCGAAAAATAAAAACCTTTCCAATAAAATGTCAAAAAAAATTCAAGAAGTAAGAGCGCTCCAAAAGAGCTGCTTGACTTTTAAGTGCCCAATTCGCGTATCCATTAAAAAAAATTTTTTTTTTTAAATTAATTTAATAGCAATAACAATTCTTAGCTAACTTTGTTAGTTAACTTTCTGTATTTTTTAACCAAAATTTTCTTACTGTAATTAACGCAAAACTGTCAAAAGTCGTCACAAAACCATAAGCTTCTTTAATTGCCCTCCAAACTGGGCTAAAAATATGAAATGCGCACAGATCACGAGTGCCCAGCGATGGCCTCAAGAGCACATTGACTCTCTGAGCTTGTAGTTGCAGTTTTTGGCTACACAAATTGGCCCACGGGCAGGTTCAATTGCCCCAATCGAATGCCAACTGACAAAAACTGACTGCTTTGTGCCATTTATTATTCGTTTTTTGCATTGTGTGGGATTCAATTGTGTGTGTTTCTTGGGCATTTAATGCCAATTAACGCACGACTTTCGATTACTGCCATTTGTATGACTGATTTCATCAGTTCAAAACCAAAAACACGTGATCTCTTCAATTCGGTAGCTAAGAAAACTAAACAAATAATGCAAATTTGCCAACTGATTGATTGAACAATATAAAGACCCACGAACTGGTTCAACAACTGGTTCTTACTGCATTCAACGAAAGACTGCCAAGTTCCGTTTCCGGCTGAAATTGATTTTGATTTGTTTGCATTGGAACCCAATTAACTTTTATATCTTCCGCGATAATAAATAAAACACAATTTTTATATTTTTCTTATTATGTTTAAATTCCCGGGTTTCTTTTATTTTTTTTCTTGTTCTTGAATATTTTCTTTCAACACTTTTCAAAAGGTAAACAATTATATCAATCTTAATATGGACAAGTTTCAATACAAAACACATTCACACACACTCAGGTGTAATTGATCTCAATATATATGCATATGTATGAAAACTGAACAATTGACCGATCGAGTGCTCTAATATAAAAGTTAACTTTTTTACTTTTTTAAATGCAATAATTGCGTTTAATTCGTTCATTTCTTCAGTGTTTCTAAGTATTCAATAAAATTTGTTTTTCTTCGAATTATTTTTTAATATTTAACGCTAAAATTAAAATACAATAAAAGTGTGAATATCGCTTTTTCCTGATTAATTAAATTTCTTTTTGGCAAATTAAACTAATGTTTTTTATGTATATAAAAAATAAGTTTTTTGTATATGTACTATATAATTTGAGTAACTCAAAGGCGATTTCTATGCCCCATTAGACCCCGAAAGATTTGCAAATTTCTTGTTTGTTGTATATACTACAAAAATAAAAGTCTTTTTGTGAATGGCTTTGCAGAAGTTTCGGGTATCCTAGCACTAAATCGTATTGCTTATAAACTAAAACACGCTAAAAATGTCTGTAAAGCAGTTCTAAATAAAATGAAACAGTTTTTTATACATTTAGCAAATTTCGGTACGTAATACTCTTTTAGAACTGAGAGAGAAAGAAATTTAGAGGAAATTTGTAGGAGTAGGAGAAAAACACTCCGTCCCTTTCGAGTTTAGGCTAATTAGTTAACAGTTTAGTTTCTTTGTGGTACTAAAAAGGTACACTCAACAACTAGTTTACATAATTGCATTCTAAAACGTGCTAAAAAACTGACGGTTTTTGGTGCAGTGTGCTTATTTAGTTAGGCACTCGAATAAGTATGTTAGTATGTATATAATATAGTATATAGTAAGCCTTACTGTACTACCTTCTTGAAAGAAAGAAAAGAAACAAGAAACATTTACATAATTATTCTTTTTTTTCCTATTTTTGTTTTTTGTTTTGTGGGAGGGTGCACAGTTTTACATCTAACAAAAGTTAGATCAGATCCCTAGGAAACAAGTTGAAGCCATGGCCACAATGGCTCCTCTTTTTCTGTAGCTCTACTAACTAAATTAGCTAAAAAGTAGTTGTAGTAGTAGTAGTAGTATATCTCTCATCAAATGTGTATATAATAAATATATATCCCTTGGTATAGCACTATCTTTTTCTTTGTGTTGTTTGAGAGGAGATTTTGTATATATTTAGTGATCCTCGGGCTTAACGCCATAGACATCGAGTATGTCTTTAATGGCCGACATCGATCCAAAGACTAACGCGAAAACGCCGCATACGGCGATGACCACGTTCTTCCAGATGATCCAGTTGCCAGCACCGAAACCAGTGTCCCAGTGCACAATAATCTCAATGATGACCTGTAAAAGGAAAAAAAGTTGTTTAATTAAGTGAGTAATGGTTTAGGGGACTTGTATAACTTACTGGAAAGATGAGACCCAGTATGGAGAAGCAGAAAGCACCGATAAGACCCATAAACGGCGCTATAGTTGGCACTGAAACAGCCAACACAACGGCGCCAGTAACCAAAACGGTGCTGTAAATGAAATTAAAAAGAAAATTGATTAGTTTAAAATATAAATGATTGAAAAATAAGTCAAACTTACCGCAGCACATAGTTAACCAGAATGGGACGTTTGGTGCACTTCTCCTTGATGGCATCCCAGACAATCTCCAGGCAGACATAGAACTGCAAACCGAATGTACAATAGACGGCCAAGGCGATCAGCACTTGCACCGCTTGGGCTGGCCACTCTTCCGTGGGCAGATTAAGAGTAATGCTCTGTTTGGTATCATCGCCATAACGCATATAGCCCAGGAATCCAAGCAGCATATAGATTAGAGTCACACCGGACATACCCTTGCTGAGCACACCGCAGATACCAATGAAATTCTGTGGTGTCTTCATGTTATTCTCCAGCGGCATGACCACACCTATGGCCTCCATGGCAAATATGGTAATGGAGAAGAATGCCGGCAGTGTTTCCCAAATAACCGCTTTGCGTTGATCAATTGGCGGCAAGTCCTGTACCAGATAGTAGAAGGTCAGCAGAAGACCAACTCCCATGAACACATTGGCCACCATTGAGACGGGTGCCAAGTACTTGAGATTGGGCACCCAAGCGATGATAATCAATGGCACTAGCAGTATGCAAATGAGCACACGTGAATCCACCGTTGTGCCGGACCAATGCTCAATGACTGGCTCCAAGTTCTTGGCCACAATCACCGTGTACACGGAGCAGGTGCCAAAGTACGTGAGAAACAGGCCAAATAATATGGAGAACTTTGCCGTTGGCGCCAGCCAGCGAATACTTTTGGGACCCTTCTGGAATGCAGCTTCAGCAATTTCAGCAAATGTCATTTTGGTGCGTCTTGTTCTGTAATACAACTTGTGGCCGCATTTTACCTAAAAGGGGAAAGAGAAAGAGGGGAAGATATTAATACTGTTTTATCCAAATATGTATCAGTGGTGTTTTTTGTACTCACCAGCACGTAACTGCAGTGCGTGCAGATAAAGGCGGTTAAGATGGTAGCAATAATACCCATTACCAGACCCGAATTCCTAAACGCGAATGGCATGCCTAGAATGCCAGTGCCCAGTGAAGCCTTCAACAAATGCGTCAGGGTTTCTCTATCACTAAAAAATGCCAGAGAAAGAAGTTTAATTAATCATCTTTAACTTATTAACTTTATTTGTGAGACTTACGTTGTGGGATGTTCATTGTCACGCATCGCAAATGGATCGAAATCATTGTTAGCCAAGGCCTGCTCGGCATCTGATTTGCGTGGCTGTATCTTGTATCTGTAAATGTCATGATAAAATAGAAATTTTGTTTGTTAATCAAGTGCTAAGAAAGCGACCTTCTAATTTATATGCCACCTCATCTCCACGTTTGTGGGTTCTAACTCGCACTTGTCCATTATAATCTGTAGTGCAGCTCTGTTGGCCAACAACTAACAGACAACGCTCATATGCAGCATTGTCTTATGCTTTTTATGGCCAAATCATCAAGTAGACAAGTGGCCAAGTCACCAAGTGGTCAAGTGAAATTCTTTTGGCATTTTGGAATTGCTGCATCTGCAATTATAGACGTCGATACGTCGACGTTCACAAATGTTTCACTCTGTTAATGTTTACATGCAGCAACAATATAACAACAACAATCCAACTACTAGCCTTTTTTGTAATGACCACTTGTGATTGGCTAGTTGTAATATGCTCTATTTGAGCCTGATTTAAGCCAACATTGTCATTGCATCAGCCAAAGAAATTTAGTTCAAATGTGCGCAACGAAAAGTGTTGCATACTTCCAGGCTGTTTGAAAAAAAAAAAGGGAAATTTGCGAGTGCTGCTCAGAATTCAGTGGCTAGACTGGCAAAAGCATCAAAGAAATTTAATACTTAACAACCTAAAGTTGAACTACCCGCTTGCTTTATATTATACTTAATTTAATCAGCATTTTTAGACATATTTCCTCAAACCGTCTATCAAATATTATATATATATTTATGCCATAATGCCACTTCAGGTAAATGCTTATAGTTGCCATACTTTGCAAACAATTTAAACACGCCTCTTTGTCATTTAATTGAAATTAGGTGCGGTTATAAATTATCATTCAATTAAGGTACTTTATTATGTCGAAATCAATGTATAATCACTTAATTAATAAAACCATTAAAGGCGAATTAAGTGTGATAACATGTATACTTGATAATCGTATAGCAACGCTAGTGACTAAAACCACACGTGCTATCAGCTCAGTCCAATCAACCTTCAGTTTATTCATGTTTTTATTATTATATGAATTCATTTACTCGACTTAAAAAAATTGTCTTATCATTATTTTGAAGCGCAAGGTTTTATTCTATAAAAAGGTTATCGCAACAGCTGATTATACAAACATACTAAGTTCCCATTATTGTGTAACTTTGCTGTTGTCCACAATATAATTATTTTTGGTTATTTTGGTTTTTTCTTCCCATTTTGTTTAAATATATAATATTTAAGAGGGGATCGTTATCTATCAGCTAGCAGATCAATTTGTTATTCTTTTCATTCTATAATTGTTTTGCTTGAGAAACGTGTGATGCAAATTTGACATTTAAATGTTTGCTTTGACAAGCTGCATAATAATATTTGCATTACAAAAATATATTTGTTTATTTGCATGTAGCTGATCTTACGTACCAAATGCGGAATACACAAATAAGCGTGTGGTGAATGTGCTGAACGATCGACTGAAGGATACCCTAAAGATTGCAGTGTAATTAGCAGCTAAGATGCTGTGATTTTAGCCAATTAGACAATACTATTTTCTAGTTAGGAGAGTTTCTACATTTAAAAAAAACTTTATTTTGAAGCTCAATATTTTTAGATATTTTATAAGAGGTGTTTTGGGTCTGCCAACAAAATTAAAACATTAACAGTTTACAAGCAGTGAGCAGAGCGACAAATAGTTGAACCTTGCACTTGGAAAAAAAAAGCGGGAAAATGCTTCAGTATTTTATACAAACGTAAGTGTTTTCTAGTATTATTTTCTAAGTTTGAACTATGGAATGGAATGGGCTCTGACGTCAAATCTATAACTGATTAGACTTGAGTAAACTTTGAGCTTTCAGTAACTAAATCTAATTTATTGGTATAACTAATTGGACTCATAATTGTTTATAATTAAAGTCTGCTTTGTTAGTTAAGATCTGCGATCGTCAGTGTCTGACATGAACTCAATTTATCAAAGCCAAATTGACGGCATCCTATGAGCAATTTAGTGCGGTTTAACTAACATTTAATTGTTGTACACGCAATAAAGTGCGAATTATTTATAAATTCGTATTTTTTTCTCTTTTAGAAATACTAGATCACTCACTTGTTGGTGCCATCGCCGGGCAGGAATTGTTCCATTTCCTGTGGCGCATGTTTGGCGCCTTTGTCTGGCTGCGAATAAAAAAATGAAACGTGGTGACAAGTTAGATAAACAAGAATGTATCAAATTATAAACAATAATACTTACCACAACGTTCACCATTTTGTGCCGCTGTGTCTGTGGGAAAATATCAAATTCCTAACTGTAAAGAGAAAAGAAAGGAGGAAAATTAATTAATTGAATAAAGGCAAATATAAGTGTAACAAAGTAGCAACAGTTAATTGGCTGATTGATTCAACAGACAGTCTTTGATTGGTCAATCGATGTCTGGCAGTGATCAGCAAATTCCAATTCAATATATCCCATATATACACATGTTTATTGGCTTTAATTTGATATTTGATTTATGCGTTCAATTGTCTTTTAATTGATTCGCGCGCCGACAATTTTATTCACTTGATTTTTATTATATTTGTTTAACAAAAAAGGAAAAAAAAAAACTCTGTGCTATCAATGAACTTTGGTAATTTTGTTTTGGCCATGTCATCATGAGGATATTTGCCGTTGCTTACTCTATGTTGAGCTATTATTAACACGTTGTCAAAGTGAAATCTCTGCCAAAATACGAACAATGTGTTAAATTTCACAAATTCATAAACAAATGATGGGGGCGTGAGGCGTTATATATAATATACTGTTTGTCACATGCGTCAATTCGCAATCTGTCACAGATTTGTGCCTTATTTTGGGACTTTTCTCTTAACGAATTAACAAGTTTTTGGCCTTGTATCAGTAGACTCTAAAAAAAGACTATTAGCATCGCTTAAGGCTTTTTCTTTAGAGTATATGATATAATTTTTATCATATATAGGTAAACAACTGACAAGATTAATGTGCTTTCTTGGCCATGGCTTAAAAAGAGAGTCGCTGGCGTAGACAGTTCGAATTTTTAATTTTGTGTTCTTCATACTTGTTTTTTGGATTTCATTAACCTAAGCACATTTACCGGCTTGAAGGTTGAATGAACTTTGAGTCTCTCGGTTTGACGAATTCCAAAAAAGCATGAACTCGAATCGTGCGAATAACAAGTATTGACAACCACTCTTACTCCTCTCTACCCCCACAGCTGTAATACAGTCTGAAATTGATTCCGTTTCAAAAACTTAACGTATTTATTTATAGGCTTGAAATACAATCCCCACAGTTCGAAAATTCCAACAGACTGTAATGCAAGTCTTAAGCCAAACTAAAATCGAACCGCGTACTGATATTTAAATGTTTCTTTATCGATTTGTTTTAAATCCAACATTTTATATTTTCAAACTTATCAGATTCTGTTTCTTCTTATCTTTATCACACTACTAAAAAGATTTCGACTTCCAGATTGATAATCGCTAGACTTCCTCTATATAGCTAGTACTAATTTTAATTTCCTCTGTTTTGCAGAAGAAGTACATTTATGACAACGTCACTAAATCACAAATACTAAACACTTTTAGATAAGATATGGAATATAAAAACACATCATTATGATGAATGAACCGTTCCGAGCAGTGTTGGCGGTATTGCGGAATCGGAATGGGAATGGAATCGGTAAATATACACAAATGTATTGTGTACATTTTATGGTGATGTGTGATTTACCAACAGAACTGAAAGAACCTTCACCCACTGCCGGTCTATAAAAAATTGGCACAGTTTTTCTATTATTGTTAGTGGGGATTTCAGACATTTTTAGTGAGGTAATACCATAAACTCATGACCCGAACCGGTGCGAACCGGTTTCGTCGAAAACTCGCAGATAATTGATCGATTTGTAGTATCAGTGCCAACATCTAAACTATATACATATATACATAGTAAATTGCGTGAGTCGATAGATTCTACCCGGACCAGAGCGTGACAATGCCAAAAGTCTAGAAAAAAATAGAGAGATAGTAACTGTAAATGTTCTATTGCTCTATTGTGCGGCGCTGTTGCTTCACGACAAATTGTCAAAATTGCCAAAAATAAGAATTGATTTCGTAATTCATTATCAAGAGGTTACACGTAGGTCTGTCTGTCTTTTGGTGGCTTTGAAGCTTGTTCAATTAGAGCATAAATATTTCTGTGCCTTTGTTAAAATGTGGAATCATTCAAAACTATTTTAGAAATGTAATGTCTACAAATTGACAAGTCCAAAGATCAAAAGCCGCAGGCAATTGGGCAAAAGTATCTAAATTTGTAGATAAAATTCTGCAAAGACTAACAAATATAAAATCTGTTAAAGCTACTTTAAAAGCCCTTAGTTATTTGTAGAATTGGTGCAGACAGACGCAAATTTCGAAAATTTCTTTGAACATAAAGAAAACCTTGAAATTTTTGACATATGCATGCAGGTGTATAAAAATAAGAGCTAAGAACAAGAAAACGACGCAAAATCCCAAGGCTTGTATGTATGGGACTATATGGGAATAAGAGTAAGTAAATCCCCAGTGGATTCCACTGAAAATTGTCAGAAATAATGAACAATGTGCGATAGAGGCTTTCTGATTGCAAACAAGTATGCGGTAGGCTGTTGCGTCTAAAAATTTGTGGGTAACCACATGACGTCAGAGTTTACGCTCTCAATTCAGCACACAGCATCCCATCCTTTGGCGCTCTCATCGCTCTCGCAGACAAACCGGAATCTCTTGCTCTCACTCTCTGATTTGAAAACTACCCGGCCAGGCCCCTTTGAAAGAAAAAAAAAGTTAAGAAACACGTGTTCCAATTTTAGAACAACAAATTCGTCTTGTTCTTTTAGGTATTTAAAACTAACAGTCGTATATTTGTATAATTTTAAGATATTTGTATATCCAAACTAAATAGTAGATGAGCTAAACCAACTGCTTAACCACATTGCAATTATGAAAACCTAACTTTTATCGCAGTTTCCCCCTTTTTTAGTAAATAAATAAATGATTTGTAAGTTCTGCACTGATAGTAGCATTAATCATACTCTTCCCTAATGTTAAATTGAACAGCAGTTGCCCGTTTGTTATTAGCAAAGATCACTCATAAAACACATTTGTATGTGTTTTAAATTTATAAAATATAAATAAAATAAACTTATTGTGTTTATATTTAGCTTCAAGTTCAGTTTCAGCTGCTAGACGCGAACGCGCAAAGTTTTATAGAAATTTCATCAGCCGAGCAAACTTTTTGTGGTCTTTAACAGAATTCGCTTGTTTTCCTTTGATTGTTTTCTTCAAGAAATCGATTGTTTAGATTTCCCATATCTCTAATTTGAAAGTATTGTGTTACTTTTCTATGTTTACGTTGAAAAGGGCGCAAAGCGCCTATAGTAACTTTAAAGAACAAACTTGGCCATGCAGTTTCGAGGAAACCATACATAACTGATACAGTATTTTGAAAGAATAGTTTTTGAGCGAACTAATTAAAAAGTGTGCAAGTAATCGTAAGAAAATTAATCAGGCGCAAAAATTCAACTGAGGGCGGCTGTAATCATTAAATCTTCGCTAGCTAAGCTTCGCAACTTAGTGACTATAATATTATCTCAAAGCTGTGGACACGTGGTAGGGCCGTACGTTTCGAATGGGGAGTTCCGAACAATGGGAGGTGTCTGAAATGAAGGCAATTACCATTTGCTGTATAGATAATGCAGTAGTTCAAATATTATGTAAACAATTAGAGTGTGTTATGTACAGGGTTGTTCATTACGCAAGCAGATGGATCCGATTCTGATAACAATCCACTCTGAAGCAGGTAAAAAATAGTCAAATAAATAATTGGTCACAAGGCCGATAATATCGCAGCATATTAAAATATTTTTAGAAAAATTATCGTCAAGCCATTTAACTTTTTTTTTTCGGTGACGATAAAGAGTAACAATGAACACCTGAGGTGTGCCGGCGTTATGACAATTAGTGGCGGTATCTAAAAATAATACCAATTTGCCACAGCAAGAAGAAGCAGCAGAAGAAGGGATAATGGAAGAGAGGTTATGGAAATAGGGGCTCGTTGGGGGTTAGTACTCTGCTATGAAGGCGGTCAAGTGTAAGGGCGTGTGTCATGTGCAAACAAATAAGAAAAGGCAACCACATCATAAAGAACAAACGTCAAGACATAACAGTAAATAAGTACCAATACTAAATAGCAGTACTAAAGACTTTGTGCTAAATTGCAGGGCAAAGAAAACGTTTGAATGCTGATAACACTCAAGTAGCTCCCCAAGATTTACAGCTAAAAGTATATTAGTAAAAGGCGGGTAATTTTTAAAGATTTCCAGGTAAAATGCTGATAATTTTTAATATATATTTATTTATAATTTTTATCATGTTTCTAATATAATAAATGTATTAATTTATTGTTTTTTTCATGTTTCCTATATAATACTTTTTAGAAAAGACTGATGGAGAATTTCAGACATGTTTAATATTATACGAGAAATATAAGAAAATCGTCGAATAATATTTTTTCATCCTTTTGAATTCACTGCTCAATTTAATCAGAATGTTGCCCTCATAATATTTAAATTTATTTTTAAAATATGTACGTCACTAAATTTCTTCGAAAAAACTTCGCTAAAATTAGAGCCACAGCTTTTGTTTGCCCATATTATAACAGTTGTTGCCAAACTCTCATTTGCCTCCCACGCGCAACAGTTGCTGACGTTGACCCCAGCACTACATCTCTTGTCCCTTACCCTTCCCTGCTCATTTCCATCATCTCTTTTACCAACTGACGTCACAGTTTTACTGCGTCTTTGGCTAAATTTGCCAGTCTTTTATGTTAATTTTTTCATGGCACAAAAATCAATATACAAAAACGACATTGAAAAATGAATTACATGCCATTGTAGGAGTGTGTGTGTAGGAGGGGGTAATTGAGGGAAGTAGATAAGGATGAGGAAAACCTACACACACCTTAGAACTGAAGGTCGTTTGACGAATTGTGTGCACTGTTATACGATTTTGTACGGTTCTTTGAGAAATTTTAACGGTTCAATTTGTTATTGTTGGTTTCTAGCATTTTATGGCCTTTCCTAGAAGACTCGAGTAGTAGTCGTTGCGGGTGTTTTGGGTCTGTAGAAAGTGGTCACACTGAGTGGTAATTCACCATGCCGCGCTGTTAAATCGACTTTCTCCTCAATTACGTAGTGAACAATTAAAGTCGTGGCACTTTAGCAAGTCAAATTGTACTCATCAATAGTTCTGACAGAATTTAATGAATAATTTAGCTACTATGATAAGAAGTAGAGTAACCAGAAATTGATAAGTTAAATAACAAAATTGGGCAATTATTAACAAATTAGGCAAATAAAACAAAAACCGGTTCTTTCGAAATCTAGAAGTTATAAATAACATTTCACTGGCTTAGACTAGCCATAAATCAGCTAAACTGTCAACGCTGCTCATCAACCATGGAAATATTCCATGTTAAACACATCCAAAAGGTACAATGATAATCATTTTCCGATTTTGATAGCTTTTGTTGCTAGTATATAACATTTAAAGTTTTCATTCATGGAAAACGCTGTCATGAATTATTCGTACGTACGCTCGCGGGTACAACCAGGTGCGAACCTATATATATTTGTATTTTGTCGTGTGTACAAATTGCGATGTTAAGATTTTGGGCCGAGGAGTCGTACACACATAACATAGGCACAAGGCAGGTGCAACGTAGAACGATGGCGTAAATGCTATCACTGGCTGGCGGCGTCGCTGTCGCCGTTACCGTAACAGTCGCCGTTGACGTTGACGTCGAATTTTCGCTTACGTTGCACACGCGTTTAGGGGAATATTGTTTGAGTATATGTAAATATATATTTCTGGCGCGCTTTAAAAACATTTCTTATTTTTGTTACGATTTCGAAGAGAACAACAATTTTTGTAGGTATAATTGACGTTAAGCTTTTTCGTTATGCCCTTATTTAACACGTTGTTGAGTAACGGCATTAACCCAAAAAAAATTCAACATTTTCATTTAATTTTCAAACACATTTTCTTTTTAACGTTTTTGGGCAATGCATTTATGACATTTTTCTGTATTTCATCTTTTTTTCCGACGACTGCATAACATGTGCGTTTGCGTTTTGGCTTTAACCGTAGCGCAGAGCGCGTTTATTTCTAGACGTACGAATTTGTCTTACTTTTTCTTCTGCTTGTCTGTTGTATGTGTGTGTGTTTGTGTGTAAGCGTATGTGTACTTACTTTAGTCAATGTTGCGTGGCAGTTTAACTGCTTTGATTAACAACACTTTCTTAATATGCTTGCACACAGTTTCAGGGTGAACGCGCTAATTAGCGGTGCAAATTTATGTACAATTTATGTTGCAGCACGTTCTGAAAACAGTATTAAAGAGCGCCGTTTTCAACTAATTACAGCCCGAAGCGATAGAATCACACGGCACAAAAATTCAACATCAACTGACGCTGGTCGGTCGAGCAACGTTTTTATATAGTGACACGCAATGAGAGCGCAGAGCGGGGAGCGAGCGCGCCAAAATTTGAGAGAGAGTGGCTGCGGTTGGTTAAGAGCACGGGCACAGTGGCTGAAGAAAGGCGGCTGGTCGTGCATAAGAGTTGGCAGCTTTACAGTTTCTGAGAGACAAAACAGCTAAAAAAAAACAGCTAAAGAAGTTTCAAGTTAACTCAATAGCTAATAATAAAATATTGTTTACTGCAATAAATTATTTTTAATAAATAGTCACTAGCCTTCTTTTTGTATTCTTGTTTGTTTGCGCTGTCGGCACGCTGAATAAGAGAGCACCTCTTTCTCTCTCTCTCCCTCTCACCGTTTTTCTGCTCTCTTTGCCTAACGGCGTGCTGATATCAATGCATTTGCTGGCAGTTCAAACGAAGGGAAGGCGAAGGATAAGACGAATCTTGTAGGGTGTAAGAAATAGTGAGCGAGAGAGCTAGGGAGAGAAAGAGAAGGAAGATAGGGAGTTGAAAAGGAGCAGCAATAGCATAAAAAGGGCAAGGGCCTTGGCATTTGGCTGACGAAATCTTTTTCTCTCCTTTCATAAGATTCATGTTTAAAGTTTTCGTTTGCAGCGGATACATGAAACTTTAAATTAGAAGAGCGTGTGCAAAAAAAGGCACACGAAACACAATACTTCGCGTAGGCTGATAACGGCATAACGGTGTATTGCATCAGCGATAAGATAAAACATAAATTCCTAATGCATTATGCTTTTCCCTTATTCCCCTTTAGAGTTTTTCGACTGCATTCAGTGGCCAATAAAATGATGATTCGCAATGACTATGCATTGCAAGTCCTAAATCGATGAGTATATTGATAACAAATACGTCATTATTCTAGGGAATTCTAATTTATAGATAAACATAGATATTGGTAAATACATGTACCCATTATGATGAAATTCCCACAGTACCTGTATTTTTTATGCAAGTCATAAAATAATTAGAAGCTTTTGTCAGTTCTCGAACCAAAATTATTTTGAGCAAACAATAAACACATGCTTCACTCGCGTGACCGTGAGAGAGAGAGGGAGTGAAAAAAAAACGAAAGAGTGAGAGAAAGAGCAACAGAAAGCGAAGTGAAAGAGAGAACGTTGTCTTCGAATGTCGCTCAAATAGCCTAAATTCAGCTAATATATAACTTTTGTGGGGGATTGTGTGAGCCGATTGCTGGATTAGTCATATAGGAGTCAGTACAGTTCTTTTCAAATCCCTTAATTGGTATCTAAAGCATTAAGTCTACTATAGTTTTAATAAAATTTAAAAATCAATTCTTAGTCAAAAAATTCTATGTTATGTCCGAACTTTAATAAGAAAGCTCTAAAAATAATCTCTATAATCTTAAATGCTGATAACTTTTTAATATTTATACTATAACGTAAATCTTTAAAAAGCAGTGAGTGCTACTTTCCTGTCATAAAAGTGAATAAAATGTCGAGAGTTATATACTTAATTTCAAGACTGATTGGTAACAACTTGCATGAGATCATATTTGATTGTCATTTACTAAACATTTGTTAGACAAATCAAAATCCAATTACTTTGTTAAAATATAAAACTTTATTCCAAAAATCAGCAATTCACTTTGTATACATTTTTCATACAATTACATACAATATTTAATTTAATTTAATATAAGTTTATGCTTTTTTGTTAAATAATATTTAGATGAAACCAGTTCACTTATAGATTTCTGCAGATTTTACATATTTGTAGTATAAACTGGAGATTATACTTGAGATTTCAAATCTGTCAGCATTAAATCATATTTCAATCCACATTGGTTGGACTTTACCCAAAATAAAAAAAAGATTATAAATTGCACAAGAAATTCTTACAGAATGCATTTGTGAACGATTACAGGAGATAGTCTGAGTCTGTATCTGTAGTATATAGTATATAGTTTAGTATATTACTTGAGATGAGTGTTAATGGTGTCGTGTGAAGCACGTTTGACTGTGTCTGTAGTTTCTATTTTATGTGTCAGTTTGGAACTGCAATTCAGTTACTATTGAGTTTGATCTATTGTAACGTTAGTTAAGTGTGTAATTGATTGATTTGAGAGTAGATTCCATTACTGGTGTGTAGTAAAAATTTCTTGTCAATGGACGCTAATAGTACTTAAATATACATGTGTCGATATCATGGCAGTAATTTTCTTCAGTTATTTCGTTAAGGGTTAAGGGTTTCGTCAAAAGTCGTGGGGTCTACACATAATCAATTTTAATCCATTCTTTTTGCGCTATGCATCCGAATAATTTTGTTTTCCTATTTGAAGCCGGAGCGCCCTTCTTATGGCTTCAAATAAATGAATCGTCAGTGTTCCTCCGGAGGGGTACGAAACTCCGAGATCCAGTCGGTGACACGTAAACGAAAGATTTCCGTTTTGGTCAATAACCAGTCACGATACTGATGGGGTATATACTCGACCAATTTATCCGCAATATCGGGATTTTTAAACATTATCATGTAGATAATCAACAAATTGAGTAGAAAGAGTAGTATGAAAGTCATCAGAGAGGAGAATACAACTCCCGATAATTTAGTAAACCAGCTTTTGCCATTTGCAGATTTCTTCTTTTGATTGTTCTTTTGATTTGCGGTGGATTTTGTGTTGGCGGTGTTGTGAACAGTGGTCACCGGCTTAATGCTCAATTCATTTTCCGTAGCATTTCCTCCAGATTTCTTTGACTTGGACTTTTTGTTTGATTTGTTTGACTTTTTGTTAGTCGTCGCACTACCGCCATTGACCGACTTTGCTCCCCCTGTGTGGCTGTGATTCGAGCTGCTGCTACCCTCTCCGTCTCCGGCGCCTGCCATTTGTGCCGTGTTTAGCTCTTGGGCGGCAAGACGTTCACGCTCAATGAATTCCGACTTGAAGTTTATGCAAACGTTAACCTGTGAAATAAAAGGGCATTACAAATTGCACATGAAAAGCTAGTGCTGGCCAAAAAGTCGTGTATTAAGAAGTGATAGAAGCACTGTTACAATAAAGCCAGAAATGCTACCAATATGATAGGTACCTTATAAGCAGTCATAAGAAATCTTAGTGGAAAGTATCGATAGTTTTTTTAAATCATCGGAAACATTAAAGTTTTGCCCAGCTCTAAAGAAAAGAGTGCTCGACACAAGTGTCGTCCACTTTGGCTTACAGTATTCTTGGCCGCCTGTTGACAGTCCTTCAGAGTGGAGCAGCGTCCCACAATTTTCTCCCAAGCAGGTGTCAAGGGGTTGCCCTTCAAGTCCAAATAGCGCAAGCGACTCAAGCGTCCGAAACTCAAGGGTAAATGCTCCAAGTTGTTGTTGTACAAATCCAGATGACGCAGGTGTTCCAATTGGCCAAAATCGTCGGGTAAAGAGCGTATTTGATTCTTGCTCAAATCAAGTTTCACTAGACGTGTGAGTGTAGTAAAATTGCGCTATAGAAATTAATAAAGCAATTTTTTAATAAGTGGATCATTGAATAAAAAGCTAAGTTCGACTTACACCAAGTGTGACCAGACGATTGCTGGAGAGATCCAAGAAGGTAACGCGTTTGAACGAAGCCTGCAAAGGTTGAAAATAAACTGAATATTTGAAGTTCAATTTAAAACAGGAAACAGAAAGCAGCAAACCAAAAAAGAAACCCCCAAAAAAACCAACAACAAGAAATTTGGCAAATTTCCCATGCCACTGACCGACTGGGGTGGTAAAAGTTCCCAGTCGCAGCAGAGAAATCAACCCCCTGAAGCAGTTCCAGCTGTACACACACAAGCAAAACCACACACGCACTCACTCACACAAGCACACATCTCCTTTATACGGCGCTCTCTCAAGTGTAAATGCAATGCAGTCAACGTCAGCGTTAATTGCAAGCCAGCCGGCAGCAGCAGCAGCAACAACAACAAGTAACAGGACGATGGTATCATGTTGTTGGCGTAAGCGAGACAGCCCATAACTGGCTAGACTTCTGCCAGACTTGGCATCGCTTTGTTTGCATTTACTCTTTGCTATCTAAGCAAGTGGGAGAATGGGCAGTGGGAAAGAAATGCGAAAGCGGATACGACACACTGCATCTAACTAATTAGCTATGCATTAATATCATTGTATTTAGTAGTACACACCAATTTACATATAAATCGCTTTGATTTACTTACAATTTCACGCACTGGGATTTCGGTTAGTTCGGACAAACTGAGATCGCAATGTTCATCCTCGACTCGCTCCTTTACGTTCACTTTGACTTTGTCTACGCCTTTTGGCATATTTGCTGCTTTGGTTTTACTTTTTTGAGTGCTAATTTGTCTATGTTTTGTAACTAATACGTAAGTCCGACACAATTTTGAACGCCAACTATTCTAGTCGAAATTAAAAAAAACCAAAACACAGCTGCACTCGCCAAATGCTGTTCTGAGACTGCTGCCGGCGCATGGTGCTGACAACCACATTGTGTTGCTGATGCCCTGCGCAGGTGCACAAACTACAACAGCGGTGACGTCACAAATGTGTAATAACATATGTTTACCCGTGTCTGTTGTGTGCGTTAAACTGACAAAAATTATCTAGGCTGCATAATTAGCGTTTTAGTAATTGTTTTTAAATACCGTAACTATATTTATCACAGTTTCTATGGTTTATAGAATTGTGATTAAATTGTTGTGTACAAAATTTAAATTTTGTCTATTGTGAACGATTTAGTATTTGTGTCTATCTGGCAACGCCAAATATAACCTAGAGTTGCCCACTAATAATAAAGCCGCTTGTACTTTTTTCTTTACATTTATTGTTGTAAATATTTCACTTTTCTTTTGTAAAAAAGATTTGCATTGCTGTTGGCTTAGTCCTCCTCTTCTTCAGCAGCAGCAGCACCACCACCCTGGTTCTTCTTCATGTTCTTCCTCTTAACGCGTCCAGGACGGCCGCCACCGAAGGGCGATTTAAGGGAGAAGTCAATGTGCTTCTGCGAGTCCAAACGCACCACAAACGATGGAATGTTGACCACTTGCTTGCGCACACTATAGAAAATAGAACAAAATAAAATAAATAAATTAGTTTAATTTGGAAAAACGGCAGCTCGAGTGGCTGTAAAGATGTAAAGAAAACTTGTTCAGTGCAACTTACACAAATGCATTTTATGCATTATGTTAATCTGTTTTGAGATTCTCCTTTGGAAATCAACAGACAACAAAAGACGTTGGGAGCCGGTGCAAGTTCGACTTGTTCGACTCCCAAGTGGTCTTACTGAACATTTTTGTATTTGCATTTCCGCCGCTTTTTGTCCAAGCGTGAATCATGATATTTACCGAATGTGACGCTGACGGATCAACACGCGGGCGTGATGGATGGACTTGGCCAATCCAAGCTTGAAGACTTGGGTCTGCAGGCGACGCTCCAAGAAATCCTCAATCTTGAGACCCAGCACGTAATCGAGCTTCATGCGAGACTCATCCAAGACACCGATGCGCACCAGACGACGCAGCAGAGCGTTACCTAAAATAAGTAGGGATTGTATTAGTTCACAATGTTTCTCTAAGCAGATTCTGCTAGCTACTAAACTTACCCTGGAATAGACGCTTCTCGTCCTTCTCATCCAAAGTGAGCAGCTCACGGGCAGCCTTACGGATCTTGGCCAAAGCGTACTTTACACGCCAAACCTCACGCTTGTTGCGCAGACCATATTCGCCAATGATTTTCAACTCCTGATCCAGACGCGCCTTTTCATAGGGGCGACGGGGAGTCACATAGGTCTTTGAGAAGACCGAGGGTATGCGGCCGTTAACCATGATTCCAACAATTCAACCGAATCGCTGTACAAATAAATTTAGAAAAAAAAACATGTGTATTGGTTAATTTTAATCGCCGTATATCAGTTGCATCCCTACACATTTCATTGCTTTTTTGATTTGTATACGTTGTTACATTTCTATTGTAGTATTTAAGCTTAACATTTTGAACTTATTTTCTTATTTTACTTTATATTTTTCGATCTTAAATTGCAGCTCTAAATTTTACGTACGTTCGGTTTGGTGTTTCACGCTGAAAGAAAGAGTGCTAGAGACGAGTGACCGCTTGCGGGCTTAACAGAAAAAGTAACGAATAGCTGCTCTGTTAAGTGTGGAGCAGAAACTGTAAGGAGAGGAGTGAAACTGCAAACATGTGAATTCAACAGTGTGGGTAAGTGCGAACTTTATTAATGTTAACCCGTTGTGACCATAGATGGCGCCATCACTATGTTTTTGATTCGTTGCCTCAAAAATAGTTTTTAAATTATTAAATTTAAACAACTGCGATATAAATTATTTTTTGGTGGCGAAAAATTGCACAACTGCTTTTCTTTTTTTAAACGCTCCCACTTGGATCTGGAAGATGTACTCTCCTTTGGGTGCAGGTATTTCTGGTATAATCTGTCCATTAATTACGCCTTTATAAATGATATCATGCTGTAAATATCGGATTTTATAAGCAAAAATATCAAAAATATTAATAGAAATGTTTAATATAGTATACCTGATAAGGGCAGCTGTGGTTAACGTTTGAAAATTTTCTAAATTGCTTGGTAATATACGAAAGCAACTTTGAAACCGGTGAACCCCGCATAAATGCACAAAAATTAATTGTTTCATTGAACATTGGCATACGGTAGGCCTTGGTTATTTTAAATAATGTTAAGCTTACCTGAAATATAAAGTTTATATATATTTTTTCAAGTCTTTAGATTAGTTCACTAACTTACGGTGATGTCATCCACGGGATTTTTATAGCGCATACCCACGTTAAAATAAAAGGGACTTCGCCCTTGTGCATCAGTTGACATTTGACAGTTCCTGAAATAGCTGAATTGCAAATCCAATGAAGTGCACGTAGCGGTTTTAACAATAATCTGATCCGCGCGATTAGACACTATATAGTAAAGTAGTACTAAAACTATTCTCATTTTTTTGTTTTGATTTTCTTCAGTTTAGAGTTTTATCCGCACAAGTGACTGTACTCCAAAAAAACATAAAGCTTATTGACTGAAAAATTGATATATATACTTTTCATGATTGTTTAGCCAAAATAATTGCCATATTTTTCTATTGGTTTCAAAATGCTTATGATTATAATTTATATTGATATCAATCGGTTCGTAGTGCGTATATTTTAAATGTTGTAGTCAACACTTTGTTGGACATAGATTTTAAAACAACCAAATATTCTCCATTGGGTAGAGGCATTGCATCTATGAACGCATTGTTTCGGTATTCCAGATTGTTGATCACAATGTCGTGCTGTATATAAATCAACAACATTAAATAAAATTTAGTGTAAATCAAAAGAACTTACATCAAATGGACACGAGTGATTGAAATTAGTTGCATGCATAAAAGTTGAGTGTAAAGCCTCGAATAATACATAAGCTTTCGGATTGCGCATATAGTAGCAGTAATCCAGTGTTTGATTGACCAAGAATGGACGATAACCATTTGATTTTCTAAAAAATTCTACATTGATAAAAAGATTGTTAATTGGCTTGCGATACAATTCACACTTGAAATTAAATGCAGATACGCCACGACGAATCATTTTCATTTCGCATTTTGTAAATTTACAAATTTTGTGATCGTTGCATTGACATTCCACTTTTCTTAACTTAATGTTGGCACTCTCCGTGATGACAGGTAGTACAACAGCAATACCGCAGAGAAAACCGATAAAGTTCATATTGTTTAATGGTTGATCACGCACTGGTTTCTATATTTTATAGACAACAACTTTTTGAACTTTGTTGTTAGCGTATTAAAATCTGTATCGCAGTAAATACTTAATTGCTGTAGCTATTAAAATGTTTAAACTTTAGCTCAATTTGCTGCTTTTTGTTTAGTTTCTGCACAATGAGTCGAAACAGATGAGTGATGTGACATCAACGGGACGATTGGACAACAAACAATCGGAAAAAATTTAAAAATATATTATAATATTAATATTAAAAATATATTATATATTATTTAGTTATTTTCTGACTACATAATAATTTTAAATTGTATTTCATGGCTGTTTAGTGCTGTGATACCACAATGCTTCATTAAACTTGTTTAAACAATTGGAAATCATTTAGTTTCCGCTTGATATGATTAACAATTTGTACACTTTCGATAGTTAATTAAGTTCAAAATAAAATGCACATCAATTGGGAAATAAAAACCTTAATTTCGCAAGCAATAAGCAAAATTTATTAAAGCTAGTGAAAATATTAAAAACGCCATCAAGTTGTTTAAGCATTGCTTTATAGCTTTCCACACTACACTATAGGTTTTGTGTACATAATAAGTCAACGTGTTTGTGCTTGTTGTTGCTTGCTCTTGGTCCGAGAAACTTTTGCAATAAAATGGCAACAGGCAAACATTGTGCATTAAGTTGATGTTGCACAAACTTTAAGTCAATTTCAGTGACCACAAAAGCAAAGTTGCCAAGTGGCGCAGAGCAATTTGCCATTTTGCTCGCTCAACACTCACCGCTTACCATTTGCTTGCCACATGTTGTACATGCCACAATGCGCAATGCAACGTTTGATGCATTGCTTGTTGATTTGTTTTATTGTTTGCCCCCAAGTAATAGCTATTATTTAGCAGCAGGTGGCAGAGTGGTAAGTGCCAAGTGGCAAGTGCCAGTTGTGTGTGGCTTGCGGCATGTGGCAAGGTTTTGATTGTAAGCCACGCAAACCCGCGCAACTTTTTAATTAGACAAATTATGAGTTCACCACGTGCTGCGCTCCACTTAAACTGAAACTTCAACTTCAACTTTGAAATTTAATAATTTTATTAGCGCAACTTGAACTTGCCACAAGCTTTTATGGGACAATAAACTTTGTGGTAGCCGTGTGACCGCAGTTGTCTAAATTATTGAGAGCCTTATTGATTGTTGATTGACTCTTAACTGTTTTGTCTGTGTCTTGTCCTGGCCCCTGATCAGAGTCCTTTGTTAATTGCTGCATTTCAAATTGGTTTCCATTTGCAAATTGCTTTGTTCTGATGAGATTTCTCTCGTTTGGAGCTGGTAAATTGTCTTGTAGGCTGGGAATTGGGGCAGACTGTCGGTGCCTCATGTGTGGCAAGCACTTGTCGCAGTGCTTCTCTTTGAGAACCTAGGACTGAGGAGTGTAATGAGTTGATTTAAAGTTGTTGTAAGCAGAGTATGGAGTTTCAGTTACGAATACTACCACAGGGTATATTAGCTGCTGGTAGATCCCAGTGTGCTTTCCATGCCTATTCCATTTCGTTTCGGTTTCGACGCATTGGCCGCATGTGTGCAACGTGTCGTATGTGTGATATGCCATAAATTATGCTCCCAAACGTTGTTTAGTTTTTCCCATTCAAGGCTCAAGGACATGCTGACAAGCGACAAGATGGCTACCAAAAAGAAAAATGTATAGATGATTTTGACTTGGCCACAGCTTGAACCGGAAACGGATATACAATTTTAGTAATTTTTGTGAGTGACCAAAAGAAAAGCGCCAACAAAATGGAGCACAGCAACAAAAAGAAACAGAAAAGGGAAATTGCCAAAATGTAAGCCAACAACAACAACTTAAAGCTTAGCAGTTGCTCAACATTTTGTGGACTGTCTACTCGCTCCTTGGCTGTGCTCAGTTTTGTATTTGGTTTTATTGGCGTGAAAAATGTAATAATGGATTCCTTTTTTGCCTACAACAACTACGGGCATGTGTGTGCGTGTGTGTTTCTGTTTGTGTGTGCTTGGCATTGGCCTCTGCCTTCAATGTCCTTGGCCATTGTTGTCCTGGGCAAAAAACAATATTTTGCTACCACTTTATGTGCATTTTGTGCGCTATGTTTTTGTGGGGTCTCATCTACTTTTTTATGGCTCCTCAGTTGATGAAGTTATATGTGCCATAGCCTCTAGTCTTCAGTTGATGCAAGTTTATAGTGCTCTCAGTTTAACGCAATGCCGTTTGGCAAACAAAATGGCGACCGTTGGTTTTGTTTCACAAAAGTGTTGCCTACTTTTTGGGGTCCGATTTGCAATAGGATTTAATTGTGGCTCTATTTAATGGCACGGGGTCTTGTTATGGGTTGTAGTGCATTTAGTAGTCGTCTAGTCCGACTAGTTGCTGTGCTGAGCATACCCTGTAAACAGAGGATGAGGTCAAGAGGGTGTGATAAAAATTCTTTTGTCTGCATGCAGTTTATAAGCCAAACTCTAGACAGAAGGGTATCTGCTGGTCAATCAATAACGCAGCGTCTCTCAATGTTTTTCCAACTTTCCGCATTTAACCGCTTTTCTCTCTCTTTATCTCTATGTTTCTCTCACTCACACCAAGCTTGTATTTTGGCCTTTTGTCAAGTTGGGCGCGTGTGAAAATGTGCCTAAGGTCATGGCCGTGAGTGTGTGGAGCAAACTCTGCGAGCAATTTCGTTTATTGAAAGCACTCAGCAGAGCACACTAGGATGATGTTAGCATCTCCTGCAGACACTACTCAGTTTGGGACATTTTATTTAGTTGAATCTCTTTTTATTTTTTGATGGTGTTTGGTTTGTCCCATCCATAAACCGTATAGGGTTTCCATATTGCTTTTGGCATAAAATTTGGCAAGTGCTTTTTGGATTCCATTTGATTTTTTCTTTACGCTTTTTATTTTCAATTATTTTTAGTTTGGCAAAAAGTCACTAAACAATTTTACTGTCGATTTGTGTTCGCGATTTTTTAGTTTTTGCATTTTGCACTTGCCAAAAGGGAGTCAGTTGTGCGGTACAGTGGTGCGGTAGTGTCTATGCGATGCACTCAGTTATATAAAATCGAATTTAGTGCAGTTGAGTGAATGGCAGTGGAAAAAAGGAGTAGTTGCTGTGGTAGAGTGATATTTGTAGCCACAACGACTGCAATTTTTGATTTGGCAAATACATTTCGGGGGGGAAGGCGTTAGCCAAGTTTTTGTTGCTGGCACATTTGACTGATGTTGATTGGATTAGAATTTGCACAACGCATAAATATTTATAACTGTAAGCAGTTCCGACAATCTACCATTTCAGAAATGCCCTAGCCACACAGTTGGAGAGCACTCTGATTGTTAGGCAAACAAATAAAGTTTTTCCCAACAATTTTTTCTCAACAGTTTTCCCTTCTTCTCTCCTGCCAGTTGGCTATATTAATTTGTTTGCTGCTGTTGCCACTTCAACACTGCCCACACACACACACTGTGTGCTATTGTTGTGCCCCACGAAGCTTGCCACATGCTGCATAGCCACTTGAATGTGCCTGCACACGTGCTACGTGCCGTGTCCTGCTCAATGGCTTTGGCAGGCATTTTGGGGCCCTGTTGTTGCCTGGTTTTTGGGTCTACGGCGTAAACAATTATACGCTTTAAATACTCTAGAAGTAACTTTAGCAAAAGGGTATGTTAAACTTTACTTAAATAAGCCAGACATTTATTAAGAGTAATTTGGAGCTTCAAAGCCTTTAATAACAATTTTGCTGTAACAAAATGAATTGAGTAAGAAACTAGGGTATCTAGTAAGCATAGAAAGCTGCTAAGTTAAATGCTTTTACATACGGCAATCCACTTAAAATGCCTCTGTGTGTATGGTGGGGGCAAAGGTCAGTGTGTGTGTGTGTGTGTGTGTGCTTAGACAAGCATGTTAATTGAGTTAGTTTTTCTCGCATCCATTTAATGGCAACGTGTTGATGATTAGTTAGGCTGAAATATTTTTATTTGCGTCATAAAATCTAATAAACAACAAGAACGAATAAAATGTATATGTTATAAATTATTTGGAAAATTGAGCGCTACTTGAAGAGCTTTTATTATCTATAAATAAATGCATTTGAGTACCTCTGGGTTAGACAAGAGCGCAGCTGGAGAGCTCGTTAAGGCAAGCAAGTGTTGCCAATATTAAATGTATATATCTAGATATATGACAGACGTATGAAGCAGTATACAGAAGCAAACAAACATGACAGACACTTGAAACACACTCCATCACAGAGCGACAATTGACACTTGGAATGGCAAGCAACGGGGAATGCCAAATTGACAAACATGTGGCTTGATGAAACTGAAGAGGATTGCAATACACACTCACACAAACACACACACAGTCAGACAACGTCTCCAACTGAAAACAGATTAGAAATTGACTTGATTCCAAACAGGCACATAAATTATTGATGATTTCTGCTTCAAATTGGCACAACTCTATGTCATTATGGCTGCAAAATGGCTAAAACAAGTTAGTAGCACAGCCACAACACTATAATTTCTAATCAAAATGGATATGATTACTTTGTGGACTTGGAAATGCATAACTTTCACTGCAAATTGTTATTTCAGCAGTTTATATTTTATGCAGCACCACATGGCGTATACTCCATATCACATTCAGTTTTTGCTGAAAGAAATCTGCAGCGATATGAGAGTCAGCAAAATTTTGCATCTGTAAATTGTGGCATAAAAGTAATACGAATTTATAGCAAAAGTTATATGTTATTACATCGTTTTGCGTGTCGTATGCGCAACTTTTTGTCACATAATATAGCTTTAAAACTTTACAGACAGAAATCCAAAAAAAAGTGAGCAAAATTGATGAGTTTTTCGTTGATATTTGTCAGACGGGTTGACAACGTTGCGTATACGTAACATGTCAATTAATTGTGGATTTTTTCAGAGAAGTCTGGACTGTTGGCAGTCTGAAAAAGGGTTTAAATTAAATTACTGAATTCTTTTGAACCAATTTAAACTAAAGTTTCGTCGTAACTAATGTAACTCTAATTAATTCACAATTAGTACACACTTTTTTAACTCTTCTGTTAAAGTTTAGTTGTAAATGCGAATTTGTTAATTTCAAACGATATTTAAATGCAAGTTAATCATTGTTAATTACGTTTTTACGCCCCTTAATGACCAATTAAAATAATAACAAATCCTTTTGATGAAACGTTGGGCATTAAAAGGGCGATTAGTGTAGAAGTTTTGAGTGCAAAATGTTTGTCGTTAAAACTAATTAAACGAATTTAATTGCATTTAAAGAGGCACGTGCAAATTGCAAACAATTTTAATTGCCACAAGCGAAAGCACACAAAACACACACACGTTGTAGCAACTCTAATTAGAGCAAACGGCAGACGGAGGACAAACGTGACAGAGAAACCGAAAAGAAAAGTCAACGGAAGCGTAAACGGAAAAGAGTCACGCGGCGAGTCAATAAAAAGTGCAAATGGCCATAAGAAATGGCCGCCAAAGGAACTCAGGACACATTCCGACTTAATGTGCGTTAAAAGCCAATGCCAAAAGCAAAGTCAAAGTCAGAGCCAAAGCCAAGGACAGCACAAAGGACAACAAAAGCTTTAAAAGGAAAAGTTTAAACTAAAACTTTTTCTTTTTTGGTCAATTTGAAGACAGAAATTTCTGCAGGGTGTGGAGTGGCAAGGGGCGTGCGTTCTATTGTTTGTGAAATTAAATTCCAACTAGCAGGAGGTACAGTGAAGCCCAGCCAGGTGAAAGACGGTGTGAGGTAGGTAAGAAGCAGCTTTTGTTATTTTTACACTTCATTGCCGTGGAATTTACTTTGTTGCCTTGGTTTGGCTTTGTTTTCGACTTGGGACGCCGCAAGCTCTGACCAAGCGTAAAGATAAAACTTGTGTCTGTGTTTCCTCTGTGGCTGCTACGCTGCTTCTCCTTCTTCTTCTTTTACTACCTACAACTTTGGCCATTTGTTTGTATCTGTAACTGTGTGAGTGTGCCTGTGTGTGTGTGTGTGAGTGTGTGTTATGGCCATAATATTGTGCAAACCAATGAAAAGTTTTGCCAGCGAAGCGGAAGCATTGCGACTTTATATTTTGATGTCACACAAAGGCCAAATTTTAATAATTTTGAAACAGCCAAACTAAATGACACGCCCATCATCAAAGTGCGGAGGTGGCGAGGGGCAGGGGGAGCTCATGGGGCGTGACAACGACTCGATAAGGTCGTCAAAGTTTGTTGACTGCTGCTTCGACAGCAAATGCCAAAAGAGGGTCGTCTAACGCTTTTTTTTTTACTTCAACTTTTATTTTTATTGAATTTGCACCTTGACAAACATTTTAGCAGCTGTCCTGAGCGCCATCATCATGAAGATGTTGTTGTTGTTGTTGTTCAACATTTGAGCACCTGCTCGACTCTTATTGTATTTATTTTGACAGCCACTGTGGCAGTATCACATCGCATGGCATTAGCTTATTATCCCTGCATATGCTACGTTATTTATGTAGTTCAAAGTTCAGCTTTGTGGTCCTCACTTTAAAACAGATTTATGCATGACTTTGACTCTGAATTAACTCTGGCTTATTTATGTGAGAAAGTCAGGTTTGATGTTAACGCAGCGTATGCGTAATGTGTTTTTTTAGTACGTGTACTTAAAAAAGTTCATGAAGAGGAGACTTTGTGGTATATATTTTCTGAAACAGCATTAAATTTGAAGAGTTCACAATGCATTTTAAATAAATTTAAGTTTTTAAAATATCCTCTTGCCTCAAAAGATTAAAATAAAGTCGTGTCTTCCATTCGCCGTTTGAAGCCGCCGTTAACTGAAGTTGATACTCGCCTGAAGGCAACGGTAAGAATTTAAAATGGCTTTCCTTCAAAACTAAATCTTTAACAATTATTTCCTTCTGATAATATTATACATATGTTATTGGTTTTTTCATTTTTGTATTTTTTAAGTTATTTTGCTCACCTCATAAGGACACGAGTGATTTAAATTCGATGAACCGGCTACGATATCCACAATGATCTTGGGAAATGACATTTTATTTCTTTTTCTTGACATGAAATCGCAAAAATCAAATGTGGTATTGAACATAAACGGTCGATATCCATTGTATTTACGAAAAAAGCTGAAATTTACCTGGAATTGATATACATTAAAAATACACAGTTTAGATATATGATTATATACATACTTTGGCATTATCGAACGATCGTTTTAGCAGAATTGCCTTAATGTTTAAGCTAATAATGCCACGACCCAGCACATTAAGTTCGCATTTTTCATAGGCACAATAGGACTGGTCTAAGACCACACACTTAACATTTGTCAGACGGGTTGTAGTTTCGGCGAACACAACACCGAAAACCAGGAAGAGTGGTACCAGAATCCGCATTGTTAAGCACGTTTCGATTAAAACTAAATTTAGTTTACTTACTTGCCTAAAACATTGGGTAATTTTCTGATCTTGATTTGTAGTTTAAATTACTTGATCATCATTATCTCATAATTTGAACATTTTGTGTATTAACATTTTGCTGCATGAAAATATATGTTTGCTATTTTTTCAGACATTGCGGAATTGAGAACATAATCGTTTCACGCTTGACATACTTGTTCCATTTTATTCACCTTTTAAAAAATAGAGCAATTATAAATAGGCGATTAAACAAGTTAGTCACTAGTTCATTCTATAGAAAAGTTTGAATATATTTATGTTTCTGTCTATGCCTGTCAAAAGCTATAAGTTCAAATTTAGTCAGTATCGATTCCATATTTAGTCAGTCAATACAAGAGTTTTTTATTTTGTTTTTCGACATAATATTCATTGCATTGCATTTATGCAGTCGCTAGGAAACTACATACATACCAAAGTTGGTGATTCTAGGTGCCACAGTGACTGAGATAATCTAGTAATAGTACTAATACTACAAATAGTATTCTCGCAGAGAGTATAAAAACCAAATCGTTTTGCAGATGATGATTGTCTAAAACGAATGATGTTGATTTCTGTTTTTGAATTATATTTTACGATAAAACACTTTAAACTTAATTGCTTCACGGTCGAGCTGCTTTAATAATTTAAAACAGTTGCCATTTAAATGTTTATTTTAATTGCAAAATGTTTAAGTGTGCAGAAACCTCTTCGAATTCGTTGCCTGCTTTTGTGCGTCCCATAGATTATATTTTTTTTTGGCTGTATTTTAAGCTTTAAGCCGCTTTAAAGCGCTAGCGGACAGATATCAAATTGACAAGTTTTTCTGCTTCTCTGTAGATAGTTTGCAGGCACTGTGATAATGTAACGTATACGTGATGTGGACAAATGCTGTCGGGCGCTGATTTTTCAACACATGTTGTATACTGAGTGGGTGTGACTGTGTGTGGGGGTTCTTGTGCGTGTGTGTGCTTGTAAGTATCGCATTGCAGACAGCAGCAATTTCATTTGAAATTTAATGCCAAGTTTGAAAGACGCCGCGTGACTCGCATACACATGACTAAAGCAAACTGCTCTTGATTTCTTTGCCAGCTGCCAGACACATTAAAGCGTGCGCACATTTAAAGTAGACTCCGCACTTAATCTCGGTCTCTCCTGCACTACTCTCTCTATCTATCTCTTCTTGTCTATACGCTGCTGCTCTGCTTTCCTTTTCGCTTTGCAAAACTTGAAGCTCTAATTAAAAAGCCTTGTGCTTCGCGTGAAATTTGACAGCTTTAAGCGCATTTCTAATGCCATGCCATACGCGCCACGCCTACAGAGGCGACAGTCTGTCATCAAAATAGTTGCAAGAAAAGTTTTCGCCACAATTGTTTTCAGTAGACATCGTGCGCTGCATATCAAAGTAGGAACTCAACTAACGAGGCCTTTTTCATGGCAGAACAGAACGGGATTTGAATTTGGAGTTCTTGTTTGCTCAATAAGGAAATTTATTTCTTTATTTAAACTGTTAAAAATTAAGAATTAAAACATAAGCTCAAAGAATGGTCGGGTTATTTATGTTTGAATTTAAAAATTAAATAAAAATATCGGGTCTCTGTGAAGTTAGTTTGTCTTCTTTAAGATACTATTATTATTACTCATAAGCTTTAAAAGTACCAGAATAGACTTTTTGTGCAGTCAGCTTGATGGATAGCCAAATAACTGCAAATGCAACGCATCCATCAGTCTTAATCATTAATCTTAAAGCGCAACGCTGTGCGTCGGTGCGTATGCGTAATGTGCGTCGAGTGAGCTGTCAAGCGGCCTCCCAGCATCAATCCAAAAACAATGAACCTAATCGGTCGTAAAGGGTCTGCCAGTCCAATGGCTGATTAAATTGCCGTGGACTTAATTGACGGATGAGTGAAGACATAAATGGAAACGCAGCGTAAAATTGGGGGGAGGAATACAGAGAAGAGAGGAGAAGGAGGTGGAAAAGAAATGAGAATTCCATTTATAATTAAAAAAAAAAGTGATGTAGTTCTTTAGTGAGTGCAAAACATGTGTAAAATGCCTGAGAGGACACGAAGTGACGGCAAATACCAGAAGCAGGACACGAGTCTGAATAGAAAATGCTGAAAGTTGGCAGAAAACAAGCAGAAGTCAGTATAAGTCTGTGTGTGGAATGCTGTGACAGAAGAGACAGCTGACAGCTGTGAGGAAGAAGTTAAAATGCAGCTGAGCAGGAGGAAAAGAATGATGAAGAGTAGGGCGCAATGTTAACTGGGATTGCGAAGGAAGTTGGGCAATTTTCATGACCCGCAAACGCAACTAGAGGACGAAGGACCAAGGACCAAGGACCAAATACTATAGTCTACTTATGTGCGCCAGTTAACAAACAAATGCAAAAAACAACAAAGTCGCTGGCTGTCTAAGAAGGGTAGTATGGAACCCTTTCCCCCTTTCTCTCCTTTCCCACGTCTGCCTCTGCCAGCATCCCGTTCTTTTCATCTGTTGTATGCAAAGTTGAGCGTAGCACAGCTGCAATTTTGGTGGCATGTTGCATGCTTGTTGTCCATTATGGGGTAAATTTAATTTACTACCCAATGCAGCAGAATTTAAGAGTTTTTGCCGGCGACTTTTACTGCAACTGCCTCAAAATGGAGCAAGTTTACGTACCGGAACGTAAATTGATTTAAGTGCATGTCACAGCATATTGCCAGAGTCACGGTTAGACCGAGTCCGGAGTCCAGAGTCCTGAGTTCTCAGGCCGAGTCCTTGCTGCTTCAATCGTTTAACAAGCCCAGTTTGTTGCTTATAAAATTTGCTCGTAAAATGGTTTATGTGTTTTGGCACCAGCAAACGTTAGACAGAGCTGGACATCGGACGACTATGATGGACAATTGTAGCTTCATTTCATTTGACAACTGCCAACTGCCAGCTGCAATCTAATCACATTTTGTTGGATTTCAAAAACCGTTTCGTAATTGGTTTACTCGAATGCAGCGACAAGCGCTTGATAAACTTGTTAAAACGGTTGTAAAATTCCTGAAAATGGTGGAAAACTACAGCCATTTATTTGAAATTGAGCTATTTGCAAAACAAACGCAACATAGATTTAAGTTATGCCCCAAAAACAAACACAGCTGTGCTACCAAATTTTAGAGAATTCAAGGACTTTAGCAACTAGAAACCTGCCAACATTTACGCCTTTTTCAGCTGATAACTTTGGCTTTTTCTTTGCTGTGAATGATTTAAAACTTTTCTTGTTATTTTCATCTTTAACAAGTTTTACGCCGTGTGCTGCGATTTCCACTCCTGAATACTATTTTGGGACATCCGAAAAGTTGTAGGCAACAAATTAATTTAATGTCAAACACAAGACGTAAAACTTGTTGGCTTGTGGTTTCATTGTCTTTGGAAATGGGAGACGATTCGCTTCGGGTTATTGGATTTCCGTGGGCTTCAAATTGAGTGCCAAGGACATAAATTCATTGAAGGGCTGTGCGAAAACTATTGCAAAACTTTATAGGCATCCTAAAATTTAATGGTGTGTGATATGCTAAAGATGCTCCGATATAAACAAGAATTTTGTGATGGTTATTTAAGATTTATCTGTAAAGTATTAAACAGCAAATGAAAAAGGTCGACTGTTAAATAATGTTATGTAGAAAAGGGTAAGCTTTATGCTATTTTCTCTCTAACCTTCACTTTTCTATCAGTTTTTTCATTCTTCCATTCATCGACTGAATAACAGCAGCTGAAATAACATTTAATTGATTCTCAACAGCCATAAAAGTCAGACACTCATCAATTTCAATGGGAAAATGACAATTGAAAAATGTCGCGTGACTCACGCTTCAATCTGAGCAATCTTTATTGCCACGCCCACACAGGCAGCCATGCCAGCCACCCACTTGCACACTGACATGCATGCATCCGTTTTAAGTTTTCAAACTGAACTAAAGTTCAGGCTGAGTCTGCTGACCGCACTCACATTTCCATTTACACGGCATTACAACCATTTAGCTTGGCTGCCACTCCCTCTCCTCTCTACCACTTGGGGGACTCTCCTGACTCTCCGTCTGACCACCTTTAATAATTGCTCTTGTCGACATTTGTTTTACACTGACCCCAAAACGGAACCCTCTCAATTCTCAGCATATTTTATGCTTTCGAGTTGAAAATGGCATAACATAAATTGCTCTCAATGTGCTCAGCAGAGAAATAAAAACTTTACATTTTATACATTGTATTTTAGCATGAAATCTTCCGAAAGGTATTATATTTCTGTGCTCAACTATGTAACACGCAATAGGAATGGTTTTAGGGGATGTCTGTAAGTACCAAAATGGTTGGTAAAAAGTGTAGAAATTAATTCATAAATGCTTGAACTGTTTTTAAAACTAGTTTAGTGCGGCGTTTTAGTCTTAAACTTTGTGTTATTTAATAGAAAACAGACTGACAAATGGGTAGATGGACTACTCTTTGAAGAAGTTAAACTAATTTTCTTATTAAAATTTGTTTTCTACTATCTGATAGTGTATATATTAGTCAGCATGTCTAGAAACTTTCGTGTTGTGCTCCTGTCTCATACGTATATGTACGTACTATATTTATACGATGTGCAAGTAAATCGTTTGTTGCCATATAAATCGTTCTACTCTTTGGATTTTTTGTGTTTTATGTTTCGGTTTGTCTCTCGTCTATCTCCCTCTCTCACACTCTATTTGTTTGTCTTTCCCTTTCGGTTTGTGTTTATTCTAGCGAATTTATAGCTGTCCAATTCCACGTTTGCTGAATTATTGTAAACGTAAATTGAAAATGGCCAAAAGTAAGAAAAAGCATGAAATAAATAAATTCGAGCATTGCATTTGCTGTCGTTCCCGCCCTTTTCTGTAAGCTGGGAATGGCTCCTACATATTCCTCCCGAGCCAACTGAAACAATTGCATTACATGGCAGATGAACAAGGAAAGAGCCACGAACTCAACTCTATAAATATATTTCCAATTGCTTGAAAATTGCTTTGTGGTATTTTCCCTCCAACAACATTTTGTAGCTGCATATTTAAGCAGCTTTGCGACTTTTCTTCCTGCATTCTCCCCGCCAGTGTCTGTCTAGCAATTTGCATGTGAATTTTTATTCAAATCAAAAAACAATTTGGCCAAAAATCAATTCAACACAAAGCAAAAAAAAAGGTCTCAAAAGTGCTCGCTGCTATTTTAAATATGTATATCATGAGTGCGCATAAATATTGTATAAACCCAAAGTTGGCTAAAGTGAAAAGATTGGTAAGCAAAATGTGAATAGGCTACACCTTTTCTAGTGCAGGCATACCCTATAAAACTTGAAACATAAGTAGATGATTGAATGTATAACTTTACTTATAGAAAATTAGTTAAAGGAAAATTTTTAAAATTATTTTTTCTATCTAAAATTTAAACAAACATTAAAAAAATCAAGAATTATTTTTAAGAATATCTGCTTTCTTATCTCCATTTACAGGGCATGTTTACAAGCCCACTCACTCTGAATTTGCTGGCTTATGACTGAGATCTAGTTCAAAGCTGTTAACTGTTTTTTAATGCCATTCAGTGTGAATTCTAAATGTCAATATGTGTCTGCCTGTATGAGTGTAGGTGTATGTGTGTGTTTTTGAGTCTTTTTTCTCATTTCCAGGCTCAATTTGGTGTCAACGACGCAGTTCAGGTAATTTTGCGACCTCAGCATAAGCGGAAATTTAAGCAGACATTTTGTCGCTGCCATTGCCAACGACATTTTATTTATGTGCGCTCATAATTCAACTGTAAATGTCACACGAACACATACACACCACACACACACACACATGCTTGCAGAAAGCGACACATTAGCCGCGACGTTGCCACCACACAGGCAAGTGCTGCTAGTTTCCGTTTCCGGCATAAAGCTCTGACTTTGCCTGCCTGGCAAAATTAACAACAATGGCGGTGATAAAGACGCTCGCTCATTGTGTACGTGTTTGTGTATGTGTAGGTATGGGTGTGTGTGCGTGCGTGGCTTTTGTGGCTTTAAGTAGCGAAATGTGCACGATGTCAGCCCCGCCCTCTTGCCCTTCCGCACCTCCGTTAGCCATTTAGTTGCTGATTTTCTTACACTTTTTAGCGCGATGCTCGTTGCTAGTTTGCCAGCATTTTACGGTAAAGTTTTTTCTCTCTATTTCTGCAGTACGTGCTGACTTACGAGCATGTGTGTGTGTGGTGGTTGTGTGTGTGTGTGTGTGTGTGTGTGGTTTACCATTGTGCTTAGGGGAGCGCTTGGCGGGCATCCGCTACGGATTTATGTAGTCCCGCCGTGCACTTTCGAACTCGCCTTTAGGGCCAATTGAAATGTCACGTTGCTTCCGCAATGAATGCAAACGTAATGATGTGGTTAATGCGATGCAAGCACTGTGCAAGGAAACCATCTCAAATACATTGAGACTTTAACAAATTAACTAAATTTAGTAGTTACCAAAAAAAACACAAAGAGAAGCAAGTAATCAATAGATTGTGATATTTAATATATTATTCGAAACATAACTATAGTGAGAAACTTCAAAACAGATACATAAATTATTATAATACATCGTAACGGCCAAATGGTTTCACTCAGTTACCTTTTAAGTCCTCTCGAAGCAGTAAACTCGCCTGTATATTTGTTCGCCACGTGTTATTGGTGGCTATTAAAATCTGAAATTTGTATTCTCCTGCTGGCAATGGCAAGAGTTTGAGAAAATCTTCTTCGAACACTAAGTCATGTATTTTTACATCGTCCTAAAATGAAAATAAGCGTTAATGTACAAAATGTATGGTAGTTTAACTGAGAAATTTACATTATAGGGACACGGGTGAATCACATTTGATTGGCCTCTTAAAACATTGAACACAATGGATTCAAATGATAATCCCGGATTCTGTTTGGCGGCAAACTTGCAAAAATCAAAAGTTTTGTTAAACATAAAAGGTCGAAATCCACTGAATTTGCGCCACAGACTGAGATTTATCTGCATGTTGGAAGATTCGAAATTAAATAAATTTATAAATGATTTTCAGTTATTATTTACTTTAATAGTCGTCACAGGTGTTTGTAATAGTTTAAGATACACATTCAGGCCAACAATACCGCGACCGAGCACTTTGAGGTTACACTGCGGGTAGCTTAGGTATGTCGTATCTAAAATGTCGCACTGAATGTTCGTAAATCGATTGCCAACTATCGATTGTGCCTCACAAGTAAGTAGTAGAAGTAAGAATGGAATCCACATCGTCTGTATAATTGTCAAACACTTACTGGACTAACTGGGCTGCAAATGTTTCATGTTATTAGAGTATAATAATTTAGTTTGCCATTAAAATGATATGAATCTTATATAAAAGCTTTTGCAGTTCATTAACTTTCGACTAATCAGTGCACTGGCGAACTCTTTCGGTCTTTAACAGTCGACTAACTCATTGTTACCATTCAAACTAGCTACTATAATTTATATTTTTTGGAATTAATACAGCTATTTAAGTACTCAATTTGTTTATATGTTATATTTATTTGTTTTAGCTAGACTGACAAATGAAAAATGCTTATTATTGTTTTCCGCTTGAGCGGTCACTGTTTTCATTTCAAATGTCAACACATTTATTTGCCCATTTGGCATTTTGCATTTGAATTTGAATTTGTATTTGTATTTTGGTTTTCACTTTAGTAATGTGTTATGCGTTGACATTTTCTCCATCATTTCCCCGATTTCCTTCTTAATAATTCTGGCATTGTTGGCTTAAACTAATTTATGTGCGTTCATGTGCATTGAAAGCATATCAAAATGTCAATGTTTCAATGTATTATTTCCCTTGTGTGTGACACCGTAACAATAGTCGGACAGTGAACAGTGAAATGCCAATAAAAAGAACTTCCACTTTTGGAAAGTGTAGAAGAAGAGCTGTAACCTTCAGAAGTTATTTTGTAATAAAACATTTATAACTCCCTCGTTAGATCATTTTAGTCTAGTTGTACCGTTCTTGATGCTGGAAATATTTGAAATATTTTAGCTTTTTATTTGCATGCAGTTCTTTACAGGTTTTGTCTCCAAAAACTATGCCAACTATGCGAAGCAGCTTCGACCTGTTTAACAACTATCTGCATCTTCACTTTCATTGCTTGCCACATTTTGTCGCAATGAACTTTACACGAAGAACTGACAACAGAAAAAAGAGAAGAAGAATTCTGGCGAATTGATGCTAAAAGGGGCATGAATACGTATCTATGTGTATATTGCATGTGAAATGAGCTCAAAAGCTGTCAAACTTGTTTCTCAGTCGAATGAAACCGAAATGTGGCTTTTGTGTGGTACGTGTTGCATGCCACACACTTGTGGAAGCCAATGCCAGTGACAAAACTTAAGAGCGCGGCTTTAAGAGACCAAATAACTTACCAAGCGCTTAGCAATTGCTCAGTCGACACATTTTTGTTGACCCAACAAGAATAACGATTACGATACATTTGAATAAACTAAGACTATATAAAATATATAGAGTTTTTTTGTGTGTGTACTTAAGTACTACCCTCTGGCTGTCTAACTGTATGCATATAAATGAGGCCAGATAAATTGTGTATATATTTACTTAGTTACCCAGAATTTAGCAGGCGTTGCTGCCTTCATGGAAAACAATCAAATGCGAGGCCAGAGCTTAAAGCGAACATGCAAAATCTCGGTTAGCAGCATCAACTAGACAATGCACACACAAACACACACACTCAGTCGCACACAGACTCATACAAATGTTGGCGGACAAAAGATTGCCTTGAGTTCTCCATTCATTCATTCTTTCATTCATTTGCCCATGGATGTCCTTTGCATGTGTGCTACGGGGCGTATACGTAACATGAACGTCTGCCGTCGCTACTGGCAACTGCTTTTGTTCAACATGACAAAGACATGACAGCATATAGCGGCTAAGGGCAGAAAGCAAAATGAAAGCAGCTAGACGAAAAGTTAGCTAAACTACAAAAGACCCTGTGCCTATTATAAAATGGGTTATTTAAACAAATAACAAGATTTGAATTCTCAATATTTAATAAATAGCGATAAGATTTATTGCCGCTTAGTCCTACGGTACCTGAGTTTAAAATTAAGTTTTGCTTTCGACGAACATAACAGACCTTTGCCTACTTCTTATGTACAGGGTCTGAGAATCGAAGAAAAATTGCGCTTTTTGTAATGCTTTTAATGCTATGGCGAAAAATTTTTCGCTCGGATTGATTTATGACATAGCATTCGGGCGCTTCCATTGACAAATCAATGGGCAATGGGCTGACTGCCGTTCGGACAAACTGACGAACTGTTTCTTTAAAGGTCATAGGGTCGAGTATGGTATTAGTAGGCACTGTAATAGCGGTAATAGCAAGTTATGAAAGTCGAGCTGAAGTTTAATCTCTTGGGTTCACCATAGCCAGCTTACCAAATTGATTGAGATTGAGTTGCATTGGGGATTTTTTGCGCTGTAAATCATTTGTTAGGCATATAATACACAATGTTAATGGCACCTGACATTTTTCAATTTAATATTCATTGATTTCGGTAAGTAATGCATTTTTAATAGATTTAAAGAGCAAGAAAGTAAAGTAATTGCATATAAAATGTCAAAAAGATTCCCTGAAGACTAAACAGATATCAGAAAGTGTACTGGATAAGTTAAGTAGGGTTTTATAACTATTAAAAATCAATCTAAAATTTTAATCTGTTGAAAAACACACAAAGATTGAAAACATTTTCCCCACTCTTGGTGTTGAAAAAGCTGATTTGCATAACGAAAACTTGTTAATAAAGGCAACTAAGTTGCCTGCTCAAACAATCAACACTTCTATACACTCTGCTACACACAACTACACACAGCTGCTGGCACTGCTTAGACAAAGTTTTTGATTGAGTTTCCCAACACTTTCCCAATACATAAGCTGCACTACTAAGCGATTTTCCAAAGGTGTTGTCCCTAAGCTTGTTTTCAGATTTCACTCATTATTTTTGCTTGGCTGTCGGAAAAGTTTTTGGCACTCAATCTCAGTCATAATTAGTCAGAGTGCTTTCTCCGGATCCTTTTTCCTCTACATCTCCTTCTCCATCTACGCATTCATTGTTTAGGAACTTATGCAAATGACGGACTTATTATGGACACTGGTTGTCAAAAAAATAATAACATGCAAGCAATTAGCCAAAAATTAATTTTTTGGTCATCCAAAAACAAAAAAGAAAAATACGAAAATGCGATGGATAGGATACTGTATAAATTATGTTGCTAATTTTGAATTTTATGTTTCTGCTGGGGCTATTTGCATAAATAAATGCACATAAATGAATAAATAATCAGCTAACACGCCGATTGGTCTGCTGTCCTAAACTTTGCTCATCATTTTTAATGTCAAAGTCGAGAATAACTTTTGTGCTCAAAATTTGATGTCAACAATGTGAATTTGTCAGCACGTAACTTGAGTATTTTAGGTATTTGGTTCATTAGACATTTAACAAAAATATTTTAATAATTTATTCGATTTATTATCATTAACAGTTTTTAGAAATCGTCTAAATTTTATTTAAATTGATACATTTGTAATAAGTAAATAAGATAACAAAGTTTTTTAGCCTTTGTAATCTGTTTAATGCACTCTCTTCTTAAGTGATCAAAGTCATCATAATTAAAAGATCATTGACCATTAATTTACTACATTTAATCACAGTATGAATGATTTTATTTCAAAATCGGACTTTCAATCGGTAACTTCAGTAGTCGCACGAAGATGTGGATTTCGCTGGTGCTTTTAGTGCTTTTCGGTCAAGTTTATGCTGAAACTACCACTCGATTTACAAATTTAAAGTGTGTGGTCTTAGACCCTTCATATTGTGCCTATAAAGAGTGTGATCTGAAGATTTTGGGTCGTGGAATTGTTGGCTTAAACGTGCATGCAGTTCTGTTAAAAGGCCCGTTCAATAATGCAAAAGTATGTACTTATTAACATTGTAATACAAAGTGTACGAGTTTTTGAATTTCAGGTAAATATTTGCCTCTATCGAAAGTACAATGGATTTCGTCCTTTTATGTTCAATGTAACATTTGATTTCTGCAAGCTTATGTCATCAAAAAGTGCAGTTATGTCTTTTCAGAAGGTTGTGGCCAATGCGTTGCATGATAATTCAAATCTTAATCATTCTTGTCCTTACAAAGTATGTAAAAGATATTTAAAATTGTACAATTTTTTAGGCATTGTTGGCATTTCAGAAGGAAATTATAGTTCGGAATCTGGTTTTGAAGGAGGAGCATTTCAAATTCATGCCGCTTCCATCGGGCGAGTATCAAATCCAGATTATGCCAGCTACCGACGGCCAATGGAAAACTATAATTACTGCAAATTTGTTGCGAACGGAGGGTATTTTAAAAGACTAGGATTAGGCTTTTAGATTTAAATCTACAAATTGGTATAAAGCAATATATTTCAAAGAAATGACTTTTAATACTTGATGCTCCTAAAAGACGGCAACAACTTTTGTCTGCTTTCATCATTCGAGCTGCTAAACGGCATAACTAAACATAAAAAAAGTAATTATTAATAGTAGTGAAGCGTAAATCAATTAAATTTTTATTATATTATTTAAAACTTAAAAATAAAAAATAAAAGCTCTGCAACAATTTTGCACATTTATATATAATTTTAGCTGCAAACTTCAGTCATTATTTGTTTGCGTTTTTAAAGGGTTCTACAATGTGGTTTCTCTACTCGATTTTTTTGCTTTTCGGTCAAGTTTATACTGGAACTACAACCCGTTTCACTAACGTGAAGTGTGTCGCTTTGGATCCTTCCTATTGCTTCTTTAAAGAATGTGATGTTAGGCTTCTTGGTCGCGCAACTTTCGCCTTGAATATTCATGCACTTTTGTTAAAAGGACCTTTTAATAATGCAAAAGTATGTACCATAAAACTCTGTAATTTAAAGTATAAGAGTTATTGAATTCCAGGTAAATTTTAGCTTCTTTCGAAAGTACAAAGAATTTCGGCCTTTTATGTTCAACAACACATATAATTTTTGCAAATTTATGTCGAAATCAAGTTCGGTCTTTTCTTTCCCAAAATTTGTATTTGATATGTTGTCTAGTACATCAAATATCAATCATACATGTCCATATGAGGTAAGTGAATTGAACATACCGAACTAACGTTCATTTTCACAGAAAATAACGATATTTCAGAAGGAAATTATTATACGAAATTTGGTTGCTAAGGAGGAGCACTTCAGCTACTTACCATTGCCTACCGGCGAGTATCAACTGCAGGTTTTGGCGTCCACTAACGGGCAATGGAAGGCAAGACTAGAAGTGAATTTTTATAGGCAGGAGAATGTATCGAAAAATTAATAAGTATTAAAATTGTATCAAAATATAAATGTAACTTTCATTTCTACATAAAGATATTAAATTTGTATGACATATGATACTATCAAGTTAACTCAAATCTTTTGGAATGACTGAAATAGATCACAAAAAGATAAAAATGTGAAATTACTTGAGCTTAAGCACTTAGTGTTCAATTGATCAAGTCAGTAGTGCGTGAATCAATTAAGTACTTATACAAAAATATTATTTCACTAACATATTCACAAACGAACGTTTTAATTAGTTTGGACTTGCAATGCATTTTACGATGTCGATTTCTATTTCGCTCTTGTTGCTTTTCGATCAAGTAAATTCAGAAACTAATAACCGATTTACAAACATCATATGTGACGTATAGTATTGTTAATATTAAGCAATTGGAGGATAAATGAAAAAATTTACAAAATTTGAAATAACTTTGTATAATATTCGCTTATGGTTTGTTAAAGAATTGTATCATAGTAACACAGTCTTAAATGTATGTGAAATAAGTAGAGTTCAATTATTTAAATTAATAGTGCGTAGAACTATTAAGTAATTATAACTTAATCATAAACTCACCAATAGTTACTTGCCATTGCTCAAAAAAGTTAATATTAGTTGACTTTTACAATGTGCGCTATGAAGTCGTTTCTCTTTTCGCTCCTAATGTTTTCTTGTCAAGTGAACTCAAAAAATTTTCACCGTTTTACAAACATCCAATGTGAGGTATTGGATCCTTCTTATTGTTCTTATAAAAAGTGCGAACTAAATGTTCTGGGTCGTGGAGTTGTGGGTTTAAATGTACATGCAATTCTGTTAAAAGGACCCTTCAATAATGCTAAAGTAAGTTCGATATCATTTAGGGTATGAAATAATGATATTTTATGTGTTTTTTAATTGCAGGCAAATATTGCCCTGTTTCGTAAAGTTAATGGTTTTCGGCCATTTATGTTTAATTACACCGCTGACTATTGCCAGTTTATGGAAAAGAAAAGTACGAAATATTCGTTTGCTAAATTTTTAACAGATATCTTAGCCGATTCATCAAATTTAAATCACTCCTGTCCATATAAAGTAAGTAAAGCTGTTAAAAATAGCTCAAGTTATAAATGAATAACGATTTTTTAGAAGGAAATAATTATTCGGGATCTCGTTATGAAGGAGGAGCACTTCAAATTCTTGCCGTTGCCTTCCGGCGAGTATCAAGTGCAGATTATGGCGGCGACTGACGGACAATGGAAGACCCGAATTAAAGTGAATTTTTTGCGTATGGAGGATCTTTTAAAAAATTGAATGAAAATTGGGATTAATTATTAAGTACTCATTCGAAACATAGTGTTGAAGAAAGAGCATTTCGGATTCTTGCCCTTGCCTTCTGGGGAGTATCAAATTCAGATTTTGGTAGTGATTGATGGTAAGAGGAAGACGAGAGTTAATGCCAATTTTTTGCGAATGGAGGATATATTAATAAATTGACAAAATCTGGAATAACTTTGCATAATATTCGCGTATGGTTTGTTAAAGAATTTTAACATAGTAACAAAGTATTAAATAATGTATATATGTGAAATTAGTAGGAATTGAGCATGAAGCGTTTAATTGATTAAGTTAATAGCGCGTGAAACTTTTAAGTGATTAAAAATTAATCAAAAACACATCAACAGATATTTGCCATTGACCGTAAAAGTAAATATTATTTGACTTTTACAATGTGCGCTATGAAGTGGTTTCTCTGTTCGCTCCTAATATTTTCTTGTCAAGTGAACTCAAAAACTTTTCACCGTTTTACAAACATCCAATGTGAGGTATTGGATCCTTCTTATTGTTCTTATAAAAAGTGCGAACTAAAGGTTCTGGGTCGTGGAGTTGTGGGTTTAAATGTACATGCAATTCTGTTAAAAGGGCCCTTCAATAATGCTAAAGTAAGTTCGATATTATTTAGGGTATGAAATAAATATATTTTATGTGTTTTTTAATTGCAGGCAAATATTGCCCTGTTTCGTAAAGTTAATGGTTTTCGGCCATTTATGTTTAATTACACAATTGACTTTTGCGTATTTATGAAAAACAAAAGTGAGAAATATTCGTTTGGTAAATTTTTAGCAGATATCTTAGCCGATTCATCAAATTTAAATCACTCCTGTCCATATAAAGTAAGTAAAGCTGTTAAAAATAGCTCAATTTATAAATTAATAACGATTTTTTAGAAGGAAATAATTGTTCGGGATCTCGTTATGAAGGATGAGCACTTCAAATTCTTGCCGTTGCCTTCCGGCGAGTATCAAGTGCAGATTATGGCGGCGACTGACGGACAATGGAAGACCCGACTTAAAGTGAATTTTTTGCGAATGGAGGATCTTTTAGAAAATTAACAAAAATCCAGATCAATTTTAAAGTGCTACTGCTAATTTTTCATATGTATGCCCTTGCCCTCTGGCGAGTATCAATTGCAGGTCATGGCCGACACTGACGGCCGAACAGTTAAAGTTAATTATATGTTATAAATTCTTGCAGAGTTTAACATTTTTATGTACATTTAACAACACTATTTAATGCTTAATACATTTCTGGGTTACTTTTGTGCAATTTATTATTTATAACAATTTCCGATGCGCACAAAAGTAGGCAACGCTTTCTAATTGATTTTTTTCAGTTCTGAAAACACAATACTGAAGTGTTCTTTATTATGAAAATAAGCGAAGCGTGAAACGATTAAGGTTTAATTTCTTAATTGCAAATATATAATATATAAAGTCGGAAAATATATTTAAATACTGCCACTAAATATTTTAGTTGTCTGTTTACGTGCTACTCGAACGTGTCTCACGATGATAATTCTCTTTTCGTTTGTAGTGCTCTTTGGTCACGTGAATTCAGCAACTATTACGCGATTAACAAATATTAAATGTGATGTATTGGATCCTTCCTATTGCTCCTATGAAGAATGTCAACTTAAAATTTTGGGTCGAGGAATTGTTGGCCTTAATGTGCATGCACTTTTGTTACAAGGACCTTTTTATAATGCAAAAGTATGTTATGAATTGTATAGTTTAGGCTGTAGATCTTATCCTTTTTTTAATTGGCAGGTAAATATTGCACTTCTTCGAAAGTACAATGGATTTCGACCATTTATGTTCAATACCACATTCGATTTTTGCAATTTCATGGCAAATAAACGTGGTCAAATGTCGTTTGCAAAATTTGTTATAGATTTATACGCCAATGTATCAAACATCAATCACACTTGTCCATATAAGGTGAGTTAGTTTTGAATTTATACAATTTTAAATAGACAAAAACATCATCAGAAGGAAATTCTAATACGGGGGCTCGTGTTGAAAGAAAAGCATTTCCAGTTCCTGCCTTTACCCTCCGGCGAGTATCAAATCCAGTTAACAGCGGCTTCTGACGGCAAGTGGAGAACAAAAGTTTACACTACTTTTTTGAGACAAGAGGATTTAATAAAAAATTAATTAGTTGTATCAGTTAAATGATTGTATTTGGTAACAATGGAGGATATTTCAATTACCTTTCATTGCATTATTTATTCGTTCATATTAAAATCTCTCTGCAAGAGTTTATGGGGGTTTTATGAATTTCCGATGCGCACAAAAGTAGCTAACAGTTTCCGGTTGGTTATTTTCCAGTGCTGACAACACACAAAATTAAAGGGTGTTCAATTGTGAAAATAGGCGAACCATGAGACGATTAAGCGTTATCTGCTTAATTGCAAAACATAAAACAAACAAATTTAAAAAATTAACCTGCTTATTTAAATGTCATTGCAACTAAACATATAAGTTTATCTTATTTTGCTTTTCGTTTTTATTTTCAGTTGTTTTCGGATAGTGTTAAGGAAGGAAGGAAAACTTAAGGTAAGTTGCGAGCTAAACATGTTGTCTATTGAATGGATTCAATTAACAGAATGAAATAATGGTGCAAAATCTAGTTTAAACCAAAATGGTTTTTCTCTAGATAAAAATGACATTCATCAATTGAAATTTGATTTACTGTCAACAAAACCTGTTGACAGTGCTAAATTTTACACTGTCCCTGCTGTAAACTGTAAACTGTAAACTGTACTTGAATTTTCCATTTATTTTTCCGGCAACTCAAAGCGTCGATTGGCGCATCGATTTGCTGCTGAGCGTACATCAATTCAAGCGATGCGTATACGCGGCGTTGCACAGTTTCGTGGAGTTAGCATTAAATTGCAATAAGCCACAAAATCCAACAAAATCTGTCTGTCAGTCAGTCAGTCAGTCTGTCTGTGTGTCTGCATCAACATTTCAGCAGTTTTATCTTCATAAAACGCTGCTCTGTCAACGTGAACGTCAATTATCCTTGGTGCTTGGCCCTTGCGTTGATGGCATGATCCTGGCTAGAAAACAAAAGCTGAACAAACAAATACCTTGTCAACGGCAAACGGTGAAAGCATCAAGCAGACATTTTCAAAATAATCCGAAAACAAAATGTTTGATTTATGTCAAACCGTTATCGACCTAAGCCGAAAGGCGAAGCGGAAGTGAAGACAATGGACAGATAGGGATAAAATGGGAGGTAGGGCATGGGAATGCGTGATAGGGAGAGAAAGTGAGTGTATCTTCAAGTCAAATAATAACGTAAAAGATTTATTAGTTTGTGCTGACGACTAAAAATTTTAATACTAATATTCTTTAGCCTTTTTTGTGGTGTGCTTAGTGGCACTTTTAACATCGTTCTCTATAGATTTCTTTACTTTAATCAGCATATTCAAAACAAATTCCTTGACAAGCTGTACTTGACTTAGTTTGCTTTACTAAATTGATCTAAACAGCTTAAGTATTAGTCTATTTATCGACACTTTGTTTGCTTTTCTTATAAGATTTATTTTATTTTAATTTTTGTGACGTCCTTTATTAAGAATTAATTCACATATGAATACTGCAGATGCAATAAGCAAACCCAAGCATAAATTCAGCCAAACGAAGAGTAAATCAGCCACATTAAACTCGTGCAGAGTTTCGTATTTTTGGGGATCCTTGAGGTCAATCTGTCCCAAAGCAATCAGATCCCTTAGCGATTCTGCTTTCCAGTATATAAACAAACCAGAAGCATGAATTTGATGTATAAATGAATCCAGAGGTTGAGCATAGATCGAATTTGGCTCCAGGGGAACAGACATGTACAGATTATGACGAAAGATGAGTTCAGAAAAAAAGCAAAATGCGGGACGATAAAACAGTTCCTGTTGTCTTCTAATCATATTCCATTCGGTTTCTGTTATTGAGAATCCCTGAGGTACAGTCAGGCTCTGTCGCATGTCATAAAACTCGTTCGTTGGCAGATACTCAATCTTGTCCTTGATTAGTTTTCTGGGATACGAGTTGGACATTTGACTCACATAGAATTGCTCGGATTGCTCAAAGTATATTTTGAATTTCGATCTGCCTAAGTCAGCCAAATTTGAGATCTGTCGTTCGGTGGGTCTTTTGGTCAGCAACGTCTTGAGATGAGCAGCAAAAACCGTTGCAATCATTAGGCCAACTATGAAGAGTTGGGCTTGAGTCATGCGAGAAGTGATGGTATACCGACTCCAAAGTTTTGATGATTGTCCCAAAATGGCCGCAATCATGCGCTCATTACAGAGTAGATTTGACCAATTGAATTTCTCGCGCATAATAAAACAACTTAGAGCACTATCGAGTGCTATAAATAGAAAATAGGAGACCGATAGAAGCACAAGCATTTTCCAGTTGAAGAGCAGTCGAAACACTTCCGCTGTGGGCACTTCCTGGGCACAAGGAACCATGATGAACCAAGAGGGAATGTCGTAAGGATACGTGAAGATGGCCTCCTTAGTAGGTATCTCATAGCCACAGAGTGTTATGGGTAGATTCAATGTGCCATTTCTGGTCATATTGCGCAGCAGAATAATGGACAACTTTTCACCAAAAATCACAGGACGTTGCCAACGTAGTGAAATGTTATAGACTCGTGAGAATTCCTGTATTAATCTGGCCACAAAGCCAGTCATCTTCACCTTTCGCGTCTTTTTATCGATGTACACGAGGGAGAGCGATGTGATCTGATCGGGTAGAGTATAGGCCAACTTCTTCTGATAATTGGGCTGCTTTTCGTAGAGTGTATCACCATTAGTCAAGTTGAGTTTTAGCCAGGAATTCTGAAGATAAGGCTGCAGTCGATAGATTTCTTTGGAGCTGGTAATAAGTGCTACTTTTGGCAAGTGTTGCTCTGTTGCAATTACTGTCAGTTCTTGAAGAACTTCTGCAACGCTTGCCCCCTCTCTTGGTAGCACTAATAACACTCTAATTTCCTGCATGTTGTATAGATTTCTAGCCAAAGCTTGCCACATTTCCCTGTCCAAAGTATAGTCTCCTGTGACACAGAACAACGCCAACATTTCAGTACTTTCTTGGCTCTTCAGGTAGAAATCAGCTTTGTCATTTAACCAAAACATAGTCCATTCTGCAGATTCTGCCACTTGCTGCAGTTGTTGACAGGGCAGCTGTTGCTGGTGTTGCATCAACAGAAGCGACTTAAATGTTTGTTCCAGTTGGCAACGTTTTAGAATTGCTTGCAGCTCGTATGTCCTGCAGGGAGCTCCAAAAAATAGCAGCAACACTACTGCTGCTTGCCACATTTTGTGGCAGTCTGTTCGTAGCACCAAAGGTATTTAAACACCTTGCAGCTTATCAGAGAAATCGCGGCTAATTAGTGGCCTTAGTTTGACTAATGACCATTGTTATAATTAAAACTATTTTATACATTAAACCAACAAGTGTCTGCCCCTTGTCAGTTAATTGCTCAATTTAATCGACAATTTATGCATTACATTAAAAAGTTTTTCAGTTTTGGTAAATTTTAAGCTGCTAATCTCCGTTACATATTTAATTGGTCTCATAAATGTAGCAAGTTTTTCAGCAAAAAAGTTTTGAACAAGTTTGTTGCACTTCCTATGGATTCCGCCAACTTTTGACTTGACTTTTTCTGCTTCTTTTTAGTCCCCGTCATTTCTTGCTCACTAGTTGTGTTCAGTATTTTTTTCTCTTTAAAGCGAATGCCAAAACACATGTATTCACACTCGTCGGTGTGCTGAAATACTCGTATTCATGCTTTAACTCAATCTGTACAGACTCGAGCGTTAATTTACACGTCAGTGCATATTTGATTTTATATTTTTATTCATAATTCCGTCTCCATGGGAAATGCACGTGGTGCTCTCGTCCTGAGTGTGCTGTAATGGCGCTGTTGTTAGCAATCACTTGGTGGTGTATGTTGTACTAAACTGTCGGCTGGGTAGTGTATATAAATACTAATATTTTAGAAAAGTTTACGCTTCTTGAAATTAAAACTTTATGCTGTGTTTAAAGCTTCATATTTGAATTCTCAACAGTTTTCTGCACATCTAACATTTTTTCTTAGAGCGATTCCAGTTTTTCTCTAGCTCCTTTCATGTTATTGACATTAACTGCAAATACAGAGTATTGTCTAGTCGCTTCTGCCTTCCACTTGTTGTATTTGCATACACATAAAGTCTGCTTGTTGGTGGTGCCGCGTGAGTGCTGTGCACCGCGTTGACATGCATTAAATTGCAAAGAATTGTTGCTAGCATAATTTATGCCGAGCCACGACACGGAAAACTTGTTATCTGTGCTGCTGTGCAGCGTGGCGTATGCGTAATGTAACGTTAATTGTATTTATTTGCTTTGTTGATTGATTTTACCGAGCGACTGCCTTAAAGTCTGGCATACATTTTAATTTGTTACAGTCCCTCACTCTCTCTCTTTCTTTCTCATTTCCTTCCATTTCATGCTTTTCATTTACATTTTCGTAACGTTTTCCATTTGCTAGACAATTGCGTTTATCAAAGTCAAAGTTGTGTGTGTCATTTGCTCATAGCCTAGAGGCTGCTACCATGCCCACTCTCAAATAACGCCCACATAAATTAACGCCGATTTAACGAAGCGTGACAGCTTCTAAAGGCAAAAAAGCTCTGACAATTCTGGACAAATTTATTGGATTTTTATCAGCAGATGCTTGCTACCAAATTGTCTTATTAAATATTCCAGTGGTTGTGTGTGTTGTGTACCGTGTGCGTGTGTGTTTAAATGCGATTCATATTCGCATAATTTATGCTTAAATTAATGAGTTTGCTGCCTGCTTTTAGGCGCCAATTTCTGCTGTGAGTGAGCGAAAAGTTATTAATTGATTTGGTAGCAGCTTTAAAGCCTCATCGCTTCATTGCTTAACACACATACACACACTCACACCCTTAGACACACTCTCGTGTTGGCAATCGAGCTAAGTTTGCCTGAGGTAAGCGAAAAACTTTGTCAGCCACTTTGGCAACGGTTGAGCTCGAGTTTTTCCTGCTTTCCACACACGCACACACGTGCATGTTGATGGTCTCTTATGCCAGAGTTAAGTATTGCGCCTTAAGGACATTTATTTGATACACACATGTATGTATAGAAGTGTTTTTTGTGTGTAACACCCTTTGCTGTGAGTATTATAATCTTGTCACGAACTGTGGAATACAAGTCGACTCAAAGCCCATAAAGGTACATCGATTAAGTATCAGGTTAACAAGCTGTGCTGATTTGGCCAAGTGTTTGCCACACAATTGTTGGTTTAGCTGGCAATAGGCCCATAGCCCACTGTACATCCATAGGGTATACTAAAGTCGGGTGTGCTTCTCACCCTCTCTGCCTTGTTTGACAATGTGTTAAGTAGAAGTGACACAGCACACGGGAATAGGCTAAAAGTTAGCTTAAGTGGCAACACGATGATTGAACGGATTTTGAAGTACGTCGAATTTCTGCGACCGGTTAAAGTACGGTTATTTTAAAGTCTGCGGATGTTGGCAGCCAATGTGCTAGCACCGGATGTGCTAAACTGTTTGCGAACTCCAAATGAAATATTTTTCTCGCTCTGTGTCTGAGCTTTTAATTAAAAATGTGACCAGGCTGAAAAGTTGGTAACTGAATTTGACCAAAACGCGACACCAATTTAAAGTTCTCGCCAAAGTTTTTTACAATTTATTTTGATTCTTCATTTGCAGAATAGATGGATGCGGAATACGGAGGAAAGTGCAATTAAAATACTCAGTTTTTAAGCTCAATTCCTGCAAACCTTGACCGCAATTTCGCGTGGCCAAAACTATTTGCGAGGGAATTCTAAAAAATTCAAATTTCTTTCACTTCGCATCAAATTGAAAGTCACACAGTGTGTGTGCGTGTGTGTCTGTGTGTGTTTGTTTGCGTTGTCACATCCTTTTCGAGTTTTGCACGGTCTGTCATCCTTGATTTTTTTTTGCGGTCGACTTTTGTTGGCATTTCGAAAGCTTTGCATATTTCTCATGAATTCTATTTCGCCTTCTCATCCAATAGACAGCGTTGAGTTATGCGTTAATACACACACATAGCTCTGTAGGTGTATATAAGTCACTAGAGTGAGTGAATGAGTTGTCACTGTACCTGAGTGTGTTTGTGTGTGTATACGCCACAAAACAGAGCTGTATTCTGCTTGAGGTAGCCACAAAGCCGTTACATATTCTATTATTCCAGTTATTTCCGGCATTTCAGTTAGGTTTTTTGGGAATTTTGCATACCTGAAATGTGCAGAACTAATCCCAGGCAATAACCTGCCTTTTGGGGCTTTAAAATAGGCTGCATATTTTATTCATTTAATGAATAATTACTGAATAACTTTAAAGCTTAATTATTTGATTAGATTTGTTGGAAATGATAATTGAATTTGTCTCTCATAATAGTTAACAGTGTGGTTTAGTTTGAAAGCAATTATGAAATTAACTAGATTAATTAATGCTTATATTAATGATGGACGTAATTTAAGCTTCTCTTTAGGATCATGTTAAAGTGACGCTTAAGATTAACATTTAATAACATAAGCTTCAAAGTATGCCTGAAGTGCTACGACAAACAGGTTTTAAGGTGTCTTCTTGACATTCAGCAGAACACTTGTAAACAAACTCAAATATGATAATTCATTGTCATATAATGTTTAAAAAATTTAAACAAATTCAAAAAAGACTTTATAGTTAACAGTGCTAGTTAGTAAGAATTGTCTCTTAGTCATCCCGTAGTCTAAGCAACTCTTTGCGGCGTTTGTTGTTATGGGCAGCACAAAACCAAAACAGAGAAACCGAAACGCCGAGCTGGCTTGAAATGGGTTCAAGTGGCAAGCACGTGTAGTTGCCAGAAGCTGATTGGCCAGCGGCTTTCGCTTTTCGTACAACAAACACAGCGTGAGAGAGCGAGAGAGCTCGACCAAGCAAGACAAAGAGAGCGAAAGCAAGAGCGAGCACGAAACGAAACGAATAAACGAAACGTTGCGCTCTTAAGGCAGCAAAGAGCGCGCTACAGTGGGAAACAAACAGGTTTTGAGGGGCACCCTGTATCTACATATGCTGCTGGCTGACTGCTCTGCCTCGGAGACGGAGACGAATTTTGAATCAGTTGTTGTTCGGCGTTCATTGTGTGCAGTCGAGTGCGTATACGCAACGCACAGCTCTCAACGGTTAACGGTTCACGGTTCAAAAGCGACGCGCTTCAAATCCAAATCGAAATCGGAAAGCAAAAACAAACTCACAAATACGGAAAATAAACAAAAATTTATAGATTTGCATACCGGTTCCCACGCCTCAAAATAAACTAAAACACAAACAAATTAAGTATGTTAAAAATTTTGTATTGAACTCAGGTAGAAAATGATTTTGTTGCACTTGCAACGGAATATCTTTGTGTCTACTGTCAGAAAGTATCTGTTGCTACTCGTGTCGCGGCCATTAGCAAATTGTTCGTGTCCAAACTGAAGTTATTAAGCAAAACAAAAAATAATAAAAAACAGCTAAGCGAAAAATGTCCAAACATTTCCGTTTCACACGCGCTAAAGAGCTCAACTTACTTGCGAAATTATTAAATATGCATAAAACTTAACAGAGCCAGCGAAAGAGTGTAGAAAGAGCAGAAGAAGACGCTAAGCATAGAAGACTTCAACAAACATAGCAACAAGTATCAGTTCTCAGGTCGCAAGAACCTAGAACGTTTTCTGTATTTATTAACATTCAGTCAAGAGTTTCAACAAGTTAAGAAATCCAAAAAAAGAAAAAGCCAAAAACAGAAGACGAAGAAGAGGAAGAAACAACGAAGACGCGTTCCTGGAATTGGCAGTTAATTTTTTAAAATATACCGCAAAGCCAAAAGGCAAAAGACACAAGTAATTTGAGCGGTAAAGCACCAACAGGTGTGTGTGCGTGAGTGTGTGCAATTATGTGTGTGTGTGTGTGTGTGTGCGTTAACTGTTAAACTATCTGATTACGCTGAAACTTGCGGCAAAACACTCGAGCAACCCACGCAAATGGCGCATAGAAATTGAAAGTTTCGCATAATTTCCAACAACCAAAACTAAAAAAAATATGATTACGCGACGCGTTCTAGATACTTTTGCAGTAAAGAGATACTTTTGTTGTTGTTGGCTGCAGATACAAGCGATTCTCATTGTGCAAATAGCAAACTATATATACATAAATGTGTACACTGAGAGAAAGAAGTGAAAGAATTAAAACAAATTCTTACTACTTAAATTTATAAAAAAATTGACGTTTCGGGAATTGAAACTTACTAAAAACATGTTTGAAAAGTGGCAATTACTTGATTATTTCTCGCTGTGTATGTGTATAAGTAAATTGAATATGTTTGTGCCAAGAATTGAAAAAAGTTGGACAGTGTTTATTAATTTTGTGAATGCTGAAATGTGCCATGCACTGTAACACATTCAGCCTCATTCACAAAATGCATCTGCCAAATATACACAGCTGCAGATACACACAAAGAAACATACACACAGACACGCTGGGTAGCTAATATAATCAACGCTAAAGCGGAGTGCAATGACAAAATTGCTGATAACTAAAGAAACTAAAGAATTTACTTCGAACTCCGATCATTAATTTTATATTAGTTTTTTTTTTAGTTTTTGTTTTATGCTCAATGATTTTTCTGTCTTATAATCGAGAAAAACTTATAAACTCACGATTTATGCTAAGAACTGAAAGATACAGAGGGAGAGACAAAGAGAGACTGCAAACTGTCAAGGTTAGGTTCTGGTATCTTTAAGATACGTTTTGTTTTACGCTTTCAAAATGAAATGCTTTAGCTGGCCACAGAAAAAAACGTCGAGCGAGAAAAACACAAACTTTTCTTTTCCGTTTCTCTAAGATTTATGTTTGTTTGTATTGTTGTATTAGCCCCAAAGTATATTCAAAGTATAGCTACATTTATATCTATTTATCTAGATACATATACGCATGTGTCGGTGTTTGCGAGAGGGTATGCTGGATGTATAGAAGCGGAATGGAGACGGGGGTGTGGTTCAGAATGCTGCTCTGTTGGGGCGCTATTTATAGGCGCGTAACACACAAACGCGCAAAGCATGTATCTTATAGATACATTCTGGCAGTCAGGCAGGCAAAAACTTTTGCATCGACCTGTTGTTGTTGTTGTGGTTGTAGGCTGTCTGGGTTGTCTGCTCGTAAATAAGTATAAAAGCCTCGGCGACATGGTCGAGACAAAGAAATCCCCATTTGCTCAGTCTGATCAAAGATCGCCACAAAAAGGAATCCAGTTAAGACAAAAAAGGTTCTCTATCTATCTTTGTATCTTTTTGTCTCCCTCTCTAGCTGTGTCTGCGTTTGCAACAGTGTCTGCAACATGTTGCTTTTTTGTTAGCTTTTAGCCCAGTTCCAGATGGACAATAGCTGCATATATTTTTATGTTCTATGCTGTTTATGCCTTTGAAAAGCAATAAGAGTCAGATTTTAAGACAGTCCAGGTTTAGTAATGTCTTTGGTGAATTTCGTTAATCATTTGCGAACTGGGCACCCATTAGTCGAGCATCTCTGTTTTGGTGCTCTTAGTAGTTAGCTTTGAAATCGAAAACAAGATTGATGCCCGGCAACCAGACGCAACCTGAGGATGTGCTGCCACTAGCCAGAAGAAGACAGAGACAGAGAGAGAGAGAGAGAGTAAGAGGGAAGAAGAAAAGATTCACGAAAGAGATAGCGATAGATGGGCAGCTGGCACAGCAGCTGGCGAATCTTATAGATTCGCTGATTGCTGCCATCATATAGCGCATAATTGTTGTTTATCTGTTTATTTGGCAGTTTTTAAAAATTAAGAGAAATACACACTAAAAACAACAACAACAACAATGGAAAACTCAACAATTTTTGCTTTCAAGTTTTCCGCATTGCCGAAAAAAGCCAGAAAATGTTTTTCAAACCAAAAATGTGCGCAATTTTCGAATTTCCAAAAAAATAACACTCTGAAACCAAAACAAAGGCAAACAAAAAATGTTCAACTTCAAATTGAGGACCAGTTTCGTTTTTTATCTGCTTCTTGCCACTTGCATAATATGGCAAGAGGACAAGAGGATAGGAGACAACTTGTGGCAAGTGCACGCTGCAGCAACAGGGACAGGGGTGGCAGTGGAGGCTGCTGCAATATTTTCAGTTTCGTCGATTCGCTTGATTGCTGCGCAGCGTAATTACGACAAATCAAATATCACAAAAAATAAAATGCAAAACTAAAGAAAAAACTTGAAATTGCAGCTGACTCTGAGTATTATGTGTGTAAGACAAGGATAGGGAGAGAGAAAGAGTGAGCAAGAGGGGGCTTGTAATGCAGCAAGAACCGGAAAGGAAGTGAGCGTGTAAGTTACCAAGACTTTGACTTCGACAGCACCAAAGCAGCACAGAAGAAGCAGATGGAGTGAAGAGAACAAAACCGGTTTAAACTGGCTACTCCGCAGTACCAAAACAGAGCCCTGAGCTCAACGCTTCTTGGAAGCACGTCGTCAACTTTGCCAAGTCATTCACTTGCATGCGATACGAGTTTTGTCCATTGTTGTTGCTTCTGGCTGCAATGCCAGTTGCAGTTGCGTCGCTGCTGCAGCGCAGGCGCAGCTTTTGTTGTTGATAGTGCGGGCGAAGAACGGTACGAAACAAAACGAACTGAAACGACCGACATGAAACGAAACGAAAGATGGTAAGCTGAAACGATTCGAACTGAAATGAAGTGAAATGAAACCGTACGAGCGGTTTGAATCGAGGCGAAGCACGAGACAAAGCGCAATACGAAACCAACAGTTAACTGCGACGCTGACGTTGATGTTGACGCCGACGCAGACGCTGCAGCTAGGCGTGCATTTAAGAACAGAAAGATGCAGAGCATTGTAGAAGCAGGCAGCACCGCAAAAAATTTAAGTGAACTGAAGACTTAAACGTATTTTTTGACAGTCAGAAAGAAATATTTGTAAGATACCATAAGTTTTTTTAAAAGAAGATTTTCTCACAGTGTAACTAGCTATGTGCGTAGCAGAGAAGTGACTTGAGAAAGTTCTGAACAAGTTGAGCAAAGGGAAGAACAGACTGACTGGGTTGGGTAATGTATACACAGTGTTTCTCCCCCTCCTCTCCCCCTCTTTTAGCCAACTCCCTCCCGCTCTCTACCAACGGCGGGTGCAATGCGGAGGCATTTTTCTAGCATTAAACCTATAGTAGATTTTAGTATGCCTCACAACGCATGCGCAGAGTACTTTGCCACAGCTCAGCTCGTGTCTTGTTTGTGGAGGTACTTGAACCTTGTTGTGTTGCCACAAAATGGCGGCAGCTACCATTACTGGCATTACCTTTAGGAGCAGTTACTACTGCTACCATATATTTGTATGATATATGATTGTGGGCGATTGTTCAGACATTGAACTTTGTTGTGTGGGAAATGCAGACAAAAGGTCTTGAGCTTCAAGAGCTAAAGAGGAAACTCAAGCTTTAAGTTCAAGTTTGAACACTAAAAGGAATGTCATTAATCCCAGATTGCCCTCTCTTCCTCCCTCCATAGCCCTGACCTCTGACAAAGCTTAGCTGAGATTTATAATGCGCCCTAAAAAGTGTCAACCCAACCCAGTAGCCTATTAACCTCCATTTCGGGTGTCAGCTGCCTGCAATTTGAACTCAATCGAAAAACCAAATTGATAAGTTAATGTACGAAGCACACAGCAGAGACAAAGAGAGAGAAAACGAGACACAGAGAGGGAAAAGGCAGAGACTGTTCGAGACAGAGATAAACAGACAATCGGGGAATTGTTGGCATAACTTTTGTTTTTTGGTGTTTTTTACAAAGCGCGGCATTTTTTGTGTTGTCTCTTTATGCAGATTCGCTAAAACATATAGAAAAGGAGAGAGACAGAGGAAGGGAGAGAAGTGATGCGCTGCAGCTGGAGACAAAGTCTCAGACATAATGGAGAAATGTTGTGAGGCCTTTGCTGACTTTACTTGTTGTACTTGTCATTTACAAGCTTAAACGTCCATGACCCTTTGGCCTGTCTCAGCAAGTGGTAAGCAGAGACAGAGACAGAAAGAGTGAGGCTGGATGATAAAGACGGCAGATAGAAAACAAAAGTACAAACAAAACAAGAAGCCAAAACATGAAGCACAGCTGTTGACATAAAGTTTCAGTTTTGAGATTCGCTGAGTTCATTAAAAGCCGCCGAGAGTTGATGAAATTTGAAAGAGCCAGAAAGGGAGACAAATATAGTTAGAGAGAGAAACGCATTGATTTTTGGCTGCCAGACAGACTCATCAATAAACAAGCATAAACAACAATGAACATTCAAGCTAAATACCCCTTTTAAATTGAGCACATGAAAAGGGTCTATTTGTTTGTGAGTGTATACAAATATGAATAAAACAACAAACAAATTAATTAATTTAGCACTTGCCAATTTGATATTTGACACTAAGCGGGTGTTTTAAGCTTAATTCACATCTGACAAGTGAATTTCTTAGAAAAACTTTGTGGGTATAGTTAAAGTACTTACCTAAGCTAATATAAATTAGAATTTATTACAACTAAATAAAATACTTTTGACAATTAACATTTCCATGAAGTATACCTTCCTACTGACTCTGCATTTTACAGGGTATTTTGTAAAACAACATTGGCTGTGTGCATTCGATTAAAACGCAGACATTTCCTGCAGACCATATAGAACAAAAGATTATGCAAAAATAAAAAAAAAGACAACGTGATCTTTAGCCGAATGTTTATAACAAGTAATAGTAATAATAATAAGTCATAAATGTAAAAGTTTGATTAACAAATTTAACGCGTTGTCTGTCGGCACGTGCGCGTAGGTGTGCCAATAGAGCAGAGAAGTGAAAGAGAGGGAAATGAAAAGAGATAAGGACAGGTAGACAGGTAGTCAATGGTTACCATGCGAAGAGCATGAGTTGTATGATTCAAACGCCATCGAATTAGCATGATTCCAATGAACTCTACACCTGACTGACTGACTAACTGACTGATTGACTGACTGATGTGCAGACTGACTCAACTGACTCAAGTTTTTAAACTGAAAATTGGAAAGCGTTTAAAGTGACTCACTAAATTAGACAAAAGTCGTGGCGTTTAGGGGCAACAGATTACAAAATATTAGCGAAGCTTATTTAAGGTTACTGATTTTGCTGATTTTTTGTATACTTTAACTAATGTTGTTCTTCTCTTCTCCTCTGTTTTGCAGCCACAACCGCAGCACAAATTGACAGTGAATGGGCAAATTTCATAATAAAACGCAAAACGGCTAAGAAGAATCGCGTTTCGCTTGCTATCTCTCTCTCTCTCTTCCTCTACCTCGCTCTGTGCCGTTTACTCTCGCGAATTTTACAGCATCTGACGCAATTCAATTTGGCAGCTACGAGAGACGACCACAAACTCATAAATTGAGATTAAGCAAAAGCTGTTTGGCGGCGCTCCACGAACGAAGGAGCAACAACAAAACGAAGTAGAAACTGTAGGAGGAGGAGGAATAAAAATAGTAGCAGTAGAAGAAATCAATCAGAGCGCACTCGACGCTCCACACAATTTGCATGAGCCAAAGCATTAAACAACCGATTTTGAATACAAATCTTGGCCACATCCAACGTCATAACCAAAGTCAGAGTCAGGCAGAGAGTCAGAGTCAGAGCCAGTGTTCGAGCCAGGCTAAGAGTCGTGGTAAGAGAGGCATTTTATGGCAATTGCGCCATCAGTTGCAGCGGCGTAGCACGAGAAAAATGAAAACAATTTCATGATACTACAAGTGGTCCGAATCGGTGCTATTGAACTATCTGAGAATGCCATCGACACCCTACGATCTGGTGCAGGATGATCAGGATCTGCGTGTTCCTCTTCATGCCGAGCAGGCCTTCTTCCACGGCATCACGTTTCAGGCCAAGGTGAGTGCTTTCAGTCCTTAACAAGTATTAATGTAAGTGATGGGCATTCTTAGCCTAGCATCCTGGGAAAGTGAAGCTTTTATTGTTGTGGTCATCTGACTCAGCTTAAATCATATCTCTTAAGAATGTGTACTTGATAGTAAAATACATACACTGTGTCTTTAACCAATGTTTATCGCATTTTTTACTTGACTACCTTTAACATGTTTAACTAAGATTTAAATGCATTTCTTAGCTATAAAGTCAATTTATTGATATTGAAAACAAGGTGAGCTTAGCTTCAGTTCAGCATTTCTGAACAACTAATCTCTGTGTTTATCTTGGAATTTATTTAAAACTAGCACGACAAGTTAAACTATTGTTTATTGTCAAACCCACAGAACTCGTAAATGTCTTTTTATAGCCACTGATATTAAATAGTTAAAGTTGAGTTCTTTTCAGTTACAAGAGCACTTAATTAATTCATTTCTTTTAATAATTTATTGACGTAATTAACGTAAGATATCAAGATTAGTCACCGACCACAATTTATGACTCTCTCCACGCAAAATATAAAATGTTTAAATACTTTAACCGCATACTAATTCCCAAAATGCTGTTAGTTAGAGCTTAACAGAGTCGTCGGCTTGTCTTTTAAGTGCTACCTTAAAATAGAAAGAAAGAGACGGAAGTGAAAGAAGAAAAGAGAGGGAGGAAAAAGGGAGGAAAAGGTGTGTTTGTTTTGTTGTCAATTAAATACTTCTTGAATCCAAATTGCAGTTTTTGTAATAAGCATATCGATCAAGTTTTTATCTTTATCCATTTGTTTATGCCACCAGTTGTTGCACACAACATTGTTGTACAAACAATACCTAGTTGCTGTGTTTGTTGTTGTTGGCAATTTATAAATGCAATTAAATATTTTTGCCATAGTTTGCAGCTGGTCAATTGAATTATTGCTCATTGTTGACGGAAGCAAAATGTTTATATGCATAAATTTTACTAGTGGAAAGAGTTTTTCAGCATTCAACGAGTTAGTCAACTGTCACACTGCCAAACATGTTTCCACGGAGACCGACACGGCGGCACAAGCAGCAACACGAAACGTGACAGTGAGGAGGGCGGTGGAGGGAGAGAGACATGGAGGGGGAGTGGCAGAGGTCGGGTAGGTGCGTTTGGAAAATTGTAAACAAATTTTCATATTATTTTTTTGTGGTAGTATCTGTTCGCATTCAATTATTCACATTTGTTTAGTTTACTGTGTATATGCCTGCATGCCCTGTACTTACAGTAATGTGTAGGGTGGGTGTTATCGACTTGTAGACATTTGAGACAGGCAATAAATTTTGATATAAGTTAGTCGAGCAAGCTCTACTTAGTTTTCTCCCATTGGTCGGGTGCTTGCTTGTCGGGTGGACTTCTTCATTAGTCTTGTTCAATGCTGCAGAGCATTTCAAAGTCGTATAGACTTTAGTTGCTTGTCAACTAGGCAACCAAACATATTTTAAACATGTTTATGTTTTTCACGCAGGGTATTTGCTAGTCATGCACTGCCCATTCTTTTGCTTTTCTGTCTCCTTCTCTTTCTTTGTGTCTGCTGTTTATTATTTTTGTGCAATGTGTGGAAATTGTTTGCGTGCCAAGCTCACAATTTGTATATATGTATATGTGTGTGTATGTGTATAAATTTTCTATATGGAGTGCTCATATCAAAGCTTGTTATTGTTATTATTATTATTCAATTTGTTGTTGTTGTTGCTATTGCTGTTGTAGCTGGTATTGTTTAATTTAATATGCTTTGGTTTGATGGGTTTCTTTGATTTGATTAGTTGGCCAAAAAGGTTGACCAACATTTCAGTTGTGCGGGCAATGACATTGCCTATTTGCTTTTTGCCAAGTTTCACAGGGTTTTAAGCCCTTTTCTGTAGATGTTGTTGTTTGAGGTGCATTGAGCTTTGACTTTGTAGTTGCAGTTGCTGTTGCTGATGTTGCATGCAACGTGTGGATGGCACAGCACTTTGTATGCAAAGCGCTTGACATTAGTCGCATCAAGCATTTTGCATAATTTCTTTTGGATTTACGTAGGAGACATTGCACTTGGAGTTGTTACTGTAGGTGTTGTTGTAGTTGTTGTTGTAGTTGTTGTTGTACTGATTGTTGTTTCTGCAGTTGCACAGTTGCAATTAAATGCAGTCAGTTGAAGCAGCGACAAAACCCACGCTGCAGTAAACAATTTGCATTGACACTGGCAAAGGGCGGGAAATGTGGAAAAGCGGGGAAACGTAGATGAAAGGCATTTCACACATGCACAGAGCGAAAAGTCGAGTGGATCGTAAACGTAATTTCAAATTTTAGTCTTAAACTCTTGTTTAAACTTAAAAATGAATTACAATACTAGTTTTAAACTCTTCTTTTGAACATTTTTCTTAAGTTTTAATACTTAACTCCTTTCTTTTTTAATACCGCTTTCAAATCTCAATAAAGTGTCTTTGAACTTGATCTCCCTCTTCGCTCAGTGTACACACATTTGTGTGTTGGTTCTTTGGGCCTATGCACGTGCTCTTTCTTTGTTCTTCTGCTATTTGCATTTCGGCAAAAGAAAAATGAGTGAAACTAAAAAAACATTTGCACTTTTTTGTTTGCAGTTTTGGTTGTTTTTAGTTTTTGGGTAGCTCCGTCTGAAGTACCGTTAGCATTACTGTACGTTGTACGTACATATGTTCTGGCTGGCTGACTGCCCGACTGGTTAACTGGCTGACTGGCTAACCCAAATACGTTAACACAGGCGGGCTTTAAAGACGTTTTCTGTCTGTACTTCTCCTGGTTTTTAGTCGTCTCTTTTTGCTGTGTCAGCTCCACTGATTCATCTCAAATAACACGACTCTGAGTCATGTGTGTGGTGTGTGTGAAAAGCTGTCGCTGTGCGGCATTATTTATGAAGAGTATCGGACAGAGGATGCCACTTATAAATATATTTATGCCAACCTCTAGATCTTTTGCCAAAATGCTGATCCCTCAGCCGAATTGACCCAGTGTATACTATATCCCCTTTTCCACTCACTCGCCTGTTCCCTCAGCTCCCCAGGTTGCCCTGCTTAGATTAATTGAATTTCACGCTTTGATTTGGCGTTATACGAAAATTGGTTTTTGCAGCCGCCTTGGCGCAATAAATCTTTCAAAAGGTGTATAAATTATTTGCTCACACGCACTTTACGTGGCGCCATTTTAACGTACACTTTGAATACTCTAACTAGAGATAGTATAAACTACTAGTTCACAAGGAAGTAGTAATAAATAAAGCAAAAAACTAGCCAAATATGTAAAATTTAGGATACCAAAGACAAATCAGGTTTTTACTAAAAATAAATAAATATATTTTGGATATTAAAGGGTATTTATTTCTCTGCTTGTGGCAGCTTTGAATTCAGTCCTGTTTTTTTTGTTATTCCTGCCTACCGCCTGGCAACCGTTGCGTTTACTTAACATTTGTTTTATACTCCGATTGGCTTTTGTTATGCGGTTGCTGTGCGAATCTTTGACTGTTGGCTCTATCAAATATTTATTCAAATACCCTCAAAGTTCAATTCGATTTATGTTTCCGTCTTTTGACGCGAATTTCCACACTTGGCTCATCAATTATTGAGGTGGAAAAGCCATGTCATAGGTGTTTCTCCCCACTGATTCCTCACGCTCATTTTCCACAAGCCTCGGACGGATTTGTTTTATTTATTCGAGACTCTTATTTGTGCGTAGAATTATAAATCCCACAGTTTATTTATATGTATGCTGTGTGTGGGCTTTAAATGTCATTCAAATCGTCACGAACAGAATAAGAAAATATCAAAATATATCTTTATAAATTTAAAATACTTCTGACATTTTCTGAATTCATAAACAAATTAATGTAGTTTGTTGTCACTTATGTCTGTATTGTTTTGATTACTATGATCCCAAATCAATTTCCTTTTTTACTGCTGGAATTTTGTACATAATTGAATTGCCACCTGTGGATTTCCTCTGTCTGATTGGCATAAATTTAGACAATTTTCTGATTTCAATACAAGAATTTATTTGTGGCTGTTTATTTTGTGTATTTTGATGTCTGTGCGGCAGTGCTTAATTACTATTTACGTAATATTAATAATTAAGGTGAAGGTGAAACGCGTCTGTTCCCATTTCTGAAGGAAAATATAAAAACTCGAATATATTTCATGAAAAACTGGCATAAAAAAAATATGGCGCATAAAGAAAATATTGAAAAACATATAAAAAACCTAAGAAAATACACACACGTGCGGTGTGACGGTGTGTGTCCATGTGTGCTGTTGTGTTTACCCATTTTCCATTTGGTACGTACGCAAAATTATGAATTTTCATATGGTGCAGAGACTTTGGCATTGTCGGTGGCGTATACGCAATGTTTCCGCTCTGCTGCCGCTTCCACTGCTGCTTCCATTTCCATTTCTTTTCTGGTTTTCCTTTGTTTTGTTTATCTAAGCGGCACATGCAGCGCTCGTTTTGTTTCAAGGCAGCAAAAAGGGACAAAGAAACAGAAACAGACACAGAAACCGAAACTGGCTAAAGAAAACGGCCTCTTCATATATCAATTTCAATTATCTGAATGCTGGAATGAGTTTTCAGTTTTTGCTCAATATAAATTATTGGTGGACTTTTCTGTCGACAGCAAAAGGACAAAACCGTAAAGGATTATGCGGTCCTGCTGCTGGCTTTTATCAGCCCCAAACTGACACAACCAGACGCACACATACCCAAACACACAGAGGACCCTCAAGGAGGCGTGAAAAATGAGTCATAAAATGCAAATAAAAACTCAAGTGTCCTTTCGGAGCAAACCGAGCAGACTTCTTCAGTGTTCAGTCTTCAGTGTTCAGTGTCATTGTCAGGCCTGCTTTTTGAATTTTATGTCTGTCTCTTTCAACTGACTTTAAGATACTTTGGGGTGTACAAAATTCTGCCCTTCCCTATGTGGACCACAATTTAAGCCGTGAGTGTTTGTTTGCTTAACCTTTTTTGCGTAAAGTTCAATTTGCTAGTTAAAGTTCTTAATAAACATTGTTTTTTGCATACAGTTAGCAGAGCACACGTCTATTCATAGCCAATTTCCGGGTAGATTGGCACAGTGCCATTGTTTAGATTTTGTCTGGTTTACATGGCATAATTAACTTGCTGCATTGCCAAATCACAGCGGACTTTATGGCCCACACTTTTGTTGCATTTAACATGGCTATCAACAGACTTTGTGTAACAGTGGCAAACAATTTCGATCAAAGGTCTGTTGATTAAAACTGCGGTTACCAATTTCATTACCATCGTTATAATGGTTCAGCCTCCACTAACTATAAACAAACAGACCGTGCATCATATTCAATTTAACAACTATGAAAATGCCTTTTTAATATGCCGAGCAACACAGCTCGCTCTCTCTCTTTCTCCCTTTCTCGCTCTCTTTTGTTGCCTTTCTCATCCGTTTGGCCATAAAAAGTTCAATAAAAACAATAAGCAGAGCCAATAAAATGTATCTCATTCGTTTGCTGTGCGTATTAAATGGATTATCTGCAATAACTGCTGCCTTTTAGCTGCAGATATCATCTTCATATTCATTGCGAATTATCAGCTAAACATTTTTTATGACCTATTCAGGTGTTTGTTGGAATTGCCAGGAAGAACATCATAAAATTCGTTGCCACTTGAGTTAAGAGGTTTTTGTGCCTAGAAATGTTCAATTTCTTGACTAGCAGGTAACGGATTGATACCGTTCATAAATGTTTCTTTTCACTGTGTGTATTATTTAAGGAGTTGTAAAGAAATTGATTCGTTACTCGCTGGCAGCCCATGAATTCACTAGAACTCTTTACTCGTTACTTTCTTTTTTGCTATCGATAGGCTTCATTCTAATCTCCTTACTATCTTCGTCCCTTCTCTCGTTCTCTAATCACTACTTGCTAACTGCTGCTCTCTAATCGGCACTCTCTTCCTTAAATACACTTTGCTTTTACTCGTTAACCTCCATAACTCGAGAAAGACACAAACTATGATTACTGTATCAGTTCAGTTTTCTTAAATTAAATAGGCGTTTCATGTTTGCTACTCAGTTTTATTGCATACTCTTTGTTACTTTCTGTTCCCTACACTTAAATCCATGCTCTCTACTACCTTAATTCCCATCTTTCCATCTTTTTCATGTCAGACATCAGAGCTCTTCTTCATACGAGTCCATAAACTAATGCTTCACTTTTAATGTGTGTCAAGAGCAATATTTATGTTGCTTGTCGTGGATTAAGTGGCCATTACAATGGCTATCAATGTTTTTTGGCTTACGTATGGCTCTGTTGGGGCTCGTCTTGCCATTTCCCTCCCACTTCGGCCTTTGCTTTTTCCCATTTCCCACATGACTCATTTGATTGGCATTGCTCAATGAGGCATAAATGCGGCACATGCTCATTTATTATCAACTTATTACACAATTTGAGGGCTTTTGTTGTTCTTACTTGTTTTATTTGTTTTTTCATTTTTATGTTTGGCTTGTTTTGCATTTCGCAATTTTCACCTGGCAGCGTTTGAGGCACAGCTGTGTGCTGCATATGTGAGTCAGCTCGTTGCGCAGGCGCATAAAACCGCAACGGTGGCAAACTCTCACCCACCAAACACAACCAGACCAGCAACCACCAAGCCACTGAGTCGCTGAGCCACTCAACCACTTGCCTGTCCCGTTCTGCCAAGCAAAAATGGGTAACGCACTCCAAATAGTTGTTGTTGTGTGTCTAGCGAAGCGCAGCAATAGCAACAGCATTGCGGAAGTTGCAACTGCAGTAACAGAAATAGAAACACCAACAAAAACAACACATGTAGCAGCTGCTGCTTAACGTTTGTCGTATTCATATGTGGCACACTCCCATTTCCATTCCCAATCGACCCTTTCTCAGGCTGTCTCAATGTCTCCGTCGGTCTGTCTGTTCTGTCTGTCGCTGCCAATGGACGTTGACAGCTGCCGTTTGCAATATTTGGGCTTGGCCATGGCCAAAATAGAAAACCAGCCAAATATTGGCCAAGAATCGTCATCAATACAGTGAATTCTTTTTGCCAATATGTCGATATCTGTATACCCTCGCTGAGTCAGAGAACTGTGAGCTGTTCAGCAATTGATACAATTTAAAGGGAATAAAATTGCACTATTAGTTACTAAAGCTAATTGTAGGTGAATCAGCTTTAAGTGGCTTCATGTATTGAAAGAGACAAAACAAATTAAACTATTGAATCATGTTACAGTTGGTCATGTAATTAAACTTTTTGCTCACCAATTTAACACAGTTTTCTTCCACTCGTTTAGGAAAGAGTCGGAACTTTAAATACTACTAGAAAATGTATTATTTGACGCCATATTATAAATGCCATATCTTGATATTGGAAGATCCTTCTCATAAAACTAAATGTCTTCTAATTAAGTTCCCTTAGAGCATTAAACAAACAAACTTTAAACTTAAACAATTCCACACGCAAACTATCGAGCGTATAAATAAGCTGATATTCTGATAGTTTGATAGTTTTTTCCCTTATATCTAGAATCAACCCCGATATGCTTTTGTTAGCTCAACAAATGTCGCAGTTTTATTTTAGCTTTCCTGTCTTTTTTTTTAATGACGACCAGTCGATTGTCTGCAATCTTTTTTGATGCCAAAAAGGAAAAATAACTGCCGAAAAGGGTAGCTGCAAATTTAGCTCGTTAACTGCTGCTCACGTTTCAAAGCAACTCAGGGAAAACAAACTGGGGAAGAGCAGGAAGAGGAGGAGTAGAAAAGATTGAAAATGATGGAAAAAGTAGCAGAAAATTATCTTTGGGACGTCATCAAAAGCGGCAACAGTGAGTTTAGCTAGTTTTTAATCAGCGACAGCCATTGAATGCAATTGAAGTCACTTTGCAATGCAATCTTTCACAGTTTTGTGCTCGCAGTTGAACCTGCCACAGTGGCAGCTACGCTGTGGCAAGTTGGCTTCATTTCTTTTATCTGTCTGCTGCTTATCTGAGCGCACGCTTTGTGGCATTTGGCTTTGTCTGTCGACAGTTGGTAATACGAGTAGTTGTAGTTGTTGCAGACTCTGTCAAGTGCAATTATGGGGCAGACGTTCACTGTTTGCCATACAGCGCGACCTTTGACACAAACCCGATAACAGAAACCCGATTTATATACAAGTATAAATATATACATATGTATATACAAAGACAGCGATGACAATTCGACCTCTGACCACTCTCTCGCCACCTCACAATTTAATTAACAATTTACCTGATGCGTACAACTTTTACAACTCACTGTAGGCATCGTTTGTTGTGTTGCTTTTGATTAATCCATAGCAAAAAATTAATTAGTTTTTGTCGCTGCCAACATTCTGTGATGTCATTGCTTTCATAAGCATGAATAAATCTATTTCTATAGATAAAAGTTCTTTGTGCTGCCTGAAAGATTTAGTTATTTCAAATAAAAATATTTTAAATATTTAGAAAACTGTAGCGTAAACGAAAGTGTCAATAGAATGCTTAGTTGGTTAAATAAATAACTAAAATTTCAATATAGACTTGATAAAATGTATTAAAAAGCAAAGGTTTAATTGCTTAGCTCTTAAAATATAATAACTACAGGAATTTGTGCTGGAATTGCTTCTCTTTCCATGAAATACACGGACAATGTGGCCTACACCAACTAGTCTATATATATAACTATAAATGTCTGTATATATAGCAGCACATAAATAACTTACAAGTAGCTGCGCTGTGTTGACATCCAAAATCGCTTTGTTGTTGCTAAAAAAATACGAAATTAATTTTAAAACAAATTTTTTTTTGCAGCTTTTGGGGCACAACCGCAACCTTCCGAGGGCTGGGGGACAGGGGTATGTTCAGGGTCAGTTTAATGAAAGATTTTCGTTGTCAATTATCGAAACATTAATTGAACATTTGCCACACTTTAATTGACATTCTCTGGCCGCATAATGAGACAAGGAGCAAGAGATTTTTATTTTCATTTTCATTATCTTTCATTCATTTTCTTTTGGGGCAATTGAATTTTGTTTTCTTTTTCTTGTAGTGGGCCAACTAATTTGCATACCGTAGCCGTGGTCGTGGGGCCGCATGTGAAGTTAAAAGTTATTGGGCCATAAATAACGCCTGGCCAAATTCTAAACAAACATTTTCCGACTCGACTTGACTTGTCGAAGAGACTGTGAAAGTTTTCCACTTGATGCTCAGTTCGTCTTGCGATGTGTATGTGTTTGTGTGTGTGTGTGTGAAAATTAGCATAAAACGTTTGCCATTTTTGGCAGTTGCCGCGTGCTGTCAATCGTAAAAAATGTGAAATATTGCACATACGCCGTGTGGTACAACCCAAAACGTAAACTCAGCTCATAAATGGCCTAATTTTCTTTTACTTTTATACGTTTATATTCCTATTGTATTCTTTCCTTTTTCTCGGGCTTCTTCACTAAACATCGACGCGCCGCAAATTTGTGGGCGACCCCAAAACGGCAGCTGTGCTGAAAGTGGGTGGCCGTTGGTATGCCAGTGGGCGTGGCTTGTCTATGACCGATCTAATTGCCTAATTGAAAGCCAAGGCAAATTAATAATGCCGTCGATTGGCGCCTAATTGTGAAATATCAAAAGCCAGCAGCAAACACGCGGCGTATACGCAATGCTATTGTTCTCATCTGCCGCTTGCTGCTCGACTTTTTGGTTGGTCGACTGCTGAAAGCTTTTCAATTAGCTGCCAATTAGTTTGCATTTTGCTTAAGTTCCCAAATAAAGCGCGAAATTTTCAATATATTTCCCAGAATTTTACTGGACACACTTTCTCAGCAGTTGAAAAATTTTTAAATTTTTTTCTTCTCAACTGAATTGCTGGCCATAAATAAAATGGCACGAACCGAAGAGGTCGTGGTATAAACGTAAAAATTTATAATGCGTAAAGCAGCGGGGAAATTGTAGGGAAAACTGTGGAAAGCAGCGAAAAGCAAGCCGGCATGCATGTCCTTGTGTAGGCCATGTCCTGACTGTAAATTCCTCTATGTTGTGTGCAGTGTGCTGAGTCCTTTATTCTGTGTGTCTCAATTTTTGCTACGCTTTGGTCTATTAAATTTGCAAATTGCGCATATTTTTTGGCGCTCAAAACTTTAATTTATTTCTGCTCTAACAAAGAATGTTATAGTTTTGCTATAAACTGTGGCAACAGCTCTGGAGATCATGTGGATTATTGGATGTATTTTTGTAGAGAAAATTATGTTGTTTTACTCACATAAAATTTGACTTATCTGGAGACAAGTGAAAGTGTGTTATTGTACACACTACTTAAGTTGTTTTGAAGGATTTTTAAACTTATTTAAACATAACTTGAAACTATGATACTTCTACTTAAATTAGATTAATTATTTCGAAAGATTTCAACATTTTTTTAAAGAGCATTTAGCCTTCGTTGCTTGTTCTGTTTGACTCTTAAGTTCTTGTTAAATTTAAAATTTTTAATTAAACACATTTTGTCAGCTGTCGCTTATAGAACCGAAACTTTTGCTCGCTAAGCTGCATAACGAATGTTTTCACAGAGGCCCTTCATAATTGGCTAATCATGTTGCTGACTCAACGTAGGGCAGAGAGGGGAGTGGCGAAAAGCGGAGTGGTGGAAGAGCTGGGGAAAGACGCCTCTCTGTAAGGCACTTGAAAATGATTATGCAAACACCCACTCAAACACACTCAAAAAAACACTGATCCACTAACTAACTAACTCAACTCTTGCATGGCTTACATTTGGCCTAAAGGGGTCTAAGTGCTGGCGAAATGTGGGCGTGTAGTGGGGGTGTCGGGGCTGGAAAAGCTGAAGAAAAACAGAGGCTCTATTTGTTGTTGGCCGTGTTTTCAATGTTTTCTCAGTTTGTTTTTGCTGTGTGGCAAATTAAAATTCTGACTTTGGCACTTGTTGGCTGTCCCAAGCAGCGCAACATTTGAGTTTGAGTTTGTGTAGGACAAAAAAGAACTATTAGACTAGTCGACAGTTGAGTAAACGCAACAGCAGCTGAACCCTGTAACAAGATTTCATTACCTTAAGGAGCATAAGACAGGTCCTGCGTTCAACAGTCTATAAAAACTTTAACTCGATTGTTAACACACTTTTTGGCTGTAGCTTGTTTCACCTTTGGACTTGTTTAAGTACAGGTACTGAAAAGAACTAGAGATTCTGTCTCTGGCTTTTTAATGAGCTAAACGAACGCCTTGAGGCAGCAAGGCAGAAGAGCAGGGTGGGGAAAGAGGACTAGAGGGTAGAGGACGGGTTTCTAGAGGAGTGCAAAGAGTACAACCCACAGGCAGCTGCTGCTTGAACTGCTGTCTAATGCAGGACACAATTTCATATCTGGCTGAAAGTATCTCTGCAGCTCTCAGTTCCCTCACCCCGAGCGAGTAAGAGTTGTACTCTGCTCTGTTCTTCTTTTATCTGTGGGCTCAATTCATTGTTTGCTATTTAGTTTTCTCAAGCTGTCGCCCAGTTTGTCCAGCTTCTTCTTACCACTTGTGTTTAAACGCCCCTTTCCTTGGTTTTGGGGCTGCTTATCTTGTGCTTTATTTGTCTAGCTTTTGTTTTTTGGGTTTTGGCCTAAATGAAAATAATGAAGCACATTTAAATGGCACTTGCCGTACAGCCAGCATAATGAGCAGCTCTAAGAGTCGCAAACAAACGTGGAGCACAAGAAAAGGACATCTGTTTTTCGCTCAGTGTATGTGTGAGTGTTTGCTATTCTTTTGTGCGCCTTTTAATTATTCAAATTTATTTGTCAGCCCAGTTGAGTGTGTGTTCTGTGTGTGTGTGTAAGTGGGCGAAGCATTTCCGGCTCTGCAGCTGTTGCCCTTCAATGGAACCACAGCGAAACTTTTTAATGAGTTTCGATTCATTGCACACACAGTCACACACTCGCACACACTCGGCCACAGCTTGCAAGGAGCACAACAACTTGTCTGCCATTTATTAATTAAGTTTGTTTAAGAGCGTTTCCTACACTTCCTTCGTTTCTTCCTCTTCCTGAGCTTCCTCCACATCCTTCATGGGTTGCCTAAGCAAACGTTCAAATAGATTCGCAGTAACCTTCTGATTGCTGCTGATCTTTGTGCAGCAAACAAAACTAACAGCAATCCTTCTTTAATATTCCACCTTCCCTTTTTGCCTAGGCAACCTTTTTGAAAAACTTTGCACGTGGCTTTAATTGCTTTTGGCCCCCAGTCGTCTGAGTTCTCCGTCCGTGTTATCTCTGCTTAACTTTGATTAAAATTGCTTTTGATTAGTCAAATGAGTTGAGTGTGGTTCAACAAATTCCATTTGAAAAGTCAATAATTGCCGTTGGCCAAAAACACAGCTCAAAATCGTAGTCCATAAAAATGCCAAGCACAGTAAGAATAGCAAAGGAAAGGCTATTGGGAAATTCCCACAACATTTAGGGCTGGAAAACGTGTCAAGTGCAATGCAGACACTTGAAACGGTGTCAGGACTTGGCCTAAAGTCTGCTTCGATTGTTGTTACTGAAGAGGCCACCCAAAGTGCTACTAGGCCAAGGCTTAGTGTTTGGCTAAATATTGCGCATACGACGTGTTAGCTCACTCGCTGCATAAATCACATTTGATGCTTTACAAATGAAATCGCTCAGAAACCAAAAAAAAATAATAATTTTGACGCAAAACAGACACGAAAAGCGGCGATGAACATGAAGAAACATGAGGAAAACACGCACTAAATGTTATTAAAAATGACAACAACAAAACGAAGGTGACACATGAGCAAGGCGGGCAAGTGGGCGGTAACGGGGGCGTGTCGGCAGTCGCTCAATGGCACAAGACATAAATAAATAATAAAAACTGAAGGATTTTTTCTCCAACAAATCATCATCATCATCGTCATCGTCATCGTTTTCTATGAGCATTTTCTTTAATTTTCCGTCGCTTTTTTTATGCTTTCCAAATAAATATGAACGCGTGGATATTTTAAGGTTTTTTTTTTGCTGTGGTGGCGAAAGGCGGACAGCTTGCGGTGAGAATGCTGTGTGGAAAAACTTGGCATTTTCCGGGTGGGCATTTCACCGACTGAAATGTGACAAGATAAGAGATAAGAGATCAACTGCTGACAGCTGTAAAAACTGAAATTGAGATGCTTTGCCGACAACACGCTTCAAGCGGTCAATAAAATATGAAACAAAATTTCTGTTTCAGCTTTGAAGTTGAAGTTCGTTGGAAAAAATGTAATGAAATAAATAAAAAACTTGGAAAAAGTTTGACTTATACAAAGTCATTTAAACCACATGAGGAATGACATTTATTAGAACTTGCAAAAAGATTATGTCTCTTACCAAATCAATAGTTTGGAATATTTATAGCTTAAGTGCTTTAAATAAACTAAAATAAATCTGATGGGTTCTCCACACTTTTCCTTTCCTGATTGGCAATCAATCAATCAATCATTCGGTTTGTCATGTATTCCTTTTCAACTTCTGTGTTATTTTTAACTACATTTACATACATTTCGGATTGAATTTCCTCTCTCTTTCTCTGTGTTTTTCATTCACCATTTCAAATTGTTTATTCGAGAATTAATCACACTTGCTAAGGCTTTGACTTTGGCCCCAGCAATTTATAGACAATTTCAATGCCTTCAATTGTCTATAAAAAAATAGAAATAAAGCTAAAAAGCAAAATAGCCATTATTTAATTAAGCTGGCATCTCTGGCTGTTGCCAGTGTCGGCTCGGTGGGACAGCAATTAAGATAAATGTCAGTTGGCGCAAATGTAAAGTAACATTTTAATCAATTTTATCAATTAAAAGAATGGACAGACAAAACTCTTGGAAAAGCTCAGACCTAGGAAGGAAAAGGGAGAGGAAAAGGAAAAGCGAGGAAGCTGTCTGGCCATAGATTGACAAAATTAAATTAAAAAACTGTCAACCCAAATGAAACTGACATTTGCAGTTGCTTTTAAACAATTTAGTTCATGTAACAGCACAATTAAATTAGCCAAGAAGAACGAGAACTGAACTCAGAACTGAAAAGTTTAGCAACAGGAAATGGAAACTGTGAAATGAGTTTCCACTTGCCAAACATTTTCTATTCGAATAATGAGTCACAGTTTTGCTGTGCGTTGGTATTTCTCAATAAATAATTAATGAGCGGCAATTCAAGGCAAATAAACAATCAGCTAAATAATCGTAAATAATGTGAACAATGCATGGCAAAAAGTGCATTCATTGAGTATGCGAGAATGAAAACTAGTACGTTCATGAACGTACGTGTTCGCACCTTGACACTGACTTTGCCACAAAGCGCCACGTCGTTGTCGTTATGTCCTTTTGTGGAGGTGCCGCAAAAAAGTTGCTTTAATTTCTGCCTCGCAGTTTGCGAAAGTCGAACGCGATTAAGTTTTAGTTTTCGATTTAGTCTTAGTTAGAGTTTTTTTGTCGCTAAACCTCTAACACAAATTGCAATTTAATGTGCGTGCCCTCGTTTCTCATGATTTTCACTTGGAAAGTCGCATAACGTACACATCACTCATACGCCGCGTTGTGCGACTAAAACAACACACAACAAAATGCTGTGACATATGTCAGTAGTTAGTTGTCTGTTAGCAGTTCTTGTTAAATAACTGTTCTACAGCGTTTGACACACCCATTACTAGTTAGCCTAGCTAGCAGGGTATAGTAAGGGCTGATGTTTCTGTGGTAAGCAGAGTCTTTCTACATGTTTTCTTTTCAACAAAACCAGGCAGCTTACAGTCGAGCATCCCTAGCGTAGCTTTTTTCTTTTTTTCCTTAACACCACAACGCATTGCGTGTCATTAAATATGTTTTCTCCCCCCCAGCCAAAACACAAAGAGTTTGTCGCGTTCTTGTGCCTTAGTGACTCGCCCACAATTGTTGTCCTCCCCTTTTTGGACATGGGCGTGTCGCTTATTGATTTCCCCCCGAAGACAACCAAATTTTGTGAGACCAACGAGGTCTGAAGGCAGCCAAGTGTGAGCAGTTAATAATCCATATTCCTAAGCTCGACTACATTTAATTTTGATGTTGGTTCATGGAGCGAAAGTTTTTGATAAGCTGCAATTTGCTGTTGGCTGACATATTTTCTTGGTCCCCACTGTTCACACTTTTGTTTTCGGCCTGCAGCATTGGCAGCTTTTGCTCTTGCCATCTGTCAGTTTGGTACAGAGTTTTCAGCATTTTTTTTTATGGAATACATTCGCTTTGTTTGCCAAACTGACAGCGATTTGTCATCGAATGCAATTTTGGGCATTAGCAGCTTTCTTTTGGGCACACTTAATTGCATTGCAATGCTGCTGACAATGGCCAATGTGTCACTGGATAGAGTTCCCACAGAATGCTGACAGTGATGGCATGTTAAATATTTTAGAGTCATAAAAGAGCTAAAAAAATGAGCTGTTGTGAAAAATATATTTTTTTAGCCATTTAATGCTCACTTTAAGCTATTTTAACTTTTATGGCGTGATAAATACTGAAAACCCTGGACTTCCCTAGAATTTACTAGAATTTTGTTAGAATTCCTGCCACATTTCCTAAGTTGCTTTGTCACGTGCTCGCATATCGCTCATACGCAGCATTCGCCTGCCACTTAACATATTCATATGGGTAATCTGCACGAGTACGTGTGTGCTGTCAGCAGTCAGTGGGGGTGTGTGTATGCTAACTAGCTGATTGCATGAGATGCACGTGTTATCCTGCATCAGTTTAGCTGCTGTGGCTGCGTCTGGAAGTTTCTGGTCTCGTTTATGAAATCTGTGCAGCGTTTGAGCTGCTGATGTTGCACGCTGAGTTTGCCACACAAAATATATGCCAGTTTACCAGCTGGTAGAGCTGGCATTGTAATTATATTTACTGAGCTAATAGTTGCCAAGCCACAACACTGCTGTTGTCTTCATTGTTCTACTTACTATGCCAGAAACAGAAACAGCAACAGCAACAACAACAGAGCAAACTGCAAACGATTTCTAATCAAAATTATGTAGTTTGCTTTCATTTTGGCCCAAATGAGTTTTGCACTTTGCAATTTGCAGTTGTTCTTGCGGCTTGCAACAAGTTGCAATTGAATATAATTAGAGCTATCTTGCTGTCCCTCTTTCTCTGCCTCTCCCTGTCTCTTTCCCCTATCTAGCTGGTATCAAATTGCATGAAATTACTTCATCTATGTGAACGATGAGCTCTCACGGCTGCCACGCCGGATGCCGTCATTTAGACTATGAAATGCAGACGCAGTTAAAATCTTTGTTGCAGTCGCAGTCAGAGTCAGTGTCTAAGTCGCAGTTTTAGTCTCTATCTTAGTTGCTATCTCAGTTGCTGTCTTAGTGCCTGTTTAAGTCTGCATCTTCAACTACAAATCGTCAGCTTCACAGCCAAACTGTCGTTAAATGTTGAGTGTTAAATATGGATAGAAAAAAAAAGCAACAGAATTTCACTGACGCCTTTAAGCGACACAAAAAAGTGAAATGCGCCCGCTTAAATGGAAAACTGGCGAAGAAGAAAACAACTTTGTCCACAAACGGTCAGAGACAAAGGCCAGATTCGAATCGGAGGCAGTTAACAGAAGTGCTACGCTTCAGTAGGTAAACACTTAAAGACCCTGTATTTATCAAGCACATAAAATATTTTAGAACAGGCTTTGACTTAGAATTGGTAGATTTAAATAAATTGGAACGAAATTGGTTGAGATGTCAGAAGTAGTTTTCAAGCTTACGATTTTTTGTAAACATTTCTCTATCAAACCCCTAAAACCTCTGCCTACAGGGTCTTAAAAAGGAAAATTGCCAGACGCACGCAGCTCAAATTGATGCGCAGCAAGAGAGTTGCAAGTTGCTAGCTGGGCTTGAAAAACAACTAGACATAACATGGCCATGTTTGAGTTTTGCAATTGCCAACATTTGGCGCTGGCTTTGATGACTTTGACTCGCTCTGTCTATATGTCTCTCTTTGCCTGTCCCTCTATCTGTCTATCTACCTCTCAGTCTGCTCTTGGCTTACTGTGTGTTCTCAGACATCAATAGCTGCAATGCATTTGGCTTTGACTCTGACTGTGACTATTGGCCAAGCCTCGTTTTTTACTTACATTTTGGCCTGCTGTGTTTTTTCATTAAACAACCAAACAAGCAACAGCTACTTGTAGCTCTCTTTGCTGTTGTTGTTTTGGTTTGTTGCTGTGTCTTTTTGTCTGTCTGCTAAATTTATTGCAATGCATTTTTCCATTTACGTCACGCAGGTATTCGCAATTTTAACGCTTTAAATCGCATTGAAAATGCGCTGCTAACTACAAAACTGTAGTCAAAATGTTGGCCCAAATGTTGGCTATATTTAGCTAGTTATCTACACTTAATAACTCTACTCAATTTTCAACAATTTTCTTTCCATTTTCTTTTTCTTGCAGGTAAGCTTCACAAAACTACTTATACTGAGGGGTCAAGGGGGCCAAAGGGTAAGCTAAAATGAACTTTAACAAGAGTTCATTAACCCAAAACAAAAAGGAAGTAATTGCTTTACAGCTTGGGGCTGTTGTTGGAATACAAAATACCCTGTAATTGATAATGAACTGGGTTTGGAAATAGTAAAGTATAGAAAACTAATTTATAGCTTGAGAATTATGTTATAAAATTGCTACTTTTCAGCAGTTTCATATCCTGTAGTGTATCGTGTCCCTAAAGTTTACTACAGGGTATAGCAATACAACTGAATAACACCCCCAAATTGCAGCCAAGCAACCTGAAACCACAACGCCCAGTCCTCTGTGGGTCAGTGGCTGCCTAACAACCCCCTCGATAAGTACAACCCTCTAAATTCTAACCACAAGCTCGTTTCAATAGCTTGCCACAACACATTAGTCAGCTCATTACTCAGACTCAAGCACAAAGGCAGAGGTGGAAATGGAGTTAGAGCTACCCAATTAGAGACCACCCAAAATAATAATAAAAGTGTGATCAGGCAAACAATAAATAAAAGCAGATAAACAAAACTAAAACGAACAATACCAACAAAAAACGTAATCAAAATCAATTGAAATTAGTTTAATCGAAGCCATTTGAAAATTATTTAACACTTTTGTGTGAAATGTGAGCCCGAAATTTGAACAAACTGTTAAAAAATTAACGATTATACAGCGAAAAAGATAATGGGGAGACCAGAAAGAGAAAGAGGGGGAGAAAACCACATATACATACACCGACAGAGAGACAGACTGCTGATTGAATTATTAAACCGCTAATTAAACGCTTCCGGTCGTTTAGTTCGCCGCGTTGCTCATACGCTCCGTTTGCCACGCAATTTATTTATTTTAATTGATGTTTGCTTTGCTGCTCTTTCGCACAAGCTCCTCCCTCGTTCTCTCTCTCTCTGTCCCACTCTACTACTCTTTTGGATTTTTAAAAAATTGGCAGCTTAGTGTTGCTGTAATTGGCATTGTTGTTGCCGATATCTAAATAATCACTCAGTGCTAAATTAGACGCCGGTTTCGGAGCAAGCTTTGCTGCTATTCTTTTCGACCGTTTGTACAAAGGGCTGGGGCAGCGGGTGTGAGGGCGTGTCCCTGTGGCACCCTATTTTCATTACACTCGTAGGCATTACATTGGAGTCCCCACTTTAGTCGGCTGCCAGTGCCCATTGTGTTTGCTTAAGTACTTCAATTGATTTTCTGCTTGTTGTTTATTGTTTCTTGTTGTTCCCTTTGTTGTTGTTGCTACTGTTTCCACTCAACTTTTATGCGCTTTGTCGCTTGTTGTATTGCTCTCTGCGGCAGGTCCTTTCAGCAGGCTCTCAAGTGTGCTTCTTTCGTCCTTTGGCTTGATTGCTACAAAAGCTGGCTTATTTATTGATTTTATTTCTCCCCTTTGTCGATCTCTCACACAGAAGTTGGCATAACAATTAATTGCTGAAGTTCAGAGCTCTACTTCTCTTACTCTCGCTCTTTCTCTTTCTCTCTTTAACTTTCCAGTTCTCCCTCTTGCTCGTACTCCATCCATAATTATATGTAATCTTGTGTTGCAGCTGCATTTGCATAATGATTGTAAGAATGCTGTGAGAAAATGTGTGTGCGGGGAATTATGTGGGTCAATGCTGGAAACTTTTACTTTTCATTTTGCCAAAGAAACTTTTATTCCACATCATTGTTGCTGTTTCTGTTGTTGTTATTGTTGTTTCTATCAATTTGATTTATAAATTGATATGGGCGTAATATGACTTAAGTGTTTGCTGCCTCGCTGGGTGCATTGAACCGAGCGTTTGTGAGCTAATAAAACTTGACACTTACAATTACAATGGTAGGAAAAGCGAGGGGAGTGGCGATAGGGGCAGTAGGGGCTTTAAAACTCTAGCGAAAGTTACAACAAAGAACAAACAAAGAATGTGTAGTTATGCGTATGTATGTGTGTGTTTTATGTGTGCTTGTGTTGTGTGTTTGTAACATTTTTTATGATTGCTTATCGCTTGCTTTTACTTATAGTCGCTTATTATTATGGCTTTTGAGTGTGAAGCGCATAAAAAACGACTCGTAATGCTACAAATCTGTGTGTGTATGTGTTTGCTTGTGTGTATTTATGTCAGCTGAGGCTTAAACCGGAAACAGCTTATTAACTTGGCTTTAACTACAGGCAACGCCTATTAAACAAATCTTTAAACGAACTTAATCAATGCGTTAAATTCTTTAAAATGCAAATTCCAGGCTTATGAAAACTCTTAGCCAAGATTTTATGGTCCTGAAAGAGTTAACTGCATATTTCAACTGCCATTTTATGACACAAACGGCAAAGAAATATGAGTTGGCCAACTTAAGGTGCTATTTGCACCTGAAATACAATTGTTGAATTGTTGGCTCTGAAGGGAGACTGGTACTTCCTCTAAGCTGCGCTGTTGCTGGCTTAAAGCCAACTTGATTTATGATGCTACTTAACAACATTTGTTGTCAGCTCGTTCTATTTGGCCAAATGTTGCAGACAACTAACATCAAATTATTTGTGTTGTATTTTATTTGATTTAAAACTACAATTTGCAAGCTACAAAAATAAAATACGGAAAATGCCTTTAAAATTGTTGAGCAATTTTTGGTTACTGGTTAGCCAGGCCTGCGGCAGCTGGCATGGGCCATTCTGCAGTATTTTGCGTTAGTTCAGTTAACAACGCGAGTTGCGCAAATAATTGTTTTAAATTAAACGCAGTGTAAAAGCGCCTAAAGTTATGCGCAGCATAAAAAGCCAGCCGCAAAAGTTTTGCTACGCTATCATTAAGTTGGCAGTAGAATGATAATGAGTACTGCCAGGGCCCAGAAGCGGGAGTGGTCGGGAGTGGCATGGGGGAATGCCAAAACAAAGGAGAAACAGTCAAGGAAGGAAGCGCAGCACAAAACTAAATTCAAGATGAAAGCTAAACAAAAAGTGAGTTGGGCGTGGCAACTACCCTGATTATCTGCGGTATTCATGGGGGGTGTACCCGTGGGAGTGTAGAGGGGGCTTGCTGTTGGTGGCAATGGAATTAACATTATTAGCGGAAATTCCTCTGGCAAAAAGGGAAGACGCCGACTCGTGTCACTTTTAACTTTGCGTTGTTGATTTTCATTTTCATTTTGTTCTTGCTGCTTTTTTGCCTTTTAAATGTTTTGCCGTTGCTGCATTTTTTATGACTTGAAGCGCAAAAAGGACGAGTGAAATGTGCTTAAAAAAATTAGTTTACCGAGGCCATTATTAATTTACAGCTTGGCATAAAACGTATTTAATACGTGTGCAGCCAGAAAATGAGAAACCAAAGAGACAGAGGCAGTGGCGGAAAGAGAGTAAGAGTACAATGAGCACTGAAAGTTCGTGCCATAAAAATTGGACCACGAATTGGCCAATTAAATGTTTCAATAAACAACGCAAATCATAAATAAAATCAGCTATTTTTGCTTCAACTTTTATTTGTTCCGCTCGTTTTTTGTGCACATTTGTTATTGTTGCTCACATTTGACAAACACAAACAAATGCGAAAAGAGCAGTAAATATCCAAAATACGCTCGCTGTGCATATTTCCGTCGCCGCCGGAAAGTATGCAACACAATTTGTGGAAACGCAGTATTAGCGAATGCATGGGCAGCACTGGTTGGGGAAAAAGCTTTAAAAAATTTATGAATTAAAAACCTTTAACTCACTGCTGGAGAGTTGGCTATCGAAAGGAATTAAACTAAATAATTAAAAAAATTTCATTATATTTACTTCAATTATTGGCTTACAGTCGGTATCGTAACTACTGAATTATTTCGCTCTAAATATTTAATCGTATTACCTTTAAGCAGCTCTTTTATGCATTCTGTAAAATAATACAAACAATTTGTAGCCCTGCGGCGTCAGTCGAGCAAAGGGTAAAAGCAAAAAGAAATTATTATATGTGAAACAAATATACAAATTTATTTATAAACAGCAGAACTGAATGTTCAACGCTGTTAAAAATGTAGGCAAACAAATGTTTAACATTGTTGGAAGGCAGTCAAAGCATCACAAATATAGAAAAGACTGAAACGAGAGTGTTCTACGACACAATACCCTGTATTAAATGGATCAAAGGTAGTAAATTGTTGTGAAAAGTGTTTTTTTAGAATCTTCTTTTGAAAACACTGATTGATTGATTGCCTGACAGGTAGAAGTGGACATTCTTCTGACCTTTCTAGGTATTAACAGTGCATAAAAAATGGTAAAAGCTGGAATACCCCTTCCACTGTTTACAGGGTATAATAGAGAGCAGTGAAAAGAACATTGTAGACTGCTTACATAAAGGCTGCTGTTGCCCATTGTCCAAGCCATTTGGCCTGCAGCGCCATTAGCCATGGCCATAACGGATACTAAAAGCGAGAGCAGACAAACCGACAGAGAGAAGGTTAAAAAAAAAATACAAACGAATCCCAAAAGCAAACCAAAACCAAATCTGTACCTGAATCTGAATACTTTTCATGCAGCGATTTCTTTTACACACATTTTTCTATTTTCCTTTTGTTTGTTTTTCCGCTTTCCTCTTTTTTCTGCACTCCTAAGCTGTTCTAATCTATTTGCTTAAGACCCTACGGCGGTTGGCCCGCCCCTACTACCCTTCTTTTTCCAACCTGCTTTTTTGGCACTGGATTTGCATTTAATTTCGTTATGATATTAGTCAGGCTTTTAGCCGGCTTTAAGTACTGCTTAATTGCCCCACAGTGCCCAATCCGCACCTTTATGCGGCATTAATATTAATGCCGCTTGGATCACAGCAGATTTTGCACGCTGACGTCACTTAGCCGCTTAGTGGTAGAAAGACAGCAGCCGTTGCCTGTTTTCGCACTTTGACTTTTAAGTTTTTTATTATTTCTTTTGTTTTTATAATTGTTTTCCATCAACACGCAAATAAACAAATTCACAGAAATAGAAATAGAATTTCCATGGTAAAAATCGATTGACCATGTGCAGGAGAAAAAATCAAAAATGTGTTAAACCAATTGCTGGATAAACGAAAAGGACGAGCATAAAAAAATAAAACAAAACGTGAGCTACATTACAAAATAAACAGAAAGTCGGATCAGGTAATAGCTATATACCTGTAAACGTGTTCACCTGTAAAATCAATAAAATTAATGCGCCCACAAAGATGTCTTCATGGACCCAAGGATAACCAAACGGAAAGCGAACTTGAAAAGTATAAAACTGCAGCCATTTGTTATTAGTTAAATTATGAACTCGGCCATAAAAATACGAGCACGCATTTCTTTGGGGTCCATAAAAAAGACAGTAATCCAAGTTGGCCATTTTTGCTGTTGGACTTTAATCAAAGCAAATGAATTCAAACGAAGCGACTCGAAACCATTTGCATAGCTCAAGACTCGAGTTCAGAGTCGGGAGTCGGGAGTCTGAAGACTGAATTCGCTGTAGTGAAACGTTTTTTAAGTGAAAAGTGAAAAGGATGCGAATAGCAATGGATGGCAGAAGCATAAAAAAGACGAGCACTATAAGATTGGGGAAAGGGGAAGAGGCGGGGCTGTTTTTTATTTGCTCGAGGATTTGTATAGCTGGAGAGGATAAGCGCTGTATCCGTTATCCTTTGTGTTTGCATGAATTTAATGCAATCTAAATATTTGTGGGAGTCTGCTGGCTCTTCTTCTAGCTCTTTCATTCTGCTATTCCTCCTTTTCGCTCGCTCTTTAGCCATTTTTTAGCAGTTTTTGCTGGAAATGCTTTATTCAAATGGATTTAGTTTCGGTTGCTTTGTGGTGTGAACAGGCGAACAAGTTAATGTTTTAATGCCCTGTGACACGAACTAAAGCCACGGCAAATCCTTTTGCATAATCTAAACTAGTTGGAGCGAGCAAGACGCAGCTACAGCCAAGCTTTAAGCTTAAAAGCTTCAAGTGCAGCATTTAATCCTGCACTCAGTTACTTTCAAGTGACCAAGCTCGCTTTTAGTGTTCGTTAGGAAAAGTCATTAGAGAGTCCAATTATTTGAGCTAATTTCTAGCTGTACTGTTAGCTTTAAGCAGCTTTTAAAGCTATACATTTAGTTTCCAATTTGTCTGTTGAATAACAGTATTTATTTCTTGACAACTTCGAACACATTTTACAAATGTTTCTTCGTAAAACGCTTTTAGCCAAATTCGACAGTTTGGCTATAAATAAATTCACACATAATGTTTTTTTCATGTTAATGAACTTATGTGTAAAACTCATAATTTTCGCAGATTGATGTGAGTAGTGTGTGTGACTGTGTGTGTGTGTGTGTGTGGCTTGAAAGCATTTCATTTTTGGAAATTTATTATTAATTTTGCCATTATGCCAAAATCTATTTTCTATGAATTTTTAAACATTTGCATTGCTATTTTTAGCACGACATCTGGAAACAGGTAATAACGCTTGTCGAGAGGCATGGGGAGCAAGGGTAGAAAGGGGAGGGCGTAGCAGTTTGGGGCAGCTGTAAAGGTGCTAATGTGTTGATCTTTCAGTTACGGCGTACGCCGTTCCAAATGTTCTTCTAAAATTAAAACTGAAATGGGTACGAGGAAATGCGCAGGAAAATTGCGTTCATATTCGAGCGAACTGTGTTTACAGTGGGACACGGAGTCCGTTACATATGTGTCAAGGATGTGGAGGGATATATATACACATATATTCAGGATAAGCATATCAAACAACGGACTCAACTAGTCTAAGCCAGATCATAAATATTTGCTTTTATTACCTTCGAGGGCGTTTCACGCACATCTTTATCAGCCCCTTTCCACGCCTCCCTTACCTCCCTCTACTACACATCTCCCCCACACTCGGTGTGTGTGTTATGGCCATGTCATTTCCATTCTCATTTAAATTGTTGTCGCTGTAATAAAATGCTTAAATCTAGGTCCATATCTACGCATTCGTTATCCTTGACAAAATGTATAATTTGTGCATGAAAATGTGCAATTTATTTTGTGTTTTTTCGAATGTTTTTGCTAAAATGTAATTGCTGCTTGTTTTCTGTTGTATCTCTATTGCTCTGCCGCTTGCGGCCACAAATTTATTGGCCAATCTGCCATGTTGTGTGTCAAATGCATCAAGACATCTTTAAGTTGCATACAAAAATAAAATGCACAAAATTTCTTAATTGCTATTGCATTTAATGACGTCAGTTTGCTGCTCTATAAACTTATTTTAGCTGCCTGATAGGACAGTTTTACTATTTGTTTGTTTTTATTTAAATTTAGAATTATTTTAATACCAATTACAATTACAATTACATTTACTGTGTTGTTTGTGGCTGCGTGTGACGTGTGTGCAATTAGCAACAGTCGCTAACAAACTTGAAAATAAATAAATATGCACACCAGCTGCGGATTTGGCCGGACGTGCCCCTGGGAGTCCTCCTACTCAGTGGTGGCTATATTTAGCAAGAAAAATGTAAATCTAATTGCTGGATGTAGCTAAAAGTTAACTAAAAATATGAATGAAATTTAGCACTGCAACTATTTTTCTATGTCAACTTTGAATGATCATAGCTCAGCCAAATGATTTTGATGAGAATCGATAGTTCTTTTTCCAAGTCTAGTGATTTCTATTCAAATATATTAGGGGCTGAATTTGCTTATGAAGTAGCTGGAAAGTAGCTAAACTGGCTGCACTGCCCCTACTACTACTCACCCCCTGCACCAGTTACACCCATGGGAGGTGCCGAAAATTTGTGCAGCAGCGTAAAATTGTTTCATTTGCCGGCGCCAATGGACTGCCTGGTTATTTATCTGCTCAGTTAGAGGGAGGCTGCTCTAGGGAGCAATAATAATCATAATTTGGTATTTTTCTATCTCCCACACAAACACACATGCTCAAACACTCTGTTTTTCCTCTCCTTACACTATACTTGATTATTATAAATTATAGCGTATTTTACTTATTGCAGTTCGTCGGCTGGGAGGAAGTGCCGCGTCCAAATACACGAGCCGAAATTGTTCAAGCCATGCGTCGCATACGGGTGAGTAATTTATAGCATATTAAGCATACGCAGTGTGGGTGCGTGTTTGGCAAAACAATGCTTGTTGCTTTGTGTATCCCGCATGGGAGAACATGTAAAACTTTCATTTCCTTTGCTTTAATGCTGCCAATTAAGTAAAACTTTATTTAAAAATTGTTTCCTTTTTACTTTCTTGCACAGCCTAAAAGCAGACAACATTTTATTTCTGTTTTTTTCTGTTTGACTTGACGTCATGTGCTCTGATTACAGTTACAAGCCACACACAAGTCGAGTCAAAAGCAACAGCGCAGCTGGCATGTTTATCAGCCACGCCTCCTTATCTCTTAACCCGCACACACACACAGAAACACAAACACACACAAAGCATTCGACTGCCTGTCTTCATATCTCACTGCCTTTAAGTCGTGCGTGAGTTGGCTTAAATATTGTTAGCTGATGCGACACATGTGTGTGTGTTTGTGTATTAGCCTTGTCTGGCTTCAATTTGGGGCGCGGCTAATATGGCGCTTGTTATTGTCATGTCTTGCCATTAGAGGCAAACGTCAAAGGCAGCCAAATGTTAATTGAAAATTCGGCAATTTCCTCAGCCGAATACGTGACATTTATAACGTTGTTTTCATCTCTCTTTTTCTCCCTTCAGTATGAGTGCAAAGTGCAGAATCTAAAGAAGCGTAAGGTAACCATACAGATATCAGTGAATGGCGTTCGTGTTGTGCTCAAGAAACGTCGACGAAAAGTGAGTAAAAGTCAAAAATTCGTATGCTCATCAATCATTTGACTGCGTATAAACAAAACAATTGACTGACATTTTATTATTTGTTTTTCTTGTATTTTGTTTTTGGTTAGAAAAAGAACTGGACCAATGACCCCGAGGAAATCGAGTTGCTCAATCATCCCATCTATAGAATATTTTATGTGTCCCACGACAGCAGCGATCTCAAAATATTCAGCTACATAGCACGCGATGCCAGCACGGATACATTCAAATGTTCCGTATTTAAAAGTCACAAAAAGGTAAGCTCATAATTCTTGTCTTATTTTCAAAATGCAAACAAACAAACAAACAGCAAATTCTTAATCTTTAAACTTGTCCGGTGATTATTTACCTTATAAATTATACGCAAGTGTGGCGTAAAATACTCTTTTGATTTCATACAGCAAAATTTGTCATTTTGTGAATTTTAATTACCAGCACATTGCACTACTTGATTTCGTTACTATATTTCACATAATTCTACACATTTCCACCCCCCTGAGACACCTCTATTCCCCCTTCAGTGTCTAAATTTAAACACATTTGTACATGACATTTTGGCTGTCTCGTTTTTCGCAAAAATCTTCCCACAAATGCACAAATTTGGCTGTCATCCAGCCAGAGGGAAAATGCTTGGAAAATTGTAGAGAAAACACAAATGAGCGGTAAATAAACAAATAAGTGCGATGTGCATGGCTTATTATTCAGGTACTAGTTAGTTTAGACTACTGTACTTTGCGGTTTTACTAAAAGTTACTTTAAATGCAGCTGCTAAAAAGTTTAGCTGAAGATCATAATTGTCAGACGTGATAGTTATTTGACTTAAGTGGGGATTAAAGCAGTAGATAGTTAAGCAAATTAAGTTTACTCTAATAATTACTTGGTAGTGTCAAAAGTTTGTCGGGAGTTAACATAAATTCAGTCAAGTTCAGTAATGAAAATTGGTACTAAATTTAAATTTAAATTAAAAACCAAAGTTTATTTAATTTTTTGCACACTCCGTGACATTACTTTCATCTGATCAACGTCTGCAATTGCAAATGACAATTTATATAGCCACTGGCATTCATCAGTGTCCATTTGAAAGACACATATCTTAAGTCACATTACTTGGCACTAAAATCCAAATGTTCAGCGGCAAATTTAAGACGCAACTGTCTGACTGTCTCTCTGCGTGTCTGTGTTTCTGTGTGTCTATTCTGCCTCTCCCTCCCACTGTACATAAAGTTGTATTTGGCATATTTCCGTATTACGGCCAATGTCTGCTCTGGCGACCGACTGCGAATAAAAATGTTGGCCAAAACTAGCGGTGAGGGGCGCTCAACGCAATATCCACTCAGTTTCTGACCGCGTTTTGGTTCGGGCCATAAATAAATGGCTTTTACTTTGTAGTTTGCTAGAGCAGCCGCAGAGATGCAAATTTCTTTGTTGATTGATGACACGCCCCCTTCATGCTATGGCCTTCAACTTTGGCTTTCGGCAATGTCAAGTCTGATATTCTACTTTTTGCCACTCAGTTTTTCCCTCTGTTTGTTTAGCATTTAATTAACAAAAGCGATTTTTGGATTTTGGGATAAAAAACCACAAACAAAAAGGTGAAGACAGCCAGACGACAAGAGTTGGGCTGTCGAAATATTTGACAAGTGACATAGTAAATTAAGGCCAGGAAAAGTCAGTGTCTGAGATTTTTCACACGTCTGTGGCACGTGTTCAAAACTTTAATATTGCGCATACGCCGTGTGCGTCAGTCGGGCGATACACAAACGACAATAAACAACAATAAAGCAGCTAACAAGAAAGTGCAACGCAGTTTGCACTTTGAGCATTATTATTCGCGTTATTGTTATTATTATGGTTTCGTCAGGTTTCGTCAAAATAAACAGCAGACAATGTGCTGAAAGCGTTTGATTTATGGCTAAGCAGCCGTGGCCATAACCAGCAAGAAGCTAAGCAGCCACCAGGCCAACAAGCCAAGCGGCCAAGTAGCCAAGCAGCTAAAGTAGCAAATCACCGGCGAACAATTATAAAATGAAAATGAAAATGAGCGCCATTGTTTACTTCCGCGAAACACAAAGCAGTGACGTCACAGCTAACGCCTCAAGCGGCAATGCCAAAGGCACAAAATCGCGTATACGCCGTGTACGCGTTGTACCCCCAAGAGGCACGAAATTCACACAGCAGGCAAACGAAACAACAAAACAAACGCAGCGTGTCGCAATGGCAAACAAACGAATGCGTTAACAGCTGAGTGCCGAAAGCTTTTTTTTTGGCTAAAAGCGAAAGCTCCAAAAAGCCGAACCGGCTAATAGCGCGATCCATCAAAGATCGCAAACGAATTCTCGTTTTCTCGGCCATTGTCCAGTGTTTTGCCGACGGTTCGCCGATTTAGACGTGCGTTCAGATCTCTGCTCTCAACAAAATAAATTATGCAACTGACGCATGTGTGTGTGTGTGTTCGAGTGAGTGAAGTGCAGTGAAGTGTAGAGTGAATAACACAAGAAAATATATAAAACTTGGTAAAAAATAAATACAAAATTTAAGCACAACATTTCTGCCAGCTACGAGCAAAAATTATGCGAATGTGTCACAAAAATTAATTAAATAAATTCAGGCAAATGTTTTGAAATAAAACAAAATATATCGCTAGTCCATAGATCATCAAGCAAATAATCAAATAAAACGGCGAAGAGAAAATGCGAAACATGCGACAGGGAAAAGTGTTTGTCATGGACCAAGCTGACGCCATCAAAAGGAAAAACCGAATAGCAAAAATGAATAAAAAGAACAACAAACATTATTCAAATAGAAGAAACAACCACAACAAATCATTAAATATGCTTTTGCCTCAAAACAGAAACAGAAACAGAAAATGAAAACTCAAGTGAAAATTGTCAAAAAGCGCTGGAAAATTAATTGCAAAATAAAAGTTTAAAAACGTGTCGAGAAAAATGCTCAAGAGAGTGGTCTTATATATAATATAGTTTCTTTTAAAAACAATTGTGTGACCATGTCTAACTAAAATAGGGAATAAAGTAGTAGAAAGGCTACAAAAAAGTGGTACAGACTCTTTTAACCCCTGAGGCTGTATTTATTAGTTAGCTTGTTTTAAAAACAAAAATTTTCCATAATAAACAACATTATTTTTATGATTGTTCATATGCCAGCAATGTGGAAAATTAGGAAAAATTGTCGGATTATAAAATAATATGTTGTAAATATGCCAATTGTTAGCATATTCATGTCTTTTAAATCTTAAATCTTATACCAAACTGCTACGCACATTCCCATCAGTTCTTGTTATTTTTTAACTACAGAGTCTAAAAAACATTCACAACTGACGCACTTAGCTGCTTTGTTTATGCTTATTAAGCGTCAAAAATGCCGCAATCAAACTTAATTTTCATTTCATTACGTTTTCTAAATCTGAAACTGAATTTGATTTTCATCATCTTCAGCAGCGACCCACGCAGGCTGTTTTCTTAATGAGGCATATTGACCACAGGTAGCAAAAAAAAGGCTAAAATAAATAAATAAATAATATGCCGTTGCTTAAGCATAGTGCCAATAGAAGAAGAACACGTGATGTGCCTTGAAAACATCACTAAATATTTATTTATTTATTTATTTATAGTCGAATTTTGAAACGTCATGTAAATTAGCAGCAAGTGAAGCAAATGAAGCAAATTTTTGATTCAGTTACATCCAAAATGATGTAGTTACTGTCGGTTTATAGTATACTAAAATATATAGTAAAATTTGTGTGTTTTTTGCCCCAAAATGGTAGCCGAAAATTGTTGAATTTTTCAATTTGCTCAGAGTTTTTCTTTCTTTGCTGCTCTCAACTCATTTTTGCATTTAAAACCAAAATAGATCCATTATTTTAATAGCCTGCTCTAAAGTATTTCGAAAATCGAACAGACAGACACTCGAGGTGTGGGTTGTGTCTCTATCTTTGTGTGTGTACACGTGTTTGTACGAGACTGCATGTGTGTGTGTGTGTACAACAGAATTTTGTGGCTGCTTAAAATATTTAAAGTAAATGAAAATTTTTCGAGTGCTCTTTCTGTTGGTTTGGTCTGCCATGACTAATGAAAACTTAATTAGCAACTGTCGAGGCGGAAAATGCAATGTGAAAATCATAACAAACCACGTGCGAAATTTACAACGTGTAGCAGAAACTGCAACATCGCTTGTGTGGCTGCGGTGGTTACACTGCTGCTGCGGTGGCCTGGCAATGCCGCGACTTATGGCCACAGCAAATGAGCGGCAAACAGTGCGATAAAATCGCTAGTGACTGCAGTAAATACACGACTAGCAGTTACCCTTTAGATTTGTGGTGCTTTGGGCATACCCCACTTGTGCCACATTAACTATACGGTATACAGGGCCATAAAACCGAGCAACGCACGTAAACGGTTTACAAACGCGTCTACTCGGCACCAGAGTGCGTGGCGCAAAAGATTTCGCTGTAAAAATTTTCCCTTATGACAAAAGAGAAATAAAAGCAAAAAAAAAGAAAAACAAAAAGTGAAAAAAAGGAAAACAGAACAGCTAAGGCAGAAAAGCAAACAGCAAAGAACACTGACTGCTTTGTTGGCTTTGCAAAAGTCAAATGGAAATTAAAAATCAAATAAATGCATAAATGTGTGTGTTTGTGAGTTTTAACGATCTCCTGCATACACACCATAAATATTCAAGTAGTTTTCCACGGAAAACAGAGAACTTTTGAGCAGCCAACTTGTTCAAGTTTTATTTATTTAAGTTTTCATTTGAAGCGGAGCTGTAACCAAATGCAAATTGCCACATACTTAAAGCCAATTCAAAAGAGTTTTAGCCTCTTTTATAGTTTGCCGATTTGATTTATTGCCAATTGCGTCAGCACAAAGTGAATTGAGTGAAGGCAAAGATAGCAAAAAGGAAAATACATAGAGACTGAGAGACAGGTGGACGGAGAGAGGGACCGACCGACGTAAAGGCAATCAATCGACACGTTTGCCACCTTTGCCGTCGGCACACACACTGCGTATACGCAATACAGCGCTCTTCTATGAATAAATCGTTTGCTTTTTTAAGTGCCATCGAATTTTGTAATACACTTTTTGTCTAGCTCAGCATAAAATTCTATCGTCGCTTGTCAAAATAACTCAAATTGCTGTCTCGTTAGTGTCGTGTAGTTCAGCTTCTTGTTCTTTTTCTTCTTCTTGTCGCCCTAAAAAGTGCTCAGTGCTCGGTGCTCGACAATTATCACTGATGGACAAGCAAATGAAAATTTTGCCAGTTTATCTTAAACTTGGCATTGCGACAGACAGCAGAAATGATTTTCCCAACAATCTGTCTCAAGAAATGATTTATGTTTTGTTTTTATCGAATATTGAATAACTTACACTACTTAAAAGTAATGTTTAAAAATGCTCCTTAAATTATTAACATTTTGACTCCAGAAATGAATAAAATAAGATAAAGTTTTTATAACAAATCACAATAAAAATTGGGAATCAGCTGAAATGTCCAACGACTTTCACCATACTTTAGTGCAAAACTAAACAAAAGTTCCTTAAATCGATATAAGTTTCTAATAATTCGCATGAAATCAGCAATATTTCTAGTACATTAAGTAAGCATAATTCTTGGGAAACTGTTTCAAATTGCAGACCTTCGAGCTGTCAGCTGATTCATGCACATCCACAGTCAACTCGACTGAGTGTGAGTAAATGAAACGAATGCAAAAAAAAAATCATTTACTTTAGCGCTTGATGTCTGACAGTGATTAAACCAAACAAAATGTCCCAGAAGATTGACAGGAAAGCACAAAATGTAGCTGGCAGAAATTTACGTAAATGTAATGCAAAAAGCGTTAAAAGAATTATAACAAACTGAATGTAAATAAATAAACTTAATCGAATCATTAATAAATAGCAACAACACCCAAAAATAAAGAACAAACCAAAAAAATATAATTGAAAAAAATTGAAATACAAAGAAGTGGAAACCGAAACAAGGAAAAATATGTGCTTGAACTGAAAGGTGCGAAAAACAACTGTGGAAATGTGTGAACAACCTGGACCAAGGAGCTTTCCCGAAAGACAACAACAGTTTGCCACACAAACAGTTATGAAATTAATAGTCTCTTAATTGGCGCCGATTATTGAAAAACAACAAAACATTAAAAAAGAAAGATAACATTGAAGAGCTGTGAAAAGCCGACAAGCGAACAGCATTGAACCCGGTGAAAGTGTGTGGAAAACCAGCGGTGCAAAGTGTGGAAAAGTTTGGTTTGATTTGAATTCAATTTTTCTTTTAGCAACAGTTCAACGCACGCGCTGTTGGCCATGAAGCACGAGAAGAGTGTTAATATGGCCGCCAATGGCACGCCTCCAGCCTTGAAGCGGAAGCAGCAACAACATTTGACCGACTCGCACACTCAACGCAGTCCCATTACCAAGGCTTTTGACTTTCTGCCCTGGTCGAGGAGTCGCAGTAAAGCGGCGTCGACTTCCACAAGCAACAGCAAAACTGAAGCGGAAACGGAAGCGGAAACCGAGAAGCCCATGGAGGTGCACTACCACAGAAACATCTTTCGCAGCGGCGGTGGTTTAATACGCGACATTCTCGTGGGTGATAAGGATAAGCTGCAAAAGGAGAAACCACCGCAATCACCGCTAACGGCGGCCAAGAAGGCGCAGCGCAAACAGAAGCAACTGGCACGCAACAAAAGTCTTGACATACGTGAGTTAATTGGATGCGTGGAGCAGGAGGAGCAGGTGAGGCAGGCGGCACAGACAGGACAGCGTTTCCTGGACGACACCTACCTGGAAAGCAAGCCACGTCACATACTGTTTAACGATGAGGAGAACACCGTGTACCTTATCAAAAAGGAGCAACCAGTGGCAGCCAGCAAAGCTCCCAAAGCATCCTCCTCCTCTGGAGACGTGCTCAAGGCGCGCCTAAAGCTTAAGCGTTTGCCCAGCGATCACTATGAGGCGTCGCCGGAGGCATTGCGTCGTGCCCAGCAGCTGTATCAGCGCTCTGAGCAGCGTCACATGCTGCAGCGTCGCAAAAGTCTCAGTGATTCGCATTACGAACAGCAGAGCAGTTCCAGCCTGAGTAGTGGTGGCAGTGCAGGTGCTAACTCTGCTGGGATGTTGGCAGTGAATGGCGGTGGCATTATGCTGGAGCGACCCAAGACGGACAAACCACGCAAGAAACTCTCGTTTCGAGAACCCATTGAGGGGGGTCTGTCCCCTGTCGTAGTAGCCATGTCGGCGGCCATGCTCTCAGAACAGCGACAGGAGCGGCAGCGGAGACGCAGTTCGCCTTTGGAGCGAACGGTGGGCGGTGGGCATGGCTTAGATAATGGTGATAACTTGTGCAATAATCGCACAAAGGATGCAATTTCCTGTCACAGTTCAGCGGCTAGTGATCCCGAGGTAAGAGGCAGAACGGGAGGAGAGATAGGAAGGGTCGTCACGGGGTGTATCCGTAATGAGTCTTTGTTTTGCCATCGTCAGACATGAGCAGACTCTGAACTAATTGCTTCTTGCTCTATTGCTTAATATTAATTGTTTTGTTATAACTTCCCCTCTCTAATGCTCCGCTCTTTCTTCTCTTGTTTCCCTGTTTGCAGTCGCAGGCCATGCGCATTGTACGCACCGTCGGACAAGCCTTTGAAGTGTGCCACAAATTTAATCTTCATAAGAATTCCCTGGAGCCCAATGACGAGCGCTCCGATGTCTCGTCCTCGGAGCTGCTCGATGTGGAGCAAATCAGTGAGCAGCAGCTCAGCGACGACGGCGGACTCTGTGTGCTGTCATCCAGCGATACGCCAAAGAAAGGTAAGACTACATATAAGGAAAATACATTAATAATATCAATCATAATCAATCGATTTTGGGAATAGAATTGAACAGAATTATTTTAAATGTTGTTTTTTTTTTACATTACATTTTTCAAATAAAGTCACGCTAAGACAATAAAATAAGAATAACAAAGCTGGAGTTATTTTTTCAATGTTATCTGTATGTATTTGTTTGTGTATGTGTTGTCTGTGCGCCGACAAGCGCGATCGAAACAATTAAAATGCCAGTTGAAATAGCAGATGAACAAAAACAACAGCTGCCTGCTCTAAATCAAGTCCACGTTTTGAAACGAGCCTTCCTATTGGTCCACGCAGCCTTGGGAAGTGCAAAACAAAGCAACAACAATGTTTCATATTTTCTTTCTCATTTGTATTCGACGAACGTCTTACCGTTACTTCACTAATCCCAATGTTAATTTGTTTTTGTGTTGTATCCAAACTACACTTGCAATAATTTCTTTTTGTTTTGCACATCTATAGAAATCTTAAGTAATTCAAAAGATCGTCTACAACTGCTTTTTATTACAGTGCATCGTATTTTAAATGTAAAAATTTGGCAGATGCGACTTTCTATTTATTCAGTTCGCCTGTTAATTTGGCTGTATGTTTAATGCTTATCGGTTGCAATTTTGATCTGTTGAGTATGTCGATCTGTCTGTCCGTTGATCTATCTGTCTGACTAACTGCCTGACTGACATTCTATCTGTCTTTTGTTTGTGTGTGTGTGTTTGTATATTCCGTCTAGATCTCTTTAAAACTCACCAAATACCAGTAAAACAATTAGGCGAACAGAATCAGGAGAAGTCATTGCTGCGGCAGGCAAACTGTTATATTAAATAGCTTGCACAAAAACGAACAATTCTATTGGTGCAGCTGCATTCTACTCATCTCCCCTCTCCTGTTTAAAGCAACAACAATGTTTTATTCTCCGTTTCTCATCAATATTCTTGTAACATTTTACAGTTAGGTCCTTTGCGTACATTTGTTGTTGTATCGTTTTCAATATGCACTTGAAGAAATCCGTGTTTGTATTCAATTTGTATGGAAATCATGAGCAATTGTAAAGTTATATATATCTATTTATTCTCGCAGTGCAGCGCTATTTTTTGGAGCAGTTACTTGCTATTGTTTCTGTTCGCCTGATGTATCGTATGCTTTTCACATGCTTAAATTGCGATCTGTCGAGTATGTCAGTTTATCTGTCGGTCTGACGTTCTGTATGTTTTTGTGTGTGTGTGTGTATGCCGGCACGATCTTTTCGAAACTCATCAAATACCAGCAAAACAATTAGGCGAACAGAATCAGGAGGAGTCATTGCTGCTTCAGGCAAACTGTTATACAAACTGTTATATTAAATACCTTGCACAAAAACGAACAATTCTATTGGTGCAGCTGCATTCTACTCATCTCCCCTCTCCTGTCTAAAGCAACAACAATGTTTAATTTTCCGTTTCTCATCTCTATTCTTATAACATTTTACAGTTAGGTCCATTGCGTACATTTGTTGTTGTATCGTTTTCAATATGCACTTGAAGAAATCCTTGTTTGTATTCAATTTGTATGGAAATCATGAGCAATTGTTAAGTTTTGTATATCTATTTATTCTCGCAGTGCAGCGCTATTTTTTGGAGCAGTTACTTGCTATTGTTTCTGTTCGCCTGATGTATCGTTTGCTTTTCACATGCTTAAATTGCGATCTGTCGAGTATGTCAGTTTATCTGTCGGTCTGTCGATCTGTCTGTCTGGCATTCTGTCGGTCTGACGTTCTGTATGTCTTTGTGTGTGTGTGTGTATGCCGGCACGATCTTTTCGAAACTCATCAAATACCAGCAGAACAATTAGGCGAACAGAATCAGGAGGAGTCATTGCTGCTGCAGGCAAACTGTTATACAAACTGTTATATTTGGTACCTTGCACAAAATCGAACAATTCTATTGGTGCAGCTGCATTTTACTCATCTCTCCTCTCCCTGTTTAAAACAACAACAATGTTTCATTCTCCTTTTCTCATCTCTATTCTTATAACATTTTACAGTTAGGTCCTTTCCGTACATTTGTTGTTGTATTGTTTTCAATATGCACTTGAAGAAATCCGTGTTTGTATTCAATTTGTATGGAAATCATAAGCAATTGTAAAGTTTTGTATATCTATTTATTCTCGCAGTGCAGCGCTATTTTTTGGAGCAGTTACTTGCTATTGTTTCTGTTCGCCTGATGTATCTGTCGAGTATGTCAGTTTATCTGTAGGTCCGTCGATCTGTCTGTCTGGCATTCTGTCGGTCTGACGTTCTATATGTCTTTGTGTGTGTGTGTGTATGCCGGCACGATCTTTTCGAAACTCATCAAATACCAGCAAAACAATTAGGCGAACAGAATCAGGAGGAGTCATTGCTGCTGCATGCAAACTGTTATACAAACTGTTATATTAAATACCTTGCACAAAAACGAACAATTCTATTGGTGCAGCTGCATTCTACTCATTTCCCCTCTCCCTGTCTAAAGCAACAACAATGTTCCATTTTCCGTTTCTCATCTCTATTCTTATAACATTTTACAGTTAGGTCCTTTGCGTACATTTGTTGTTGTATTTTTTTTCAATCTGCACTTGAAGAAATCCGTGTTTGTATTCAATTTGTATGGAAATCATTAGCAATTGTAAAGATTATGTAGATCTTTTCATTCTCGCAGTGCAGGGCATTTTGTTGCAAATTTTTTGGAGCAGTTACTTGTTATTGTTTCTGTTCGCCTGATATATCGTATGCTTTTCCCATGCTAAAATTGCGGTCTTTCGAGTATGTCAGTTTATCTGTCGGTCTGTCTGTCTGTCTGTTTGGTATTCTGTCGATCTGACAATCAGTATGTCTTTGGGTGTGTGTGTGTGTATATTCCGTCTAGATATCTTTAAAACTCACCAAATACCAGCAAAACAATTAGGCGAACAGAATCAGGAGGAGTCATTGCTGCTGCAGGCAAACTGTTATACAAACTGTTACATTAAATACCTTGCACAATACCGAACAATTCTATTGGTGCAGCTGAATTTTTACTAATCTCCCCTCTCCCTGTTTAAAGCAACAACAGTGTTTCAGTCTCCGTTTCGTATCTTTATTCTTTTATTATTTAACAGTTATATCCTTCAGTGCATTTCTTGTTGTTGTTTTCAATATGCACTTAAAGAAATTCGTTTTTGTTTTCAAATTGTATGGACATCTTTAGGAACATTAAAGATTATATAGTCAATTTTTTCACATGGTGCTGATCTTTTGTTGTGACCTGTTGATTAGTGGCATGCGACAATTTCTATTGCCTAGTAGTTTGGCCACATTTTCGCTTATTTAATGCAGATATTGCGATGGCATTGAGTCGCGTGTGTTTGCTAGCTATGTACATGATTAAGAAGGACAAGGTGTAGGAATATGCGCTTTCGTCAGTCACTAGACGTTTTCATTTCATACCCTGTAAACGATAACTTACCTGTTTCACCAGCCGTATATCTGCTTTATAAATGCTGACCAACAGGTAATCTCTTCCTCGTCCGCTATATAGACATGGGCATGTGTACGCAATTACATGAATGATAAACTGTGTGATAACCCAGCGCTATCGGCCTCCCCGCCTGGAAATCATTCACCCATCGTTGGGTCGTTGTTCGCAATAAATAAATGAAAAGCTTTCGACGCTGTCGCAGCAGTCGCTTCCTGGGGCGACAGACACGCAATTGGGCAACTGAGCAGCTCAGCAATTGTTGCCACAGCAGTTGGCCACTTGTGGCAGCCAACCCCTCCCAACCAACCGCCCACTCTGGACACGAATGGACTGCATTAGTTGGCAATGCGGTTTCATTTTTGGCATTTCAATGCAAATTTCGTTTGTTCGAATTTGAATTCAGTTCGGTTCAGTTCAAATCGAATTTGCATATAAATTGTATTTTACAGTAGCAGCAAAAAGGGCACAGAGAAAACTGCTATTTAAATTTAGCACATTTAAGCAATTTAACAAAAATTAATAAAGAATTATAAATAAATTGCTATGGCAGAGTACGAAAATAAAACAATTATTATTATAATTCATTAGCGTAACGAAAAACCAACAAAATGGTGGTCGGAAAATAATGAAAATTTTGTCGGATTGAAGACACTTCAAATTTTCACGTATTGCCTTAATTTACCAATCACCTCAGAGCAGCTTTTCGCAGTTTTTCAGCCACTTTGACGTCATCAACGTCAAAAACCGCGGAGACCAAACCGAAAGAAAAGAAAAATAATAAAAGAATATAAAAATATATTTCAATTTCATATTTTTGTTTCCTCCTCCTTTGAGATTTCCCTTCTCTTTTTAATAAATTGTCTAAAACAAGCGTACGACATCATTCGTTGGAAATTTGCGGAAAATAGATAAAAAAAATATACATATATGTGTGTGTGTAGGTGTGGGTGTGTGTTCGAGTATATATCGAGTCGCTTTTCATGCCAGACAGATGATTATAGACGTATTGTGTTGCCAACGTGCTGTCGTGTGTTACCAAGGCTATTTACGTGTAATGCAAAACCGAAACTTTGTCGCCAGGTTACTCTTCAGAAAACTCACACACGCATAAAGCACGTGCCATTGGAAGGCGGCCGTTTGGGCATTTTGACGTGGCTGGAACACGAGGGGCGCCATTTGGTATTTTGGCAAGAGCAATGCAGTCGTGTGCCAAAAATACTAATTAATATATTTATTTGCTTTAAGAACGAACCAATGTACTGCTCGCTTGCTTCTGCTATATATGGTCGTGTAATTTGCATACCCTGTAATATACGCTCAAGGGTATATTAAGGTTTTAGAAAAAGAAATAAAAAAACATCAGTTACCTTGTAGCTGTTTATTCGCTTTAAAAGCATTACAGGGTATTTAGTGGACGACTTCTCCAGCATTACGCGTGCTGACTTGTTAATATTCATATTTTTGTAGGCGTCTGTTGACTTTTTAAGAAATTATTTTCGCTTAGCTGCGGTTTCTTCTGGTCCGTGGGCTGTGGCATGTGGCAAGTGAAATGTGCGCTGTGTGTTGCCGCTGCCCGTTGCCTTATGATCAACAGATGCTGCCTTTATGTCTATGCTGAAAGATTTCAAATAAAGATACACTAATAATACTCATAATATTGGCTAAAAGATTACTTAAAGCGAGCGGGGCATAGAGTGTATATCATTAGTCAGGGACAAGGTCTTTTTGTTGCCAGCTTAAAAGTATACTACAGTGAGACATGGGAAAGCATACACTATGGAAATATTTGTTGAAAATTGTTAGTAACACTGATATCTTCCCTTCCACCGCCTGATAATTTTTGATAGTTTTTCCTAGAAGCCAGGGCGTTTTCTGTCTCTCAGAAATCTAAAGATTCCCGCTAATTTATAGCTTAGTACAATTGTTTATTTAGCACTTTGCAGCTGCTGAGACAAATCTTGCAAACAGACCTAAAATTGAATGGGATGTTTAGACATTTTGTCTTGTTCTCAATTAGTAATTAGGTTATTTTGATTGTAAAATTGTTGAATCGGCGTACATAAATAGCCAGAAATAGAAGAAAAATCATGTGTTCTTTAATCATTTTACTATAAATTAGCATTGTACTTTTAGCACTTGTTCCTGTTTCAAATTCGCTGAAGCGTCAAGAGTGAGTGGCATAATTTAGTTATATGAACAATTAAATGTGGCAGAAATAACTAAAATGCTTTCAGGTGAAACAATACGCCGTTATTAACATTACCGTCTCAGGTGCGCGAGGTGAGCGCGAAATTTTTCAAATATTTCACACAGTGTCTCTCGCTCGCACCAAGTGTAGAGCGTTTTTACGATTTTCCACTTTTCATTTACACGCGCAGTGCCAAGAAAATTTAAATTTTAGTTTTTGTGGCGAGTAGAAACTGAAAATTGTTGAATTGTTGAAATATTTCACACAAATCAAATATGGTAGCGAACAAAATCCAAAATAAACAGGACCCTTGAGTGACTGGGTTAGTAGAAAGGGGGCGGGGCTGTTAGGTAGGGACGGGTAGGCGCCAGTGGGGTGTGTATAATTATAGCATTATTTATTGTATACGCAGCATAATCAAAACAAATATTGAAATCAAGCTGCTGTAATTAAGTGGAAATTAAGTGCAAAAAAGGCAGGTAGGCACAGCAGGTGTATACAGGTGTATGCGTGTGTGAGTGACCTTGACAAATGGTTAGCTTGAGTCTGGGTGGCATAGGCTCATTCGGCCCATTTACACGCTCCAATTAATGTCCATCGTCAGCTGGTAAACTAAACCTGTAACCATTTATTTTGGATTATTTATAGATCACTTGGCCATAACGCCCGATTTGAACCACACACAACCACAGAGACCCAACCACTTGGAGCTGCTGCCAGCACAGTCGAGTCTACGCAAATCCACAAATCTGCTGGTGAGTACAAAATCCCCAAATTCCAATTTAAAATTTCCAAATGCCAATCGAATTTTAATTGAAATACTTATTAAATACTTACCAGCAAATTAAATTCCAAATTTTCACAATTAAAGTGCCATTAAAAATGCTCAAAGTGGTCGAAAGCCATAAGAGTTTTTGTTTCGTTTAGCTCATTTCTATAAATTTAAAAAAGAATTCAAAAAAACTTATTTGTTTATACGAGTAAAAACAAAGGCGTATTTACTAAAATAACATTTAGAGGCGCTACTTTTTAAAGCAATTTTTAACCTCGTGACCATATAAAAATATATTTAAAAATTAAAGAGGAGTAAAAAACAACAATTGAGTTTTTATTTAACAAGTAAATATAAACAATTACTCGTTAGATTTGATAAAAATTCCGCGTGGGTTTCAGTTGAGTAAATACCCCAAAATGCATAACTAAAGAGACGCCTACAATTGTTTATATGATTTAAAAATTTTGCATAAATTATAAATAAAATTAAATATTGTTAAAAATAAATCTTATGAAGATTTACAACTATTTCCTAGAACTTTTTTTTGTAAAAGAGTAAAATTAGCAAAAGCAATAAAATTTATAAAATAAATATAAACAAAGCTTTAGATTTTTTACTACACAAATAAATTATAAACATATAATAAAATATATGATGAAAACATAGCTTATCCATTTTTTTCTTAGAAGCTGTTAAACACCTCATTAAAGTCTAACGAACATATCTAATACTTAATTATAGACATATTTTTATCGAGCCACGTTTTATGCTTATAATTTCCAAAGAAATCTAGTCAAAAATGTGACATTTTTTATTTACCCATAGTGCGATGTGGAGGATAAATCACCTGGTTCTCCCTCGTCGCCGCGTACGGAGATCACACAGCTAAAGGATCAGTTAGAGGCACAGGCACAGCAGACACGTCAGGCGTTGGGACAACTGATGCTGGTCAGGGAGCAGCTCATCTCGGAGACAAATGCGCGCATTGAAGCACAGGTAATCAGCGGAACAAATCATTTATATACCTTAAGCTTTATACCATTCTCCTCTGTCTCCTCCATCTCTTCAGGCACGCACACAGCAGCTGCTGCAGCAGAATCGCGAGCTGCTCGAGCACCTGGCATCGTTGGGCGCCTACAACGAGCAGCAGACCGCGGGTCTGACCTCGGCGAATATTGGCATGGCACCACAGGTGAGTCCGTACCTGAAACGGGTCAAGAGTTAACTACAGAGTTTATGTTGTTTTGCCCTTTGCCCACTTTCCATTTTCCATGTTCCCCTCTATCTTGCCATAAACAAATTGCGCTTTGATTTATGCCTTCATAATTTTGTTGCCTTAATTGTAAAACAATGCGAGTGAGAATTATTGAGGAAAAACAAGAAGCAAAAGACGAAGAAAAATACGAGAATACTAAAATACGATAAATCGTTTTTCTTCTTATATTTGCATGTTTATTTTTCTTTTGCTGCCCGTCGAGTTTTCTTTATGCGTTTTTCCTTTGCACGTTTCTGCTAACTCCGTTAATATTTGTTTGTTTGTTTGTTGTTTGTGTTGTTGTTATTGTTATTGTTGTTCTTCTTCATTGAATTGAATTGAGTTTTAGCCGGCAGTGTTAATTGACTTGACCATACCCTTTGTCCAACAGCAGCAGTCACAGCTGCAAATGCTGCTACAGGCGACCAGCAACAACAACAACCTGGCCACAATCAATCAGCAGATCAACAATCTGGGCAACATCAATCAGCAGCTGACCTCGCTAAGCCATCAGCTTAGCGGACTCAATCAGCAGAGCCAGAACCTACAGAATCTGCAGTGCCTGCAGCGCACCTCCTCTCCCACATCCTCCGCCCAACAGCAGGCACAACTGACGCCTCCAACACCTCCGCTCAGTCAGCCTGGAGCCAGCGGCAGTAGTGCGTATCCATCGATGAGTCAGCTGCAGAGCATAAGCAATCAGCTGCAGCAACAGCAGCAGCAACAACAGGATGCGCTCTCCAAGGACCTGTTCCAGGTTAATCAGGAGCTGTTGAATCGCCTGCAGGCGTTGAATCTTAATGCGAATGCTACCACAACGCAGGCACAGCAAGCAGCACAGGCAGCACAGCAGACACCTTCAGCCTCGCCCCACAACTCATTCTTCTTTGTCAATCCGTTGTCTTGCACTCCAGCCACGCCCACAGCGCTAAGCAACGCCCACAACAATAATAACAACAACAATGCCTTCAATTTTCTGGCCTCGCCGGGTGGATTGAGTGCTGGCAACTTGACGCCTTCGCCACTGGGCACTTTGAATCGAAATTCGTTCGCGGGCAGCAGCACTTTGAACGAGGATCTGCGTCTGAGCATCGAACAGAATCTGAACAATCTCGAGGAGCAGTTAAAGGTGGCCGTCTCCAATGGCAATCTGGCTGGCCTGGCCTGTGGCGGTGGCTCCACGGGCACTAGGGATACCAGTCGCAGCTCTTCCACGCTGGACTCGCCCTCGTCGCCGAGGCAACGCAGCAACAACAACTTGAGTCCTGGCAGCAGCAGTCAAAGCACCAGCACCACCACAACCAATAACAACAACAACAATAGTCACCACAGCAATAACAATAACAACTCACGGGAAACACGCTTCAATACGGTGCTACTAAGGGTCACCGATGAGGCGGGACACCAGCGAAAACTGTCGGCTACGCCCAGTTTTATAACCCGCAGCACCAGCGAAAAGGTGCCCAACCGCAGCCAGATGATGAGCCAGGTGCAGAGAACCGCTTGGGCCAGGCACACCACCAAGTGAATGTCCTCTAGTCCAAAGTCCTCCAAAAACTATGAGTAGTCTTTAGAGCTAAGTTTCCGTGTGAATGGCAGTGAGTGTGCGTGCGTCTGTATGAATGTCTGTGGTTAAAGAACGCGAGAGTAACAGTATTAAATTATAGCGCAAATTTCTAGTCATGCAAGAGTATTTTTCAAAACATTATCAAAACGATACTACAAACTGCAGCATATCAGAATAATATAATTAACAGAAAGGTAAACTATAAAAAAAAGTATTTTCTCTCCCCTAAAAGTGTCAAAGTGCATAGTTTTTAAGCTCAGAAAAACTATATATATATATACATATATTTAAATGTATTTAGTTAAAAACTATTTTGTATATTGTTGTTATTTAACATAAAACTTCCAGAATTGTTTGCTCAAAAAAAAAACAAAAAAAAAAAACGAATTGAAATTCAAGTTATAATAATTATTATGTCAATAGTAAAACAGCAATGTAATTAGTTGCCAGCAACTCGTAAATGTACAATATTATATAAAACATTATTTATTAAGCCACAAAACAACAATACATACAAACAACAACAAACTATAGCAATAAAAGCGTATATAAATAGTCCAAAACAAGTGTCTATTAAAGTCATATATAATCATTATATTCCGCTTTCTCGCCGACCCTTTACGCAGCATTGAACAATATTCCTAATGAGTTTTCAGCGGCAGCAAAAGCTGCAGCAGTAGTTGAGGAGTAAAAGTGCTGCATATTTTCACGCGCAGCGTAAAATTATCAAGTGAGCGGCCAGCAAAAAGTGATGCATACTTTTAAGCGTATTTATATTACGCATACTCAGTGCTGGGATAATGAATGACCGAGCGAGCAGTCAGTGCATAAATTTCGCGTGATAAATGAAAAATGATATCAAAAAAAAGAAAAGAAAAAAAAACAGAAGTGTCGCCTTTTCTCTCTTTACCTCCCCCTCTCTTGTTGGTGTTGGCGGACAGCAATTTGCGCACATAACTCATTTGCATAAATTTACACACTGACTTTTTTTTTGTTTCTGCTCGACTCATTTTCACAGCTCTCGTCGACGGCTAAAGTGGCTCGATGGTTTCAACAGCTACCATGGCACACCGCCTCACTTTCTCGCCCCGAAAGCGGTTTCGTTTCCGGCGACTCTCGTTCCGAGAAGTATCAGGAGGATCATTTCTATGGCGGCATTGTAAAGGAAACGGATGATTTATGCGATGAATTTCTGCTCGTAGAGGGCAGCAGCACCATTTGGACTAAGTTAAGCGCCAAAAAACGCCGTAAATTGCTGGGCATGCGTTTGGGCAAAGTGACAACATTTTAACTTGTCTGTTACCCTCCTCGGATTCCCCACAAAACATTCCCACTACCAACCGTAATGTGTGCGTTTATTAGCTGTTAAGTGAGTACTTTTTGTTAGACATTGCCCCTGAAGCAATGACAGTTTTTGTGGAGATAAGTAGGTAGTTCTATAGGTTAGCTAATATGAAAATCAATAGACTAAATGACCAAATTAACCCAATACGAACGACATGCTCATTGAAATGCCATGAACATACCCACACACACAGACAGACTCAAACTCACGTCAATACGTACATTAAGAAGGATAAAAATCAAAAGGGAGCAGTAAAGATACGAGTTAAGCGTAGACATAAGTCAATTAGCGAGCATAATGCTTAAGCTCAATGTGTATTTAAGTATTAATAAACTAAGAGAGAGTATTTCGCTTGTAAGACACACAAACACACATTTATACACACAGAAGCACAACAGGCCAGGCAGAAAGGCAGGCAATTCATTAGGTGGACAAACAGGTCGCATTTATCATACGCCCCATAGCACGAACGAAAACAAAACGAAACATAATAAAAGCCCCTCCGAAATTGCTGCTTAACTTGGCCAACTTTTCATGTTTGAGAAAAACTGGTTATTAAGCTAAGCAAACACTCAAACACACACACATGCAGAAAATTGCAAAAAGCATTAAAGGGAGCACAACGAAAGTGCTGCAGCTTCCTTGCGAATTTGACTTGCAGGGAAAATATATATGGCTAAGCAAATAAGCCAGGACATCCAAGCACAAACACCCTTGTGCCACCCTCTGTGTACATGTACACGCAAATGTTTGATATTCATAAATTTTTCAGCATCAAGTATTTTATACATAAATCGATTTCGCTTTTATGTGGCCGCCTTTTGTGTATTGCGAGTATTTTCGGTATAAACTCCATAAGTTTCCGTGCAGCTGCGGCAACTACAGACAATTGCCAGCGGGCTTACGTGGCGTATAAGTGATTACCTTACTGGGCTCTGGTTAAAAGGAAAAACCATTGAAAAAACCATGTAGTTAGCTTGAAACTTAAACGGAATCAAGAAATTTAGATCGACATTTTTAATAGATTTTAAATTTGAATAACTTAAAATTAAGCAAACAATTCATTTAGTTTAATAATTAGTTTAAGCGACAGACGATTTTCCTAACGATTTTAAGTGCATTTCATTCTGTTTTATAAAACTAAAGATACAAATTAAATTGAATTTCGAACAAATTAAACATTTTAAGTACGTAGTGTTCTTTTAGTTAATTTATGCAACAATTTTTTGAGACTGAAACTGAAATTTGTACTAAGCATAAATAGAAAAAGAGGAGAATTAAAAAAACACGTGCACAAAGACACTTACATACACACACACATACACAAACACACACACACACGTTCCATTAGAGCATTTTTTTGCGCAAAGCTATTTAATATTAGATTAGTTCTATTTTATGTTATTAAGTTCCGACAACAAAATAAAGTGAATAATAAAAATAAAATGCACTTGCAGTTTTAATTGCCAGTTGCAGTTGCTGCTGCTGTGGTTGTTGTTGCTGTTGTTGCACACTTTGCTGTTCAATTAATTTAACGTGCTTCGCATGTAGTAATAGCATATCAGCAGGACAACAGGACTACAGGACATGAGTAGAGAGCAGCGAACATAACACAGCAAGTGGGCTTGGCTGGCATTTAACAAGCGCACTCACTTTGGCTTCCAAAGGACGAGGGTACGAGTGGCTAAGGGGCAGTTGGAGGGGCGTTTGGCATATTGAAAATTAGAAAGCAGAAACCCAAGGCAATTCTCGGTGTGCGGTCATAATTACCAGCACTACAAGAAGAAGAAGCAGCAAACAGCAAGAGAAGCGCACTAATGGAGCGTTGAGCAAATGAAAAATGAAAAACACACGACATGCGATATTTTTCTGCTCGCTCTTTTTTTTGACACTTTTTGGGGCACAGGCCAGGACATAATTACATAAAGCTAAAAGGCATGTAAATGTTGTGACGACCCTGAAAACAGGAAGTTCATTTACACAAACACACGCACACGCAGACAGACAAGTAACACATTATACATTACACATACGCAGTGTGTGCACATCAAGCATGTGAGCTATGTGACAGCAACAAGAAACAGTTGAAAGTGCCGCGTGTCCTGTTTCGCAAGTCCTGTGCTCCTTCTCCGTCTGAACATGAACATCATTGCCATTCACATTTACATTTATTGCGTGGCTTCAGCGCCAACGTCGACGCGTTTAATTCACATTTTATTTACGCTTGTGTTGTAGTTGTTGTTGTTGTTGGTGCTGGCAGTTCGCGTAATTGTTGCTTCCTTGGAAAGGACATGGATACACTTGGCTCACTCGTAGTACGTTCGCGTTGGCGCTGCACGGCGGACGTGTTCGCGGCTCTCGACTTATAAATTGTTTTCAGTCTGACAATGCAAACGAACGAATACAGTGAAAATGTTCAACCCAATGTGGCAGCAACAACAACAGCAGCAACAGCAGCACTTGACTCCACACCTGCTGCCCTGCCTCGGCGTCCCAAGCCGGGTATACTGCGTCTGGACATTAACAAGCCACGACGTTCATCAGGTGGTTCTGTGGACTTCCGATGCGTGAGCGGTATTCCTGGCGGTGCTGGTGGTGCTGCTGGCGGTGTAGGCGGCACTGCCACTGGCGCCAACAGTGAGGTAAGTGAGCATGATTTAGTGTACACCTGGGAGTGCTTACGATTTGCTCCACACACGTGCCACATCAGCAGTGACAGCAACAACAAACCACAAGACCAAAAAAAAAACCTATAGCTATAAACAAGCCAAACAGCTGGTCAAGCAAGCCAAGCTGAGGCAGCCAAAGCATCCATCTTGGCGTGTTGGCGTGGCAGATTTCAGTAAGAGACTTTTGTAGAGGGATCTTGCACACAAAATAGGAGACGAAAAGGTGAATTAGTCCCTGAAGAAGATTAAAAGCGTTAACAGAAGAATTTTAGATTTTCTGCGTCGAAAGAAATTGCTGGATAAGTGCTTTCTTAAGAGATTTAAGAGACATGTCCAAGAAAAAAAACATTTTTAACTCTGTAAATAACACTTGCCTATATAAGTAAGTATTACTGGCATCTAAAAGTCATACTATTTACAAGAAAAAATTACTATCGAATCGATTTAGAATTGAACTAAGTTAATGTTAGAGAAAGCTTACTTGAATTCTGAGTGAAATCCTCAATTATTTCAACATTACAGTTCGTAGAAAATTTAACTTGACAAGTGCGATTTTAATTGATATTTTTGCAGTCTGGACTAAAGAAATAAGACATCAATAGTCTGGTTTACAACAAATTTTCATACAAACCATACCCAAGTTTTATTTCCCAAGGAAATCTTGAAATTACACCTAAAATGACTACTAAAGTAGTTGGTTATAAAATTTAAATGATAAGCCACAAAGCACTTAAGAACTGCACACACATTAGAGGCTAATGAAAAGTACATAATGACCTTTAAAACACAACATATTTAGATGTTCCTGATGAAATCATAACAGTGCAGCGCACTCTTTCCACTAGCTGTCACTGTCTGATTGACTGTCACTGTCTCTCCAACTGGGAGCAATGCATATAAAACTTAATGATGGAAAAGAGCATGCAGATGGTCAGTTAGACCGCACCCAGACACGCACAGTCATTAAGTCATAAAGCTAATGTCGAAATCTCAGCAAACCTGGCAGCACTTGCCTTGGCGCATAAGTGGGTCAGAGCACAGAAAACAGAGCACACAAAACAAAAAAAAATAAAAGCATATTCCTTCTGCCAGAGCAAACGAGACGAATTAAATTCAGAAATCCACACACTAAAACAGACTAAAGAAAAACAAATAAGACAAAAAAGATGGAAAACCAACAGGAGGAATTGGAAGTGGCAACCATGCGCTTTCTAACAGGCAGCAGCTACGAGGGAGCCTGGAATCCAGGCGTCCACATGATGGACGGTTTTGGTACATATCGGTTTCCCGATGGCAGTGAATATCGTGGCTGGTTTGTGCTGGGGAAATTCCATGGCTTTGGGCACCTGAAACTGGCACAACCCTATAGATTTACCATCAAAGGGGAGTTCGTGAAGGGCAAACTGAAGAGCATTGAGGACATGTGGTTCAACGATGGCCTTCATGTACAGGGAACCTTCCAGAATGGCGAGTTCCTCTGTGACGACTGGAACTATCTGACGCCTAAGGATCGCCGGTACCAGGCAGAACGATTCTATGGTCAACAACCGGTGGGACCCACCTCGTATCTGACCAGCAAACTCATGGAACGCAAGGTTCCTCCCAATTGCTATGATGCCGAGGAGGGCATATTCCATGCCAGAACGGGCTGGCTGGTGGACAGACCACAGCCCTTCTCCAAGACGGTCTATGTGAGCTGCACGGAGGAGCGCAACTGGATTAAGCGAAACTGTCGTGTGGCCCAGAAGGAAGACATCGTCGAACCACTGCCTGAAGTTTGTCGCAAAATAATCGAAAATAATCTGACAACGGAGGACGAGCAATTGGCAAATATTACGATGTACACGCCCGATAAGGTTATCAATCGGGATCGGTACTTTCCTAAGTTCTACAAGGACAAACCCGAGGCAGATCGCAGAACTGCAGATTTTCTATTCGCTGCCAATCGACCGGAGAACGCTCCCATCACCGCCACCGAGCTCTGCATCCATCGTCATTACGAGCGAGAGCAGAAACGCATCGAGGAGTTCACCAAGCTATGGCAGCGCAGTCATCCTGGCGAGCCAATGCCACCTCTAGACAGGGCACGACCCTGGACCAGCAGCTCAGAGCCAGAGAATGTGGAATCTGGTGCCACGGGCACTTTATCGCAGAGTCACTCGGAGGTGTCGCTCGTAGAGAATGTTAAGGATGTTTATGAAACGGCCAACTTGATGACCCAGAAGAAACCCGCAGATAGTCTTTATGTGGTGCAGTCCTTCATGAAGCGTCCTAACAGCTATGTAGACATTAATCGTTCCGTGTTTGAGATTTAAGAATCTATTCAATCGGTCAATGAATCAGATTCAAAAACTTTATCAATTTAAATTCAAGTATTGCAACACTTACAGTGAAAAGCAAGTCGAACATTATAAACGTAAAATAAAATGTGAAATGCGTTTGATGTTAAAATGTGATAATTACAGGGTATTTTACAGTTGGCAGTGAATGTACAGTGTTTGAAAAACAATCTAATGAAGCTAGTGACCAAAATCAGAATATCAAAAGCAAAATCCTGTCAGTAAAAGAAGCAATCTACTATTTAAATAAAAAGTTTGATTTTAAGCTGAAACAATAAAAGTTCTAGAAGTTGTTAAAGTAAATGAAATAAAGTTGAGCTAACAATTGTTGCCATGAATATAGCAAAACAAAGAGTAAACCAATCAGATCAAACATAATTGTTACTATTAGTTGTTTTGTCTAAGAAGTTTTTATAATGTAAAGGACAGACAATCAAAAATACTGAGTACACAAAATGGTTCAAGAAAGGGGAAATAATTGAGCAAAGCCCGAGAGGGTAAAGCTAAGCTTACTAGTTAGTCCTTTCAGAATAAATAGTTGTCAGCCCTTTGATATAAAAGGGTTAAGTTATAGGGAATGACTTTCAAAGTAGACTTCATAGATTTCAACATCTAAAATCAATTTATTTGAGTGGTAATCATGTTGGTAAAAAGACGAAATTTTCTCTGCCTCCCCATTAATCATTTGTTTGTCAGTTTACGTTAAATATTCAAGTTGTGTTCACATATATTATAAACTTTCTACATTTATAGGCACTCGTACGCTCTTTTATCCTCCCTTGTTTATAGTTCTTTTGGTCAGTTATGTCAGAACGGAAATCGTCAAAACGAAAATCGTCTAAGCTGATAAACGAATTCGTGTTCCCGACAGGCACCAAGTTTCTAGGCACCTTGGACAAGTTGGGCATGCAAGGCTTAGGTCTCTACACCTATCCAGATGGTACAACATATGTGGGGGAGTTTGAAGACAATCGGTTTCATGGCAAAGGCACCATAACTATGCCATATCCGCATTGTGTTTGCTTCGATGTGTTGCACCATCACGGATCCTTGGAGAAGATCAATAGCATGTCCTTTACCGACAAACTGCCAGTGAACGTCGACTTGTGTGACGGTGAACTCTCCTTTGACAACTGGGAATACTGTACCCACAAGGATCGTCGATTTGCAGACGAGATGAACGTACCAATGGAGGCGGTGGGTCCTCTCAAGTACCAGAGCAGGGAGGGACCCAATCCGCCGGCATTGGGACGGAATATCTTCGATTTAGGCTTCGGAAAATACAATCGCCTAGGGTGTGTGACGGGAATGCCGAGTCACATGTTCGAAGAACGCGAATTCTATATTGGCTGTCCCGAGGTGCGTTCCTGGATTCAGCACAACTGTCGCCACGGTGAGCTGCAAGGAATCCAACTGGATCCGAATATCATGGCGCAATTTGCACGTGAAATACTCGAAAATAACTTGGAGAATGAGCAGGAGCTGGTAGATACTTCACGGCCAGAAGTTGCCTTCACACAGCTGCCCAGGACTCAGAAATCTAAAAGATCCATAAGTCGTGAGACTTCACTGTCGGCCGTAGAGGCGTGTCTGCGTCTGAACAGCTCCAGCGAAACTAGCAGTACCAGTTTGGGGGAACCCATGCCAAAGAAATCCTCTGAGAATTGTCTTTGCCAAAACGAGAAAAGGAAAATTGGGATTGAGTATGACGTATGCCGCATAAACTGATCGAAGTGATTTGAAGGAGACATGTCTTTTCTATGACGATTAACCCAAATTCCAGTCGTGTGTTTACGAATGTATTTCAATATTTTGTGGCTGTCATTTCTGGGTCAAAGCCATATAGTAAAATATTGCAGAGCCCAAAAGGCGTTGTCCCCAATGCTTAAAAGTGTTTGATTTACGGCAAAACAGCGACGAAGTCAAAGGAGCAACACCTTAAAAACTGCAATCGAACATGGAAATCCACTTAAAAGCCGTGTGTCTGTGTGTGTGTGCGGTGAGTGTGCAGAGTGGGTGTGGCAACTGGGTCAGTAGCTCTAAACGCCTCTTCTTCCTTGTGCTTCTCCTGGCCAATATCTACTCAGGTTGCAGCTGTCAGAGCGGCTAATGAACCCATAAAAATCCACCAAATTATGCTACACGTGTGCGACATGATTTTCATTCGATGAAAAGCGGCCACTGCGGGGGCTGTGGGGGCTGTGGGGGCGTGGCATGAAGGGGGCGAAAGTCATCACACAACACGCACAGATAAATTTGTGCGTTAATTAAAAAGTTAGCAAAAACTAGTAGTGAAAGCTATAGTTGAACGAAACGACTGTTAAAGACCCTGTACCGGTATTGGCAGGAGTCTGAACAAATAGTCAAAGATAACCATTAAGATATACTTCAGATTTACTAACTAGTTCTTATTCGACCATATATTAACCCCCTTCCGAGAAACCTAGTGAACCCTCTCACCTCCGTCAAGCACACGGTCTAAAGCGAAGAAGAAACTAAAAGTAGGCAGAACTTCATTTAATTAAAAGGCCAGTCAGCAGAGCTAAACGATAGGAAAATCTGGAAAATCCCAAAAAGAACAGCAAAAAGCCAGAAACTAAATGCGAAAGCGAAAACGGAACACAGACGAAGACAAAGACACGGCTCAAAAGCGCTATAAGTTATATGAAAACATATTTCAATACTGGGCGTGGAGTAAACTATAAGTATGTGTGTGTATGTTAGATGTGTGTGTAGGTATTTGTGTGTGCTTGTTTTTGTATTTTTTTGCGATTTTCTTTATCAACCCTTGCATGTTTGATTTTCATTTACATGCCAGTGGTCAGTGGTCGGTGGTCGGTGTTTGGTGGTCAGTCCAGCGCTGGACAAGAATACAACGTGACTCAATCCTGTCCCCACACACACACACACACACAAACACTATACCTATCTCTCTCTGTCTGTCTCACTGCGAAATGAACATTCAATGGCCAAGTCAAGGAGCTCGTCCTGCGTTGTCGTTGTCGTTGTCCTGCAGAACTGGTTACACCCGGTGTTGTTATCACATGCCGCTGGCGATTTTAACGCTCATTCGTCTTCGTTTCAACTGGGCGAGGAAGTAAACGAGTGGGTCAGACACCTGGCTAGCTGCTCACCTGCCTACCTACCATCCTTGTGTCCCCTTCTGCCACCCTACCCCAATACTCTGGCTCGTGTCTATGTAAATTCCTTAACGTTCATTGCTTTAGAGTGTGTGTGTGAGCGAGTGTGTGTGTGTTTTGGGCACGTTTTGGCTTTGATAAGTCCAAGTTCTGGGTGGAGTTTTTTTCGCATTGCTTTCTCGGTCTCTGCGCTTCATTCATATTCATTCATTATTAGAAAAAAATTTAGCTATGTGTGTGTTGGTTTGTTGGTGTGTGTGTGTGTCTGTATGTGTGAGTGTGTCGCGTTGTCCTTTTGATGTCCTGGGCTGAACGAGCTGGCTAGTTCGCTAAGCCGTTCAGTCCGCGCACAAGGCTGCTACCAAGCACAACAACTCAAAACCAAAGATTTAAGACTTGTGCAAATAATAAAAATATAAACTTTTACATACATAAGCTAATTAAAGTGACTAGACAGCGTTTTATTATAAATAACGCAGTGTGGCCAAACAGTTACTTAAAGTTTAATAAATCATAAATAGAACAACTCGGGCGTCACTTCGCCACATCAGTTATCCGTGACTTGGGCACCGCCATGCGACTTGGACAAGGATAAAGGAGGCTGGCAGATGCAGAGCAGTGCCGACGAGCGCAGAGAATACTATCGGGGGCAAAGAGCAAGAAGGTGAGTACGGGTAGGATACTGAAGTTAGAGGAAGACAATGAGAAAGCATTTAAAGTTGACTCTCTTTACTTTCATACACATAAATCACTTGTCTGCTTGCAGAACTACTTCACAGGAGGATAACAGATCCTGCGAGCTAAACGGTATGAAAATAGTAGAAATAGATACATTTAAATTGGAGGAGATCAGAGTTAGCTTAATAGTTTATGTTTCACAGAATTGCACGCACATAACCAAAGCAGCGACGCCGACAGTAGTGTCTACAATCAGAACGAACCACCGCAGTACTTGCACCACTTATATCACCATCCACCACAGCAAGAGCCACAAAATGGCGCTGGCGATGTGGACGATGAGGAGGACTACTCCATTTCCGTGTCTGCGATAATGCAGAGACGTGCCAGTGTGCGTGGCTATCGAGGCAAACGCGGAAGTCGCAGCTCGCGAAGAGCATCGAGTCCCATGGACCACGTCCTGGACAGTGTGGAGCGGAGACGCTCCAGTGTGTACACCACCAGCTCTGGCAAGTAAAACATCAAGTAGAAAGGCCTCAAATGGCATTCAAGCGCTACGTGCCTTCATTTAGTTTTGGAACGTGGTCCACATGGCGTATGTGTAATGTGCTCAATTTACTTACAGAGGAGGGCACCAATCAGGAGTCCACGCAGGAGCAAATCTTTGAGAATATACGCCTGCATAAGGAAGTCATACAGTCGGTCAAGCTACAGCCATGGCCCATACGCAAAAAGCTTAAGCTGGTGCGACAGGTAAGCACGAACCACAAAATCAAGGGACCCACTGGACGTATTTGCCATTTTACACGCCTTGGTCTTGGCTCCATTAACTTCGATCTCATATGTGCCAGTTTAATGTATTTATTTTTTCTTGTACTCTGCCTCGTTGACAGGCCAAAACGTATGTGGCACGCCACGAGGGGGCGTTGCAGGAACGCTTTGCCATGTCACGCAGCACCAGAGATTTGTGGGCGAGGTTTAAAATTTTAATGGCAGCGGTAAGTGATTTCTGCTCACACAAGACACTCTCACACTTTAAACTCCCCAAACTACAAAATTCTTTAGTTAAATAGTTCATAGAAAACATATGTAAAAGATTATACAGAAATATGAATTAATTTCATATTTTTAAACAACCCTTTTACTGCTAATTTCCAATAAATCCGCCATTAGATTACTTATGCAAAATATGTTTAAAAGCGCATAATAAAGTGCTTAAATCAAAGACAGTTTGATGGGTAGAGCAGAGGAAATCGGCCAAAGGAGTGTTCTACGCCATAACAAGTTGTGTTTGCTTTAGTCCATGCACCCAAGGCCCAAGAAGGACCAAGTCCAAGTGTCCTGCATATAGTTATGCTTATCCAATTTATGGCAACTCGAATAAATCTGCGCACACACATAATTCACCAACTTGTCGACATGCTACATGAAAACCAATTATAATACCCGTAACCCATGCTGAGTTTGTATTCCGACAGATTCATGCATAACTCATGTAGTCCCCGTACTCCATTTGCTGTACTCTTTCTCTCTGTTCTCTTTCTTCTTCTTGTTGTTATGCTTCCGCAGCGATGGCGGCATTGGAAACGGGAAACCACAAGTTTTCTCACAGTGCTCATACCCTGGGAACTGCGCATCAAGGAAATCGAATCGCATTTCGGCTCCGGAGTCGCATCCTACTTTACATTCCTCCGCTGGCTCATGTGGGTCAACATCATGATTGCCATTCCTCTGGTGGCCTTTGTTATTGGACCGGAGGTGAGTTCGTTTCAAGCATTGTAATTGCAATCTCCTCCACTTTTTGCAATTATTAACAATATTTTCTCTCATTTTTCCCTATCGTTCTTTCATTGCCTTCTTAACTGTACCTTCCCTCTCTCCCTTTAGTACTTTGCGACGAAGCATGACGAAACGGATCCGCGCAAACGCATGTCCGAACCGGAATTCAAAGTGGCCGGTAATCTTTTCACGTTCTGGGAGTTCGAGGGTTACTTGAAGTATTCGCCCATGTTTTATGGGTGAGTTAAAAGTGCAAATTTTGTAGGGTAGCAGATTATATACCTTCCTAAGCTCAATTCCAAATTATACGTTTATCACTTTTTAAAGTCGGAATAACTTTCCAGGGTATAAAAATAACAACTTTTTGTTAGCATAATCAACAAATTAAATATATTTTTAGTATCCTGTTAATTGTGAATCTCTTCAACTCTCCATCTGTTCCTCTGCTTGGCTCTTTATCACTTTATCTGCTTTGTTTCTCTTTTGTTTCCCCGCACAGATATTACTCGAGCACTTCCGGCATCAGCACATCCGGCTATAAGCTGCCATTGGCCTACTTCCTCACCGCCGTGTTGGTCTATATCTACAGCTTTGTGGCCACGCTGAGAAAGTGAGTATGGTCACTGCTGGGCAACGGGATAGGGGTATGTTTACCCGGGAGGGGGTTGGGACACCTAACGGAACACTTCATTAAATCTCTGAACGTCGAAGCCACAAAAGCAAACTAAATGCCAAAAATGGCCGTTAATTAATTAAGCGAACGTCGCGCTGATTAAATAATACAAATCTACGCATTGGGCGTGTCCTTCTGCAGTGAAGGGGCGGGAGAGAAATAGGAAAAATAGAAGGAGGAAACCTTGTTTTTCCTATGAGGAAAAAGTTGGTCATTATGATTTACGCACGCATGCGGCGAGACACGAGACAAACGGCAGCTGTAGCAAGTTAACTGGACAACAAAAGGGGCAGGATGTGGGGTTAGGAGTGAAGCAAGAGCAGTCAAAACGAAGGAAAGTCGAGACGTAAGATAAACGAAGGGTGGGAAGGAGACTCGAAACGTAGGAGCTTCAAAGCAAAGGAGCATGGTAGAATATAGGGCGTGTCATGCCCACAACGAGTCGCTCCTTTTAATGGCTTTGTCGGCATTATGTTGATTTCGTAATTGAACAAAGTAGCAATGTCAACAGCTAAAGGATGGCGATGACCTTGCCACTTGTGCTTGCCACACGTTTGTGGCACGTGCGCGGCATGCGTGAATTTTATCCCCTCCACCGACATCATCGTCGTTGTCATATTTATGCAGCATTTGGCTGCCAGAATTTGTGCGCAAATTATGGCTTGTAAGCCAAGTTGCAACAGCGAAAACAAAACAAAAGAAACAACTTTCTTTTCATTGTTTCCATTTCTTTTTGTTTGTTTTCCTTTTGTGTTTATGCAGAATGGCGGAGAATTCGCGCAACTCGAAACTTTCCTCAAAAGATGATGAGTGTGTGTTCTCGTGGAAACTCTTTACTGGCTGGGATTTCATGATTGGTAAGTAGCAGGCAGCAGTTGGCAGTTGTCAAGTGGTTGATAAAGCAACCTGATTACAAGCGCTTTTATCACCCACATAGGACACGCTGAGACGGCACATAATCGGATTGCATCCGTTGTGGTTGGCTTCAAAGAAGCGCTGCTGGAGGAAGCTGAAAAGAAAAAGGATAATCGCAAGTATGTGTCGAGTTGAAATTCCGTGTCAATTGCAGTTTATAAATGAGCATTCACCACGTTTCTATACCCACACAGTTGGCGAGTGATTTTACAGCGGATATTGGTTAACATTCTGGTCATGGGACTGCTGGGATTATCGGGTGCGACGGTGGTGCTGCTGGTGAATCAGTAAGTAACTCCAACTACATTTTAGTCTGAAATCCTTTTCTGTTTGATCGACAGTTAGTGATTTAGTGTAGACAAGAGAATTCAATGAGGTTTCACCGCAGTTTTCCTATCGAAGTGGGCTGTTTTTCCGCCCAGTCTTTTAACGCTATTTTCTTAACTTCAGCTCTGAGGATTTGGCCAAACACGACAATTGGCTTAGTCGCAATGCGGTAAATGTGACCATGACGTTGTTGTCGTTTTTTCTGCCCATGATCTTTGAGGCACTCGGCTTATTCGAAAACTGGCATCCCAGACAACAGTTGCGACTACAATTGGCACGGTAAGCAGCACCACTAAACGAAGCTAAACCATTTAATAATCCCATTCCTCTCCGACTTATTCAGCATTATGATACTGAACATGTTGAATTTGTATTCGCTGATGTTCTCCTTCATCTACAAGATCAACAGCAAGGAGAAACCACTGCAGATGCTGAAGCTGGAGAACGAAACGAACACACAGGAATTGCACCACCTTATGAGTTCCATTGCACAACTTCGGGCAATGACAACTACAACACCACTTTATGGTGACAGCACCTCTGAGGGATATTCGGAGGATTTTACCACCACAACACCTTGGGCGGGCGATGCCAGTGGCACCACCGACGCCTTGTTCTCCAGCACTGCGATGGGTGCTTTGATGTCCACTTTGCAGCGGATAAAGTGCTACAATGTGACTATGAAATGCTCAAAACCACGACATACTCGCATATTTGTGAGCCCCAAGAATATAGCCACCACATTAATGCTACTCAATTTGACAACGAGCTCCATGTTCGCGACCCCAACCACCGAAACAACAACCACAATATGGACAACTCTGCCAACAACAACTACAGAAGCTACCACGACACCTTGGACAACATTGCCAACAACAACATCACCAACAACCACAAAGGCAACAACGACAACACCGACCACAACTAGTACAACAACGCCTGCAACCACTTTACCTACCACAACAGCGAGTACAACCACCGCAAGCACCACAAGCACTACAACAACAACCACCGAAGCGCCTTTTACCACCGACGAGTCCTCCTACGACTATGGCAGCGACGAACCACAGTTGGGCTCCTCCAGCACCACCACCACCGCAGCACCAGGCAACGACAGCTACTTCAACTATGTGGATTATTTCGAAGGTGGAGAGTTACCGGATGCAGACGATGAACTGTCAACCACCGAGCAATCAGATGATCCACTCGCTCAGGTGCTGTTTCAACTGGATGAACAGCCACCGAAATCACGCAAGAGGAGACAAGTGGCTGAGGTGGCACCACCCGTTTGGCACACCAGTAAATACAGTCGCAGACATCGCAATGACTCCGCTGTGCTGCCCGAGGCAACAACGCCAGTGAACAGTCCACCCAGCAGACCGATCTACAGGCCACCACCCCCACCACCCTACAGGCCACCACCGTATAGACCACCAGTGTACCGACCAGTGGTGCCAACAACCACAGTACGACCTGTTAAGCGTATCCTCAGCGAAGAAGAGTGGAATCGTTTGCTGAATCAAGTGCGTAACGGCAGACCAACCAAATGGAGCACCACTAGCACCAGTACAACCACTACTACCACCACCAGGAGACCTACAAGACAGCCCATCACGACCACTAGAAGAACAACAGCGAGCACCACTGAAGAACCTACAACAACAACGGATAACTACAGCACAGAAGGAAGCAGCACCGCCAGCAGCAGCACCACAGAGGAGTACGAGTTCACCGATCGCTTTGGAGCCACTGTAACTCCCTACTACGTTAACTATGATGACATACGAAGTATTGGCAGCACAGTATACTACGACAACGACGAGGAACACGAAAATATGGAGGACTGTGTCATAACCTTTTGTCCTAAGGAGAATGAGGATATTTTTGGTAGCAGCACCACAGCGGATGGACTGGAAACCACGCTCAGTGGGGATGTGAGACAGCCAACCACCGTGAAGAAGACACCACTGGAAGTTAAACAATTAAGGCTCAAAGAGGTGCAGCAAGCTCTCATTCAAATCCAAACCAATCTGACGACAATGTGCTGGGAAACATCCCTTGGACAAGAGCTGTCAAAGGTCATCGTCTTTGATGGGGTAAGTAAGGGAAGCAGAAGCAGAAGCAGAAACAGAGACAATGATAAGATAACTCAAAAGACAGATGACCTCAGTGTCTGTCCCACTCCCAATCACACCCACACACACATACACAAACACAGTTTAAACACAAATTTATCATCATCATGAGCAGCAGCTATCAATTTCCTTTTCGACAGTCAAAATTGTACCCACTTCCTGCAGCACCACTAAGAACCTCCAGATAAACAGCTGCTGTTCCTGTGCACATATCAAAATCTATTTAACTTGAAATATGATTGAACTTTAAAGTGAACAACAACCACAGCCATGACAACAACCACAACAACAGGGAGCCACTTACTCGATAGCGTGAAATCCCGTTTAGCTAAATTGTCCGGAAAATGCTGTAGAAAAAAAATTTGTTTTCCCGTCTTTTCCATGCAAAAATCTGAATTTTTGGCTTGGCTTGAAAAGTTAAGTGCTGAGATAAGATATTTTTAATAGGCGAAGTTTAAATACCCTGGCTAGTACAATGATAGAAGAAAGGTGTTCTCAAAGTTTAAATTCCTCTGAATTATTTTACAAAATTTCCTCAATTTACTTTTGGTAGACTAAAAACACTTCAAAGTCTAACTCAAAGTTCAATTTGTATTCAAAAACTTGTTGAGGAATAAAGTATAATTAAGAGAAATTTATAGCAACTCCTCGGAGATAAAGTTTTCTTTTAAACGATTAGGGTATATCATAACGACGCAGACAGAGCCAAAATGTATTTTATCATAATAATCGCTCTCTAGAGTCTTTTGACCCAATACACAGCTGGTATTTGCTTGGCATTGGGCACAATTTATACTCATCAATGGCAGCATTTGCATAGGAAACATTTTTTAACTTTTGCCATCGATTTTCAAACTGTTTTCTTACTTTTTTCTCCTCTTTCTTTACTTTCTTGTAGCTTTGTTGGCTGAGTGTCGATTGGCCTAAGATTTGATTGTGAACTTAAAGTCTAATCGCAAACAAATTCATGGGCTCAACTCGGTCAAATTTTCAGGGTCGCCCAAATTTTCCTTCTTGTCCTCTTTCCATTTTCCTGCCCCTGTTAAACAGCTTAGGATAAAAATGAAAAAAAGGCATACAATTTGATTATGTTGATACATATTTTGTTGTTGTTGTTGCTGTCATCTGGACATGGCGTACATAATCTCTATTAAACGATTTGGGCACATAAATTAAACAAGTTACGAGCCTTAAGTTAAGCGCCTTTATGCCTTACGCATAACAAAATTTTAAGCTTAAGCTTCAGTTGCTTTACGTTAGGTTAAGACCCAATTGGGGTTTTGTGCCATGTGCGGTTTTGGTTACATGGAGGCAGCTCCCTGCTCCGGCCGCCTGCCTCTCCTGTTCCACTCGGCTCTCCAGGTACGTGTTCGTGCATGAATTTCGGTTAGAAAATGAATGGGGTTTTTGGTCAGATAGTTTGCAGCAGTAGTGCGACCAACAAATCAGCCATAAACATGTCTCGAACTACATGACTAGGAGCAGGATAAGTTTGGTTAACAAGACTCGCAAATACCCCGCTACTGGTAAAGTTGTCCTACTTAATTTGAAGTTGTTCCTAACCCTTCCAAGCTTAACCCCATTACACCGCTTGTGTTCGACCGAAATGCACAGGGTATGCAGAGACAATGCACTGTGTGGCACTACGTGTGGCGAGTTTTAAGTGTGTGTCCAATGCAACTTCATTAGAACATCCTTTTACCCACCTCAGCTCAAATATACTTCCATCGCCTACGTCTGCTCTCTTTGTCCTATTACTTTTTACCTACTACTTTTGTCGGTTGCAGCTCATGTCCATTGTAGCGCCGCTATGCATCGACTTTCTGCGCGCCCTATTCGTGCGGTATGTCAATCAAAACTGGTGCTGGGACATGGAGAAAACATTTCCGCAGGTAAGCGTTTGAGAGAAGGAGTAGGAAATTTCATTCACATCTCCATTCTCCTGTTCTCATGCTTAACCTCAAACAACGACTGTGACTAATGGGACGCTTTGTGTTCTGTGGCGCCTGACATGCAGTATGGAGACTTTAAGATAGCTGAGAACATCCTGACATTGATTAATAACCAGGGACAGGTGTGGATGGGCATATTCTTCTCACCCGGCCTGGTGCTCATCAACCTCGTCAAATTAATGATTATGATGTACTTCAGGTCCTGGATCGTCCTCACTTGCAATGTGCCCCACGAGGTCGTTTTCAAGTAAGTAGTCCAACTTTTTCTTTGATCAAAGCCTTTGCTCAATCAAAGACTTTTTCTGTTTTTCGCAGAGCCTCAAAGTCAAACAACTTTTATCTGTCCCTGCTGCTGACCATGCTGTTTCTCTGTGTTCTACCGGTGGGCTATGCGATTGTCTGGCTGCGTCCCTCCTGGCACTGTGGTCCCTTTTCCGAGTACAATCGAATCGCTGAGTTTATCACAAATACCACCCGAAATGCTTTACCCAAGTAGGTTCAACTTAAAGCTCATTCAGTTCGCAGTTAATAATTCCTGTGCTTCACCGCGTTCTAGGCAACTTCATGAGCCACTGGACTATCTGACATCCTCGAGCACTGTGATACCACTGCTGCTGCTTCTCATACTCATCATCTATTATCTTATATCTCTGACGGGCGCTTTACGCGAGGCTAATCAGGATCTGCGCACACAATTGCAGAAGGAGCGTGAGGAGGAGCGTAAAAAGATTTTCAAAGTTCCCGAGGTTAAGCAGGCGGAACCAACGGCAACAACACTGACAAATCGCTGGCGCAAAGTGCTGGAGGCATCGTCCCCCGTCACGCCCACACAGCCGCCAGATTTTGACACCGAGGAGTACAAGAATCAGGCCAGGAAAGGTGAGTACTCAACATAACTTTTGCCTTAGGACTTTTTATAAGTTTACCGTGCTCGTGCTTCCTGCAGAGCTCATCTCACGCATCATGAAGAAGGCGCTGCGCAAGGGTTCAGCCACCTCCGACGAGGATTCGGTGCGTCGAGACGATGACGACACGGACACTGAGCACCAAGACTCCCTGCCCCACGACGAGGAGCCGAAGGAACCCAAGCGTTTTGGCCTGTCACGATTGCAGCAAATCCGACGTACCCGGAAACCCTCTCTCGTGGATATCGTACAGATTGCCAAGCAGGAGAGAGCTCGTTCCGGTTCCATTGTGGCAGCAGCATTGGCAGCCGGTGGCAGTAGTCCTGGAGCCGACCACTTTCCACTGAAGGAGCCTCATCCCAAGACCCGCTTCAAGGTGGACAAGCACGAGCGAAAGGAAAGGGAAAGCTTTAGGGAGAAAAAGGAGCACGAGCGGAAGGAGAGGGAGAGCTTCAGGGAGAAAAAGGAGCACAAGCATAAGCAGCCACCGCCTTATGAGCCGCACAATGAACATGATCCGGAGACCAATTCGCGAGTCGTGATTGAAAGGAAAGCCAGCATGTTACGTCACAAGCGCGACAAGGAAGAGCAAGCAAAGCCCACAAATTCGGAGCAAGAAAATAAGTCTGTTGAGCCGACAGCACCAGAGAGTCACTTTCATATCGTGGACGAGAAAAAGCCTCCAGAGCAGGAGGAGCCACAGGAGCGACCGATAAAGGAGCTGACAGCGCCGGTCAAGGAAGGCGGTACTTTGGAAGGTTTAGGACTAGGCAAGTTCAAGTTCCGCAAACACAAGTCGAAGACCCATAATGTGGCTGCTAGACCAGAGCCCGAAGTGTTCAAGTTTGACGACAGAAGTCTGGAGAAAACCAAGTCCGGTGAGATTCCCCAAGTGCCCAGCTCAGATCACTTAAACAGCGAACTAGCTGGAAGCAGCGGAAGTGGAACTGCAAGTGGCAATACAACAGTTGTGGAGCCCAATCCACTTCCCTCTCCAACGCCCAGTCTGGGGCACAGCCTGGGACACAGTCAGCGCCAAGTGAATGCAGAGAAACTGGCGGCGTTATCCCGTCAAGGACGCAAAAAAATTGGTTCCCTATTGGCTCTGGTACGCGAGGCTGTTAATCTGAAGAAGGACGATGTTGAGCAAGGGTCGGACGAGTCCCCGGGACCAACAACGCCCACATATCTGGCATACACACCGCCACCACCGCCATCTCTGTTGTCTAGCAACTCTAGCGCTACGGCTCTAGAAATGCCGCCCACTCCGGAACCGGATTCACCCACGCCCAGTGCTCCACTACAGTTTGGCAGCAGTACATCCTCCTCAACGAGTCGTCCAAGTATTAAGCCACCAATACCACCAGCCTCTGCATCCACACCCACTCTAGCTACCATGGATGATCTCGAGGAACTGGATTTACCAGGTCCAATAACTTTCCCCAAACGAAGTGCTTCCCAGCGACGGCGGGTCACTCGACAGGACTCCCAAAGTTCCATTTGGTCCGATAATATACCCATTATTACCATCAGCACTACCGGCAGTGATGAGTGCATTGTAGAACCCGAGGTAGCTTCCAATCTCCACGTTAATGGATTACCAGAGGGCAGAGACTCACCCGGGCCCACTGTCAATATTATTAAAATTAACATTGAGCCCAGCGAAGAGGAGGAGAAATAGTTTAATCATTCCCAAAGTGTCCTTAAATAGCCTGATTGTCTTCTTAGTCAATGAATTTGTTTAGTCTATTTGCAATTTAGCTTAAAACTTGTTCTGAACAACAAATCTTAGCAAAAAAAACTCTGTCTATTCTACAACATGTCACTTAATAAAAATAGAATGCTTTCCTTTAAAATTATTTATGTAAACGATTTATTTATTTCAGCCACACTAACGGACAATAAATTTACGCATTGCATATCATTCAGCTCATTGTAATGTGTCTTGAAGATGCATGGCAATCAGCTTTTTATAATACAGTTTGAATAAGCAAATCATGTCGAAGCAATCAGTCTTTTATAGTATGTATTGAACTTGCTTTTCATGATATAGCAAATAGCTTTAAGTGACATGAAAAAAAGTTGCGCTTTAAAGCTGAATTGTGTGAAAGTTATTCTGATAAATAATATTATAATATAACAGTAGAACAACAGCCGATGCAACTGCATCATTTGCTCAAGTTACATTTTAACGTATAGCAAACTCAGAGCAAAAGTTCAAATTACATTTGAAGTAAGTGAATACAACATAAATTTGACACATAAAATTGGGAGTTCCCGCAAAATAGATGTTTACACTAAACAAACATGTGATGTTATTGGAATATTAACTAAAGCTTAATAAATTCGCACGTCAAGGAGCAATATTGAGAAATAGAAAAGAGTTAAAGATCTGCTTATATAAAAAATATATAATTTTATATTTTATAATTCATGTTAATTTTAAGTAAATTCAATTAATCTGGCTTTTGTGGCTATGCACTCTCTTGCTACTCACACTCACCCAAATATTCCTAATAATTCATCAAAAACGCGATTACAGCTTTCTAATTATAGTAGTCCAATCACTATTCATTCAAAAACTTTTTTATTTTAGTAAATCTTCTTTTATTCAAAGTATCTGTAGTTAAGTTTAGTCAATGAAACTGAAAGTGCCTTAAGCTTTTCGAACAACGAACTCTTATCAGTTTGACAGCGATAACCTGCTAGCTGGCAAGAGGCAACTAAGTCCAAAAGTAGATCACTGAACACAGCCTCCGACTCCGATAGTGCTGGAATTAACAATTTATGTATGTATGTACGAAAATGAAGAGCACACTTGTTTAACAGATAAACAAATCTCATTTCAACTTATATGTAATTGTGAACACGAGTACGTCGTATAGATACACCAAAAAAAATTGTCAGAAATAATTGAAACTTTAAACTTTGTTAATGCCAAAAAAAAAAGACAATTGAACATTAATTCATAAATCTGCAAAATATAATTGCCGGTTCAAACGGAGACCAAAAGAGCTTTGCAACGATCGCGCTCAATTCACAGCTACATTGACACAACCACAGCTGCAGCTACGAGATACGGGATACATGTTGAGAGTTTCACTCAACGAGAGTCGAAATCGAGAGCCGAGAGATAGAGAGACAGAGAAAGAGACAGAGTCGCTGAGCGAACGGGGCCGCATTCCTCTAGAGTCTCGAGTCAGTTGAGCATTGGACGTCCTCGTTAGCGGTTGCCTTCTGTCTTCTGTGCGGAGTAAGTGCGACTCCGTAGTCGCTAAAGTGTTGTGTGTGTGTATATATGTACACACTTATATATATATTTCTGGTGTGGAGGAGTTTTTCTTCTGGATCGCTTCCGACTTTTTTATATAGTTGCTGGCACTTTTCGGCTGTTATTTGCTTTTAGCTGCGACAGAAAAGAAAACCTTAAGATAAAGAAAAGTGTTTTGTACTGCATGGATGCATGTGTGCTTGAGTGTGTATGTGTGTGTGTGTTTACTCAAAAGGTTCTTGCCTTCGGTCTAGTGATACAATTACAACAAACAAATGAAACAACAACTAAATAAGACCAGGCAAACCACGATGATAATACAATGTACTCGTAATTAAACCTGCAGATTCAGCAGAAAACTGATCGGTACCCGTGTGTGAGTGCAAAGTACTTGACCAACAAAAAAGTTTTTAAGCCAAAAAACGAGGAAAAACGAAAAATGAAAGCAAATGCGATGACAAATGCAAATGTGCTTGCAGTTGCAGTGGCAACTGAATGTGATTTCTTGTTTCTTGTGTTGCATGCAACATATGTGAACTATTTATAAACCAAATCAAATTTTGGTTTTGGAAAAACACAAAATAAAAAGGGAACTGCACAAAAAAGACCAAAAATATACGTTGCTGTTGTTTTTGTTGTGCATCGCTGAGATACAAACAAAAACAACTGAAAATCCAATACAAGCAAGTTTCGTCAAATGTATCTGAGCGCGTTGTGCAGTTTCTTTTTGAGTGAATTCGTTGCTGACTGCTCACTCTACCTGCTCTTCGTATGTGCGTGTTTGCGTGTGTGTAGTAAAGCAGTGGATAAAAACAAACGAACCAATAAAGATAAATAGCAAAAGGTGCAAACAATAACTCACACTCTGCGAAAGATACTCGTGGAAAGACAAAACTACAATTATGTCTACGCCGCTGTCTTTGTCTCAGTTCCCGTCTCTGTCTGCGTGTCGGTTTGTAGCTGACATATGGTCACCCTATAAGCATACCATATCGCACCGCACTAAACCAGCTAGTTCGTAGCCCCAAATTCTTATCGCTAAAGGAACTCGTACTCGTGTTCAGCTCAGAGCAGCGTATCGCAGCCAACTCGTCAGCTCAACAATTGAAATCTGAATGGAGCGGATGTTCAATCGTGCAATACACACATAAATACAAATAACTATAATGTATAACATATAATACAGATATTTCAGTGTGTGTCTGTGTGTCTTGGCCTCAGCTGAACTCATTCCTAAAGGGTTCCACACTCAGCTTGAAATCCGAGGCACAAGTGTATCAAATGCTGCCCCGACGACAGTCTAAAGATTTCTTGTGCTTAATTTCGATGTCGACATAAAACAGTTTCAGTAGATTTTTTATTCTTTCTTTTTAATCTGAGAATGCTGAGCTGATAAGCCGAAAACACACATCTAAAAGTTCAAGCGGTACAAATATTTAAGAAGTGATCTAAAAAAAAAGAAATTAAAAACTTTGTGCAAACAATTAACGCTTGTGTTTACCCAAAAAATGTACATTTGATAGAGCAAGGATTAAATCAAGTGAACTAAGCTGAGAGTAAGGTGTAAGCGACAACTCTATAACAATTCTCTTGAAAGTGTTTTAAGCAATACATTTTGTTATTCATTACATATGAGTTTTATCGTCTTTTTACTGAATACATGTTCAAACTGGTTCACGAATAATAATCTAGTAAATTCTTGTTCATTCCCCTATTATAGCAAAGCTTAAGAGGGATCTGCCCTCTAAGAAAAGAGTCTAACTCTTTGAAACCCTTAAGAAACCCATTACAATTTCTGTGATCCTATATTCTAACTTTTTTTTCTGTAGAACTTTTAATGATCTCGGCTCTCTTTCTGAGCTTATCTTTTACCAGGCTTGTTGCTGTCTAAAATATTTATGATATCACCTTAAATCTTTACTAAGTAAATAGATTTTGCTGTGCATATTTGCTAATTACTTGAGCAACTTAACTGAATTCGTAGAGACTTTTAAGCACTCTGGCAATTTGTTAAATGAATCTAACCTTGCCCAGAAATAAATATAAAGAAAACAATGCAACTAAACATAGCACTGATCTGCATCTGAATATGCATCGTTATAAATGAAACTATGTTCAAGTGATGAGTTCTTAAATAATTGCAAAGTTTATACGTTAATCCCAGATGCAGATACAGATACAAACATGTATACAGAAACATACACACTACGTGTATGAATGTGTGTGTGCTATATGGCGGAGTAAGTAGATGAAATCATCGTTTGGAATAATTTCAAGTTTTCTTACTGCGGCTAGTACTGTTTTTTTTTTTATTTATTTTGGGAGGCGATTTGAGGGGAGATATACCCAGTACCGCCATCGGGTCAGACGAGGGGATTACTGCATACACAAAAGTCGGAAACACATATTTTGTGGGCAATGCTTGAGTTCATTTCCAGCAAGTGTGTGTTTATTATGTGTATGTGAGCGTGTGTTGTGTGTGTGTTTATTTATGTCTTTTTGCTTGTTTTGTGTAGTTGTTGTTGTTATTTGAAATTTTCATTTGCAGTTTTTTGGTTTTCGTTTTTGTTTTGTTTATACAATGTTTTTCGTGCTGTTGTTGTTGCTGTTGTAGCTTCAATAAACTCACAGGCAGCTCGTGGAACTGAATTATTGACGAACTGAACAAAGTTTGTTTTTATGAACAGTTTTTGGCCCGGCAAACGAACTAATTAAAAGCAAGCAAAGATGAGCCAAAAGTATCTTTGGGATGTCGCTTAAAGTTTAAGAGGAATTATTTCAAATAATGAAAATATAAAATTAACTACTTACTTGCTTCTGTAATCTTTGCTATGAATTGTATGGAGACAAATTTATATTCTGTTGAATTGTTATACTAAAAATTCTCATAAAGCCTTCTCCATAAACTATTATAAACTTAGCCGACAGAAGAACGGAAATAACTCGCCGATTCTCCCACAATATGGACAGCAGATGTGCTACAAGTGTTTTGAAAAATTTCTAGATCAGCAAAACTATATTTGGGGATTAGCTAATTTTGTTTCCTTATGTTTTTATCTTTTGTGCACTTTCCTTGCAGCGAGAGAACCCGCTCCAGCACCAAAAACTGCAATTATGCTCTAAACTGTGACAGTGTTTTTATAAAACCCAGTAATAAATAAATACACATAAAACCCACCCACAAATAACTTGTTAAAGAGTTGTGATAATTCCTTAAGCCCTACACCAGTGGTCTGTAGAGGAGGAACCACGTGTTGGCACTACCACCAAATATTAGAACACTACAATGAAGCGCAGCAGACGGAGTCGTAACTCCGGATGCTCCATAGCACGACTGCTGCTCGCTGGAATTCTGCTCAGCAGCTGCGCAGCAGCAGCGCTTGGAGTGCAGCGACAACCCATCACCTCTGCAGGCGGACACGAGCTTAGAGGGACGACGTTTATGCCGGCCCTCGAGTGTTACGATCCCTATGGACGACCACAGGTGAGTTGAGGGGGGAATATTATGGGAATTAGCAAATCTGAAACTGAAGGATTCCGAAAAAGACCAAAGGAGAAAGTGGACACTGTGTAGTACTAACAATTGAAATAGAAAAATAAAAATTGAGAATAAGTCTAGAGAAATTGAGGAGAATTTGGGATTAGCTGAACCGAAAACGGAATTAAAAGTTCCGTGTTCTGTGCACCACAAGAGAATTAAACTTACAGTGAGAACAAGAGTGAAAGTTCCGCTCTCTATAAATCATATTACAATCGTCTCTAGTCACGCAACTTAATTGAGCAGAATTCAATTGAAGAGAAGAGAAGCAAGTGCTACTTTCGGTGGGTCAATAGATCCGCTGGGTATTGTTCATTCAAATAGAGACATGCAAACCAATTGAGCAGAATGTGAACAATTAAGACAAATAAATAAATTACTGCTGCTACTTTGGGCAGTAGGGACGACTATATGACACGATCATGCGTAATACAATTTACTTTTCTTTTGCAGAAATGTTTACCAGAGTTCATCAATGCTGCCTATCAACTACAAATCGAGTCAACCAACACCTGCGGAGAGCAGGGAGACAATCACTTTTGCACGCAGACCATGAACTCGAATCTCAAAAACTGCGGCACCTGCATGTAACTATAGTGGATAATTAACTGATACAATTAGCAATATTAATGCAACACTTTATCTACAGTAAGGGCGATCACAGTCCGGCCTTCCTGACAGATCTGCACGATCCGCAGAATCCCTCGTGGTGGCAGTCAGAGACCATGTTTGAGGGCATACAGCATCCCAATTATGTCAACCTGACGCTGCATTTGCGTAAGTGCACTGTGTTGTAGAGTCATAAAACTTTATAAACCTAAAAATATTTACTTTCCAGGCAAATCTTATGATATCACGTATGTGCGCATTCTTTTCCGTTCACCACGTCCGGAGTCCTTTACGATATACAAGCGTACCACTGAACACGGTCCCTGGATACCATACCAGTACTACAGCGCCTCCTGCCGGGACATCTACTCGTTGCCCGATTCACGTGCCATACGCAAGGGAGAGGGCGAGGCCCACGCTCTCTGTACGGGGGAATACAGCGACATCTCTCCACTGATCGATGGTGAAATCGCCTTCTCCACTCTCGAGGGTCGTCCCAGTGGCATCAACTTTGAGCGCAGTCTGGAACTGCAGGATTGGGTGACAGCCACCGATATTAGGATCACTCTGGATCGTTTGAACACTTTCGGCGATGAGCTCTTCGGTGATTCGCAGGTGCTCAAGTCGTACTTCTATGCCATCAGCGATATTGCAGTCGGTGCACGCTGCAAGTGTAATGGACATGCCAGCAAGTGTGTGGCCAGCACAGGAATGCACGGGGAACGCACACTCGTCTGTGAGTGTCGACACAACACCGATGGACCCGACTGCGATCGCTGCTTGCCGCTCTACAACGATGTCAAGTGGAAAAGGGCAACCTCCACCGAAGTCAATGAATGCAAAGGTAGGAAAATAGTTGAGCTTTAAACTGGTTACGCTGTAGTAGTATGTTGTGCATGATATACAACTCTACGGTGACTTATGTATGGACAGGCCTGCAGCATTAGATCTGCAATGTAAGCACTTTGATGTTTACAGAAAGTCGAATTCCAATGACATGCCTTCTGCATATTGGTACATATATACTGCATAATACATACTCCCGTTCAGCCGACGATCTCGACGCTCTCTTTATATTCAATTTATAAACTTAGGTTAAGCTTCAATTTTACTTTGAAAAAGAATCAGTTCAAATCTGAGAGCCATCGACTCCAGATATATAATCTTATTACAACGCAGCGAGTACCGCATAGCAGAATCTAAAATCTTTACACTGAACTATTTAAAAATAACACCGTCTTGGCCGTAAAAAGTGTTCTCCATACAAAACCATTTCACGATTTTTGTTTGCTTTAACATTGCACTTGCTCCACTGCAACCAGACTTTTTCTATATAAGGACAAACTGCTTTGCCGTTAGCTGCCACATTGGCAAACACTTGTTTGCTACAACTCACAACTGGCAGTCATATCAGTCATGCTGAGCCTGTGCAACTTGTTGCAACTTCTTTGCCTCGTGGCCTATGTGAGCTCCTACGGTTGGTCCTACGACCACGCCCTGCAAACAAATGAGTTAGGGCCCCACGAGCTGGTAAACTGGTACCTAATCAACTGTAAAGCAAACTCAAAACTCTTCAATTAATGACTTTATTTAATTAAATAAACGTTGTATTGCAGCCTGTAATTGTAATGGATTTGCTGACAAGTGTTACTTCGACTCGAACCTATTCAATCTGACGGGACACGGAGGACACTGCCTGGACTGTCGCGACAACCGCGATGGACCCAACTGCGAGCGTTGCAAGGAGAACTTCTACATGCGGGACAGTGCCTATTGTGTTAACTGCGGCTGCGATCCAGTTGGATCGCGTTCACTGCAGTGCAACAGTCATGGCAAGTGCCAGTGCAAGCCAGGTGTCACCGGGGACAAGTGCGATCGTTGTGCCAACAACTTCTTCCAGTTTGGTCCCCATGGCTGTCAGCCTTGTGGCTGTGATGCCCACGGCTCTCAGGACAATACACCGGCCTGTGATGCAGACAGCGGCATCTGTTTCTGCAAGGAGAACGTTGAGGGCAGGCGCTGTAATGAGTGAGTAACCTGTTGGAAATACTTTTTGTACTAGAAATCCCACGTTCAGGAAGCCAGATCAGTCAGAAATACCTTAATATAAGAACTTCCTACATTTAAATCTTGTTATTTACCTCTAAAACGGCCACTAATGAAATACCCCAAACAGATGTAAGCCGGGCTTCTTCAACCTGGACAGGAACAATCGCTTTGGCTGCACGCCCTGCTTCTGCTATGGCCACACCTCCGAGTGTCAGACTGCCCCGGGTTACTCCGTTGTCTCCGTCACCTCGAACTTTAACAAGCACAAGGAACGCTGGACAGCAATTGATCCGAATCGACGGGATGTGGACATTAAATACAATCAATATGCCCGCAGCATTGGAACCACAGCCCAGGGTAATGAGTATGTCTACTTCCAGGCACCCGATCGTTTCCTCGGAGATCAGCGGGCTTCCTACAATCGTGACCTAAGCTTTAAGCTGCAGCTGGTGGGACAGGTGGGCCCTAGCACCAGTGCCAACGATGTGATCCTCGAGGGAGCGGGTAGTAAGATCTCGCTGCCCATCTTTGCCCAGGGCAACAGCATACCCGACCAGGGAGTCAAGGAGTACAAATTCCGACTGCATGAGCATCATGACTATCAATGGCAGCCAAGTCAATCGGCAAGGGGATTCCTTTCAATTCTCTCAAATCTGACAGCCATCAAAATTAGGGCTACCTACTCTGTGCAAGGTGAGGCAAATCTCGATGACGTGGAACTGCAGACAGCGCACCGCGGAGCCGCAGGACACCCGGCCACATGGATCGAGCAGTGTACTTGCCCAGAGGGTTACCTGGGACAATTCTGCGAGTCGTGTGCTCCCCGCTATCGCCACAGCCCTGCACGTGGAGGACCATTCATGCCTTGCATTCCCTGCGACTGTCACGGCCACGCAGACATCTGTGACTCAGAGACGGGCAGCTGCATCTGCCAGCACAACACACAAGGCGATAACTGCGATCAGTGTGCCAAGGGATACTACGGTAATGCCCTAGGAGGCACTCCCAAGGACTGCCAGCGTTGTCCTTGCCCCAATGACGGCGCCTGCATGCAAATCAATGGCGACACTGTCATCTGTACCGAGTGCCCCGTGGGCTATTTTGGTTCCAGGTGCGAACAGTGTAGTGATGGCTTCTTCGGAGATCCTACAGGACTGCTGGGCGCACCACAGACTTGCAAGAGCTGCGATTGCAATGGAAATGTGGATCCCAATGCGGTGGGTAACTGTAATCGCACCACCGGCGAGTGCCTCAAGTGCATACACAGCACCGCGGGAAAATACTGCGATCAGTGTCTACCTGGACATTTTGGTGATCCCCTCGCCCTGCCCCACGGCAAGTGCGAACGCTGCAGCTGTTTTGCCGCAGGCACCGAACAGGACGAACAGAGCATCTCTCGATGCGATCAGGTGACTGGACAGTGTCAGTGCAAACCAAATGTTCTTGGACGCGACTGTGGTGAGTGCCAACCGGGATACTTCAACATCAGATCAGGTAACGGCTGCGAAAACTGTCTCTGTGATCCCGTGGGTAGCTACAACTCCACCTGTGACCGATACTCGGGCCAGTGCCACTGCAAGCCAGGAGTGGTGGGAGTGCGTTGTGATCAGTGCGCCAATTTCTTCTTTGGCTTCTCCTCCGAGGGCTGCAAACCGTGCGAGTGCGACGAGAGCGGCTCCAAGGGATTCCAGTGCGATCAGAATGGTCAGTGTCCCTGTAATGACAATGTGGAGGGTCGTCGCTGCGATCGGTGCAAAGAAAATAAATATGATCGCCATCGGGGCTGTGTTGACTGTCCAGACTGCTACAATCTGGTCCAGGATGCAGCCAATATACATCGTGGCAAGCTGGCAAATCTGAGCTCCACTCTGGATGAGATCGCGCGCACGCCCGTCACCAACGATGAGGAATTCGAGGGCAAATTGAAAGCGGTACAGGAACGCGTGGCTATTTTGGCAAGTGATGCTCTGTCCGGCTCCGGGGAAAGCGGCCAGACCTACGTAGAAGTAATCAACGATTTGCACAAGCGCCTGGACAGCATGAGGGATCACCTGGCCAGCGCCGATGCACTACAGCAGGACGCCAACGCAGAGATCGACAAGGCACGCAGCAATTACACTCAGCTCCATCGAATTATCGACGATGCCAAGAAGGAACTCCAACAGGCCATAGATCTCCTCAACGACGAGGGAGCCCAGGCTCTGGCCAAGGCCAAGAACAAGTCAGCGGAGTTTGGTGAACAGTCCGAGCAGATTTCCGACATCTCACGCGATGCACGAGCCATTGCCGATCGTTTAGAGTCAGAGGCACAATTTGATCTTAAGAATGCAAAGGACGCTAAGGATGCGGTGGAGAAAGCCCATCAGTTGGCTTTGAGTGCCATTGATTTGCAGCAAAAGGTTGGCGTCGAGCTGAAGTCCGAAGTGCGTGTGGAGCTCAACCAGGTTAAGCAATCCCTGGGAGCCGTGGCCCAGACCTCCAAGGAGGCACTACGCAAGGCCAACGAGGTCTACGACGCGGCTCTAACGCTTCTCAATGATGTGAACCGACAGACCCAACCGGACATCGACATCAACAAGTTGAAACAGGAGGCTGTCGCCGCTAACGAACGGGCCGATGAGCTGCTCCGAAAGATAAACGAGTTGACCGAGAACAGTGGCAGCATCTTCAAGGACTTTGACCACGAGACTCATCTGGCAGAGGTGCTGCTGGAGCGGTAAGTAATTAGTTTCAGTAGAGAAACCCATTTATAAAACTTAACTCCACTTTCAGCGCTGATGCCCAGAAGAAGGACGACATTGAGCTACTGGAGCGCGCCAAGGCCGCTCATGAACGTGCCACGAAAGCTGTGGAGCAGGGCGATAACACCCTCAAGGAGGCCAATAACACCTACAACACTCTCGCAGGTTTCCAGTCCGATGTGCAGAAATCTTCCGAAATGGCAACAGTTGCTCTTGAATTAGTGCCCACGATTGAAAAGGAAATTGAGCATGCTGGAAACTTAATTAGCCAAGCGGACAAGGCCCTGGAGGGCGCCAACAAGAACGCCAATGAGGCCAAAAATAATGCCCAGGAAGCCCAGGAGAAGTTTGCCGAGCAAGCCTCAAAGGTATGTCAAAACTTAGACTGAAATCCGACAGCGCTAATACATAAATTCCATCAATCAAATGGACAATTTCCAGTGCATGCAAAACTTCATAGCGATGCCTGTGAAAGTTTGGTTATTCCATTTGTCAAGAAAATTATCAAAGTAAAAATTAAAACGAAATAACAAAAACAAAAAGCCAAAACAGAATGATTTTTTATCATTTTTCTTACCTACATTCGCTAAAGCGAAGAGAGTGCGAAAAGTTTCAAGAGAGATAAAATTCAACAATGCGTCGCTTTTGTTGTTGCTAAAATATTTTCGTTTGGCTTCAAAAGAAATATGGCATATTTACAGTTATAAAATATTTAAGACTTACAATTACGTACAACTTCCAACGTATTCCATGGGCTAACGGCACTAGTTCTCTCTCTCGTTTTCTCTCGCTTTGATGTAGTAATTTGAATTTCATACAAACGCTGCTATGGCGGACCGCACTCAAAAATACATAGCTCGGCCTTCCTTTTATGGAACACACAAAAAAATATATGAAAAAATCATTTATACAATTATATATCACTGCACAACAATTTTTAATGCACTAAATTCACTCAATTACAAAAACCGACGGAGATGCACGTGTGCCCTTTATGACGATCGCTTCACGACTGCAGCTTCGATTATTTCACCACCGCTGCATTGCTGCGTTGAGCGGAGTTCGCTGCTCACGCTTGTGTTGAAATAAGACCGTGGTGAATAGCACAAAATATTTCTATGCTCGCGGCAAATAAAGGAAATTTCCCTTAGAAGATTATGAATGAATTGGTTTGTGCTTAGATTGAATAATTAAACCAAATAAAATTCCAGTTTAGCGCAAATGGCACTTGGAGATAATTTCCGTCTCATCAAAATGTTATGTATTATTTTAAAACGTATTATTTTTTTCTGCTTTAGGACGCAGAGTTGATACGTCGCAAGGCCAATGAGACCAAGGTCGCCGCCCGCAAGCTTCGCGATGAGGCTGATCAGCTGAATCACCGCGTAAAACTGACCGAGCTGAACATCAACCAACTGGAGGAAAACTCAACCAATGATGACAATCTTGTGGAGGATGCCAGACGCAAGGTGGGCCAGGCCAATGCCGACACCCAAGATGCCCAAAAGCAAATCGAAAAAGCAACAACCGAACTTTCGTCCATCAAGGATGAACTCTTGAACCTCAAAGACATCAACACGGCTGATTTGGATAAATTGGGTAAGTTAAACACTGAAACTACTAGTGGCAAAACTTAAATATTCTTCTATTTATTTGTAGAAAATCGTCTAAGTGTTGTGGAAATTGACATTAATCGCGTGAATCTAACGGGACGCATCGACAAGTACCGAGAACAGCGGAATATTCAAAAGAAACTAATCGATAAATATGCTTTGGATCTGAAGGATCTGCAGAACGAGGTGGAGAACGTACGTCTAATATCGGAAGCACTGCCAGCTGGTTGCTTCAGGCGTAATCGCCTGGAGCCCTAGACCTAAACAAATAATGCACTACCAACTACTTCAAATTAACATCTAAGTACCAGGCGAAAATCGAACAAATCGATACCGGAGATCAGTAATCGGACATCGAATTAGCCCTTTAGCCTTTGAATAAAATTATAGAATCTTAGTCTTATAGTTGAAATATTTTGTTTAGTGAAAAACCAACAAAAAATACTGCGAAACCAGAAACCAGTAACTAGAAACGAAAACATAAACCAGAATCTTTAAGCTTTAATGCATCATTCATACAATACATATATAGAATACATGTATACATATAAAGTTTTATGATCCTATTGCCAATTTTAAAGATGTTCTTAACTGCCAATTGTGCTTTAAATTCAAGCCAGCCATGAACGACTGTATTATACTATATTAAATACTGTGCCCAATTTCAAAAGATGGAAAAGTCAACTGCATTTCAATATATTTGTTCAAAATCTATGCTATTCTATATATTAACAACTACGTTTAATTGTGCCAATTACAATATTTTCATTGTGTTTAAGTCGATTTATGAGTTTCACCTTAAACCCCCAAAAACGAATAATAAAAGTTTTCCACCGTTGTAATTTTGTATAAAGTATTCAAACTCATTTGTTGTTCATATTTCTGAGCAGTAGAAAGAAATTTCCACTCGTGCGAAAGACCTGTAAGTAATTTCCCTATAAAGTACTTTTTTTGGGGGAATTTCACAACTCACCTGCACCAAAAACTTGTGTGACAAGTTGGTAAAACCGCCAACGCTGAGTACAAAAGTTTTCCTAGAGAAAAGCAGCATCATTTTTATAATAAACTTAAAGTCCTCGCTTTCGTTGTACCAGGCGCAATTGTACCAATCGTAGAACAGTAGTTCGCTCTAGAAAACTAACTTAATATGGGATATTTTTAATGGAAGTTCTTTTGGACACACCTGAGTTTCCACCTTTTGCGCATTGACATTGTACAAACTGATCTCTAGAGTTATGGTTACCAAATAGACCATGATCATTCCCATCCAGACCAAGCCAACTTCCTGAGAAGCATAGTTGTTAAGAAACCCATTTAGCCGTTCAATGTTGGAAAACATACCATGATGGTGCTGATCTTATACAGCAACATGCAGATCAAAATACTGCTTATGACACACTGTACCAGAATGATGTACTTGAAGAGGTTTTCGATCTTAGCATGATGACTGTACTTATAAAAAAAGTAATTCCAGTGATTTCATTTTATACCGGAATGTTATAATTTGTGTTAAGACTTAAATACTTTGATTAATCCCTAGAGAACTATTACCTGGAGATACGTGCAAAAAGTCTAGCACAGCAGCGCAGATAGTCAGTTCTGAGGGTTGGAGAAACCGTAGAATCACAGGTAGAATGCTGCACCAGGTAGCGCAGAATCTCCAGAAGACAAGTCTCATGCCTAGTAAGCACTACAAATAAGCTATTAAAGCCAAAGACAGCTGGGAAATGTAACAGTTCAATTATTAAGTTATAGATTAGCTGTAAGGAAGCAAAGCTTTTACCAAAGAAACACCAAACGGGTCCCGATTGCAACAGAAAAAACCGCAACGAATACGAGGGAAACTCGTAATTGCCCAGCTTTACAAAGGGAACTATAGCTGGATAGGCTAGAGAAAAAAAAAATATACATAGTCCTAGTCTGATAACTACACAACTCACTCAAGGTCATTTCGCAGGTGTCCTGTATGACATAACAATCGTAGACATACTGACAATAGGGTCTCATGGTGTAGTACAGCACCGGCATGCAGACGATCTTGAAAAAGAACATGACCTGATGATTGATCTCCTGCCAATTGTTGGAGAGCATTGATCCCAGGGCTCTACGTAGCTCCTGCTTGTTGGGCAGGGCTAACAAAATTTTCAGTAAAATCCAATGGATTTTAATTAGAAGGCTAATTTACTTACCCAACTCAAATAGGCCCAGATTCTTCAGCACATCTCCTTGCTCGGTAGTGCTTAAGAGATCAGCGCAGGACTCCATAAAATTATAAAAGTGCATCATTTTCACTAAGCCCACTGATAACTGAAAAGTCAGCAGCACAGCCTGGGAAAGGACTACATGTAATACCCAACAAATTCACTTACAAAACTTACCTCAACATAAGCTTCGAAGGAGACCGCATAATTTTCCATTATAAACTGTATAAGACTGTAGATGATGCACAGATTTATGAACAATGCAAACCATCTTAAGCTAAAAATGTTATTTTTAAAATATATTTTTATTTTAATTCAATTTGTAATACAAGTTTAATTTGTAAGCGACTTACAATCCACAGGATCTTGAGCTGCGTTTTCTGGGCGCTATGTTAATACCCATAGCATAAGCGCTATACTCCACACAGGTAAGACCCAGTTTGGGTAAACCATCAATCCTATGCAGCTCCAAATCCAATATATTCTGCATTTTGTAGTGCTTAGGAAAGGTTCCCAAACTCTTTCTTTTATAGCATTTTTTCGAGGAGGTTTTTGGTTCAATTAGCAGCAAATTATATGTTTGCTTCGGCCAAATTGGCTGATTGCTCACGGAATTATGCAGCGCTTGATTGGGGTGCTTTAAATAGCCGTTAAAATTACGTGGGCGTTAACCAAAAACATTAAAAATTTAGAACCAAAAAAAATACAAAAAAAATCCAAAAATAAAGTGCAATAATTGGTTTAAAATGTTATTTTAGTTTTAAAGGGTTGCCAAATATATTGAATATAATAGTATAATAGTTTAGCTAAGAAAATTAATCATTCAATTGTTTTAATAGTACATATAATTAAATAAAATTAATATTCATATCAGTGGAAATAAAATTTAAATTTAAAACGGATTGTTGGCGTAAAGCAACTAAAGCTAAGTTGGCAGCTCCATGACTAAATCAGCTGTTGCTTCTGATAAAATCGCTGCAGGTTGACAGCACCTCAGATGGCTGTAGTGTAAATCGCATGCCATTTGTTTACTTAATTTGTTGTGCAGTAAATACCAGTTAATAGACTTGCTGGCCAAGTACAAGGCTTCGGTTGAATGACCAAAATGGATTCAGTCACACAGCAGCTGCTACAACCGGTAAAGACAACAAATCCTTTGGTCTATTTGGACATCAGCATTGGACTCGAGAGCGGTAAGCAAATGTCGCACACAATCTCAATGCTTGACCTACATAATAAATGTGTGTGTTTTTACGCAGCGGGCCGCATGATAATTGAACTGCGCAAGGATATTGTGCCAAAAACAGCGGAAAATTTCCGTGCTCTATGCACAGGCGAACGTGGCATTGGGCAGCTGGGACAAGCGCTGCACTACAAGAGCACCAAGTTCCATACAATCAAACGGGTCTTTGCCGTCCAGGGCGGCGATGTGGTCAACAACGACGGCACCAGCGGCGAGAGCATCTACGGACCGCTTTTCAAGGACGAAAACTTTATATTGACGGTAAGTCTTTAATAAAGTAATAAACAGGTTTAATCTCGTCCATTCTTACGCCCTTAGCACAACGAGGAAGGCGTGGTCAGCATGGCCAACTATGGCAAGCCAGATACGAATAACTCACAGTTCTTTATAACAGCAGTGGGCTGTGAGAACCTCAATGGCAGCAATGTGGTCGTGGGTCGCGTAATACGCGGACTGGGTATTGTAGCCGAGATGGAACAGAACTGCACGGACGATGCTCAGCCCACGTTGGACATTGTAGTGAAAGACTGTGGTGAATTGACTCCCGGCATGGATTGGGGCGTCAACTGCAGTGACGAGACGGCGGACAAACTACCGCCATATCCACAAGACTGGACGGGGAAATTTACCAAGCCAACGGTAAGTGAATGCCACAAATAACTAAAGACATTACTATATTTAATAACTATTCATCAGGCCGATGTATCGGTTAATCTGCTCACTGGCCTGCGTCAATCGGGCAATCATTACTTTCAAAAGGGCAACTACCACGAGGCCCGTGCCAAATACCGCAAGGCGAACCGCTATTACACGATGCTGCGCAAGAATTTTGACTGGCAGCAGCTAAAGGGAAGTCCCTACGATACGGAGCTAAGAAAATTGGATGCCTTCTCGGTGGTGAACAACATTAACATGGCTGCTGTGGAGCTGAAGCTGGGCAACTATCAGTATGCCAAATATGAGTGCTCGGAGGCCATACGACTGGATCCCAAGTGTAGCAAGGCCTTCTACCGACGTGGACAAGCACAGAGGGCTATGCGGAACTACGAGGAGGCTATCAAGGATTTGAAGCAGGCGAATCACCTGCTGCCGGACAACAAACAGATCCTGAACGAACTGAACAGTGCCAAGCTGCAGCTGGCCGAATACAATAAACAACAACGCAAAGCGCTCAAAAATCTGTTCAATTAGTTTAAGCCATGATTAATTTCTTTGCTTATTTTATACAAACTAGAAATGCTCCATTTGCTCCAATAACTCCGGGAGTTTAGTCCGTAAAACGACAGCAAACCAAACTATATAATTAAATGTTTTTATTTTATACATACATAAAAAAACACAAGAGTTATTGCAATTTTGTTCAATTGGGAGTTGTAGATCTTTCAACCTATGATTTAGTTGTTAAATATGTATTATATAGTATATATAAATTGTATAATATTTCATACCTAAACACATTTGTTGAACTGCATGATATTATTAGTGCAGTGGGTATATAAGTAGTGCCTAATAATGCTGCTTATAATGCTAATTACAATATTTGATCGCCTTGTATGTGTATATATCAAAAATGTTTGCTTAATATTGTATAAAATTACTAGACTTTTAAAGATTTGTCACAATATCCTGTTCACTGCGATGCAAATTACTTGAACCAGCTCCCATGTGATAGCTCTTCATGTTGATTTCCATGTTGGTCAAAGCACTAGACACGTGATACAAGTTCTCCGATAGTATAGCATAGACCTCAAACAACTCAGAGTCCGATTTCGAGACAATGAAGTCCTCTACGGGGAGAAACAACTGATTAAGACAATATCTTTTATAAACATTTTTGGATAAACAAACCCGTGCGATCCTTCATAAGGCTGTGAGCATAGGCATTAAGTATGATCGACATTTCATCAAACTTGACGCGACTATCCACACAACCATAGCTGAAAATGGTCAGACTCTGATCGTTGGCGTTTAGCGTGGAGATGCGTCGATATTGCCTCACATGGGATATAGCACTGGACCAACGTTGAAGACCAATGTGCTCGTGCAGTGATGCCTCAAACTCCTCCTGGGTCATGGGCAAGCCCGGTGAAGGCGTTGGTGTGTGCTCTCCCTCCGTGGACGTTGATGATTCCAGGCAATCAAGTTCGGCCTCGGTGGTGCACCGCACCAAGGCATCGCGCACCAACGCATAGAGATCGGATATGTCATGCATCTGTCAAAAGTTTAACAAATTAATACATAAACTAAACCCAATACGAAGCTCCACTTACGTCTTCGTTAATACGAAAATGATTGACCACATTTGAGGAGATTTTATGATTCGATTCGATCAACAAAAGCAGCTGAAACATTAGCTTGTACAAGGAACGACCCAGATCGAGCACCACTTCTGTGGAGGCGGGATCAAAAGGCATATACGCAATGTTGGAACTACTGCTGGGCATCTCCAGTCCAGAAGCAGCGACATCCGATTCATTGAACAGCGACAATTTGCAAGAAGTTTTCACCGCATCCAGGCACTGTCAAAAGAAGAATTTCGTATGAAAATCTATTAAGGTCTGGGAATTATCAAGTTTACGCACCTCGAGCACCTGATCCTTGCGATCGAAGAACGTCTCCAGGTGCTCCTGCACTTCTAGCACATTGAACCTTAGGGTCTCGAACAACTTGGGCGTGGTTGTCTGCATTTCACTGCACCAAACGCGCGGTGGATCCGCTCGAGAGCTTAGCAGATCAGTAAATAGCGATATGCGATTACCCAGCTGAGAGCCAATGCCAGTGAAGAACTTCTTGGCTTCCTTTGAGATGCTGATGGTCTTGAAGGTCAGTTCCTTGATCAGCCGATAGAGCTGCGAGAGTAGCTCTGAGGTGTGCGCCGAGGGTTGATTGACCAACATGGCCTGGAGCTGACGACGCCAATTCTCCTCGGCCTCGTCGCGGATGGCGGCACCGAAGCGTATAATACCCTGTAAATGTGGCGAGGCATTGCAGGGTGTAATGTCACCCAAATCACCAGCACTGGAGCCACTTGTATCGCTGCGTGAAACGGAATTGCGACGACGACGCTCACGTAGACTCAACGATGTGGGCGGCACAGCACTGAAGCTATTCTTGAGGAACGACTGACGATGGTCATCGTCCAGCGGGGACTCGGATTCTCCCTCCTCATCCGATGAATCGTCTGCGGTTTGTCGCTTCCGTTTGCTCAAAATTGGCGTCTTGTCGCTGAAACTGTCCTCCAGAGCGGATGAGTGTCCGCCCTTAATAGAGCCACCGATGCCACTACCACAATTCAAACATTCCTCATCGCCCACAAAGAGCTGATGACGACGGACGCCCCAATTGAAGTTATCTGTGGATTCACCAGCAATGCTGTCCTCATATTCGAGGAAATCAAAGTCCTTGAATACCGTGAAATCAGGCTGACCATCGTCGCGACGCGAACCACTGCTAAGGTCACCCTGTGGACCTGAAGTCTCCTCCGTGGACGAAGCAGCCGACGACTGACGTTCCATAAGATCCGACGATTGGCTAAATATAACCTGGGTATTAGCAAAAATAAAACCAGGTTAGTAACAATGAATTCACATGGAAGTCAGACGACATAAATCACACTCAAAGTATACGAGTATACATATATCCAACATAATTAGTGATTAATATAGTAGTATATAGTTTAATTAGTTGTATGTTTAGACTGGAAAAGCTTACGCTTTGTCTGGTCGCAATCGATCCCGTTAGAAGTGACGTGCTCAACGACTGATCGTGTGTGTAAAAAGTAAGAGAAACGGAACGAAACGAAACGAAAACGAAAGGTACAGTTTGAAACAAAACGGACACATGCGAATTTACAGGCATGGAACGAATTGGAATGGAATGGAGCGGTGTGTTAGTGTGAGCAAACAAATCAATTCCAGTTTTCAATACATAAACAAAGCCATTGATATAGATTAAATAGCTACAACAGAAAAATTATAGTAAAAAATCGCTATAAAAACTGGAATTAATTTTTCAAAGGAATATATGGAAATGAAAGGCGAAATTGGATGCATATATATACACTATTACTTGAATAAAAATATGATAACGAGCCAAAACAAATTACACAAAACAAAAGCAAAGCTACACGTGGCATTTGAGAAACATGTTCCTTTACCTTTGAGCAAATTGAGTTTATGAAATCGTCCTATAATTAGGTTTGGTTCGGGTTGTTAATGATGATTTGAATGGCGCGTGTTGTTAGTTTTGTTTTTTTTTTTTTTTCGATTTTAGTTTTGATAATTGGTATTGATTTTTTTTTTTAATTTGTTATCGACAACGAATTCGATTTATATTATAGTACATGAAAAAGACAAAAAAGAAAATAAAAGAAGTGGAAATAAATAAGTTTGCTGTATAGAGATGATGGGCCATATTGATTAGAGTTGAGTTAAGAGAAGCTGGAGGAGTTGAAGTAGGAGCTGATAGAGCTAGCGCTAGGGAAGATCATCAAAGCATGCACCTGGCTAATGTACAAGCTGATAGACTGACATTCCCTCCATTCACTTACCGATGGCGACTTGGGCAGACCCACACGCTGTCCACAAGTGGTTAGCAGATTCACCAGACACTCACGCACGCGACACTGTGACATCCAGGGACGCTTCCAGCCACTTAGAGGCACTGTATCCGCGGGGGACAAGCTCGCACTGCGTCTAGGGGAATTGGGAGTGCCAACAATGCTGCCAAGGCCAGCTGTGTGTTGCGGTTGGTGTTGCTGTTGTTGTTGCTGCTGCAGCTGTTGTTGCTGCAGCTGTTGCTGCTGTTGTTGCTGTGCAGCGACGGCAGAGGCGGCAATGGCAGCCACATTGCTGTGGGCCCGTTGCTGCTGCAGCTGTGCACTTACCTGCTGAGCAGGTGCAACAGTCACCGTAGTGGCATTGGTGAGCGTGGAATTCAGCGAAGAATTGCCCGTAACCGATGAACCACCAACGCCACTACCACCACCCCCAGTCCCAGAACTACCAATACTACCACCCAGAGGATCATCCGTTTTGAGCAAGATGCGACGTCCAATTAGTGGCGTCTGTGAGACATCGAAGGTGAATTCCATGGTGCGACCGGCCAGTTCCTTTTTACAGAACATATCCGAGTCCGGATATGCGCTATAGAAGGAGAACGATAAACCGGCACTGCTGCCATCACTGGGCGGCACCACCTGCAGCGACGAGCTGCGTGTCACAATCAGCTTGAGTATCTTCAGTGAGTCCTTCCAGTTTACGGTCTGTAAAACGAAAAATAAATTCATTAATATAAGCATCTCTACAAAGTTAATCTAAAAATAAAACTCACATCCAAATATTTGCCAATGGCGCGCAATAAATCCGCATTAATTGTCTGAGCCTGTGGCGCGGAAAGATCCACATAGTGGAGCATGCAGTGGATGACATTCAAAACGGGAACCTGCACTTGCTGCGGTCCCTTCTCCAGCACCTCGATGAGAAACGCGAGCATGTGGAGGCCCATGTGGGCGTAGGTGTCGTGCAGATACTTGACCACACACTTGGTCCACTGGAACGACTCCTTGCAGAAAGTCTTGCGACTGTAGAGAGTCATTACAGTACCCAGATTCTCCAGTTTGGCCCCAAGCTCAGTGGACACATGAGCGATGTGTTCAGCACTGCGTATACAAATCTCATTGGCATCCTCATAGTGAAGCAGCATGTACGGCAACAAGGCAATTACATTCATGGGAAATGCACAACTCTGTGTGGGATCGCAGACCGGCAGACTAAGCAGCGGTGCGAACTGGGAGAGCAGCGTAATCGTTGGCTCGTAGGTGGCGCTGTGAGTGCAGCCCTTTAAAGGAAATAAGTGAAATTAGTTGAAAGTTATAAGTGATATTTACTTGACCTACCTTGAGAAGCAGTGCATGCACTCCTGGATATGCAGTCCACTTTAGCTGCTGCTGCAGTTTCTCAACCTTGTCCCTCGCATCGGGACGATCCAGTGGCAAGCGATGCAGCACTCGAGTCAACAGACGTAACGCAAGCATAAACTCATGCTCGTAATCCGATTCTAGTAAGGAAACCGATAACCAGAACAACTGAGCCAAAATGGTCATCTTGTCGTCCTGAGTGGCTGTATCGCCCAGCATTTTGAGGCTCTGTGCGCTACGCGAACGCGACAAGGCCGAACCGGCACCCACGCCTCCAGCCACGCCCACACCAAACTTGCAGACAACACTTCGTTCTAGTTCAATACCCGTCGCACGATTGCGCAGCTCCACCTGCTTGTCGCAGGGCGAATTGTTGGCCTTACGACCGCAGTAGGAGACTGAGTAGCTGGTGCTTCGCCCATGGCTGGGAATGGAGTAGTTGGAGGATTGAGGCGTCATGCCCGACGGGGACTTCTTACCAGGCAGTATGGAATTGGGACCACCGTCCTTGTTGTTCAAATTCGGCGTACTCTTGAAAATATCCTTCATGACGTCCAGTGGTCGGAAATCGGAATCCAAACTGTCCACAGCAGCCTCCAAAGTCAAAAGAAGCTCTGTCACATATCCCTGCATGTCCTCACCCTGCTCAGCTACCGTCTCCACGAGCCGTGAGAGTATGTCCGAGAGCATTCTGGAGTTGATCGGCACATTGAGTGCCCTGAAGATCTGCAGACAACGTCCGGCGTAGTGACGCGACGAGCAAGACAGTCCCAACTGCAGAGCCGTTTGGGCCCAGCGTTCGGCTATGCGTGCCTGTGGATAGCTATCCGCAAACACTTTGACCATGTGCTTGAGGAAACAGCTCAGCTGATCCGCCGACTTCACAGACCACACCTTGGCGGTGATGTCCTCGTAGTTCCACAGCGGCTGGCAGGTGTCGTGGGCCAGGAACTTCAACAGACTCTTGATAACATGGGCTATGGGCATGCTCGGACCGGGCTGAGGAGGAGCGTGCTCATCTGAATTTATCAGCGGCACCTCTGAGTTCTCCGTATTGTTCGGATTGATCTGCAGCGCTGCCGGCGTGCCCGTCAGCGTTGGAGGCGTTGTATTTGCCACGCCCTGAGCCACTGAGCTCTGATGCAGATTCGGTGGCGTCTGTGGCAATGTCTGTTGATTCGTTGCATGTGCCGCAATGATCGTGGAGCTGGACAAATTGTGATGCAAGGCATATGCCGCTGCCTGTGGACTCACGTGCAGCAAATAACTGTCAAACTGCTGATGCAGCTCGGTAAAATTATTGTCTATTACGGGCAATGCCGGAACAGTCAGTCCCAAGTCCAGTTTACTCGTCTCACTGTTTAACAGTATCCTAGCCACAGTCAAATGATCATTGTGCTCAGCGAGCACAATCAGCAGATTCACACAGAGCTGCTTGCAGTGCTCACGCACGATGATACGTGTGTGATCCAGTCCCAGGAACAAAATGTGCAGCATCAACGGTAAATGCAGGGTCCAATCTATGCCGGGTATGCCGTCCACCACTATGTCAGTCAAGAGCATGACAGCTACGTTGCAGCTAGAATATTGAAAATGATAAAGAAATTGTAGTAAATTGTTTCAGCACATGAACCTTAAAACAAATTCGTTATCTTATAAGAAACTGACCTAAGCAATAGTCAAAGGTCCTAAAGAGCGCTACCACCAACGTGCTCGACACTTATCTGCCCAGTTTTGATATCTTCTTATGTAAATTTCCTAATACTTTGCATTTGTCAAAGGGTAATTTATACTCAGCTGATGCTCAAAACCATTAACTATCCAGCTCACCCACAAAATACTTATACTAATTAGTTTATCTGCTACAAACTTTAAGTTTTCTAACTATATAAGCTGTAACATTAAGTAAAATTACGATTAGACGCTTTGCCAGAATGAAAGTGTTTATTTTGCTGTTGCTTGTAGCCGCCGCCTCGGCAAATTTCACCACTGAGGAACAGGAATCACTTCCTGACCAAATTATAACCAATGGTTATACAGCTCCTGCAGGCAGGGCTCCCTACATAGTCTACCTAGCATTCAAGAATTCCTTTTGCGGTGGCTCGATCATTGGACACAATTGGGTGATAACTGCGTCGCACTGCACGAAACCCTACAAAGAGGTAACCATCCACTACGGCTCACTGCAGCGTGGTCAGGGTCAAATCGTGCACACCGTTAGGGGCAGTGACATCATCAATCATCGCAGCGATGACATCGCCTTGATTCACACACCCTATGTCAGTTTCAACGACAACATCAATCGCATCCAATTGCCTCCAATGAGTGATCGCAGCAATCAGTACGTCAATCGCTGGGCATTGGCCTGTGGCTGGGGACAAACCGCTTCGGGTAGTTCTTCCCGCCGTTTGCAGTGCGTCGACTTGCAAGTGATCAGCGTCGCGCAGTGTCGACAAACCTATTCCAGTAAATACGCCAAGGATCAGGTTCTTTGTGTGGCTACACCCAACAGGAAATCAATCTGTTATGGGGACTCTGGTGGCCCATTGGTACACAACAATCGCCTGATTGGCGTGAGCAACTTTGTCTCCGCTCGCGGATGTATGTCCGGAGATCCAGCCGGCTTTGCTCGTGTCACGAGTCACCTGAACTGGATACGTGATTACACAGACATTGAGTACTAAGTAATGTGATACGGGGCAGAAAAATAAAAAAAAACTTACAACAGCAAATTTTGAATTGTTTTTTCTTCATGTGACTTAAGCCGAGCAAATTTAATCCCCGGTGGAACCTATAGCATATAGCAAATACAGGACTACTCAGTTAAGATAGTAGGTTGTAGTTAAAGTCATATGATTGCAGTGTCGTTTACAGTCGTCTAGTTCTACTACAGTGTTTCCTACTAGTTTTGTTTAGATTACAAATGATTATCCGCTTCCGTCACTACATTGTTAGCTCGTTTAGATGTTTTAATGTGATTATTTTAACAAATATTTACAATCATTGATTAAACTACATGTATGTTCAGCTGCTTTAAAGCCTTGTTAGGTTGGCAAACATATTGAATGCATAGAAAACTTTATAAATGCAATTTTCACCATTTACTTGCAATTAGATTTGAACTGTCTCAAGATGAAGCGGTTGTTAATAATTCTTGCTGTTGCTGCTGTTGTCTACGGCAGTGGCAATCAAACTTTGGAGGACAATCAACCACAGCAAATTATAACCAATGGCTATAGGGCTCCGGAGGGTAAAGCCCCCTATATAGTGGGTCTATTAATGGGCATGAATAATGTCAGAAGGGAGTCAGTATGTTCTGGAATTATTATAGCCAATAACTGGGTCTTGACTGCAAGACATTGTCTAGCTGGTCCTGACTTTGCGCAAATCCATTACGGCTCCAATCAGGGATGGAAAGGACAATTTAGTCATAAGGTTAATAAACAAAACTTTATACTACATGAAAACCGACGTCACGACATCGCTTTGATTCGCACTCCGCACGTTGATTTTACGGCAAGGATCAACAAAATCAGTTTACCAAAGTTAAGTCAAAAGAGTGAAAGTTTTGTAGGCCGTTGGACACTTGCTTGTGGTTGGGGAACTATGGCGAATGGAAAGCTAGCCGATTGGTTGCAGTGTATCGATGCCCAAATCATTAGCAACAGGGAGTGTATGAGAACCTACAGAAATCTAGGAGACCATGAGTTATGCACCAGTACTAGGGGTGGCAAGGCCACTTGCAGTGGAGACTCGGGCGGACCTTTGGTCACCCGTGATAATCCCATACTGGTTGGCATTACCGCATTTGGAGTTGCCGGCTCCTGCACGGCTGGACATCCCGATGGATTTACCCGCGTAACCTCTCATTTGGATTGGATACGTGCTAAAACTGGTGTGGTTTATAACTAAATATTTATATATAAACTGATCAGATTTCAAAATAAAGCATTAACTTTCTTCAAGGAAAGGAATGGATTGTTTTTCTATTAAAGCTGTAGAATCTTGAGGGTTTCAAAATATATTAAGGGACATTTATTATTTTTCAAGGGCCACATTCTTCTCAAAATCTGCATAAGCTTTATTAATTACACTGTAAACTAGCGAACAACTTGCAAAACATCAATTTACTTTTGACCAATATTCAAGACTATAACTATATTATTAATTAGGTTAAGAACGTAGTATGCAAAGAAATTTGTAGGACTACCACAATTAAGAGTCACATTTCTTAGGCTGATTATACCTATAGTTATATATAGTTAAAGTACACAGAGCTAATGCTAATTAACATGAGTTTACATTAACAATATTTACATTCTATAATTAAACCGCAATTAGTTAGCAATTTCCACTATATAAAAGCAAACCAATTCAAGCAAACAGCTAAGTCGTGTCTTAAACATGCAATTTTTAGTAGTTCTCCTGACGGTTTTATGTGCCTTAGCAAGTGCCAATGGAAATGATCAAGATCTCGATAAGCAGGAGCATAGCCCTGAAAACATTATAACTAATGGCTATGAAGCTCATGACGGCGAAGTTCCCTACATAGTCAGCCTGTCCCTGCGAAAGAATGACAGCAATGAGGCAACTCTCTGCGGTGGGTCCATCATTGCCCACACTTGGGTACTGACAGCAGCACAGTGTTTGGCTGAACACGACTACGTGGATATTCACTATGGATCCATCTGGAAGTGGAATGGACAAATTAGTCATCGTGTTCTCAGCGAGGACTTCATTTTACATGACAACTGGAGCAGATCCAATGCCAATGACATCGCACTGATTCGTACTCCCTTCGTGAACTTCAGTGATAGAATCAACAAAGTGAAATTGCCAGCATATTCCCAAAGGAATCAAAAATTCGACAAGTGGTGGACTGCAAACTGCGGTTGGGGACGACAAAATAGTGGACATTTCGCAGATTGGTTGCAATGTGTCGATAATCGAGTCATGGGCAATGCGGAATGTTCTCGATACTATAGACAAATTCCCAATGAAATGCTTTGTGTTCGATCTAAGGACAGAGGATCTCCATGTGATGGCGACTTTGGTGGTCCTTTAGTGACCCATCAGAATCAAATACTAATTGGTATCACTTCATTTATCTCGCCTGGAGGCTGTGCTTCCGGTCACCCAGCTGCATTTACCCGAGTCACTGCCCATTTGCGTTGGATACGCCAACATTCTGGTGTTATTTACTATTTATGAGGAACTACAGCTGGTGATTTGAAAATAAAATTGTAAACCTTACGTTGGGAGAGTTGAGTTTTTATTTAAACCCCAATATAAATTAATAAATAAATAAAATAAATTAAATTCCTTATAATAATAAACTGTTTGGCGAGCCCACTGACCCAATCTTTTGTTTATACTTAAGTACAGACGAAAGGGGTTCCATCGACTTAATTTCTCATTACCCTAGCTAATGTCAAGAAGACTATCTTTTAAAATATTCATATTTTTAGTTTCCTAATTTTCGTGTCAAATTTTAATGACATTTCCAGCTTTCACAAGATAATTAGTTAGCCACAGCTACTATATAAGGGCAACACAAAAAGGTCTTAGATTCAAGTTGTGGCTTAGACATGCAACGTTTTATAATTTTATTGGCCTTAGGCATTGCCTGGGCAAGTGCTAACGAGAATGAGACAACCTTGTTGCCAGACCTGGATCAGGCGGAGCCTGATACTATCATTACCAATGGTTATGCTGCCTACGAAGGCAAAGCTCCCTACATTGTCAGTCTGGTATTCCGAAAGGATGGAAGTAACCAGCTCACCCTTTGTGGCGGTTCGATCATTGGACACACTTGGGTGCTGACGGCTGCCCACTGTATGAACAGTCAACACTACGTGGACATTCATTATGGTTCCAACTGGAGAGGGCGTGGCCAATATTATCATCGAGTTAGAAACAATAACTTCGTTCAGCATCATCTGTGGCCAAATACCAATGGCAACGATATCGGATTGATTCGTACTCCCCACGTCGACTTCCATTCAAGGGTCGATCGTGTAAAGTTGCCGACATTCAATCAAAGGAACGAGCGATTCGAGAATTGGTGGACAGTTGCCTGCGGTTGGGGTGGAATGGCAAATGGACAACTTGCCGACTGGTTACAGTGTGTTGACATTCAAGTCATAAGCAATTCCGAGTGCTCTCGTAGCTATGGAAACCTGCCTATTGGTATTTTGTGCGTTAGCACTCCTGGTGGAAAGTCAACGTGTGGTGGGGACTCTGGTGGTCCATTGGTAACCCACGATAACCCTATTCTGATTGGTGTCACCTCATTTGTCTCTGGTGCTGGCTGTACTGCCGGTCACCCAGCTGGTTTCACTCGTGTCACCGCCCATTTGGATTGGATTCGTCAACATTCTGGTGTTGCATACTAATAACAAGAAATTTCTTGTTATATTTGAAAATAAAATTCAAGAGCATACTGAAACACAGTTTTGTTATAGAAAGAAAAACCTTTTAGGGAAAATAGCGATGAATTCTTTAGCTCCGGTGTCTTCGGGCTGCGGAGGTCTTCACTCTAATACACAAACTACAAAGCATCTATAAAAATTCTCTAGATCTTTATGTTGCGTTAAGAAAGGAACAGGTTTTTGTTGGGAAAGTTTTCTGCTCCTCAGCTGAACATTCTTGTTGTGATAACTGTTATAATATTGATTTAACTAAAGCAAATGATTTTAATGAGCATATTTACATAGAATTCATATAATTGATCTTATTATATCAATATTAAAACAGTTATCACAACAAAAATGATCAGCTGAGCAGAGGATAAGTATAAAAGGCTGAGCCAAGTACAGATCTAATTCAAGTTGGGAGTTAACCATGAAACTTTTTATTATATTTTTGGCCTTTGCCTTTGCTGTCGCAAGTGGTGATGAAAATGAGGCAATAACTGGAGATCAGGAAAGCTCTGTGGATCAGGAAAACACTGTGGATACTGAAAGTCCTTTGGATTCGGAGAACCTCGAGGATCAGGAGAACCCTGATCAAATTATTACCTATGGTTTTGCTGCCCATGAAACCACAGCTCCCTACATTGTCAGTCTGTCACTGCGCAAGAATTCAAACAACGTTGCCACTCTGTGTGGTGGTTCCATCATTGGAAACACTTGGGTTCTGACTTCTGCCTATTGCTTGGATAATCATGACTTTGTGGACATTCATTATGGATCCATCTGGAAGTGGAATGGGCAGTTTAGCCATCGTGTTCAACGTAATAACTTTTTCAAGCATCATATGTACCCTCAAAATGGCAATGATATCGGATTGATTCGTACTCCCCAAGTTTTCTTCAATGAACGCGTTAATTTCATTAGGCTGCCTACTTTCAGTCAAATGAGCGAACGATTCCTTCATCATTGGACAAGGGCCTGCGGCTGGGGAAGTCAGCATACTGGACGACAGGCCGATTCGTTGCAGTGTGTCGACAACCAGGTGATGGACTCTACTGAGTGCTCCCATTACTATGGCTACCTACCCATTGGTGTTATGTGCGTTAGGACTCAGGGTGGTAGATCTACCTGTAATGGCGACTTTGGTGGACCTTTGATCACCCATCACAATCCCGTACAAATTGGAGTCACCTCATTTGTCTCGGTCGTTGGCTGCACTGCCGGTCACCCAGCTGGTTTCACTCGGGTCACCGCCCATTTGGACTGGATCCGTCAACTAACTGGCATCGCGTACTACTAACAAGCGATAGCAGCAAATTTTCAAAAATAAAATTTAAGAGCATCCTTAAAAAATTCGCTTGATTTTATACTTTATTCCCATTAGAAAAGTTTGCTAGTGGGGAGAACGTTTACATTAAATGAACCTGTAGTTAGTCTGTATAAACTAATTAACTGAAAAATAAGCATTTTTATTCATTGATGCTAAAAAACATCTAATTATTGAATTGAACTAGTCCATGTTTATTCAAACTTAACTCGAATACTTTTTTGGTCTGAGGATTTGCTTGGTTAGTGGCTACAAGAATGAGATCTGGATATATGGGCTATGCAGCTTCCTAGGGCAGGCCTGGTGTTTCGAATGGATGAAAGCAATATGCTCACTATTTGTGGAGGTTCTATTATTGGACATATTTGGGATCACAGAGCTGAGAGAGACTTGAACTACGTAGTCAATATAGACATTGCGCTCTTTGTTCAACACCATCTCTGACCTAATAAACATCGAAGCACAAATATGCCTAAGGTCGACAATGAGCTAAAGAGAGAAAAAGCAATTGATCGGCAATGCCCACAGCAGAACTTTCAGCTTCGGCCGAAAATTTCCACTCTTTGGGCAGCAATGATTTTCACTCTTATGAGCCTATAATTCCCACAGACTCCAGAATATTTATAAAAATTCATCAAACCCTGATGCTGCTGTGAGAGACAAACAGTTTCTTCTCCAGCTAAGTCTCCTCTCCTCAGCAGATTATTTATGTTGTGATAACTGTTATAATACTGATATAATTAGAGCAAACATGGCTAATGAAGTTAATGAGCACATTTACTTAAAATGCAAATAATTGCTATAAATATATCAATATTATAACAGCTATCAAAACAAGAACAATATGCCAAGGAGAGAAGTATATAAGACTGAACCAAAAGAGCTCGGAATCAAGTTGACAGCATATCATGAAACTTTTAATTGTTTTTTTGGCGTTGTCCTTTGCCTTGGCAAGTGGTGATAACAACGACGTGGTGGATCAAGAAGGCCCTGTGGATACTGAGGAGCCTTTGGATTCAGAGAACCCTGAGAATCAGGAGAACCCTGAGGATCAGGAGAACCCTAATCAAATTATCACCTATGGATTTGCTGCCCAAGAAACCACAGCTCCCTACATTGTCAGTCTGTCACTGCGCAAGAATACAAGCAACTTTGCAACCTTGTGTGGTGGTTCCATCATTGGAGCCACTTGGGTTCTGACTTCTGCCTATTGCTTGGATGGTTACGACTACGCAGATGTCTATTATGGATCCATCTGGAAATGGAACAGTCCAAAAAACCATCGTGTTCACAGTGATGACTTTCACAAGCATCACCTCTATCCCCACACCAGTGGCAACGATATCGGACTAATTCGTATTCCTGAAGTTTTGTTTACTAGCCGCGTTAATATTGTAAGGCTGCCCACTTTCAGCCAGATGGGCGATCAATACCTTCATTGTCCTGTAAGGGCCTGCGGTTGGGGAGTACAGCACTCTGGACGACAGGCCGATTCGTTACAGTGTGTCGACAACCAGGTAATGAGCAATTCCGAGTGCTCCCGATGGTACGACTACCTTCCTCATGGTATTATGTGCGTTAGAAGTCAAGGTAGTAAATCTACCTGTAATGGCGACTTTGGTGGTCCTTTGATAACCATTCACAATTCTGTACTGGTTGGTGTCACCTCATTTGTCTCTAATGCTGGCTGTGTTGTCGGTGACCCAGCTGGTTTCACTCGGGTTAGCGCCCATTTGAGTTGGATTCGTCAGAAAACTGGCATCGCTTACTACTAACAAGCGATAGCAGTAAATTTTCCAAAATAAAACTTAAGAGCATCCTTAAAAACTGGTTTGACTCGTACTCTTTTATAGCATTTTCAAGAAATTTTTCGGTATACCTAGTCGGCAATAGACTACTCTGATTGGCAGATCATCAAAAGTTTAGTAATTCAAGTATATGAAATATGTTCTCCAAAAGTAATATATTATTTCTTGTATATTGAAGAAATACATATGATCCATCAATGAATTAATGTAAACTGCATGAATAAACGAATTCGAATGTTCAAATAGGTTAAATACCGCCACTTACCGATGAAATCCACTGATGGGCAAACTGACATCTGGTAAAAATTCGGTGAGTGGTGCAAAATAGCCGCCATATTCCGGCATAGGCAGTGGATGCAGATGTGCATTCTGTGTTGCCTCCGATGCATTCCGCAGCTCCACGTTCTCCTCTTGCCGCAGTTCCGGATCATTGATAAGTATGTCCTCTGGTCGGGGCAGTATAGATGGTCCCGATGCAGCGCGTATTTTATCAGCGCCACGTGGCGGACGACTGCCTCCAGAAATGGGAGTGGCAACAGCGGCTGCAGCAGCAGCAGCGGCTTGAGTATAAGCGCGTATGCCGCTGTCCGACTTACAGGTGCTGAAAGCAGTGCAGAAATAAGTTAATTCAGTTTCAAAACGCGTTAAATTAACTAGTGATGTACCCAATTTTAATGGGATCCTCGCCGCTGTGACGTTTAGTGTGAATTGTTCCCTTCTCCACGGTCAGATCCTGTGTGCGCGAGTCATTTATGCCGCCCACAGCTTGGCCTGGCAGAAAAAGAGTAAAAGGCTTAAATAATTTTTGACTGTGCAACAGGAAACGCAACTCACCATCAGCACTGTGGCTGGAAGCCTTACGCATGCTGGTCAGTCTGTAAAAAGGCGGAGTTTCGGTGCGTTCAATGAGACAGTTCAAGGTCTCCACTGTCTGCAGTTCGGCCATGAGCTCGTCCAGCAGTCGATCCGGACAGCTGCGGGCCAAATAAAGTGCCACACGTTTAGCCTGCGTAAAAACAAGCAACATAATAAAATAACAACAATAAGCCGCTTTTCATAATAAGCCAAAAATAAACCACTTACATAGGGTAATAGCTCGTTGGGCGCCATGCCACTCATAATGACCAAATAGCGTAATATGACCTTCAGATTGTTGGGCCAAAACTGGCACAAAGTGCCCCACAACTCCTCAATATCCCGCGGATGTGCATCCGAAAACTGTGGATCAAATAAAGGTAAAAGGTACAGCGTTTGGCCTTGTGCAAAAAAGTTCAAGTCAAGTTGATTTCATGCAACGTTACCTTTGCCGTTATGTAGAAAAGATTATTCAGTATCATTTCCGTTGCCTCTGTAGAACCGGTGCCCTCGCGGCGACCACGTGTGCCCGAATCCGGAAAGTACTGCACACAAAAAGAGATGATGAAATATATAAAATATGAAAGCAGTTTGTTAAAAATAAAAGGAAAGATGCAAACGAAATGCCGGAAGCAGACAGCTGAGACCTAATGATTTTCTTTCTCTCGGTTATCATTTGTTTCCAAGAAAGGAAAATCATTCACAGCAGGATGCAAATGTTAGAACCAACAAACTATAACAATGAAGTAGAAAACTTAAAGAACTTCAGACAAACTTAAACACAAATTTCAAGTTCTTTGACAATCGAATACATAAAATAAGTTAGTTAACGAGCTCAACAAATTTATACAACACATTTCAATCTTACCATTATGTAGGAGAGCGGTGTAGCCGGCGGCACACTGGTTGCCACTAGCTCCATGTTCTGCAGCCACGGCAGGAGGCACTGCAGCAATAAAGCACGCACATCCTCGCGTGCACTCTGAAAACGATGCGTAATTTCTGCAAAAGGATAAGAAACATAATAAAACTATATACACGTTGATTATGTCAGAGCTTTTACCAGAAAATATGGGCATGGTGAGCTCTGGACGCAGTTGAGCCAGCTGCTTGGAAAGGAAGCGCTGTGAACGACAATAAGCGCTGCTCAGCAGGACATCTAAAGTGCCCACCTTCGTGTCATCTTCTGTAATAAAATGAGTAGAAAAAAACACGTAATTTTTGAAGGCTTTAGAAAAAGTTTTGTTTGGAAAATGTGGGAAAAACCAACCGCAAACCATTGTGGCTATCAAACGCTCTAAGAACAACTGAGTCCTAGATTGCTCACAACTGGGATGCTCAGAAACTTTTAGCAAAAAGCTTTCAACCGGCACTGGAAAGCGTTTACAATTTTTTGTTATTTGTTTACTACAACAGCTCGAGAATAACAACAGAGCAAAGCTGATTGCCTGACAAGGAGTCCGGACACTTGTTGCTCGTGGTCTAACCCTGACCTTGTCACCTGATGATTCAATGAATGAAATGGCGACATTTCGACACTGCGCCGGCGCCAAAAAGCTTTTACTAACATTTTGGCGCCTTCCAGTGTTGGCCAAGAGTGTTTAAAAAGGCGTGAGCGCCATTGTCTCGGCTTAGTTTCGCGTCAATCGTCCTGTCGACCACAACAATTGCAGAACAGAGCTACAAATAAAAGTACTAACAAACGCGGCCGACGGCAAATAATTTCTGAATAAATTTTACAATTATTTGCTTTAATTTAATGACAGTAAACAAAAAAATAAAATATGTGCTAAAAATAGTTAAAAGTGTAAAACAAGTAATCATAAAAACAAACAAGTTTTCCTATTAAAAACCAGATTAACTTATTTACGAAAATAAAAATAATTTCTTTATAAAAAAGTTTAAAGTGAACTTTTAAACCAAATTAAAACTTTACACTACAGTTATCCAATTTCAGTGCTAGCAAAAGTAGAAAAATAAACGCAAAAATCAAAACAAACAACAATACTTCAAAGCTTAACTTTTGATGAAAAACTTTTCCATTTTTATTTTGTTCGTTTTTGGCGCTTATCACATAAGTCAAATATTTTTTTTTAATTGGCTTTATTAAAAGAACTTCAAGTGTGAAATAATAAAGAAGTGGAGAAAAGAAAACAAGAACATTAAATTGTGGATAAAGTAGAAACTTGCGGTGCTCTATTACAATTTGGACGAAATTCTTTTAAAAGTCTTCACTGTGGTCCAAACACAAACTTGGACTGATCAACTTTTTGTGCAGCGTGCAGCAAATGCGCAGAAATGTAGTTGAGAAAAGTTTTTCGTATTCTAGTGATTCGTGGAGCATTTAACGAAGCTGATATTCATTTTCCAAAGAGAGAGTAGGAAATTAAATGAACTCTAATTGTGTTTGCCATTTAACAAACTTACAGAAGCCAAACCAGAACTTTTAAAGTGCATAACAAGAACAAGCGCCGACTTTTCAAGCGTGTAATGAAAACGGAACAGACTTGAGGACTCTGGATTAAGCGCAGTAAGGGAACAACACAATTATGGCTACCCATAATCTCCCAACAGAAACAACAACAATGATTATGTCTAATGAAAGCCTTGATATAAACGCAAAAACAGAACTGATTGCCAACTGTTCGAACACAAATTCTAGTTTGGATTCAAGCGATTACATGTCCGTGGAGGATGAGGAAATGCTGAAAATTGCATTTCTCATAAGCGATTTTGTGAATAAATATTATGTACCCATCATTTGCTGCACAGGGAGTATTGGCAACATCCTCTCCGTGTTTGTCTTTTTTATGACCAAATTAAGGAAGTTATCATCGAGTTTTTATCTAGCCGCTTTGGCCATCAGCGATACATGTTTTCTATGCGGATTATTTGTGCAATGGTTGAATTTTCTCAACGTTAACATCTATAATCAGAACTACTTTTGCCAATTTTTCACATTCTTCAGCTACTTAGCTAGCTTCTGTTCGGTTTGGTTCGTTGTGGCCTTCACCGTGGAGCGTTTTATAGCCGTCATGTATCCATTGAAACGTCAAATCATGTGCACCGTACGTCGAGCCAAAATAGTGCTACTTGGCCTAACAATGGCTGGATGTGTGCACTGCATACCCTACATATTGATTGCGAAGCCAGTTTATAATGTCAAAATGAATGCAACCATCTGTGATTTGAATGCCACTTACAAGGTAAGAAAACAGACAAGGGTGAAAGTCTAAAACATTTAAAATGAAGTACTTTTAAGTGAAATTGACTTCAACTTATATAAAAAATAAAATTATTCAACTTATGTTCAAAACGACCTACTTGACTTAACTACATTTAATTCAAAATTTTCTTTAAACCACACAAACCAAATTTATATTTCATACTTTATTCAATTCAAACTTGTTTGATGTACAAAATTCTAATAGAATACTATAGGGTTTTAAAATATTTGATGAGGCAAATAAATCACCATACTTAACACCGTTGGCAATAAATTCCCCAGTGATATCTGCGCTCATTTTCCGTTGTGCACAATATGTGTACCCAAATGTCAGTTGCCCACATGGCGTATGTGTAATCGCCGGAAGCATTTGAAGACCCTTTTTCTTTTGGTGCTTCACATATCAAATGCATATTTGTAATGCCAAAAACTTGTGTCCCTTTTTTATTTTTTCATCATCAACATTGGCATCCTGTGAACAACATCACACTTTTAATGGGTTGCCAATACCAACTGGCAGAAGGCACACGCCAGAAGGAAAAAGGCTGCCAACGCACAATTGGGAACAACAAAAGGTAGCCACAGAAAGGTTACCACAAAAGAGCAGACAACGTGTACAGACATGTACACGTATCGACAATTTTTAGCATTTTCCTATTGCCTCCCACCTTTTTTGTACCTTACCACTAAATTCCAGATCTTGTTTGTTGTTAAAGTCGACTGGAATTTGTACGATTTCGCACACTCATAACTGACAAAACAAAGTGAAAACTCATCTGAAATCACATATGAGAAATAATGCCACTTCAAGGAGTGCTGAAAGCAACAACATTTGCTTAATTTAGTAAATTGTTTTAAGAGCCATTTGTTTCTAATGACATTGCCGCCAGCTTTTTAACTATTTAGCTACACTTATTTGTAGCTTGAAAACTTTCAGCTTTTATCGACTTGATAAAGTTGATAGCGTTTATTAAGCACTGATTAAATATTTCTAAAGACATGCTTTCGTCGGACTAAGTATTTTAAAAGTTAAACTATTAAACTTTTAGCTATGCACAAATTCTTTTCAAAGTTAAATTTTCTTTATCTAAAATGCTGCAAATTCACAAAATTCACAATCACTTGTCAAATAGATTTTATGTCAATTCAAACACATTTTTTCTCAGAAGCGATTTAATCAGACGATTCGCTTTGTCTGCAAAGAAATTCTTTAACCCTAGCAGATTTTAACCCTTGGTTGGTCCATAAAGAAAACTAAAAAGCAACTCAAACACGTTTTCAAGTGACTTTTTAACTCTTAAGCTGCTTTTGAGGGGATTAGAATTCAAATTCTAGCACTTCTGACGGCTCTTAAAGTTTCCCTACAAGAGCTTTGCAGTCACTTCTTTGTCACTTCGCTGTCACTTTCTCTCTCATTTTCCCTCTCCCTGATTTTTCTCTGTTGGAACTTGGCTAGTCAATTAAGAACAAATACGCATTACTTAGACAATTGTTAACAAGCTAGGCTTATTTTAGCCGCTGGTAAAAGGGAAACCAAGCCAAAACACAATAATACACGCTAAACGCTACCAATTAATCAAACAAGCGGAATTCTATGGCAACTGCTGAGTGAGTTAGGCATAAATTGCCAATTTATTAGACGAACCTACAAATTAGTAAACGAATGTGGCACAAAACACAGCAGTGAGTCAGTGAAGCACCAATAAACCAAACTTCTTCGTTTCAAGTGATCGACTATGTCATACCCAGTAAGCTAATTAGTCAACTTTCAAGAGCTTAATTAGTTTGCAGAATAAAAATGAAATTAAATTTAATTTTAAACATTCAACTCTTTGCCTGACAAGAGCTGATGGTGCTGAACTTTTTATCTCATCAGGATTCTGTCTAATTTTTTAAGATTTCCCAAGAAATCCTATGTTTCTATTAAAATTCAGCTACCCAGCTACAAACTAAGTATTTATGAAATTAATTTCAGTAATTAATTATCAAGTCTGCATTCAAAACCCACTAAGTGTTGACTTAAACAATTGGCACATGTGCTCGCTCACTCCCTTGTTTACAGGGTATACAGTGCGCAGAGACCACAAGTTAAGCCCCCGCAAATATGTTATCTATCTTAACCACAAAAAAATAGAAGAAATGAAGAAAAGTCAAACAATGGAAACCGAGACAAGGACAAAATAACTATCAAACGCCCACACAACCACCACCTCTCTGTGACCACCTCCAAAATACACACATGAATTTTGTCAACACCCATTGGGTGTGTCCCGATTGAAAGCCAGAATTTTGTGGTGTCGTCTCAATTTTGCGATGCGTACGCGATAAATCTCGAATTTCTGTTTGAATTACGATCGCTTTTCCACAATTTTCTCTTTGCGTTGGGTGTTTGGAAATTCAATGCTAATTTCACAGTTTTATGTCCAGACAATGCAAGCCAAACAATTGGCTAAGATATCCTACTGTTCACCTGTGCTGCTACCAGTCGCCTTTTCTATTAGTCAAATTGGTAAAAGCGTCAAGCGAAGCGTGAAGTGGAAAGAAAGCAACACCGAATGATAAAGCACCAAATTTTCTCCTTCCTGCTTCCTCCTACGTTAATTTTCGCATCTGAGGCATTCGAATTCAATCAGTAAAAAATAAAAAAAAATATGTGTAAAGAAGACAACAAAAATTTGGTACACACAAACAATGTTGTTTGCTGATGGCAGACGTGTCGTATGAGTGATGTGTCCATATTTACCATATCAATGAATGGGCGTTTCGCTTGCCACATTGTTGCACAAATTATTTGAAGCCTCGATGTGTACGTGGGTGCTGCCACGACAAACTGTAGACAATAAATATTGAAAACTTTTCGATATTTTTGGCGTGGGTAAGGCCGTAAATTCATGAGGAAACCCACAATAGACCAAATTGAAAATTTCCTTGAAAAAGTTGTGAAACACGAAACAATTCAATACAACTTTTGTGTTCAAATCTTTCTTTAGCCCAGATAATACAAATTATCTGGCAAATTAACTAAGTCAGTGACTGGAGATGCAGAGCAGACAAATAAACAGCTACAAGCTAAATTAAATTACAAGAATTTGGAAGATCCATTAGGCTCAGCATTAGCAGTCGTCTGCAAATTAGGCTATACTGTAAACAGGAATGTGTTCAAGTCAAAAACATACACAAAATGAGACTAATTATAGATTGAATCAACGTAATGAACATTGGTATTTTATTAAGCTTCATTTTGAGTAAATTATGGAACTTGTTTAAAATATATTTTTAGGTTCAATTTTTGATTGATTTAAAGCGGTTATTTATAAAATTGTTACTTAAATATTTAGAATTTCCGCTAATGAGATAAAATTGGTATTTTATAAGGTTAATTTTAGAGACTTTCTCAAGAGACTTTCTGTTCCCAGCATCTAAAAATGAAGAAGCTGCTAATAACAGTAATAGCCAAATTTAAAAGAACTTAAATTCCTTAAACACTAAGATGAAAGTACTTTTAACAGCTTTTCCTCGAAAATAAATTATTACTGCCTTTAAAGACATGACATTTAACATTTTGATTTCGTTTTGATTTCGTTGAAACTAAAATTCCATCTTTTAGTGTAGTTTTACATTTTAACAACTCTCTAATAGTATTTGAGAGTGAAGCACACACAAAACAATGCACGTTTGACAACAGCATCCAATTACATGGAAAATGCAACCAAATAAGTTGGATTATTTGAGACCAGGTCCAATCCGTATGCAAATTATCAACACGCATATTCTGTAATGGTCAGCATTGTTGGAGCAGCTGGACAACAAAAGGATTAAAAAGGCTAAACTGTTGATGAGAGCTGTGAACTGGAAAATCGAAGGAAAACCAGCTGCAGAAAATAAATTGATAAACGAGTGCAAAGGAATGCGTAAAGAGATGAAAACTGCACAGTAAATGCCTAAAAGGACAACTAAAATGAGAGTGAAAGGGAAATAAAGGAAAAGTGAGCAGGAAAGAAGCTTTGCATATCGATCAACTTTGAAGTGTTGTTGGTTTGATGGTTTTCAAATGAATTTGTTATGCAATTGTAATACGACAACCTTTGTCAACGCAGTCAGTAATAAAATAATTGAATATAAGATTTTGTTACAAAAACATGTAAAACAACAACAAATAATCCAACAATTTTACAGCAAACTACATTTTAGGGACAGGGATTTGAGCATCTAAGTCATTCGATATTGGCTCAAAACAAAACAAAAATATTGACTACACATAAATAGGAAATGCAAAAAATATTCAATTTTGTTTTCTTTTGCGCTTACAACGCAAATATTTTGAGCTCGTTCGACCAACTAGCAAATGGTTGGCTCTAATTAACTGACCTACTCTTTAATCAGTGGCACAGCAGAGCCAAGAAGTTTAGATCATAAAACAAGCAAATGATTGGCTTGGGCATAAAAAAAGTCGTAAAAATGAGTGCATCAATTAAATCAAGTTTTAGAAAATATCTTAGCGCAGTCTCGAAAGGAAATAAAAATAGAAAACGAAATCCCATAGCCATTTTATGCAACTCCCAATATTCACATAAAGTTGACTGGCAAAATAAATGTATTCTTTAAGAGATAAACTCATATTTAACTGAAATATTTGCCAAGAACATTAAAACCAATATAAATAACCAATTAACCAGTAAGAACAAACTCCTTTAGTTAAACGCAATTTGTTTTAACTATATCTGCCTTTGGCACTTTGAAAATTAACTTTACTTATTTATTTTACATTAAGACAGATAAAAATAATTTAAATTTAAAGGATTAAATTTAATTTTGGCTTCGCACTCACTGAAAACAGCCAGCTGTGCATGCTAATTTACAAGAATTTCTTCACTGCTACACATTTAAAGCAGTTAAGCAGCAGCGTCACAATTTAATTTCGCAATTCAATTAGCCAGGCAACTGGAAAATTTCTAGAAATTGTCTGCAAGTGGGATATAAATATCAACAGAAATATACGACACAAAGAAGGCAAAGAAAAAAGGAAAGTCACTTCCCAATTTATCCAACAGATTGTCAGTAATATTTGTGCAGTTTGTTATTCTTCAAGCATTAAACAAATTTAAATGCATTTCATTTGCATTTCCACTGAATCATTTAGTTTTGTTGAAAACTGGAATTTCACAAAACAAAACGTTAAAAAAATAAACGAAAATCTTTGCACAAGAGGACTTAAAATTAGCTTTTAGCTCTGGGTTAACAGTACCAGTACCAGAATGTGCAAATAGCTGACAGTAAAAACAAAGAGCGGGTAAGAGGGTCTTACCGACATAGAAGTAACCTAGCAGAACAATATATGCATATTGCACATTAATTATGCAAACGAAGAAAACTTTTCCATCTCTGCGTTCATATTGAAGAATTTAAGCGAGTTTCTACCTCCGTTAAATACTTTAATTTACAACATTCTTTAGGGCAAACCACAAGCGTTCTTAGCTCCCAGCTATAAATAACGGAAGCTTTGCTGTTCCTAAAATAAAAGCGTTGATTTAATGAAAAATCCTGTGGTTTATTTCCTTTTGTTTATTCAACAAGCAGGATTTCCTTTGTTCGAGTACAGTTGATTCCACAGTAGGTTTACAGCAATACTACAGGGTCTTTTGCAGTTCGACTTACTTGCCTGCAGTCTTTTTTGACAGCTCTAATTGCTTTAAATGTATTTCTGTTTGGAATTTAGTTTTAAAAGGCATAAATAAATGAATTTAGTTTCCGTCCACACCAAAGTTGTAACTGCATTACGTATACGCCACCGGGGCACAAATGAAATGTTTCCCGAGGTTAGAATAAAATGTAAACTAAAAACAGATTATGCATTCGCCACCAGTAAACAAATCAAATTATTTACATATACATACGTATTTAAATACACACGACAACTAATTTAATAGATTGCCAATCTTAGAATAATTTATTAAATGAAGTGGAAAATGTGTTTGGCTAAATTTGCAGGAACAACTGGCGCTGTTTAATTACTGGGACTCGATTGTGGTTTATGCGGTGCCCTTCACCACCATAACGGTGCTCAATACCTGCACCGGCTGCACAGTTTGGAAATTTGCAACTGTTCGACGCACATTGACAATGCACAAGATGTAAGTAGCTAGAAATCCCCTTAGCTCTCCGTCTTATGATGAGAAAATTGTAATTTCTTTTTCAGGAAACCACAGCTGAATAACATGCCAACCAATTCGACGTCAGCTGGTGCAGGTGCTGGTGGTGGTGCAATTTCCTCGTATCGCATTGCAACTTCGCTCAAGCGACAAAAATCAACTGGAACACATCCGAGCGGACAACACAGTGTTACACGACAAACTGAACAGCATCAACAGCTTCAGCAACAGCAGCAACAACAACAACTTGAAGTAAATAGTCAGCATCACTGCGAGATAACACAGAAACCAGGTGAGCTTAAAAGTTACATTAACTTGGTCCAATTGACATGACTTCATGTAGGAAATCTCAGCAAAAGCAACAGCAGCTGAAGCATCAGTAGCTATTTTCACGCTCAACGACATGCCGCAAATTGTGAAAACTTTGCCAGCAAGTTTTCTCTACTCACAAATGCCAAGAATTAGCAGCCACTTGGCAAAAAATTCAAGCAACATATGACAAAGTTAAAAGCAGCGTGAAACTAAAAACTACTTAAAAAACTTTATGCACAGAGCATGTCTTTTCTAAAAGCTAAAAGTTAAAAGCCTAAACATAATCTGTGCATAAACTAAACACAAGTCAGACTTCATTAATTTTACATTAACAAGCAATCATAATTAAGATAAATGAACTTTTAATTAAATTAAACAAATTTAAAGCAAATTTAAGTAAATTAAATAGCAGAATTGGAAGGTAGACAAAAAAAAGTTAAGAAGGTTCGAGGTAATCTTCTGGTTCTTTCTCTTAGCTTATTCTCTTTTATATTTAACCATAAATCAAATTTCTTTTAATTTTCAGCTCGTCGCAAGGTGCAAAATTCCTCCCAATTGAAGGTTACCAAAATGCTATTAATTGTCTCCACGGTTTTTGTCTGTCTGAACTTGCCGAGTTGTTTGCTTCGCATCGAAACCTACTGGGAGGTAAGTCGCTTCCTAAATTACGTATACGTCAAGTGAGCCCTGCATAAATCTTATCAAGTTTATATTGAAACTATCGTTACACGTGTGGAAGAGGCTTCATTGTTGTTTTCTAATTATTCAGCTAAAAGCAGTGGAGTCGCCAGCAGTGACCAGCACTATTTATCTCTGTGAATGTGTGTGTATGCGTTTGTCGATGTATCTGTATTTAGTTCAGTAGTGCAAACGAGCAGAAAAACACATCTCAGTCACGCTGTTACATTGTTTAGTTAATTACAGTAAAATAGACAAAGTTTCGTTATTGTTATGCCAGCAGCTGCTAATTAACAACATTTACAGATTCCAATTGCTGCGAAAAATCTGATTTAGCCCACGCGAGTGAATATGAAAAGAATTATATACAAGAATTGTAACGACATCTGCATGGAAATGAGAAGTTGTATTTTAAATCACTAGTAGAAGTGACTAACAGTTTCCAACAAATCTCTTCTTAGTTTTGCCTAAATCAAGACTTTATCTTTCATTTGGCAGCTGCTTTGACTGACAGAGGTTTAGTTTAAGATTTTCTGATATTTATCAGCAAAGAAAACTTGTGACAAATGTCAAATAGATATAATTAGCTGGTAATTTCATATTTAACTAGGCAACTAAGCTGCCTTTATTCCTAATTTGTACAGAGTACACTATTCGTCGGTCTTGCTACTTTTAAAGCAAACAACTGAGTGATGGTTTTTTGTGTTAAGAGTTTAATTAGTTTGTGTACTTTTGTCACCGTTGGATCGTAAAATTTTCATATTTCAAAAACAAGACGAGAGACAAAAGCACAAAAAATGAACACAAATCCTTTACGACACTTTTACAACATTTAATAACATAAATATCATTTTAGCACGCCTCAAAGTGTGAAGGACAAAGGTTATGACCTTGTGCATCCAAGAGATTATTTTGTACGGGTTAGTTGAGAGTTCAAAGCAGCTCTTAAATATACAAGATTAAAGGCCAATCGAAGGGAGTTGCGAGCGTGTAGCAACTTTTTTGACAGACGCTGCCAACTTGTTGATGTGGAGCTGTCAACTTGTCACGTACCAGCAGAATGAAACCAAAGGAAAACTTTTCCCAGTCAAAGTCTATGAACAATGCGTCCATTTTCACTATTTTTAACAAATTTAACATTTGCCTGCATAGAAACACAGTTTGGTGCATGTTCTTTATCTCTATGCATATTAAAATACTACCGATTTTTGGGGTATTCATATACATAGATCAAAATGCTGTCAGAACTGAGCGCGTCGAAAACTTGAACATTGATTGCGACAGAAAGGTAATTGAGTGGAAAAGCTTTCGACTGTGCAACAGCCTGGAAAACTGCCACAAGTTCAACAGGTCAATATTTTGAGGGGCACATGTCAGATGTCAATCTGTTACAGTAGACACCAAAACATCAATGACAATTAACAATTATCGATACCAAATATCATGCATAATAAGCACACAAATTCTATGAATAGTTACAGACATAAATTATGGATGAAAGATTAATTACATAAACTGATTTTGCTTGTGAACAGTCGAGCGAAGCTAATGGCATTTCCTAAATGCTTTTCACATTCAATTTTCCTTGCAGACACAAACTTCCAAAACTCAGAATACAACAATCGTTTTGCAATACATTTTCAATGCGTTCTTCATCACAAATTTCGGCATTAATTTTGTGCTTTATTGCGTAAGCGGACAAAATTTCCGGTAAGTACTTAAGTATTAGAAATTGCGCAATTTGATACCCTGTAAATCTGAACTTAAATTGGGAGCTTCTTAGAATCTAGTCATAAAATTCTTTTAATTAAATTTTCAAATTCTTTGAAGCCTATTTAGACCCCGTACTCTTTAAAAAAGAGTATAGGGGTCTATTAAGTTTGTCAGAAGCGAAATGTGCGTAACAGGCAGAAGGAGGCGTGGCCGACCCCATAAAGTATATATATTCTTGATCAGCATCAACAGCCGAGTCGATATAGCAATGTCCGTCTGTCCGTCTGTCTGTCTGTCTGTCTGTCCGTCCGTCTGTATGAACACCTGGATCTTTTAAACTACAAAAGCTAGAGACACCAAATTTGGAATGAAAGTCCGTTTATGATGTACGCAGATCAAGTTTATTTCAAATTTCTGCCACGCCCCTTACCGCCCCCGCAATGAGCAAAAAACCAGACAAACCTCGAAAAAATTTGTGTTTTAGGTGAATATCTCAGTAACTATAGCACTTAGAAGCACAAATTTTGGTATACAGGTTCTTAGAGACAGCCTTAATATAACGCCATTCAAAATTTTGAGCTGCCACGCCCCCTTTGCTCATCAGAATTAAAAAACTCTCCAGCTTCAATGCCTTTTTGAAGGCAATAAATCAAATAGTACAGTGTTGTAATTTAACATACGCTTAGAGAATTACTATTTCTAACTTTCCTGAAAGTGGCATCAAAATCCTATGTCAAACAACAGAGAAATTACGGTTCAAAGTGCATGTAATTTTACTGCAAAATCACTGCATGCGCGCAACACATACAAACAAACGCAGAAACATACAAACATATGTTCGAACGTTTTCTCTACCTGCTTTGGCGGCAGCGCTGCCCGGAGCCGCTGGCCGCGCCGAACAATGCTATGCATACACACATATGTATGAGCACACATACATATTTGCAAATAATCGGAAGAATGATAGAAGAGGAGTGTGGTGCAACTGGTAGAGTTGCGGCGCAATATGGAACCTTCGTATGGATCGCGGGTTCGAATGCTGACAGTGACGATTGTTATTTTATTTACTTTTTAAATTTAATTCAATATGTAAATATTTCATTTTAAAATTTTATTTTAATAAAGTGGGCACTACTATGGGAGTACGGGGTCTTTTACAGTCGGCTCGATCGACTGTAGCCTTTCTTACTTGTTATTATTTTAAACCTTCACTACCTTTAAATTTCGTGTCAATTAGCTAATGCCCCCAAAAAGTTATAATTTATACTAGGTATACAGATACGCATACCAACTAAAACTCATTTGATTGACATTTAATGCTGCTTACTGTAATTAACATTACTTATTTTCACAGCAAAGCTGTGCTGAGCATGTTCCGCCGTGTATCATCAGCTCAACGGGAAGGCATAACTCAAGTGACAGGTAAGAACAATTTCAAAATGCTAAAAAACACTTACCAAATTGCCAATGTGCTGTTATGCAAATGCAAAAGGAAATGAAAATTTTATTACGCATAAGAACAAGACAAAGAGTAAGTGACAAAAGCTTTTAAAGGAAATGTTTATACAAATTTCGATTTCAAAATTCTCTTTAATTTCACTTGAAAATCAAAGCTCTGTTTAGCTATAAACTGCCACAATTTTGACTGAACTAATCATGTGCAAAGGCAAACAAAGCGGTCTCTGTCCTGCACACCTTTCACCTGCCCACTCACCTCAGGAAGTACTTAAGCCTACTGATTACATTGTCCACAGGCTTAGATTCCCACTAATTGAATACATAAGTCTAAGCAGTAACAAGTTAATCAGTAATTAAACTCTATGATGCAAAATAGTTCATTTGTTGCTAGTTATGAAATCGGCTATCAAATCGGTCATTATCGTGTACGGAATTATGCAATTAAAGCTATCAATATAGCAAGTTTTGACTACTCCATAAATTTAATTGCACTTTGATCTTAAACATGGAAGACAGAGTTGAGTAATTACTAGTCGAGCACACTCAGCCACACAAATTAAAATAGTTTGGCTTGTTTCGCTAAAACTATGCAAAAGTTTCTCTTTAAAATTAGTTTTCATTCAATTTATAAGCCTACAAAACTTTGTATTTGAAAACTATTTGGAAGTTTTGATATTTTTATGCCCTGTATGTGAGTACAGTTGGAAGTTGAAGTCTTTAAGATTACCAGAAGCACTTCACAGTTTTAAAATTGCTTCTACCCACACAGGGTACATCCCAGTCGGTTAACCTCTTAAGTACTTGCAAACCCATTAAAGCTAGACTCACTGTAGTTATGATCTCAACGCCGCAGCACTTAATTCAATACAGAGTGCAAATTTCTGTTGTTTGAAGACCAAAAGACTTCAATTAGGTTGTTGTTTCACAATTTAATACAAAATTAAGTTGTTAATGAAAGAGATAACAAACAAAAAAAGCTTAAAGATGAAAGAATATTGAAACCAAAAACCGGGAAAGTGAAACCAAGCGTTGAAAATAAAAAATGTAAATTAAATTAAAGTAAATGGTGTAACTAGCAGTCAAAGGTTGCGACTTTTTGTTCCCTCGTTAAATACAAAAGGTTAAAAGGATCAAAAATACAGTAAGGTCCTTCGTGTGTTACATGCAAATATTGACAGACTGTGCCAACAAGAGGTGCGATACGTGTGGGAAAAAGTGGGGGACAAATGTGAAAAGGGAGCTGCCGACTGGGGTGGAAACAAAGGTGAAGAAGTCCACAGTCGATTACATCAAATGAAATTAACCTTGCCATTGTCACACAGCCCGACAGTAACATAGAATTATTAATAATAAAAGAAAAAAACAAATAAAACAAATGCTGCTTCTTAGCCAAAGGGAAACTGTTTTTTTCCGCATGAGCATGTCTTGAATGTAAATAAGCCACGAGTCCTTCAGCTCTTATGGATGACAAGCGACTATTGCAATAAAGCTTATTGTGGCTAAAGCTGCAACAACTGTTTAACCTGAAGTTGAGCATTGAAGTAGTAATATAAAGGTAGCTTAAGGCGACTGCTAAAGACCCTGTACTTACACTTCATCAGCGGGTATACTTAAAATAGTTTCACTCAACTTCTCTTAACCTCCTACTTCCCTAACTCAATGAAAGCAGCTTAATCAAAAGATTAATTACAGTTGAACAGTAAGAGCCACAGAGTTTTCAATCAAATTTGTTCAGATGTCCAATGAAGAACACTTTAAAACGCCGGCTTACACTTGATACAAAAATAAACAGGTTAAGGAGCAAAAGGCTGTGGGTTTCCAGTACTCTCAGAAAACAGACACTAATCGATTTGATGTAAGCTGATTCATTAACCATTTTTGCAGCCTTTATGCCCAGTTGAGCAGGTCAGAGGCTTATTGACTTTGGCTTTGAATTACAAGCTCCAAAACAGCCTTTGACCCTCATTAAGTCAGCGAAAAGAAATGTGTTTCGTCTAAAACTAATTAACATTGAACCCAATCGCAATTTAGCTGCTGTCATACGCTTGCTGTCTACTCAAATTCCGCAAATTTCCGTACAATTTCATTTCAGTGTTAATTTTCAAACAGACAGAAGAAAGATTGGAAAAAAAAAAGAACGAGCAAGAAAGTGTAAAAATTTCAATCGAGCATGAATTAATCACGGTTTTGATTGGATAAAGCAGCCAACGCTATATAAGTTCCCTAGCCCGTGGGCACACGTCGCGCATACCAAAAAAGAACTTTTTAAGCCCAGCTAACGGAGAGTAGTAAGGGATTACATTTCTGTGCCAAAATAACAGTTAAGGGAACTAAAGTCAAGGAATTTGCTTTTAACCCTGATATGGTAGTCAGGTCACCCTCTTGTAGATATTTCCAAATAGTTTTTTAGACAACCAGCAAATTCATTTATACAGATTTACACAAATCAAAAGGCTTTTGTACTGGGCACATAACAATCGAGCACATCGTCAACTTGTTGTACACATATTGCTCATACGCCAAGTGAAACGTGCGTTGAATGCAATTTAAGCGCGTGTGTGAGTTAGTTTCAGTAAGTGAGTGTGTGTGGGTGAACGTGTTTGCGTGTGTGTTGAGTGGTTTTAGTACATTTGTGAGCACTCACTGTTCGCTCATTACATTTTTGTCTATGGCCCATTGAATATTGCCAACGCCTCGGGATCCGCATCACGCATCCTGACGGCAATTTTTGCGTCACATCCAAGTCAATCAGTGTTGTTTGCCCCCAGGGAAAGAAAGACACGGCATCTGCTTGGCCATTAACGCAACTATAGGTGCATACATATATTAAACATAGTAATATATCAGACTATATAACTGTGCTTATGAATAAGCCAAGAGTAAAGATAACAGGCGTGGCTCTTACACAAGTCCTTTTTTCCAGTCACTTTTCTTCTGTCTATCTACTATTTGATAGCCAACAATTTTGGTCGCCTTTTGTTGTTTGCCGCTGTATAATTTAGTTAATAATTCACTTGGGATAGAGCAAATGCTGACGCATGGCTGCTTTATCATTAATCTTATACTCCCACACACACACACTCACCCACTGTTGTGTGGATTTCAATGAATAGTTGAGCTTGTCAAATGAATTCAAATTCAGTTATTTGTGAAAAGTTGGCAATTTGATTTATGCCTTTTAATGACATCACACAGCACAGTTATTTCAAGAGTGGCCAACACTTTAAATCACATCAACTTGGTTCATTGAAATTGCTTTTTAATAATTTAATTAAAGCAGAACGTTGAAAAATTGCCGTTGGGCATTTAGTTATGCAAGGGTCAAAGAGAATCCTTTTTATATTTTTTCTTTACTTTGTATATATATATTTCTTCCTTCTTTTTGTTGCTGTTTGAAATCAACAGAACATGAACTGAATTCTTTGCCGACAATTCCCGCCTGTTGTTGTCATGAGTTCAAGCAGAAAATTCTTTGCATAATGTCATAAAGAAAATATATACAACAGAGAGAAAAACAGGCAAGAAATACTATCTTCAGCGGTTCATAGCTTAAATGTGCTTCAAAACTGTTTTTCACATATTGATCGGAGTAAAGTAGGGTAAACTGTACTATTAGCTGCTTGTGATAACAAAACTTTGATATCAAAAGAGAATTAATGGCAGTGTACAAAGCTCAAAATATTAAGTGACTTGTCGATTCAAGCTACGCCTCCCTCTCTCTCTCTCCCTCTCTCTCTCTCTGAGCCAATATCAAAACAAAATTTCTTAAAAACACATGAAGCTATAACACACCCAGATAAACAGGATTTCACAGTTGTTTATCATATACAAAAATGGGTGTGTGTTTATTGAGGTACGAGTGTGTGTGTGGGTGGGCTGGTGTGCGTGTGTTTGTGTTGACTGGCGTGTGCATGATTGATTGGCAGAGATTGGTTTGAAACACAATATGCCAAAATAAAACCATTGCTTTAAAAATGTTTTAAAATTCGTTTAAAATTATCTTAAAAAATTAAAATGTAAATTGCAAAACTAACAATATTAAATCCAGAAATTCATCAACTATTTACACATGGATTAAGCACGCAAAACTCATGTCGCAATCATATTCCAAAGTGGCTTGCATGATTGGTCAACAGGCATGACATGCCACGCCCACCGTAATAAAACGACGAAACTAACGAACATTAAATGTAAATTTAATATTGAAGCTCAGCCATAAACCAAAAATAGACCAAATTAAAGCCGCAGTCAACTGCAAAGGGCAGATAAGCCAAAAGTTCGTGGTCAAAAAGGAAAAGTTCCCCTCAGAAAAAAAAGAAAGTGAAAAGTGGAAATTATTGTAAAATTATATGCTGTCCCTTTTTTTGCCGGGCTAATGCAAATACAAATCTTAATTGAAATCGCGGTCGTCGACCAGGTAAATAATAACCGACATCAAATTATAAAATAGGGAAAAGGTCACAAATTCAAGCGAAATGGGAATGCAAATGTCAAATATGCTAAATTATAGCTTCAGGAAATAGAAAAATAAATATGTCATAGAATTATAGACTGTCAAATACGCAATTGACCATAACTAATTTACTAACACATAATAACTGTTTAAAATTATATGTAAAATGATTAAAATCGATTTAAATAATTGAAAATTTAGCGTTGCGAAAACAAAGAAGGTGTGAAATCCCATTTCAAAGAACTCTAATTAAATAATTTCATTTAATTAAACACTTTATTCAGTCTACAAAAGCTTGAATATTTTATGAATACCTATTAACTCTAAATACAGCTATTTCCAGCAGTTTCTTTTTGTCGATACAGCTATTTTGACTCACTGAATTATGCTTAACAATTAACAATGTAAAACGCCCACTCAAATCTTAAGCACTTGCTGTGGGCGTGACCACAGGGCGTACAAGGTGGCATTCGACTGACGTCAATGCAGTGCTCAGGCCTCAAATGCCGTCGGTTCATAATGAGTTTATATTTTACATTTTGTTCGCCTCAAAGTGGCGTTAATTTAAGAAATAAAACCAAAGTAGCACACATACATAAATAAACAAATTTACCATACTTTTCACACGTTTCTTTTGATATACAATGTACTACATATATGACTGTTTTCTTTGGTGTTTTTCTCATTTGCACAGTTTCCGAGTATTGCCGCAACACGGGCACCTCGACCAGACGACGAATGATGACGCAACATTGTTGGTATGAAATGCACGAGTTGCATCCATTAAAATGAACAGGATAACAGAAGAAAGAACTCACCTCACGTAAAGCGAGCACCCAAAGGTATTCATATTTTAATGAATACCTGGCGCAAAGGTAAAGAATATTCAAAGTATAAAGAATATATCAGCTACTCGCGGAACGAAACTAAAAACTATTTGTGATGTTGTTAAAGCCAAAGAAAACAAATAACAAAGAAAAATAATGAAGGATGAAGGAGAAGGAAGCGGAATTGCGCTTAAAAAATATTCAACAAGTTGAACTTTCAAATTGTGTAAAAGAAAATGCGAGAAAAGCTGAGAAAATCTTGCAGTTTCTTAATACAACAAATAAGCTAAAGGCAAAAACAACATAGCATACTTTCCAGCGTAAATGTAAGTTCCGATCCGAACAGCAACACAAAACTACTCAATGAAAATAATAGCACAAAAATCCAATTTTAAATCAAACCCACAACTCTACTCAATAAAAATTAAATCCACTCTAACGAGGCATAAATTTATATTGATTGTGAACACATATCTTGATACAAATGTTTGTCAAAATGTGTTTAGTGCATTCGACAACACTAAAATGATACAAACAAAAAAGTTCTAGTGTTATTTCAGTGGTTTAAAATTGATATCAAAAATCATAAATATATTTAGCTAATTATGCTTAAGTGAGGCTTTAACCACAATGCGCTAATTGAATTTAATTGAATTCGTTACAAATTAATTGCAATTAAATGTTAACCACACGAAACACAAACTCTAGTAGATATATTGTCTAAATAAATAAACAAAATGTAGGTATATATACATATATATATATTTTAAATGGATCATAATAAATGTTAGTTTTGTTCACTTGAAATATATCTCTAATTAAATTGACTATGATGATACTAATTTTAAGCATAATTAAACAATTCTAAACCTTATTAGAGAATGAGAAAAATATATCACATCATTGAGAGCATTAAACGATTTCTGTTTGGCCAAGTGGAAGCAACCAGCTTAGTGAGCATGCAACAGTATCTCCAAAACTGACCAAAAGTACAAGCCAAGCGGTAAGGCAATTTGCGCATTGGGCCAAAAACAAAAACAAATGATAAGCTGCTTAGGTTTACGGCAAAAGGTCAGCTCAAAGCTTGTCAAGTGGTCAAAGCTGTGTCGACTTGTAAGCCACAACGCTACAAATTGACCAGTAGTACGGACACAAAAAATGAGAACGAAAATAACAAAATTAAAAACACTTTGATTAAAAATAAACATTTCTATTAGCGGAGAAACCTATAAAGGCACGTGCCCCGCCACGTTAATAAAAAGCTGTTAATTGCCATAAGGAATTATCTTTCATTTCAGGCTTTTACTACACTTTTAAAAGAATTATGCACATTAAGACTAAGTATAGACACCCTGTAATATATAAAAGTTCGTAAAGGGTATGTAAAGTTAAAAAATGGACGAAGGGAAATTTAAACTGAATTAAAAATTCATTTTTAAATGCAGAAAATCATTTTAACGTCGATGAAATGATGACTGCTTCTTATTAAAGAATACAAGCATCAAAGAGTATCGTCAGGTTCACCTTCGTCAATTTCAATCGCTACTTTCCTTTCAGATTTGTTTTGCTTTCCCATCAAGCATTGCTCAACAACACCAATATTGGCCAACAAATTGGCTGAAATATAAACATTAATGGCCCAGCGAGCATTCTGCATAACAAATTGCCATGAAAATATGCGCAGAGCTTGTTGCCTCAAAAAAAAACTGAAAAGCGTGGATACTGAAAATTCCCCAGCGTTTCCAAACAGACCGAGAAGAAGAAAAAGAAATTAAATCCAATTCAATCAAATTGCCACCCGTAAAGCTACACACACAACCAAACACGCACCCACACACACACACACACACACACACACTTTCGTTAACTCTATATGTTTGTGTGTGTTTGAGTTGAGTTTAAGTTAAGAATTTTATATGAGCTTAAAAAATTGTACCGAAAAGCAGCTTATGCAACGAAAAACGCTTTTCAGAGGCAAGCAAGTAGAACAACGACATAAGTAATCATATGTGAGGCTTGAAACATATATAAATACAAATTATGAAGCACCACTCACTCGCATGATCCACTCAACCACTTTAGGAAATAATCCAAGACAAAAGACAGCGACTTGAGATATTCAACAGTTGCTTTATGAGTGTAAAATCAGCAGCAAAATCATTCGACTCTAGATACTGAAATTTAAGCAAATTATGAAACTCCTACTCTTATGAAATTTGCAATTTTAAGCTCAGTTGCCGAAGGGAATTAAGCCTTGATGTTTTTATGGCAATTTTTTCAATAAGGCTACGATAACTGAGCAGGCAGTCCTTCTGCAGGAATTTTTCATGAAATTAAGAATTTACGCCAATTCTGCTACGGAAGCTGGGCAATACAGTAGTCGAGCACCTAGCCTGCTGTGCTTTTACTTATTTCTTAAGGGAAACACACATTTAAAGCTTTTTGCTAAATTCTTAGCTTCTGCAAATTCTCAATTCAGCAAAATGCAAAGTCAAAAGCAACAAATAAAGTATAAAAATAAATATATTAAAAAAGGTTGAAAATTTGCACTTTTATAATAAAAACTAAAAATAAAACTTTCACTTTACCTTGAAATGAAAATGCAGAAAACAATAATTTACAGCATAAAGCAGAAAACAATAAGAATTCGCAGACTAAAGCGGACGAACGGTGAGAAACGTTTCAATAGAAAATACTTAAAAATAGCCACAGATTTAAATGCTTTAAAAAGCAGCATACATAACCAACTTCGTTGGGATTGCAGTAAAATTTGAAGACAATAAACTGCATCGACTTTATTTAAACTGCAACTTCCCTGAAATTAAATGAAACTACTTGACTTTTCTCAAATTTCGCTCTTTATAAACTCGGTTAAACCAATAAGTGTTCTTTGTAAACCTTATTACTTCTCGTAGAGTTAATTTTAAGTTGCGGCATCGGTTAGTTACTGTGAATAGTTCCTACCTTTCTCGTTGTCGCTGTGCAGAGTACCAACAACGCTGCCAAAGAAGCGTTTATCCAAAATTTGCAGCAATTGCAGTGCAGTTGCATGTACCTCCACGCGTGGGCAGCCAGTCATCAGCAGCGTTACCGTTATGACAGATGTGTAATGGTCGCAAGGATACTCCCTGGAAAAGAGGTAAGTAAATTAAAGCCGATATTAAATGGTTTAAATGTGCTTTAAAGTGGTTCCACTTGTGTAGGTGTTTGAAGCCCCAGTGCTGGCCACTTAGCTTTTTTACAGCTATATATATTTAGTTCAGTTTATTTTTATTTTTGTGTAGCTAACTATTTCTAGCATTTATTTCTCAACAGTCCAATCATTTTCTCATACAAATCTGCGGCTAGACTGTTTTCAGCTTTGTAAGCCAACCAAAAATCAAGTTTCAACAGTTTGTCACATCGTGTTCAATCATGCACAAGAAAAATTTACAGCTATTGCGCATGGATTTCCACTGACAACAACAAATCAAGGAGAGTGGCAAACAGCTGTCAAACAAATATGCCAAACTGACATTAACAGCAGTCTCTAGAAATTTTATTTCCGTTTTATTTCTGCAGTCTATTTCATATTCATATTTTGTTTTTTATTTTTTATGAATATTTCATGTTGTTCGATTTTAGTTTTCATGCAAAATGCAAACGCTTAAAAGTATGCTTCAAAGTGCTTGCTACAGTGAATGCTGACTAATTGAAACCGGTTTCGAATTGAATGTGCTGTAGGTCAGCGCGGAGACTCTCAAATGTTCCTTTTACATAGCGTTTCTTGTATGTTTCTTTTTCAATATTTTCACACAACCTTTGAACTATTTGCTGTAGAAACAATTGCCAACTGATTGGCTCCTTTATGTGGCACAAGTGGGTGAATCTCTGTGTGTGTGAAGGAAGCTACAAATGGGTGTGTTCTATGTGTGAGTAGATTTTTATGCTACAAAATGTTTTGGTCCGTGGTTAAAAGTAATAAAAACCAACATTTTGTAGCTATTTTGTTGCTAATTGTAACTGATTTAATCTGGGTCAAAGTTCAAAGTGCTGTGCGCTGTTAAAGCCACATATCAATGCAATTAAAATTTTTAAAACTTTAAAAAATGGCACTTATTTTTCAGAACAGAAATATAAACACAAATCGTTGCCGAAAACAAATGTAAATCATAAAAAAGTGTTCAGAGCAAGTTAACTAACAAACAAGATTGTTGCATGTTGCATGTTCAACAACATGCAACACACCATATCAAATTACACTGTTTTTTATATTTATTCAGCGGAAATCCGACAGCAGTTGCATGTTAAATATCATTATGAGAGGCTGGAAAACATATTTCAAACACAAACTGATTCATTACAAGCGCCTTAAAATTGCATTAATAAAAGCGCTTATGAAATTGCTTTTTGAAAACTATGAAAAATAATCCTTTCTTATAGGACAGGTGGGTAGCGCAGCGTTTACCACATGATGTGGCACATGCAACGAATGGCCGCCAAGCCATAAGTACAACGATACAAAGAGATTTAAATGACATTTAAGCAGGCGATAGCATTACAACAGCGTGAGAGCAACAGACTACAAAATACCCTGCAGCAAAAAGCTCTACAATGCCATATTCTCTGTGCTTTAAAACCCTTTTTACAGAGTAACTATACGCAGCTAAAGCACACCGCATAAGTAGTATGTTGAAGCGAAAAGAAAGCAAAAAATTCGATTTATTTAATGCGCATTTAAGGAGCATTTCCCTTGCTGCCTAATTGAAGTGCACTAAAGTGCATGTGGCACACACGCACACACACCACCAAGGACACAATTGCAGCATAATATATATTTAAGCATATAGCAGAGATATAAGATGTTCTTTGAGCTTGTAAATTTAAAGCGTCGTCACAGGACAGAACAGACACGTGAGCCGCTACTTAAGTCTCCACATACACACCTGCACAAAGTGTAAGCAGTGACAGGATATGTGGTAAATGAGCTTATTTGTAAAAGATGCACGTTCCAGGAAAAGCGTTATATGGGGAGGAGAAACAGGAGCGGTAAGAAAAACAGCAACAGCCGTGGGAATGAGTAGGAAGTGGTGCTTAATGCGTTAAAACATTAGCTAATGCCTGCTGGCAATTGAATCACTTACTTTGCACTAAAGATCGAAGCCAGTGCCAGGAAACAAGCGTCTGCCTCTCGAGGTGTTGATGTGTAACAACGATCGATTACCCATTCGAGCAGTTGCCCCATATCCGGATTCGATTCCAGCAGCAAAACAACAGTATCGCGAGCCAACTGATAAATCTAAAAGGAGATAAAGAATGAAACAAAGAGAAGTTTTTAGCAACCAACTATGTAAACTTTACAATTTTTCCCCTTTGAAAGTATTATAAGTTTTATTTCATAGACAAATAGATTCATTTATTTTTTAATTTATTTCTATATAAATAAAACTTTTTTCCTCACTGACTAATCAACCCACAGACATAATTAAAACGTATAAAATGTGGAAATTTTGAAAATAGTAAAGCAAATTTAATGAGACAGAATTAATTATAACTTTTTATGAATGGAAGCTGTTCGTCAGATTAGTCCCACGTACATTAGTCCCACATATAGGATTTACATGCATTTTCTTAGAAAATAATACCACAACTTTTAAAGTGTATAATTAGCACATTTATGCAACGATTGGTCGCTGGTAAATCAGCATATAATACAAAATCTGTTACCTTTTCATCCTTGGAGGTCAGTAGCAGATCCAACCATTTATAAATGATACCATCGTCTTGCAGATGCGGTGCGTGGAAAATGTGTCCACAGCAAAGCAAAGCGGACATGGCCTAAAGCAAGAACGATAAGAAAAGAGTAGTGGGAAGAGTTAGATCACAATAGTTATGCAACAAAGCAACTACATTTTGGACTAACCTGCAGAGCGCTAAACTGCAACTTCTCCTCCTCGAGTGTCTGGCCAATCTGTGAGCTAATGCTTAGCGGTTTGGAGAAGCTGCCACACCAGGTGGCAAATAAATTGAACAGATTACGCTTCAAATCGCGCGACAACAATGTGGCACATGATTCCACTGAAAGCAGCACAAAAAGTTTAAATCAAACATGAGCTTAGACTTTAAATACTGATTTATTTAACTTACATGAAAAGTTCTTAATCATTTTGCGGATGAAGTTGCAAAAATGCGCCTTGACCTCACGTATGCTGAGATTATCCTTATCCGTTTCGGCCATTAGGTAAGCCATTGCACCTTCAATATACTCCACAAACGTGGGATGCAGCGACATCGTATCGCGCTCCAAAACGCAGGTGCTGGTAATAAAGATTTACAGTGAGCTATGGCAATTTTTGGTGGGAATTAACACCAGACTTACCTCACGCCAAAGGTGCCATTCTCGGCTATCTTTTCCAGCACACGCACCACCTGCAGACGCAGTGCATCTCGACGGCGACGTCTGCGCATATTCTCCTGTTTGCGGTCCACCGCTTCGCGTATGTAGACCACAAGCTCCTCCATCAGATCCCTGTGAGAATGACATTAAATTAATGTGGTAACGTGTAGTTTGCTCGTGTTGTGCGCTGCCCTCTAAGGTCTTTAAAATTTTAACAGCTTTTTAAATTGACAGTATTTTGACCCAATAAACTAGTCTCCTGGAAGTTTAAGAAGTTATTTTATGGAGTTGAACCTTGGAGCTAAATCATATAGTTAATTTAATTCTATCAAATATGCGGACAACTACATGTTTGATAGAATTAAATTAACTATATGATTTAGCTCCAAGGTTCAACTCCATAAAATAACTTCTTAAACAACTGCAGATTCCATGGTCAATAATGTCTAGACTACTTGCTCCCACATAAAAGAATTCTTTAAGTTACGCGGAATCTATGGGAAACGTGATGCAATTTTCTGAATAAAGACTACACAATGTGGACTACGCACAGCACCGGAATTGCTGTCATAAAACACTTGTATAAAATATCTGAATTCTTTATTTTTAATCTCTTTTAGCTGCTGAAACACCGAGCACTCGACTTTATTTCAGTCAGAACAAGGAACTAAACACAGTTTATTAGTTCTGACAACCCACTTCTTGTCTTTTTGTCTTTTAGTCTGTCTGTCTCCCGACACTGGGTGTATTAACAAAACGGATTGAATTACGCCAAGGTTAAGGCATAAAATGTCGGTTACTTACTTGAGCGCATCGTGGTTTATCATGCCCAACGCATTGACAGCCGCATCCCGCACATCGATGGCCTCGCAACGTAGTAGGGGTACTACCAGCTTGTACAAGGCCTGGGGCGATGCGCTGCCCATTGCTGACTTGTCACTGCGATCCGCGTTTAGGGAATCTGGCGACGAGCTATAAAATAAAATTTACGGTCGCACATTTTAGTATCGTGTCAGGTTTGGTTCTTCAGGCGAAAGGTTCTTTAGGTTCTTTGGGGTGCACTCAATCTGCGCCCTCAAATTAAAGTGAGGACATCGCATCAATTGACAAACTTCTGCTTGAACGCTTCTCAGACAAAAGCTCATAATAATCTATTTATAAGCAAAGGAAATCATAAAGAGAGGGATTCCTTTATTTTTTTTGCTCTGCCCACAGTGACCACTCTGCATGCCAACAATTTCGTTTTTAAGATAACATTATAAATATTAAAAACGCACATTTCAATTAAAAAGCAACTTCATTTCGCTTCATTCATTCTGTGTTTTTGTCCCATTTCTGCATTTCTCCCCTACACAATTTGCACAGGGACAGCAAAACAAAATGAAGAAGAAGGAAATATTCGGCAAACAAAATTTATTAACATTTTTTTGCAGTATTTTTCAAGGCAAGCAGGCGTGACAATCGCTAGACGTGCTCTCGGGGGTCGTAACTGGTACTGGCACTGGCACTGACACTGAAACTGAAACTGGTAACACATCAGTGCGTAGTATGAAAAGTAAATAAACTTTTCCCCATAATGATTTTACAGTATTTTCAGCGTTCCCCAAAACAAAAATACGTATAAAATACAAAAAACGAATTGCCATAAAAACAGAGACAATAAAATCACAAACAGTCGTGGAAATTATTTGCAAATAAAATGAATAAATAAAAGAAAAGCCTACAATTATTATATTGATTTAGAGCAACGGAAGTGACTACTTTAATATTAAACACAGGAGACAAGAGAAAAGGCAACTTAAAGTAAAATATAGTGCACCGCTTTTACTTAAATTTAAAACAATAAATTTACTTTTAAACAACGATTTGCTATGCTTCTTTGACTAATTATACTAGTTTTTGCACCAAATGAAATTAAACCCTGACATTGTGCAAACTACAAACAATTCTAGCATTAATCCAACTGAACATAAATGGTTGAAAACAAATACTTGGACTATAAAATAAAAAACTTCCAAAATCACTAAAAGATTGTGTCAACAAATACTTTCAAAACCAAAAACTTGTTGTCAAAGTCTAACAAAAAGTTAATTAAATTGTTGAAGAAACAAAAAAGGAGTTTACTTTGTGTTTAACTCAAAGCAGGTATTAAAGCAGCAACTAACATGACAGAAGGACACTACAAGAATTTAATAAATACAGACACACATAAACTAACATATACGACTATATAAAAACCACATATATATAAATTGTACAAGATTTATAGCAAATTAATTTCGGCTTTTGTTGCGTGTGTTTGTTTGGTTTTATACCTTGGCAGCAATTTGATTTAAGTACAAAATTTGCCTGTTTTTACATTACATTCACTTGTATTATTTTGGTATTTTTTGTGTATTTTTTTGCTTTACCCAAGTCGTTTTTGGCGCGCCTCTTTGCGTCCGTAGGAGAGCGGCAGGGTGAAACGCGTTACGATTCCCTCGGGCCCAAAGACATTGGATGGTATATTGTCCAAGGAATCGGATAGCGAACGTGAATCCGATTGATCTTGTAAACTATAAATTACAATCCATATTGGTAAAGGTAATACATATATGCAAATATATATATTTTTATGAATTTGTTAACCAATAAATGCAAAGTACATGATTTTGATTAACCGCTTTGCCAACAAAATTTCCCACTGTTACTACGATAGAATGCATGTGTTTTTGTGTGAGTGGCATGACATGATTGTTGGTATGTGTGCCGCATTGTTTTATTAACTTTTGAACTCTACACATTTCGTTAGCCCATTAAAAATTCACAATATATATTATACACATAATTACAGATGAAGATACGAAATCAAAACTGCATTTTTCACATGCCACTTGGTATTTAAATGACTATGTGAATAATGCATTTTGTACACTTGGAATGTGCAATTAACAATTCAGGCTGTGTTTGCATAAAATAAATGTGTGAATTATGTGCATTTTGGGATACTCTCAAAATAAAATATATATTAAATTTTAGACACAAAAATATGCTTGCTAAGAAAAACTAACGTCATAAGCTTTTTGAGCACATTGAGCGACTTTTCACCCAACGCTCTAGTACTTTTAAAATCGTTTTATGCAATAATATATAAATATCTGCTTAAAAAGTAACAACAAATCTATTCAATAACTAAAAGAAAGAGTATTTAAATTTGCATTAAGTAAATAATTGCAACAAGTTTTGTCTGCAATTATCAGAAACATGTAAATAAATTCAACAATTAAATACTTCAATTTCTTGGTTAAATAAATGCGAAATTTAAGTAGCAAATGGCAAATAAACAAAAATGTTGTTAAGAACAAAATCTGTATCGATTGGTTGCGAGAAAGCGCTCAAGGATTCTGCATAATTTGCATATTTATGTCCTGAAAACTTGAGCCAATGGCAATTGTTTTGAGCCAAGTTACCTGATGTTGCGATTTGCATTTACAATAAAACATAAAACCTGACTAAAACAAAACAAAATTCCAGTATAAATATATGTATTCCGATAAGTTGGAAACTTGAACTTTAATTACAATTCAAACTATGTTAATTCTTGATTGAGGGAAAGCAACAAATTAAATATGTTCATCAGAAATCACACACACTTGTACGCATGCAAAAGTGCACAACATGGCATATGACCTCGAGTAGGTATTAATAATGAATTTTGATTAAAATTATGCAAATACAATGCAACAAAATGTATTAAACAAGTGTTTGAATGCAGTTTTCCATATAGCGATTCTGTGATTTGATGGGATTCGATTCGATTTGATTTAATGCAAGTTATTAGTCAATTCGATTCACAAACTGAATATGTATTTGCTCAGGTGCGTGTGTGTGTAGGTGTGCGAGTGTGGGTACGTGTGTTTATGCAGTCTGCTGTGATTAAGCAGAATAAACAGTTAGTCTCATATGTGATGGGAATCAAAGTTAGTTGAAAACAAATAAACACACGACACACAAAACTAAATGACAATATTATTCAAATGAGATTTGCATTTCGCAAAGGATTTCACTATTTTTCACTGTACAGTTTGGGAGTGTGGGAAGACGGGGGGAGTTGGTGGGGTATAGCTAAGGGGCGGGGCCACGTGCCACAACAAACAACTGAATCAAATGCAAAATTGTTAATCAAACAAACAAAAGTAATGATTGATTGGGATTTTTTTGAGTTTTAACTTTTCAGCTGAAATTTAAACACAGTTTTGTTGTCGATGTGATGCTTGAAATGTTTCTGTTATTTCCATTGCTTTTCGCGCACTTACCTCAGACTCAGATCTGGCGAGGCACAGCGCACAGCCACACTTGGTATTTGTGGCACGAGACGCATGGCGCATGCAACTTGATTGCGCCACAAACGCATATACGAATCCTTTTGACTCTCGGTGGGCATTTTCTTTGTTGGCGCCGAGCCACGCAGCAACGAGGCACGATTGTCGCTCACAGGTCTAGTGAAAGCAGAAGAAAAAGTGCTTTAATTAGTAAAGGGATTATTTTGAAATGCATTTCCCAGACTTACGTGGGATCTATAACGCTGTACAGCGCATTGAGACGTGCATAGCAAATGGGCCAGGCCTGTGCCACTGCTGAGGGACATTGTTGCAACACACGCTGTCGCTCCAAAAACCCAAAGAGGCAACTCGCCCACGGATCAAACTGCGGTTGGGTCGCAGTGGCTGTGGCTGCTGTCGCAGCTGCAGCAGCAGCCGCTGTCGAACTAGTCTGCGACAAATTCAGCGTCGATGTCGATGACTTTGAGTTGTCTGAAAGGGAGAACAGGGAAATAGATTAGAGAAAAGTAGTCGAAAAGGAGTAGAGGAGTAATTGTTACTAATCCATTTCTTGGTGCCTACCATCTGTAAGTCCTGCCAGCCACACTCCGCTCGAGCGCTCTGCAATCCACTGCAGATCAATGCAGTTGGCATTGAGTATTGCCGTCTTCTCGGCCTGAGGCAGCTGTGGCAAGCACTTTTCAATAATCTGGGGACAGCAGCGATCCATGACATCAATCAATGGTGGTTCAGTTTCTGGTATACCCAGAGCACGCATTAGATTCTTCACTTCCTTGAGTATCATGGCAGCCAGCTTGCGGTAGTAATGACGATGATTACAGAGTAGCACCAAAGCGAAGCCCTCGACAAAGTGCAGTGTAGTGACCAATGGAATTTCATTCTTTTTGCCGACATCCTGATTGACCATATTGAGCACAGTATGCTGAGTGATGCTGGACATGCCACTTGAGGTGGTGATGCTTGAAGCAGCACTGCTGCCCGTATTCAAATGTTGTTGTTTTGACAATTGACTACTAGTTGTCTCCTTGCCGACAACAGTGGGTTGTGCTGTGGTTTGCACTACTCCAGGGCCGATTGTGGGCACGCCAGTTGGACCAACTTTTTGCTGAGCCGTGTTAACAGCGGCGGTAGCAGCTGCAGCACCAGCGCCAGTGGCATTTGGCGCAGCATTTGCCGTGTTTGCACCAGTACCATTTACATTAATGGCACAGCGCCAAATGTTGAGGAAGACGAAGAGAATGGCGGTACATTTCTCAAGTAATTGCGGATAGATGTCGGTGACATCGCGCACCAGAAACTGTGTGTAACCGTGCACGACATCCTGACGCCAATCCGGAAAATCAATGACCAACGTTTGCAGCGCCTGATGCGTCAACGTGCGCAGCTCCTCATCCATGTGAACCGTGAGGCGTGATAACAAATCGACCAATTCGTGTGAGGTCATCGTATCGGGTATTAAACGTGGCACAGCAGCCACACAGGTGCGAAAGAGATCAATTCGTGGCTTGCGTTCACCCGACAGCATCTCATCTGGTTCCTTATTCTGGTTTTGTGTATTTGTCATCATCAATGGACGACCACAATGGACGTCCAATGCCCGCAAAATGTCGACAAAAACACGACGTACGTGCGGAAAGTACGTGGACATGCCAATGCTGCGTGCCGTATCATCAGTGAGCATTTTGTTTATGTAAGTTTTCTTCACGCGCAGCGTATTTCCCGAGGGCAACACGGGCACAGTACGTGGCATTGGTGGCTCACCGTCCTTTTGTTGCAGCGAGTCGGCCACAACAAGGAATGCCCGCAAACCAATGCTCATTCTTTCCGGATTCAGTATAACTTTTATAGAACGACCGACACACAACAAATCGTAGACAATCTCACGCATGGCAAAGTCCAAACGCTCCTGGGCAATAAACTGTATGATCTTAACGAAGATGTTCAACGGCGTATCACGTGGCACAACACCTTTGGAGCCCCTGAAAACAAATTTCAGACATTAATAGAGACACAAGTTGCTTATTAAAGTCATTCACTTACTTGGGAAACAGTGAGTTCACAATGCTTTGAAGTCGCGAATGAGTTGCTGAATTGGATTCACATTTAATGCGTATCATATAAACCCAGAGCAAACGATAGAGCGACTCTAAGGCCACACGACTCATTTTGGCATCGCGATTCTTGAGATTACTCAGGCACATGGCCAGAAAGTAGTGCCAATTCGTCAGGAAGAAGGTTCTCTGTGAGACGCAGAGCAGACAGGTTACCAGTGGAAACAAAGCCAGGCGATGTTTGGACTTTGTCGATGCATCCAAGGTCTGCACATAGAGCAGCTCCACAAAGTTCTTCACACACGGCACATTCACTTCATTTTTGACGGCCTGCGGAGGTAAAAGAAACAGTGAAGTTGAGCCGAAATTTTCATTGGAAAAGACAATTTGTACTTACTGCAGCCACTGGCACGAGAATTTCCACGAATAGTCCCGCCAACGCGTGCTTGATATCCTTGTCCTTGACTTCCAGGAAATACTGGCCACACTCGTGCATGAACTGAAAGGAGGCCTCGAACTCCTCAATGGGCACCATTTTCACCCGAAAGAACTTCATGCCCATCAGAAGGCTAATGATGCTTTGTGTAGTGGTGGGCGATGCCTCCTTGGCGCGCAGCTCCTTCAGTTCGCTCATGAAACGCTTGCGCACCGAACCAAAACGACTCTGGGCCAAAACACCAATAACTTCCGCGTAGAGATCGGCAATCATATGTATATTGTGGGCATTGGGATTATTCTGTAGTCCATCCTTGTACTTGAAGTGCTTAAAGGCCAGATTCTCAATGCTACGCACCAGATCCTCATGGCCCGGATGGAATGGCAACTGTTTGAGTATCTCAATCAATGCCAAACAGAAAATAAACTCAACAGCTGCCTCGCGACGCTGCAGCTGAAAGTCCAGATCTACCGTGGACTTGTTCACCGACTGGACACTGCTGCCCGTTGTGGGTTTCTTGAGATCATTCTTGATCTCCATGTCGGAGAGCTGTCGACGATGCCAGGCGAGCAGCGTGTGCAGCAGCGAGGGCAGACAATGTTCAGCCACAGAACCCAGAGCGGAGAGCAATTGATCAAATTGTTGATCCTCGCCACGTTGCAGCAGCTTTGATAGATTCTTATCGGCTCTTTCCAGCATCACAAGTTCAATTTTCTTCTCCGCTTGCGCGGTAAAATCGCTAAATAAATTTCGCATGACAATTTCACCAGGACGTGGAGCGGTTAGCTCCACGCTGGCCACACTCGCCGCTAGCGCATGCATCTCGGCCTGCGTGTAGCTGGGCAAGACGTTAACTATTGAGCTGCGGGAGTGTGAACCCCAAGGCAATAAAGATTGCCGTTGTGGTATTATCAGAGGCGGCAGAGCTGCGGGCGGTGAGACGTAGCTCTGACGATAACTGATGCTGGCCGTTGTGGCCTGTATGGAACCAGCCAAAGATTCCTGTTGAGTCACAACGGATTGAGGTTGCTGTTGCTGCTGCTGTTGTTGCTGTGGTTGGTGCTGCTGTTGCTGTGATTCATACTCTATGCTGTAAGCGTATTCGTCACCAAGTATTTGATAATTGATGGGTGATGTGGTGCCACTACCGTTAGCTGACAATGTGGTTGCTGTACCACCATTGCGTGCAGATTTTGGTGTTGAGGTGTATTCACTGGAATTGAACGACTGTCTCTGTCCAGGTGAACCATTCGAGTCCAGCTGTATATCGTTATCAATGCTATCTCCAGCACTTTGATAAGCATCCTCGTGATAAGCTACACTGCGTTGTGGACTTCGTGTGGGAGTTGTTGTTGCTGCAACTGCAGTGGTTCCTGCTGCTGCTGCTGCTGCAACTCCTGTAGCTGCTACTCCTCCTATTCCTGCTGCTCCAATTGCGGCTGCTCCTACTGTTGTTGCCGGGTTTAGATTCGAGACTGGTGAGCCAACAGCCGTAGCAACAACCACTGTGGCTGCTTCGCTCACGTGTTGCTCATTTGGGTTTTGATTTGTGCCTGTAAAAAATAAAGCAAATAAACAAACAACAGCAAAAGTCAGTAAAGAAACAACAATGGAATTTTAACTGTGGCAAGCCGAAGTTTTCATGCACTTGCAGAGCGGCGATGAGAGTCATTAAATTTTTTCAGCTTAATTAAGTTTTGTGATCGCAATACTACCGGTATATATAATTTTAGTTGAAGAAAACAACAAAGTATTAACCAAATAAAGTATATTGAAAGCATTATCCCATCTTTTTATTTAAAGTCGACTGTTTTGATGATAACAATTTGTTTACTTTAATAACTATTTATTAAAAGTAACCCTTTAGATTGCCTACTGCTCATAAGTACTATGAATAATCCAATGTCTAATGTTTAACTACTACTTAGTCTTTACATTCCACTAACCAGAACTAAACTAGCCTCTGCAAGTGTATAAAATGGAGAACAAAACATGACTTGCAAATGGCTTTTAAGTCTTATCAATAAACATACTCTATATTAATGTGTGCACAAGTGAGTCGTGTGTTAATGTATTTACAAGCGTACAAATATATGATTCAATTTGTGAGCTTCTTTCCCCCTCCCCAATCGCCTACTTAGCACTTTTTTTAGCAAAAGCAACAACAAGAAAGCTCATGAGTGTGTAAGAAATTGTTAACTCTTTTGTTTATAATGTTGCTTTACCCAAATCTTTAGTTAGCACGCGCCTAACAAATCAAATCTGCAAATAGAAAATATTATTATCTCATCATGAATATCGTTTATTTTGTGGGTGTGTCACACTCACTCTCTCACACACACACACAAACAGAGACCATAAATAGATACACACGCATACAAATAAACTTTAGACTTTGTTAGTTTTCTCTACGCTTCTTGGCTGTTTTGTTATCGTTAAAAGTTCATTTCCCATTTGTCGATTTGTTAACTTTGTATCTTAATTAACAAAAAAACAGCAAAAAAACACAAAAACTTTAACGATGTTTGGAACATGACATTCATTATCATTATCATTTTCATTGCCATTATCATTATTATCACGGCATCGCATGTCGTGCAGAAAACAGCAATACACAACTTGATGACGACACCCGCAATCAATCTGTCAATCTATGCAAAACACACACCAGATTAAATGAGTCCCTCTGGGCTGCTCTTCCGCCCTGAGAATACTACGTTGTATTTCCCAGATGTTAGCTTGTGTACGAGTATGTCTGCTTGTTGCCATTTATCAGTCTATAACATTTTTATGATAACGTTTCCAGCGAAAAGCTGATTTCACCATCGACTCTAAACGGTTTTAAGCTTTACAACGGACTCTTTTTTTTAGAATACCAAAAGAGACACACACACACACTCACATCGTATGCAATTGTAGCCGTGACTATATCTGTAGCTGTACATACATGTGTAGCTGTAAATGTATCTGATAACGTTGCAGTTTTCATAAAGTTCATGGATTGATTGCATTTCATAGAATTGTTCGCAGAATTTTGATATAATATCGAGAGGATTTAAGAATTTCGACTTTTCAGTTATGATTCTATAAAAAAGTTAATACTGTAATTCCAAACTTTATAAAATAATTTCTCACTACAAAAGTCTGCATATAGAAAGCTCTGCCCATACTTACTGACCGATTAACACATTGATCATAGTACCAGACTTTCCCTACATTAGTATTACATTAATAACTCTGCCACAACTGTTTAGTTAGGCATTGAGAACGCAACTAACCTTCAAAAAAGTATAACAATTCTAATCGTACAATCCTATTTAAAGCAAAACTGGAATCAACATAAATCATACAACTGTCAAGATATAATCGAGTGCGAATTTAGCCTTTTCTTTTATAATTTAAAGCTTTTAGCCACGCACTTAAAGTGGCTCTTAAGAAATTTGATTAAACAAAGTGCGATTTGATTCTAAATTTAATCTTTAAATATAATTTATAGTAACATCTTCCAAGCTCAGACCATAACTGAGTAATTTCGATCGTTTTCTTGCCCTAGCTGGCTGTATCTATAATTTATAATAATTATCCATAGTATTACATTGGCCAAATGTTAGCCTACCCAAAATAGACTATTCAATTACATTATCATTTAGGGAAAACAAAAAAAAAACGAAATCAATCAATAGTTTTGACCGCAGACAACAACTGAGCCAGAAGTTTCAATTTCAAGTGTAATCCTTAAATCGTGCTGTCCTTTGGCTGTCATTAGATTACAAAAAGGTAGAAAGTATTATAAATAATAAATAGTAAATAGTAAAATGGGTAAATGAAGGCCCTTGCTTGACTTCAATGCCGTCGTCAGCAGTTCCGCAGGACCACCAAGGACCTGGAAATTACGGCGGCACTTAAAGGTCAGAGTCAAAGTTCAGGGCAAAAAGTATTCACACTGTCACTGAATAATTGATAAGGTTTAAAAGAGACAGCTCCATAAAAGCAAATTCATATACTACCTATGTACATTCATACATTATACGTATTCACATTCACTTTGAGTAGCATTTAAGGCTGTCCAATAGAGCGAGCTGTCACGAAAATTGCGCAAAAGAAAAACCAACGAAACGCTTTGAAAATAGCTGAGAAAATTTCGATTTTCTTTTGCCTTTCAATGCAATAAAAGGTAACCTCATGTTTGCTCATCATTAATCTAAACATGTGGCAAACAAGAGACTGCGTAAGTGTGGAATGTTGTGCTACAAGTTACCCTGTACCATTAAGATTACATCGAATATTTTTAGAAAAAAACAAGTATTTTTATAAACAGTTTTTAATCCTCCTCCATTTAAATGAAGCCAATCCTTCAGTGAGCAAAGAAACCTTAACAGTTCTAGACCTATTCCAAATTTGGTAACCCAAATTATAATTAATATCTATATTCCAACGTTTCTCTGCTCTAATATGCTATTTCCAGTTAATTTTACCAATTACAGGGTATGCAAATGCGCAGCAAAATACAATATTTAAAATGGCGCCGAAAATAAACAGAAAATCCAAAAGACATATTCCTCCATTTGTATGTCTACATATATATTATTCATAATGTATTAGCACGCCTCCAAAACGAACGGAAAATGTCTAAAATTCTTGTTATAAATGCGCTGTGAATGTGTCATTTAACAAACAAATAACAACAACAACAACTTGGCAAAGACATGCGACCAATACGTAGGCATTACTCTTCCTCTTGCTCTTCTCCTGATCTCAGTGCCCACTCAACTTATCTTTCTCCCACTCTCACTCACAGAATTTCTGTGAAAACTGCAGCAACAGCTAAGTATTTGTATAAACTTATACCCTGTTCTAAAGGTATTTTAAGTTTATTAAAATTAACAGACTGAAGAATTTGTAAGGCTGGTAAGCACATAGCAGCCAGCTTACTAGCCGCATATAAGTGCATAGAAGTTAGCTTTCGCCCGCAGTTAGGGTATTTTACAGTCGGCTAAGCTCATTCCGTTTAAACACCCATTTCTTTCAGTGCGCAATTTTGAAAAACGTGTTGAACGCCAAATGTTCCCGAATATTTGCTAAAAATTATTTGTATAACAATTTTTGGGGCAATTTACGATTTGTTTGGGAGTTCTATTCGTTTATCAGAGATCAACAGATTTGAGCTACAACAACTGCAAATATTTACTCAGATACATATATATAAAATTTAGAAAAGAAATCTTTCAAAATTATCAGGAAAATTTCACAATTAATTTTATTGAATTTCTTTTACCAAGAATTCCTAAATGAGCACATTAAAATTGAAAATAAAAATGTTTCACAAATTTTGAGATACCCTTTAGGACCGAATATACAGAGTATAGTTCATAAAATTTATTAGGCTATAAGTGAAAAATGTTTGACTGCAAAATCTGATTCGTCATAAATTTACCTTTTAGTTTTTTTGGTGTCCATTGAAAATTCCATAACATGAAACTGCCGCATAAATTTGTAAAATAATCACAGCTAGGAAAATGATGCCCAGGCAGATTCACAAATTGCGAGAACTAAATCTCTTGATTAGAATTACGCTCGTTCTAGGCCCCAAACGAAGGGGCGGTGCGGGTCAGGGGCGGTATGGGTAGTGTGGGTTGTTTAGGGCGTCAATTAAATAAACGTAAGTTTGTCGTAATTAGAGGCACGTGAGCTGATTTTTTTTCTTTATTTTTTTGTTGAGATACTGTGCACTATCTAAACACAAATTATATTTATGACTTGTAATTAATTAAGCAGCATTTGTGCGTCGCTTAGTTGGGATTATTGTTTATTTGTTGCTTTTTTGTTTTAATATTTTGTGATAAGAACAGGCCATATGCACACACACATACACACTCGGAGCTCATAAATGTGTCACCGAAACGCGAGTGACGTTAATCGAAAAATCGAAACGAAATTTGTACAGATGTTCAAATACTTTGATTAGCTTAAAACACAAAGAAAAAACAAACTGATTAATCTGATAAAAGGCCTAGAAATTATAAATAAATATAAACTGTATTTTAAATCGGTTCAGTCGGTTATTAAAAGCAAAATCAGTACAAAAACAATCACTATTATTGGCACTTTATGCTAGTGACGAAAGCTGATACACAAATCGTAAAATAGACAACTAATCAGCTGGTATTCGTCATACTCAGAATATCATTTATTAATTTATGGCATAATCCGGCAGCGTTTAACACTTTTTTACTGCCAATAATGTCGAAAATAAAAATATAATATAAGTAAGAAATTACTCGATTATTTGTAATTTTGTACAGCTTGAATACAAGTATTATTTATTATTTATTATGGTTATATACGAAGAATCTCTTGATTTATGTATTTATAATGCTTTTTTATGCTAATTAGCCAGTTTAAAGGCGTCTCAAAAAAATGAGCTCAGCGTTTTCAGTTTCAAATCGACAAACGACGCTCACAACAAAAACAAAAACATTAAATTTTGATGTCAAATTACATTTTAAATGTATTTTTTTATACACAAGCACACACGCACACACATATATTTGTGCTAATATATTAAAACGCTAGTCTATATATGTATGTATGTGTATATATATCTTCACGTTCAGATCGCACACAAAACACAATTTCTTGCTCAAAGACAACAAAAACATAAACACAACGCGGAATGCTTAAAATGCGAGGCGAACTCTGCCGACGACGAATTTCGACTGCGGCGAAAAAGCGCGCGACGCGCTCTGCCCAAAAAAAAGTTTCAAGCGACGGCGCGCCACAAAAACAAAAACAACAACAGCAATAAATAAGTAATAATAAAAAAGCAAGCGCAAAGCAAAAGACAAAAACGTTGAGCGTAAAATCGCGCGCGTTTCATACGCTCGCAAACTAAAAGCACCAAAATCAAAACAAACGATAATTGTCTATTTAAAATTATGATTAACAGCTCACAGAGAGCGAGAGAGAGTGCGCCCGCCATTGGTGAGCGCAATGTGAGTGAAATCAGCTGTTTGCCAGCGGCGAATTGGCAAAAAGCCGCAAGGGAGCAGCAACAACTGAAGAACAGCTGAGCGAGTGACGTCGCAACGTCGACGCCGACAGCAACGAATGACGTATAACAGTTGTATGTGTAAGCGCGCAGCATGCGTAGTGGTTTTTGTAGTAGTTGTTATCGCACAGTGTCGCTAATATGTAAAGCATTAGCATAAATTAGATGAAACTTAGCACAGCATGTGACGCGCCCCGTTATTTGCAATTAGCCAAGAACAACTTTCCTGGCACACTAAACGTTTTCCATTTCCGCAGCACGCTGCGTATGCGTAATCACATAAAATCAGTCACACACACTCAAATACTCACACCCACCCACACACAAATAACCTTGCGGCTTACATTGTATAACCATCAGCTGTAAATGCCGCTTGCAATTTGTTTATGCATTTGGTTTATTACATAAATCAATAATAAATCAATTTGCAAATTTCTAAACAAACATTGCTTTTTTTCTGTTGCTGTTATAGTCGATCTTCGCAGCGCTTTGCTAATCAAGCAAACAGTGAAATTTTTGTAACAATAAACAACTAAATTGATTATTAACTGTGGAAGCCATAAAAAATAGGGAAAACAAAACTTGGCACAAATATTTGTACGAAAGGGGCGCGAATTAGCACATTGCTTATTTGCCTTGCTCCCTCTCCCTTCCTTTCTCTCTCTTAGACACACATACACATAGTGTTAGTTAACTGTTTTTATGGTAAATTACATCACGCCCACGCCAGAAATTGGCAAAAACAAAACTAAATTGCCAAAAAAAAAACCATAACAAAAAAAACACGCGATGACGAACACGCGACCAGAACGCGCCGTTACAAACGAAACAGTTAGGTGTGTGTGTGTATGCGTGTGTTTGAGTTAGTGTGTGAAACAAAGAGAGACGAACGCACTGCAACTTGACACTTGGCGCGTTGGCAAACAAATGAGAGCTTTGAAGCTTCAGGACTGAGACCTAAACGAAGACACACTCACACACAAACAAGCCTCACTTATGCAATTCTCACTCAGGTTGGTCACTCGACATTTGACTTTTAGCGAACAAAGATTTTCTAATTTTGCACCAGTCGGGTGAAAATCCGTTGGATAACTGCCAGAGGTTGTGACCAAACTGACTCGACGGTTCTCGTTTATTTTATTTTACTTTTTTTTTGTGTTTCATTTTGTCTGAATGTCATTATCAAGGTTTATGTCTGCTGCGCGCGTCGCTGTCATTATTTTTGTGAATGAATATGTGCGAATGTGAGTGTGAAGCAACTGTCAGCTATGCCTCTCTTTAGGTCTAGGTCAATTTTAGTGCAAAACTGATCAGCAGCGAGAGAGAGCGCACAGGCTAGGCGAAAGCTCTGCTGCTGCACTGCTAAAATGGCAGTCTACGCAATGTCTAAGCACATTTATAAATTGCGATGCTATAATAAATTATGGCAGTGTCAAAGAACAATGACCATAAAATCATGCACACACAGCAGCAGAGCAAACAGTCTGTGCCATAAAACGTTGATTGTTGATTGTCTGTATGAAGATGAAGAGAAGACACATTCAAAGTGAATCATCACTTAAGAAATGAGGAAACAAAACGTAAAACGTCAAAGCGCCGAAGCAAAGTGCTAAAGGAGTTAAAGACCAGGCCGGCTGGTACACATACACACACACACACTCGCATTCACACCCTTAGGCACACACACACACATACACGCTTGTTGGGCAAATAAAACGCACACTTAACGGTGGGCGTAAACAATTAGCAACGACGTCAACTGCAGCGTTCATATAAAAAAGGGGGCTGCACCCAGGCAGAGTCAATTGAGTCTCACCAAAAATAGCACTCACCTGCATTGTTACTGCCGCTTGCGTCCAGAAGTGCATCCGGCTGCTGCGCCTGCTGCAATGCCTCCACCGTTTGTTCCATCCCAATTTAATTTGTGTATATTTCAGCGTCTTTCTTTTTATGTGGTGGCCACAAAAATACACTTGCGTTTGCACTAATTACACACAAAGTGGCTGCTCAGACGATTTTCGCAGCCATCTTTGATTTCACTCTTTGACTTAACACACACAATACACAGTTTGCGCATCCACCGCCGCGGGCATTGCGGCAAATGGTGCACGACAATTTGTTACCAAATGTGAACAATTAAATGCAATTGTTGGCTTATTGAAAAAAAATAATTTTGTCAAAAAATGGTCAAACGAAAAATTCCTACTATAGTTGAAGTGAATAAGAAGCAGACAAACAGCAGTCAGCAGAAGGCTGTCAGCTGTTTTTTGTTTAGCATCAGCGTTGCCACCTAACTGCAGCCTTGCCAGCTTTGCAACCAGCTGTGACGTCACAAACGATGCGCCTTCAGCAAAACGCAAATAAGTTATTCAATATATCATTAGAAAAGGATTGATTAAAATAAGCTATATTTTTTGAAAAATGGTTAATAAAATGCGCTTGATTTGCTCATTGCTTCACAAGGCACCATACGCCACATACAGTTACACTATGCAGTATTGTGAACCATTTGGCAACTCTAAATAACAGCTGATTGGCAATGAAAATATTATGTAGGCTGTGCGTATTCTTATCATTTATCGGGAAATCGGCGTGTTTATTTCTGACTTAAATCAAATACCGTGTACTTATTAGCGATAGTGACTATCATGCATTGATTAGTATTGTGTTAGACCCACAATGGATACAGTGAACACCGTAGACGTTCACCCGCTGACCAGCAATCCGACCGCCGCGTGGAATGAGATCAGCAAGGAGCAGCGTGTCATCAAGGTGGTAATGAAACCACCGAGCACAACGGTTGCTCCCAATAAGGCACGGGTCGTCTGCATGTCGGATACGCATTCACTCACGCCGTATATCAAGTTCGATATACCCGATGGCGATATATTTATACATGCCGGTGATTTTACCAAATGTGGCCAATTGCAGGAAGTAATTGAGTTTAATAACTGGATTGGTGCACTACCCCATAAGCATAAGATTGTGATTGCCGGCAATCATGAGCTCAGCTTTGATCGCACCTTTACCCATCCATTTCAGAACAAGGGACAACGGTGAGTGTAGAGTCTGGCATATTACATATGTAGCTATACTTGATGCTAATCCTTTCTCGCGTTGCGCAGCTCCAAGCACTCTGGCATGTCCATTCTGGATGATCTGCCCACGCTGGGCAATGACAAGCAAAGCATGGAAAACGCCGTCCAGACGCCCAACATACGCGAGGCCTTAACCAACTGCACTTACCTAGAGGATGAACTGCTGGAGCTTTATGGCGTACGCATTTATGGCTCGCCCTGGCAGCCCGAATTCTGTCGCTGGGCGTTTAATGTGCCACGCGGCACTGCCTGCCTGGACAAGTGGAATCAAATACCCGTAGGAGTGGATATACTGGTCACACACACTCCGCCGGTGGGTCATGGCGATCTCTGTTGCTCTGGTGTACGTGCCGGTTGCGTGGAGTTGTTGAGCACAGTGCAGCGTCGTGTGCGTCCCAAATACCATGTATTTGGACATGTCCATGAGGGCTATGGCATCACCAGCGACGGCAGAATCATCTACGTTAACGCCTCCACCTGCGACATCAATTATTTACCCAATAATCCACCCATTGTGTTCGATGTGACGCTGCCGCCGGGAGTCACCAAGGATTAGGGCAGCCAAACCGTGTCCGAATTTATGTTAGACTTATTTTGCCATCTGAGGAAATCGGGAATTTATGGCCAACTTTTCACCAAAAACATGATACTTTACTCAAAATCAAACAAAAAAGACGCAATACTTAAGTGCAATTACGTAAATTGGGATTTATATACTTTTCAAGTGAATAGTTGGCTTTTATTTTTAATACTTTATGCATCAACATTCATAATTTTAGCTTATTTAATTTAATTTAAGAATGTTTTAATGTAACCGCAAAATGCTCATTAAAAATGTCCTTTTAAGTTAAATCAGTTTATTCCGATTTGTAATCAGCATAAGATTGGGCAAAAGGTTTTCCCACTATTTTTAAACTCCTTTAAAGCTTTCACACCAGCAAATCATCAAACCCTAGCCAAGCTTCAACTCAAAGAGACAGAAAATAGATCAAGAGTGCCCTCTGCACAGCTTAATCAAGCTTCGAACCCTTTTTCAAACATGTATTTTAGCTAGAAGTTAAGACAACTCCACAGAGCAAAGTTTCCAACCCACCAAGTGATCACTCAAGTCCTTTAGTTAGTATCTCAACCCACTGCAATGCAACTCTGCATTTATTTTGACATTTCGCTTTGTGCTCCACCAAGTAACGGCACTTCGCCGACTGCCATTTTGTGCTGCATCGTGACTGGGCGAAGAGAAAGCTCAAGCAGAGTGCAAAGAGTGTTAATTAAGGCCCCTAACCTGCAACGTGTTTTAAAGTGTTAATTTAAACCCCTAAAATGGCAAGTAACCAAAATTAAATGCATTAAATGGTAAATAACAAAATTTGTCTGCAGCGCGAAGTGATCTCCATACAAATCGGTCAGTGCGGCATACAGATTGGCAACGCTTGCTGGGAGCTGTACCTGCTGGAGCACGGCATTAATATCGATGGCAGCCGCAAGACGCAGGAGCAGTTAACCGAAAGTGGCAGCAGCAGTGCCACTGTTGGCCAGAGCACCAATGCCAACGATGCGCACACATTTTTCACCGAAACCGGTAATGGCAAACAGGTGCCGCGTTCTATATTCATCGATTTGGAGCCATCTGTGATCGATAGTGTGCGCAGCGGTGTCACCAAGGATCTCTATCATCCTGAACAGCTGATCTCCGGCAAAGAGGATGCAGCAAATAATTTTGCTCGTGGCAGGTATTCCATAGGCAAGGAGGTGATCGATAAGGTCACGTCACGGCTTCAGAAAATAGCCGAGCAGTGTGATGGTCTGCAAGGATTCCTCATCTTCCACTCCATGGGCGGAGGAACTGGCTCCGGATTCACTTCTCTGTTGATGGAACGCCTCTCGAGTGATTTCAGCAAAAAGTGTCGCTTAGATTTCGCCGTCTATCCGTCGCCAAAGGTGTCCACGGCTGTAGTGGAGCCGTACAATGCACTGCTGACCACACACTCGACCATCGAGCATGCGGACTGTACCTTCATGGTAGACAACGAGGCCATCTATGACATTTGCAACAATAAACTAGGCGTGGATCGCCCAGCGTATACGAATCTCAATCGTTTGATTGCCCAAATTGTTAGCTCGACGACGGCCTCGTTGCGTTTCAGTGGCTCCATGAACGTGGATCTCAATGAGTTTCAAACGAATCTGGTGCCCTTTCCCCGCATCCACTTCCCCCTGGCCTCCTATGCGCCGCTCATGTGCGCAGAGCGTGCGGCTCACGAGCAGAACGCCATCACCGGATTAACCAATGCCTGCTTCGAACCCTCCAACATGATGGTCAAGTGTGATCCTCGAGCGGGCAAGTACATGGCCTGCTGCATGCTCTACCGCGGTGATGTTGTGCCCAAGGATGTCAATGCCGCCGTGTCGGCCATCAAATCCAAGCGGCATATACAATTTGTGGACTGGTGTCCCACGGGCTTTAAGATCGGCATCAACTACGAGAGACCCGCCTTTGTGCCAGACGGTGATCTGGGTCCCACCTCTCGTGCCTGCTGTATGCTCTCGAATACCAGCGCCATATCGGTAGCATTCACCAATCTATCACACAAATTCGATCTGATGTTCAGAAAACGCGCCTTTGTCCACTGGTATGTGGGCGAGGGCATGGAGGAGGGCGAGTTCACGGAGGCCAGGGATGATATGGCGTTGCTTGAAAGCGATTTCAATGAGGTGGGACTCAGTGACGAAGAAGTTGCCGATGATATGGAGGAGTTTTAAACAGAGCTGCGTTTCCATGCTAAAAATACCGTTATAAAGTTGCGTTTGAACTAAACTTTGTGTGTTGTGAATAAACATTTTTTGAAGTCGAATTACTTTGGTTATGAGAGGGAAAATTAACTTGAAAATCGAGTACAAATTGGAGTCCCCAAGATTTAAAACCTTACAAATTTGGTTGAGTTTTCTTAAATTTTTTATTTTGTTTGTTGTTGTTGTTTGTTTGTTTTAAACGCCTAGTTACTAAGTTTCTTTTCAATTGTGTGTGTGTGTGTGTGTTTTCTCTTATTTACTTAATTTTACTAAAATTTTTAGTTGTTTGTTTTGAACTTTTGCAAATGAAGTTTTGCTCAAAACTTATGTTTACAGACAGAATCATCAAAAATTTTGTTGCACAGTGTAAAATTACAATCTTTTCTGTGTGTGTGAGAATGTGTATGCGAGTGAGTGTGTTTGTGTGTGTGTGTGTGGGTGTGTGTTTAGTTTGTTTTACTATATAATCTATACAACTAACGATCTCTCTAAGAGTTGACAATCTTTGTTTTTTTTTAGGTTTTTTAAAAATGCTTTTCGAAAAATAGAAATCAAAATCAAAAAATTAACAAAATGAAGGCAATTAAGTGTGCAGTGTTTTTTTGTTGTTGTTTTTGTAGTTTACGCTAATTTTAATATAATTACAATAATGGCGATTAGTGAATTGTTTTGCAATTGTTTTTTCTCAGAATTGAGTTTTAATTACATTGTTAATAGGTAATAAAAAATATATAACGATTGATGATGGCAAATATATTTGCTTGAAGATTACTTTCGGTTTCCTTCTGTTGTTGTTGTTAATTGTTGCTGGTGTTATTGTTGTTGTTGTTGTTGTTGGTGCTCTGCTTTTAGTATGGAACATTTGAGAAGAGATACGAGACACTCTCGCCGTTGTGTGTCCGTCTTACAGCCTCAGCGAACATCATCGAGACGTCAATGCACTGCACAAAAGAGAGAGAGCGAAAGGAAATTAGTAAAGAGCGTAAAAGCTGTAAGCTGTAAGAGAGCGCTTCATACTCATTTAAAGTAAGAGTAAAGTCATTTTACCTGTATTTTGGGACAATCCCGCATATGACCATCCTGTGGTATAGTATTGGTCACAACGACCGCCTCAAAACAGGCGTTATTAATCCGCGAAATCGCGGGACCCGAGAAAATGCCATGCGTCAGTATGGCATACACCTATAGAATTGCGAATCAATTATTAAAAATAATTTTAAGAAATATTTTAATGGGTAATTCACCTTCGTGGCGCCCGCCTCCACCAGGCGATCGGCAGCATGCACTATAGTACCACATGTATCGGCCATATCGTCGACCAATATGGCAATCTTATCCTTAACATCACCCACCAACACCATGGAGGCGACCTCATTCGCCTTCTTGCGCTCCTTGTGTATCAGCGCAAACTCCACATTCAGACGATCCGCAATCGAAGTGACACTAGGTAGTAAAAATTAATTTATTTATGTTTTATAAAAGTTTTTTTATAGTCTTTACTTACCGCTTGGCGCCGCCGGCATCGGGTGAAACAATAATCGAATTTTTCCATTCGGGAATGTTTTCTTTGATCCATTTGAGTACCGCTGGCTCGGCATAGAGATTATCAACTGGTATATCAAAGAAACCCTACACGGAGTAAAACAAGATTAATAAACTTCCAGAAATGAGTAAGTTTAGCAACGAAAGTCATTCGAAATTTCATTTTTTATATGTGAACGAAAATGATTTCGTTGCTTTAACTTCAGAACTTCACAAATTGAACGTCGTATGTCCAATTTTTATACATATATATATATATTATATAAATATTCCAACATTTATCATATGTCTACATTTGATAAATAAAACTACTACAGAACCAGAGATAGAGTGAAAGAGGTAAAGAGAATTGTTTTGATTTGAATGATGTCATCAAACAATCGTAATCTGAGTGCCGATGATCAAAATGAGCTCGAAGAATGGTTGAGCGCCCGGCAAATAGTGCTGAATCATCGCACACGACGTGATCTCTCCGATGTGGTGAATACGGCAACACTATTCAAAAGTGTTGTACCCAAACTGGTCAACATGAAGAACTACACTTCGCACGGCAATTTAGCAGCCAAGATACTCAATTGGGAGACATTTAATCTGAATGTTTTGCGTAAAACGGGTTTAATGTTAATGCGTCCCGCATTGGAACAATTGGCATCGGGACATTTGGCCTCGATCCGAGCACTACTCTATCATCTAATGCGTCTCGAGCGTGACGGTTTGCCGTGCCTGAGTGCCCGTAATCGTTCTCCGGCCAAAACTCACTCGCAACCAGATCCAACCGAATTTGAAGCTGGAAAAACACCAATTGATTTACTTGAACAACCGATTAATCAAGCACTACAAGAATCGAACGAAGCTCTCAAAACCAAGAACAAGGAACTCAAAACGGTGAATGAAACCAAAGCGGAGTTTATCAATTTACTCAACACCAAAGTGCAGTATCTGGAATCGGTTGTTATCGATAAGGAGAAACGGATAAGTGAATTACTCAGTCATCTGTCCACTCTTACCATGAGAATTATGTCGATTCATTCAACGCGATCGGATGAAAGGCTCAACAACATTTTACAATAAGAAATATTTGTAAAATACTTTCATTGAATTTTACATTACCTTGACTTGACTTTCATCATTATCATCATCGTCATGATCATAATCGTTATCATGAGCTTTCAACCTAACAAGACTTTTCTGATCTTACCTATTGACTTATAATTATTTTTTGGTATCACGTTGGATAATAAAACAAAATTGTTGTGTTCTGCCTCGAAACCAAAATCAAAAGCAAAACAAAAAACGGTTTTCTTATCGTTAATGAGTTTTCTTTGATTGAGTTTTTATCGAAATTGATCACTAGATAGCAGATATGATACACTGGTAAAAATAGATGTTTTAGAACAAGTTCATAAGTCTTTAGTTTAAATTATTTTAAGTCAAAATCTCAAATTTTTAGGGTATTTTCTTGAGATCACTTAAAGATTTATTTCAGTATACTTATATTAAGTGTTTTATTCAAAGCTCACCTGAATCTGTGATGCATGTAGATCCATGGTTATAATATGATCCGCACCGGCCACTGATAACATATTAGCGACCAATTTCGCCGAGATGGGCGCACGGCTCTGTGCATGGGCCAGCAAGGAAAAATTAGAGAATATAATTTAACATTAGCGTAGTTAGTAGAATTCTTTGTTAAATTCAATAGTTTATAATGAGTTAAGGCCATGGTGGAAATAATAAAAAATAATTACAATTAAATTAAAAAACATAATATTAATTAGATACTAATTAGAATTAAAATATTTTTAACATATACGTTACACTTTCGACACAATTTTAAATCACAAAAGGACAACAATAAAAACAACAACAACGAACAAGAATAACAACAACAAGAATTCTTTGCTCCCAAATGCAACCATGAAGAAACTCCATAAAGTGAGTGCGAGCGAACGCCAAACAAACGAGAGAGAGAGAGAGAGAGCGAGAGAGGGAACTTAAGAGTGTGCTTTTAAATGACAACCAATGAGAGTGCGTAAAGTTAAACAACACTGAGCGGAAGAGAGCAAGCTCTGTTCCGTTATGTTGTTTGAGGCAAAAAGAGAGTGCAAACGAAATCATATCCCGTTATTTATCTTCGATCACTTTTCTCTACAATTTCGTTAACTGTCATGCGGTTACGTGAGTGTATTAGTCAAACTGGATACAAGACAAAATTTAAGGAATGAAAACAAATGAAAATTAAACACAAAAAGTGTTTTAAAAGAAACTTAAGCATTTTAAAACTTTTATTTTAAACATAACTTTGACCGAAGCTTTTTATTTTAAGTTGTAGACCTGCTGGCAAAACTACTCACAGTATATTGTCTGGGTGAAAACTCCTAAGCACATTTTAAGTACAGATTTTCAAAGATAAATAAAGTAAAAGAAAAGAAGAAGAAACAAAAGGTTGAGAAAAGATTTCTATTTAATTTTTTATTTTAAAGAAATTAAGCAAAATGCAGGAATCTTGGGAAAAAGGGAAACGTTTGTGCAATTTATAGGAGTATTTCTGGTTAATAGGGAATTTTGGATGTAAAATACGATTAAAGTAACTCAAAGTAATACATTATGTTGTGCTATATAGACTTTATCTGCGTTTAATCGGACGACAAAATATTTACAAAATTCAAGGCGTTTCGGGTTCATTGCATTTGCACTTTTCTTACAGATTAATCTCTCATCAGCGCGAACAAAATGAAAAACAATCTTGTGCACCGCGGGTTCAAGTGTACACTGTACAGTAGACCCCCCTATGATAGGCCAACAAACAAGGGCTGACGTCAAATCGTTGCTTCCAAATGGGTTATCAATAATGAGCATAATAAATACAATAATTAAATAAATTTAAATCACAATCGATGAATCTGTTGCTAACCATTAAATTTTCAAACTGAATCTTATCAGTTGAACCCGATTTCTATTTTCTTATTTACGGAAATTAAATTCATGTTTGTAAAACAACAAGAAAGAGCAAAGTGCTTAAAGATGCAAAAAAATATAGTATTAAAAAGTATATTTAATAAAACAAAAATCCTTTGTAGATTATATAAAAATGAAGTAGTGTTGAACTGTTTGCCAATTTTATCCAGAAACAGCTGAGTTGGCTTAAAACAAACGGACTTTATTTATATACAATTTTTCAACTAGAAACTGAAAAATTTAATCCACAAAGGCAGAAATATATACTTAAATACGAGTATATACTAAGTACAGTATATATGTAGTATGAACAACACAAGACAAGCCACAAATACTATACCAACAAAAAAGAAAAACCAAAAAATTAATTTATCTTATAATATTGTGTTAATATACGTATTAAATCATTTTCTTTTTATGTTCTTCGTATTTTGGCTGCAATGAAGCGCCGCCAACGACAGCAAAATTTTGAAAAAAATGTGGAATTTTTGTAAATTTTAATTTCAATTTCGAATTCGCCAATTGCTTGAGAATTTTTGTGTATTAATCATTGCATTTGTTGTTTAATTTATCATTATTTGTTAGACAGTATATGCTTTAGTTAGTTTGACATGCAACACAAAAGAGACACAACTGAAAGTATCAAAAGCGTTTAGAATTTTTTACCAACTTGATTAGAAACCCCAGAACCCAGAGACCCAAAGAGTGAAAGGTGAAGAGAGTTGAGGGAAATTTAGCAGCCTTTATTTCTGGAGTATCAAATTCTTGAATGAGTTTTGAATGAATTAAGAAATTTTGCCCACAAACTTTTGTAAATTTGAAGTTGAAGAGAACAAACAAAAGATGTTGAAAATTAAGTTCATTGTATGGAAAATGTGAGTATTGAGTTGAGTTTTGGAGCTATGGAAAAATTATATACCCTAAATTTCCAATCGTAGTTTTTCTTGGCAAGTTTCTTGCTATCATCTTTCTCCTCACTGCCCGTCAACTAGAGTAGAGATAGTAGTTATAGAATGTATGTTTGGCAAGAAAAAAAGATACATATAGATATATGGTGAGATAAAGATAATTCCACAACAAAAAGAGAGAGAGAAAAAGAGAAATAAGTAGAGAGAGAGAGAGGGTAGTTAAAAGCAAATCATCTCAAAAACTGCAGCAAAAAAAAAGATTTTTTTTAAATACATACGCATATATATAAATCTGAATTTTCGATATTTTATATACATATACAATAGCTTCCACATTTTTTTAGTTTTACAGCTTTGCTTCCTTGCAACCGAAATCGAAAGAAAAATAAACTGAACAAAATCAAAATTGTATTCAAAATGCAATAAAAAAATATACACACACACACACACAAAGAGAGAGCGAGATAGAAATATTATTATAGAGATAAACTTGGTTATATATATGTAAGTATGTACACGATAAAGTTTTAGGACAGTTAAATGCTCTACTATCCGAAAAACATAGAGAAATGTCTCAAATTGTGTGTGTATAAAACTCAGTTGGTTAAGAAGATACAAAGTTAGACAAAGAGAGAAAGAGTAGAAAGAGTAAGAAAGGGTTGCTAGGGGGAGTGAGAATATATATATATCGATCCGTCGGGGGTCTTGTGGGACGGCATTATGTATGTTAGGCAAACCTACCTTATCTTTTTTGTCTTGGCGGGCATATGGAAAGCAAGGAATCACAGCTGTAACACGAGAGGCTGACGCGATTTTGCATGCATTGATCATGATCAGCAGCTCCATTAAATTATCATTGATCTCCCCGGAACCGGACTGCACGATATAAACATCCTCGCCACGCACCGATTCACCGATTTCGACACTGAAATTGAATAAAACTGTTTATAAAATCGTTTATCGAGAACATTTAGTATATCTAGGCATACGAGACGTTTATGATAAGGGCATACCCCTAATGTATACAGCTAATTCAATGCCATTCCTAGAAACTCAGCACTTGTGAGCTAAAGTTACACAAAGAATCGCAGCCACTCATATTACAGGCGACTAAGACTCGATTTTCATCACTAGCGTGGGCTGTTTTTCAATCTAAACTGAGTTATGTAAAAGTAACTAGAGTGGAGTTGGGCATCAGCTGTTTAGCTCTTAGGATGCCTTAATAAAGCAGACCGACTGAAGAAGACCCTGTAGTTACTTTTATTATGAACATTTGTTTATAACAAAAAAGTTGTTTCTACTAAACACTCAATTCAAAACTGCTTTGGCAGCTCTATGACATAGCAATCTTAATCTAGCTGATGAAATTTCGTTTAGCTTTACATTGAGTACTTTTGAAGACGGCTCAGAACCTAAATATGTGTAATTACTCTTGGTCAGGGCTAACAAATATAATCGATACAGCCTTGCCCTTCTGTCTGTTCTCCCCAAATCAGCTGTGAGCTTCAGCTTGAACTTCGTTGAACAAGTCACTTATAGCTAAATGAATTGACCTTCTTGGTATACACACTATAACAGGCGTATATTCTGAGTTAGTTGGGTTTCTGTAAAGTTTTTTATTAGCTGATAGCCAAACATAGTAACCTAAGCTATTTTCCTGCCATTCGAAATCAATTTTAGCTTGAAAATCAATTTTTTAACGCTGTTTATGCCACTTGAAGCTGTGACATTAAACGCCAAACAAATCTATAAAAATTTATGCCTGAATTTCAAAAAGTTTCTTCACACGGAAAGCTGACACAAGTCATAAAAGACCCACGAGAAAGTATCAAGTATCAGACATCAGATCATAGCTAAACTTTGTCAGCTGGGAAAGTCTCAAAAGGAGACAGAAATAGAACGCGTTTTTATGCGTTTATTGTTTTGTTTACGGTTCGATTTTCTGCTCTCTTGTTTTACACACAACCCAACACACACACTGGCATACACGCACACACATTCGGTCATTGTCATTGAAGGTTAATTGAATTACGGGCCTTACAATGTCCGGAATATCGAACGAATTTCACATCAAATTTTTACTCAATTTGTTTTTTTTGTTTGGTGCTAAAACGCAAATTAATTGTTTATGTTTGGGCAAAAGACATAAGCGCCAGTACCAACTAACTAATCGCTTTCGTCAAACTTTGTGACAGCAAGTAGTGTCAAATCAGCTGTTGTTTTTTTCGCTTGCTGCTTTTTGACGCAAGCAAAATATTACGCATACGCCGCATTGTTCGACTGAGTTTTGTTTAGCTTCTTTTTTTGTGTTTAGCTTCATTTATATTTTGTGAAATTCTTAAGTATTCAGTTGACTTTGGCTGCTTTGCTGCTTGACGTTGCACTCGATGTTGCATGAAATGAATGCATTTTTATCTAAGAACAAAAAAAGGAAGGAAAATTAAACACTTTCGCCGCTGGCATTGTTCGAATGCCAGCTGAACTGCGGGCTGCGACTCTGGCGGGATCCTCAATTGGCTGGCAGCCAAAAAGGGTTGGCATTTAAGTGCTTTTATGGCTAAACAATTGAAAGTTATATTAGCTGTTTCTAGCTGTGGGTAAAAGCTATTTTAAGCCATTTTTTTCATGACTACGGTAGGAGTTTTTTATTTATTAAATGTTTATTTTTAAATACCAGGAACTGTTTAATTCATAAATTCTCTTAAGCTTTTTTGCCGTTTTGTTTAAATAACAGAATTTCTGGCTGCATTGACATCTCTGTTTACCCCACCTCCTCCTCCTTTCCCCTCTCCCTGAGCTTTCGTAATGTCGCGTTAGTTTGCCGGTTTACCGTTGCCAAGAAAGCAGCTGGTCTCTGCTTCTTCCTCTTTCTTTTGTTTCTTTTTATTTTTGTATTTGTTTTTGTTTATTTATTTTTGCCTGTTCTTTGTGCATGTATTTTTAACTAGCTGTTTTTATGCCAGACAACTGACAAGTCTTCGCACGTGTGCATGTGTGTGTGTGAGTCTGTGAGTGTGTGTGTGTGATAGCGTAATCTGACTTGAAGTTTTTGGGCACTATCAGTCATATAGAATCGACGTTTGGTTGCTTGTACTAAAACCATATCTTGGCATCTTAATCGCTTTTGTCTCACTGTACTTATCAGCATAGCCCTTGCTCCCATTCCAAGTGCCTCCCCCTCCACACATCCCTCACACCACTGCCTCACTTTTTAGCGCATAACACGCAAATTTCTTATCGATCAAACTTTTCAATTACAACAACAAGAACAACAACTAAAGCAAGTAATCAGCATTATTTGTTATAGTTTCTGTTGCTGTTGTTGTTGTTGTTTTTGTGGGTTGAGTTTAGTTGCGTGTTGTGACCTTTTAGTATTGATGGTCATTGGGTTTTGTGGGTTACATTATTGACAAGTTGCATTGGCGGTTGGCTTGTCTTTACCCCAAGGTCATACCCACATTAATATTTTTTTATAGACTTTCATGATTCATTATAATTTTTCAATAATTTTCTTAGCAATTCTTTTTAGTGGCTTCGAAACGTGAGTTTGTTTTCGTATGTCATCATGCGATTGGCCTATAAATACTTATGACGTCAGCTGTGCGCCCTTCAAGACGAATCTTGATTAAAACCTGAGCCATGCGTTCTATTAGACAACATAACAACAACAAAAAAGCAGGAGCACAAGGCGTCGCGCTCCCATCAAGTCAAAGTGCAAGAGAAACAATCAGCGACAGCAAGAAAAGCCACAACAACAACAACAACGGTGAGTACAACTGTAGTATAACCTAACTGTCAACATATTAGTTACACTGTTGCTTAGCTCTCACAAGTCAAATCTAGAAACAGCCACAACAAGCCGACAAGTGCGCAGCGCCCATAACAACAACAACAACAACAAGCACAACCACTGCGTTGTTGTGTCTGCCTTTTGGCAAGCGCACACGTGGGGGTCGCCTTCGATACGAACCACGAGAGAGGGAGAAAAAAGAGATAAAGAGAGCGCACAATATGAAAACGCGTGAGCGTAACGTGAAATGAAACATGTGGGGGCGTCGTTGACGTCGCGACGTCGCTGCTCTTGTTTTCAGCATACGCTGCTCTGCTACCCGCAAACGTTCGCTCTCTCAGTCTCTCTCTCTTTCCACTCTCTTTGTGCTTAAAAACGTGACAGAGTCGTGTTGTTGTGGTTTACTTTTGCTGTCTGCGTCTGCCGTTGCTTCTGTTTTGGAGTTTACCTTTTGCGTTGGCCTGTGTGCGTGAGTGTACATGAGGGAGAGCATAATATGTGCACACACACACAAGCGTGCATACAAAAGGTAGATGTGTGTGCGTATGTATGCAATACTCAGGCGCGTATCATGTTGAAAAGCTTAGCGCGCATTATTTATATTATAACCTCTAATTTAGTTGCCGTTGCTTATAGTTATTTGGGCACTTTTATTTGTTTTTTTTTTCCTATACTCTAATTGTTTGCTAATTTCCTTTGTGTAATTTTTCCACGCTTATTAAATTTTATTAAAATGCCTTTGCATGTGTTGGCATTTTGTGTGTAACTGTGTGCGCTGATAAGGCGCCAGCCTAGAAACACTTTATTATTATTTGTTGTTGTTGCAGCAGCTGACTGGCGCTGTGTGTGCGTAAGTGTGTGTGAGAGCGCGTGTATGTTGTTTGTGTGTAAATCAAGCCGAAGATGGGCGGCAAGTCGCGATTGTCGTCGACTCAGTAGGAAAAGCACATGTGCTAATTTAATTAAAATTAAAATTCAATTTCTACACATTATTTCTTCTGTTTTGTTTGATGTGGCCCATTTTATGTGTGTTAAATAAATTTATTTTGTTTTAGTTTCAGTGTCGGCAGTCAAATTGCACGCGACATTGACGACGGCAACGAAGACGGAGGCAGCGGCAGCAGCGGTGTTGCCAGAGCGCGTTGTGTCATGGTGTCTGTGAGTGTAAATGGCCGTTCGTGTAAGTATGTGTGCGAGTGTTTGTATGTGCGTATATCACAAACACACACACACACAAAAGCAGAGGCATAAGCACACGGCGACCGAGACCAATGACTACGGTGTACAGTCCACTTGTTAAATCAATAAAAATATATAAAAAAGAAAGCAAAACCAAAAAAAAGAATACTTTTGGCATATAAGAAAATGTTTTAAGAAAATAGGGAATAAAACAATGGAAGTGCCAAGCACACACACACTGGCCAACCTTCAGCGAATGTCAAGGACCAAAATAGCCTGGACACACAGTCACACACAAACGCACGCACACTTATTTTGAGAGCACTCAACACTAATATTTGTTTATCAAAACTTGCATAGAGTTTCAATTTATCACACAATATTTTTATATATCCCGTTGTTTATTCACTTAGCACCGCTTTTGTTTGCCCGCGTATTGTTGTTGTTGTTTTTGTTGGAGGACAGACTTACCATGTTTCCAAGTTGCTGAACTTCTTGGTGACCACCTTGCCGAGATCGATGCCAAGACGATCGACAATACGTTGCGCCAAATCCGGATGCGAGGTGCCCGAAAACACTTTAATGTTTGGCATTCTGGAGTGTATTAGATTTAGACAACCAGCCTGTTTCTCCAAATTGTCTCGGATCAAACTTCTAGCGCGTATCGGATTAGCAGAACGTACTGGCATCACACAATCTACGAGTACAAGTTTTTATTATAAAAATTTTTTTGCAAAAGCAGCGACAGCGACGGCGACGTCGCCGCTTTCGTTCGCTCAGTGTGCCTCAACTTTCGTATGTGTATGTGGGGATATAGAAAGAAAGAGCGAGAAAGAGAGATGGAGTGAGAGCGCGCGCACCGCCTGTAAGAGAGCCTGTCGTACTGTGTTTGCATGTAATCAAAACGTCGCGACGTCAACGTCAGCAGCAGCGCCAGCAGCAGAATGCGCTCTCTCACACTCACGAGCTCAATATTCATTCATACATCTGTCGGTGGCAGCGATAAAGCTTTATGTATGCGTGTTTCTGAGAGAGAGAGCGTCGCTGAGAGACGCAAGCAAAGACACCCTAAGCAGACATGTGATTATTTGACGTATTGCTGTCGCAACCTGTGTGAGTGAGCGCAAACAGTTGTGTTGTGGCCAGATTGAGTCGGAAACAATTAATATACATTTTTGTTAATTGAATTAAAACTATTCATGCCTAATTTAGCACAGTTTAATTAACAGAGTAAACGAATAGAAATGCTACAAAAATAAACATTTTGTTTGTATGATCCTTCAGATTTATTGCAGTCTGGCAACACCAAAGAGCGGCGCTCATACGCTCTGAGAGCCCAAAAGCTCTATGTCTGATAAAGCCTTTGGCACTCTCCCGCTCACTCTTCATGTAAGAGTTGGGCCAGAAAATTTTCCTGCATGCAAACAGGCGCGTGTCGAGAGCTTTCAGCACGAGACAAACCGAACAGCTGTTCGTAAAGTTTCAAGGAGTTTTTTTTTTTGTTAAGGTCAAGGAATAAGCAGAAAGCCTTGGCCATGCAAATGAATTATTGTTAAACACTTGGCAAATACAAACCATTTTGGTCAAGTTCAGTGCATTTTGTATCTGGCATACTGTTGATTAAACCACTCTCTCGCTCTCAAATGATGCGATTTGTTTTTTCACGACGCGCACTCGTTCCGTTTTGACAACTCGTCAGGTGCTAACGGTAATACACGACTGAGAAACTGTTTGTTTGTGCCAACGACAGGCAGCCGGGCCAACAATTTATTGAGCAGAGAGCGCACACACAATGCTGTACTACAGATACAAATATAATTGCGTTTGCAGTAGTACATCTATCTGTGCATGTGTGTATTTGTGTATAAATATATATATTTATTTATTAGACTGCCTATGACAGTAGATTAGTCAGTGGGAAACAACAGAAGCAGCAGCGACGAACGCAGCGCCGTCAGCAGCGAATGAGCAATTGAAACTGAGCGTACATGGCGTATGCGTATGCAGCCCACACACTTACACACACTCACACACGCACAGATGCTCTAGTAGCAGAAGCTTTTGCCGCTACTATTCTACTCTCTCCCTCTCTCGTTGGTGATGCGCTCTCTTGGCTGATGGCACAGCTGTTCTGATGCAAATACGAGGGCTGCGTGCAATGCATTTTAATTTATATGCTTAATTTATTTAGGCTGGCCTTAGGTAATGGTGCCCACAGCAGCAGCTGCTCTTGGGGGCTCGTCACTGCATTGCTGTTGTTGTTGTTGTGGTACAACTGTACTTGGATGCTGTGTTCGTACTTCGTACGAAACAGCGAAATGTCAAATTGTTTTGCTTGCGTATCTAATTTTAAATGAACTGTAGCTAAATACTTGAGTTAAAAAACAAAAGAAATGCCCGAAACGGATGCTGACGTAGTCTGTACGTGAATAGTTTACAGTGTATGTATGTGTGTGTGTGTGTGTGTGAAACGGTCTGCCTTTGTATTGTTGACGCAAATGCAAATGGCGTCGCTGCATTCTATTTAATACAAAAACAAAAGAAAGGGGTTGGAGGCGAGCCAACCACGTGTCGGCTTCCAGCATGCTGACAGCGCACGTTTTCAACGCTATACAAACAATAAAAAAGCATATCACAATAAAGCACACACACAAGCAGACTCGCTCACACACACACACATAAACACGTAGTCTGAAACACGTTTCGACAATATAAATCAACTTACATGAAACATGTGCAGTGGCAAATTGTTCACAAAAATTACTTTACAACTTAGTACAGCAAATAAATTGATCGTTTTATACAGTTATATTTTTACTACTCACGTTTCACTCTGTTTTATTTAATTTTTATTTTTACAAGTTTCTAAACACTTTAAAAATGCAGCCGCTTCAATGAAAATGCAAAAGCTGAATGATTTCATACGCGACGAAGTAGTGGAGTTGAACTGTGACGAGCAGAACAAAGAGCAACACACAAGGAGAGCAGCCAAAGAGAGAGACAGAGCGAGAGAGCGCGTCGAATAGAGAGCCCAAAAGAGTTTAGCTTGCCGGCTGTCAGTTTGGAGCTTGGAGCACAACGCCAGCAACGGCGACGCCAGCGACGCCGACGCCGACGAACGTCTGTGGAAAGAAAAACAAACGAAACACGTGCCCAGTAAACAAACGAAGCGTCTAAATAAACAAAAACTGTTGAAGAAGTCGCCAAAAAGCAACAATGACTTATGTTGACTTCTTGATAACAACATAATCGCTTTGCCTTAAGTTGTTCGCCAAGATCATTTAAAAAGTCACAACAGATTTGTTTATTGGGTTATGCTCAGACTCAAAGCAGTGTGTTTTTCGGCTTTACGCATAATTTTCGACACGTTTTGTGTTTTTTTGCGAAACGTGAATGCCAAAAAGAATTCGAAGCTTTACATACATACCCGCATAATTACCGATCTCGTTATGTATTATATAGTATTTATTCTGTTACCATGCGGTTCACCCCATAGCTCTGCTTGTTTTTTGTTTATAAGACGTAAAACGAGTTTTTGAAATAGCGAGCGTAGTAAGTAAAAACGGTTGCCAAGGCGTAATAGAAGTATCTACCTGAGGTCAAATGAAGTTCATTTGTATGTGTGTGTGTGTATTTATATGTTGATTCAAGGGATCATGTTGAGACCTTGAACAAGTTGTGGAAAAATACCAATGATATTGTGCAGCCGGCCGCTTAAAAAATCCACTTGATTTTTTTTTTGCAATGAAAAGAAACTAGTTTATTTGTAACACAAATATATAATTAGCTAATGCTGCGTAAATGGCGCGCAATTTTAAAATAGCAGCCATTTTGCAGCACTAACCGAAAACGGTTAACCGCACAACCCTTAAGGTTAACATGAGCTTAACATGCTGGCTACGCTGTTATGGTTGTGACGTATATGCTTGGATACTTGTGTCTGGTCACATTGCATAGCAGCTGACTGTCAAGTGTCTTATCGATAGTTTTTAGGTGCCCTGGTTTGCGTGTAAATTGTATTGAGAAAAGTGTCAGTTTAATAAAATTGAAATACTAAAGCATTTCGTATTGTTTTTGTGTATGCTACCGCAACTTTGTTTTATCCCATATATAAAAGATATTAATCTATTCCATCGTACTGTCAAGAGAATCCACGCGTTATTTACGCAACACTAGGATCTAGTAACAAAACAAAACAACAAGAACAACTGCAGCGCAGCAGCAACAGAAGAATAGCAGCAACAACGAAGAAGATTCAACATACAAAAAATACAACATAATCATGGCGAACATGGCAGTATCTCGTATCAAGCGCGAATTTAAGGAAGTAATGCGCAGCGAGGAGGTGAGTCCACTTACCTGCGGCTGTATGCATGTGTGTGTGGCGGGAGAGGTTAGCATAACACACGCCACCGCCGCCCCTGCCACTACTCACTACCCTTGCAAACAATTTCAAGGACTTTAATTCGCAATTTTTCTTTTCACTTTCTTTTTTTTGGCGCCATCAATGAATTTGCACATTTGCTTAATGAATTAATCAATTTTGTTGTTGCTTTGTGCAGATTGTGCAGTGTTCGATCAAAATAGAGCTGGTCAACGACAGCTGGACAGAGCTGCGCGGCGAAATTGCCGGTCCTCCCGACACGCCCTACGAGGGCGGCAAGTTTGTGCTGGAAATTAAAGTGCCCGAAACATATCCATTCAATCCACCCAAAGTGAGTGTCTAAAGTGGTTATCGTTTATCGGTAGATCGATTGTTCTTAGTACCATTTGTGATCCAATGAACGAATCGGTTATGAGTAGTTCAAAGTGCGTTCCGATCAGAATTTGGTACAATTTGCACTGCAGTCTAAACGATAACCAATACGAAGCTGAAATTAGTCCCTAACTGAATGTCCTTCTAATACGATACCCTGTTTTCTACTTAGGTTCGCTTCATCACACGCATTTGGCATCCAAATATTTCATCTGTCACCGGCGCCATTTGCCTGGACATCTTGAAGGACAACTGGGCTGCGGCGATGACGTTGCGCACTGTGTTATTATCGCTGCAGGCACTGCTGGCCGCTGCCGAACCAGACGATCCACAGGACGCAGTCGTCGCCTATCAGTTCAAGGACAAACACGAACTATTTCTGCTAACGGCGAAACATTGGACAAACGCCTACGCTGGTGGCCCACACACATTTCCCGATTGTGATTCAAAGATTCAGCGTCTCAAGGACATGGGCATCGATGAGCACGATGCACGTGCTGTGCTCTCCAAGGAGAATTGGAATCTGGAGAAGGCCACAGAGTGTCTTTTCAGTTAGCTTCGCAGTAGGAGCAGCAACAGCTACCACAGCAGCAATAACAATCAGAACAACCGCATCAACAACAGCAATAACAAACCGTAACTGATGTTAGCAAATTAAATTCAATTTCAACTTTAAATGTTCTATCGATAAACAAAACAAAAAGCAATCCAAAATTCTAGTTTACAAGAACACCAACATCAAGTGGAACAGAAACAGCTAAAACAACAACAACGACAAGAACAGCAACAACATCTTGCGACTTTTATTTATTTAAAATGTTTATTATACATATTTGCTTTAATGTTTCAAAACTTGCTTTTCAAAATTCATTTATATCTGTATATAATTTAAGATTTTTCTACGTCTCGCTATTTTTGCCTCATACCGACAGTCGCTTTTCCCGCCAGATTTTCCCGCTAAGCACCGAAAAGTGTGCGTCGGTTGAAGGCCCCCTAAATTGCTGGATATGGCATATGTCTTGTGTCTATATCCACAACTGCTGCTACAGGTTGAGCCTAAGGCCACACCCAACCCCTTAAGAACCCCATCCCACTGCTCCCATCCCCTAAATTTGAGTATATGTTATGTAATCGAACCTTGGGTTCAGTTTTTGTGCATCCGCATTTATTGTTAAGCCAACAAAACACAAAAATCACAACAAAAAAAAAGAAAATAATTTCAAAACTTTAAATTTAACATAAAAGAAAATTTATAATTGTATTTGGTTTTTAATTGATGTCGAAATGGAAGAAAAACAGAAAACCAAAAGGAAATTAAAAAAGGAAACCAAGTCTATAATAAAAATCTTTGTAAATTGCGTTAAGTTAAATAATAAATAAAAAATATAAAAACTTTACAAAAATGTGTTCGAAACTAAGGCGGGAATTAGACAAGTTAACATGGAATTGTACTCGAAGACTAAAATTAGAGGGGCAGAGCAACGAAGGATGTCAAATGGATTAACTGTAATATCTACTCTGTCAATTGGAGCGTAAACTAACTCTTAGGAAATGAAACAGCTTGGAGAACCGACTTCCTGACCTTATTTTGTCATACTATGTAATTAATTCGTGTGTTTTGTGGTCAACTACGTCTAAGCCCTACATAAAGCACACACTTTAAACTACATATTTACTACTTAGTTTTATATTTTAGACTAAAACTTTGGATATTTTTGTGTGGGGCAGATTTTTAAAAGTATGCTACATATTTCAACAATTTAGTGGCAAGTTCAACTCAAATTTGTTGCACAGTATTTGAGATGCGTCTAATTAAACATGGACTAAAATTGTATCTAGTGATTATACTGTTTCTACTTGTGCTTCTGCTTGGACAGCAGTGAAGCACTGGAGCCGCAATTCATGCCACCAACGGAAGCGCCACCGCCGCCTCCAGTGTAAAGATTCTGATTGCTGCTGCTGTTGCTGCCCAGAGCAGATCCACTGTTGCCACCGCCGATACCAGAAGCAGCTGCACCGCTAGCAGCAGCAGCAGCAGAACCACCAAGATTGCTTGCATTACCAGCGCCGGCGGTGAGATTGTGATTGCTGTGCCGCTGCTTTAGCATCTCCTTCCACTCCGACTCAAGGCGCACATAGGTGCCACCCAAAGGTTGGGCATTGTTCACCAGATTCTGATCAGAGCCAGTCTTTTTGGTTACATAGCTGGCCACTTGTTTCATGATCTTCTCCTCAAAGTCACGCTGATGATCCTGATTGCTGCGCGCCGACAGCTCGCCCGACCAAAAACGGCCGGAGACAGCAGCGGGGCTAAGTATAAAAAAGGATTAGGAACAGAAGACAAGAGGAGTTCACTGGCTCACCGCTTGCGTTTCTTCTTGCCGCGAGTTTTGCGCGGCGGCGGACGATGATCAGATTCGCAGCCATCGCTGCTGGAACTGAACTCATCCTCCAGCAAGGTGTTTCGTATGCGTGGACGCAGACTGCGTGCATCCTCGGAGCTAGTGGACGTGGTCTCCGACTCTGTGCTGGTCTCCATCTCATAGCGACAGCGACGACTCACGCGATGGTTAGTCACTGTGAAGCATAAGAAGCTATTATTGTCGTATTACCCTAAGCTACTGTCACCCACTGTCCATGCAGAGCTGCGGCAGCAGTCCCTGGCGGCAGCGCTGCGGCGTCAACGAGATGCCCAACCAATTGGGACTGATCTCCCCCGCGGAGGCCAGTTCTTGCATGTGCAAAGGCGGCTGCTCACACAGCGCATAGTTCTCAGCGACCAGCTGCGCTATGGTAAGTATAGCACGCTCCCGATCCGTATCCACCAGCACGCTGTGCTCCCGAAACTGGCAGCCCTGTAAAGACATAGGAATCATAACAAGTAATCCAGCATTACAGTAGCTTTGCTTACATTTGGACCTGGTAGCGTTTCATAGCGAAAGGCCTGTTGACTGCAGCATGCGTATCGTCCTGCTGGTCCCGTAGTGCGTCCCTCCACCTCGGCGCCCAGAAAATTAGGTGGCTCTGGGTGATAACGACACCAGTTCATCTGGTAGACCGGGAAATGTGCCTCGCAAGCGCAGCAGTAGAGATAATGACAGTGACCCCAAAGTTTCCAGTAGACCTTGCGCCAAGACTTGAGTTCCTTGAACAACTGCATCACGTACACGTTGAGATCCCAGTTGGTGTCCCGCACATGGGAGCTTATGAGTTGGCCCCACCGATTTAGACGAATATTACTGGGTATACAATTGATATAGGACTTCATGGTGTTGGTCACACAACGACAGCAGCGCACGCAGCGGAACAGCCCAGAAATGCTGTAGAAATGTCCACGCAGCACTTCCGCATCCGGTTCGCAAAGACTCTGTATAAGCTTAGTCCAAAGTCGTGGCGTCACTCGCTCCTTCTTGTCGCGCACCATCTCGAGCTCCAGATTAGTGAACATGGCAGCCAAACGACTGACGAGTGCATCATTTAGACATGACAGATTCGTGGAGGTGCGCACCACTTCGCTCAGATGGGCATGGCAGAAGGCCAGGCATTCCAGAAGCAGTGGCTCCATCTGCAGAAAGCTTGCCGAGACCAAAATGGGCACCACATTATTCCCATCCAGCTGAGGGCCACTCGGTAGATTACTCTGACCCGGCGCCTGCAATTCTGGACACTGTGCAGTGTGCTTAATCCACTTCATGAGCCAGTCAAAGATCTGAATATCACAGTGCACCGAGATGTCCATCTCCTCCAAACGCTGACCAGCAGTCACGTCGGCAAAGTAACCCATTTTACTGATAAGCAGACTCTGGGGGCAACTGAAATCGCGGGAGGTGTTCTTCACCTCGTCACAGACGTGAATAACAACTTCGGGTCTGAAACGGAAAGAGGATTATAGGATTAGCAAGACACCCAATACATTTACTTACTCCTTCCTCTCCTGACGCGCGTGTTTGCTGTCCTTGGCCAGCAGCAAGGATTTGCGACGTGTTATAGAAGTGGATGAACCCTTGCCGCTCGGTTCCTTGACCAAGGCACGCACCATACTATTGGCCTCTTCCTTGGGCGCCTGTTCCCTAGGCGAGTTGACGCTGGGAGAACTGGTAGAAGTGGTAGCATAGCCCAACTCTGTCGAGGATTTGTTAGCTACCACAGCAGTGGAACTGGTTACGTTAAGCACCTCTGGCGCCTTTGGCTGTTGCTGCTGTTTAGCCGGCTTTCCGCGTCCATTGTTGCCAAAGGTAGATGGTAGTGGTAGTGGACAGATGAATGATAAAACCGAATCCAAGACGCCTTCGTTGATCACATAATCGAGTTGTTCGTTAAGCTTTGGATGCAGGCCACGTCCACTGTGTACGTGGTGAGAGCGTAGAGCGGATTTGTGTTCGGTTAGAAGACTACTGCGACTGCTATCTTCGCGACTGCTCAGTTTACCTCCCGAACAACCCACAGCAGAGTGACGATGCGGAGGACGCTTTAGAGACAGCAATTCGTTCACTAATGGATTTTCCGCCAAACTATTGAAATCGAATTCATTCTTTTTAGCGTTGCGCTTTACGGAGCCCGCAGCGGCAGTGCTTTCGGACGGCGGTACTGGCTCTCGATTGTGTGGTTTACTTTCTACTTTTGCAATCATTTCGTTAACATGACATGAAAGTTTTAAAAATTCAAGAAAATCGTTTAATGTGATTTGAAAATCAGTTCCGTTTACAGCACTAGCAGCTTGCTGTTGTTGTTGCTGCTGCTGATCATCGGGTGCTGCAGCAGCTCCATCTACTTCATTATTATTAGCTTTATCCATTTTATTGACCCACTTTGTTTTTTTAAAAAACAAATTTCGCAATTAAGAGAATATTTGCACTGTTTTCCGTTACTTTGACGACAGTGCTGCTTCTTGTTTATTTCGTTTAAGACTCATCGGCGCGCCACCATTATCGTTTTCGACAGCGAAAATACAACCCTGCTCATGCATTCACACAAAACGTTGTCATTTTGACAGCTACCTTTTTCTGTTCTTTTCCGGTAACAACGTTCGCAATGGTGGGTGTCCAATAGTAAAAATTTGTGAAAAAACATAAATTATTATTGCAATCATCGCATAGTTAGCGCAACAATGTAAATGAAAATATAGCTGAATATGTGTTGCGCAACGTTGCAGAGAAATTTTATGGCGCACAGCCAGCGAAATGACTGAAAATGTTGATTGTTTATCTGTGTTTTTTCGCTGGGCCACCAAAATAATTTTGTGTATAATTTTTCCAAAAAAATTTGTAGGGTCGCGTCAGAACCAAGACAGTTAAGAAGGCCGCCAAGGTCATCATTGAGAAGTACTACACTCGCCTGACGTTGGACTTCCACACCAACAAGCGTATCTGCGAGGAGGTTGCCATCATTCCCACCAAGCCCCTCCGCAACAAGATTGCCGGGTGAGTTTTTTACTATGAAGCAATTAAAATGCTTTAATATGCTAATAAATAACATTGTTTGTTTAGCTATGTTACGCATTTGATGGGTCGTCTGCGTCACTCCCAGGTGCGTGGTATTTCCATTAAGCTGCAGGAGGAGGAGCGCGAGCGTCGTGATAACTACGTGCCCGCTGTCTCTGCTTTGGAGCAGGACATCATTGAGGTTGATGCCGATACCAAGGAGATGTTGAAACTGCTTGACTTCCACAACATTCGTGGCCTGCAGCTCACCAACCCAACCAACTTTGGACGTCGTAATTAGGTTTATCATCAAATCGGAGCAACGGTAGAAGGACGACGGTGGAAATGATGTCTCTGTTTTTTGTTTTGCTACAAAAAGAAAAGTTCGCTTTGCATGGAAAACACAATAAACAACAACATCGTGTGTGAGATGCAAAAATAATTAACAATTCTATTTGTTTTTGTTAAAAGGTGTGAAGAGAAAGTGTTGAGCGCATAGGAAAGCAATTGGATGTTTTAAACAAATATTCATTTATCAAGTCGAAGAATCGCTATTAAATGTAGCAGCTCGATCTTTAGAGAAGTTGGACGGAATGTCTGCAAGTATGACAGCTATAGTAGACGGATCCTAATCCAAATCAGCATAGTATAAGAGAACAATATATCTGTTTAGTGCTATTCGAATTCTGTAAGCTTAAGATCTTAGATAGTCAGTAGGTAAATTAGCTCTATACCTTCAAGCTGCGCAAATCCCAAGATTTTGTCAGCACGATGATCAGTAATAACGGTAGTAAACACTTATTTTGTGGATTGTTTCTACCCCTTTCCCAATTACAGTGAAACCCGTGTTGGCCTCTTTGGTTGATTGATTTTTCATTTTAATGAGAAAATACTGTAGACGACACATGCACATCTAAATATAAATATGTTTACAATCAATCCATAAATAAATGGTTCGTTTGTGTATGTGTTTGTGTGTGTTTTATACAATGATACGATCGATATATAAAAGATATTCTCTACAAGTGCACAATATATTATGTTTCTAAGTCTAAGTGGTGTACACGAATATATATGTATTTATGTATATATAAATATATATGTATGGTATATATGTTGTGTATGAAGAAATATGGTATGCTTTAAGCACTGTTGTCAGCTGTGTTGTGATCTTGATTGCTCCTACGTACGGGATTACGCAAGACCAGCTCCGAATCCTCCGATATGATGGGCAGTGCATGAACCCAATGATAATTGATCAGATGACTGATGCTATCAAAGACACGATCTTTGGTACGGACCACTCCTTCGGGGTCAATGAGCAGCAGATGCTTGGGCGTCTTGCCCTCCAGCCCGGTGAGCACATATTGTCCCCGTTTGCCCTGAGATTCGCGCACCAGGAAATCACCATCCTGCAGCAACAACCGCTCGGCAATTGGCCGTGAGATGGCGGCATGGAACCAAATCTCGGCCGTAAGCGGAGACTGTGGCCCGTCGAAGACATCGCGCACGGTCGTCAGACCGGAAACAACGGATGTGGCTGCCTGCAGCGGATCAAAGTTGCCCAGCGTTAGTTTATTGGTAGTTTGATCGGGTGGCGGGGAGTTCAGATCAATGAGATTGCTGCTCAAGCGATCCCGTGGTTTCTTCAGATTCAATTGTGCAACACGCGGTGCATGTGGATGCAGTGGAAGCTGCTGTTGATGCTCCTCGCCTGGCACTTCCGGTGGCAGCTTGTTGGGCAAATCGTTGTAATATTCTTTAACATTCTCTTTGCAGCTCTGCTGATTGCAATTATCGCTGGCCAAGGGATCGTTTAGTTTGTTGAGGGCATTGAAACGCAAAACGAATGCCTTGCCAATGGTAACAATCAGATCTTCGCTTTGGCCACCAGCGCATTCCAGCACGTAGCACGCCCGCCACTCATCCCCCTCCCGCTTGGCAATATAGGCGAGAAAGTCGAGTGTGTCGTTGTCGCCGCCGGAAGCAAATGAAATTCTTGGCATGTTATGGTTGGCAATCACCTCCCCTGTGTCCACATTGCTCAGTGTCAGTGCTCGACTGGAAACATTAATAATTATATTGGTGCCTGCGTGTTGCATGGTCGGCCGATCCGATATGAAGTTGTATAACTTTTTGTCCAGACGCCGTTTGCTGGCCGACTTCAGCCCAGCTGCCTCACACACACGATTAATGCACTCACTGTCAATACAATTTCAATTTCATTTAATTTGTGTATTTGTTTATATATTATTCAGTTATCTGTTCACTTACCGCGCTAGCTGTGTGCGTGTCTCAAAGTCCAGTGATTTCATCGAGGTCTTGACCTCAACGCAGCCCGTATAGCGTACATTGAATGTTACGCCCTTTTCCAAAATCACATCATCCGGATAGATGCAGCCATCGCTGGTGGGGGCACTGGAGCCTGTTCCTGTGCCACAATTGCCGGCATCGCCGCCATTCCGTGGCATTTTGTTTGTGTATGTATATATATGCGTATTTCTGTGCGTCCTTTTGCGTCCTTTGTTTTTGTAGAGTTGTTTAGTTCGGAATAAGTTCGGGCGAAAATGACTCACTTGACAAAATGCAAGAACGAACGTTAGTTCCAGCTGTTCGTTCCAGCTAGTTCGTTGCACTGATTTAATATCACTGACTTAACAAGGCCTTATCTTAAATTCAAAACCAACCATAATAAGCATATCTTTTCTGTGAGGCAATTTAACAAGTTCAAGTCTTGCTAAAAACAACGGTTTGCGATAATAAGCCATCTCTGGTTCAAGTTCTTTTTTGTGAGTGTGACCAGCTCAGCTGTTTTAGGCTTATCGACTTGCCGCCACAGTCTCCAGCTTGCCTATCGGTCAACTGCAACAGCTGTGTTGAGCGGCGCTCTGGCTTCGCTTGTTGCTAGTTTACAAAGCTTGTGGCAAGTTAAAGCTCTCACAGAAAGCTTATATCTGATTTGACTGTCGTGGATACAACAACGTTTTGGGCGGACGCTTCGCAGTGCGTGTCGGTTTTTCGGTTTTCTGTGTGTTTTCAAGCGGCGCATTATACATACACAGTTGTTACTACAAAGCGGCAGAGACGACATCGTCACAAAAAAATCAAAAGATTTGTAAAAGAAGTTTGCTAAAAGTAATAATAAAATAATGTTAGTAGCGTAATTGGCCAACACCATTACAGTCAAGAAGTTTACACGTTCAGAAGACAAAAGCAACTTGTTTAAGATTAAACAACACACAAATTTTTTTGTGAAGTGTGAATTACAGACATAAATATTAGGAACAATTTTTTTTGTTTTTGGCAAAAACGATATAAAAATTTACAATCGATAATATACACTGCATACATAGCATACCACAACAAATTTTGATGAGCAACACCCCCCTTGCAACTTGCAGCAGCCGCGACCGGAGACACCGTTGCATCCACCAGCTACCAACAACCCTTTAAGACAAACGCAATCACAGCATCCGTGTATTGGAATCTAATTGGAATCGAATCGGTTACGGTTACGCTTACGCATTAACCCGCAAGCATAAACAATTTAAATAAAATCAACACATTTGCTGTTTATTATTGTTGCGGTAAGTTTACTTATTTTAACTTTATATCAAACTTTCTGTTTTTGCCAGTTTCTTCATTGTCTATGTTTAGCAGTGTATGTCTGTGTGTGTGTGTGTGTGTTTACTGCCGTGTGGCTTTTGCCGTTTCGGTTGTGGCTCAGTGAGCATAAAAAACTATTTCCAGGCTAAAAATTCATTGGGCCTAGTTCCAAAATGTGTGCGTGAGTCATTTGCATGACACTAAGCGGTTGCCCCGCGGTGTTTTCAAGACAGGTATACACACACACACACACAACCGTACACACACATACGTAACATAATTATGTTTATGCGCATTATTTTGTTGTTGGTGATCTCATCATTGTGTATGTGAGTGTTTGTGTGCTTTGCTTCCTCTAATTGCCGTTCTAAACGCCCAACGGTCCAGACTTTTTTATTTAGCCTTAATTCACGCCTCTGCCGTTTAAACGTTCAAAACAGCAGCCGCCACAACGCGACGCACCTAATAAGGCTCTAAACGCTAAACAAACCGATGACGTTGACCCTCAAACAAAAACAAGAACAGCAAAAACCACAACAACAAATCACACCGGTTATCGATAACACCCACACAATTACGACCTTGCCATATTTTGTTTGACTAAACACTGTTTGAATAACAATAATTGCTTAATTGTTTGGCGTTGCTGTTAGTTTTGCGGTTGCTTTAATAGTGTTTAGAAAGTGTCTGTGTGTGTGTCTGCTCAAATGATTTTAACCTTTGTTCCAGTTTCAAGTCAGCGTAAAAAAAAGCACAACGAACTCTGGCTCATAATTGTTATATTCGCTGGCTGCGGGTATGTCAACAGTCAACGCTTCTATAAAAATGGAAAGTGTCACCACAGCACATTAAGCATTCAGCTGTAAATTAACAGCGCTGTTAAATACACTTGCTTGAAGAATAGTTGTGCTAGTTTTGTGCTGCGGTTGGTAACTCACAGCGACAACTGTAATTTGTATATGGGTTTAATATGAAATTCAATACACCTGCAAGCCATAAAGTTTGTGTAACGTACAGTTATTTTGGTCTACCCTAAGACCGCTGTGTACAGCATCTCTCAACACTGTAATCCCTTTGGTATTTTAAAAATACTAGCGTTGTAAAGCAAACAGACATTTTGTTTGTTTTCCATTAATTTATATTTTACTATAGCTTTTATTGTTTACCAGCTGACTATGAACTAATGCACGCACACAGGATTATATTTTATATATATATCTATAATGTTAACTTAAAAACTATAACACGCCATTTTGTTGCAATACTAAATTCGCTGAGGTGACACTGCGCCTGCTCCTCCCCCTTGACCCTTCTACTATTACTTCTCTTCACATCAGCTGTTCAAAGTCCGTTATGTAATACTGGGCGCGTCTGTAGACTTCGGGACGCACCACATTGCCGCCATAGCCGATGAAATTGTTTGCAGGTGGCACAGCCTCCAAATCGGTAGCACCATCACCAATCATTGTTATAACGGCATCCGTTATCGCCAAACGTTTCCTTATCATGCCAATGGCCTCCGCCTTGCCGCCCGAGCGCGATGTTGGCTGTGCCGTATCGAAGCTATCGTAGGCACCCTGATAATCGAAGAGCATTTTGTTGGCATACATCTGGTTGAGGGGAATGCCCAGTTCGTCGGCCACGGGTGCAATCAGGCAGTCGAAGCCGCCTGAGATGAGAAACACCTGTTTGCCCTCTGCCTTCAGGTGGGCAACAAAACGCTTCAAATTGCGGCTGAGTGTGCTGGGACGCTGCTTGACAAAGTCCCAGACCTGCTGCTGTGTGGGGCGTATGATATTTAGGCGAATTTGGAGTGCATCCTGGAAGGACATGCTGCCACCCATGGCCTCCTTGGTGACGCGTGCCACTTCGCTGCCTTTGCCGCAGAATTCCGCTAGCTCATCGATGCCTTCCTCGCAGATGACAGTGGAGTCCACATCGAAGCAGACGACATGAGATTGCTGTATGATCTTGGCTGCCAGCAGCGGTTGCTTGGGAGGGTTGGGCTGGACTGTTGCCGTGGTTGCCACACTTTTGCCGCTGTTTAAAGCCGCATTCAGTTGCTTGGCGAGCAGCGCTGCTGTTGCTGTTGTTGTTGTTGCACCGGCGGCGGCTGCTGCGGCACAGCCATTGCTTGTATTTGTGGCACTTGGCCGGGCCATGCTCATAACGGTGCTCATTTTGCGTAGGAGTTGAAACACACGAGTTGATTTAATTTTGGAAATCGAAAAATCTTACGTAAAATCTTGTAGTTTTTACGTTATACGCTCGCTCCGCTCGCACGTTGGTATGACAATGAAATTTTCCGTTGTGTATATCAGTTTATATATTTTTTTTGTGGTGTTTTATTATTGTTGTAGTTGTCTCTATTTCGCACACGCGCGTTTTTCGTGCTACTCAGCTGTTTTTTGTTTTTATTTCGGCTACGAGACGATGTCACTGTATTAGTGTCAACTTTTGACGTCGCTTGGTTGCCTTGTGTAAAATAAAATTGACTCAGCTGCTGGGACTGGATTATTTTCCAACGATCTACACGCGTTGACTTGCTTATTACAACTGATTTCCCACTAGTCGCTGCGCCGCCCTTATAAGAAAACGAGACCAAACTAATACAAGTGCAGCGACGCTTCATTTCGCGCTCGCTCTCTCTCTTTCTCGCTGTAGACGAATTGTCGAGACGCTGACCAGCTCACCAGCTGGTGTATTTGTGTGAAGCGATCATACGATAACTGCCAATTACAGCGTGCGTGACTGTGTGTGTGTGCCTGAGTGCAGTTACATTTACTTTACTGTGTTCTCTTTTTGTCTTTGCTTACGATAAACAGCAGCCATCTACATTTAACGAAGTTGCACCGACTGCTTACTCACCTACTCTCTACACTCTTCGTTAAGATAGATTAGCGTGTGTGCGTGTGAACCTTTGCACCCAATCTTGAAACAACATAAGTGCGAGAGAGATGCCAAATCGATTAATAAAAATCATTCAAGTGTTCCGTATAACCGGATTTTACCAGTTTGCAGACCCATTTGATGTCGTCGCTTATCATAAGCACGCTCTTTAAGCATAACTGATTAGAGTATGAATATGGGATCAGACGGCAAAAAAAAGTCCAATCATGTTATTTTGTCTGGCCAGTTTTAATCTATTAAAAACCTTGTGAGCGGGTGTTTTTTTTTTGTTTGTTTGCTTGATATTTTCTTTGGAAACCGGAATAGTGTCGCGTTATCAGGCAGATAAACTCATATGCCGAACTTTTCGATTTTTCAGGTGGATCGACGGATTTTTCAATACTTTCTTTTCATTTCGCATTGTGGGCATTCATGTGGAAACGTAAATGATGTGAGAAATTACAGACATGCACATATGTAATTTTACATATATGTATATGTATGTCTCTCTTTGTGTGTATGTGTGTACACAGATCTGAGCGCTCTGAAATGCAGTCTCACGTTACGGCTTACGTCAAACGTAATTGAGTATGAGCGACAGCTCAGACTTCTAGTTCTTTCCCTCTGCTCTTCATATTCTTCTTCCACGATAAACTAACCGTGTGGCGCGTGCAAGCAAATAAAACAAACAACAACAACAGTAGGCACAGAAAATGCAATTGCACTTGCTGTGGTTTTTTTTTTGTTATCGTTAGTTGTGTTGTGGTTGTTGTTTTTGAGGAATAACAAGTTGTTTTGATCATTTTTTGCTTTGGTTGCGAGGCGAGTTGTAAACAACAGCAACAACAACAACCGCATAAGTATTTCATTGCCATTCTGCACTTTTAATTGTTTTGTTCATTCTGTAATTCTGCTATCGATAACGATAAACGATAAGCCATTGCCATTGCGTGCGTAGTTAAAGCCTAAATAGCTAATGGATTTCGTTAACTATTTAGTTTTAATTAGCCCCTCTCAAACTCCTAGTTGCCTTGGACAACAGTAAAACAGCTGTCAGGATTCCATTTCAACACCGGTTGTTGGGCGTCAAGTTTTTCCCTTACCTTGGCAACTCTTTTGCTTTACATTTATCGATTGACCTTGTTGCTGCATAAATTTCCAAGTCAAGAAAGCTTTTCAGAATGGAATTGAACCATGCCCTGCATATAAATCGTCTTAAGTGAAGGGTTCGTATGTGTGTTTGGAGAAAAGTATAGCTTTGCCCTGTGGTCAGAGACACATGTGTGACTAATTTACCGTTGATGAATATGTCCAAATTCCATTTGGTAACGGCATAGCAAATTACTGTGGGACTGTTTGTTAAGTCGATCAGTGTTTGTTTATTTAATTGAGAACACGTAACATGCCTATGAGCACACCCCCAGTTCTAAAATGAAAAGGAATTCCCTACCCATGAGTTGTTTTTTTCCGTTAGTCTGAGCCTTATCAGTTGATAGACTTTAAATGGAACTGATGACAGACATGAGGCCCTGTAATTTGTATATTTATTTCATCACAAGCTTGTTAATTCATGTTTACTTTATTTGTGATCTCTGACTGCATATAAATAAATATGTAATTGATTTGTTATGAACGAGTGGTCGACGTTGTCAAGCGTTTTGTTTCCAACTGCAAATGCTGCCGATTAACTGTTAAATTATAAAAAGCTTTGATCGTCGTGCCCTCTCGCTTGCCTTCGTTGACGCGTGTATGTTTGCTTGCACGCGATATCAAACCAACTTCTTCGGTTACTCTCACGCTCTCTCAGACACACACACTCGATTGTATGCTGAATTGACACATTTAACAATGCGCGTGTGCATGTGTGTGTAAGGGGAGCAACTGTGTGCAGCTTGCATCTGCTGCTCTTCTTTCCGCTCCTTATGTGCTTCGCTGCGCTTCTTTTCCTTTTTGTTGTTTGTGTGCTGGATCATGCGCTTTGGCTTATAAACAGTTATGTATGTATGTATAAAGCTCTTTATGGTGAGAGCTTATAGCAACGTCAACAGTTTGCTGCTGGGTAAATAAATAACAACAAAAACAAAAACATGTACTACTACAAGGCAGCCAGCCCACTTTGCTGGGGGGCAAAAACGACAACAACAATTGTAAACACGTCATTTGTGCTATTGCTGTTGCTATCGCATTTTGACATTCGAACTGCGCGTGCAGGCAGCGCAGCTAACGCCGCTGCAGGCTTTGCCCGTTTGTTTAACTTTTCCGCTGACAAAACTTCTAAAGTTTTGCATGTACTCGAAATGCCGTGCCCCTACTCTCTAGGCCAACTATCCTGCCACGCCCATCAACAATTGTAATTACAATAGCGCTTATCGTTCTGTTTCTTCTGTTGACGGCGTCAGTTCGTTGCACTCGCAAATTAACAACTATTAAAGTTTGTAGAGTATTGTGTAACCGCAATCTGTGCCATTTCACATTTCCACCCCCTTCCGTTGCTCCCATTTTCAGTGCTCATTGTTCATAAGTTTAATGACACGATAACACACGCATATTGCACGGTAATCGGTTGTCGGCTTAAAAGTTGAGTTACCTGATGGTTGGTAACGCGCGACCATAAACTATTATTATTTTTATGTCATTTTAATGCATGGCAGGGTGGGTATATTAAATTTGTTGAAGCTGTGATGGGCTAAACCACGAAAACTTGCAATTAACTGGGAGTAATGTTTATTTGATATAAAATTTCGCTCTCAAAAGAATGTTCTGGAAATGAACGGTCTATTAGTTAGAGTTGCGGTCTGACAAACTTGAGTTCGGCGGTCGAATGCTGCTCCTGGAATATTCTAGAAGTCAGTTGGTAGAGATGTGGCCTGTCAACATGGGGTCGACAATTCGAATGGTGTTCCGGTACTACAAATTATATGCATCAGTTTTTACTTTAGTTTTATTAAGACAGGGTATTATGTAGTCTTCTACATTTACATACAACGTTTTTGCTTATTTCCTTTGTTGTTTCTTGGCTGTCATCGCACCTACACGTGTGCCATGACTGCTGACTCATTGGATGGCAAAAACAACTTACGTGTAGTTATATATTGCATGTGCATTGATTCCCACACACAAGTCACACCCCAAAATGAAAAGAGACAGCAACAACAACAAAAAGCTAAACTAGTTTTGCTGATAATCAAATTGAGCTCATCAGCGCGCCTTTTTTTGCAATGCTCTATTTAATTGGAATTCTCAAACCTAAATTCTGTTTGCAGTGGTTCCGAACGAGCATCGAGAAGGAGAGGAAGAAGTGGTAGACAAGCATCAATTATGGTGGATTTCCGTTTCGATATTAAACCGCTGTTTCCGCAGCAAATAATCAAAGTATCATCGAATCTCTTGCCGCACACCTTTCGAGGTGATCGGCGTCAGTGCTTGTGAGTATTGAGACTGTACGCGGTACCTTTAATTTGATTGCATGAAATAGACTAACGAACCGTTTACAATTTCCAACACTCAATGCACTCCGTCAGAGATGCCACCTCAAAGATGTCCGAGATAATAGATCAATTGGGGCAGTTGTCGGCCGTATCGCAGGGTCTGTCGAAGCCGGTGACAACGGCCCAACGTCTCAGGATGTCGGAGAATCAGACTATATATCTGCTGGCCGATCCCGAAGCGGGTAACAAGTAAGCAGCTAATCCCCTACCACACCTAACGACACTGCTTACCAAGTCCATGAACTTTCAGCGGTTTGGTCACTGGTCTTCTCAAGGTGGGCACCAAAGATCTCTATCTGTTCGATGAGAAGGGTCAGACCCGTAAAATGGAGCAATCTCCATCGATTCTGGACTTCTATGTGCACGAGTCTCGACAGCGTGCCGGCTTGGGGAAGCGTCTCTTCGAGACCATGTTGAATGAGGAGCAGTGGACACCACTCAAGTGCTCGGTGGATCGACCCTCGGAGAAGCTCTTGGCCTTTCTGGGCAAGCATTATGGCCTGGTTCGCACCATACCGCAGGCCAACAACTTTGTGCTTTACGAGGGCTTCTTCAACGATTCGTCCAACTCGAATGGCTCCAGAAATGGACACGATGAACGCAAGAATGGCATGCACATTACAAACAGGTGAGTGTTAGAGGGGGAAGTAGGAGAAAACACCTTTCAGGTGGGTGTAGCAGTAGCAGATTTTAATTAAAGCATTGCGCCTTTACTGCAGGAAACATTTCACTTGGCTTAGTTGCCCATTTTCAGACTTGGCCTATCGCACACGCAAACATCCTGAAGCCAAGTCATTTGTTTTATTAGCCCAGTTATCAAGGGCACACAAAGAGCTTATGTTTCTGTGCTAGCGAGTGACGAGAAAGGCCTAGAAACACAAAATGAACAAATAATGAGCTGTTTGGCAGACAGTTATACTCTAGTTGTATATAGAAAATAGGCCCATATCTTACCACTAAATTCAAGTTGGGCTTCTTATAGTCGACTACCTCGATTTTAAACCTCTTCTGCTGCTCTTCTGTTTGTTTTTGCAGCTGTGTTGTGGGCGTGTAGGTGCGCGATAAAATTGATCGGTTGCGGAAACGCATTTATCGATAAACAAACTTAAAACAGACATGCATGCAATTAATAACGGTGGCCTGTTGCTTGTAACTGTACAAATATATATCGATATACAGACATTTTGTTAGGTTTCCTGGCTAAAACCGCATTAAAGTGATCGTGGTGAATGTACTAATAAAATGGCCTATGATTTAAAAATTAAAATAGGGATTATATTTGATTATATATAAATTTCGTAACTAATTAAAATCATTTCGTCGTAATACTAAACTATATAAATATATTGTTAACTCTTCTCACTTCACATGTTGCGCCTACTAACTATAACGATAACGAATAATCAACAATTACCCCCATCAATCAATCAATCAATCAAGTCCTAACACACAACTCTTTGGTGCTACTTACCTGGGCGATGAGGCTAATAACAAACGTGGTATGCGACGCGACAGCAACTCACAGCAGCAGCAACAACAACAGCAGCAACAGCAAGCGTCCTTGTTGCAGCAAATAACACAGATCTCACCAAATGGACGATATGGGGCACCACGTCCCACCTGCAGCATGGCCGAGGTACTCAGACATTATACTTAGTTTAAGTAGTTTAAGTTACAAATTTTTAATTGAAATTCAAGCACAACCGTTCTCTTTAGCTTGAGAACACCAAGGCAAAAAGAAGAAAAAAACAGCTAAAACAAAAACATACAAAACACTTACATACATAGCAGAGATTTAGCTAGTTTTGATTGACGCTGAGTCTGAATCGTGCTTAATTCCTGTTGTTTTTCAAAATTTCAAAACTGTGTCAATTTCTTTCGTGATGTATCTCTAAAAAAACTGCCTACTATCTCAAACTAAACCGTTGCTTAATTTTTAGAATACCATAAAAATTATTCATCAAAGTATGTCTCTCTTTTTAATTCAAATCCCCTTGAAAGTTCAAGTTCAGCTGTAAGTGTGTAAGTTCTACAGTTTAACTTTGTACTTTACACAATTCACAACCCAATATTTGTTTCCTTTGTTTTACTCCTTGAACAAAAACGCAAATTATTCATATTTTTGTGTGTGCTTTCCGATTTCTGTGTACGTAAATTACTTGGGATACAAGAAAGTGAAAAAAAGTTACATATATTAATATTTCGTCGTGTTTTGTGCCAAAGTTTAACGTGCGATTCGAATCGGTTCGGTAAAATATTTGTGTATATAAAAATATATATACGGTATAATTCGTCGAGTGATTGTTTTAATTAACTGGCAGTGTTATGGATCAAAAACGTGGTGCTGCGGCCGCAACACGCCAAGGTGCTTCAAAGACTAGCGTTAATGTAAGTGGAGCTTGTTAGTATCCTCCTACCTCTTACCTCCTATTCCTGCTTCAGCTCCTACATATTAGCTATACCCCCAACACTCCCATTCCTTCCTATTTCCGAATTCGTCTTCCTTGCTAATCCTTCCTTCTGCTTCTCCTAACTCTCTCCTTGCTGATCTTATTTTTCATTCTATCCTATGCTCTACTCTTTTTCCTATTTCCGGTACTGATCCTCCTTCCCATTCAATCCTATCCCTAAACCTTCCCTATTTCTATTTCTGCTTTTCGCTCAACCTTCTTTTTCTTGCCACATCGTCTTCATGTACCCGCTCCTATATCCCTCGTTTAGTCGCGTCCTGGCGCCAATGCAGCACGCAAATATGGCAGCGAAGTTAGCTTGACTCCTAGCCAGGCCAAGCATAATGCGGAAAATGTAAGCTGAGCATCTCCAATGATCGCGACTTGATTTGTTAAACCGCCTCCTTTCCGACAGCCGCGTAAGAGTCCCTTGGATGCACTGAGCCGCATGAACAATCGTCAGGAACCATTTCAGCGTCGCTCTGGTCTACAGGATGTAGATGACAATTTTCTGGCTAACAATGCCTTTGTGCGTCCATCGCGTGTGCGTCACACTGGACTTGATGGAAATGTGCCCCTTGGAGGAGCCAATCAAGCAGCAGCTAATGCAGTAGCTCCCATACGTGTAGCAGCTGGCCAGGAGCCGGTACAGATGCAGATGCAGCCACAGGCAGCTCAGCTGCCACAGCAGACAATGCAGGCACCGCTGGCAACCATGCCACAGCAGGCAATGCAGCCGCCAGCAGGACAACAGCAGCAACCTGCTGCTGTGGTGCCATCACAACAATCGCTGCCGCCACAACAACAGCAGCAGCAACAGCAACAACCGCAGCAGTATGTGCAGCAACCAGCTGCAGGACAACCGACACGTCATGAGCCCTATCATGGAGGACGTGCTCATGTGCAACAGCAACAGCAGGCTGCCTACGAGCAGCAGGCGCAACAGGAAGTACAGGCCCAGGCACAGCAACAGCAACAGCAACAGCAGCAGCCGCCAGCTCAAATGTCGCCACGCAAGTTCCAACAGCAGCAGCAGCAACAGGGCTATGTAAAAACAGCTTTAAAACCAACTTTAGTCGCTTTAATTAACTAATTTCCTTCCTACTACTGCTTCGTCACAGGCTGGCCAACCATCAGCGACAGGTGGCGCTGCACCGGCGCCTGAAATGTGCACCACTTGCCCCAATTGCCAGACGACCATTTACTTGGTACGCTCCCCCGAAATGGGTAACGGTGATGGTGGCATGCCGCCGCAATAAATCTACAAAAATTTGGCTTTAAATATTCAAAGATAAAAAAATTGATCAACTGAAATTCCTAATGAACTTTAGGCAATTCAAAATTCAAGCATTCCATAAATTTGATGTCGACCACAACTACTACTGCTACCAAAAGGATCTGGGTGTGTGTGTGTATAATTTTAGTATGGGATGTTATTTTTCTACACTTCCAATACAAAAAATGGTGCTTCGCTTGTCGATCTCGGTGTAAAGACCATTTTGAATACACATACAAAATTTGTCGTATATGACAAAAAGGACATAAATAACACGCTACCAAATACTAGCAATATCTTATCGTATATAGAACTCAAGATCGCATTGAAATGAATTTTATGGACTGTGGAAACGAAGATGAAAAGCTTTAAGAATTCGCTATGAAAACGAAATTTTCCTGTAAATAAATAGCATTTTATCTTTTCTGACTAATTCGGGCTGTGACTTTTTGTTTTGCCTAAGAAAGGGGGTGCACATTTGTGGGTCAACCCCTAAAGACCCAAAACTTCCTCCCCCATCTCCAGTTGGCTGCGTGCCAAGGGGCTGTTTTGAGGGCGACTCGTGTGTGCTGGAAAATAAAACTTTACTTGACACTTGTACTAGATTCAAGACGTGGCTTTCGAAGTGCTAGTAGTAGGGGTATTCACTAAATATAAATAAAACTTAATTAAGCCCCATTGTGATTTAATCGTTGTGACTACAAATACCAGCTAAATACAAATGTATGTATAGTGTTTTGTTTTGTTGCTTTAGCTATAAAAAAACGTGTATTGTTTACCGAATGCCCCCCTTATATGACCTAGTTCTTAAGTAAACCAAAAATGGGAAACATCTATAATTCTTGTGCATTTTCATCTTTTTGCAACCCTCGTGCAGATAATTCATGCTGGCAGCGCTAGTTCCGGCAAGGGAGGCGGCGGTGGTGGCAGCGGCAGCGCAGAATCAAGCAGGTAACGTGTGTATGCCACCCTCTTTAACACCCCAACTACACCACCTCCAACATTTCCCTCTACTAACACTTTTCATTTCGTTTTGTTTTTCATTTGTTTTCATTTCTTTTTTCAGAATCAAATAAATACACACACACTTGGCTGCAAAATCAGACAAAAATCAAAAATATCAACTAAATAATTGTACAAAGAGCTTTGTTTATATAGTGAATTATTTATAATTTTATTACAATAAGAATTTACTTAAATGACGTACAAGCGGAGAAAAGCTGCACACACACTACCAACACCCACACACACACTCACTCACGGCATTTGGAACCGTCACACACAAAATACCTGAAAATTGTGATTACATTTACATATATGCAACATTTTTAATTTAACACTTATTTGTTGTAGTGCTCTAATTTATTTTCATTTGTCGTGCAATAAAAGAAGAAATCAAGAAATGAACTTTAACATTTTTAGCTTTACAGCATGTTATTTAACAGACTCTGTTAACTTTTCCTTAGCAGCAGCATTGAAGGCATCGCCGCTCAGTTGCAAAATTTGCAAACGGATTTTGATGATCACCAACAGTATCAGTATGAAGTGGAGCAGGAGCCGGAACCAGAACCCGAGCCAGAACCTGAACCAGAGCCTGAGGTGGCTCCACCCTCGCCGCTAGCTCCGCTTCAGTCGCACACGCCAACTCCGCCCTCGGTGCGCTCACCTGAGCGAGCAGAGAGCATTATTGGCGATAACCGGAGAGCGCCAGCTTTCCAGCTGAGCAAACAGCACACTGGCATGAAGAATCGTTCGTTCGGTGTGGGCATGGCTGTGATGCCAAGCAGCAAAATGGAGTTCAATCAACAGGAACGCGAGGATTTCGGTGTCGTCAAGATCAATCGCCCGCTGGGCAGTGAAATTATCTCGCCTGGCCAAGATAATACCGATGCCATGTCCGTAGTATCCTCTACATTGGGTCAAACCGATCAGGGCTACAATGATCTAAAGTTCTATCACAATAAGTTGTGGTAAAAGACAAATATGAGCGGAGAAACATGCATAAATTAAAATCAAGATATTTTGCACAAAATACATACAATATGTAGCAGTTAAGTTAATAAATATTAACATTAACATACCCTAGAAAGATACACAACGGTTCCTCTGTGCGCTTTAGTTACAATTTTTGTGTTTTTGTTACTCGTACGCTTTTTGTAATTTTTGTTAATTTGTTCATTTGTTACAACTCACACGCACTTTAACAGCGCAGCAGTTAACAATGACTTAACAGTCGGTAGTTAAATTGCAGTACAAGTAAATGTTAGACAGCGTTACATTAACAGTCTGTAGTTCAATTGCAGTTAACAGAGCCAAGTCAAGTAAATGTTAATCAAAGTAAAAGTAACCGTAAAATATATTAACAAATTTATAATGTAATCGATAAATAAATTGTACGTATCTTCCATTTGCAGCAAACGCGATTATTACGAGCAGATCTATAGCGAATATATGCTATAAACGAATGCCATAAAACAACAATATGGAACCAAATTAAATTAAACTAAATATTATAGTATATAAAATAATCTCTGTAACAATAAGTTTAAGCCACACAATAATAGTCCAAAAATAAAGTCAACTTTCAATTCTAGACGAAACTTTTCATACAATTTATTACCCACATCGTCTTGTTTAAGGTGCAGTTTTTTCATAATATAGTAGTAAATATATTTATAGAGCTATCGTTGGTGATGCTGCCTAGATGCCTAGCCGGGGAGAGTTGTAGGAAACAGCGTCTGATTTCCTTACATGTAGATGAAGTTGAACCTGTTAAATTGAAAAGAAATGTTAAAAAAATTGATGTCATATACAGAATATAGACGAATTACCTGCACAGCGCTTGCGGCAGAGATGAGATAATGGGTCCATAGCCTTGTGAATTGTCGTAGAGCTCGAATAATGGGGCAGCAACAAGCTTATAATTTTTTGGTACAGCAAATAGTGCTAAATTACAGAGATAAACGATAGAGACAGAGTTTTTATGTATATAACAGTATAGGATTCGATAACAAAGTATATGGTATAAAGTAGATACAACAAAATCGTTTACAATCGGTTATACAGAAAACAAATTTACATCGCTGCCGTTAAATAATATATATATGTATATGTTTATAAAAGAATTTGTATTATAGTCTTTTTTTTATTACATTCACAGTTCTTGGACAGTAGTTGTAAGTAGAACACTTCAGTTTTAGACTACAAAATTATTAGGTTTCGTTATTATTGACGCGCAAAATGACAACTTTATAATCATATTTAAAGTCGGATTCATTTATTAGGTTTTAAAAAAATAAACATTCAGAATATCCAACTGTTAGTTAATCAAGATCTTGTGAGACAAATTTGGGACATTTTTGCTTATCAAAACGAAGTCTATTAATTGATGATAGTATGAACATAATTTCGATTAACCATTAATAAGAGCAACAATCATAATACAAGGTGTTTTGTGTGTGGTTGTGTTTTTTTAACAGTGTTTTCTGTGGATGATGTCAGAGAAACTACTACAAAAACACACAGAATTATAATTTGTTGGATTACATAAAACGAATATGCTTAAATTATGTTTCTTTTTAGTCATATTAATACTTCGTGTCTTTCTTAACGCCAATGCTCGCAAATCAGCACAACACGCGAGATTTGTGCACATTTAGCAGACAAGACAAACTAGCAGAAAAAAAAAACATTTACAATGGGAATTAAAAAAATCACGAACTGTTAAATTCTGCCTGCCCGATATTTTGGACCTTAACATCTCTCGCAAAACAATATTTAACGCTGTCTCGTTTTAGTTAATAGAAATGTCGACATATTTACAAAATTAATACAACAAACAAAGAACATCTAGAATTTTGGGACACAAAAATATGCCAACAACTCTAACGAGAGAGAGCGAAAACTAACTAATATACAATCGTTTTATAGTTGTTTTGGTTTTTGGAAACAAATTTTTTTAAGTAAAAATTTAAAGTTTTTGTAGTATGCTGGGGACCTCGTGGTCCATTGTCTGTTTTCTGTTCTCTGTTTCTCATTTCTGATTCTTTTTGTTCATTTTTCTGTTTTGGTTCTTTGACACTCTTGAGATTTAGAGCAGAGTTGGAGGAGGAAGTGGCTCTCTATATATGCTTGGTTGGGCGACAGATGCCAGATGCGTGAGATTACACAATAGAACACGGTGCTATATATTTATTTGGAACAGCTCAGCTCAGGGTACATCGTAACTGGCGTTCCTGTCCGTATCTAAACAGCATTGAAAAGATATGACATGAGGTTTGTTAGCGTATCGGTTTTCTTTGGCAAATATATAACAAGGTTATATATAGTGTTTATATTAAATATTCATTATTATTACCTATTTACCTACGCTGTGAATAAACACTTTTTGTTTTTGGTTTTCTTTTCTTTATGTTTGTTTTGTCTATTAAATTGAATATTTACCCTTTTCATGTAATTGCACGAGGAAGAGACGCTTGTGCTCTTTCGGTTTGGTTATGTGTGGCGGAATGTATGGATATTGCGGTGGCTCAAAGTTGGGACGCCACCAATTGCCAATGGTGTCCTCAACAATCCAATCCTGTTTAACACCATCCTGACGGCCCAGCGTCTATGAAACACAAGTTAACATTCTTTCTTAGTACCTGCTTGTTTTTCCACTCACCTCGGATAGTAATCGTTTGAGGCCTTCAACCTCATCTTCTCCAGCATTTAATTCTCCGCCTGGCAGCTTGAAGAACGTCGTGCCCAGTTGCAGTAGTAAAACATGTGGTAAGCCATGTTCGTGCACCAGGAGTACCCCTTCTACAGAGCGACGCATGCCAATGCGATCAAACTCTTCGCGCATCCGCTGGAATCTTGATGGCACCGATGGATCCTTTTCAAATAGTGGTTCCTTGGTGCCGAATGTGTAATTGGTCAGTGGATACCTGAGTTGTGGGTGTGTGTTGACACAATTAGTGGCAGTTGCGTTCTCTTGACATTCTATGTATGACTTACAGATTAATTGTCCTATTTATGGTTAACGCTTGATTGGGCGCATATTTTTGCGTACCATTATTGCTTATGGTGGCATCGGCTTGACCTTGGCTACCCCGCCGCGGCCAACCGGAGCCCGATTTGTTTGAGACTTGTGAAGACGCCATCTTGTTATACACACAGCGCTCTAGTGGCAAATACAAAAAACTACTAATTCCGCGCCAATTTCTAATTAGGCACGTCGTAAACAGTCTTCACTGTCACACACTTTGCTTGCTTAATAAATTAGCCACTTCTTTTGTTAATAACTGTAATTAGTTTTATGTTATTTTCGATTTTTGCCTTACAATTGCAAAAAATTCACGCCGGCGGAAAATGCAGAATATATGTGACAAATGTACACACTGTTTGTGTTTTCTTTTTGTATGCCGGCTGTGTGTACTCACTGCTACACACCATTCGATAGTGGGCTTTAGATCTGGCAACGCTGAGCAGTCGTTTCCAGCAACCTGGGCACTTTGTACACATTTACATTAGTTTTTTGTTTATGTTGGGAAGTCGTCGGAAAATTCGGCTGTTTTCTCTGTGTGCTACAATGAAAAGCTGCTAAAAAAGCTAAATATAAAAATCAGCGCAGCGCGCGGCCGTCTGTCGGCGCATTTTGTTTTGTAAGTGCAGTCAGCAGGCAGCAGCAGCATCAGTCGTTGGGAAAGAAAAAATATGTGAAGAAGAAACGCAGTTTCTGTTTGTGTGTATGTGTATGTACATTGTTTTTGTATGTGTATTGTGCAATGAAACTGGAAAACCATTATTATTAATGAAAACGCGTGAAATGTGTAAGTGCAATAATGAAAATGCAATAGACAATTCCAATTGCTTTGAAGTTTAACATTTTCATGTTTTCTTTGGCTCTCCTTTCGGGCTTCCCCATCCATCTCATTTGCAGACAACAACTACAACTACCAACTCCTCCCACTTGTGTATGTGGTTGTGCGGGGTGCGCATTGAAGGGTGTTTGCGTATGTATGTGTGCGTATGCGTGTGCCTGTTTTGTGCGTGCACGATAAAGACTATTTGAGGACAATATAGTGTGAATATATACTGCATATGTATGTGTATATGCATGAGTATAAATGTCAAAGACCGCGTCGCGTAATATGCACACACATTAATATCGCTAAAGGTCAAAAGTTAAGTTGGAAACAGGACCAAGGCGCCGCTATGCTATAAGACACCAGCAGAGTGAACGAGAGAGTGAGTGCAAGAAAGAGGCAGAGCGAGAGTGAGAGAGTTATAGCTGGTGTGAGTGCACTCAATAGGAACAAAGAGAAGAGCGAAGAGAAGAAAAGAGGGCGATAAAACCTACATAAGAAGAAGAAACGTCAGAGGACGGCAAAACAAAAGACTGCTAAAAGCTAACAAAAACAACAATAACAAAAACAACTACAACACAAACAAACACCAATAAACGAAAATGTCGGCGGCGGAGCTTGAAGCTGAAAGTTCCGCACAGGAACAGCAGCCACAACAACAACAACAATTTGAACACACAAGCAACAACAGCACTGCCAACAATGATGCTGAAGCAACTACAAACGCATACGATGTGGATATTCAAGAGACCAACGACAACAGCAACTACGACCATCATAATGTAGAACAGCAACAGCTGCAGCAGCAGCAACAACAACAAGAGCATCAATTAGATCAACAGGGCGATTTGGGCATGGGATTATCACTAATGCAATCATCGCCACCACCGCACAGTTATCGACACTCGCGTGCCTATCGTCACTTTAAGAATCCACCACAGCCACACATGTGCATACGCACAACCACCGAAACGGGTGAGGAGCTGTTCATCAACGTGTTGAGCTGGACACGTATTGTCATACCACAGGAGCCCAGTGATCCCATACCGTTGTATGGAGGCATGCGCGTAAGTTTTATTAGAGCCTAATTAAATGGAGGCATTTGTCCAAAAATATTTAGAGTGTCTTTTATAGTCGGCTCGGCTCGACTACAATTTTTCTACTACTTTCTAAAACAAGTCAAATTTCTTTTTTAGGTGCCACCTGGTAGTCCACGCAGTCCGCCAATAGTTTTTGCCGTTATGGCCAATCCTGAAGTGCTCAAGGATTCGGGACGTCATAGCAAAGATCCCGAGGAACGACGTGCTATGGTGGAGCTAATGTGTGACTTTGTGGAGGCTATGAACCCCGGCGTGAAACTAGTCAGGTAAAGCTCCCAGCACTTGGCGAAAACTTTTGCTATAATTCCGTATTCATTTTGTGTAGAAACGCCGTCATACTCAAGGATCGGGACATCTCGGGTGAGCTAAAAGATGTCTGGAATGCGGTGCAGGCGCAGCGTGATCGCGAGCGCGAGGAGCAAATGTTGCAGCAACGGCAACAGCAGCATTATCAAAATATAACCACACAACAAATGTTTCCCAAATCGCCCGATGCGGCGCGTGCGGGGAGTTCAACTCAATCGAATGGTGCTGAGATCGGTTTACCGCCCGCTTACAATGCGGATCTGATTCCAGTTGAACATGGTAATGGCATTACATTGGCCGTATTTGCTCAGCAGCTCGACAACAAGGTGGCCAGTGAGCAGTTGGAGGAGCAGCAGCAACAGCAACAGCACCAGGAACAACAATTATCAGTGGAAACTGCATCAGGTGATGCCTGTGTGGATCAAACTGATGCTGGGGCTGTTGTTAACGGTACAAATGGAGAAAATCCAACCACAACGGCAGCATCCCCTGCGGAAAACACTCAAGAGCCGGAGGCCAAAACAGTTGCCAGCAATGGCAGCGGTGCGACCACAACAACCATAACAACAGCAGCAACTCAAGCCACGCCAGCAGCTGCTGTTGCTCAATCCCCAGCTACTCCTCCAGCAGCCACAGCCACCGCCACTTCCACGCCTACAAAAAAGGAAAAACTTGGCGGCTTCTTGCCAAATGGTTGCATTTTCCCGCGCTTCAAGAACAACAAGCACAAGGATAAAGATAGCAATCATAAGGAGAGCAAGAGCAAAGAAAAAACGCTGCTAAATGCACTAAAGAAGAGCAAGGAGAAAAAGGTGGCACCCAGCGAGCAACACACGCCGCCCAATGACAAGAGTGTTATCAACAATTCGGACAATGGCACCACACAATACGAGAAGAATTGCATTAATAATCTCGAGTGTGAAGTGCAGAAACTTGATCTGAATAGCTCCAATAATGATAACAACTCCATGTTCATCAAGCTGAAAGTGACGCCAAGTGCAACAACAGCAGCTGCAACAGCGGCCAAGTAGATAAGTAAACGTAGCTGATAACAATGATAATGCTAATGATAACACACACATACACATACAGATACACACACAGAATTTCGGTAAGTCGATAAGAAATATTTGAGACAGAGAAACTATCCAAAACTAGCACTTCACCTAGCACCTAGGCGTATACAAGATTTACATGCATAAATATATATAAAGTATACAAGTTTATATACAGTATATATATACATACATTATATATATAGAAATATACAATATACACAGTTGTATCAGTCAATTTTTGAATGAAGGAAATCAAATCAACAGACTCTCTAAAAGCGATGAAAGTAAAAGTTGTGCCATGCTCCATACATACGAAACGCAGACATATATCTTTGGTTGGCTATAGTTGTACAGTGGGTTCTGAAATTTTTTAGACTCAGTTAAAACTTTAACGAGTTTCAAAATCAAAAATTGTAATATGCCTTTGGTTTTACATTCATTTACTTCTTTTTAAAAAGAAGAGATTTCAATTTGATGATTATCGAATGTAGTCATATTTATTTCAGTACTTTAAGTGTCGAAACTTTTACTTGACTCACTGTACTATAGGTCTAACAAATGTGCATATGTATGTATTTTCGTATAACAATAGTTTCTCCAGAATTCTTCCCCCGGCATAAGTACGTAAAAAATAATAAAAAATCAAGTATTTATATAGTTCAATATTTGTATGTTTCGCATACAGTTTGCCTTATATACAAACCGAGAGAGACAAAAAAAGAAAGAAAAAAACAAAGAGAAATTTCAAAATATAAAAGCATTATCTGGAAAACTCTTTAAACTAGTTCATTCTAATCCATGGCAATCGAAACCGTAACTCATGCGCCAAATTATCAACTGAATAGAACTGCAAATCAGCACTGGAAACTGCACCTAACTACATACAGCATCTACTAAATAACATACGAGTACATATACACATAGAACTTAACTCTAGAGTCTACTTAGTCCAAGCAAACGACTGTCTAAATTCCTTTTCAATAAAAACGATACAGAATAACAAGTATTACGAATTTCACCCTCTCCTGATGATCTCCAAAATGCTTTTGAAGTTGGACGTAGAAAGTATTCGGCTCAACGTGAACGACATAGGCTCTAAAAAGTACCTTTTGTACCCTGGTATGACTAGTATATAGCGTACCATAGGGTACATCTTAAAGACGCTATTATTCTTTTTAATTACAAACGAAACCTTTGATCCATATCCAACTAGTGTTTAAATATTTATTCTCGTAACCTTTTCTTTTTTAGCCCCATGATTAGTTGTTTTTATTACGTTTTAATTTTTAAAAGTCGTTTCCAAATTAAACCAAATTAGCGAGCTATCTATCAACTTCAAAACGCAACGATTTACTCATATATATGTAAAACACTTTCGCACCCACAAACTCAAAATTCGAAAAAACAAAAAAAAAACTCTCAATATTGGACTGATTATAAAGCTGCCATATATAGATAGCATACATGTAATCCGATTTATATGTATGTGCATTTATGATGAAGTTTGCTTTTCATTTTAAACGAAATTCAATTGTGATTCATTTGAAAATCAAATTATTGTTTTTAACACATCGAAAACTATTTTCAACTATTTTTCATTTAAATTTAAAGCATTTTTAATGTGCAAAAATTGTATACTAAAAGAAATTGAAATTCTATTTATATTTTAAATTAACAAAACATACCCCGAAGGAATAGTAACATTTTTAATTAAATAGTTTGAAAACCAGTTACAATTTCATCCGTAGGGAAATCATAAAAGGGCTTCTGATTTTCGCGTAGCACCTAAAAGCATGCTATACAAATTTACTCTCTGCCCAGTCACTTTCTTTCCACAAACTGCTGCTCCTTCGTGCCATACAAAACGGGGGCAAATCAACTTTTTAATCAAAAACTTATTTAGTGCAGTTTAAATTACAATTAAAAAACAAATTACATTAATTATGATTAAAGTTTTTGTGTGAGTTATAAATAAATTAACACATAAATGTTAGTTTTAGCTGGTTGTAAAATTATTCAAATGCTCGTGTAAATTAGTTTAAATAGTCGCACGACAACCATAACAACATTAAAAACAAACAACAACCAGTACATTATAATTAAATTACATGAAATTACAACAATTAATTTAAGTTGAATAGTTCTAGCAATTGAAGAGCAAAGTGAAAGCAATAATTTTACTTGAAAAGCAGCAAAAAAAAAAGAAAGAAAAGAAAAATGAGAATCAATTATGCGTTTAAATGTAAAAACAACTAAAATGTTAAATTAACATAAAACGAAATGAAATTATACAAGTGGTCGGGCTGAAAATAAAAGAATAAAAACCAAACCACATTTTATATATGTAATAAAACAAAAAAAGTAACAAAATCAAATAAAAGATCGTATTTGAGAAATGTAATAGCTGCTGATTTATTTAATGTCGTTGGAATAAATATTTAGAGTTATACTATTTCTATAAAGCGTAGACTAATAACGTGCTAATATCGTGTTACAGTGAGGACATGAGCGGGGAAAACATCTGTTCTCCCAGCCATCTCCACTCCACTCTATTCGTCCTTGTTGTTGATGGAACGCAGATGCTCGAGTTCTTCGCGTTCTGCCTTGTTGCGCAACAGTGGCACATTGTAATCGAAGGCATAGAAGAATCCCTTGGGCTCACCCGTCTCCTCTGGTCCGGGCACGTAGGGTTTCTCCTCATGCACATACTCGCGGGTCTCAGCCTCGCTAGGCTCATAGCGACCCTCTCCGGTCTGGTACTCGGCGGCATAGGGATCGGGATTGTGTCCAGCGGCAGCGGCGAGTTCTCCCCACAGTCTGAAGTGCTCCTCCTCGGCCTTGAGCACAGCAGGAGTTTTGGTGGCTGGCTGCTTAAGATGCGCTGGACGATTGTCCTCGACATGGAAGCCGGTCTTATCAGCATAATAAGTGGCCACGAAGTCACGTCCATGGGGCTGCACATATTTATAGGAACCACTCACGGTGCCGGCCTCATCGCGCTTCTCGTTCTTGCCCTGATTCCAGTCCTTGTAGCCATAGACGTACTGACCGAGTCCATCCTGGCCATGGTACTGATGCGCACCGTAGTGCTCCTCGACATATTCCTCGGGATGCTCAATCACACGTCCCATATACACAAACTCGCCTTTTTCGTTTCTGGCTTCGGGTAGTGGATTCTCTCCGGTCTTCGGTGCATACTCGATCTCATTGACGCCACGCAGCTGTGCGCTGTTCAAATATTGCTGTGCCTCCTCGGGTGTGATGTTGATCTTGAAGATGTTCTCGGCGCTGGCCAAGCTGACCTGTAAGCAGAGTAGGAGAAACACGTTGGTGAGTTTACCATTTTTGGCTATAATTATTGTCACGCTTCAGAGCGTTTAATGTTCAAGACAAGCAATCGTGGCTATTAAATACCCTAGCAATTAAATGTATTTAAATTTGTCATAAAAAAACGCAGGCTTCTTTTAAAAGCTATGTATAGTTCTGTCATTTTAGCTGCTTTAGAGCTAAGCGTTGCAGTTCTAGCTTTAATTATTTTTAATTTAAACCACAAGCTTAAAAAAATTTAAGTATTTAGCTATAGAGCTTCAACACTCCTTTTAAAGGGTCTACAACTCCAAGTCGAAATTTACGCGGGCTGATAAAGATGATGTCACTTGGCACGTGTAAAAAATTTGCACCTTAATGGCAAATACGTAGTCGTAGTCTTAGTACACATATTTGCGCTCTGTCCGGTCACATTTGACATTTTTACAACCCGGATTTCTAATTGTGTGCGATCTTTTTAGATCGTAAGTTATCCAAACGTTATTGTTATTAAAATTTATTTATGTATATTTCTTTTTCTGGGCTACTAACCAGCAACAATGTGGCTAAAACGAAACACTTCATGTTGAAACTTGTTTATCACTGTGTTGTTTTTTGGGTTTATACAATATACGATCTATCAGTTATCGTGATTGGGATGTGTTCACTGTTCTACGCTTGGCGTGCGACTAATAACTAAATAAGTAAAGGCAACGCTTATATACTAACTTTGTGCTTAGCAGTTTGTTGTTTTTTTGTTTTGCATAAAATTAGCAACTGAACGTTGAATGAAGATGTGCTGCTGTCCGGTTTGTTACTCAGCATTATTACAGCAACAGCACAAACAACAAAAGCTATAACAATTTTGAAGTTCATCATTGATGCGACTTAACGCAAAATTCACACTTCTCACGCGTCCAGCATCGCATCATTAATATCATGTATGTTTGTGCTGTTGTAGGTGTTCTGAGTGTGTATGTGTGTGTGTGTGTGTGAGCACTCGTATGCTCAATTAGTTATTAAATAATATTTATTTTACCTTTTTACTTTTGTACAATCTGTATATTTCAACCGCGTCTGTCGCACTTTAAGTGGCAAATTCTGTGAGCTTCTCGGCTGTCAGTTATCTCATAGTTAAGTATATTTTTTCATACCCTGTAACTACTTACAGCGTTGGGTATACCATGCATAACATAGCAGAGCATAAGCAGTAGATTTGATGCGAAGTTTTTTACTTGAAATACTTGATTTCATTTTTTTTTCATCTCATTCTCAAAAAGAATTATTTACTGGAATGACAAATTTTGGCACTGATATCGCACAAATAAATTAGCAATAAATTTACACAATATTTCAATTCAGTAATGCAAACTTTTCAAAATTTAAACTTGTTTAAATATTAGCAAATCTGTTTTAAAAATGAGTATAGATTTTTAGCTTTCAAATTGTTTCCCACAAACTCATTTGTTGTAATTCCCCTTCAAAGGTAAGCACCTGATATTAGCTCATTCCCAAACTTTGCTCAACTTTCAAAGCTCAAACAAACTTCTGTTCCAAACAAAGTGTGTGTAATAACTTAAGTTAGTTAATTTTTAGTTAATCTTTAATAACATGACATAACTTAGGTTTGTTTTAAAGTCGAGTTTATTTAATTTGTATAGCAACAGAGATCAGCAAGATAAGATTTGGGACTAAAACCGAGAGTTAGCATATATTAGCAACTGGCATATTGGATCAAAGATGTTTAGCTGGTTCCATAGGAGGCAAAAAGCCAGAAACTCGTTGTTAAAGCAGAAAATACTGAAATTGGGTAGCAAGTTGTCGTGTTTTCTAGACTGCAAACACATAACAGTTGTTAGGCAATGATTTATATATTATTAAATATTTTTTGATCACTACCATTAATTTGTATTTACTTCTAATTAATGCAAAGTAGGGTGTGTGGGGAGGGGCGGTACTTGTTTGGGTTTCCTGTAGAGAAGCCGATCGGCGGAAGTTTTGTGTTTCGACACTTGATGTCTGATTTATGCATAATTAGATGGGTAATCATATATCTCAGGTGCGCTATCAAATGTCAGTTCTGACGAGTCTTACGAGTGCTACGAATATCCGAGTACTTTAAATTAATTCCGCAAGTTTGTTGCCTAAGTCTTTTCGAGAGCATGGGAAAATTACAAGCGGAGGTCTTCTTTATGTCCATAAAGTGTATATATTGTTGATCAAATGGCATAAAATCGGTAATTACTTTGAAATGCTTCCTTGTTTTAAGTATTAAATACTTGTAATTTTGTATATTTGATACTTTTGTAATAGTTTTTTCTTGATTTGTTAAACTGTGGCTCGTGTAAGGGCCAAACCTTAAGCTGTCCATTTGAAACTGCGCAGTTATCGATTACAAAATTACAGCAAGTGATTTAGCTATTTAAATAAATAATTACTTAAGCTGCACGCTGTGATCTTTCAAGCGTTTTTCATTACAAACGCTACAACTACCGATCTTTACATAATATCGAACAGTTTGTTGCCTATTTATTTTTTTCTATTCTCTTCTATTTTTATCAAATTTCATTGACGCAAATGGCGGCTTCGTGGCTTTTGCGTTTCGTTTAGCGAATTCGATGAGTCCCAAAAAAGTTTTGGATTCTTAATAACTTGAATTTTATAGTGATTCACTAACAGGTTAACATACTTTCTGTTCTTGGCAACAACATAATAATCAGCGATGCTAGACTAAAGTTTATTTATATTTTTTGTTGTTCTTTCTGCTTTTTATGCATTTAAATCGCCGCTAATGAGTTAACTATAGTATAGAATCATGGCATTTCTGCAATTTTTGGAATTTCCGTAAAAAAAGAGTAAACAACATTAACAAAGTCAGAGTTTTCAAATGATATTGAATCATTTTGGTACTGAAACATTTTGTAAATATGTTTGTTGTGATGATGCAAAAGTCTAAATTAAAACGCAGACCTAATTTTCAAGAGCCGGTTTGGGCAAGTCTCTGTATTATATTATAAAATAAATTCTTTATATTATTATTAAGTCGGGGTATTAATTTATTTATGATAGACACTAGTCAACAACACGTACAATGATTATATTTAATTTATTAATGCAAATTTTTAAAGCGACAAATTATTTGTTTATTTAGAAAAGTGGTTTTCAGACGTTTTATTTAAATATTTATTTTTAATACAACACATACTTGTTAACTAGTGTAGTTGTTGCCTTTATAATGGCAATGGCCGTACCGCAAATCGTCTTTTGACCGAATTCAAAAGTATTCTTAGCACTTTCCCTGCCAAAAAGCACAAGTCTGTCAATATTACGTATACGTAACTGGCAAATTCGTCTCTATTGACCAAAAGAGCGCATGTATAACAGAAATACAATAATGTACAAATAGCTCGTACTTCCATGCAAATAAGTAACTCAAACAATAAGTGAACCTTTTGTGAGAGAGCTGCGAGCTAAGCTCATAAAGTTGGCCCGGTGCCCAACAGGTAAACAACAACAATCAAGGAAAGTACAATAGAGTTGAATCGAATATAATATGACCAGTGGTGAATATTTTATGCACACACATGTAAGAATTAGAGGAGTGCGACGAAACTGTCGAAATCTGGCTGCTGCGTGCCTTGTACTGAATGGGAAGCTGGCTGCTATGGGCGTAGGTTTAACGATAAATTTGCTGCTGGACTGATTTAAAATACTACTCCTCTCTGTTACACATATCAAAACAAGTCTATAATACCCTAACTACAGCGTAAACCCAAGGCAAAGTAAACAGCACTCAACTGACTCTGTGCTCAAAAGCGCAGCAGTTGAAATAAGTGAAATATGAAAGACAAAACTTGGCCAAAAGCAGTGCAATACCAAGCGACTTTCTGAGCAGTTCACCCACAAAAAATACCAGTGAAAAGAAGTTAAGCAAATTCGGCTAAAATGCAGCTAAAAGAGCTGCTTCCGCTTTGTTTTGCTTTGCTGTTGCCGCTTTTGGAAGCAGCCATTCTTCCACTGGATGTGACACTCGGTTTGCCCTTGGATGCGGAGAAATTTGGCTATCTGGAACTGAAGCCAAATGGCACGTTGATACTGAGCAATGCAGCCAATCAGGGAGGCAGTCAACTGCAGAATTTGCTGTTGCTGCGCAGCGTGTTGCAAGCACTGAAATTGCAACCAAATCTGGAGCAAGCAAAGCTCAATATAAAGATCTATGGCGATGGTGAGGAGCATAAATTTCCACCGCTGTTGGAAAATGTTTTGCAGCGCATACAAACATTCTTCTCCATCTACCGCTATACGGACACGAGTCGCCCGGTGCGCAAGGAGGAACAGACCACAAAGCCACCAAAGCAGCTGGAAGCAAGCACAGCACCGACTACAGTGAAACCTCAGCGTAAGGACAGCTCAACAACAGCACAGACGCTGCAGACTGCTTACATTACAGTGGGTGAAGATGAGTGAAAAGTTATTAGAAATTTTCTATGAATTTAAATTATTTTTTATATATTTTTAATTATTAAACAATGTCATTCGCTGACTGGGCATAAATAAAGGCTGACTGTGGTGTCTTCATTGTTGTAACTGTAACACGTAAGGGGCGTGTCGACTAGTCGCCCGCCTGTATTTTGCTGGCCCCTCTTTATGGCTGGGCACGTCTGTTGTCTTCAGTGTTCACCGTGTCTCTGGTCTTTGGGTCTGCTTAGTATGCATTGTCGCATGCGTATCGCAAATTTATGTTCAGCTCTCGATGATATGTGCAATATTTTTATGCTGCTTGGAATTTCTGTGCCGCACTTAAGTGACTTGGCATATTGCATCATTTTGGGCGAAATAGTTTATTGACTAACTTTGCCAGACATTTGCTGCCTCAATAAGTTCTGTAATGTATGAAGCTTGATTTGAGAACATAGCTAGAAATAAGCTAGTTCTTTGGTTCAAGTTCCTTGTCTAAGTCTTTTGTTAAAGCACTAGACTCGACTCATTAAAAGAAAAGAGAATTATTTGTGAATTTTCTTAATTTTTAAATAAATCTATCTACTGCTTTAGTCACTTGCAAGTTTGTTGCCCAAGTTTTTAGTTCCCTCATGTAAATCCCCAAAATGAAAACGAGCTTAAAACGCATTTTACATTTTACATTCACTTTTTTTATTGTTCTGTTTTACATTTTCAATTGTTATGGTTATGAATATAATGAATGATGATGCTTGATGATTATGAACGTTTTTCTCGTTACGCATTTGATGTTTGTTTATGTATGAACGTAGTATATGTAGGTGTTTATTTGTTTGCTTATTTATTTGTTTGCTTGTTTATTTGTAACTCATTTTGTTTAAGATTTTCTTATGGCTTTTATGTTTGTTTTTTTATGCTGTTAATTAGTGTGTTTTGGAAAATTGTTGGAAAATGTTGTTGCACGCTGACTGTGTTAGTAACTAAGTGTATTAACCCACGGCCTGGCTGTAGCCTAGGCACGGAACAGTTTTCAGTTTGTGTGTAGAGTACCAAAGTTGCCCATAGTATGTGTGTGTGTATGAGTGTATGTTGATGTGTGTAGTGTTGTGCGTGATTTGAGTTATGCTTAGTGTAACTTAGGCCTCTGGCGATGCCTGAATGCCACTGTCAATGGCTGGCTGTGCCTCGGGCAGTACCAAAGCTTGCGCTTGGGGCTCGGCATTGGCAATGGGCTCGGCCTGGGCTGGTGCTTGGGGCAGGGCCTTCAGTTGCTGTGGCTCCTCATCCTGCAGAGCTTTAGCTAAAGAGAGGAAGATGAATTTGAGTTAAGGCAACTTTCAAGTGTCAACTACTTACGCTCCTCCTTGAGTGCTTCCTTGGGCAGTTCCTTGATCTCCTCCTTGATAAGCTTGAGTTCCTCCTTGGGCAGCTCAGCCGCTGGCAGCTCCTCTTTGATGGCATTTGTCTCCTCCAGCTGACGTGCTGCAATCTCTGCCTTCAGTTCATTGGCCTCAGCAGCAGCTGCGGCGGGAATGATGGCTTGAGCCAGCTGCTCCAATGGCTGCTCTGCGGTCTCGGTTAACTTTTGCTCCTTGAGCAAAGGCTGAGCCTCGGGCAATTCGGGTGCAGGTGCTGCAGCTGCTGCCTCGAGTGCTGCCTCCGGTTTGGGTTCAATGGCCTGAATGGGAGCCTCGTCGGTTTGAATGCTACGCGCCCGAATGGCTGAGATGGGCCAGGTGTAGACGGGAGTGTGGACAACATCGACGACAGGTGTGTGGTACACCTGTGGCAGACTATAGAAATGACGTGCCTCGGTGGCTGCAATCAATGGCTGTGTATTGGCCGGAGTTTCAATCAATTCAATCTTATCGTTCTTGGCCAACTGTAGGTCCTCCTTTGAGCCGCTTTCGGGGAAAAAGCCAGGGAAGAAACCAGCGCCAGCCGATGCAGCTGCTGCAGCTGCCTCACTAAATTGTCCTGCAATAATCTGAATATTCTCCTGTGCCTGCTGCTGTGCATTCTGTATGGCCTCAACTTGTTTGGTCTCTGGCAACTGATACGGACTTCTGGCACGTCCAGTGCCCACTGCATCCACAACCTTGGCAGTGGGTACCACAGAGGCAGCAGTGCCTGCAGGCACATAAACGATGGTCTCCTCATGATGTGGTCCCGAGACACGCGCCAGTGGCGACAGTCCATGCACATAACGCACCGCTGGCTCCAGGTGCACCTGTGCCTGCGGTGTCACAATCACAATATGCTGCGCTGGCTCCACAACTGGCTGCAGTGGCTTCGCCTGGCTGCCCACCACTGCCAGCAGGCAGAACAACGCGAGTGTAAACATCTTTCTAGGGAAGCGAGAGGGGAAAGTTAGCTTAGGGTTAAAAGTAGTTAAAGAGCAGCTAAGGAGTTGTTAGCTCTAAAAATAACTCTTGGTACAAGAAGGAAGTAATTGTAGTGTCAAGTTTGTTGCCTAAGTCTTTTGTTTCACTTTGAGCTTCAACTACTACCAAGTTACTAAAGACTCTCAGTGCAAGTTGACTTCCCAACTGGGATGAACAACTTCTCGAAGCATAACCCAAAATGGTCAAAATAGTTTAAGGCTAAAATGTCTACATGTCGAAGTGTCTAGTTGCAACTGCGACAAACTGGTATGTCCAGTGTTTTGGGCTATTTATAGTTGGCTAACCAAAGTCCATTCTAAATTTAACATTATTAATGCAAGTCTCTTGCTGTGTGTTTAAGTGTGTGTGTAATGGCCACAGGATGCGCACTATTAACCGGTTTGCTGTTTGATTGGCTTGTGGTAAAATCCACTTTGGGCACCATCACTTCTAGTGTACATACCTATTAAGTACTTACAACTTGAGGCTATGCAACTTTGATTATAAGCCACTCTCTTCATGGCCAACTCTTTTGATTGCACTCGTTTGTTCTACGTGCGGCTAATAACTGGTTTGGGTCAAAGCAAAAAGAATTAAAGTTCTTGTTCTGATCATATCTCTGAGGGAATCGCAAATTGCACAAAGAGTCCAAGTTTTCTTGGAGTTGGGGAATAGTTCTTCTTGTCTGTTGTTTTGCTGGAGTGGAACTAATACTTATGTTAATTACTGTAACTACTTACAAATGCATAAATTATGCTGTTAAGTTATTTGCATACATATCAACATAAATATCTCCTAACTAAACTTAAACACTCTATAAAAGATATTTTAACTTAGAACGAAATACTTTCCGTAAAACCAAAGATTCTTGTCATTATTAATCGTTTTGTTACTCAAAGCCTTCTTTAAAGACATTTCCTTAAAACTTTAATAATTAGTGATTTATTTCTATGAAAAAGTAATAATAATGTTAACTTACTTGATAATACATAGCTTTTATAATGCCATAAAACGAAATTTAGGTTTTTTATTGATTCTAAGAACTAATTCTTTTACTCACTTTGGCCAAAATTGTCAAAACTTGTGAAATAAAATTTGTTCTTAAGAACAAAGCTAACTTAAACTTAATAACTCGTAAATTAACTAAATGTTCATTCAGCTAGCAAGAAATATCTTCACTATATTTATTATTACTTAAATAACAAACATACTTCTGCAAACTACTTTAGCTAATGATAATAATGATAATGATAATCGTACAACCTTAATTAGTTAGATGAAATTTAAAGATTATCAGTTTATGAAATAATGCGCACAACAAAGAAATCTTTAAATGTTTAATTTCGAAAGATCAACAACATTGCGAAAATAAAACCATCACATTTGCAGCTTCTAACAGGTTTGCTTAGATTAATGTGATCATAAAAAGTTAAAGAAGTAATTTTCCCTTTTCTGTGTTTTGTTTGAACCGTTTGAACAAATGATGAGTCCACCACGCCCACTGTGCTCAATTCATGGTCTAAACTCTAAACTTTCTAAACTGTGACCTCAAAGCACGAACTTGACATAAAGCAGTTAGAGATTTGAGAACTTACCTTTTGACGCAGCTGCTTCTACTTCTTAAACTGACTATTATTTAAGTTTTTTGCTCAGTTTGTTTGGAATACTTGAAAACACTTTTGCAAAAAAACCGCACTTGAGACCGCAACGTAAAGAAAAACTTTGAAAATGATCACAAAAGTTGGCACAATTTGAAGTTTGTAGTTGTACTGTAATTCAGTGTGGTGCTGTTACTATTGGTCTATGGAGAGAGTCTTCAGTCTTCAGTGTTCAGTCTTCAGTCTTGACACGGCGACCACTTCAAGGAAACTGGTGGCCAATGCTGGCAGCATTGGGCCTTTTATAATGTGCGATGACGACTGCAGCGTAGAACTGACCTAGCACAAGAACAAAGAAATGAGAACCAGAAGAACAAGAAGCTAACAGCCAAAGAGTTGGACAACAACAATGTTGAAAATGTGCACAGCTTCCAGAAGGAAGCGAGGGGAAGTGAAGGTATGGTAGGTGAGGGGAGGACTTGGAGGGTAACAGATAGCCAAAAGGAGCACACACGCAAAGCAGGCGGCAAATGACCAAAGTTGGCTCTAAGCAAAAGCGACAACAACAAGTACTCACACACACTTACACTAAAACTCGCTATACACTAGCCGAGGGTTTCTGGTTTCCCGGCAAGAACCGATATCATGGCTCTGAGGTACCAGTTACCAGCGCCAAACAGCAGATGGTCAATGTAGATGTTCTGCTCGGCCATGTCTTTTGCTCTTGGCCATGGCCATGGTCTTGGTCTTGGTCTCGGTCTCGGTCTTGGCCATGGTCAAGTTCTCTGCGCAGTTTGTTAAACCTGCATTGTAATAGAAGTCAAGCGCTGCAAAATAACCACACATTGACTGTCCAAACTCACGACGAGCCATGGAAGCCCTGGCATTGGGTTCGGGCCTGGCAAGCGAAACTGGTTCAGGTGCAAATTGAATACATTAGACCCTGTACAACAAGTTTGCAATGGGTATTTACAGTAACTTAAATGGAATGTGTGTGAAATCAGCAACATAAATTAAATGATTTAGTTTAAGGTGAGCAGTTTGACTGCCATTTCACTGTCCACGCTACAGACACTACATTTTCTAAGTCGACACGTCTTTTTACAGTCGAGTAGGCTCAACTCTAGCTCTGCCTGCTTGCTCTGCTGGTAGTTACCCCACCCCATAGTCCCCCGCACTGCACTTTTCTCCCCTGCTAGATTTATTTTTATGTTTGCCTGCACCGCCTGCTGCGGCGGAAAAGATTAATCAAGATTTGCACATGCTTGCACACTTATATCTTATGCCATCTTCTTCATCTCCTGCTCCTTCCACTTCTTCTTCTGCTTCTGCGCGACTGTTTTTTCTTTCCATTCTTTTTATAGAATTTATTTCGTTATAAAATATAATCACAGCTTGCAGCGATTAGATGCATGTTACCACCGCCCCACCCTCCCTCTTCTTCTGCGCCTGCTGGCAGGCTATACAAATTTAATAAATGGCATCGGAAATAAACACCGCACCAGCAACAGCAGCAGCAGCTCCAACAGCAAGTTCAATAACCGACACTTCCTTCGATCAGTTTTGATTTAAATTATGCGCTTAGATAAGTTTGCTGTAATTAAAATATTTAATTGCGTTTTCCCTTTCTCCCTACGTCTCTTTCGCTCTCCCCTTTGTTATGCTTACCACTGCTGATCAAGTTACCTTTGTGAACTTACTAAACTCACCACAATCATAAGTCACCAAAGTACAAAAACGCGAGGTGAAGTTCATGCGTCGTGCTTGCTGCTCAAAGTTCACCTCGTTCACTGCCCAGGACAACCCCCACTTATTCTCCACGCAGTCTGGCAGCCTTTTACCCTGCCAAATCGATAGTAAATACTTATCGATATCAACAACAGTTAGTTCATTTTTCAAGTGCGCAATTAAAAGTGTTGGGTGCGTGTGTAATTTTAATTTTTGTAAATTTTATTGGCAAACTGTTGGATATGCGTATATAAATATAGTTGTTGTGTGCTGCAGCAGAGCTGCGTTGCCGGCGCTGCCGCCTACTCCACTCTACTCATAGTGCAGACGTCGTTTAGGCGCTGCCCTGATGAAGGGCTTCAGCTCAGGCTTCGATCTGGCCGCATATTCTTCAGCAATTGCTGTGCGCCACTTCTCCACCAAGGAGTCCGCGGCACCTGGACGCAGTGGCGTCTCCCGTGTGAGTGGGTATGTGGTCATTGCCAGTGGCACATCATTGTAGTCGTAGTCATCGCTGTTGAGACGATCCGAGGGCGAATTGGGTGTTTTGATAACCAGCTGATTTCGGGAAGGCAGCGTTATGCTAAACGCAGCTGCTTCCTCTGGTGTAACGCCAGCTATTGCAGTGGCTTTGGGTGAGGCGACCGCTAGGCCATTGCGGCCGGAGAGCGCTACGGCGTTGGGCTTGGAGGAGGCCACACCTCCCTCACCGGCTATGGAGAGACCTGCAGGTAAGAGACAATATTATTTATATTTAGGCATTTAGCCCAAGATTCGATGTAAAGATAAAACAAGTGTTGGCCTTTGTAAAGCTTAAAATACCCCCAACTCACCCACTGGCTTGGCTTCGGCCACAGCTGCGTCCTTTTTGGGTGCCATTACAGCTACGCTGTCATTGACATCCTCGTAGGGATCCTCACTGGGTGGCAGAAACTCCCCTGGGGACAACTGCTGCTCCGTCACCTCTTCCAGTTTCTGTTCGTCGATTTTCTGATCCGCTGGGTTGTTGGCCTCCAGACCCAAGTTCGAGGGCTGTTTCTGTGGTGTGCCAAACAGTTCTGGCTGCAACAGCACACTGAAGTCCTTGATTTGTCCGGTTTGTTGTAGCAAAGCCAAGGCAGTGGCTGCTTGTCCGAGTTCTAGTAAACTATTCGCATAGATCTTGTTGTCCTCGGCACTGAAGGAGCCCTTACGCTTGGCCAGCTCCTGTATGGCCACGAGACGGGCAGCTGCCTCCTGTATCCTGTTGAAATTGCTGCCGCTGGCGGAGATTGTGGTGCTCGTACCACCGTTGCCGTCGGCCACAGCTGAAATGCTGGCTGCCGAGATGGTAATAGTGTCGTCCGAATCTCTAGGGAATCCTCGCTGCTGTTGAACTTGCTGTTGTTGCTGTGGACGCAGCTGCAGTAGTTGACCGCTCCAGCCGCCGTAGTAGGGCAACTGCTCCTCGAAGACTAGCGGAACCGACCTGTGTCTATATAGTAGTGTTTTGCAGGGTTCAAAGAGTTTGGTTTGGTTAAAGTGCTATGTGTGTATGTAGTTGAGTGTTTTTTGGTTGTGCTGTGCGTGGGGAAGGCGTGGTTTATGGACAAAGCATTAAAATTCTACATAAAGGAGTCTACAGAGAATTTAGAAAGCGTTTGACTACAGAACTTTATTTACAGCTAAAGATGACACATGATTTGGGCTACTTTATCTGCAGTACTTAAAATAGGAACATATTAAAGCTCTAAGCGTTAAAAACTACATACACAGCGAGAAAGAAAATTAAGAAATTCTTGACTTTAGCATTTGTAAAGCGTGGTTATGAGCGTCCCTTCTTTTCTCTCTGTGTAACTGGCTTGATTAGTTGAACAAATCCAGCTCCAAGTCGGCCGCTGCGTGTGCTTTGCCTCCCACGCCCGCAATGGCTACCGATTCCGGGTTGAAGTAGACATTCGTGGGTACGCCCTTCTTGAGCAACGCTCTCGAAATGGGCGTGGAAATGGCGGTGCCGCCATTACCCACCACAGCCTTAGAGTGTGGTTCCAGTATTAATGCTGCCTGTTTGCGCTGCTGTATGGCCTGAGCCTGAGCTGGTCTATAGGGCAGGAAGTAGTTGCCAAAGGGAATTTGCGGGAAGTTTGCGTTGCTGCTGCTTGTACGTCCCGTGGCCTCTACTTTGACTGGAGTACGCAGTTTAGCTGGTTTTGTCTTTTTTAAGGTTTGTTGGTTGCTGCTGCCTCTTCTGCTGCTGCTAGAGATTATGTGCTTGCCAGGCACAGCGACAATTTCCTCAATTATATAGTTAGAGTTAATGCGTCTGACAGCTTCACGTAATCTTAGATCGCTTTTTAGATCACCATTTGTGGTTTGTGTTTTGGCTGGTAACTTTAGCTTTTGTAGAGTTTCGATAGTGTCGAAAGGTTCCACAGTGTCCACTTCGACTTGCTTGGTTGTTGGCTTTGCTGTGCTGGTTGTTGTACTGGGCGCTGTTGCGGGTGTGCTGCTAACAGATGGCGCCACATAAGCCAAAGGCAGACTGTAGGCGGCGTAGTACGGTGAGTTGAGCAACACGAAGCCGCCTTGTGTTGTGGGTTGTAATGCGCCATAGGGCTGCAGTACTTGTGGAACTTGGTTGGCCGCTGTTGGACTTTCTGTGTCTGTCTGTGGACTTTCTCGCAGTTTTTCTGGCTGTGAGGGAGTGGCAATTTTGGTGGCCTCCTGAGACACTTGTTTCTCGGCCCCTGGCTGGGCAAACTTAACAAAGGGACTGCGCAGCGGCCAAGTCTCTAAGCTGGTGGTTTGCCAATAAGCGCTTGGTGCTCTTGATAAGGATACGAGTTAAGGATAATTTTGTGTGGTTGAAGGTGTGGATATAAGTTGTGCCATAGAAGTGAGAGAGAGTTGAGTATAGCCAGTTAGTCTCGTAATATTTACAGCTCAAAATTTATAGACTAGTTGTTAAGCTTAAGGTAAGGTAGATTAGTGCATGCTGGGGAGGCGTTGGGTTAGTTTATAGCTTAGCATGCGATACTTAGTGAGTAGATAATGTGAAGGCAATGCGCAAATTACAAATACAAACATTTATTAGCTATTACTTAGGCGCTAGACAAAAATACTAACAGTCACATAAGGATATAAAATTGAAAATCGAAAAAAAAGCTAAAAGTTGTCCGTTTCCCAGCTGGAACGAGACTTAAGCCTCCGAATCCTGTTCATCCTCCTCCTCCGTGCCCGTTGGTGGTGCATAGTAGACCGTGGGTCCAGTGGCCACCACTTTGCCCTCGCGTGGAAAACTTCTTGAATTCACATCGGTGCGCTGTAGTGCATCCTTGAGATCCACATTAGCGGGAATTGAAATGACCTTTGCCCCTGGTCCGGCTATGGTCAGACTGCGTGGATGGGTCAGCGCATAGCCACCGGGTCCCACAATCGCAGTACCACCGCTGCCTGCCGTGGCGACGCCTCCTGGCCCAGCAATGGCAATGCCACCCTTGCGCACCTTTAGCCGCTGTATGATGATGCCGCCCTCGCGCAGCGCCTGCTTCTGTGTGCCATGATGAGCACTGGCCACGGTCCCAATTGTCTCCATGAGCTTATGTGGCTTGTGGGAGAACAGATGCTTCTCTGCTCCCGCTGCGCTGCTGTCCTGCTCGGCAGCAGTGTTTTCCACGGTGTCCATACTGTCATTGCCATCGCCGCCACCTTCCAAGTGCTCGTCATCCCACTTGTAATCATCGTGGGTATCCAAAGCTGAATCGCTGTCCTCACTGGGCTTGGCTGCTTGTAGTATAACCCCCGGAGATGTGGCTACGTTGGGAACGGGAGGCGTGCGAAAGGGCAATTTGAATATATTCTGAAAAGCATTCTTAATGGCCGTTGAGGTTTGGTTCTGCATCTCGGCAAGGTTCATGCTGGGCACACGGAATCCCGTCAAGCGGTTACCCGCTGCTGTGGGTAACGTGGAGCTGCTGTGAATAGGGGCAGAGGTGACCTTGAGACTGTTTGAACCCGTTAAGAGTACAGGCAGCACTTGTTCGCCCTCCTTAGCAGCACCACGCAATGGTTTTGTTGTGGTGCTGATCGCAGTAATCCGCTTACGATTCCCAGCGCTCAAATTGCTGTTGGCTTCTTTCACAACCTGAACGGGAATTCGCTGTGGTTGTGGTTGTGATTGTGTTTGTATCTGTGGCTTGAACTTCTCACGGGTTTCTTTGGGTGCTTTTGTGGTGGTGGTGCCACTAGTGGTGCCTCTGGTGGTGCTGCCATTGCCTCGCTTGAGTGTGTTATCATCATTGAAGGCCAACTCGCGTGGCAGGAAGAAGAGATGATACTTGGGCGTGCTCTTGCCCTGCTTGCTTGTCTTCGCCTTTGCTTTGCCATAGAAACTGTCCACATCGCCAATGATCTTGTAGCCCTTGATGCGGTACTCCTGCGGTGCGTGTTCTCGCAGATACTGCTCCTTGTTCTGCTTGTACAGATGTACAGGGATTACAAAATGAGCAGGCAGCTGCTGTGCCTCCTCTTCTGTGCTGGGCTTGGGCAGCTGCACCTGATTGGGTCGGTAATAAAGTTGTTGCTTGGGTGGCTCATCAAAGGCATTCCTGGTGAGCTTGACAGCGCGTATCGAGGGCTCCAGTAACGTCTGACCATTGCTACCCGCAAAGTGATGCTGCTGGGCATGGAAAGGGGACTGAGCTGGCTTGGGGAACAGATACTGACTGGAATCTAGGATGGGTGGCAGTTTGGGCTGCTCCGTTTTGCGCTTCTTCACATAGCCAAAGGCCTCGTTCACCTTGGCAATCTGGTCCAGAATGCGTTGTGCCTCATCCGATTTGTTGGATGTTGGAGGCGCCACATTTGGATCAATCTCTTCGGGAAATTTGATCAGTCGTTGCTTTTGTATTCTGCAAACGAAAGTTGGTTTTGTTTTTGTTTGTTGGTCTATTGGCATTGGTAAGATTAGTAAACTAGTGCAGTTATATTAAGACTTGTAACTAAATGAGCGAGTGAGTAAGAAGTAGAGAGAGACAGGCAGAGGGATAGTGAGAGACTTAGTCACAGCTTTTTTATTAGTCACAAATTCTAAACGCGTGCGGCACAAAAAGATTACGGAGAGACAGTCACAACTCATGGCAAGGCAAGGCAGGGGGAATTGTGGTTATTTATAGTACTTAAAATATTGAACTACTTACTCAACGCCAGCTAAAGTTTGGCCGGCAGCCAAAGAGGCCAACAGCAGTGCAGAGAGCTGTAAAGGAGAAAAGCAGAAAGGTTTAAAGAATGATAAGGAAATAAGAGGTTAACTAGGTATAGTTATGTAGATAAAAATGGTGTAATACGATGCCAAAAATTTCATAATGATCGAATCGGATACACAAAGAAGTTAGACCCAAAGTGAGTGTAGCAGTCAGCAAACTCTTTGTTAAAAAGCCATAGACAAAAGTGAACAATGACTTTATAAAATTACATTAATATTTTGCAATGCTTTCTCTATAAAACGAACCCTTGAACTTTAGCTATTTTCCCACTTCCCTATTATTAATTTCACTACTTAGCGAGGTGCTAAATTGTAATTAATTGGCTATAAGTAGAAGATGATCAGCTATCAACACTGTAGTCGGCATGATGCCAAGGTCTAAAATGCGGTCAAGCGGCAAATTGGCAGCCTTTCTCTCAGCTTGATAGCATTTGCATAATTTCTTAAAGCCTGAGCTGAAAAGTGAGAGCCAAGCCCATTTAGCGACAAGTACTTTATCAGCTTTTCACTACCAAGCACTTGATAAACTTTGTCGTCATTGAGAACCAGTAACAGAACTAAAATCGAATTTCAGCACAGCGTAACAGAAAATCAAAGCAAGCGAAACTTAGTCAAATATTTGCTCAAGTTTCTTGGCCAAAATCAATATTGACGCAACCGAAACTGTGCGATACGAATTGTGGTGTTTTGGCCTGCAGAACCGTTAGTCTCTCGTGTCTGTCACCCGCTAAACAGCCTCCAAGCACGCCCATCTATCAAAGCTCGTAATGTCGTTGAGTTTTGGAGTGGAGTGGTCATCGACCTCGACAAGCTGACAAGCTAAAAATCTTGACTCTGGAGCTCTGGTGCTCTGGACCAGCTGTGAGTTACTTGTTGTATTTGCAAATTTGTCTCTTGCATCCAATTGGAATGAAAGATGTATTTCCTTTAGCTTTCTTTTGTCTGCTTTAATTTATTATACAGCCCGCGTGTGTGCGTGTGTGTGTGTGTGTCTTTTAGCCATAAGTAAATTGGGTTAATGCTTCCAATGCAAAGCTCAAGTTTCAAACTGGGAAAAATGCAAATGAATTTGGGAGAGTTCTAAACAGTTAATGAAATACTCGTAGTATGTAGGGCTGCAGCTGCGTGGTAACATTTCTATTAAATTGGGATTGATTATATTACGGTAATATAGCCGAGTGTGGGCTTATTGATTTATCGTTTGTTCACATGTAATACAAATTGTATAACGTTTTTCTGTTTGTGACTCAAACGATTTGAAGCTGAAACAAACTATTTGATTGTTTAAACCAGCTTCTAACGTTTCTAAACTGGCTACACTGATAAAAAACAAGTTCTTAAATTAAAGTATTGTGCTTAAACTAATATTTTCCATACTACTGTTAAGAAATCATTTTGGGTATTTATTATTTATGTTCCCTATAGTAAAATTTCACTGTACGTTATTTTTAACAGTGTAGAATTGTCTTATGTATAATAGGCTGGAATTATCAAGCTACGCATGATTCTTCCGCGTTTGCAGCATATTAATTTTAGCACTCTGTCCAAAGGAGACAATGAAGTCATAATTGTAAATTTTATTTGGGCTTTTCATAAATTATATAGACGCTGACGCACTTGTGCTTTTAAGGGCGTATTTCCAATCAATACTTTTCACTTTTCAATTTAAAGTAATCATAAATATCATCACGTTTAACCATTATCATATTTTGAATGTAATCCCCAATTGTTATTTTAATAATCCTCACTGGTCTCTTAAGTTCTTTATTTGTTAACATATTTTTATGGCGAACGCATTAGCATTTTGGCCAGAAACTGGCTTAAGGCCAGAACCTGAAACAGAAGCTGAACTTGTGGCAGAACTTTACGCAGTGAAAGTTTAGTGTGCGGCACAAAAAATAAACTAAATTTGAATGCAAAAATAAAAGACTTAAGGCACGAACTTGTGTCAGTTAAAATGCCTTAAATATGTAAGACTTAAGACACGAACTTGCCTCGGTTAATGAGTTCAACCACAAAGCTGACAAACGCCAGCAATTAAAGATTAATTGCGGTCACAGCTGGGATATAATTAACTAGTTTCATTTTATACGCACATTAAGTAAAATAATATAAATTCTTTTAATTTTTACTTACTATAAAGAAACGCATTGTTTCAGTTTAGAAATTGGCTGCGTTTGTCCTGTGTGAATATCCTTGAACTGCGAAGGAAACAAAGTTTACACTAGTTAACACGCGTGGGCACAATAAGACAAGTTTGTTCGTGTGGCGAGTGTAATTAAAATTAAATTGTCTGTATCTTTTCCTAAAGGTTTCACAGAGCACTAAAACGAGCACACAGCGCACAGCACGCGATTGAGCTGTAAAGCAGGACACACCTCTGTTTTTTTTGTAGTGTATGACTTTTTTAAGAACTCAACCTGGCAACGACTGAAGATGAACTGATTCGTGCCCGTGGCTAGCGCGTTGGCTTTATAACATTTCCATTAGCCATGCAAAAGGCAAAGCGTAGCAAAGAAATGTTCAACCTGACCCAAGAGCGAAAGACAGCGACAGAGAGGGAGAGAGCAGGTAAGAGAGCACAAGCTTACATATTTATTTAAGAGAAACTTTAGACACGAGATACCTTTTCGAGGGGGGCACGTACGTTTACACCTTGGCTTGCACGCCGCTTATCACCTGGCGGGCATCTGTGGGTAAAAAACCACCCAAAAATTGACATTCATGTATCAGTTGTGTGTTTTAAATCATGTCTCTATTAGATGAGTCCATCTCAAGCACGTTTTTTTTGCAAACACACAAAAAAAGTCTTGGGAACTGCTGACAGTGCCCCTCGGACTCCCCCTGACATTGATTAATTAATTGAAAGTTTATTGGCAGCAACTACAACAATTACAAGCAGAACGAAAGACTTAAGACACGAACTCTAACGTGTGGGCAGCAATCGAATAAGAAGCACTGACAACTTAGCACAGCAAATTGGCTGTCACTCTTTTTTTCTTCTTTTCATTCTCGTTTTTTTTTGGCCAAAACGAATGGTGATTGAAACAAGACATAAGCCACAAGCCGAAAAGACTTAAGACACGCACAACAACATCAACTTCTTGTCAGCACAATAATTGAATTAAAAATGTCAAACAAAATTGAAATGAAGCATGCGAAAATGATATTTAAATTTAGCCTACTTCAACAGCGGCAACTTGTTTAGAAAGTTTGTCCTTAATCTCAGTTTAATGGGGAAGTTTAGTTCTTGGGTTACGCAGCGAAAGTTTGTGTCCTCAGTCTTTTGATTTGAGCAAGAACTTCTCTTGGAAGACTGTGGCCAGTACGGGGTATTTCACAGTCAGCTTAACTCCAACCCTTCCAACTAGTTCTTAACCCCTTGCTACTGTTTCTGTAGACTTCAGCCTCATAATTCGCTCTGAACAATCAAATTACCGCTCTTTAGCTATAGTTTTGCACACTGAACGTAAAAATCAATAAGATTACCTATAAGATTTATAGTTTCAAGTGGCTACTACACCCCGGGGCGCATATTAAGTGTGCAGCTGAAATTCCAAAGTTGTGCGAAGGCACACTTTGAATGGCATTAATTGAAAGTCGACAAATCGACAGACCTGCGACGACTGATGGGCCAAAAGAGTTCAGTTACAGAAGTTGAAACCTTGAAACCTATTTTTAAAAAATAAACAGCAGCAGTAGAGGCACACGGAACTGGGACTGCGACTGAAACTGGAGTTTGGTAGTTGGATTCTTTCTGGTGGTGTTGCTAGTTTCTTAATGCCTGTGACCTTCACCGAGGGCATCAGGAAAGCAGCATCAGTTGCGCTCTTTTTTTGTTTTAACCGTTGTTTAAGGCACATAACTGGATTTTATTATATCTCCCTCTCTATCTTTGACTCGTACGCTGCCTATGACTTTGCCTTTGCCTTTGACTTTGCCTACTTCTTTCCTGCTGCATTTCTGACATTGTTTTTGTTCTTGTGCTTGTTCGCTGCGTGCTCCATAATACAAGTTATTTTGCGGTTAATGCCTGGCATTACTTATGCAATTATACTAGCCCAATTATGCAGCTGTGCGGGCCAACACGGTTTAAGCCCTCTGTTCCCAAGCATGAGGTTTCTATCTTGACTGAGCTGAGAAACTGCAGCTGAGAATGAGCCTAAAAGGCGTCAAATTCATGTCAAACTCTAGTTTCAGTGCACTTTCTTAAGAGTAACTTTTAAGTTAAAGTATTTATATAAAATATATGGTTAAATCAAAGAATATTTAAGTATTTAAGTACTCCAAAACTCGTCTGCTATGGAGCCCGGTTTAAAGAAAGTTGTCCACTCGCTTTTAAAAGGCATTTAAAATGAAAATAAGAAAACTTCTTAAGCGAATTTAATGGCCTACAATTTAATTACCAAAGAGTGAAACTTGCTTTTATTGTATTTTTCTTGCTCAGCCCCGAAACATCAAAAGGTTGCTACAATCATTTGAATTAATATTTTTTTTTTGCTAACGCTATAAAAATATTGTTTATGTTTTAATTTTGGGCTTTTTGTTGCGGTACTTTTTGAGTATTTGTCTCTGTTTTTTGTACTTATTTGTTTTTGGCGCATTTTCTTATTTAGGCCACGTTAGTGTGACCAAGGCTTTTGTTTCGTTCCGTTCGATATAAAATTTATTTGGCAAGTTTGCGCACGCCTCGAACATTTTAATTTTTAAACGCGCGCCCTCGCACCCACAAAAAACAACAACAATAACAACAAAGGCAACAAATTAATGAAGAAGTTTCCTACGTTTTGACTCGAATGCACCTGCCCAACAGCATAACAACAAGTTTAGGTCATTTGGTAAATACTTTTTACTGTTGTTGCTTTTAATACAGTTCAAAAAAAACATTAAATGCTGCGCAAATCAATTAGACATTTGAAAAATGCATAAATCGTTCAAATTATTGGGCCAGAGCACGCGCCACACTTATTGGTAAGTCGTGAAGTATATTTGTATAAATTAGATTTATGTGGTAATCCTGCGGCTCTTCCGACTCGCATAACTTGGCCAAAACTCTAACGATTTCCTTGGGCATTTGCATGTTAGCCCTGGCTGTGTTTATGTTTACTTCTTTACTTCCCAAATATAAATAGTTTATGCCAATGGAATACAATTTCTACATTGATTTTTGTAAGTTCATCCAGGTAGTCATTTGTTAAGATTGTTTTAGCTGATAGTTCTGATGAATTCGTTCTTTAATAATTAAAAACCTTTTAAAAGTTCTTCCCACTCAATATCTTATTGATTCTTTCCACTCTTATAAAATTCTTTGGCTCCGTAAACTCATTTTAAAGTCAAAAGCAAACACACATTCGTAGCTTTGATTGTTATCGATTTTATTGCTTTACAACTATCGATAACTATTGTAATTCGTGTGTTGGTTTTGCCAAATTGCCGCCCATGACCACAAAACCAATGCCAGCTCCCGCCTTGTAGCTCAGCTCGTGATAACCCGCGTCGTCGTAGTAGGAATACTTGCCCAGCACATGACCAGCTGCATCCGTGTGCTGTGTATGCGACATTTGCGGTGTGTTCAGGTTGATATTATACTGTGGTTGAGTGCTGGCCATTGTGGGAGCACTGTTGTAGCTCTGCTGCGGGTGCTGAGTCCAGCCCCATTGGTGTGTGTAGGAATTGGAACTGCGAGGAGATTCATAACCTCTGCTGATGTAGGGCCAATGCTGAGACACAGGCATCTCGTAGTTGGGGGACAACTGGGGAGATGCACTAGCGGCATCTGTGTTGTACTCGTAGTGTTGACCATTGAACTCCATGTAGACACGTGCGGCAGGCAGAAGCTGCAAACAGCAAGCGAAGCACAGCAGCAACTGCAACCGATGAAGGCAACTCATTTTGCAGACTGAAGACAAAGTTTCTCACGTTTTTAGTTATATATAGGAAAACTAAGGTAACCACAAATCATATTAAATAACCGTTAGTTTTGTTTTGTTAATACATGCACTCATGTATTTGGCATAAATACTGTTACAATTGATCGCGGTGTTTTAACCGCAGTTTAACCTGCTTACAATTACATACTTAAAGACTACAACTAAAGTCTAGCAGGAGACGGAGGGTCTTTTTTTTGGGTATGGGTAGGATAGGATAGGGGTTCTAGAACAGTAAGGGCAGGGCTAAGGGGATAGAGCGGCATAGGAGCGGGGTAAGGTGTTTGGAAAAGGATTGGAGTATAGTTAGAGGTGTAAGTCTGCGTTGGAGACGGTTAGGAGGTTAGAATAGAGTGTGAAGAATTGTAAGAGGTTGGAATAGTGTTTAGATCGAAGTAAAGGTCTTGAGAGTTTTAGCAGTAGGATGCTGAGTTCATCTAATGCTCCCTGCTGCCGGTCAGTTCGGCTATCTCGTCCTGGCGCAGTGCCTCCGATGGTGACAAATTGACACGACCGCCCAGCGGCACCAGATCAATGTTCTGCACATGCGCACGCACACTTTGACCTGGCGGCAAGCCCACATACCATTTACCCACATTTCGAATGACCGTCGAGTCGCGATGCCGTTGAACCCACTCGCGATCTCTGTCGATCTCCAGTATGCGGTGGTTGGTCGTCACCAGTGGTGGCAGCGAACTGCCCACATCGTCATCATTGAGGTTGTAATTATCGCCCGGACCGCTTGAGCTGGAGCTCGAACTGCCCGTGGAGGTGAGATAACCGCCCTCGGAGGAACCACTATTATTGCTGTTATATCTATTGCGATTACGGCTGCCGCTACCATTGAGATTACCGCGATTCCTGAAGCCTCCACCGCCTGCTGTGCCAGTGCCTGTTCTGCTACTGCCACTGCCTGAACCGCCTCTGGCTCCCGCACCTGTAGCTACTCCACTACCTCCTCTACTGCCACCTGAACCTGTCCTACCACCACCGTCTCCTCTACTTCCGCTTCCCCTGCCTCCTGACCCTCCACCAGCGCCACCTCCTCCATCAAATCTCGTGCTTCCCCTTTGCCCGCTTCCCGCCGGACGACCACGACGATCCTCCTTACTGCTTGAGGAGCTAGCGCTGCCACCTGAACTGCTACTTAATTCAATATCATCTGCTCCGCTGCCACCACCAGTGTACTCGCCTCCCACATCTTCTCCATCTCCACCACCAGCATCGTCTCCATTGCCATCTCTGCCACCAGCAGCTGGTTTCAAGTAATCTGTGGCACCACCTCTGCCCCTACCACCGCCAGCACCTCCTCCGCCCCTACTGCCGCCAGTGGCACCACCACCCCCGCCGCCACTTGGCCCCGTGCCAGCTCCACTACTGCCACTACCACTTCCTCCACCCAAACCGCCAGCTGCGCCCCTGCCAAAATCGTTTGCCAAGCGAAAATCGGTGTCGCCCAATCGAAAATCTGCCACGGAAGGATTTATGTGGGTGCCTGGACCCACACGATTCTGCACCACGCGATAACCGATTCCTGCGCCTGCAATATACTCCACAGTGCGTTGCACGCCCTTGTCGTCCAGGAAGGAGTAAGTGCCTCTTACAAGACCATCGGAGGCTCGACTCTCTGCACGCCGATGATCCGGTCCAGCGACAATGAGTTTGTAACTACCGCCAGGACCACGTTGCACGGACATCTTGCCACGCTCCTTGGGATGGCCCTTATACAGCGGACTGGAGTAGCGCACAACTGCGGGATTATCTGGAACAGCATTGGAGACCTCGAAGCCTGTGCCAGCTCCGGCGGCGTAACGCACGCTGTGCCGCTCACCCACATCATCCACATAGGAATAAAGACCTGAAAAAATGCAAATTTTAGTGGAGTTTTAAGGAAACTATTAGAGTAATGGATTGAGAAAAAGTTAAGGAAACCTCAGTGGCTTACATAATCCAGTCCTTTCTTTTATGAAACTTACCTCTTACTCTATTGTTGGCATCGTTCTCCTCGCTGCGTGAATGATCCAGAGCGCGATAACTGAAGCTATAGGAGGGATCGTCGTAAGGATCGGCCAAGGGGTCATCGGGACTGCCCCGTGGACGTACCGGATACTGAGCCAAATCCATTTTGCGGTGAATCTTGGGGCCGTTTACGCGAAAGCTACAGGGGGACAGAAAGCGAAGGGAATGAGTCAAATAGGAGGTATCAATTAGCTGTTCAGTCGTTTAATTGTTGTGGGAAAAGTGATCAAAGTGCAAAAATACCCCCTTGAGAGGGAAAACGGATATAGTTGACTGCTAAAATCGCTCGCCAGCTGACAGCACAATTCTAGAGTTATCTGATGATCTCGCACGTCATTACATTGATTACACAGTTGCCACATCTGAAGTAAATGCCCCTTCAATCCGTCGGATTGTTTTTTATGCCCAACTCTCTCTTCCACTCGCAGTGCCATTCAAAATTAAGCTACTTTTTATCTAACGCTGTGCATCTTAATGAATTTTCCGAGTGCCATGTTTCACCTAAAGCACACACACAAACACTTATACACTACACACAATTTGTTAACAGCTTTTTGTTTTCCCAACTCAACCGGAGATTGCAAAAACAACAAACATTCGAAATTGAATTAAATCGAAAAACCAACAACAAAAACTCCTCCTACTTCTAGTTCCTCACTTGGCTTCCCTCTTCTATTAGAGGGTATTCCATGTGTTAGAACCGCTTCGACTTCGACTTCAACTTTGACTGTGAGCCACGGTTCAGTGGCGCTCTGGGCACTTTGGCGCCTTGTCTGGTCTTCTCTTGTCGTGTCGTGTCTTATCTTCTCTGGGGGCCTGTCGTACCGTTGATATATGAGCTCGCCGGAAGAACCAAACCAAACTGAACCAAAACAGATAACTCACTTAGCTACCGCACTTTACTCAACTACCAACAATTTTGCCCTTTTTCTGCCGTAGGCAACACCCTGTAAAACAAGTGGAGTGCTTAAAGTGTATGTTACTTATGAAAGGTTGGTTGGTTGGGATACCCTGTCAACTCTAGCTTAACTCACTAAAATGATCTCACTAAAGCCAAGCATACCTTTCTGTTAGCATGTTTTCCAGGGTATCTTTAGTCGATTACCTTTACTCTTCACTAGTAATCTGTTTGTTTGTTCTCTACACCCAGCAAAACGCAGTATTTTGCTGCTGAGTATAGTCTGCCAATTGTGCATACCCTGTAAGCTTTGGTCAGCAAAAGGCTTAATAGACTTAAACAAATATTTGTCAAATTATGCAAAATTCAAATCAAAAGATTGCGAAGCCTATAAGAGTGATTCTAGTGTTCTCAACTTAGCCTAGGGTATGTATTAGTCGTTCATATGTTATGTTTTCTAAATACAATTCGTTTAGCTACCTCACTTTACTCAACTGGCTACATCTTACTCTTCTTTGACGTCATTTGCTCACTTTGCATACCCTCTAATCACTCAAGTGGTTAAAAGGGGTATGCTAGGCTTTAGCGACTGTTTGTAACAAGCAGCGTATGATTTGGATGAAGCAAATCAGTTGATTACTCCACTTAAAAGGGCTACTACGTAGACTATTTTATGATATTTGATTTCTAGGGTATCTTCAGTCATGTCAGTTCAATTTGTCCACTATATACCCATCCCCTTTTGGCATTACTTACCCACGTGGTCCGGCTGTATAGACAGTCTCCTCGATTTGACCGCTCGCTGGACTACGCGAACCATAACGACCTCGCACCGTGTTGTCTGGAGTTCCAGAGGCGCTATGATAGAAGCCTCCAATGTCATCATTTGCATGTCTATCCAAAAGTGTATCCGATATGTAATTGCGTGTTGCCCATGCGTGGTACAGAGAGTGAAAGAAAACGAAACAAACATTTATAGAATACAGTTACTCAGCGAATGACAGCGAATGGGGGGAATTGATCGGTGTGGAGGAAATAATAGAGTCTGCGCCACACTGCGTATACGTGTTCGCTCGCATTGTTTGCAGTTGCAAAACGGCGTTAAAAAGGTGTTAAAAGCGGCCAAAGGAGACGGACCGTGATGCGTTTTGTTAGGGCAAAGTGTAAAAACAAAGCTGATTAAATGATTTGTTTTCTTTTTTGTTTTCAAACATGCACAAAAAAATTATAATTATAAGTTTAAAGTTGTAAGACTCTAAGAGTTGAGTTTGGCTTAAATATTACACATTTGGGTATGGAACTAATGGGGTTTGCTGGCCTCAAACTTAAATTGGAATGGTTAATTTAGTAGAGAAAAAGTTAAGATGGTAATCCGCATGTTAATGAAGGTAAGAGGCTTAGGGATTAATTTTTAAAGATTCACTTCATTAGAGATTAATTGATCTGTTATTTTAGTCTGCTTAGTAATCAATTTGCAAGTCCTTTTTATATTAGACAGTTTGTTAGTTGATTTGTAGGATTTATAAGTGATTTCTGAACACGAGCATAGCTTTATACCGAAACTGAAAGGATCCATCGTCATTGATGGTATTGTATTCAATTTCCGCTTGCACAGGATGCCGCAGGAAGCCAAGAAAAGCGCATGAAAAGCAAAGCAAACGCAGCATTTTCACAGTATTTAAAATCAAATTTATAGCTGACTGCAAGCTTTAGTTAAAGGCACATCCTGTGAGCACAGGCACAGTCACAAACACAAACACAGACACAGTCACAGTGAACTTTTTGGTTGCACTTTTCGTTGCTTTTCGTTGATGCACGCGATGCGGTGGTTTTGAGTGTGGAGTGGCAAGAACAACGCGACGCTGACGACTGAATGCGATGGAGCGTTAGACCTTCGTATTTAAATACGATTCTCAGGCGAATCAGCGAACGGTAGTCAGCGGTTGAATCGGTTAGATTCGTTTTGGTGGCAAACGGCAAGCGCCAAACGGCAGCTGCCACTTGTCTCACCTGACCACCCACCAAAGTGCCAGCCACGAAGATGAAACAACATTTGTGTGCAAATTGCGTTACAAGAAACATTGAGATTGTGATGGAAGAGAGGGCAAAGAAGAATGTGCGGGGGGAGAGAGACAAGACAGGTGAGAGAATTTGTTCTAATGATGGACACGCAAGTGTCTGTTGTTCTTGTTGTTGTCGCTGTTCTTCTTAACTGAAGTTGGCACTAACCGTTGTTGTTTGTGCAAGCAAAGCATTGCTAACAATGTAAAGCGTCTCCTTGTTCAGTAAATTGCAGCAGAATAGAAGGAGAAAAAATAGTTACAAATATATATATATATAGGAGACAGGAGCGTAAAAGTCGTGTTAACTCTGCAGCTGTCTGTCAATTAGTTGAAGCTGCTCTTTGTCGTGCCTCTGCTTGTGGTTCTTTTAGTTGTTGTCGACAATTTCTGCTTCCTGTTGCAGCCGCATTGTTGACAATTTTCCAACTGGAGTTCAGCGCGTGATCTATGCCAAAACGTTTTTCTTGAGCATTGAACTCGGCGCTAAACTGCACTGGAAAAAATACATTAAAATGGTTTAAAGAAAGGTAGAAAACTTCCAAGAAAACACAGATTTCAAAAGAAAAGAATTTATTAGTTGCAGGACAGCTTATTGACTGTAATAAGTAAATATTTATAAGAATTTTGTTCAGTGTAGGCGTGGGCAATTTTCAATATGTAACGCCCACTTTTATATGCAACGGCGGAGCACCGTTAAAGTTGCCCGTCATCTTTTCGTCTATATGGCTATTATAAATTTGTTTTGGCCCGAGTCTAGGTCAGTGTCTTAGCTGCAATTTTCATCTTGGCCTGCCACCGCGGCATGTTGTAATTAAAGTCAATTACGCGACGTGCAAACCAAGTACAGGAAGACTTGCTGCGGATTGTAGTATGCGCAGTTGTAGTAGTTATGCGCCACAATTTCCGCCTAGGATGTGCCGAAAAGTTTTCCAACCTTTTTTTTAATGAGCATAATTAGCGTACGAAGTGAAGAACCTAAGAACTCTAGAGCTACAGGTAGCTTAGAAGTACCACAGTTATTGGCCATTGTTCTCGGCATTAGAATGAACATAGGAAATAATGTCAAATATTTTGATTAAAAGTAGCGCCAAGTGCGTGACACGAGTTGGTAACTAAATGACTTAATAAATGAAGAAAAATGTTAATGAAACTATAAAACTTATTTGAGGAAAATAGTAAAACTTGTTCAGCTTTATTAAATTTAGAGTTTGACATACGTCCCTCTTGCCAGTTAATAAGGAATAGTTATTGATAAATTAAACGTATGACACAAACCAGCAATCCAATTAATCGCTTCACGCTCCCATCGCTAACTGTAGAACTCTAGTCCCGTAGAGGGCGCTGCTAGAATGAAAGACTCAAGACACGAACTTGATAACGCTTCGCTGCGTTTTGTGCGTCGAACAAAGTTATGATTTACTGACCCACAAGTACTTTATTGCGGCTTTATTACTGCCGCATACGCTAAAGATCATATCGTTTTAAACTTAGTTTAGTATAGTTTAGTTTAATTTGTAGATTTATTGGAGTTATACAAAAATGCGGAAGACTTTGCTGACCAATAACTGAGTCAATTGTGCAGTCAATTGGAGCAGCTAAACTTAGCTAATGAATAACTCATCTTAATTACAAATTATACATGTGTTTAGAGTTGTCGCACAGTTGTTTGTGGGAGGGGAACTATGGAATTGAAACTGCATACAGTTATATTGTGCTATTAAACTTAAGGACAAGTTTTTGAAGGCAACTGCACGCATGGGAAATATGCAACCAGTTGTTGCAAGCAATTTGTTTTTTCGTTTTGCCGTTTTTAGTTGCAGTTGCCATTGAACCACATATCCATTGAGCGAAAACTGGAAATTTATATGCGCTTTTCACTCACCAAAATGAAAATAACACTCAGCCCGTCCCCCTTTTTGGCTTGCGAGGAAGAGGTTACTTGCCGGCAATCCTGCACAGCAACTACCAGTTGATGGAAAGTGAAAATGCTTTCGTTTTCATTTGGAAAATGATTTTGTTGCGCTTGCAGCGTATTCAATTCCCAGTGGTTGGTCTAGGTGTGCGGTTCCATTGAGCGCATCAATCAAAAATAGCGTTAAACAGCATGAAAATTATACAATTTTTACATATTTTATGTGTTATCACATCTATCGATGCTCTGGATTACATTATACACTACGAGGTGAAGAAATCCCGCTGCTTGAATCCTCCGCGCACCGCCAGGCGGGTGGAGTCGGTGATTAGGGACTGCCAGGAGGAGGTGAAAAACAAACTGGTGACGGGTATGTGATGAAGTAGCTCCTAAAAGTGGAAACTTATAAAAGTGCTATAGTTGGAGTTAATATAAATAATGTGACTTAAAAAGTGTAAATTGAGAATCTTAATCCTTTACCCTGTCTCTTCACAGAGGCCTACCAGATACTCAAGGAGCAGGTGGCACAAAAGCAACCACCGTTGGATACACACAGCGACAGCGTTGAATTCATTGAATCCCTTGCGTGGCCGCCAGTTCATAGCGAAGTTCACCTAGAGCAATCACCCACTTTGGAAGCACCACCCAATGGCACCGACCAAAGCCACTATGATTACATAGTCTACGATGAGCCAGAGCCACGTCGTCGTGTAGCGCGTTTAATGCGCAGCCTCAAACGCTTAGATGGAGCAAGTATTGGCATCTATCATCCCACGCTGGTGCCACTTGAGGATAAACGCATTGCAGGCGTAAGTACTAGCACTAAGGATCAAAATCAGTGTCGTTAGCTCAACTTGCAACTGCAACAAAGCGCGCAATTAAGTTCAATGGCAGAGTCAACAGATCAAGAGAAACAGAGAGAGGTAGCGAGACTTTGTGGCTGCCACATTGCCATTGATTTGGCGTGCAATTAAAATGCAACCTCCAACACAGACTGCAACCGGACCGGCCCACCCACCTCTGCGCCCTTACACCCACACTAAAGTCAGGGTTGTTGTTAGTGCTAGACAATTGAAAGAAAAGCGCAATCGTGTTGCTGCAAGTTTGTTGCCTTTTATTTTTCACACACACAACAAGCTGAATTTTATGGCTGAAAAGTGCATTTTATGGCTGCATTTAATACACATTAGCTGCATTTTATGCATCAGCAAATTGAATGCTTAGTTGAGAGTATTTTCAGGTACTCGTAGTTGTTGTAATACCCTGTACTCAGGGTGAACAGGGTAGTCTTAGAGATGTGTAGCAGTACAGATGAGTGCGACGCTTTGAAGAGTACTAATACAGGGTATACTACAGTCGCATAAGCTCCACTGTACTTCGCTCTCTTGTTAATTTCGTGTTGTTGCTGCTGTGTTGTTTTTTCAGTGTCTGCTGCACTGCGTCTACGCTCGTAACGACGCCATTGACAAGAACGGTTGGCCGACACTCGATGGATTGGTGGACTTTTACTCGGAGGGCGTGCACGAGCACGGTTTTTTTATGGCCACATTGCGTTCCGTGAATCTCTGTCTGCGGTCCCTGACCAATAAATATCACGTTAACCGCAAGAACTTGCCGCAGAAGGGCGAGAGCTGTGATTTGGCTTTTGACGTCTTTGACTGTATATCTGATCAGATTACGGGATATTGCCTGGAGCAATATAGCAAATATTGAAAACAAATATTAATGATTTAATAAACATTGCACTATTTTTTGAACTATATTTAGTTTGTTTACTGTAAACTACACGTTTTCAACACGCCATCTGGCGGTATAATGCTCACACTAAAAACAAGCGATTTGGCGCACAAAGCTGCTAAGAGATGGCGCCACTGTGCGCAAGTGCCACAATACTAACTCACAACTTAAATTGATAGTTCTGTTTGCAAACGCACAAATCAAAGTAATTAAATTTAAAATATGAATACGAAAAAAGATCTAAGATAACAAATATATGCTTGCAACTATAAAATTTAATTAATTTAAATAGCGCGCGCAATAAGCACAACAACAGAACAGTGTGACCGTTTCCATCTAAACTATTTTGTTTGGTATATTGATTTTACGGTGGCTACGGTCACATTGGGCCGCGAGTTGGAAACGCGAGTTGTTTGGAATTGGAGCGCACGAAAAAAAGTAATAAAATTTTAACAAATAATATAGTGTATATAATAGGTATTAACAAAGTGAATAATACTTTGTTTAAATAGTGATACAATTACGCAATAAACGTGCTGTAAAAGCCACTAAGTGTATATATAATTCATGTATATTGAACGCAACGTAATCGAGGTCAAATTCGTGGAATAACTATAAAACTGTAACAAATTGAAAAAGCTCAAATGGGTGAAAACGCGTAAACTCTATAAAATAAAGATTAAATCTTCAACTTTGGTGCAATGTTGGTGCTGTTAAATTTTTCCTTGGCCCTCAATGATTTAGGGCTTATATAATGCAAGTGGGCGTGTGTTCAATGCGCCTGCGCTTGCCAATAAGAAAATACGAAACAAAAAAAAACTAATATATAGAAATTGAAATTTCGGAAACTCAATGCTGCTGCCGGTTAAACGACGTCACATGTTTTTTCGAAAATTTCGTCGGTAGGGGGAAATAATGCAGTGATGACGCAATTTTGCGTTTGCTATGCCGCGTGTGCTTTTTGTGTGCCCGTGAATCATTCGGCATAAACGGTTGGCGTTGTTGTTGTAGACATAGTCTGAAGAAAAAAACGCGACCGCATTGTTGGCATACAGAAAGTTCCACAAGTTATGGTTGTTGTGACACACATACACACGCTCTGCCTCTCTCTGGGTGTCTCATACTCTCACTTACTACATTGTCACTCAACAGGTTGCATTTCCTATGCAAAGTCACGGTCTAGTCGCAGTCTACCCCAAATGCTCAGCTCTAAATTGATGTGCTTCATGCTTTAATAAACGCACGCGTTCGTCTCTTTCGTTTTTATTGTTGTCTGTTGTCCACTTGAACTAAAGTTGTTTTGCATGCGCGCCTTTGGCCAAGTCTCCACTAGCGGCATTTTGGGGGCTCGTCTGATTGCTCTCTCTCCACATGCACCAACTGCAGTTGGGTTTGTGTCTTGGCTAAACCAAATGGTAGACTTTCCATTTCCAGTTGGAATTTGCACGCTCTGCCTATTGGCGCATGTTTGAACTTGAAATTTCGTATTGATTAGTAACTTGAGATATGCCCATGGCAGTGGACTGATTCACTTTAAATGTTCGTTGTTGCTGGTCAGCGCTCGCGTCGGCAATTTAAAAGGGCCAGCAGCTGACGACGACAGTGACGAATCTTGTCGCGTTTTATTTGAGGAGCGCGGACTTTGAAATGAATTGTAAACAACATATTTCTGGCAGCCCAAATACAGACACATATAGACGCGCTAAGATAAGCAATTTTTATCAGTGTGCGCTTGGCCCCTTTTCCCAAGTGCACACAAACACACATGCATAGGTGGAGTTATCTGTGTATCTATATCTAATGAGATACATTTTGCGCTGTCATGTGCCTTTTTATCGCACATTTTGTTTTTGTTGTTTTATTTTCAAGCGCTCCGGACGCAAACACAACAACAAATACAAAAAAAGAATTCGATTTCTAAAAGGCAAGAGAAAAAAATAATTTTTTGTATTTGTCGTTGTTGTTTTTCATTATTTCACTTTGGGGTAATCTTTCGGCTGCGCTGTCGCCCCAACGTTCAGTCGACGCGCAGCACTCAACACGAACAAACCGTTACGTTGAACGCCGCGTATCCATCAGATACGTCGTGACGAGAGAGAGTGAGATAGAGTACATAATTCGAGTACATATATTCGGTTCGTTATTCGTTATTCGCTTTACGTATTTTCCAAAAGTTGTTATGCATTGTGTTTTTCTGTGTTGTGCATAATTCCCAATAATTTACAAATATCCCAAGCTGGCCAATCCATAAATTAGCTAACGAGTATTGCAAATGCAACTAATTTTGTTTAAAGTATATACTATAAGCTAATTAGTTAGCTCTTAAACTCTACTTAATTTGTCTTAAACAATTTCATATGACAGCATATTGTTCTCACGCGAGTTTTCATTTGTTATTAATTTTTTCTTGCCTTTTTCGCTTATGTAATCTGTTTTCATAATCAAAGCAGAGCGACGTCGACGCTCAAAAGAAGCAAGAAAATAAGTAAAATTGCAAAGAAAAGCGGAAAAACATTAGAGAGGGATGCAGCTAGTTAGATAGCTTGTTGGCAAACTAATTAAATCGAATTATCTACTACAATTTCGTGCAGTGGTGTTGTAATCATAAACAGTGCGCCCGTCACAGTGTGCAACACTTTCAAATATGTGTTTTTTGAAACAAATTAATGACCGCTCAAAACCGGTTTTCTTGTTGCTATAATTTATGAGTGACTGTATAACCCACATAACTATATAGACACTCGAGTGGTTGAAGGCTTTCAATAAAAATCGAGAGACACAAAAAACCAGACACTTGACAGACTTTTACTGTATTTCAAAATTGAGACAACTACCACTGATAAGCGCATGTGACCTGTTAACGTACATATTTTGACCAATTTACCACGCCTTTTATTTGCCAGCGAATCGGAGGCATTGCTCGATGTTATTTGCATAGAAAATCTAGGGTATTTGGGTGCTTCGATTATTGTTTCGCACGCGCTCTGCTTATCATTCACGAAACTTAATTATTAAATTAATTGTATGCGTGGCATGATTACCATATACTATATATTGTATGTAGACAAATGTGTACAATCATGCCTAAGGGGCTGGTTGTTATTTTATCAGCTTTAACCAGGGTAAAATATACTCCCAAGCCATGTAAGGCAGCGAGTTAAGTTGTTTAACAAGCAAAAATATACACAAAAAATTGATTAAGTCAAGTTGTGTGACAATTGCGCAGCACACGAAAAACACGTCAAGAATTCAACACAAAAAAAATGGTATCAAAATTCATAATTATATGAGTGTATATATATATTTTCTACAACATTTCACCACTGTGCAAATGAATTTTTGGCCAAATATCAAGCAAAAACAACAAAAACCAATTTGACGTCATCGCTAGCAAGTGTCACGTGTGTGTGTGATTCGAGCTGTGGTAACTGGGGAAATCGGGTCTAGTCAGCTGTCTAGAGTCTAGATTGTAGATACAAAGATACTGAGATACATATGCGTACTTATGTTAATCAGCTGAATTGGTAACTTGTTTGTGATATTTCATAATCATCGTTAGATGCAGACTGTTACGTATTTGGGCCTAGTGGAGGAGAGGCAGTAGGAGCGTATGGTTGTGTGACTGTTTTAGGGGTATAGGGGTATACAATCACTTAAAAGGCGTGGAGAACTGGGCATCCAGCCGTCGATCACCTCAACTGCAGTATTTTTACTTGAAAGCATGACGTCTTCAAAGATACAGACTTGTATAACTGCAAGCATCTTATCAGTCCCCATAGGAAATACAAAAAACAAAGCCACTTGATTAAATACAACAATTTAAACTATAATTTCATGTTTGTCAACAATTAAACTATCAGTCTGAGAACAAGTAGGGTGCTTATCAACTAAATTAGCTTAGCACAAACCTTTGTCTATATATTTCTAAATTTACACAACTATTTTACATCATATTGTTTGCTTACTTATTGTTTTCTTTTCCTGAATTTTCCAGTACTATTTTGTAAAAGTACAAAATGCATAGAGCACACACGGCCTTCAGTCTGGCGTTATCGCCGATGGCGCATAAAAACTTTGCCACATGGCTTCTAAACAGCAGCAGCAGTCAAAAGGTAATACAACTTTTATTTATTTACAATTATTTATTAAATTTATAAATTTGTGCTTATTTTATAGCTCGTCAAGGCAACCGCTGCGGCTGCCGTGCGCACGTATAATTCAGCAGCCGCCGAACCTTTTGCCAATGGCAGCACCGCCTCCTACGTGGAGGAAATGTACAACGCCTGGCTCCGTGATCCCAGCTCTGTTCATACCGTAAGTGTGCACTCTGGACAAGGGGTTCATTATCCTATGCTTACTTTTAATATACGCGAATGAAACGTGTTTTTTTGTTTCCGGTGTTGTAACTCTTGCAACAGGTCAAGCGCCTTTAAACACATCCCGAGTGTCATTTTGGTATCTAGAAGATGTTTAACAGCGGAGGGGGGTTATATACGATACAATGCAGACAGAATTATCTTAAATTTAAACAGATTTTACTACCAAATTGCACAATATTGGGTGTAGCTCCTTCAGTATGCTTCGTCTCCCTGACAAGTTTTGATTAAAGAGCTTTAAAGCCCATTTACTGTGATATATTTTGCAATAAAAAATCTTAGGTAATTGTTTAAATATTTAAAAGGGGATATAAAGCTTTCTTCATACATTTTTATCAAGTTTGCAAACTCTTTTGTTTGAAAATAAGGCTGATAAACTTGTAAAATCCAGATAGATTCTATAACTTTTGCTAGAAACTGCAGAGGTCCGTAGGAATCGCTTGTAACAGATTATACTGTTTAAATGTAATCTAAAAAAGTTTGATTTATACAGTTGATTACAAAGCTATCAGGAATTAATTTAATTTATAGCAGTTTTGCTTTACGAAAGTCGTGACAGGACGGGAATTCTAATTCAAACCAACTCAAATTGTGCAAATTAAATTGTTTTTAATACACGAAAACACGTTTTGTATAAATACTATACTGTATAATAGAATTAACCATAAAATGTGATTGCTAATTTGTTTTTTATTCGTTTTTTGCAGTCCTGGGATGCGTACTTCCGCAGCAACACGTATGTGAGCCCACCAAATTTGGCGCCTGTGCAGGCGAACATGATGCCACTGACGTCATTGAATTTGGGTGGCGCTGTCAGCAGCGCTGCACCCGACTCCAAGACCATTGACGATCATCTGGCAGTGCAGGCGATCATTCGCAGCTATCAGGTATGCTCGTTTTGTGGAGGGTTCGATCAGTCCCGCTATATAGAGTTGGAACAGTTGAGATTGCAGACCGTTTAAAAAGCCGCTTTTATGTTATTTCTTTCGTTAATGTTTTTCCCTTAATTTAAATTTAGTTTGTTTTGTTTTTGTAAACAATTTAGGTTCCTTAAATAATGTTTAATGTTTATGTTTATGAAATCTTTTAGAGCTGCCCGCCTTTTTCGCCCTGAATTTCTTTTGTATTTCATTTTGTGTGCACTCGAAAAAAGAAAAGTATCTCAATCTCACACACACACAGAAGCCAGTAGTTTGTGTTTTTTGTTTAGTACCACATACGGTCCTCGCCCCCTTTTAGCCTTGAAGACCTGCCACGACCCAGTCAGTCATACAGCTTTAATTTTTACCTGGGATTCATCAAGTAGCATCATTTTAGTTGCATCAACATTTTGGAATTGTAGTTAACGATAGGGTTTTCTGTTAAACCATATACGGTCACCTTAAATCACATTATTTACTTGCACCCACAATTGGCTTATTACTTATCTGTAGAATTTAGTACACTATATTTTTGATGGGTAGTTTGTTTAAACTTGAACTTGAAAACAGAACAACATAATACTATGTTTAATCCTAACTAAACTACACACATACATATATATATATATATAATTGAATACTGTATATATGTATGTCTGCATATATATAATGTATATCGTATATAGTCACGTGGTCATTTGGCATCTGATCTGGATCCGATGGGAATTTTGACGCGCGAAAAAACCGTTTGCAAGGACGGTCTTGCACGTCGCGCGAACGAAGATGTGCTGCGACAGCATTCTGGGTTTTTGTTTGGTAAATTCTTTTTGCAACAAAACATATCGTAACACGCCCCCGCCTACTCCCCCTACCCCTCTTGCACAACCCAACAAAATTCCGCACTGCATTTCATGAGCACACACGCAAACTAGTCTCCCCCAGCGCCCTTTAAAGCCTATTTAACCCACCCAAAAAACATCTGACAATACTATATATACTTACTACATATGTCGATAAATACTGTATATCGATATATAACATGAAATTCGGAGTTGATGACAGGCACCAGCTATTTGAGGACTTATCGATTAATTCTTACCAGTTAAATTTATAAAACTTAATCATAAGTTAGTTGAGTTCAGTTCGTAAGTAATCTCGGTGTTTGGCTTTTCGCAAACTTAAACTTAATCAATCTAACTGTTGTACTAGTGCACTCTCTAGTTTACCGTTCCAAAAAAAGAACAAACTCGTTTGTTTCTGTCGCTCCAATGCTGCTTATTACTTTGTTGTATGTCTTTCTCTCTGTCTCTCTCAATCTATCTCTGTATTTGTTATATTACTATTTATATATATGCTATATTATTTATTAATTTCTCTTATTTTTTCTTCATTTATTTTTATATGCTTTCTAACCGCCCCCTCAAAAAAATGTAAATCGAATTGAATCTAAAAAAAAAAAACAAAAACGTTAAACAAAAATTCCAAATTCTCTCTCTTGTATTATGTGTATAATGTGCAAAACAAACAACAACAACAAAAACAAACACAAACATTGTTAATATTACTGTGTAACAACAACAACTACAAACTAAACTACACTGTACTACATTAAACTACTGACACACACGTTAGATTCGAGGACATAATGTTGCTCATCTCGATCCACTCGAAATTAATACACCAGATTTGCCTGGCAACACCTCGACGAAATCCATTTACGCTAATTTCAGTTTCGGTAAGTAAGCTTAGAGACAGTGTGTCCATTGATGGGCGAGAGACTTCCCCACACTCCTCTCGCCCCTCCCACTCCACACTCCACCACAACACGTACACCCAAAATTCATTATAAGTTCTATTTGTTTATGATTTATTTCTTTAACTTGTTGTCTTTTGTTACGTCTTGTACAATAAAAAACTTTCACTTGAGCTGGGAAAAAATCGATCAAATCAAATTTATTATCGATATTTCCGATAACAACTGATTTTATTTGAAGCTATTGGAATTTTCATTTTATTATGCGCTTAAATTTAATCTGCTTTTTATTGCTAATGTATAAAATAATTGTTATATTGGCGTATATTAATTTAATTACTTAAATTTAAACAGCGGTATTTTTCCCAGCTCCACCCACACACACTCTCCACATATATACCGATATATATATAATATAAAGCAATACTGAATGTTGTACTTAGTAATCCAAAAAATTGTACCTTATTCCCACTTTCATGCACACATTCCAAAAAAAAAAAAAAATTAAATCTATAAAATAATCAAAATTTAAAAAATATGAAAAATCAATATCCGATCTATAGAGCCAAGTAAATATCTACTTTTATACATATTACTATGCTATATAACTATATATTGCTCAGTTCAGTGTTATCTATAGAGTTGATCTTATCATTTCTCAGCTGTAAACTTGATTTAAGTTTCGTTTGCATGACGTGAATTCGTTAAAGACACGAACAGATTGAAACACAGAAATATGTATACAACTATATATACTTTAACTAAGAGTTGCATGCCTTCAGTGCCTACAGTTATAATCAAAAGTCTAGGACCGAGCAGCATGTTAATTGTTTTTTAGATGTTTAATAGCACAAAATGTACAGAACAACAATCATTACACTCCGAATTTCAAACCAAAAAAAATAAAATTAAAAACCCATTTGCCGCCTACAAAAATAAACTACACTTATCAGCATTACTAAAACTAATTAACGCATTTAATTGGCTACACTTACTAATATTCAAAACTATAATAAACAGGCGAACAGGATATGGAACGTCAGTTCAAATTGCCCAGCACCACATTCATTGGCGGCGATGAGGCTTCGTTGCCCTTAAAGTAAGTAGTTTAATTACTAAAATTAATACATAACTAACTGACGAATACCTAAACTGTTACAGGGAAATTCTGAATCGTTTGGAGAATGTTTACTGCAACAAAATTGGTGTCGAGTTCATGTTCATCAACTCCTTGGAGCAGTGCAACTGGATTCGCAAGCGTTTTGAGACTCCTGGTGTGCTCAACTTTTCGCCCGAGGAGAAGCGTTTGATCTTGGCTCGTTTGACACGTGCTACTGGCTTTGAGGCCTTCTTGGCCAAGAAGTACTCGTCGGAGAAGCGTTTCGGCTTGGAGGGTTGTGAGATCATGATACCAGCTCTGAAGGAAATCATTGATGTGTCCACTGAACTGGGCGTGGAGTCGGTTATCATGGGCATGCCACATCGTGGACGTCTCAACACCTTGGCCAACGTCTGCCGCAAGCCATTGAACCAGATCTTTACCCAGTTTGCCGGTCTGGAGGCTGCCGATGATGTAAGTCGTTACGAATCAGTAGTTATGCCAGTTCTTTAACTCATCCTATTAATTTGTTTTCTTTCTAGGGCTCTGGCGATGTCAAGTACCATCTGGGCACATACATTGAGCGCTTGAACCGTGTGACAAACAAGAATATTCGTCTCGCTGTTGTGGCCAATCCCTCGCATTTGGAGGCTGTTGATCCTGTTGTGCAGGGCAAGACACGCGCCGAGCAGTTCTACCGCGGCGATCAGGAGGGCAAGAAGGTCATGTCCATTCTCATTCATGGTGACGCTGCCTTCTGTGGTCAGGGCGTTGTCTACGAAACGATGCACTTGTCGGATCTTCCCGACTACACAACTCACGGCACTATTCATGTGGTGGCCAATAACCAAATTGGCTTCACCACCGATCCCCGTTTCTCGCGCTCCTCTCCCTATTGCACGGATGTCGCACGCGTGGTGAATGCTCCTATTTTCCATGTGAACGCTGACGATCCAGAGGCTGTGATGCATGTCTGCAAGGTGGCTGCTGAGTGGCGTGCCACTTTCCACAAGGATTGTGTCATTGATTTGGTCGGCTATCGTCGCAATGGTCACAATGAGATCGACGAGCCCATGTTCACACAACCCTTGATGTACCAGAAGATTCGCAAGCACAAGAACTGCTTGGATCTGTATGCGGATAAACTGATTGCCGAGGGAACTGTCACCGGTGAGGAGGTTAAATCTGTGGCTGCCAAGTACGAGAACATTTGCGAGGAGGCCTTTGCGCTGGCCAAGACGGAGACACACGTCAAGTACAAGGACTGGTTGGACTCGCCCTGGTCTGGCTTCTTTGAGGGCAAGGACCCCTTGAAGGTGGCACCCACTGGCGTCAAGGAGGAGACTCTGATACACATTGGCAACCGTTTCTCATCCCCACCACCAAATGCCGCTGAATTTGTAATCCACAAGTGAGTAGTTTTCGAAACTTCAATGGGTTCATTTCATAACTCCAAGCTGCTTTCCTTTACAGGGGTTTGATGCGTGTTTTGGCCGCTCGCAAGACCATGGTTGATGAGAAGATGGCCGATTGGGCTTTAGGTGAGGCCATGGCCTTTGGCTCGCTGCTCAAGGAGGGCATTCACGTGCGTCTTTCTGGTCAGGATGTGGAGCGTGGCACATTCTCGCATCGCCATCATGTGCTCCACCATCAGCTGGTGGACAAGGCCACCTACAACTCGCTGCAGCACATGTACCCCGATCAGGCCCCTTACTCCGTCTCGAACAGCTCGTTGTCGGAATACGCTGTGCTTGGATTTGAACATGGTTACTCCATGACCAATCCCAATGCTCTGGTCTTGTGGGAGGCACAATTTGGTGACTTCAGCAACACTGCTCAATCGATTATCGATCAATTCATCTCAAGCGGTCAATCGAAGTGGGTGCGTCAATCTGGTCTGGTCATGTTGTTGCCCCATGGTATGGAGGGCATGGGCCCCGAGCACTCCTCGTGCCGCGTGGAACGTTTCCTGCAGATGAGCTCCGATGATCCCGACTATTTCCCACCTGAGTCGGATGAGTTTGCCATCCGTCAGCTGCACGACATCAATTGGATTGTGGCCAACTGCACAACGCCAGCGAATTATTATCACATCTTGCGTCGCCAGATCGCTTTGCCCTTCCGCAAGCCTCTGATCTTGTGCACACCAAAATCGCTGTTGCGTCACCCCGAGGCCAAGAGCCCCTTCAGCGAGATGAGCGAGGGCAGCGAATTCCAACGCATCATCCCCGATCGTGGACCAGCTGGCGAGAATCCCAGCAATGTGAAGAAGGTTGTCTTCTGCACGGGTCGTGTCTACTACGATCTGACCAAGACACGTGCTGACAAGCAGCTGGAGAAGGACATTGCTATCGTGCGTGTGGAACAGGTGCGTCATTGGTGGAATAACTATAAACTATAGACGAATTTTTATATAAATTGGTATTTGTTTAGGTGTCGCCCTTCCCCTTCGACCTGGTCAAGGAGCAGGCCAATCTGTACAAGAACGCTGAGCTCGTCTGGACACAGGAGGAGCACAAGAACCAGGGCTGCTGGTCGTATGTCCAGCCACGTTTCCTTACCGCACTGAATCACAGCCGTGATGTCAGGTATGATTTATAGATTTACTTAATCCATTCTCGAGAAAACTTTCTCTTTGTGGGAAGGGGTAAAATCCAGTCCAATTCGCACTCTGTTTCTCTCTATCTCTGGGTTATTCTCTGGTTTTGTTCTATCTCCGTCTGCACACGCCGCACTTTTATTATTTAGTCTCTTACTGTGCACTCGGGCACTTTACTCTCTTACGCTTTAAACTCTCTGTTTCTCTGTCTCTCTTTTGTACATTGATTTGATTTGGTTTCTCTAGGTTATATGCCTTTAATTCTACATTTGTTTTTAATCTCTTTGCACTCTCATCGCACTACGCACTCTTCATCGCTTTTAGCTAATACTTTGTAATTTCCAGCTTTTACTAATTTTATTATTATTATTTTAAGAACTGTAGCGTGTCCAAAACTCTCTCTCTCTCTCTCTTTTAACTCTATCTGAGCAGTTTTAGTCTTAGAACACAGTGGAGAGACTTTGACTTTCTCTCCCTATTTCTCTATGTATGTTTCTCTACACACACAGTCGCCAACAACCACACTCACAACACTCAACTACAATTGACTTCATTCTCAAAAAGACATTCCCAAACACCAAAACTCCAAATAAATTCATGAAAAAAGCATTTGCAGTTCATTATTAAAATTGGCTTGACACTAGATCTGGAAAAACATCGATTTTCCAGAGCTTTTCCAAGAAATTTAAGTGCTTGCATAAAAGAATAATTTTTAAATATATTATTATATTTTTTTTTTGGTATACTACATAAATCGATGTTTTTCCTAGCTCTACATACACAACACACACGCAGACAGACACACACATATACACACACCTGTCATTATTATAATTTGCATGGCTTCTTAATGATCATTTGTTGATTATCCCCTTTAAAAAACAATTAAGATTTCCGTTTATTTATTTTACTTTAATGTTTTGTTTACAAAGTGCAAGAAAACAGAATGTTTTTTGTTATGTTCCCCGTGAATATCCCGATTCTTATCCCTATACATACATATATAAACTTATGATTTGTTTAATCGGCATAACAAACAACAAAAAACTGCAAAAAAAAAAAAAACAATGTAAATTGTAATATCCAATTGTCCACTATCTCTCTCTCTTTTTCCCTCTATCTCTCTTTCTCTCTCTCTGTGTATGTGTTATTGTTACAGCCAAAGCGATGAACAATCCACGTTCTCCAATACTACTACTACCAATACTAATCATGAATCCGATACCGATAACGATTCTTCCGATAATAAATCGAAACCATGGCTAAGTCGCATGTTTGCCAGCAGCGGCGATAAAACTGAGGCTGCCGATAAAACTGGCGATTTTAATGCCGCCAAACATTTCGATTTAAAGAACGTTCGCCACGATTTCAATAGGCCCGCGGGCATTGCGGCCGCTCCGGGCGTGCGACATGCTAAAACCGGACGTAAAATTAGGTGAGAGGGCCAACTACAAAAACAACAACCTAAAAAAAAAACAAAAACAATAAACAAAGCAACCCAAAACTCGTAATACTCTACTCTCTGCATACTCGATGCGCGTCACTTGAACTACTCTGTCTCTCTCTCTCTATCTATCTCTAAATAAATATCTGTCTCTCTCTGCCTAAATTTAATAATACTCTCTATAATAACTCTAAAACTCTAAATTAATATTTGTAAATTTGTAACACACTGTTTTTCTCGTTGTTTTCCTTACTTATCCTTCAAAATTTTCCTTTTCATTCGCATTTTCTGTTTGTTTAGTTCTCGTTCTTTCATTTAACGCTCCCACAACTTCCCCTCTCTCTCCCCCTCTTTGTCTAATACTGTCTAACTTTTCTAATCTTATTGCAACCAATTTGTTTGGAGTGTTTGTTATACCCTTTGCAGAGAGAAATATGTATTTCCTTGATCTATATGGATAGGGCAAATAGTATTAGGATAAGTTTTTGTCCGTCTGATTTTTAATCACCAACTTTAGAACTAAGTTGAGTAAAGTTGGGTAAAGTCCGTATTTTGGATTCTAGAAGGATCGTAGGGAAATCGGGCGAGTATATCACATGGAAGTTATGGGAACAATCGGGTAAATTCCAGTTTTACTAGAAATAATTCTTCGGATTATGAATTAAACATACATTGAAATCTGTATAATAAATACCAACCAGTTTAGTTCAAAGCGGTTTACTATATCGTACACCTATAGGAACTATCGAACGCGAATTCTTTCTAGGTCTCTGCAAGGGTATATAAACTTTGGCTTGCCAGAGAAAAACTTTCTTTCTTTGTTGTTTTTCTTTTTTGTTCAAAGCACTCGCGTTTTTAATTTTTGTCTTGTTTTTTGATATTACGTAACCCCAACTACCACAGCAATATTAAAAGAGTTCTATCAAAAACCTGATTCGTTTGCTCACACAAATTGTCGTATAAAACAGAGCAATATAAAACTTTAAACAGACACACACACACTACTCATATACACTACAATCTCCACAGAGTATTCATTTATGTGCTTTATGCCTCGAAAAGATCGCTTCTAGGTTATATAATAGATATAACTAGAAGATAATGTGTGTGGAAACTATTTAAGCCACTTCTTAATAAATTATGAAACGGTTATCTCCAGTTTTGGGTTTGGTGTGTTATCATATCTACTTCTACTATCTACTCTTACTTTTATTAGGGGTATTCCCCTTTGTATTGCCCCTTTAATGGTTTTTGAATTACGCTATTTTATTTCTCTCTAATTATCATTTAGCTAAATATGTTACTAATATTTTGCGCTGGCTTTTAACTCATTAAGTTTTTTCATTTCATTGAACATACCTCATAAATGTGCTAAACTAAACTAAACTGAACAATCAACTATATATATCTGACTATAGAAATATATATATAGAGTAGTGCACGTTCTCTAACCAAATCAAATTTAGCCTACATGTTATGTGTATTACTGACTTTATGAATACTTTAAAATCTTTTGTGAAGTGTTATTAATATGCTTATATGTTCTTGATCCACAGCTATGTCGGACGTGCTTGTGGCGCCTCAACGGCCACCGGATCCAAGGCCCAACATATTCGGGAGTTGAATGCGCTGTTGAACGATGCGATTTCCACTTAAGGGGATGAGAGGAGATAATGTATTGAGAAATGAATATTTAACTATGATTATACGAGTATATATATATTTTGTAATAGAAACGTATGCGGATATATGTATAAAGTACGATCTTTGATACGATTATTTTGCTGACGAAAAGTTGTTAAAGAAAAATTAAGAAAAAAGATACAAAGTGCATAATGTGTGAAAAGTAATGAAATGTTAAATATTAGTTTAGTGAAATTGAATTGAGCAACAAAACAACAAGAACACGATATTGTTAAGTGTTAAAAATACACACAAAGCCACAACAAATACACACACATACTCAACACTCGAGTAGTACACAAACTCACACACTTATATTCTAAAAAAGAGAAAATATTTAGTTTTTTTGGTCAAATGAATAAATCACATTTGTAATTTTATTTTACTTTTATGCTTAATATTTATTTTATTGTATTATATATAATTAACTATCTCAACAAAGAAAAAAGTTAAAAAAAAAAAAGCTAAACAATTTATGAATGCAACATTAGCGTGTTTTTGTTTGCCTTTGCTTAAGTTATACACTATTTCTGTTTAAATAAAAGATGAGCAACATTTATATATAAAAACAAACAAACAACTTACATATATATTTTATATATATTAAACTGAAAGGGCGGATCAAGAATGTTATTTTTTATCAGGGAATGTTTTGATTGTTCCCAACGCGTATCAACAATTTGGAATGTGGAAATGCTTTAAGTAATTTTTACTGTACTTAGATTTAAACAAAAAAGGATTGAGATATATACATATACTATATATATATGATTTGACAAATCGTGTGCACCATATTTGCAGCACTTGTGCTATCATTTATTAATAATAGTACTTACAATTTTGCACCCTTTTCTCGCACCAATATTTGATATTGAACGTAGAGTGATAATGGAAAATGAAACAGTTTTCCAAGAAAAATACAAAAATTGAACTATTTTACTAACAAAGATTAATGAGAGAGCATGTGTGGCGATTAACAACTTAAAATTTTAATCCAAAAACAACAAATTAAGATACTAATCAAAGAAAATGAACTAAAAATAAGTAGCGTGTTTACATAAAAATTGACTAACAAATTGAGCAAAAGTTGGAAAACAAAACGAGTATGTGTATAAAGCGGATTATGAATAAAATATATATACTATATATACAATTAAGCAAACCATAAAAAAGTGACTTTGAATTATTAAAGCTTAAGCTTAAAGCTAAAGCTTAAGAACTACAACTATTATTATTTATTGTAGTTAGTAGTGTTGACTGAAACCATGAGACAAGCATAGCTATAAACTGTTAGACTTTAGTGGCTGCCATTCGGCATCATATCATAGCTAAGACTTGCTAGATATTACTTTTAAACTTAGTAGAAGTAAAACTTATTTTTTTTAGACCCCGTACTCTTTAAAAAAGAGTAAAGGGGGTCTATTAAGTTTGTCAGAAGCGAGATGTGCGTAACAGGCAGAAGGAGGCGTGGCCGACCCCATAAAGTATATATATTCTTGATCAGCATCAACAGCCGAGTCGATATAGCCATGTCCGTCTGTCCGTCTGTCCGTCTGTCCGTCTGTCCGTCTGTCCGTCTGTCCGTCTGTCCGTATGAACACCTGGATCTTTTAAACTACAAAAGCTAGAACCATGAAATTCACAATGAAAGTCCGTTATTATGTCAAGCAGATCAAGTTTATTTCAAATTGTTGCCACGCCCCCTACCGCCCCCGCAATGAGCAAAAAACCAGACAAACCTCGAGAAAATTTTTGTTTTAGGCGAATATCTCAGTAACTATAGCACATAGGAGCACCAATTTTGGTATACAGGTTCCTAGAGACAGCCTTAATATAACGCCATTCAAAATTTTGAGCTGCCACGCCCCCTTTGCTCATCAGAAATAAAAGACTCTCCAGCTTCAATGCCTTGTTTCAGGCATTAAATCAAATAGTACAGTGTTGTAATTTAACATACGCTTAGAGAATTACTATTTCTAACTTTCCTGAAAGTGGCATCAAAATCCTATGTCAAACAACAGAGAAATTACGGTTCAAAGTTTAAGTTATTTTAAAGCAAAATCACTGCATGCGCGCAACACATACAAACAAACACAGAAACATACAAACATATGTTCGAACGTTTTCTCTACCTGCTGGCGGCAGCGCTGCCCGGAGCCGCTGGCCGCGCCGACCACTGCTATACATACTCACATATGTATGTGTGCACATACATATATGCAAATAATCGGAAGAATGATAGAAGAGGGGTGTGGTGCAACTGATAGAGTTGCGGCGCAATGTGGAACCTTCGCATGGATCGCGGGTTCGAGTGCTGACGATGACAGTTGTTAATTTATTTATTTTTTAATATTAATTCAAAATGTAAATATTTAATTTTAATTTTTTAAATTTCATTTGAAAATTTTAATTTAAATAAAATGCAATACTATGGGAGTACGGGGTCTTTTACAGTCGGCTCGATCGACTGTAGCCTTTCTTACTTGTTTTACTTAAATTGTATTAAATTTAATTCATTTTTCTTTTCACACCCGTAAATTTTCCCCATATTTGAACTACATAATAGCTAACTTAATTACTCACTTAAAAACTGACACAGTTTTTCTGAAATTAGCTTAACTTTTTGGACACGCAATAAACTGGTTTGGTTTTTCAATTTTCCACAGGAAGTGACGCACCGAGTTTTCTCCCATTTTCACTGTCATTCTATTTAGTATTCTCTCTCTGTGCGCAGCACTTTCCCATCATCTTGTTATGGAGCGATCCTCTTGCATCTGGCTCTTCCTTCCTGTCCAGACTTGGACAACACACAAATTGGGCAGCAAGTAAAACGCTCACTTTTGGCCAATTTTCAACTGGCCACATGTGGTCAGAAAGGTAAGGGGCAGGCGGAGTGATCAGAGCCATTTCATTGAACATCTTTAAGCGTTTTTTGCTTTACTTTACTTAACTTTACTTTCTAATGTCCACAGCATTTCTTGTTTCTGCTCTAGGCGATAAAAAACAAACAGTCGCTTAACCAGCAGACACCTGGAGAGAGTGAGAGGGGGGCGAAGACTTTGCAGGTAAGTAAATCTATGGACATAACGAGTTTTGAATTCTTGATTGCGTCGAGTCAAGTTTTTTGCGCGTCTTGGCCAAAATTGGGCACATTCAGTGCGTGTGTCATTTACCGTTAAGAGTAACAAGCCCCAGACAAGAGCTTTAGCATATATTTGGTAGTACAAGCATAGTAAAACTACTTAAATATTATAATATTGTCTACTGCAGTCTATAGCAATCGGATACAATTTTCCACAAATTATTTTCGGCGGTGATCACAAAGGTCTGCTGAAAATTCTTGGTTGAATATCCTTGATATTTAACAGTTCCATTGACTAAGATCATACAGGTCGTTTGAGGTCCCACGATATCGTCCGAAAGAGGCTGAGCGTCGACGTTCAAAACTTGGTGAGTGGAAGTCCTGAGTTCCAGAAAACAGCGCTCAATGTTTTCCCGGCCTGTAACGCCATTGCCGTTCCAGCTGAAGACGGCGTTGTCCGAATAGAAGCGACCCATTAGCTGCAGAATTTTAAAAATTTTCAACTTAACCGAACTTTCATTTTGGTTACTTACATGACGACGAGTGTCCACGGAGGTGTAATACAAACGCGTAAAGGTATCCGCCGTACGATAACAGCTATCCACATTAGCTTTCAATGCCTGAAATCGTGTTAATAGAATAATTTTGTTTTGTAAAATTTGATTAAATAAATTCTCTCACGTCATTCATATTTTGATATGAAATTGTACGCAGCCAAATTGCAACTGCCAATGACAGTGAAAATTATCGATTAAATTTGAATTATTTTTAAAGTTAAATTGGCTGCTCATTGCTTTAAGTGTCAAGTGCTATCCCTGTAACTTTACCGAAGTCTTTATCCGAAATAACACGTGAAACGCCCATAGTGCTTTCTCTGCCGACGTCGCCTTCGCTGCACGCACTCTTAAGCTGCCTGCGCACTGACCCTCGGCAGCAGAGAACGTTTCAATAAAAGCTTCACGACACAATTGACAGCTGCGTGTGTGTGGCCCATTTCCTTATGCAATACAATCCACTTCACACAATCCACACACACACACACACACTAGTATACGTTGGCGCCTTCGTGCGCTCTGACCTCCTCGGCGTTTAAAAGCTTCGATAAAATAGAGCGCGAGCTTCGGGCAGCGCACGCTGTGTCGCAGCCGGCTGCTGCTAACAGCTCAAGCTTTTAGGTTTTCAGTCTTGTTGTGCCCGCGAACGTGTGAACGTAAGAAAGCAATAAAAGTCAGCAAAACGCGGCTGCGCTTTTCGATTGGGATTCGTCTGCGTCTTCTGATTCGTAGTCGTGTATTTAATATCTTCGTTTTTGGGTTTTGGTTTCAATTTAGCTTTTTGTTGTTATCGACAGTAATTGTCATTGTGCAAGACGCGTTTGTTGTTTGTTTGATCGATCGCTTATGTTGCGCCAGCAATTAAACACAAGAATTGCCGCAAAACAAAAAGTAAAAGTGTGTGTGTGTGTTAGTGAGTATTGTAGCGCGCCACAAAATGTGGCAAGTGCGCCGTAGCAGCAGCCGCAACTGCTGTTGGCTAGTGGTGGAGTGGTGACAACTCTGTGGGTTTTTTGGAAAGTGCAAGCGAATTTCGGCAAATATTAAAAATATGCATTAATTTCCACAACAAAGAAATCACCACGTTTAAAGTGTTTTACATAATCAATAAAAACGCTGCATAAAATTGGATTATCAGAACCAGTGAAGTGTTAAGAGAAAATTTAAAATAGCGCCAAAATGTAAGTATACCCACGATTAACTTGTACAGGGTCGCTCACAGTCGCCAGTCTCGACTGCAGGCTTTTGTTGTTTTTGTTTAGCTGTTTAGACCCCGTACTCTTTAAAAAAGAGTATAGGGGTCTATTAAGTTTGTCAGAAGCGAGATGTGCGTAACAGGCAGAAGGAGGCGTGGCCGACCCCATAAAGTATATATATTCTTGATCAGCATCAACAGCCGAGTCGATATAGCAATGTCCGTCTGTCCGTCTGTCTGTCTGTCTGTCTGTCTGTCTGTCTGTCTGTCTGTCTGTCCGTCCGTCTGTATGAACACCTGGATCTTTTAAACTACAAAAGCTAGAGACACCAAATTTGGAATGAAAGTCCGTTTATGATGTACGCAGATCAAGTTTATTTCAAATTTCTGCCACGCCCCTTACCGCCCCCGCAATGAGCAAAAAACCAGACACACCTCGAAAAAATTTGTGTTTTAGGCGAATATCTCAGTAACTATAGCACTTAGGAGCACCAATTTTGGTATACAGGTTCCTAGAGACAGCCTTAATATAACGCCATTCAAAATTTTGAGCTGCCACGCCCCCTTTGCTCATCAGAATTAAAAAACTCTCCAGCTTCAATGCCTTTTTGAAGGCATTAAATCAAATAGTACAGTATTGTAATTTAACATACGCTTAGAGAATTACTATTTCTAACTTTCCTGAAAGTGTCATCAAAATCCTATGTCAAACAACAGAGAAATTACGGTTCAAAGTGCATGTAATTTTACTGCAAAATCACTGCATGCGCGCAACACATACAAACAAACACAGAAACATACAAACATATGTTCGAACGTTTTCTCTACCTGCTTTGGCGGCAGCGCTGCCCGGAGCCGCTGGCCGCGCCGAACAATGCTATGCATACACACATATGTATGTGTGCACATACATATATGCAAATAATCGGAAGAATGATAGAACAGGGTCGTGGTGCAACTGGTAGAGTTGCGGCGCAATATGGAACCTTCGTATGGATCGCGGGTTCGAATGCTGACGATGACAGTTGTTGTTAATTTATTTATTTTTTAATTTTAATTCAAAATGAAAATATTTCATTTTAATTTTTTTAATTTCATTTTAAAATTTTAATTTTAAGAAAGTGGGCACTACTATGGGAGTACGGGGTCTTTTACAGTCGGCTCGATCGACTGTAGCCTTTCTTACTTGTTTTTTGTTATATTTAATGCATTGAACTGATAATTGCGCTACGGCTTATCAGCCAGAAGTATTCCCGGAATAATATTTATTATATATTTCCTTTATTACGCTTTTTATCGACTTATTTCGTTCATTCTTCGCATTGGCTTTATCTCGTGTCAGGGAGAAAATGTCTGTGATTCATGCAAATTGTATTTGTTTTTCAGATATGTGATTCTCTATTAATAATAATCCCAGCCCAAGACGTTTATTACGCACTGATATTTGAGTAATCCCCAGTTTACAGTTATGTACACACACACATACACTTCTGCGTGTGCATACGTAAGTGTGTGAGTGTGAAAAGGAATAACCACAACAACACCGAAAATGAATTTGCATTTTTTGCTTGATTTATTGGTTTTGTTTGTTTTGCTTCTTGTGCCCTTCTTTCGCAATTTTATTGCCGTTAGAAAGCTGCTAAAGACAAATAAAGGTTGGGTTGCGCTCTCCGTCCACCAATTCCCCTCTGTCGGGTTCTCTCTCTCTCTCATCTCTTTTCGCTCGTTATGCTTTCTGTGATCTGTGGCAGATTGTGGACCGACTTGTATCTGTTATATTTGTAATACACTCCCTTCGCTTTCGAGCAGTGTGTTCACACCTGTATTTGTACTTAATAATACTTCTCCTTTTTTGACACGCCTCTGGACTGCCTTTTCGCCAGTTGTCATAAGTAATTTGCAGTGGGACTTTTTGCAAAATTTATGATACGCTGTGCTGCAAAATTTAGGTACACAAATCTTTCTGCTCACTTTATTTTTGCAGACTGATCAGCGTTCAGCTGACTTTCCCATTATTTTATTGTCCACTTGCAGAGCTTATGCACCTTATTTACAACAATATTTTTACAGCTCCATTGAAGCAATTAACCTTCATGACAATAATTGATAAGATATATAGTAAATTAATCAACTTCAATCACTTTTTACCAAGAACTTTCAAAGGTTATGATATTGAAAATTTATATTTAACTGATAGAAATTTACAAAGAATCGAGTTTAAGCAGAGGTAACGTTACATGTAGTGGACTTTCAAACTGCAATAAATAAACAAATTTTTAAGTTTTGAAATCTTTTTACCTTTTCACTGCTTTGTAGCACAGTGTACTAAACAATTTGTGCAAACCGAGCAACAATTTCTTCCTGTCTTGTTAAGCATAATGATAAATGCACAACCAGATGTGTACAGATGGAATGGAATGGGAGTGGAATTGGATGCATAACCCATTGACGTAAGTCCACTATAGTCCACTATATAGTTTACTTTAACTGGCCTCCAGCTGATGTCTGCTAATGTCAATGTAACTCAGCTGTACAAAGACATTTTGAGACGGGCTTCCGTTTTCAATCCACAGTCTTCAATTTTCAGTCTTCGCTTGTCTTTTATCACGTTCGCAAATTAAGCATAATGATATAGTTATGTAGAGCTAATTATATATCTACATATATACGAAAGTAGTAGAAGTAGTACGACATCTGGTAATAATTCACTCAACTTAACTCAACACTTTCCATTTTCAGTTTTCATTTTCTTTTCGAAATGCGAATAAGTTTTGTGCTCTCAGTTTCCTTAGGTTTTGCTCATGATTTCCATAACGATTTTGAAACTAATTTTGACGTGGGTGTTCCAACTTGTACAAAGACTCGTCTAATTGTAGATTTTTTTTTTGTATTGTATCTCAGAGATACAAACACATAATTTTCAGGTGGGTGTGCTGACAGTTTCGATTTGACTCAACTACCAATTTGTTAGATTTTGAATTTGAATTTGATTTCCAAATTGATCTTATGCTAAACGATATACAAGTAACGCCCATTTACACTCAGACAAAAAGTTCTTAGTATAAAATTCAGTTTTCTGAACTAAAAATTTAAAAATGACAGCATTTTTCGCCGAATACGTCAGCTAAAGTTGCAAAACTGCACGTACTCGTATACCAAACTTAAGATTAAAGTTAGTAAGTCAAGAGTTTCTAGATAGTGTTTTAGTATAAACAAGTGGAAACTTCGCTTGTGAAAGATATTAAGTAACAACCTGTGTTATCTTTTAGAGAAGTGTAATAAATAAAGCTTACAACAAAAGATACTTTGTGATATAATATAGTTATAGTGTTGTCAGAATTGCATAAAATTACAAAGAGTTGAATAGAAATATTTATATTTTTGTATACAAAGTTGATCATTTAAATAAGTTAGACCACAGAAAAAGCAGAAAAGAACTGAGCTATTTAACTCCCCAAATTGACAGTTATATAATAGACAAACTCCCATTTAGCAAAGACTAAATGTTTTATATATTAACACAAAGATCAGATTAAAATTCTTAAAGAAAAACCCCATTGCTTTGTAGAACGGTATTATTAAACAGAATTTTTGTTTGCATAACTGAATTAAATCGGAAATACTAAATAATAATATGCGTCACACACAACCTTAGCATTTAAACACAAAGTGCATACAGTGAGTTCTAAAATTAGTGCTATCACCGGCTTAAAAAATCCAATCGGCTCATTTGGGCTCAAATAAAATTTTTAAGTAATATTAATAATACTTAAATTGCTGTTTTAAGCCAATGTTCTCAGAGCTCACTGTGCTCAGAGGTTTTTCCCGCCCATTCCCATTGATTTGATAGTGTTATGTCCCCTCTACCCCCAAACTTTAGAGGCTGCAACAGCTGACACATTTCAGTCAGTCGTGTGTGCTTTTTACGCTCTTGGGGCATTCCTGTGGCTGTGACTCAGCGAAGAAAGCCAAGTCAAGTGGTCCACGTTGGCCGAAATGGAATGCTTAATAAAACCGGTCAAGAAACGCTAATCACAGTGCTGCAGAAAATTCCATTTACCAGTTGTTCACGTGTTCGATTCGCTCTTAACAAATTTAGTTTATTATTTATTTGATTGCAATTGCATTTCGTTGAACTTTGTCTGAATGTTTTAAACATTTCACATCAGCAGTTTTTACCTGGGAATATACATGTATACACCTATATAACTATAGGTATTTGTGGAAAATGAAACACGTCATTGTTCGCTTTAAAGTTTAAACTATTGAGTTGCTGACATTTCTCCGAGTCTCTGAATTATGTATGGCTTCTAAAGGCTATAACTAATCGGTAATCGAGAATTGGTAATCGTAAATCGATTGCCAGCTGATCACGTACTATATCAATGTTTGATGATCATTATCACCATCGTAATGATCAACCCAGTTGTTATTCTCATTTCTTGCCAATTTATTTGTGAAATTCCTCTCATTGTTATGCATTTGGCATTTTTCGCGCATATCGTGTGACAATGATTTCTCATTGTACTACCACCACCGTCTGCGACACGTTTAAACATGTTCGTAGCATTCTATATAGTTCAATGCTACAATTTGGCAACTGTGATCGTGTGGGCGCCCGAAGACTGAAGATTCCAAAAGAAACTGGCCCAGAAGAGTTCATTCAACGTGTTAATTGAAGCCATGAGGTCATTTCAAATCGATGATGATTCAGGTATAAAACTAAAATACCGACTTGATGAAGCTTTTAAAAATACTACTTTAAAGTAGTTTTAGTGTAATGAGTATCGTAATAGTTGGTATTATTCAGGCTGGGCTTTTAGCAGTCGATCTCTTCTTTTTCACAAGTTCACAAAATCACGAGTACTATAACTTTCTTCGCTATTGATTTAACCCATTTATTTAACCCGATTAATCACGAATCAGCGACAAATCGAGCAACGAATGCTTGCAGCTAAATACGTGGCAAATTCAGGTTGCTAATTGAACCCAAATCACGTTTACATTGATCATAAATAGCCCCGGAGCAAGGTCGCTTCATATAGTGAAAAGTTGTTCAGTTTTTTGTTTTAATAATTTTTTGTGTTTTTGTTTTGGCGAATTGCAGGCGAAATTTGGAAAGTCACTAGAAAATCGCTACAATTTTAGCAGCTGAGCGCAGCGCCCTAAATCGCAGACGCTGTGACGATGACAGCGATGCCAAATGAGTTGTACAATTAGCCAAAAAAAGTTGGCTTAGAACAGCGAAAGTTGTATGCTCTTACAGCGAAATAAATAAATTAAATGTCATCAAAATAATTATCAAAAATAAGTAAATAAATAAAGTAACTTAATTTAAAGCCCTATCAAACGAGGTTCACTAAAAATAACTTAAATTTAACGACTGTAAAATTATAACAGTTTGTGGGCAGAGTATTTGCTCGTCGAAATGTTACATAACAGCGTGTGAAATGCGATCTGCTGTTATTGAGAGCGAGAGCAAAGGAGAGTGCATAAAGCAGCAGCAAATTGCAAGTGTCTGTAGGTAAAAGGTGGTGGGGGAAAGCTCTACATATGTGCTTCTCTGATTTCGTCAGCCCAATTGTAACGGTAATTAAAGCTTCATATTAGTGGTTGGAGAGTGAACAGCACAAGTGGTTGGGATGTTGAGACCTGTGATTAATGTGCATTGTCTTTCGCGAGCTGTATGGAGGCGTGGCACTGTTGGCCCACAAACTGCGAAGCGCCTACAAGTGGCAGGCACTTAATGCAAATTACAGACGAGTCGCGACGCAGAGTTTCCAGCAACAAGTGCGGTTTGTTGTCGCAAAAACAACAAACAACAAAAACTGCCGCTTGCCACATGCGCTTGGCTCATAAATAGACGGAGACGCAGAAGATGCTGTTGCCTTCCTCCACTCTTCTCCCCTACCCTACGCTCACCACTACCTGTTGCTCGTTGTAGTGGATTGTAAGCGGTTGCGCCTGTCAGCTCCATGTTTGGATTGTTGTTGTTTGCTTCATTTTTTTTGCGCATTGAATTGAATGAAAATGAAAACCAGGTTTACGGGTCGTCGTATGCAGTTGTTTTTTTTTGGGCTTGCGAAATTTTTGGCATTGTCTTTCGTTTTATTTTTTATCGGCACATTCCACAATTTGTGGCAATGTATTTGCCATTGTTGTCATATTAACACAGTTTGATGTCGCTGATAAGGACCGAACTGTTAAATGCATTTCAATATTTTAGCCGCCATTATGAGTTTAACAGCGCTAGAGCGCTTGTACGGTCACCCTGAAAAAAGCAAGCTTGATATCTCGCTTGCACCACAAAGCTCAGCCAACAAACGTAAACACAAAAGCAAAAGCAAAAACCAAAATATATAAATTTACTTTTTGTGTTTGCTTTGTGTAGTTTTGTAGTTGTGTGTTTTGTTTTTGTTCCGTCTCTCTTTTGTGTGAGAGAGTATGTGTGTGTGTGTGATGGTTGAACTTGGCAAGAACTTGCGGCGACTTGAGACTCGAACTGGTATTGAATTTTTTGTGTTATATCTCTTATTTGTTTTGTCTTAGCGTGTGTGTGTGTTTAAGGGGTTTTTTTTGGTGTTCGCTTTCGTCACAAACCGAAAAAACTCGTTTCCCGTGCGCGTCTCTAATGGGATTTACGATTTATGTTAGTTGTGCAGACATTCCAATTGGAAGACAGACCTCTGCAAAGACAACGCATTGATTGAGTGTTGAAGTGAGACATTGAGGAAACAACAAAAGCTTTTGATGTGTTGAACACCCTCGAAATCAATTAAAGGGCTCAACAGCAACTTAATTAAAATTTGTATGTAGCTAATTAAAGCGCCGCTCATTTCAAATGCCAATGAACGCTAGTTGTGTGCTGTGGTGCGCATGCCACAAAGAACATGCGCTGTTTAATCGACTGCAACTGAGCTTGCCTGTTACTTGCATCCGCCACTGGGCGCTGCATTTGTGGGTCGCACGACAAGCGCAGCGCCGACGCCAACGCCGCCGTCGCATACTTGTGGAGAAATGCAGCGCACAAGCAGAATCTTTTAAGAATCAGAACAAAATGCAGGCGCAATGCACAAGAATGCGAAACGGCGCGCGAGACTAAAAGACCAAGACACGCAGCAGCAGCAGCAAGAGTTGCAGGCGCAGCTGCGGACGCAGACGCAGACGGTTGCTTGCGCTATCGAAACGAAGTTGCAGTCGACGCTGGCGTTCATAGTGGCGTCGTCGAAGTCTGCCCAAACGACACATCGGCAGCGACTCGGCATGTCAGTTGCTTTGCAGTCGTTCGTGGAGACAGACGTTTCGCTTATTAGTGCGGCGTTCTCAACTCTCTTCTCCCTCACACTCGCGACCGTTTTTGTTGCTACTGAGAGCTGCGCGCGCGCTTAAAGTTCTTAATTGTGTCTATGTGTTTTATGTTGCCGTTATTTGTGTTCTTTGTGCAAGAAAAATCATATAAAAATTATGTGCAATAATCGAAGTAAACACAATTTTGCCAAATTATTTAAGGTGCGTTGTAGTGTAAAGTGAAACGAAAGTGGCTGGCAAAAGTGAAACGCCCACAAGCAACAACAAGAAATTAGCCAAGAATCTAGCCAAACCACTTAAGCCCACACATATAAATAGTTACAACAACAACAGCAGCAGCAACAGCATCATCTGCAAAAATTTCACCAAGAACAGGCTGCGCAGCCTGCCTGCCAAGCCTTCCAATTTGAGCGCCTTGAGCGTGTATGTGTTTGCATGTGTGTGGTGCTTTCGTGTATGCCTCTGAGAGTGTGTGTGTGATATTTTCTACATAGTTTGTGGATTATATATGGTAAATGTCTTCGACACACAGACGCACACACATCTGTGACTTGTCTTAATGGTAATTAAATGAAATGAGGCTTTTGCTTGTTATTTGTTGTTGTTTGCTTTTGCACTGTGCTTTAACTGTAAACTGCTTAGCTTTGACGTTTTTTTTTTGTTGTATTTCATCGGATGTTCTGTTTTGTTGTTGTTGGCCTCAGAACTGACCTCTGCCGCAGTCGCTGCGGCTGCGGCTGCCTTTGACCAATGGCTAATTGCTGGCAAGCAATGTTGGGCCTACAATTTTGCAGCTACTACGGATCATCTTACGGTTAAACGAGGCATATGCTACCGTTGCCTGTGTTATATTCTCAGTCGCGGAGCTTTGGCCAATGCTGCACGCTAATTATACGCCTCTGTGCTTTATGCGGTCTCTCCGCTTCCTCCCCCTTCGCATTAGTTTCTTGTACTCGCATTTGTTGCGGTTCTTTTCCAGCCTCTGTATGTGTGAATGTTGTTCCAGCACTTGGAATGCAGTTAATATGTATATGTGTGTATGTGTTCTAAGTAAATGTGCAGATTTTTATGCATAGCAGCAGCAACGAAAAAAGCTTCGTCAGTTTGTTTTGACTATTTTCGACAGTTCTGTATGTGTGTAGTAATAAATTACAGGTATGAGTAATTAGTAGCTGAGTTTGTGATAAAGTCAGCCCCAATGACTAACATGCTGCGCTTTTATCAGTGCAGATAAATTAAATGTAAATACAGTGAGACCTGCCAAATAACAGATAACTTCAGCTATTGCCCAATAATTTCAAAATCGATTATATTTTTTATGGCTAGTGTTATGAAATTTGATAGTAGAATATTATCCGTCATAGGCCAATAGATATATTACGTTTACACAGATGGGTCTTTAGTAATACCTGTCGAAAAGACAACAACACACGTTTCATTCAATATTGTAATAATTTTTTGTTTTACCCTTTTAACAACTGGTCTTATGTGTTCACTGTGATCTTTCATGGTTCCCTTATAGGCATGTCTTACTGTAAAAACTCAGTTTGATTTAACAGTCTGAACGACTGTGCATCAATTTAGCAAATTGAATTTGCCTTAAACTAGGCGAAAATGAAAATGCAAACAGAAGAGGCGACCAAAGAATAAAGAAGAGATGGCAAAGGAAAGCAAACGGTAAACATATAACCCAAACACAGACACACACACAATCAATACAAAGCACGCACTTTACAAATTCACACAAAGGAAGCTTTGGACAGACAGGCAGAGAGAGTAAGAGAAGGGGGAGGGAGGGAGACAGACAGACTGACAGCTGGACTCTTTATGTAAATAGGCACAAGCCCTCACCTAAGTGGGCTGCATTAAGAAAAACTATCGACCCAAGAGCCGTTACCTCTGCTCCCTCCCGTTTTATACCCTTTGCGGAGGGAATAATAAGTTTGTTTGAATAAATATAGCGATTAAAAGTAGTAGGCTTCATAGACACTTTAAAGTATGTATTCTTTTGATCAGAATCTATAGCGGAGTCTCAGAGTTGGTAAGATCTATAATTACCAAATTTTAGTCCATCTACCGCTACTATCACAGGGTATATGCCAGTTGGGCTAGCTTTCCCCTGTGCATATTTGTTTACGCTTGTTTAACACATACGTAACGCATACGCCACGTTGACCAGCCCCAATGTATGGCATTGACTGTGCAAGGGTGAATTTCCGCCACTTTTAAGGGTTGCCATTCGCTATAGTTCGACTTTATCGCGGGGACTTCCAGTTTCAGTTGGTCGAGAACTGTTTTGGGTGGTTGAATTCGAATTCAATTGGTTGTCGTTGCCTTGGAAACGCGACACAAACAAAAACAAATGCAGTTTGCAGGACAACAAATTGTTTTCAGTCAAAGGTCGCAGTACGAGAGTGAAAAGTCTATCGTAAAAATGCTATAAATTAATATAGTTTATAAAAATAAATAGTGCGGGCAATACAACTAAGTCACAAAGTTCATTTTAAGTAGGTCTTCAAACTGTGCACTTTATATACTTTAATTACTGTACTTTGCTTTACGAGCTAACAATTTGTTAGCGTCACAACAGGCAAGACAAAATCAAGAGTTCTATAATTTGCTGATTGATTGCTTTATTACTAAAAACATTTTATAAATGGACTTAATTATAATACAAAGATTTCATTAGCTTTTGAGTTATAATGAGATCATTTGGAGGATCTTCCGCTAGTTTTGGTTTCTAAGCTCTTCCGTAGTCTGTAGTCTAAATTTATTATCAGCTACTTTAGTTGACTCATTAACAGTGCTTCTTGAGCTCTTGTCTCACAACCTTAGTCGGAGACAGTTCATTAGTTGAACGTCAAAATAATCAGAGACACTAAAGAAGAAAAAAAAGGAAAAGTAAAACTTTCACATTTCTAATGGGTTTTTGTTGTTTTTGGCTTTTAAGAGCTTTGAATCTGGCTTCTTGCTATGCATAAATGGCAATAAATTTTCTTCTTTGATTTAATTTATAGAAATTTTAATACTAGTATTTCTGCTGTATCTTGGGGACTGTGAATAATTTTCATTTATCGTTTTGTCTTCCGCATTCACTTGTCTTATCGCTTTGTTGTTGCGTGTCTAATCGCCAGTTCTTCTTGGCCCATACACAGATATCACTCATTGGCCAGATATTGGATATTGGCGGCATTGCTTTTGTCACTTTCTCTGGCCCATCTTCTACTGCTCGAGCTTCCATCTTAATTTGTTAATGATAACTGTGAAAACCTCACTGGAAATATGACCAAGTTTATTACCTTTTCTTATGGTAAATGCGCATTCAGCTGTCTGGCATCTGTTTATGGACGGCATCCGAGTTTTTCTTTATCTCTGTTTTCTTTATGAATGATATGCATTTGCATTTACTCAAGAAACGTCACAGCTGCAGGTGCAGCATTGCATTCAAACAGTGAGAGTTACAATAAAGATGTCTAGCAAAGCTTTTGTGATCGTCTACATATATTAATACCCTGTAGAGGCGGTGGAGTAGGGTGTGTGCCGTAGAACACTGTAGAAAATCTTTGAGAAATCTTAACTTAAGTCAAACCCGATTAGAATTTAGTTTTAAAGTTGTCCTATCGGACCTGCTAGCAGCTCTCATACCATTTCTCTAACTAACACACCCCTAGGGTATTTCTACAGTCCATCATCTCTCTACAGTAGTCACATCAGTCAATAATTTTTATTCACATATTTCTATATCTTTATTTGTCGTGTATTGTTTACATTTTCCCTTTTTGGCTTCAGTTTGTGTTTGTTTTTTATATGCAAAGCATTCGTTTGCCTTTTTGTTGTTGACTTTATTTATGCTCGGTATTTTTCGTATTGGCCACGCCAAAAAAACACACACAGCGTGTTGTTAACCTGGCCAAACAACCAACAAGCAGTGGCCTTAGTTTCTCAGCTGCTAGACGCGTTTGATTCGTAGTATTTCTCAGTTGGCATTGATGACTTTTTAATCAAAAAGTGGCAGCAATAAAAATCAATTTCGCTTTAGGATTTATAAGCCAAATTCAATTTCTGCTCAATTTGCATGCTAATTTCTTGTGTTAATTAGAATTAAGTGGAGAATTCGAGTTCGTATTCGAATTCGAGTGGCTTTAAATAGATTCCCATGCGAATTGAGAGTTTAAATATTTATAGATCTCTCGTAATGCCTGGGAAGCATACAAATTGTGTTATAACTCCCGTTGTTGTTGCTTTAAATGCATTTTTACGCTCGTATTTTGGTGATAAACCCAATAAACATGTAATCGGAAGTATAAACATTGCACGAGTCGTTATCAATTATCACACACAATTTCTATAAACACAAAAATTGAACTCAAAACGCACTGAATTAAAGACGTTTGCGTAATCAACATTTTTAGCTTCTTATTTACATTGGTTGGGTGGTGTGTGTGTGTGTAGTGTGTGTGTCTAAATGTATCTGTGTTTGTCTTGCATTTAATATTTTGTTTAAATACCATTTGCAATGGCGTAAAATTTATTTTGTTATGCCAAAAGCGTTTCGTCGCAATTGCTAACAACAAAGCAGCAACAACAATGAGTGGCTAACAGAAAGAGGTCTAGCAGAGGAGTGGAGGGGTACACAGAAGACCCGGCTATAACAGCTGGCTCAAAACCCCATTTGGCGAAGAAATGTTCAACAATTTTTTATGCAATCGCTCATTATAATTGGCATTTGTGTGTGACAAAAACGTGAGCGGGTTGGTGAAAAGGGCGGAGAGAGACAGAGAGGGGTAGGCAGTGATAGGGGCAGGGGGTGTTTAAGCGGGGCTTCTCAACAACGTGTGCGGTGGCTAAGCAAAACATTTTATTATTACCTTTTTTCTTTTTAGCTGTGATAACATCAAAAAGAGTCAAAAAAGCATATCACGCATACGCAATGTTGCCCACACGACAAGTGTGCGTGTGTGCACATGTGTGTGTGTGTGTGTGTGGTAAGCCGCAGTTAAAGCTACTGAAATATGGCTTAAGTCAATTTCAGTTTGGAAATTGCGCATACGCCGTGGTTTTCTAGCAAATTCTGTGCAACTTTAAAAGTTATAAGAAAAAAACTTTAGTTAAACATTATTTAAACGAATTTAAAACTTTAAAATATTTAAATTATGGAGAAATCCAAGAAAAGTAGTAAATAAATTTATGTAAACCCATCGGCTCAACTTAATTCCAATATATTTATGTTACTGGAACATAAAAGACATTAAATTGGTCTAATTTAAATATTAGAAAATCAAAATAAATTTTAAGCGGTTTTAAAAAAGAGCAGTTACTTGTCTGGCCGTGTTAACTGTTTGAACTGCATTCCAATGTCACTGTCAAGTGCTTGGCATTCCTCAAAAGTGGCTTAAGCGGAGCTAAAGCTATCTGTAACCCAAATAAATCAGATTTGGCAATGACACTTGTCGCATTTTCCAGTGAAAATGCTGTCGTTAATCCCCAACTTGTTTGACTCGTTGCCATAGTTTATGATGGCCACGCCTTCAAGCAATGCCAGCAGCCCCTTTCGCCACTCCACTACCCACTGTCGACTTGATTTGCATATCTCAAAAAACGTTACCACTCAATTTAGTGTATTTATTGCTGTTGTTGCTGCTGCTGCTGCTGCTGAACGCATTTCATGCGCTTTCTCCTCCACATTCTCTGATTTTTTGTTTGTTTATTATTTCAGGTCTCGAGGCTTCAGCTGCCCATTGACTTGGCCATTGGCCGTTGTTGGCCATAATCACAAGCGTAATCTTGGCATTGCAGCGAACAGCGGACATGACCATGGCGAACTCAGTTGCAGCTTCCCGCTGCGATCTCAATGGAAATGTGGCAGCAACGACGGCAACGTCAACGCCAACGCCGACGTCGACGCCGCGTAAAGAAAAGACAATACTCGGTTGGCTGGTGAAAAGTGCAAGTGTGAGCGATAAAACAACAAACGATAACAGCGATAACAACGATAACAATAAACGAACTAACCACAACGATTGCAGTTGTGAAACGCGAGCATTTCGCGACTTTCGCGGCGTTCAAACATTGCGTCTGCTGTGGAGCAAACGCATAAGCAGCGCCAGCGAGGAACGACCTTCGCAAGGTCATCAACAACAACAACAGCAACACCATTCGGGGCCAGGACAAGGGCTGGGCACATTACGTAAGCTAAACAAATCCGTTAGTTGTTTGGTTAACGCGTTTAATAACGCGCGCGATTGGCCCAGCCTGACAAACGCGCCGGAAACGCGATCAAAACGCGCGGCGAGTTTACACAATTTACCCGAGACGTGCGTGACGTCACAGCTGCAACGCAGGGATAAGGATAATTTCTACAAATACAAAAACGCCGAACAAGCTAAAATGCAGAATAAATTAAGAAATTACAGCAACAACAATGGAGATGAGCCAGTTGGCAGTTTTCCCGCTGTGAAGGCGGGGAATGCAGCTGGCGAGCGTTTGCAGTGGCCAAAACGCACCGATGTCGTCAAGTGCAAAGCGGAGAGAGCTTGCTTATCGGACAACGAGAGCAGAGAGCAGGATGAGTATAATAGCAAAGAGAAAGAACTGGAGAGAGGGAACGGTAATGGGGGTTTGCTTATCAGCTCGCCAGTGAGCGCAGAGCGAACAGCAGCGGCAATTAGTCGGTGTGTTAGTCTCAGCGCGACAAGCGGCAGCAACGAATCGCTGCAAACGATAAATTCCATAAATTCCAGTACGACGACAGCGACTGTGACGTCACAGACGCGCTCGAGTTGTGGAACAAGTGGAACGCGTCGCAAATACAGTTTCAAAACGCATGCGGGCAAATCATTCCATCAACATCACACGCCTCGCCGCATGTCCAGTCACACGCACACGCTCGCACACTCCTACGCCCAATCAGGGGTAGAGGGAGCGTCTGGTGTTGCTGTCAACAGCGGTGGCAGTCTCGTGCGTCAACTCACCCAACAGTTCAATGAGATCATACAGAAAGACGCCAAGCTGCTGGAGCAGGTGAAGCGCAAAAATGGCGTCTGGTTGGCACGCGGCGCCCATGTCTACAAGATTGTGGAGAAGCCGCAACAGCAAGCGGTGCAGCAGCTGCATGAGGAGTCGCCGCCTCAGCTGCGCAGTTCAATGGTGCAGCGCAACATCAAGAAGTTCGAGAAGCTGGAGAAGCCTGCGGTGCCCTTGAAAACGGAGCAACTGCTGCGAAAGCATCATGAGCACATGAACAGTGGCAAAGCCAGCACACTCAGCTTGAGCAAGCAGATGAGAAGCAAGCGCAGATTGCAGCAGCAAATGCAGGAGAAGGATAGACATGGCAAGCTGCTGGAGCAGCCACAGGAGGAGGAGCAGCTGCTGGAGCGGTCAAAAGCGGAGGAGCAAAGGGCAGTGAGGCAAGTGGACGATCAGGCGCAGGATCAGCTGATGAAGCAGGAACAACAAAAGCTCACCGCAGCTGTGGATCGTGAGCTGGACAAAGGTGTGCCATCTGCTGTTGTTGACTATGCTATAAAACCAAAGCCACAAGCGTCACACACTGAATCAGCCCAAGAGATGAGTCAACTGCCGTGTGGTAGCGATAATAGTCTGGATGAGCTTGATGCAACGGAAGCAGAGCGACAGCAGCGACGTAAGCACAAGTATGCAACGATCTATGAGAAGTTGCGCTTTTTGCCATTTGCCAAAAGTGGCAAGAAATCGCCACAGAAAACCACCGCGGAAAAGGAGCAGAAGAAGGCAGAAAAACTGCAGTTACAACTGCCTGTAATGGAGCTGGAACCGGATGCGGAAATAGAGCCACTGCCCTCGCCTTGCGTCGAAGCAGATGCCAAAATACTCGCTGCCCTAGAAGTGCTCGATCAGAAGCTTAAGATACTCGCCGAACCGGGAGCAACAGTGGAAATGGCTGAAGCAACAGTTCCATCAGTTCCAGCCACTGGCTCCGAACTGCTGCTGGCGGCAAACGATGACTTTGAGCAGCGAATTCTGCCCAACAATTCGTTCATTTATCAAGCAGCCAACAAACAAATCTCCAACAATCAATTGCTGCTCAATCAGGCCGTCAATGTGACCCTGGTGAATGCCATCGAGGGCGAGCAAATGATCATGGAACAGAAGCAATTAGAACAGCAACAATCGCAGCCGAAAGTTCATTTGGAGTTGGAGTTGGACCGGGAAAAGGAGGTGGAAGTAGAGTCCATGTATGAGCCCATAACGCCCACAATGGAGACGAAGACTGAGCCACAGGCATCCAGCCTGTTTAAGATAACCAACAAGGTCAAGGTGACCGGATCGGAGGGCATCTACCAGACACTGGACGAGGCCACAACGCCTCAAAATCCAAATTGGCTCGAGGGCTACGAGTCCATTGCGGGCTCCTCTGAGGCGAACAACAAGTGCTCCAGCTACAATAACAACGATGACTATGAAGCCTTTGCCACGCCTATCAATGCTGAAGAGCCTGTTACGCCCATTCTAAACAGCACAGGCACACTGGGGCGCAATACACGAGATGAGCTGCCGGAGCTGCCCAAACCAAAGCGGGTTCTACCCAAATCCCCAGTCATACTGCGTCCTGCTCCCACTAAGCCAAAGAGATCACCTGCCGAGGACGAGGAGGATGAGGAGGAGAACATTTATGACACCATCAAGGGTTGCTACGAGTCCATGTCGACAACGAAGCTTAGGAAGCACTCGGATGACATTTCCCTGAGCTCCAATTGCTATGAATCCATTTCCAACTATCGCAAGAGCAAGGCCACAACAACAACTACAGGAGTAGCTCCAAGTGGAACTGGTAGAGGTGCAGTGGGTGGTGGCGTGCTGCTCTCGAGCAGCGGCTCCTCGCTGACCATCTCCTCGGATCACAGGACCAACAGTCTGTACGAATCCTCGCTAGCTGCCGGGGTGATATATGGCAGCGCCAGTGTCGGTTGTCGTTCCTCTCTCACCAGCAGCAGTGCGGGCAGTGGGAGTGGCAGTGGGCGGGACAGAAATAGGGACAGGAGCAAGCACAGTGATAAACGCTCCTCGATCGCGGGTTCCAGTGATAACAGCGATGCCTGGGTGGACATATCCGATGGAGAAGCCGCCCTGAACGCCACCAACGAGTCGCAGTTTATTGTGTAAGTAGAAACCACAGCAAAGCAGAGGTATAAGGGGGAAAGGGTGACAGTTTCCAGTAGGAGGGAAGCTACACTGGCAAAAATGTAGAACCAAAGAAGAAAGTTCTTGATAAATTCTAGGTAAACTATATTTGTTAAAGTTTTATCTGATTTTAGAGTGCTTAAAGTATTTCATTCTTAAAACCTTTAGAACCTACTATCACTTTTCTACCAGTGTAGACCTCAGAGATAAAAATTCTGCGTAGATTGCAGATAAGTTTGTTTGGGGTTCCTCCTTATCTTATCTGTTTGTTTCCAACTTTTACTGCGCCCTGTCATCCACATATATGTATAAATTCAATTTGTTGACGCCAATCGCTGCAGTCGCCAAAGGGAGGGCGGATTGGGGGAGTGGCAATAACGAGGGTTGCAACATGCAAAAAGAAATACCTGAAATGCCGTAGATACTCGTGTTATATAGAAAGCGGGTCAAGGCAAGATTTACGAGTAACGATTCCAAAACACGTCAAAGTAAAAGAAGAAGTGGAGGAAGAGGCAGAAGAGAAAGAAAGAAGTGTTAAACTCTTGCATTTTATTTGGTTTATCGGGTAAATGATTAAAATGATTATTTACTGATATTGAGGTTGATTCCACAATTTATTTGAGCACTGAGTACAATCAGATTTCTCCTCATTTTGTGCTTTCGAGCAAGAAAATTGAAAATATTAAACAGTGATTGCAATTTGTATTGTCTACTTGATAAGATCAGCGTATCAGCAGTCAGATTGGCAATCACTATGTATAGACAGTTCTATATATATAATGTGTTTATAACAGTCTATAAATGCGTACATATATTTCAAGACCTTAATCTAATTGTTATGTACTTTGCGCTCAGGAAGCGTATTTCCGATAAACTCACATTAGCTTCTGAGAAATACTATATAATATCATTTCAGTTTATTGCAAGTAAATTTGCTTTACTGTTAGGAGTAGTGTCACAAAAGATTTGGGTCTAACATCGGTAAAAAGAACAACTATCGGAAAGCAGATTGAAACTGTTGTATTTTTCAGAATCATTTTTACCGATTAAAATTTGTTTTAAAATTGAGTTAAATACGAGCCTATAAATATTATATTCTAGTTATTTTTATGTAATAAAGAAACGCTGACTAAATAATTAAAATAACTGGAATGTAATAATAATAAACTCCTATATAAAAAATAAATAAAAATCAATTATCAAGCTTTAGTCACTAAACTACATATTTACCACCATTTGTAATTATTAAATTTCAGTCATTTAATACTAATAACAGTTTCAAACAGCCTCGCAATTCTGGCCACAATTAGTTTCAGTTAGATCACAATTAACAGCTTCTTGTGACAATGATTGTGCAGTAATTGTGGTAATAAACTGACACATTTTTCCAACAATTAACAGCGATACTTCCTAAAGTTCCCACCCTACCAATAGTAGTGACATGAAATTGTTAATAATGAGTTTTCCGAGTTTAAAGTGACAAAAGTGATTACACAATTGCACAATGCACATTAATTAGCTCGTTGACCCACAATTGCCATCTGTGTTATCGGCCGATAAGAGACAACCGAGTCCCGCCCTTTTTTTGTGCCCCATACACAATCGGATCGTAATACCTGATAGAACTTCAAGAGAAAACCGACTGAACAAAACAGTTAGAATCGAGACTTTCAGGCCTAAAGACGCTAGAAATTAATAGCTTGTAGTATGAAGTATATACTTATTAAAAACCCTTTTTAATCAGATTTGATATTATTTTTTGTTAATTGCCATTACAGTGTACGGGAAAGATTCAAGCAACATCGCGTGCGTAGTCCCGATTGGTCCAAACGCATCAGAGACAAAAGACTGCAACAAAACAAGGCGAAGAGCTGCATCGAAGGTAAGTTACGAATGCATATCTAAACCTATCCCATAAGACTACGTGTGTTATACAATTTGTGGCCAAATCGAAACCGCAAAGAGTGTTCAAAAGATAAACAGACAAAGTCATAGATTTTCCCAGCCAAATTCTTGTGGGTTCCATAAAAGAATACGCGAATTTGTTTAGACAATGTGTGTTCGTTATTTACTCAGCTTGTCTTTGTTGCTCCATATCAATAGATTAGCTAAATATTTGCTCATTATAATTCTCTTAATCATCTGCACACAACAGTTTCCTATGTGCTGCACAAGCTTTAAAGCTGTTGCGCAGCTAAGCTTTCAAGTCAAGATTACGGTTGTCTTGGCTACTTGTAACTCTTTTCGGTTTGTGCACTGGCTAAACTTACGTTCCACTTGTCTTCCACACTAATGCTTACTCATTCATACAAACTTGACACATTAATTACGTTAATTACAGTGAATTTTGAGTGGCCCATAAGCATTTGATAAATATGCACAACTCCATGTCGACTTAAAAAAGTTTTGGCTTCAGGCGCTTAAGGCAAATGAAATGAAATGTCAAAAGTAAACAATTAAAAAATGAAATGACATTAAATAAAAATTAACAAGACAATTTATTACAAAAAAAAACCAGCACTTCCCCTTCACTATGCACCAATGCAAATTAGACTAGCGACAGTAACAATTCCCACACATACCAAATGAGTAAGCGTTATGCGCACATTTTATATTTAGCATAACACAGAAAAAATGCATTTGGCGCCTGCCTCCTCTGACACTGCAACTCCGACTGCATAGCGACAGGTTCCACAAAAGGCCATAACAAGTTGAGAGCGAGTAAGCGCGCGCGCTCGCATAAACAATGGCCATAAACTGGACCCAGATGCTTGTGTTGTTGTTGGTGTGCAATTTTAATTCCATGGCTTCCATGCAGTAACAACAACAACAATAACAACTATCACTGCTCAGTCACACTCGTTTCGTTCAGTCGCTCTCCCACTGTCTCTCTCTCTTCGCCTCTCAGTTTTAAGCTGCCTGCACAGTTGTCTACAGTCTCTGCGCGTCAGTGCTAACGTGCGGTTCGTCTCTCGGACGCTGCCTGTCGAAAAGTCTTCCCGTCGCCCAAATCGCAATTTTCGTTTATTTAATGTGTGAAAAATTATTGTAAATCAACTTTAGCCATATCTTTGTAATTATTATCTGCGCTTATTTGGTTGTGCTGCTCGGACGTGCTGTGAAAAGTGAAAAAAAGAAAAGCATAACGTAAACGAAAAACAAAGTGCATGCGGTGCATGCAAAATTAGCAAACGACCCCATAAAGTGTTAGCGTCGACGTCGACTGCGAGAAGAGCAGCACAGCGCAGCGCAGCTAGTTTTCAATTATTGCATGCTTTTACATGTTTCTTGTTGTTGTTATTGTTGTATTTGTGTATGTAAAGGCAGCGAGACGTCACGAGCTTTAAACTGAAACCGAAATTAAAATTGAAACCGAAGCCGCCATTTGTGCCCTACGCCCGCCGCAAGCGAGCGACAACTCGCAGCTTTATATTTCACTGTTACAGTTGTAGTAGTATTAGTAACAGTTGTTATTGTTGTTGCTGCTGCTGTGAATGATGACGAAATGGTTAAGCGAAAACCAGTCTAGAAATATAGTATATGGCGTTCAAAGCGCACAACCTTGAAGAAGTTAAAAAGTTAAAAACAGAAAACCAAAAAAAAAACACAGCTTAAGGAACTCGAAAATTCGAAAAGTCAAACAGCAAAAATATAATGCAATGACTTCGCATAAATAAAATAAGAGAAATAATAACAATAGTAAATAATAGTTGATAGTTAACAGTGTATTAGGCAATTTAAAACGCGAAATTACCAAATCAAAAAGTAATCATGTGCAATAAGTGTTGCAGTGCATCCAAAAGAGGAGTCTACAAAATATAATCCCATAAAAAAATCCATAGAGGAAGCAACAACAACTAACAAAACCTGTGCAAAACGGCTGCATGAAAGTTCACCGAACGTTGGCAGCGACGCGACGCAAAGCAGCGCGGCGACGCTCAACTGCAGCAGAAACTAACTGTAAAATGTTAAACTACAATTGTTTAGTTTTGAAATAGTTTGAAAATCGTCTCTGGGCGCAGTGAGTGAAAAAACTCGGCGCTAAATTCTTTTTTTTTAGTTCAACTTTTACCCAACGGCCTTAAAGCGTTCGCTTTTCCTCATTCCACTCTGTTTTTTTTTGACGGGCACGCGAGCTAAAAGCAAAAAAGCGAAAGTGTCAATAATGAAAAAAAAAAAACTACACAAATTCCCAATGGGGCACGACACGCAATTGCGGAAAGCCGCAACGAAAATTGATGGCTCCAAATGGGAAAATCAAGCAAAACAACTTTTGAACTCAAGTGACTGATTAATCCAAGTGGTTTTCTATCAGCAGCAGAAGCAGCATTGACTTGAGCGTCAGACAATGACATCGTTTGCCACTTAATACGTTTAACCTCAAATGCGTCAATCGATCAATCAATTGAATGCTGAACGAACGATTCAGCTGCATTGCATTGGAACTGAATGGAAGCATCGCAGCGAAGCACAAAGAGAGCATAGACCAGGATAGAGACTGAGGGTGGGCACAACAAAGAGAGGGAAGAGTGAGAGAGAGAGAATGATCTTGGGGATAAGTGAACGCTCGCTTTGTATTTTGTTTGCACTTTGCCAAGGCTGCAATTTCTTGTAATGAAAAACATATACAAAAACAATAACAAAGCATCAACCCTATAATTTATTATTGACTGTGTGGATTTTATTCTCTTTCTGTTTCTTGTCAGCAGCGTATCTCCGGGCACTGTCTGCTGTCTTCTGTCTACAGTCCACAGTCTAGTCTATACTTTGTCTTTGTTTATGTGTGCGGTAAATGCGGTGCGTGGCCCACACGAAAGCTCAATAAATAATTGGCTGAAAGAGGCCTAAACAATAGAGTCAAAATGAAATAATGTCGAGCATAATTTCCGCATGTGGCAAGACACTGAGAAAAATTGTGTGTTGCACAAAGAAATTATAGAAATTTTAACTAAATTTCAAATTCGACTTCAAATCAAATATAAATTATATAAAATGCGACAACAAATTTATTTGACATTGATAATAAACTTTCAAAACAAGTTTTTTGTTTAATCAAATGAATACGAGTTTATACAGCTGAAAAGTTAATAACAAAAAAGTTGTAATGTCAAAGTTTATTTCCTTTTAGCGCTGTGCAAAAACATGCGTCAGAATTTTATAAAAAGAATTTGGTAAAACTTTTGCTGATTATTACTTAATGTGGGCATAAAAGCGGAAAAACTGCCTGCAAAACCACAAATACAAAAAAACCCAGCATCCCACGCGCAACAAGTGTCGCTTTGGTCAAGCGACAAGCCACAAAAGTATCTTGTTACACATAAACACACACACGCACTCACACTAAAGCACTTACTCTCTTTGTACCCCACGCTCTCTCTCTTTCTCGCTAACATTCTTTTCGATGAGATAGTTAGCATCCACTTCGTGGATCGCAAGCGCCAAGCACTGGACCATATGTAACTCTGTTTTATTATCATGCAGTGAACCGGTTCGCTTCGCTGCGTAAACGTAATGTGTGTGTAAGCTTGTTTGTATGTGTGTGTGTGTGCTCTGGTTTTATCTAGTCATTCGCTCTTTTTGGGCGCCTTTCGTGTTAATCAGAGACACACAAATGTACCTGCTGTTTTCTAGTCATGTATTTTGTTGTTGTTGCTCTGCATTGAAGCGTGATTTCATTATTATTTTGTGCTATTTTGCATGCCGAAATCTGCTGATCAAAATCGCGCATACGCCGAGTTGTTCAAACACAGCAGAGCTAAAAGTTTACTGAGTTTACGAACAGCAAAAATATTGTGACATTTTAAAAGTTTGCTTAATTAGCGTGCCAAACGAGGGTCGCCTATAAAATGATAAAAATAAAAATTTTACTTATTTGAAATTATGCAAATTATGTAATTGCGAAACATCCTAAACTCATTTCATGCTATGTTGTTTTCAAGAAAGATTGAGAATCGAGTAGCAGAGTTTTAGAACACTGAAAGTAAAACGTTGTTAACGATGCTACAATCGAAATACTTTAAAAGAAGTAAAATAAAATATACAAACACTACAGAAACTGTTAGTAAATTAAGTTTGTGGTTGTTGACACTTAAAATTTCTTGCGAATTCAGTTTTAATTATTGCGGTTTTGGAATTCAAGAGCAGCCCTCGCCTTTAATGTGCCTTTCTTAATGGTCATAACAAAAATGCAGCAACTTGTTATGCGCAGACAGTTTTTAATTGCTTTCAATTAAAAACGCAGTTGCTGCTTTCATGCAAATGGAGTTCAAGAGTTTAACAGCAACAAAAACAACAACAACAATAACAACAACTTTAATTTAAAGTCAATTGTTAGTTTTGGATTTCTGTGTGCAGTCGATAGGAGAGCATCCAATGTTTAGTGCGTGAAATGTGCCACGATGGCCAACAACCAAAATGCAAATCGTAGTCAACACCGCCGTGCTCCCGCTCCCCCGACCGCCTTTAGTCCCACTGCGCAGCTGGTCACACTGCCACGCAAGCGGCGTCCTCGTGCCGTGGGCGAGGTGAGTGTCTCGGGTCCATTGAGTAGCGTCTATTTAAACGCCGAAATCGAGTCGAATTCTCCGCAAACCCAAAGCGAATTGGAGCCAATTTATCAAAATGAAGCAGCTGCCACAATCAACCAGCGTAGCTGCCACAAGGAGCAGCTGCATCAGCGGCGTCTGCAGACGCATTACAGCACGCTAAGAGTCTCCCACTGCGATGCTGGTGATGCCAATAAAGTGGTGATGGTAGTGAGCACCTTTGTAGGTTCGTTTATTGGCTGTGAGGCAGAGTCTTTTAAGGTTGATTATACCCATTACCAACTTAAAACTAACTGATTTTCCTTTCGCTCTCACTCCCTAGATGATTCAGATCACTACTATGAAACACTGTCGCCGCTGGGCAACAAACGGCACTCGACGCAGTTGCTGCCGGGACAGCATCACAAGAGGAATCTGGACTTGCCACGTGCCTCACAGCGACGCAGCAAGCAGCACTCGGCGTCGGCACATGCGTTGGGGCAACACGTGATTCACTCGGATGATTACGACTCCTTTGAGACAGACAGCGATGAGCACACGGAGCAGGAACAGCGTTTGCAGCACGTAAGTGAAATAGCGCAGTAGGACAGAAGGCGATTGCTTTAGTCTGTCAGAACAGTGCAAGGCGATGCCAAGTTCCATTCGACTGGATCATGTAGGGTCTAACGCTACTCGTCACTAATTTCCTTCCTCTCCCTTCACAGCACAATGACAGCGGAGTGGACATGCGAAATCATCGTTTGCCGGAACCTCCAACGCCACAGAATCAAGTGTACGCCATCGTGCGAAAGTTCAAAGATTTCATCTCCAACAAAAAGTCACCGAAGAGCAGTCAGCAGAAGCTCTACGAGAATACGCAGCAGGCGGGAAACAACGGGGGAACACAGTTCTACGTGGAGTGTAGGAAGCAGGAGATTTACGAGAACGCTCGCTCTCTGAGTAGCTCGGAGAAACATCTGAATCTAAGTCCAGGTCAGCCGGAACAGGCATCCACAGCAAGTCTACTGCGTCCCAAGCAGAAGAATGGCAAGAGTCTGCGTTCCAGGCTGCGAAAGAGTCTTGTGGGCTCCTCCTTTGATACCAAACAGTTGTCCACGCTGACACCCACTCGGAGTACCTTCTACATTGAGGATCCGCCGGCACAGCTGGAGCAGCAGCAGCTGCAGGAGCAGGAACTCGACTCGGGCTTCTCGGAGAAGGCTTCGTCGGGTGACATTCCCACCCCGCTGCCTACGGCCGAACATCAAAAATTCTCTACGGTCGCACGGAAAGCAAAGAAGGAGGCGAAGATCACAAGACGTCGTGCCACCATCGGAGTGCGTCCCCACGAGCCACCACCGCCTCCGCCACCTCCTGCACAGCTTCCCGCCGAGCAGCGCAACAGCGTGAACAACCAATCCACGCTCGATGGGGCTGCTCCACCCACTTCCTGGTACGCCGAGTGTGGTGTTTTCAAGCAAACGCCTAACGGCGAACTAGCTACGCCCACGCCAAGTGCCAACGGCGGCAGCAGTTCGTGGTACGCCGAGTCCGGACTATATCAGACCAGTGGCAACTCTGTGGCCAGTTCCAGCGGCAGCTCTGGCGTCTCCACAGGCAACGAGGCGGGACTCGGTGATGATCTTCAGCCGCACAGTTTGTTCTCCAACGAGCCACTCTATCAGGTCTACAGCGCTGCCAAATTGGAGGTAAATCAATCGTTTTGTAGTTTAAAGCCTTTTCTAAAACTCTTTTCTACTTGCAGTCCATCACACGTGATCTGGAGGCGCAGGAGAACTCAACGGATGGTTACGAGGAGATTGGACTGCACGCCCACTCTAAGACAGAGGCCACGCCCCCCTTGAAGGCGCGTCCGACTGCCCTGCAGCTCGTGGAACCCAAAAATGGACCATCCCGTACGCTGTGGAGCGAGATTCCCGAGGTCATTCACTCCTGCATACTGCGTAAGTGGAAACCAAATGATAGTGAAAGTAGTAAACTTATGTAATCCCAATCCTAATCCCTTTTAGCTACGCTGACACCGCGGGAACGGGGACTGCAGGAGGCCAAGTTCGAGATAATGACATCGGAGGCGAGTTACCTGAAGTCACTGAATCTGTTGCGTCGCCACTTCATGAACAACCCGGCTTTCTGCGACAACACCGTGTTGAGTGCCCGGGATCGTAAGGCGCTCTTCTCGTATATTGTACCAGTGCACGAGTGTTCCGAGCGTTTGCTAACGGAGCTGGAGTGCTGCTGGCAGAACAACATCATGTTGTTGGGATTGAGTCGCTGCATCTATGAGATTGCCGAGCGGCATTTCCAAGTGTACATCACCTTCTGCGAGCATCAGGGCAGAATGGATCGCACGCTGCGTCGCCTCAAAGAGGCCAAGAATGGTGCATTCCAGCAGCATCTGGACAAGCTGGAGGCCAATCCCAGTTGTTGTGGTTTGAATCTGCACTCATTTCTCATGCTGCCCATGCAGAGAATCACCCGTTTGCCGCTTCTCATCGATGCGGTGTTCAGCAAGGAGTCACCGCATAACTCGGATGAATACGAGAGCTGGAAACTGACACTAGCGCTCGTACAGAAGATCGTCTCGCAGTGCAATGAAGCAGCGAATCGCTGGGAGCAGGCCTATGAACTGGAACGCATATCCAAGCAGCTGGAATTCCCTGCCCACATACGTGCGCTAGCCATAGCACCCGTGGGCGTGCCAAAACAGGGTGCAAAGCCCCGTTATCTGGTCAAGCGAGGGGAACTCACCCATCTCGTGTGGCGTGGCGATGATGCCAAGCTCACGTTTGGCAAGCGATTCACCAAATCTAGTATCTACGCCTTCCTCTTCTCCGATCTGCTGGTGCTCTGCAAGCGCCGTGGCGAATCCACTTTTACGGTATTCGATTACTGTCCACGAAGCATGTTGACTCTGGCTTCGGGTGACTCATTGCCACAGCTGCCTACCAAAGACCTCAAGGATCCAACCAGTAAAAATCTCATGCTGGTCACGATGCTGGAAAATTACGAGCACAAGACAATTGAACTTGTGAGTGGATCTGGGAGTTACCTTAATGAAACTATGTTAACTAGAGTTTATTTTCCTTAGGTGTTGTCGTGTCCATCGGTATCGGATCAGCAGCGCTGGCTAGAGGCCATGCGACCACCGGAGGCAGAAACTCCTGGCGAGAAATTGTACGAATCCTGGGACTGTCCGCAGGTTATAGCCAAGCACAGCTACGAATCTGATGAGCCAGATGTGCTACAGCTGGAGCTAGGCGACGTTGTCAACGTATCACGCAAACTGCCAGACGGTAAGTGAATGCCCTAGCTCCTCTCTGTTCCTAGTTAATCCTTTTTTCCCCCTACTCCTCAGGTTGGTACCAGGGCGAGCGTATCAGGGACGGAGCCGTCGGCTGGTTCCCCGGCAGCTACACCGAGGAGCTGAATTCGTCCCACGTTCGTGCTCGCAATCTTAAGCAGCGCTATCGCCTGCTCACCTTCACAGCGACCTACCTGGAGGCGCAGAAGGGCAAATGATTGAGTGCCAAGTACAGTCTCAGCAGCCATCTCCAATCGTCTCCGAGTATTCAATTATTGTAGTCCATTCAAAGAGAATTAAACTCTATATACATACATATATATAATAATTAGGAAATGTGATAATTAATTAATTATTTGTTTAAATTTAAAACAAAGAAAGTAAACATCAAAAATTGGGAGAATCCTTTTGCTGCCTGTTTAATTTATATGCATTAGTTATAAACGATTCAAATGTATCCATATCAGTCGCAATATAAACAAATATTCATGTTAGCAGAATATGTTACTTATAGTATAATACTATATATCATAGATAACTGTATAAAAATAAATGTTTAATAACAAAACTCAATAAAAATGTATATCAAAAATGGAACTTTTTTCTTTATTGTCCAAATTAGAGCATAGGATGGAAGTAAAGGAATTAATATTTTAAATCAAAATTATTTTCGTTTAAAGGAAAAAGGAATAAACTTTGGGCCGAAAAAAATTGAGTCAAAAAATCGTTTGGTATTTGGCGAAAAACACAAAATCCTTAAAAACACAAAAACTAGCAGGACGAGTTGCATGTCTTTTGGCTCATCGATGCTCCTTGACAAAAGCCATTATTTAAGATAATTCACGTCAGGATCCTTTAAAGGACCTTCGAGTTATGGATACAATTCTGTTTTTAAAATTGACATTTTATTTGGGTTCCTGTAAGGACTTTCGTCCTTTTTCTTTCGTCAACGAATATGGATTGACTACGACTAACTACGCACCAAAGGACATTCGTCTAGTCCTTGAAACGGCAGAGTTTACGTGTCATTACAGCATTTTGGCCATTTTTACAAGGCCTCCCCCTATAATATTTTCTTTAATTTTTAGACGAAAATAAGCAAACCTATTAATGCAAATCGATAGAACTGATTTCTGGGATTATAAAAAGACGTGTAATTTTGTCAGGATGCAGTCGCAAGGACGAAAAAAATAAAAAACAAAATGAAAACAAATTACAATATCGCCTAAAAGTAGGCAATCGGTTTTCTCCGATAAACGACTTGCAGTCGGAGCCCATTTATATTCTGCAGCCGAAAAGTATGCAGCACTATTAATGTAAGAAAGTCGTACAATAATAACCGACTGTTGAATTCAAACCATAAAAAAATATACAATTTTACTGACTTATGTTTTAGTTGTTATGTTTATGTTTATCTTTTTTTTTTCAAAAATACGTATACAAATCCATTGCTTATGTACTTATTGCTATATACATAATATTTATGTATGTACTAGTTAATCGTAATAATTAGTTCTCGAATGTTAACAATTAATTAGCAGCGCTCTCATCTCCTGCTCCCAAAATTATGTGTCTGACTTACTTTTAAGTATTAAATCGATTATTAGATTATTGCTGTCATAAATTATTAAATCTAATTGAAACACTAGAGGAAAGGAGCATGGTAGTATTATCAATTATCAAAATTTTGATAGCGAATATACTTGGAGTGCTGCTAAGTCATGTCCACTGTGCACTGTCCACTTGTCTACTGTGTCCACACGCAATCAGGCTAACTAAAATCTAAATCAAATAATTTACAATACTTCTTCATGTGACTGACGATCTAAGTGGTCTACACTAAATTATAAGCAAATTTATAATAATCATAATTATATTAAATGTAAGTGTGGATAAGTGAATAAATGAAATGTGTCTGAGTGTGAGTGTGTGTGTGTGTGTATGTGCGACATTTAAATACTAAAGTGAGTGTTGTTTTTATCTACTTTAGCTGCCGACTGCCTTAACTTACACTAAGCTGATTCATATTAACTATATATATCACAAAAAAATCAGTGAAATGAAAAATTCGCTGGAGTATTTGCTTGTTTTTGGATGAAGTTTGATGAGATGATGATTTTGATGTTGAGAAATAAGTGTTACGATGCTTTTGGCAATGATCCTGTTTTGGTCCTGTTTTCAGCTTGATTCCCACGACGTCTGTCATCTAAAGCTAATGCCGCACTTCCGGCTGATCTTCGGCGTGTGTATATAGGCAACGGAAAGCAGCAGCGGTACATCGTTTTCCGACAGCTGCAACGGCGTTGTGATGTCACTCAGGCGACATGGATCTGTTTCCAGCAAAAAGGCAGCCAAGGTTTCCGACTGCAAGTAGATCTCCTGCAGTTTCGACTCCAAGAAGGACAGGCACTGCAAAGAGGGCAAGATGTGTTAGGAATTGCTTTCAGTTTGGAGCTGATGGAGCTTACCTCATAAGCGGGTATGCCACCCACGTGCATGGCCTGTACTGTTTCCAGCATACTAGAGACCAGCTGGGACATGCCCACCGGTGAGCTTTGTCCACCGGCGTAGGGAAACTGCTGCAGCTGCGATGAGATTAGCCGTACATCCCACTTGTCCATGTCGGCCACGATGGCTATATTCTCCGACGGCTGTGAGATTAGCGAGGCGGAACGTGCGGCCAGCGCCAGATCCTCGCGTAGATTCATTTCCCACTTCTTGGGCGGTGCACAGGTGCCCTGAGGAGAAAGGAAAATAAAGTTAAAGTGTGCTCTGATCAGTAATTGGTTGGGTTTGACTTACCTGCAATACCATATCGGACACGTAGTGATCGCTAACGCTAAGCAGGAGAGACGGAATGAAGCCAGCTCGCAGCTTATCCCCAGGAGGTTCATCTTCCTGTGGCAGCTCCTTAATGCCCGGCACTGGTAGCTTCAGCAGCTGCTGTGTCTCGTTCACTGCCGCTGCACACTTCGCAGCCACCGAGGAGACCGAGCTGCGCTGGGAGGGCAGTCGCTTTGGCTGCTGCCGCCTGGTGTAGCTGGGCGTGGCCAGCGGCTCCGGCATTGACTTGAGTGTGTCTATGGAGGCGGCTGAGTTTACAGGCTGCAACATGCTCGAGTTGCTGCTGTTGTTGTTGCTGCTGCTGTTGTGCTGGCTGCTCTGATTGTTCTCGCTGTAGCAATGCACCTCATCCGTTTCGAACTCCAATTCGGTGGCGTTCGAAGGCGTCTGATAAGTGCCAACTCCACCGCCCACACCTCCACCCAGGCCTCCTCCGCTGTTGCAGATCACACAACGATCGCTGGTCACAGTTCCCGCTGTGCCCGTTCCCACAGTTCCCGCTGCTCCTATGGAGCTGCTGCTGGCTGCCAGTTCCGCTTGCTGCTGCTGTAAGGTCACAGTGCTGTCGCTGGGCTTAAGCGTCTCGTTGGCCTCCAGCTTGCTGGCCTTGTCCATCAGCAGATCGTAGTTGGACATGTGCAGATTCTTGCTCTTCATGTAGTTGGTGGCAATCTGTGGATACTGCTCAAAGTTGAACTTCATGCCCGAATGCTTCTTGGCATCGTGGGAGCGCTGATGCAGAGCACACAGCAGTGCTGGCTTCGCATCTGTGCCAGCTACCACTCCATCCCCCTCTGTAGTCTCCGCGGAATCGGTGAGATCCTCTTGACTCTTCTTGAGATTAATCAGTGGCTCATTGTCTCCCAGCACAAACACCACTCCATTTCCGTTGTCAGTGGATGTGGTCGAGGTGGTGTTGGTGGTTGTTTGCCTGCAGATTCCGTGCTCCCGTTCGATGAAATTCTTGCACTGATCAAAGTGAATGTGCTCCTCGAGACTGACGTTCTCCTTGATGGGCTCAATGCCCCAATTCATGCGTCCGCTCTTGCCCATGCTATTCTGTGTGATCAGATCAGAGAGCGACAAATGGGAGACACGACGTTCAGGAACATAGGAGGAGTCCTCCTTGCCACTGCCATCACTCTCCACAGAGTAACTGCTGCAGCGACGCTCCAACTTGCGATTGATTATCTTAATGCCCTTCTGCAGCTTGGCCAGATCATCCAGACTCAATCCTTCCTTGACCCCACCACTGGGCACAATGTTCCAGAAGAAATTCTTCTTGGCTTTGGTTTCATCTGTTTTGGTCTCATCGAACTCGAGGGCTTCGATAGCACCGTCATCGATGCTGCCACCGGTGCCCACAGTGCTGGCATTTGACTCCTCCTCCATGTGTAGCTCCACGTTCTCCGGAGTCGTCACCGTCAGACGTATCTTGCGATCCTTTCCAGTGCGAAAAAACTGCTGTGCCTGCTTGGCCAGCAGTGACTTCTTCTCTATCCCCGTGTCCATCAGATAGTTACCAATCCTCAGCTCCTGCTGCACAAAGTGCGAGTCCCGAAAGGCCAACACAGTGGGAATTTCATTCTTCTTGAGTGTCACCACGCCCACAAACTGTGTGTCATCGTCCTCTTCCTGCTGCTGCAGCAGCTGCTGTTGATGGAGCAGCTGATCCTCCCGATCCATTTGCTGTTTCAGCTCATCATCTACATCGTCCACAATGGAATTTAAATTCTGTTTGCAGGTTGTGGTGCGTGTCAAACCCAAGCCACCACTTCCTCCTCCTCCTCCTCCTGTTCCTACGACTACTCCTGCTCTTCTCCTCATTGTGGGTGGACTCTTGTGACGCTCCTGCCCACTCTGACTGCTCTGGCTGACCACCAGCTCGTTGATCAACTGCTTGTTGAAATCCTCCCGTTTGGCCGTTCTCCTCACCTCGCTGCACCTTATGAAATAGGTGAGCACATTGAGCAGCTTTTCCACCCACATCTTCTCGGTGCCATAGATAATGGTCCTTGCCAGCTTTGGTGGCATTCCAATGGCTCCATACAAATCGCCCAGCTGTGCCCAGAGCGCATTGTAGGGATGCTTTTGGGAGACCTGCTGCAGCTTCGCACGACGCTCAATGGCTGCAGAGGAGGCCGAGGCAGTGCATCCACGAGAGCTGGAACTATTGAAGGCCGAGACGGTGGCCACCCAGCCCAGATGATAGGTGAGTATGCCTGTCAACATGGTGCTAATGAAGCTACAATAATGGAAAATAAAGATTAGTTTGGATTTGGGGAAGTTTCTTAGGATCAGGTCAAGACTTACAAGTTGGAGTCCTTGGTGTCGGCGAAGCTGAGCAGATCGCACAGCTCCTTGATGAATCTTTCGGCCACTGTCTTGGAGTACTTGCTGCCACTGGTGGTGATGCTCAGCCAGACAGGTGTCTTGATCCTGGGCGCCGTGAAGAGATCACTGAACCACTGCTGTGTATCCTGCCAAGCCTGGAACATGATCGGCAGGAAGTTCTTGTGGTTGATGTACGCATGCTCCGTGCTCGCCCGCAGTCGACTTAGCATGGACTCCAGCAGAGCAATGTGTTCACTGCAGAACAGCTCCATTTCCTCCTCAAAGGATTCGCTCATGGTGATGCAGACGGCAAGACCCAGCTTGGGACGTCGTCGCTGATTCGCCTGACGTCTGCCCATCTCGGGATTACTGCGGGACTCGTTGGCACAGTAGCTCGCCCGACGGTATTGGGGCGGGGCCATGCCCCCTCCTTCGCTGCCGCCCGAGACTTGTGCTGATCCCGAGGTGGGGCCAGACTGGATGGGATTGTCACTGAGGAAGCCAATGAAATCATTTTTGGAATGCTCGTACTCAAAGGAGGTGCGCAGATTACGCGAGATTCGTCGCTGGAGGCAGCCATCGCTGGCGAACTCATCCAGATGCGGGGAGCTGGCAAAGAAGGTCCAATCGTCCAGGCTCAGTTTGCGCATCGCCTCCGCGGACTGATCGGAGAGCACGCTGCCCAGACTGCTCCGCGTGGAATACTGATAGGACCACTGATCCCCACTAGAATAGGCACCACCAGTGCCACTTCCACTCCCACTTCCACTGGCACTCGCCGAGTAACCCGAGTCGGTGGCATTGCTGTAGGTGGAGGAGAAACGTGGTCCGCTGTCCGCGATGGACAAGGAGTGTTGATCTGCCTGCGTCATTTGAGGCACATCCAGTGGCGGCGTTAGGCTCATCTGTCTGCCGACGCTCACGCTGAAGGGCATCGAGAAGGAGTTCATCGAGAGTCCATCCATCGAGCCGTGCTCACTGCAGATGGAGCTACGCGGTGTGAGGCTGCCCAGGGAGAGCGTCGAGTAAGGTGAGTGTCCTCCAGCTCCTGTGCCTGCACCTGAGCCACTCCCCGTGGGCGTCAGGTACACCTGGGAGCAGAGTATGCGCGCTGGTTGAGGCAGCCAGTGCACCTTCAAGGCGGTACCGCAAAAAGACATGGCCAAGGAGCCAAAGACCATCTCGCCAATGGGAGTGATGTCCGCTCCCGAAGGACGATTGTGCTGAGGGAGGGACAAGAGAGGAGAAAGATCGATTAGAGAAGAGTTAAAGCAACTACCTAAGACTTTTGAGGTGAGTTCAGCCTAAAAGTGAGTTAGGAACAGAAGGAAGAACTTAACCTCACCTTGTAGCCATATTCGGGGCAAACTTCGATCAGATTGCTGCTGTTGCTGTGGGAATGTGCTTTGGCCTGAATCTTGCCATTCTGCAGTGACGTAAACTTTTCATTCTTGAGGAATTTGCCACGTCCGGTGACGCCACCGGATTCCTTGAGCGTCACCTTCTGCAGTGCATGGGAATCGAATAGCAGACGTCTCTCGTGGCTGTCGTCCTCTCTGTAGAGCAGAACGCGCACCTGGCTGACATCGAAGGGGAATTGGCTGAAAGAGTAAAGGAGACAGCTGATTAGTACTTGTGTGTGGGTGTGTGTGCGAAAGAGACAGCTTGTGCGCTGTAGATGACGCAAAAAATGTTGGCACTCAACACCCCCACAAATCGAAACGGATCGAAAGACAATTTGAATAAACCAACAAAGAAAGAAACAAATTTGATTTTGAGCTCATTGTTAAGGTCATGAGTCATGTGTAAATAAGAGACGGAGAGAGGAGAGAGAGGGGGTAGGGTGTAGGTGGAACGAGGGAGACTTGTGAATTCCAGTTCGAATATTTGTTTAAGCTTCAAAGTAAATCCCCAAAATTCAATTATAATCGAGTTCAAGATCAGTAGATTACTAAATGTTAAACAATATTTCCAAAAACATAATTTCAATTTCTCAAAATCAATAACTTAGTTTTAAAATGAAAGGCAGCTATAATTATCTGTAATTATGATCAATCTTGAGGCAAGTTCTATATAAGTAACTACAAAATACGTTATAGACTTAAGAAAAGTTACTGAATCGATCCATTGCGAGATAGAAATAGCGATTAGAAGTTATTCCAGAAACCCAGTAAACAAATTATTTTATGATATTATTAACTCAGTTCCTTTATGCTTAGTATTTCTCACGAAAATTCACTTTTGTTGATAGATAAAGCAGCTGTCGACCAGACTATCATATGATATGATATATGATATCATAGATGTTAATCAAAGTTTCTCAGAGTGTGACTAATTCCTCGACAACAATTGCTCATCATTTTAGGCTGTGTATCCCCATCAAAGTCATTCAATTACAGAGTCTATGTCTCCTCCATTGTCAAGCGGTAAGTGACAGCGGAGGGGATGCAGGGGGTGTGGAGGTAGTAAAGAGGGGTCTCTCTATATTTAGAAAACACACAAGGCACGTGATGATTACTCACGGCAATACGACCTCGATAACCCCCCTAAATAAAGACATTTCGGTCTGCTTTCTTTCTACTTTACCTTAATTTAGTTTGTGTTCTTTATGGCGTTAGATAAGTTGATGTTTGAACACGAATTACCGCTAGTATAATCGCTTATCGGTTTGAACTTAGGCATTAGCTCGATGACTCGACAAAAGACTTGAACGAGAGACGAAGTCTATAAATTCTATATCTTTGAATCGTTTCGTAAATCGATTATAATATCGATTGATCGGATTGAGCGATTCATGATCACTTACCCGAAAACCACTTGAGTCGTAATGCCCCCAGATTTGAGGTTCTAATTTATTTTTAGTGCCCCCGAGGTTTATAAATGGATCGGGTCTAACAATAAGTAGCGCTAAATTGAGCAAAAAAAAAAAACGCTAAGCTGCCCAAATTAGCGCTATAATTAACGAAAATTTGTGCTTTATGATTGCCTTAAGTGGTTCCAAAGGGGGGCTGCAGGGAGCGGAGTGGTAGGCGGTGGAGTCGGGGGTAGTGCTTGCTTTATTGCTTAATTTTTGTGTTTTATGATACCGCGATAAGAGCCCAGGGGGAATTTTCTGTGAGACACATAGATTAGTTAGTGGGCTCGACTGGATCACGAGTCTAACCGCAAGCACAACCTCCCTAGCCCCCTCCATCCCGAACAGTTAGTTGGTAGGAGCTTACGTGTATTTAAACGGCGTCGTATGCATGCGGATACGCAAAGGCTTTTCCAAGTATTTCCCAATAAACGGGCACAACAAGCAACGGTCACTTTATAATCGCTAATGGTAACGGTAACTTTTAGGTGTTAACAACTGTTGGTAACTGCATTTACCGCTTTTGAGCACTTTCGAGCACTACACAACTAACAAAAAACACTTCATATATCTTTATGGCCGCGATGCTAGACGCCAAATGAAGTTCAAGGCGTTACGACTAGAATCGAACCCGAAAACGAAACGAAACCAAACGACACGAACCGAACCGAACGAATTGTAATCGGAAATTTGCATCGTATCGTAACGGTACGTAATGGAACGGATCGGTTCGGATCGGATCGTCCCGCTGCGTTCTCTCCTCTCGACTAAACAACGGAGACAAAATGTCTTTGGACTACACACAGCTCATATGAATATGTACAGAGCTGCGAGTGTGCGAGTAGTGCTGGCAGCTTAGCTGATTTATGGCTAGGTTTAGCAGTTTTATAGTGACAAGAGATAAAAGTATTCAGGTGTTAAAGTAAACATAAAGATCATTTAAATATAAAAACATTTTTCTAACGAAATTTAAGTTTAAATACATAGCTCAATTTCTGAGGAATTTTTAAAGTATTTCAGTCACTAGTTTAACTAACTAAATGTTGTAAAAAGAGCTATTTACTCCCATTATGCCAAACAAATATGTAGAAACTACTCAATTGAGACCAAATGTATTTAGTTTTGATATATAAATGGTATATAATCAGCTAAACTTTTTACTACAGTTTACTACATTTCTTAATGCTTTTCTAGAATTTTTTTAGTTACAAAAGTAGCTACTTTAGCGCGTGAAATATCGACAGCACTACGGGGCACAAGTACGCGTGAGTGAGTGAGTATGCGATATGCCTACTTCTCACTTTGTCGATATATAAAGACACTTATAAAAATATATCTGAGTGATATAGTATATATATTTATGCAGATAGGCGACAACACCACACTACGAAGAACTAAGAAACCGAGAACCCACACGAGTACCCAGTCTGCTGCCTCATTGTGGGGCATGCTGTATGTAGTGGGGTGGGGGCAGGAGACAGAGGGAAAGAGACAACACATTCAATTGAGGCGCACTCACATGATTCCTCAGTCCAGCTGCGACGCAACGAGCATCACATGTGCCACCTCTAGCACCCCACCACACTCACTACACACAAACACCACACACACACACACATACACTTCCACTGACTTGTCAGCGAGAAGAGTGATGTGTTAATATTTCGCTTGGAAAACGAAAACAAATCAGACACTTTTGTGATGGATTAGAGTGCGCGAAAGCGAGACAGCGCTAGTGGGAGAGTGAAAGAGTTCAAGTAGAGAGTGCCAAGTTCACCGTTAAACTTAAAATGGCGTCATGGACTTTGACACCGGATCCTCAAGTCGCTTCTTTGAGCGATCGACCTGTCACACTGACCTAGTCCTAAAAGTTTTGACGATTCGACGCCAGGGGGCGCCTATCAAAACTTTAAATCAACTTATTGAACGATTTCCAAAATGTTGACTTACTTTATTTGTTGTTGCTGGGCTGAGGAAGTAATTAATAATTTTATTTCTTAGTTGCGATATTAACTGATTGAAAGCGATTGATTACTGTTATTATTATGATGAAATACTCGGCTTTATCAACTCGCCCACACCGTAAAACTCAAATAGAGTTCATTGATACCAAAATTCTTTTTAGATTGTTTTTTTTTTTTTTTTGTGGCCACTTGCATTAATTTCACAACTTGTAGATAAACCGATTTTACCTTTTTTTTAGTAGTAAAAGATTATTTCTGGGAAATAGACGTGGAAAGTAGAATTACTACCACTCGTATCCAATCCGATGTTCTTGAATTTCCGTATTCGTTGTAATCACTGTACTTGGAGTTTACCTTGTTATCATTAGGCGTGTTCTACTTTTCAAATGGCACAACTTATGTTACGGATCAGTTCCATTAGCGGAAACCATAACGGAAACCGTAACGGCAAACGAAACAATCTCGAATTACAGTTATGAATCACACAACGGTACACAGAAATTTAAAGCTCAAATTTAGCTGGAAGTTAGCTGATTAATAGCAAAGCTTGTTTGATTTATTTCATCTAATAAATCGATTTCCCGTCTGCACTGAGCTGGAATCAATTTCCAATTCTAATTTCATTTCTACTTCCAGTGTAAGCTTTCATTTGTCACACCATCCATCTTTTTACGAGTTCCGTTATACAACGGCGTCTCTGTTCGCGACTGATACCTATAACCTTGCAGCTGGTAAACGAACTCAGTCGCAAAGCTGCAGAATTAAGATGTATTACTTTATGCATGGTCACTTAGCTACTCCCTTCAGACACCCTGTGTAAGCTTTTCAAGAGAGGAGGGAGGAGGGAAGAGAGATTTGTCATCATCAACTGATATAGTTTTTCAGCAAGGCCATCTTAAGCTCGTGCTCTCACACAAGCCTGCACACTCACACACTCTCAATTTTTTGCACTCTTCTTTGCACCTTCCAGGCAGTCGTCTCTGCCCACTGCTTTCTTCCAGCTACTACACTGCGTATCTCTTTCCCGCTCACTCTCTTGGTGTCGTGCGCTTTGATCTTTGCCTGCTGCCTCTTGCCATATGCTTGGATCACATGCTTTATTTAATATTTCTTTTTATTTTCAGCTACGCAAGCAAAACAAAAGGCGAGCAACAATAATAAAAAGAGAAGAAGCAGAAACAATACTAAGCAAATACATTAAGTTATGTATGCATGTATGGGTATGTGCTCACTACACATAAAAGAGACTCTCAGCAGATTGCGCTGCTGTTGTTGTTGGCGCCGCTCGCTTGCTGGGCCAAGGCAATTGGGGCAAGTATAAAGCAGCAGAGGTAGAGGCAGCGACAGCGGAAGAGGGGAAAAGGAAGAGATAACATTCCCCACGTTTCGACCATGATTGATATGCTTCATGATTTTGTTTTTTTGTATTTCGCTTATCAGCCAAGCACTTGAATTATGTTAAGTGCCTGATTAGCCCTTTGGGATTTAATATACATTAAACTATTATAACAAAAGACGGAAATAACTAAAACTAGTACATTTCAACAAATATATATTTTACAGACTATTTATAGCTTTATATATGGGCTGTAATTTGTAGTCATAATCAAATCAAGCGGCAACATCTTTTAATCGCATTACACACCGCAAATGTGTGTGTGTTTGTGGTAGTGTGTGTGTGTGCGAAAGAGAGCGTGCAAATAAAAACAGATTTCCAAAGCGACTACAACAAAAAGCTACAACTACAGCTACAGCTACAGCAACAACAACCAGTTGCTTCATACAACAAGTCACATGACCAAACCAACCCAACGATGGCGACCGATGGCGTCGCTGCCAAAGCCAAACGCCAACGTCGACGCCGACGTCAACAGCAGCAGCACCAACCGCAGCAGTTGAACGACAATGAAAATGACAACAACAAGCCACCGACAAAAGGCGCAAGGCGCAGGCAGCTACGTTGACGTAGACGGCGACTGAGCATTCGCTTTATTTTCTGTTGTTGTTTGGTAACAACAACAATGTGACTATCATTATCATGAGATGCAGCTACAGTAAATACATTTATATAGATATAATAAATACTTAATATATACAAATATAGATGTATTGTGGATAGATAAGTGCTAAATCAATAGGCAAAGAGCAAACGACCTTCAACCCACGCCCCACTCCACTCCACCCCCTCCCCCCACAATCCTCAATTTGAAGTGCGCAAATAATCGAATGTCAAGTTCAAAGTAAATTGCCAAAAGGCGTTGCCTGTGGTTGTAGTTGCTGTTGCCGCCGCTGTTGCTGCTGCTGTTGTTGTTGTTGCTGTGGTAATTGCCAAAGTTGTCAGGTCCCAGGCAAGTGGGCCACAACAACAGGTAATAGCCACAATAACATGAGAAATGTATCAGGCAAACAAATGAAACAAATGACGACAACGTCAACTGATTGCCAAGTGACACTTGAGGCAATGCTAAAATCAACACAAACAATGAATGAAGCACTGCCCTCAACGCCACACGCCCTCCCGTCTCCGCCCCTTGGCAAAATAATCAATGAGTATTTAAGACCAAAAAACATAAAAAGGCTACATGAAACAAGAATGGCGAGCACATTGGAGTAAACCCAACTGTAAAGTACCCAGTGACAGCAGAGAGTATTTAGACTCTTCATGCCTCTTCATGCAAAATTTTTAAAAAGCTTTATATACCTTCCCTGTACAGGGTTTAAACGAGGGACGGAAATTAGAAGTCAGAACCAGTTAAGCAACAGAAACGCTCGTGTGGGAGTCTAGATTTTGATCATGTGACGTTCGGATTGGCATAATACACACACAAACCTATATAACTACTGTATATGTATTATAATTTATATATAAACATCCGATATTGAGAGTGAGTCAAGACGTTGGAGCGGTCATCAGTGTGTGGAGTATACAAAAAAAGAGGTGACGAAATGCTCAAGAATGATGAATGCAACCATTAAAGGCCGCTTAAAACTCAAGCGAAAGTCAATAAATTATAATAACAATCATAAACCGTGTGTTAACTCATTAGCAATAGCATTAAGGTGTGCAAATTATTCAATTGATGATGTCTAATTACATACGAAAAGCACTTAAAAACAACTAAGCATATTATTATTTTTAACAGGTGCAACGAATTGTAAGATATTCATAACCAAATTACACGGAAATAGTTAAGTTTTAGGAGCATTCCAGATTATACTCTACAGAAAAGTTGCTAACATTTCCTGTTAAAAGCAGTAACAGCTCTAATAACAGAGTATATTAATTAGCATTACATTTAATACATGTTTAATCACTCTAACATAAATACCGCTGTTAAGAATTTACCTCTAACTATGTTAAGCTCTGCTGTTAAACTTAGCTTCTTCTAAAATTAACAGCGTCACTTTATAGTTAGTAAACATAATAAGTTCTTTATCTGAGCTAAGTAGTAAATAAATCTGAGTGAATGTTTTTAATTTAGTTTGATTTCTTTGTAAGCTGATTTCGCCATAGTATGCACTTTTATGATTATGATTTCAATTTCGCAATTGCAGCAATAAATTTGATTGAAATTAATCACACTGTCAAAAGACGGGGCCAAGATGGAAATGATTGCACGATTGTGTGATGAATGATTTATGTTTAGGCCATGAAGGGGAGCCGGGGCACAACTATATATGAGCATAAACAAAAGTCAAACTTGACGTGAACGGAGCTTAAGAGCATTATTTACACCTGAACCGTGGACAGGCAGCACTTTCTACACTTTTGTTATTGTTTTTTTGCTACTTTTCGGGGCATTATGTCTAATTTGACGTTGCTTGTTGAAAAAAAAAAACAAAATAAATAAAAAAGCAAAAGCAATTTTGTTAACTGATAATTATTACCAACGACAAGCGACGAGCGTAGACAACGCGTCCAGCTATCAGTTCCACGAGCAACAACAACAGGGCAAAAACAACTACGAAAGTAACAACAACGAGTCACTCTCATATGACTTGGCAGACCACGAGACTTCACACATGAAGCCACAGTGGCAAAGTCGACAACGTTGGCATTTAAATGTGATTGTACCCTGTAAAACGCAGCAAGAGACTGTGGGGTATATGTGCTCAAAATTTAACAAATACAGCGAACAAAGAAAATCATTTTTCAACTAATTAAGTTAAAAAAGTTTAAAAAAATATAAGGTCTTGAAGATGTTTACTAAAAGTTGACTTTTAAATAACAAATTAAACTGCTTTGAATTAAACCTTTATAGTAAGTCAAAATGATAAAAAAGCTTTCAAAGTAAATATTTTATCTTTTTTTTTGATAGAAAACAAGGATTTCTAAAACAGAAAACATATCTGGATTTTAGAAATATCTTCAATAAGTCCAAGATTTAGTACTTTTTTAAAGTCAGTTAAAAATTTTATTAATGAACTGGTTTAAATAATGTTGAGTATACATAGATTTTATATTAAATATAATTTTAAATCTTAAGAATTTTAGTAGTCTAGTATACCAACTAGTCAAGCATACTAATCAGCTGCGACTGTGCTTGGGGGATTGGCGCGAGTATGAACTTATATAGACACGCTCAGATACTAGACATACTGCATATACTCGAATGTATTACTACTATATCTATTATATGGACACCCATATACCCCCTGATAATGAAACAGGGTGATTGCCGACTGTTTGCATTGAGGCACGAGGCTGCTGCGACGCAAATATTACTGACTCTCTCACAAGGTTCACAAAATTCCACAATTTATACAGGGGGTAATAGGGTTAAGGGGAAATAAAGCCACGTAAAATGGAGAATCCCACGACTTGGGGTCTAAAAGGTTTCGAAGCGTGATTCGACCAGACATTTGGGCGCCCAATTAGATGATCTCGTAATGAAAAACATGTTGTAAATACATGTAAATACCACATAAGACCCAAGGGATTTTGGGTGGCATTATTAATAGAGCACGCTAATTGATTGATGTGTAAATTCCACTGCGTGTGTGAGAGTGTGTTCGACCGTTCTATTTGTTTAAGCAATTATCAAAGAAAAATCCACTAAATGAATTTCCAATTCATAATCAATTTTTGGCACACGGCGCACGGGTCTAAAAAGTTGATTATTTATAACATCTGGAAAAGATTGATTTATACGCGAATTCGATATGCAATCAAATCAAACGATTTCACACGATCAACCCAACAAAATAAAGAAAAAATAAATAAACCAATAATAGATAAAAGACTGGATAGAGAAAAGACTTTGTTGGCATAAAATTTCCACAATCGAGTGCTAATTGCAGCATATACACAACTTATAAATATATATACTATGTGTTGAATTGTCGGCTATATATTTATATAGTCCACGTGCTGCATTAGTTGTCTCTATCTACCGATTATCCCTCCCTTTTTCTCTCTTCCAGGCCAACTCGTGTGAAAGTTGACGTTTCGCTTAGAAAATTTATCGGAAATTATTAACCACGTGCTAATAACTGTGCACACCAGCTAAATCTGAGTGTGTGTACGTGTGTGTGTGTATGTGGGGTGTGTACGTCAAACTGCTAGGCTATTTGGGTTAGGGACTCGACGCTGTTGGAACACATGATGCGACTCGGCCTCTGTCTGGTTTTATTTAGCATTTTTTTGCCTTTTTCTGAATATTTATTTACTTACTTAACTTTTGAGCACCCTGTATAGAGGGTATAGAGAGTTTTAAAGAAGCAACATATACAAATGACTCTCTTGCACTAAAATGCTAAAGAAGTGTTGTAAAACGCTCGACACATTGGCAAAAGGGTTGATTTTTAGACTGTAGATGACACTAACACTCGCATTACACAAAGTCCAGCAGAATTCCAAAATGGCACAGGGTATTTTGAAGTCGATTGAGCTCGTCTGCACTTTCGTTTCTTGTTTATTATTTGTTTGACTCTTAAATTTCGCATATTGAACGCGAATACGAGTGTTTCGTCTGTCATGTGACCAAAACTTGGCTAGCAAATGTCTAAATATGGACACGACTTGGCCATGATTCATTGCGGAAAAAAGGGGAGCGGTGTGGAGAGAGAGAGAGAGGGGGGCCGGACATGACACATGACACACTCCACGCTAAAGTTAACATAATTATGTGCAGTTATAATAATGATTATGTTTGCACAAGATAATGATCAAAGATAAAAAAAATAAAGTGTAGTATTTATTTAAGTATTTAGTAGCAAGCCAAATGGAAATGAACGATAACACACACACCCAAACAAACACACACACACAAAGAGACACGCGCACAACGTGATGGAAATTTACCCAAGCGTGTCGCCAAATATAAACAATTTCATAAATTAATTTAAACTGTCCGCAAAGAAAAAAAAGTCAAACAAATAATTTATTTATTTCGTTTACAGGGGCCAAAAACTGACCTAAGACAAGCTTAATATACACAGACACACTCCCCCGCCCTCATAACAGTTAGTTTAACTGCAGCAACAACAACGAGCAACAAATTTTAAAGTTTACATTTAGCAAAGTGCAAAAACCCCGCAATTAATTAGCAAGAGCGAGAAAACTTTATCACGTGATGCTGAATGAAGCAGAACAGCAGCTGCGGGAGAGCGAAAGAGAGAGAGCGTGTGTGCTTGCGACAGTAGTGGCCATAAATATGTATACACCTCGAAATATACATGTATTGGGCAATAATCACTTGAAACTGCCAAAAGCCGCAATAATGTTGACCATTTTTCATACCTTATCGGCCATTTGACAGGGTAAAGAAGGGAGGGGGCAAAGTCTAACCCCGTCTCAACCCCACCATAGCATTCTTTTCCCCTTCTGGTCCCATCCCTCACTAGCATTTGACTTCGCATATTTGTTGATCGCGTTAATCGATTTAACAAACGATTCGCGCTCATTGTGAAACTGAATAGCACAATGCAAATTGTAATTGAACAATTGCAAATGCTGTTATTAATATTCTGATTATTGTTATTGTTGTTGATCGAGCTCACACAAACACAGACACAAATACCCAGACAACCGATGTGCAAACAAATAGAGAGAAACAACAATCAAAACAGTTGACAACAGAGTGCAAGCGTCAAAAATCAACAATGTAAACGCATACTACATACGCAAATAAACAGTAGTCGTAATAAATAATAATTAAATGAATTAACAGAGGAAAAACAAAGCAAATGCATAAATATAGTATTGCAATCGCAACAAACTTAAAACTACATCGAACTGCTGATACCCTAATAGCGCAGTAATTAAAGGAATTATTCAACTCGGTATATCCTACACTATACGGGTATTAATACGCACACACTCACACATAGTACGTCACAGCGCAGAGCACTGGCAAAACCAACAACAAAATATGTATGACATAATAATCACGAGAGCAGCCAGCGACTGTGAACGCCGCCGATTAGCAAGTCATGTGATTCGTTTTTATTTACATTTGCGCCTGACGTCCACTGCCACCGCCACCGTCTCTCCCACATACATGCACACAAACGCACACAGACGCCAACAGTGTGCCCCCATCGCTGCGGTCGCTTTGCCGATCGACAAGTTGTGCTATGAGTGTGAGTGCGATAGCAACACAACGAGAGCGAACGCCAACAAAACGAAGTGAACAAAACGATTCAAACAAATACCCAGAGAGCGGCGTACACAGGGAAGTCGATATGGAAAGAGACTGAGAGTGAGCGGACAAGAGCAACAACACGGTTTAGTGTTAGTGTTGTTTGGTTGTGGAGGGCGCACCTTTAACTTGCACTTTGACTTCCAATAGAGCAACAGTGTCTGAACATACACACGCATACGCACACATAGACGCAGTTTGGACCCCACACAGCATTGCAATTTTTTTTGCCTTTGGCGTACGTGACGAGTATCGAATCATTTGCCAAATGTTTGCTGGGTTTATTGTCCCCGTTTACGTTTGCCAATTTGCGTACGAGACACAAAGAGGAAGAGAGACAAAGACCGACGCGAATTGACAGAGAGAGCGCAAAAGGGGACTGCTAGGCGACAATGGAAATGCTTTCTTTCCACTACCTATACAAACGAACAATAAATACATGGCTGTGTGTGTGCGAGTGTATTTATACGTTTTTGTATTTTTTGCGCACAAGCAAGCTGCATGTTCAGCGCAGCGACATCAACAGAGTCAGCAGCAGCTGCAGTTATCAGTCCAGGGGTTGTGGGCCTTTGTTCTGCGACGTCCTTTATCGGTACGACTTAATGCCAGGTGTCTGTCAGAACAAAGTTGTTAAGACTATGCCGGCTGACATCAGAGATGTGAGCGTGACCAAATAGTTTGGCCAGCCAGACGATACGAATACTAATTTTTTACGAGTAGCACGACACGTGCTGATCTCCAAAACAATTATACAGTTGTATATATAGGTATGTAGTTGTGTGTGAGCGCAAACCCACACACACACACACATCGGCACACAAATAAACTCAAACAAACACTTACCTTAGATAATTTCTGGACGTTTGTGTAGCTTTTGCGGACGACGAACTATTATTGCCGGCACTTCCAGTGACAGAGGCAGCGGCAGAGGCGTGTTGTTGCTGTTGCTGTTGTTGTAGTGTACGTGATGCCGCCGCCTCCGCTACTGTTGTTGTTTGGCTATAATTTAGCGTTGTAGTTGCTGCTGCTGTTGCTGATGGGGTTGTTTGGGGCTGAGGCGCAGCGAATTGCGACGTTGGCGTGGGTGATGTTGTTGCCGTTGCTGCTGTTGGTGGTGCTGGTACCGACGGAAAGAACAGTTTATTCAACAAGGCCATAATAATATACAACTGGCGCAATCGCAATTATTTTTATTAAACACATCTGGGTAGCCAAACAAATATGATTGTAAATTTACTAAAACAATTGCACACGCTTTTCCGTTTTTCCGCTTTCCTTTAGTTTTTCTGCTGCTACTGTTGCTCTTGCTCTTTCTCTTGTCGCTGTACATGTGAAGGGGTAGCGCCGGCAGGGGAAAGGGTGAGCTTTACGTTGCAATGGCAACTTGCAAATGGCGTTATTTGTCTAACACGCACAAACACACGAAATGCCAGCAACAACAACAATTTTAAAAAATAACAGCAAAACAAACGCACTTAAGATTTTCTTGTACACAATCAAAACTTTCGCTTTGCACTTTTCTTTTTCTTTTATTTACCGTTTACAATTTACTTGTACGCATACATACACAGCAAATATGCATACACTTACACACACACACTTATTTATATATTGGTATACGTATGATGCTGCGCTCTTTTGCCGAATGGCAAATGATCTCTTCCTGTCTTGGCCAAATTACACACACACTCTCAAACACACGCGCTGTTCTTTTTGATTGAATATTGCTATTTTTGTGTTTCTCGTTTTCCGCAGATATCATTAAATATACAAATGGTGATGAGGGGGCCTAAGGTGTGTGTGTTTATGCCAATTTCACAAGCACTCAATACATATACATATATTCTGCATTTATTTTTCGCACTTTTTGATCAAAACATTTAACGATTTTGCGCGCGCCCACTAAGAAAAAAACACACGTCCGTCGCGGTCAGAGATTTATTTATTGTCTTAAACATATATTGTGTATATCTCTTCTCCAAGTTTGTTTAAGCGCACACAGTAATAACGAAGCATTTGTTGATTTTTGTTTTCCAAACAATTGTATTCAGCTTTGTTATTTTTTCATTTCACACGCTGCGCGAGACGTGATTTTGCTTCCTGCTCCGACGGCGAAACAACAACAACTGTTATTATTCTTCTTCGGTTGTTCCGGCCATCAGTATAAAGTCCCACTAATTTCAGAGAATTACCAGTATTTTGGGAAATAAAATTTCCCATGTTTCGACTCGAATGAGCTGTTATTGCTCTAATGAGCTTTATGTTAGCATTTCGCGCTAACTTATCGATAACATAATTCAAACAGCTTATTTAAAAATGCAAACACTTAAATTTCAAATAATTTGTAATTGTTGAACTTTATTTGTTGACTTACATATATATACTTCAAAAAATTTTTAAACCCACATGCGAGTTAAACGTGGGCAAATTGGTTTACATGCGTTGCTTGTTTTTGTATTTTTGTATTGTTTTCATCATTTTTTAGTTTGGGAACCCGAAACAGAAGTTAAAAATTATGCGAATCTTATATGAATTAAATATAGCGCTAAATATTCAATAAACTTTTTTTTGCAAATCGCGCGGTCTAGGAATTCCGTTAGTATATAATTGAAAGTAATTTGTTTTTCTTCCCTTTTTTTCTTTTTGTTTTTGTTTGTTGCAATAACTATAAGGAGATTTTGTTATCAAGTAACTAGAAATAAATGTAACGACTTTTAGCCGCTTTCATAGAGAGTGTGACAGAGAAAGAGATAGTGTGTGTTTGAGAGCGAGAGAGAAGCTTAAAGTTATAGGTGTGTTTAATGTTTTATACTTTCGTTAAACTGGTTGGTTTTTTGCTTGCGTCGTGCAGAGTATGCGTGTGTGGGTATGTGTGTGGGTATGTGTGTGGGAGTGTGTGTTGGGGGATGGGGTGTGTGGGGAGTTAATTATACCCGTCCTACTCCTTACAGCTGGATGTATCCATGGGACTCGCCGGCTGTATGAACGCTTGGGCAGCCGCACTTGGCTGATTTGTGGGCGTGAATGCCGAAAGCGATGAGTTGCTGCTGCTGCTCGGTATCAAATTGCCGCTGGACGAATTCATTGTAGTGTTCATCATCATTAGATTGGACGAAGAGGATGAAGCGCTGCTTGATGTACCCCCACCGCCGACTCCTCCGCCACCACCACCGCCTGTTAGCTGATTATTCAATGATAAGATGCCGCCAGCTAGAAAAGTGCCCGCACTGCCGACAGCATTGTTATGATGTGGCAATAATCCACAACCAGTTATCGATCCCACTCCCACACCTGTTCCCGTTCCAGCACCAGCTCCCGCTGCCGCACCCAAGCTTAAGCGTTCGCTGCTTAGATTCGTTAGAAAACTACCTGCTCCACCCATGGCAGCAGCTTGAGCCGAAGCACCTGGAGCATAAATGCCAGCAGCAGCAGCTGATCCTGTAGCCAGCAATGGATTTGTTGTGGTCAGCACATTTGGAGCGGAAGTATTTAATCCTAACATGGGTGTAGGCAGTGCTGGCTTAATGAATCTCTCGCTGGCACGACGATTCTGAAAACGGGAAATGTGTTGAATAAGCACAAAGTTATAAGTTAGTTGTGCACTTCTTACCACAAGTTGCCCGCAGGCATAGCAGCGATTCTGTCCCGCCGTGCCGGGACTGAGGGGTCGACTGCTCGAGGGGCTGTGCGAAACGGGGCTGCTGATGGTGCGTTGTCGCTGAGCATTAACAGCCGCTGCGGCGGCAGCAGCAGCAGCGGCACCAGTTGATCCACCCGCCATTAGATTCTCGTTGTAGAAACGCTCCTCGTCCATTTCCAGCGAGGATTCCGACTCGGAGAGATGGCGGCACAGCGCCTCACGTCGCTCCACTTCCTGTTTGAGCTTTCGCTGCAGTCGTGCGTTCTCCTCGCGTATGGACTTCTCCTCCTTTTGGGCGGTAGCGAGATTAGCACGCAGACGTAGCACCTCGGAGCGCAGTGTCTGGATGTGTGCACTCAAATTGGTGGCAGTGTCGCCATTGGCATTATTGGTGATATCACGTGGCGTTGTTGGATCCGAAACGGGTTGATCCAATTTGATTTGCAGCGAACGCTTCTCTGTCTCCAGTTTGTCCATGCGCTTCCACAGCTTATTGACTAGCGCCTCCTGTTCCTGTTCCAACGTATTCTCTAGCTCAACCATTTCACGACGCAGCTGCTCCAAATTTGTCTGCTTATTGTCCGTTTCTGCCTGAAGTTTCTCAATCTTGCGCATCAACTTGTTGACCAAACACTCCTGCTCCTGTTCCAGTGTCTGTTCCAGTTTACATTTCTCCTGACGCAACTGATCCAGCTTGCGAGACAAATCATTGGTCAGGCATTCCTCCTCGCGCTCATAATGATGTGCGAGTGTCTCCTTCTCCTTCTTAAGCGCCTGAATCTTCTTCAACAATGTGTTGGAAATGTACTCCTCCTCCTGCTCCGCCTTGGCTTGCTACGCACACAAACATAAGCCATTAGTTATAGTAGAAAAAATGGATTTTAGAGCTACTTACAATAATAACCGAGGCTTGCTTCAAAAAACGATTCTCCTCCTGCACCACCTTGCACTTGGTCTTGGATGTATCCAGCTCCGCTTTGAGAACTCTGTGAAGCAAAGAACAATGAATCCTCTTTTAGTTTTATTATTTTCTTGGGGAAAACTCACTTGTTCTGCTGCGTGAGCGACTCGATGCGTTTCTGTAGCTGCTCCCGGGAAACGGGACTGGGAGGTAGCATTGTGCCGCCGTCCAGCGAACTCTCCGACTCACAAGGACTTTCCATAATCTCTGTGGGAAAGGGCGAGAGAGAAGAGCAAAGAATTTTAAAAACCACTGACAAATTAAATTACGCTCTCTGAGCTTTCCTTTGTATATAATTCCATATGATACAAAGAGATGTTTTATAAAAAGTGGGAAAGCCGAAGATTGCATACCCTGTAAATAAGTTGAACTAGAACACTAAACAAACGGACTGACCAATAGACTCAGATCATCTTATAGATCAAATATATATACACCTTTTGGCACTTAACGGAAATACCCTTTTACCATGGTACAAAAGAAACAAAAGAATAATGTATACGCTGCTGCCTTCTGGGACTCTGATCGCAGTCGTCGACGTTGTCGCCGTCGTCGTTGTCTTTGTTGTTGTTTAATTTCTTGAATATTTTATTGTTGTTATTGCTGCTGCAAACAAAGAACGGCGTCCGTGTGCCATAGAAAAGAAAATGTTTAACCTTCACTTCGGTGCGGTTCACTTGATTTGGTTTTTTGCCACTGCTGTAAATATATATATTTTTTTTTGCTACACTTTTTGATTTTTGGGCTTTTAATTTTTTTTTTATGCGATTTAAGTTATCGATAGTCAGCACAAGGTCAGAGGAGGCCACCAGAAGTGTGTGGCATTGAAATTTGAGCAGACATCTCGTTGTTACAGGCGGCTCCAGAAATTGACACTGCTGCCATCCCACCCACCCACAAACGCCTCCAACCCCAGCGAGTAGTCTCCCCTCTTTCTCATTTTTCAGCCTTACTGTTGCCGTTAAAGCTGTTTTCACGTTTGCAATTACACACGACACATATTTATACATGGTATTGCATTTTATTGCCATTTACCTGATGTCGACAATTCGTTTTGGTTTCCCTATTGGATTTTTTTATATTTTTTACTACGCGCCGCCTTTGCTGCTGCGTCTTCTTCTTGCCAGTGTGTGTAGTTGTGCCAGGGCGAGTATTGAGCTTTTTTTTTTATGAGTTGAACAGCAGTTTTCCTTGTCGCAGTTTTTGTGGCCAGCAAGAGAGGATGTGCTTGCGTATGCCTCTGTCCCAAAAGCCTATTTAATAGGTTTTCACTTTGCCCAATCGCAGCAGCATTTTGCAAATTTTAACTAAAAAAAAATGAATAATGCGAAAAAATTGCTGCACAGCGCACGGAGTGACCGTATAGCCCGCAAAACTAAAATGTACATACGGTGTGACCAAACTGCTATCAAGCAATAAAACTGTTTGGTATTTAAATACTATCGCTTGTATTTGGATATTTGTATATTCTATTTATCTACGTTTTGTTTAACTTTTTATTTTTGATTTATGTAAATAACTATTTAGTTTGAACAGGAAGAGATTTCTTGCTACACTGTAAATACGCTATCAATTTTTCGTTTTTATACATATCAAATAGCGACACACTATCGCAACAGTGTGAACGCAAAATAACATTATCGATAGATTTGAACACTAGCACGTGCAACAGTTCGTAAACAGTTGCAGAAGTTTTTAATTTCGGTTTTAAATAATGGCTGACGATGTTGGCCAAGACAAGCGTAAGCAGCATCGTGCCCGCCAATCCGGCGTGAAGGCAGACAAAAAGAAGGAAAAGTCCAAAAGAGACTCCAATCAAAAGGAGCCCGAGTTGACTGCGCGCCAACGAAATCCCAAAGCATTTGCCATCAACTCAGCACAACGTGCGGAGCGTAATTTTCGCCGTAAAGAAGATCTTACCGCCAAGAAACAACATCTGCCTGTGGTAGATCAGACACCTGATGAACCGCCGCCGGTTTTAATTGCTGTCGTCGGACCTCCCAAAGTGGGCAAGACAACGGTGATCAAGGATCTGATCAAGAGCTTCACGCGCACAAATGTGACAGATATAAAGGGACCCATTACCATTGTGACGTCAAAGAAACGTCGCATTACGCTGCTAGAGTGCAACAATGATGTCAACTCGATGATTGATGTAGCCAAGTGTGCGGATCTGGTGCTGTTGCTCTGCGATGCGAGTTTTGGCTTTGAAATGGAAATCTTTGAGTTCCTTAACATCTGCCAGGTTCACGGCATGCCCAAGATAATGGGTGTGCTTACTCATCTGGACATGATCAAGAATCCCAAGCAGCTGCGCAAGCGCAAGAAGGAATTGAAACACCGATTCTGGACGGAAGTCTACGATGGTGCCAAGCTTTTCTATCTGTCCGGTCTGCTCCATGGCGAATATTTACGTAATGAGATCAAGAATCTGGGACGCTTTATATCCGTGATGAAGTTCCGTCCACTGCAGTGGCGTGGCGCTCACAGTTATCTGCTGGTGGATCGCTTTGAAGATGTAACCAACACCGACACAGTACGTCGCAATCCCAAATGTGATCGGGAAGTCATCCTGTATGGCTATGTACGTGGTGTGCCGCTCAAGCAGGAGCATATGGTGCATATTGCCGGTCTGGGTGATGCACGTATTGACGAATTGAGCGTTATACCCGATCCCTGTCCACTGCCGGGAACAGAGAAGAAGCGCAGTCTGTTGGAAAAGGAGCGTCTGCTCTATGCCCCCATGTCAGGAGTCGGTGGCATAGTCTACGACAAAGATGCCGTCTACATTGAGCTTCAGGGCTCACATTCGCACAAGGAGAAGACCGCAGAGGCCACAGAGCAGGAGGCGCTGCTCACCAAACTGATTGACAAGAAGACCACCATAGATGAACAAATGGGTCAACAGGAATTCCGACTATTCTCCGACAGTATACCCATTAAATCCAAGGATTTCAAAATCGATGAAGTTGTTTCCGAAGAAGAAGTGGACGATGCGGATGATTCTGGCATGGATGCGGACTCCAGTGACGAGGAGAATGCCGATGAGTTTGCAGCTAATGACTGGCGTGGTGAGGAGAGCGATGGCGAGGAACCAGCGGAGCAGGACAGTGAAGATGCGTCCTCAGAGGATGAGGAGTATCAAAGCTTAGCAGATACCGCGAAATTGGAGAATGAGGATGAAGCTGATGATGACGATGATGTATCGGACGAGGAAGCTCGCATAATGGCCAGCAATATGAGCTGGAAAACAAATCTGGCCCAGAAGGCACAAGATGCATTTCTGCAACGTTACTCCGAGTCAAGGAATCTAATGCGTCTAGTTTACGGTAGTTACAACCAAAGCGAACGCCGACAGGATCAGGAGCAAAAGGATGGAGACGGCTCTGACTCGGACGAAGAACTGGGAGGACTGTTTCGAGTGGCAGCTAAGAAACAGAAGGAAATACAACAGGATAAGGATATTCGTGACAAGGAGGAGCGCTGCTTCTTCGCCTATCAGGGAGGTAAGTGCTAGCCTGGAACCTACAGATTACATCAGCAGTTTAACCCACACTTTACACTTCACAGATACCGCTCGTGATTGGTTGTCGGATGAGAACAAGGAACGCATTAAGAACTGTTTTGTCACCGGCAAATGGAAGGCATCGGAAGATGCCGAAAATCTGCTCAAGCTGGACGACATGAGCGATGCGGATAGCGAAGTCTACGGAGACTTTGAGGATCTGGAAACGGGTGAACAGCACAGCGGCAAACCAAAAGCAGCAGGTGAAGATGAGGAGCAAGACAAGACAGCATCGACTGCGTCAGAGGCAACAAAAAGGAAGTTAACACGCGTAGAAGAGGAGAATCTAACCAAATCGGAGCTAATGGCCAAGAAGTTAAAGCTAAAGGCCAAATTCGATGCCGAGTATGATAACCATGGCGAAAAGGGCGAAGATGATGGCGGACGCATCACTGGCGATCACTCCTTTTACGAGGATCTCAAGGCAGAGGCCCAGAAACAGAGTGACCTCAATAAAAGTGAATTCGCGCACTTGGACAATGAGTTGCGCATTCAGATCGAAGGCTATCGTGCTGGTCTCTATGTTCGATTGGGTTTCAAAACGATGCCAGCGGAATTTGTGGAGAATTTCGATGCCAGCTATCCGGTCTTGGTCGGTGCCCTTAACATGACCGAAGAGAATGTGGGCTATGTCAATTGCAAGGTGAAGAAGCATCGCTGGTACAAGAAGATTCTCAAAACTGGAGATCCTCTGATCATTTCCATGGGCTGGCGTCGCTTCCAAACAGTTGCTATATTTGCCAAGGTCGAGGATAACTTTAGGCAACGCTATCTTAAGTATACTCCGAATCATGTCACCTGCAGCATGACCTTTTGGGGTCCAATAACACCACAGAATACCGGTTTCTTGGCATTGCAAACTGTGCGTCAGGATCAGGACGAAATGAAGCGTCTGGGATTCCGCATAGCAGCGACTGGTTGTGTTACGGAACTGGACAAATCATCGCAGATCATGAAGAAGTTAAAGTTGGTGGGTCATCCCTTCAAGATCTACAAAAACACGGCGTTTGTAAAGGACATGTTCCACTCCTCGTTAGAGGTGGCCAAGTTCGAGGGAGCCAAAATTAAAACCGTATCCGGTATACGTGGACAGATCAAGAAAGCACATCACACGCCTGAAGGATCATATCGTGCCACATTCGAGGATAAGATTCTATTGAGCGACATTGTTTTCTGTCGCACCTGGTTCCGTGTGGATGTGCCACGTTTCTATGCCCCAATCACCTCACTGCTGCTGCCACCAGAGCAAAAGAGCCAGTGGCAGGGCATGAAGACACTGGGTCAGCTGAAACGGGAGCGTGCATTACAGAATGAAGCACAACCCGATAGCATGTACAAGGAGATTGTGCGCAAACCGAAGATCTTCCGTCCGCTGGTGATACCGAAGGCCCTGCAACGTGCCCTGCCCTACAAGGATAAGCCCAAGCTGGGACCAGAGAATCCAAAGGAGGCACTACAGCGTGTGGCTGTTGTTCAGTCGCCATACGAGCAGAAGGTGTCCAAAATGATGAAGATGATTGAGACGAACTACAAGGACAAACGCAATCGGGATCGCAACGAAACCAAACAGCGGATGAAGAAGTTCCGTGCTCAGAAACGAGCCGACGAAGCCTCTAAAATGCAGCACCAAAAGCAGCTCAGAAAGAAGGTTTCCAGGGCCATCAGCAAGATGCGGGGCAAAAAGAATAACTAATAGTTGATAGATCCTACGATTAAACTAATAAACAATTTACAAAATATCAAAAACAAAATGGCATTTGTTGGAAAATAGTCGGATCTTAACACACATTTTCAGTTTGGTTTTTATCAGTGAGCCTTGGAAGCTGCAGGGAGAGCAATCAACTGGACAGGAACGCTGATATGGGAACGCCATCCATAATACAGCAGAAGAATTGTCCAGCGATTGTTGCTGCTGCAGCAACTGTGGCACACGGAGCATTTTATATATTTATTTTTTTCTTTTATAGTTTGAAATCAATTAAAAAATATAACTTAACGCTGCTTGGATATGGACTAAACTAAAACGGGTTGAAAAAGTCGATGCTAATCATCGTCCTTGTTGTCATCGATGACCTTAAGGGCTGCCAGTAACGTATGCTTGCGGCTGCCCGCCATGGGGCCACCCGTGATGGCGCTACTCGAGATGGCGTTACGTTTCTTCTTAGCTGGATCATTGCCCGAGGCTGGGCGACAATGTATGTCCAAGAAGTTCTCGCGCTCCTTGTAATCATCTGAGATTACTTTTCGTATGTTGGACATGTTCTCCTTCATGCTAGTAACTTTCTTCTGTGTAAAAATTAAAATAGAATTGAGCGATCATAGCAGAAAAATCAAGAAATTTTATTACCATAGTGTCTAGTTTGGGTGACTGGTCGTCGTCATCCTCTTCGTCATCTTCGTCCTCCATTTCTAGCATTTCAGATAGTTCACATTTGGTGTCCAAGTAGGTTGCATAATTGACTGGTCCATCCTCATTTGGATTGATCTCGTCGATTTCATCGCTTCCCTCATCATCATGGCACATTTTACTGATTAAACCCTCTCCATCAATATCGTCATCGTCGATATCATCATCGTCGTTGTTATTTACATGATCCGAATCATCATCGTAGTCAAATTCCAAGGATTTGGTCAGGGTCTGTAGCTTGCCAATGCCTCCTCTGCCCTCGACAGAACTCAGTTTCGACATGCCATCGCCGTCACGACGTTTGCCTGCTACAGTGGTACGGATATTACTTCCAGCGACTGCAGCTCCGCTGCGTAGACGTGGATTCGGCTTAGGTTTGGTCTGATTCAGCATCTGGCTGAGTGACAGACGCGTGGGATTGGACGAGTTGTTGGTCAGCGGCTTGGGAGGAATAGCAGCTGGTGGTAGTGTCAATTTGCCACGTTTTAGCTTTTCTTTATCTTTGTCCATGGCATCAGTGATGACACTCTTCTCTTCATCGCCATCATCCTTTTCAAAATCAAAGTTGGAATCAGTTTCAAGCACATCAGTCAGCGCATTGAATTCACTTTGACTATTTTTCTCAATCGCTTTGTCCAGCATCTCCAGCGACTTCTCTAGTTTGTCAATTTTATCCGCCTCGTCGACGGCATTTAATTTGGTGCGTCGTGCCGAGGCCAAGGGATTTGCCTTATCGATATGTGGCTAAAAGTGAAGTATTTAGTAATAGTAATGGGTGGTAACATTGTTGAACTAACTGCAAACTCCTCCAACTTGCGATAGCCACTGATTTCCAGACGTGCTTTCTCCAGTTTCAGCATCACTTCTTTGGTCTTCTTTTGCTCGTTAAGGAGCTGTTGACGGAAATTCTTCGATTCCAGTTGTACTTTGCGTGACATAAGCTTCATATCATTATCCTTGTCCTGCAGACGCTGTTCCAGCGTACGTAACTTTTCCTGCAGTTTTTGGCGTTCATCCAGATTCCTGCAAAAGGATATTAAATGAGAGACAAGGTAAACACAGATTTGTCAAGAGTGGTTTTGCCACGCCCACATTACTTTTAGTACACTCCCACTTACTTGTCTCTGATGAGCTGACTGAAGTGACGATTCTGATCACTAAGTGTCAGAATCTGTGCCTCTTTCTGCTTCAGCTTCGCCTCCAGTTCCTTGTTGGCTGCCTGCACGTTGCGGTGCTTGGTCTGCCACACGCGCAGCTCTTCGGCGTGCGAGTGCAATAGCTGCGGTAGCTCTGCTCCCGTGGATTCATATTTATTTAAGGCCGTCGACTGGCGATTGTGCATTGTACGAAGCATACGATTCTCATGGGCCAAATTGGCAATCTCTGCCTGGGCATCGGCCAGTTGATTTTGAAAGGTCTTGGCGCGCAAATTGCGTGCAGACATTACACGCTGATGGATATCACTGTTCGTGTTGCTGGCCACAATCGATGGTTGACGCATGCCTCCTCCATTCTTGAGGACACGTGGCGGCTGCTTGCGCTGATAAATCTGACTGGCCGATTCCCGGGAGCTGCCCGAGAACAGGCTCTCACAGCTCTTAGCTGGCAAACTGCAAATAATATGTAGATCACTTGAAGGTTCACTTTTACACATAGTTTTCTTTATGTTTCACTTACGACATGATGTTGTTGTCCCACTGTTGTTGTGCTTCACTGACCGAGGTTGCGGATTTGCGAGGCGATACCATTTAAATTGCACACACTGGTGCTAAATTGAATTTTATTTCGCTAAAAAAAATATTACAAAATTTATTTCGTTTGCTGGCGTTTTTTTCCTATTTTCACAAAATGTGTTTTTTAAATATTTTCACTTCTGAAGTTTATGTACAATATTTGTGTGTTTGGAAGAGCTGGCAAGCCGGCAAAGTTCAGTTGTAACTGAAAATAGTCGGGTTGCTGCTGTGGTTACAGAATTTTGTTGTTTCGTTTGTTTATTGTTTTGTAGTTTGTAACGTGTTCAAAGGGGGGCTGATTATTTATGCTGTGCGTTTTTGTTGCCATGACAAAATAGACTGCAACTGTAACGGTAAATGCTAATCGCCGGCTTGCTTATCGATAATTGCGCTAATGCAGTTCCATGGACCGATAATTGTGAACTGGTGAAATAGTTCAAGAAAACTGGAATCGAACTGAAAGCAACTCTGATTAAAAACCCAATATTACCGCGGCCAAAATTATTTTATTTTGTCAATAATATCACGAACATAATTTTTCTCCGAGAAATTTAAGATATAAAACTTATAAATAATCCACGAAATACTAGTACTCAGAAAATTTGAAACGTTTGTTCGTTGCAGCTAAGGCTGCCAGACCTGGTACCAACTTCTTTTCTCGATTTGAATCGATTCTTACATTTGAATTGAGGTATCGATTCTGTAGTCGATTTCAGTTCCAGCTCTACTGGCTGGGCGCTTTCTATTTCAATGCATTTTCTTTAATTGCTCCAATTTCTTAAGTGAAAATCAATCAATGCAATTACGCATATCCGGCAGTATTACGTTACATCTTTTGTAACGTGCCCGCATTAAAGTGTGTACACCAAATGGTTGCAGTTGCTTGAAATCTAAGAATAATGCAACAGCTGCGAATACGTTTTTTGTTCTCGTTTCGTTTGTAGGCGCAGACAAAAAAATCTCACGTAGGCGCTGTGCCACAAGGACGTTTATGCTGCTGCAGCTGTGTTAAATAAGGGCATTCTTCACACTGTCTATAAATAAAGCGTCAAAATGATTCACGTTGGGGAAAACTCATGGAATCTGCGCATCTTCATCACAGATCTGTCGCTGGAACGGACAATGCGCGTGCGCGGCGACCAGCACTTGGGCAGCATAATGTTACAGTTGGTAGATCCGGAGAATCCCAAAGATTGGTCAGATCATGCTCTTTACTGGCCCGCTAAGAACGTTTGGTTGACACGGACACGCGCCACTTTGGACCAGTGTGGTGTTCAGGCGGATAGTTTACTCCATTTCACGCCCATGCACAAGCTGCTGCGTGTCCAGCTGCCAGATTTACGGTATCTAGATTGCCGTGTGGACTACTCGGTTAAGACATTTTCCGCTGTAGTCAATCTCTGCAAACAACTGGACATTCGCTATCCGGAGGAGTTGTCGCTCTGCAAACCTCTTGAAGCGGAGCATTTGAAGAAGAACTTTGCTCAGTTGCCACACCTGAAGCGTGTGCCCATTGCTGAACCCGATGGCACCACATATCTACAGCCAGCAGCGGATACCAACTCCTTTGTGCCCATTAATTCGTCATTCAATGCAGCTGGTAGCAATGGCAGCCTAGACAAGCCCTCGTCCCCGGGCATGTTCTTCTGTGCACCGCTTTCACCGCACAATGTGGCTGGACGACGTTCACCCACACCACAGGCCAACTGGAAGCCAAGTCAGCCTGGTTATGGAACCTACGACTCATCCTCATCGAGTTTGGGTGATTTCCAAGAAAATTTGGCCAGTTCTCCGCCCACCATCAGTTCGGAGCTGCGTGCACAGCTGCTGCGTCCCAAGTCGCTGGTGGAGAAGGCGCGTCTGAATGTTGGCTGGCTAGATAGCTCGCTATCCCTGATGGAGCAGGGTATACGAGAGTATGATACGCTCTGTCTGCGCTTCAAATACTACACCTTCTTTGATCTTAATCCAAAGTACGATCAAGTGCGCATCAATCAACTGTACGAACAGGCAAAGTGGTCCATACTCAACGAGTTAATGGATTGCACAGAGCAGGAGACCCTTATGTTCGCGGCCCTGCAGTTTCAGGTGAACCATCAACTTGATATGCAGCCCCTGCCTGCAGTGGATTCCGGCATTGAGACGTCGAGTCAAGAGAATGACGACGGCGATGACGACATTGATTCGGCTCTAAATGAGCTGCAGATTACACTGGAGGGCAGCAGAGCATCTGATCCGGTTAATATTACACACATGCCGGAACTCTCTGACTATTTGCGCTACTTAAAACCACAGAGATTTACGCTGAGGGGCTATAAACGCTACTATTTCACCTATCGTGACTTGCACTTGCATCTGTACAGGAGCGCCGAGGATGCGCGACGCACTGCACCCACAATTAGCATTAATTTGCGCGGCTGCGAGGTTACAACGGATGTCAATCTCACATCGGGTAAATATGCCATACGCCTGGAGGTTTCTCCAGACGATCGTCATGGTCCCAACAGCGAGGTCTGGGTGCGTTGTGAGAATGAGCAGCAGTATGCCAAGTGGTTGGCCGCTTGTCGTCTGGCGTCCAAGGGACGCTCCTTAGCCGACAGCAGCTACGAGAGCGAAGTTGATGGAATTCTCTCACTACTTCAGATGCAGCGTCCAATTCATGGTGTGCATGTCAACATTGATCCGCGTTCCGTGGATGCTGTGGACTATCTATCACCCAAAATGCTTCGCAAGCTGTCCAGCAATAAGGCCGTGCAGCGCATTCTGGAAGCCCATGCTAACGTTCGGGATTTGCCGCTGATGGAGGCGAAGCTCAAGTATATTCAGGCATGGCAATCTTTGCCAGACTTTGGTGTCTCGCTTTTTGTCATCAAATTCGATGGCCATCGCAAGGAGGAGTTGCTAGGAGTGGCCCACAATCGCATAATGCGCATGGATCTGAGCACTGGGGATCATCTGAAGACCTGGCGTTACAATACCATGAAAGCCTGGAATGTTAACTGGGGCATTAAGTGCATGATGATTCAGTTTCACGACGAGAACGTTGTTTTCTCCTGCCACTCGGCCGACTGCAAGGTGGTCCACGAGTTCATTGGCGGCTACATCTTCATGTCAATGCGCTCCAAGGACAACAACCAGACGTTGAACGAGGAACTTTTCCACAAGCTTACAGGCGGTTGGTCCTGAAATTGGATCGGGAGTATACTTATAACAAAGTTGTTGAAATGTTTTTTTTTATTGTTGTTGACAGTGGCCATTCTTCAGTGCCCATTTTTATAATCTAACGATTGTCCCTAATACTTATTGGTGACCTAAAATGGTTGCCTTTCGTAAGCGTTTGTTTGTCTTGCAACTAATCCCATGGATTTTAACTGATTTTAAATTAGGGCACTTTTGCCTTGCTAACCCTAATAACTCAGCCTTAATAGTGGCCTTTTTTACAACTAACTCGTAAGCAAAAATAAAAACTTAGCACACATTTTAACAAATATATAAAGAATGAAGTTTGAATTGAGCGCGCTGCCAATAGCGATGGGTCGATAAATTATTAGCGATTTTTGGTTTGTTATCGATAACAGTGACAGCTGATTTTTTCGGTGTGCGAGGATGTAAACAAACGAGATTCAGTCAATAAATGTTTTTCAAATTGATTAAAAAATGTCTAAAACTGCGCACGGAATGCGAAAACCTTGGGTCAAAAATCTCTATTCAAACCGCGAGTATCCGGACAACTATACGGATGTGAGTTTCCTCAAGGATCTACAAACAAATCTAAATGTTCGACGTTACACGCTGCGTGAAACGATTGGCGGTATCACAGCATTGAACAATCAAATCTCCTGCATCACCGGCTTCTTAATACTCTACCACGTGATGCTCAGCGATAAGGTGGCACCGACCAGCATCCTGGTGCCCACATGCATTATCACAGCCATTGGTTATTTGTATTATCGTGGCAGCAGTCTTACAATGACGCTGCTCGGCGAGGACTCCAAGACTTTGGTCACTGTCCTCCTCTTTGGCTACATTTTTTCACCGATGTTGCATACGCTGACGCAGGCCATTAGCACGGATACCATATATACGACGACATTCTTTGTGATGCTCTTTAACCTGATGTTCACGGACTACGGACTGGACGTGGCCATGGTATCCAAGGCCATATCACTAAATGCAGCCATATTTGGTGCCATCTGTTTGGCCTCACGACTCTCTACCTCGTACCACGCCTTTGTGCTGCTCGTAGAGGCGGCTATCTTCTTTGTACTGTATCCCATTATGACCGCAGCGCGTTGGAATCCCTACTGCATGGTGCCTATCTTCATCATATGCTGTGGATCATTGTATTTTATATCAAGACCTGTGCTTTATCTGTACGCCTGCAGCACACTGTTCATCAACTTTGTGTGTCCGTTCATCTTTGTGAGGCAACAACGCTACAAGTTTAACATCCATGGTCCCTGGGACGAGGCTATCGTGGAGGAGAACACCGAAGAAAATCTTGATGAGAACTTATAGCGTCAGCTTCGCTTCTCAGAGATGCACAGCATCGATGATGGGGAGCAAGAGTAGACAGTTAAATTTGTAATTACTTCCATTTTTTTTTTAACTCTTTACACACATGTAATTTAAAACATATACTAGGCGCATTTCAATTTTATAGCAATATTTATACCTCTCAAAAACTTGTAAATAGATTTTAAAAAAATACTTTGTAAATAAAACCAAAATTATAAATAATTTAATTTATAAATAATTTAATATAATTTAGGCATGTGAAACCAATTTAATGTCGTTTTAATGTGGAGTTGCAAAGTGGACGGTATGTATAGTTATAAGCCATTCGTTTCAGTAATACCACCCGAAATTCCCACACTTCAGTATCAAAACCACAGCATAATAAGTTTTTTCTTGTGTATATATTTTTTTGGTTTCATTTTATTGTAATGATTATGCCTGATATACATATACTCGTACTATATGTATATATGCACATATATATACATTTACAAACATATACTGCGACATACGAAACAATGAATGTTGAAATAATACAGCATATTTCGCATTTATGATCAATTTTTTGTTTTTCATTTTGTCTAAGAGTCAAAATTTTGCATAAAGTCTGTAAAACCCTTATTCATACAATTAGCATAATTACAACAACTAAGAATAGTAAGAATAGTAGTAACTAATGTCTAAAACTTGCAAATACACATATAGAATGCATTTCATTATAGTTTATATTAGTTAATACACTAGGTATTAATTATTTTTTGTTTTTAGTTGCAACATTTGTCTTAATTCTTTTGCTAATGTTTCGCACCAAAACATTTCTTCACACGGTCACGATTTTTAATTATTAACTATATATGTATAACTATTAAATACATTACATTTATATGCATATATCTATTTTTGTTTTCTTTTCACGTATAAACTTTTTCAAAATGTAAAAAATCGTACATATTTTTTAGTGTCTTGTTTCTTGTTCTTTTTTGTTTGTTTTTCAGTTAACGCTATTAATATTTCATATAATTGTACAATTTATATGAACTGCACGCTATTTGTTGAATTATTTCTAAACATTTTGTTTTTGTTTTCCTTTTCTTTTGATTTCAATTAAACTAGCACAAAATATAATAATAATATTATATATAAAATACAGTGTGCTGTTTGTGTCTGTGGGGGCGTGGCGTGTGGCGGGGGATTCACATGACAGACAGACACACTATTAACTAGACTCTTGCCATAACAAAACAAGAACGCTGAGAAATCTTCTCGACACACACAACAATTAGAAATGTCTTTCTAAATTCTACTAACAAAAAAAATAAACTAATGAAATAAACCAAAACAATTTTCAAGTCACACTCTGTGATGTGTGTCCATGTTCCTTGTAGGTGTGGGTGTGTGTTTGTGTGTGTTGCTTTGTTTAAAGAGCCACCTCGTCACCGTTGCGGGTGCAGGCACCGACGCTGAGGTTCACCTGCTCCAACGTTTGCTGCTCGGCGCGCAGCTGGAGATCCCGTCTGCGCTGTGCGGTTAAGGAGAGATTGGCATCGTTGTTGTTGGCTTTGGAAGTTGCTGGTTTGTTGGTTCTTGGCTCGTACAATATATCACGTGTTGTTGTTGCAGTTGTTGTTGCTGTTGTTGTGCTTGGGCATGCGGCAAAGTGTACTTGATGTTGTTGCTGTTGTACTGGCTGCTGTGTATGTTGTCAGACTATTTCATTCTTCGCCGCTGGCTCTCCAGCAGCTGCAGCTGTCACCGTTGTGCCATTGCTTAGTGTTTGATTACCAGCTTCCAGCAAGGAACCAGCTTCGACATCACCCGCTTGACGTGCTGCATTCCGCTGACGACACAAATACGGTGAATTTGTGGGCGAAGGCAGCTGATTCTACAAAAGTTTCGAGCTGGTTAAACAAAGTACGTTTTTAGTCATAAATGTCAGTTACCAATTTGTTGTTGTTTTGACAGCAGGTGGCCTTCACGCAGCCCTCCTCAGTGGTGGGACAATCGAGGGCACAGCAATCGGAGCCACTCATATTGATGCTGGATGTGCCATCGGACATGTTGCAGCCTTCGATCTCACTGAACTCTGGCTGTATGGTGGTCGAGTGAATGCCCTCGTTGTGAAAGAATTCCTTCACCTTTTCCGCTATCTTCATGTACTCAGACAGATTGCGACACCGTATGTGCGCGGAAGCGATGATCCGATCTCCGGCCAATTGCCAGACATGAAACTCGTGCACGGCCAGCACACCATCGACCTTCTCTAGCAGACGCTTCTGTATCGCATCCACCTGAATGTGTGTGGGCACCGTTTGCAGCAATATCAACGCAGATTCACGTAGCAGTGGCCATACAGAGTGCAGAATGAGCGCCACAAGGACAATGGATAGAGCAGGATCGATATAGAGACGATATTCCCAATCGGTTAGCCAGACGACCAGCGCACTGACCACTACAATCACACTACCAAGTGCATCGCTGAGCACATGTAGGAATGCGCCACGCATGTTCATCTGTCCGGGATCATGGCTGTGACCATGACTGCTCTTCTTCACCACTGGCTTCTCCTTTGGCTTCTCGTACGCATAATCCTGTTGCTCATCGTCACCCTCGTCCATGTTGGCTAGCTCCGTGAGGCGGCTGTGATTGCGTGTCAAACCACCGCCATGCGAGTGTCCATGATGACCACCGTGCTCTGCAAGAAGTAAAGTAGGGATTAATAATGAATTTAAACTGTAGTTAAATATAGGATGATCACCGTAGAGCAGGCAGAGTCCAATCATGTTGACCAACAGACCCAAGACACCGACAATCAGCAGCAATTCGGGATTGTGTATTTGCTCCTTTTCGATAAATCTGTGGGCATAAATATTAATTAGAAAATTAGTTAAGGTAAAGAATAAAAACCTTTGAGTTTTGACAGGGCTATTAACAAAGTTAAAGTTTTGGCCAAGTTATGACAGTTTAAAGTTTTTGAAACACGTCAATCAGTCGGTAATTCCTACGTTAAGGATTAAATTGTCAGCCCTGACTAAAGTACACATTATATGAGCCACATATACTATATATTAGATAAGAACTAAAGCTGTGGGATGGAGAAGGAAATATGTCAATCAATTTGTAATTCCGAGCCAATCCCAAAAGCTTTTCGTGCTTATCACAACTACAAGTGCACGGAGGGGCAGAGGGTGGTGGGGAGAAGACGACAGCTTTGCACGTTTTGAAAACGGAATGCGCATCGTAAAGTGGCAAAAGATATGCACATGGCATGCAAATGACAGCAATCCCAAAAGGCAAATAAAATTGTTAACAAAAAGTGACTTAAAATTGAAAAATAACAAGGGAACAACAAAAGCAACAACAACGAAATGGTGACAAGGCAAATGTGTTGAATCGTTTACTAGGTGGGCGAGTGTGCGACTGTGAGTATGTGTGTGTGTATGTACAGATGTCTCACCTTTTGCAGGCCTCAATGGTGATGCTGAAACAAAGCGCTACAAGGAACACGGCATTAACGAGTGCACCCAAAACTTCCGCACGTGCCCAGCCAAAGGTGTTCTTTGACCACTTCTTTGGTGACATCTGTTTGGGGATTAAAAAGTGAAAATGAAATTAAATTAAGATTTATTAAACAAAATGTATTACAAGTTTAGAACTCACCTTAACCGATAGGAATGATATGACCAGTGCGGCTATATCGCCCAGCATGTGAAAACTGTCGGCGACCAAGGCCATGGAGTTGGTCACATAGCCCACAATGATCTCCACGAAGAAGAAGAACGCCGTCAGCCACATCATTGAGAGCAGGCGACATTTTTTGCCCGAATATTTGGACATCTTGGAGAAACTGTAATCAGAGGAATTTTAATTATTAAGTGTTGCAAATTTTTAAACTTAATTAAAGATTTTTTTTGCGTAAATCTTAAAATAAACACTATAATTATATATTAAGGACTTATTCCGCACATGTCAAAGTTGCCAAAGAATAACTTAATCAAGTCTGTAAACCCACAATCCGATTCAAACTATAAATTACTGGCAGGAGAAAGTGCTTTTAGTACTAAAATCCATGACCTTTTGTCTGCTCACCTCGAGTTCAATCAACTTTTGAGCTCTCACAACAAAACCCTTTGTGCGAAATTCTATTAGCTGCGAAATTAGTTAACAAATTGAGTTAACTCGGAGTTTGCCAAACTAGTCACTGCTTGGGGTTTGATAGGGTTAAATGGGAAGTGAATTTAATTGAATCAGCCAACAAAAATTAAACTAAAAAAAATGTTGAAATTGGAAAACAATTTAAGCAACGCTTCACTGGTCGTCAGTGCCACGCCTACAATAGAAAAATCACTCGAGGGGGGAGATTTGTTAATTGTTTTGTTGGATTTTTTGATTTCTTTTTTATAGTTGGGGTGGGTGGGGCACTGGAGGGAGTGTTTCCATTTGATTGCAACTTACGCAAAGAACTGCATTCTCTTTGCCGAGTTTAATTATGATTTTGGTTAGAAATTGGAAATTAAAGTTATATATTTTAATGACTGCAGCTCTAAAGCCACTGGCTGCTTTGCTTTTGAGTTATAAACTGATATTCGGAGTCGATTTAAGCCACTTGGATACCAGAGTACTCCGCTCCCTTATGGACATTTTTAGCTAGAAACAAACTTCTGTCGTTGCAGTAGCAGCAGTTTCTTCAGTTCAGTTCAGTTCTGCTTTGTGTTTTTGTTTTCGCTTTTTTTGTTGTATTTTGTATAAACAATAACGCAAAAAGCAAATTCAAGTGAAGCGAATGAAATACAACGTATAAACAGAGTATAAATTTCGTTGTCAAGGGGGCAGGAGTGTGGATGGAATGAGGCGAAGTGGGTTATGCACCCCAACTAAGGGGGGAAAAAGGGTACGAAACTTGTTACAGTAGTAGCTAAGAAAACAATTTGCATATTCGCATTTACTTTTTATACGACGATCGTCCCGTTGACTAAGCAACCAAACAAAGGTTTTTCCCCTCCAATTTTCTCCCCCAACTCCCAAACAAACCCCGTCTTGATTGGCCATGGACTGGAAATGAGGCCGTTGGCATTGGAACTGCTTCATTCTCCACATGATTGGCAAATACTTCAGTCTGCTGTCCAAAATCTGGCTACAAACAGACCCAAACAAACAAATTGATTTTTATTAAAGTTTTCATTAGGTATTGCCTATAAATAGCATAAAAATGCTAATAATAGTTAGCACAGGAGTATTAAACCTTCAGTGCAAATAAATACTCGTCTTACTGTGCTCTTTAATTGGCCAATCATTAACTATTCAAAAACTTAGTCATTCCTAAGCTGTTATCTAGCCAATTTCAGCACACGAGACGCCAAAATTTGTAGATTAACTGCACTCGTCCCGCTTTTTGTACTAAGACTCATGTGCGGTGTGTGTGTAGGTCCCTTATCTCGACAAATATTTGGTTGGTATCGTGTGTGCTCTGTTATCAGCCATCAACTGGGTATTAATCACACATACAACAATTCAGATGCCAGCTTGTGATATGCCTAATAGATAAATATCTGCAGAGCCCGTTTTCCCTTTCCTTCCGATAAGAAAAAACCATTCTAAAAGTTGAACGTGCGCAAAATTTATGCCTACAAGCGGTAAAAACGAGCTGCTCGACTATTTAATGCCCAGTTCACTGGAAATTGGAATACCCTTGGTTTTTGAGATAAAATTTGGCAAGATCTTGGTAAAAAAAAAAACTTAATCTGCTCACAATTTTAAGCAAAAGATAAGTCTTTGTGCTCCAACTGAAAACTAGGCTAAAAACGGCAAAGGCAACTGCTTATCGGGTTTGGGTTTAGCTAAAGATAGCAATTCACATAATAATAACTTTGAATACAATGTGCTTACATTGTTGCCGAGTTAATTATGCGATAAGCCCAATAGGAAGGGGTTAAAAAGGGTTTTATTAATAGGGATATATCAACAGAACAAATACTAAACTCTAGACGTAGATATAGCTTTTAGTAGATATTAGCTTTTAGTCATAACTTAAGCATAAAAACTCACTTTAGATAAAAGTCATAGAGTTATAGCCTCTAATTGCCACAAGTTTCGTTTTCAACAGACTGCAAAGTGCAGCTGAGACCAACTACCAGTTACCCTGTCTAACTAAATTAGTTATAAAGTTATAGTTTAAGTAAAAACACTGACACTAACAGCTAGTAAACTTAATTAAATTGTGTACTATTTTTAGCCTTGTTTTCTGTTTGTTACAAACACAACTAGCCGCTGTTTATAGACCACTTTTAGTGTATAGGGTATATAAATAAAACTGACGCGAATGTTTTTTTTTCCGCTTTGGCAATGACAGCAAAAATCATAGAGAAATTATTGAGAAAATAAATATCAAACATAATGGAAAAAAAAACACATAAAGCGTAGGAGAATAAAAAAGGGAAAGAGACAGAGAGAGCAGCAAAGAGAGTGGGAGCTGACAGAGAGAGAGTGAGAGTAAGAGAGCGACGTGACGAGGCTTCGCTGTTTGTGACATTGATTGGATGTAGATTTGCATATTTATAAAATCGTTACAGGTATTTAAATTATTACATAATTTTAAAATAGTAAAAATATAAACGACTTTTGAATTATAAAAGTTTAATTAGGGGCTTGTTTTAAACTATAAAAATGTTTGATTATAGCTTGAGTATTGGCATTGCAACTTACTTTTAGCTAGATTTATTAATTTTAATTATCCAATCAAGTTCAATAACTTTATTGACATTAATCACTCTATATTCAACACTTACTTTAGCTATTTCTAGCCAAGTGTCATTATACCTAACTCTAGCTATTTTTAGGCAAACACCACACAGGTTCAAGCACTGAACGTTGGGCTATAAAATATTTGATGATTACGTGTTTGGCAAGCAAAAGTAACTAGCCAAAGTGATTTAAACCAAGCTAAAACAGGAGTTGGCCCCAAGTGTGTTGGGTTGAAAAGCTAAGCAGGTGGTATAGGATTGTCTGAGGGTAAGTAAGCGGGTATATTGGTTATTACTCTGGCCATTCATTAAAGAAATCATTTTGAATATTTGTAGTTCGTCTTCGTCTTTGTTTTTGTGTTTTTAAGTCGCTTTAGCACATTTTGGCATTCGCCTCGGTTCACATAACCTTCGCCGCCATACACCCCTTTTTACCCCTTTACCTTTACCTCTACCCCTACCCTGCACTCTGCCGCTCTTCGATTTAGTTTCATTTCATGGTTATGTCACACTGTCAAAGCTAAACAAAAATACAAAAATGAATACCAGTCTCAGAGCACGTGAGTGTTTTAACTAATTGATAAGCTTGTAATCGTCGTTATAGAACCAGATCCACTGTAGACATGGGGAAATCCAGCCAAATTTTAAACAAAATTGTAATGTGAGAAATAATCAATCTAATGAACTTGATTATGGCCAATTGAAAAGCCTTCGACTAGGTAGGTCTAGAACTGAAAGTGACATCGCAGACATGCTAATTATAGAGGTTAGAGACTGAAGTTTGGCCGTAACAATCTATTAAAACAATTTTAAAATAAAATATCAACTCTTAAGGTTTTTTTTTAAATATACTATAAAGTTTAGTTTATCTTATAGCTGTAACATAGCGTTATCTAGTGCAGACTTCCAGCAGCTTCTGTTTACGTGCGACTATAAGTTTCCGCTTTGTTTGACTTTTTTATGCACAAGGATAAAGCTCCATAAACTCATACAAATGTAAGCACATACATACACATACACTTGCATGTATTTATAGCTTAAACTATGGTTATGTACATGTGTGTGTGTGTGAGTGAGTGTAGCACGTGATTTGCCTACGCATTTATTCCGGCAATTAAACATGCAGCTCACATGAAAATGCTTCAATGTACAAAATGTTGCAAGTGCTTGCTGACTGCAACACACACACATGTACACTGCCTTAACACACATACTTGCTGTATGTTTGTGATAGGAGCATAGAGGCCACAAATTGGGTTACAATATTCTAGGTCATGTTGCTTAATTGGCCATTCTGCATGTGAGTTTCAACTGCGAGTATGTGTGTGTGTGTGAACTTTTGGCGTCTACTGTGTGGACTTTAAGCCCTAAGCGTTCCCCCTTCCACTACCCACACACACACACACGTCGCTTGTGATAAGAACAATTAGGAAACTGACCCATTATTGCTGCCGACAAGAGTTTTTCGTGTTTTTAACCTTATCCAAGGCAGATAAGGAAATATGACTGAGAAAGTGGAAGGTGCAAAAGAGAATGTGGGAAGTGTACTTCACATAACTAATTAATTGCACACTTGATAAGGGAGAACAGCTACCAAGCTCCATGTCAACTATTAGACCTTGAGCAAGTGACCATGGAGGCGCTGAGCGAAGTCTAGGAATCCTTTGAGCTTCTTTGTGGCTCTGTACTTTTGGTTAAAAATATTTTACAGTAATTATGCTAGAAAAAGAATTAAATAATTATTTTTACCTAGAAAGAGGTGCAATTTTTGCAAGCCCAAGAATCGCGGAAATTGTGCCAACAAACAATTGAAGTGAACAATTAACCCGCTTTTCCACAGCCCCGGGAAATGTGCGGAAAAGCACAACTGGCAAGGAAACGCGCAGAGACACAAAGAGCGAGAAAGAGAGAGGTAGCTCAAGCGACTGTGGCCTGGACTTAAGTGGGCCAGGTAAGTCAGTAGTTTCTTCGTTTTCGTTTTGATTTATTTATGCAAATGCTGTGACAATTGCAAGGGGTGAAAAGGGCTATGCAGATGGAAGTTGGACTGACCTGTTGACCCAATTTCCAATATGGCGGGGGAGGGACTTGTTACATACTCGTTAAAGTGGGGGTCGAGCTCTGATTTCGACCGCACAGTTAACTGAAGATTACACAATATGGCAACGCCGTCACAATAAACAAGTTGACAGCACTTTATGGGAAAGTGGACACCGCTGTCTATGTTAACTTAACCTATAAAAACAAAAAATCTCTGCTCATAGAAAATCAAATATTTATGCTGATTTGTATACATTAAAGGGTATCTGATAGACTGCCAAATGAGACGTCAGACATGCATATATCATTTATTGACAAATCAATCAAGTCAATTGTCTAGACATATTGTAAACTGAATATAAATATAATTGGATATTTGCTGATATTTATAGATAATATTTATTTAAATCGAGACATCTACAGGGTATCAGATAAAGGCGCTATCAGAGTTTTTACTTATCGCGATAGACCAATTAGAGTAATCTGAAATAAAGTCTAACCCAGTTAAGTTCTTGTCATAAATCTATAATACTCGACACACATAACCCACTTTCCTGTTCTCAGTTAAACCTACAAGTTCTAGTTATAGTTCTAGCTTTGATACTGGTTCTTGTTCCAGTTCCACTTGCTATATGTATATAAAATAAATCAAATATTGAATGTACTTAAAGCAATATTTTAATGAATAAACATAAAATGAATCGAAATTTAATTAACTTGTATTGATTTTATGCATGGAAATAATTGACAAAGCAATAGGGAGGGTGCCACCGAAGGGGTAGTGAGGTGGGCTCTGCTGCCGTTGTTGCCTCAATATGGAGCGTGACCTTTAAACGATAATTGAAAATGGCAAAAACCTGACGCTGAGGGTGCTTAAATGCCAGAGAAAAACAGCAGAAAATGTTTATAATACTGAATTTGAGTGCAGATTAATCAGATACACATTAACAAGAGACACAGATAAAATATGAAAAGATTTTGACATTTTGTGAAATTTACATTGTAAAAAATAAATACTTAATAAAGTAAATCGTAATATAGTACTTAAAATTATCAGACAACCTGTGGCATATTTTAAAATTGTAGTTAATTTGTTTTCAAATTAAAGTAAAACAATATGCCATATTTAAGTAAAATAAATTAAATTTTATTGCCAACAAACGGGAACGACTGAAAATTTTTACAAAAAATCTATATGAAACGCAAATTTACAATCTCTGAATAAAAAAACAAAGAACATTTAACAAAAAGCTGAGAATTATTGCTGCATCATCAAACTGGGTGAATGATTCAGATATAATTTGTTCAAATAGTCATGGTGGTACAAAAATCACCATAATGACTAAGAGAACTGAAGATTCCGATAAACGAAATCGGGGGAATCGGGAACCGGAACCGGTTATTTTAGCCGGCTACATACATAAGTCAAATAGATGCAGCAAGCAAAACCAAAATTTACATTAACATGTTTAGGTAGAACATTAATAGGCAGAAAGAATTAAGGAAAAACCAAGAAGTTTTTCACAAATGTCAACAGTTACACTCAAAGTGAATGTCATTTCTACCTGCGCCCAAAATGGGCGTGTGAGAGTGGTAGTGTTTGTGTGTGTGCGCTCAGTTCGCTGACCCAAAACAACAACAACAACAGTAGCTTGACAAGTTCGCACACGTTTCCTTTGGCTACCACGTTTTGTATGCATACACACATGTACACACACACATACGCATCAATTTGATATTCTTTCACTGATTTTCAATGAGATTCTGATTAGACTTGGACGCTCACTTAAACAGCAAGTGCAAGAGTAAGAGAGAGCGAGAGGGATCAAAATAGAACTTACCGAAATTTAAAAACTGCTTTTGTTGCCGGCGCTTTTGAATCTTTTCAAAAGTATTTGGGGTTTTATCGGGTGCTTCCCGTAGGCCGCAGGAAGATGCGGCTTTTGATTTTTTATCTACAAACACAAATTTATATTATTATTGCTGATTTAGAACATGTTTGCACTTATCAACATTTAACATTAAATTCACAAACGTGTGTATGTACTTGGGACAGCGTTCTTATACATACATATACAAACAAATATATGTATGTATATTTTGTGATAAAGCGCACATAGAATAGAAGAGCCGATAAATTGACATCGATACGTCATTTGCTTTGTGTAACGCGTGCAAATTATTATTTGTGCTATGCGCACAATACTTAATAAACATTTCATACGAGATATAAGGAGAAAGAATGAAAGAGAGAGAGGTAGAGGATGCATTAAAGCAACACTCAAAGGAAACGCGTAGTATGCACAGTTATCATTGTAAATTCTGCACGCCACACGCAAAATTCCTTTGCTCTTTTGGGGATGGGGTGGGGGTCTGCTGGCGCACGGCACGCCTGATTTATGTGCATACATACATATGTATTAAAGTGTATATTGCTAATAGTGCACAGCGAAATGGCATTGCTACACGTTAACACACACAAGCACACGTTAACTATATTGACAATAATATAATATTCGGTATTCAATTTACACTATTACTGGCTCGTGCACTTTCCGAAACTACTTAAACGGTTTTATTACAAGCTACGCATTACCGATTTTATTTATTTATTTTATATTTTGTTTCCGTCACAGCAGAACTGCTGGTACTCGCGTACTTGCAACTTTGTTAAAATTTTCAAGACAACTGACGGCGTGACCAAAATATGCAAAGCTAAATAATGCCCTCCAGAGTGACCGAAGTTTGTTACGCCGAAGATGTTCCACAATGGAAAGCAGTGTGCCCAGTGCATTAAAGTGATTGTAACGAGTGAGAAGTACCTATTTTTATTTTATCGATTGTTATGCCAGTCGTTATCGGTAAGCGCGAAGCGAGAAGCTTAACCGTATAAATTTCGGGGCTTTCGCGCATTGCAAGCCATTCTGAAATATCAGCCAGCACGTTAAGTCATCAAAAATAAGCAATAAAAGTGAAAGTGTTGCAATGTCAAAAGCATCCCAACTTCAAGAAGTTCTTCAGCAACTCCTTATTAAGGATAGTGATCGTGAACCTTATACATCTGATGCGATCAAAATTTGCAATGAGCTTATGGACGATTTAAAAAAAGTGGATAAGCAATTTCAAAGTGCCTATGACGGCCTCAGCTTATCGGGTAAGCGGCAGATAAGCATATACATTATTTTTTTTATATTATAACATTTATGAATCATTTTGTGCGCTTTCCAGGTAGCTATTTGGATCGCGTGAAACTAAAGACGCCCGATGAATTTGATATGCATTTAAAATTGAAACTACCATTCCAACTCCGACCGAAAAGAGATATCCAACGTGACGGATTTGTTTTCATACACGCGGCAGGGTATTCTTCTCACTCCGCGGTAGTAGACGGTCGTGTAAATCGCATAACTTTGCAGGACTGGCTACGTAGTGCATTTAAAAAGGTGTTTCAGAGCCGTTATAGATATAACATTAACGGTAGCGAATACATCCTAAGCTATGTGCAAGAAGGCTTTGGATGTGCTCATACCTAGGAATTCATCTAGATTTATTTCCTTTGACTTTGTCCCTGTCTTTGAGTTCAACTACAACGAATGGCCATTACCAACTCCGCCAGTTGATAAATCAGTGCGAGAGTCGTATTCCTGGTTTGCAGTGCCCCAGCAGAAGAGACCAGCGAGCGACTACACTTTTATGGTCTGTGCTCCACATTGGGAGCGTGAAATGATGAAGGGGAACTACAATTTGAAAAACATTTTACGCTTGATGAAGGGTCTGCGTGATAAACACTCTGATTATTTACCACACTTGTCCAGCTATATGCTTAAAACTGTCATTCTTCTGCAATTGAACAAGCGTCCGTTATATTTCTGGCAACAGGATCTAGCTACAGTCTTTATGGCTATGTGGGCGGAATTGTACGAGCATTTCAAACTCGGTAATCTTCCGTTCTTTTTGGCCGAAGGTTGCAATCATTTTGATAGAATGAGAAACAATGTTTACGAGTGCAAGCAAATCATTGGCAAACTGATGCATCAGCTGAATTCAAACAATTCAATCACTGAACTTTTTCTATAATTCAAACAAACTGACAAATGTATAACATTCATTATAAATATATTGATGCACCATATTCATAATAAAGTATATCCACATAAAAAGTATTATGTTCAACTCTCCTTTCATGCATTTCAAAGATATCGACTATTTTTCATATATAGATAAACGATGTGTATGCACTTGCATGTTTGTGTCTGTGTTTACACATATGCTAACATAACACCAACATTATTATGGGGAAATTCCCGTTTTAGAAATAAATGCACTTAGTGCAACTCGTTGCATTCTGCAGAGAGTTTACACTATGCAGTCGCTGAACATTTCGATGACAAACTATCGTATCGACGTTATTCGTTATTTATTTAAATCAGCGAGTAAAGAGCGCGCGTAGTTTAAATTAAACGATGATATATACATTATGTTGGAAAATGTTGAGTTATAATAGTGATAAATAAATATTTATGTGTGTGAGTGTGTGATTATCACATGCGCCTCTTGACAATCTCTGTGTTGGCCAGATTCAGAATGCGATTGAAATCTACTTTGGTGTGAGCGCGCCAATAGTTGCATCGTCCCCACATAACGGCCGGATAATTGGGACTGGAGATGCCCTGGAAAATGCGGGCAATGTTGCGTCCGCTGAACGTGTTGTCAGGATACATGTTGATCAGTGCATGCACGTCGGCAACTATATGCTCATCCGGCACATTGCTGGGCTAAAAAATCAAATCTTTATTAAACTGATGAAGAAAACCATAGAATGATTCAACACACCTCAATTTCCAGCTGTAAATCCTGTGGGTAATCGTTGCGGAAGTAGTTGCGCACAATACCCTTCAGTTGGCTGCAACGATCCTGTGGAAAATCGGCACTGCAACAGGCAGCACACGTGTTGTATGCCACAGCGGAGAGGCCATGTGCGACATACTGCAGCTGAATGAGCTGGGTGCGCTCCTGTTTCACCGATCGGGAGTAGAGCGTGTCTAGTGCATTATCGATTTCCGCCTCACTGAAATCTCCCGGTGCCTTGAGTCGAAAGCCCAAATCAAAGAAGCTAACCGTGATTGGGGAGCGCTTGGGAAAACCATTAACTACAAGTGGAAATTAATAAAATTTATATGGTGAACTGATTTCTTGACGTGCTTTGGCTTACTTTGTATCCATTCTAGACTTTTAAGCTGATACTTGACCACGCCACTATTCCAACCAATGCTGGCGGCAATATCAATCACGGAAAACTCTATAATGTTGGCATCTTCCTTGAAGGTCTTGTTCTTAATCTGCAAAGCAATGGCCATGGCCAGTGGAGGACACTCCTTGGCAGCGTGTCTAGTCGGAAAGGCATCATAAGTGTTGGACACGGTCCATAGTTGATTGAAAACTTACTTGAGATACTTGGGTCCACCGTAGGAGATCACCTTGGCCATGATATAGGCCGAGCTGAGTACGTTCATGCACCAGCGTGCATCCAATTCCATGTAGCATAGTAGCGTCGATATATTCTCCGCTGGTATATCCAGTGCTTCCACAGTTTGCTCTACAGAAAAGCCAATTTCATGCCCAGGACACAGGTGTTTCCGACCCACAGACGAGTCACTGAAATCACCAGCATCCGAAGTTTCCATAAGAGCATGAGGAGTCTGATCTACCTGCTTGCCCACCTGCTTGTCACAGCAGCAGGGCACAAAGATGCGCTGCAGCAGCTTGCGTATGACATGTCGATCTATGGAATTGGCATACACATGACGCCGCAACTCGTTCTGATCTCCGCCCTTGGCGTCCAGAAACAGATGACATTGCGCTGGCAGACCATCGCGTCCAGCGCGTCCAATTTCTTGCACATAGCTCTCGAAATTCCTTGGCATATTGAAGTGGATGACGGCACGTATATCGGGTTTGTTGATGCCCATGCCAAAGGCTATTGTGGCTACCACAATCCGCAGTTCGTTTGCCATGAACGCATTCTGAACTGTGCGACGTCTGGAAGCGGGCATGCCTGCATGATAGGGTTCTGCCTGCCAGTTGACCCGTTTGCGCTTCTTCTTTCCCGTTGGCTCAGCGGATTTGCGATCCTGCAGGCAGGTGCGTATGAAGCCAGCGATGCGTTCGCATTCGTCGCGACGCGTGCAGTAGATAATAATCGACTGGCAGCTCTCGAATCTGAAAGGGAAGAACAAGGGGGATATATAACAATGTTCTTAATCTTAATTCTACTTCAAAAATTTCACCATGTTTCTCACTCACCTCTCGCTGTTGAGCAGCTGCAGCAACGCCGCATCACGATTCTCATCCTTGGACACGGACAGCATGAGATTATCTGGCAATGGTATATCACTTATGATGCCACGTTCCCCGTCGGTTATGCCCAAATGATTGATGATGCTTGTGCGTGTGGGTAACGTGGCCGTTGCGGTTAACCCCAGCACCGTCTGGACGCCCAGATTCTTTTTAAGCACCTTGCAGATCATTAGGTAGCTGGGACGGAAATTGTGACTCCACTGGGACACACAATGGGCCTCATCGATGCAGGCAAAGGCAATCGGCGGTAGTTGTCTCAAAATGGCACCAAATCCCGTGGCACGCTCCCCGGAGATCACAGCCTCTGGCGAGACAAGCAATATGTCAATCTCTCCATTTGCAATCATTTGCTGGATCTTAACACGCTGCTGAGGAGTCTGATTCGTGTGCAGGCAATGGGCACGCAGGAAATGCGGCACACCCGTGACCTGATCCTCCATCAGGGACACCAGCGGTGATATGACTAGAGTAATCGCTCCCTGCCGGCGGCTATAGAGGTAAGCGGGTAGCTGATAGCACAAGGATTTGCCGCTGCCCGTGCTGAGAGTAACCAGTGTAGACAGACCACTCAGTATGCGCATCACAGCACGATCCTGACCTGCAAATAATTTAATAACGTCAACAAATCTCATATACCCCGTCACAGGGTTAAACCAATTACCCTTCCGGAAATCCTTGTGTCCAAACATGTGCAGTGCCTCAATGACCTCGGACGTGAGCTCCGGCACACTGCCATCAGCATTAAGCTGATACAACGGCTGAACACCACCGTGCTGAGTCTTCGCTGCTCCGTCGGCGGTGCTCGCGTCCAAGCCAGCTTGCTTGAGAAACTCCTCGGGTATTTTGTGACCCACATAGCTCTTAATGGGTGAGATCTGTGCTGGCATTTCACTCTGTGCAGCCTCGACCGCGGCATCGATGGCTTCAAAGTCCATATCCGAATCATCACTGGACATGTGTGCTTCTGCGATCTCTAAAGGATTGTCTGGTTCTTCTGCCTCATCGCTGCTGCCGCTGCTGCTGCTGTTACTCTGATAAATGGCTGCATTGGCCGCCTGTGGCAGGCGAGCAATGTTGCGACTGTGTGCTGCCAGTGCACCTTGTGTGGCCATCTGTGCCGCCTCCTCCAGTGTGGGAAACGGCGACGGATCCTCTTCCAGCTGGGCGCTTAGCGGCAAAAGCGTGTCTCCCTTTACTTTGCACTGCTGGGCAAAGTGACCCACGCCACCGCATTGAAAGCAGGTGAGCACACCGCCATCACAGCCACCCATGTCCATGTTGGGACCAGTCAGCGCCGCTACGCGCTTCTTGTGCCTCCATTGGGTCTTTTTGTATTTGGAAAAATTGATGGATTTTTTGCCGCGTGCAAACTTTTTTTTTTGTATGTTGATGGTGACAAAGTTCTCGTTGAGCTTGCCGGAGGCAATCTTCTCCTCCAGCTTCTTGCGTGCTACAGCACGCTTCTCATCCAACTGTGTAGAAGTTGGAGCAGCACTGGACGTGCCCGGTGCAAAGTTGGTAATATAACGCTGTGCGGTCTGATCTGCTTGCTCCAGTTCATCCAGTTTTATGCGCGGTACAGAGGTTATATCACCGGACTCTAGGGCCAGCACATATTTGAGATCTTCGGGGTCCAGTGGCTGCTCCTCGGGCGGTTCCTCCTCTGCCTCTGGGGTTTCCTCGGTTTGGGTTTTTGCCTTGCCCTTTGATTTGGGCGCAGCACGAGCCTTCGATGACTTCTCCGCCTTGGGCTTGGTTGTGGCTTTGGACTTGGCCTTGCTGGCTGCTGATTTCTTTTCGGACTTGGCTGCCCGCCGCTTGGCTGTGGCTTGTTCACGCTTCACCTTCTGGCTCACCTCAGGCACATAGGTCGCATCGCGCTCCTCATCCGCCGAAAAGTCTTTTATATCATCTTCTTCACTTGCTGCCTGCTTCTGGTTTGGTGTACCCTCCTTAACAGCTGTCTGTGGGCTTACTTTTAGTTGGGTTTCGTTGCTGGGCATTACTCTGCGACGCTTTGCTATGTGACGATACTCTGTCTGTTCCGCTTCCTCCTCACTTTCGGCCACAATGGAATCCGAATCGGAATCTGTAGCTGGAGCAGCTGCCTTGGCCACTAGATCCGTTTTCGACTCCTCCACTTCAATTGGCTCAGGCACTGCCTTCTGTTCCGGTACTGTCTTAATCTCCTCCAGCTTTGTCGTGGACTTTAGCTTGCTTAGATCTAGATTGGCCAACCCAAAGTTGTGTTTCTTGGCAGACATTGGGGCATTGTTATTTGGCTCTGCCTTAGGTTGTTGCTCCAGCGCATTCTCCGCTGTGTTGCGCTGTAGCCAACCCTCATCCACATGCGTTTTAATCACCTCCTTGCCGTGCTCCGTGGTAGCTGAAGCTATGGCTTCGATTGCTTTGTGTTCCTGTGCCTTGCGTATGAGTATTGTTTCCAAATCCGGCAGCTGCTCCGCAAGTTCTTCGCTGTTGGTAGCTGTTGTGCTGGCGCTGATGGGCAGTAATGAGCTGCGTGACATGGGCTTGCGAGGATTACGCTTGGCAAAGCTGCGCGAGGATTGAAATAGTTTGTTAGTTACACTCGCCTTGATGCTGGGCGCACGCGGCTTGGCAGCTTCTGCAGCGGCTGGGATTTCAACTGGAGTCGGCTGTTGCTTGCTGACATTGACGCCCCAGGCGTTCTGGTTCTGTGGCAGCTCCTCGACGGCCTCAAACTTGCGTATCACATGATTCTCATCCCGATTGATGAGATTACTTAGAGCTTGTGGCGTTGGTAGCTCCTGAATGTTAGAGAAATTGTCACTAGCGCTTTGCTGTACCAGGGCCGATATGTCTAACGGCAATTGGGGTCCGCCAGGGACGCTATCGTCCAACAGCGTGATGCCTAAATCCTCGGATTGGGTCATTTCTAGCACGTCGAAACCATCCTCGCAGAGAACATCGTTGAGCGTCTCCTCAAGAAACGATGTCTTGAGCTTGTAATACATCTTGTAGGAGTCGCGTATCTCCTGACTAGCCTCCCTAATATCATACTACAACACAAGAATCAACTAAGTATCCTCAAGAAATATCTGGTTAGAGTTCTCACCTTGGAGGGTACACGGCAGTGCTTCTTTTTAAAATCTTTTTCCCATAGCTTGACACGCAGCTTGTACTTTTGATACTTCTCTTTAAACATTGATTCGCTCATTGTTACACTTACGACATTTAAACACAACTAAGCAGACAAAGTACGTAAAATCATAACACACCTGTTTTTTTTGCTGAGCGCGCGCTTTTTTGTGGGTGAATATGCGAGTGTTGCCAGACAGCTATAATGCATAAAAATACCAAAAATTATGCGCGCCAAATTTAAATATACTACACACGTTACCAATCTGAATTGAATTCTTAAAGGGCGTAGAAGAGGTCACATAATTACACATTATCTATTAGTCTGCATTCTACCTTCAATAAACAAACAGAATAAAACATGATTTTTTTTGTTGAGCGCGCTCTTTTTGTGAACAGTGGTAATACAAGCGCTGCCAGATAGTTGCAGTGTCTTAAATTATTGATAAAAATCCCGCATATTTGAAAAAAATTTTAAGTTTATTTCTCAAGCTCTAAGCGTTTTAATTCAATAAAAGTCGTTTCGTTTATCTTCTTCCATTTAATTGTATTCAAGCTTAGCCGTTGAAAAAATGCATTTCATATGCCATTTGGAAAAACAATAATTAAAAACAAATGTAATGTATGAGTGTAAAGTACACAACAATTCGTTAAACGAGGAATTATTACAAGATGCAAATATCAGAGCCGAAAAAGCACATACGCAAATGATATTATTCACAATTGCTCACAAATGTACTTAATTAAATAATAATTTTTTAAAGTTAGACTTTTGTTTTGTTTTAAGAGCGACGGTTCTATCCACATTTAATGATTTGCGTGCGTAAAATGTGCCGTTTACTGTTTTAGGTTTCTTAATCGTTTTTCTGTTCCTCTTGAATGTGGTGGTGAATGGGATCAAATGCTGAAATCTCTCGACTACATGAGTATCAATGCAATTTCTTCGGGCTGCATGGCCGGACAACGCCAGTTGTACAAATAGTACTGCAAATTACCATCGCCAGCGCCAAATTTCAGGGGCATGAAGAACTTTTTGTTCTCCATTAGATCCAGGGCATTGTACACATCCATTTGGACATTGCGGGCCGAGATCAGGGCATCGTTCATCAGGTCTAACCATGGTGTCTTCGTGGACACATTGTAGAATGAGTAGGCGGCACGTACAGTCTTGTGCACCGGATGATGCATCACAGATGATGGCAGACAGTAGTAACTGGTCAGATCAGTGATGTTGCCCTTCTCGTCGGCCACAATGAAGCAATCAATAATGCCTTCCTTGGGTGTAAACCAATGGCGAAACTCCTCCTTGCTAAACACTGGACACAGTGAGAATCTCTTAAGGTATTCCTCGACCAATTTGTGCGCTTTGTCCATATCTTTGGCGGTGATGCGGCGATAGCCCTTTGTTTTGGGCTGATCAGGCAGTTTGTATAGCTTAACGGTGCGTTGCATCGTCATGTTTCTGGCCAAGTGCGAGAAACGTACATCGACCAGCTTTTTGGGATTCAGCGAGCGATGCCAGTAGCGACAGGTGGAAACAGGTGTGGGCAGCACCACGCCCGCAGTGTAGGCAGCCTGAAAAATGCCGGTAAGGTTTACGCGGCGGGTTATCTCTCGTATAAGCACCGGAGCAACACGCTTGCTGCGTAGTTTTTTGTGTACACACAAGAAATTAATGTCCACCACCTTAAGAACCTTATCGTAGGCACGCAATTTACTTGGAATTGCTGAAATGAAGCCAACCAATTTGCCTGATTTCTCGACACGCACACCTACGTGCCAATCCCGCTTCCACCCAGGAGGCTGCAGCGACCACTTCAAGAACTCGGGCTGATAATCAAATCGGAACATGGCATCATCGTCCTCCACATAGTTCTCATTTAGCAGCGTATAGAGCTCTTTCAGGTCACTGGCATCGTTCAGATCCAATGTGACCCACTTGAAACCGCTGGGCAAGGTGTAGGGATCGGCACGTATATCGGTTACCTTCTTATTTGGTTCAATGCATTCATTTGTGGTCACCTTCTCGTCCAGCTTTGGCACGGGCTGTGTTGACCAAAATTTAAATTTCTGGGCCTGCTGGCGGGTATTGGCCATCGCATCGGTCATGGCCTGGAACAGCGCTTGTGTGGCTAGAAATAATGCGAGATTCACAGAATTAACCAACGAAAACTTAAAAGCTTTAAATTAAAAATAATGTGACAATACTTTGTTTGCGCACTGTATACAAATTCCTGGCCTGACCATAAAACCAAACCTAACCTCATTCAGCACGGCGTTTTTTTTTTTGCTAAACTTTGTCGAATTTGGCAATAGTTATACTTACTCGACTGCGCGGCTAAATTGGCCTTGTTTTCAAGCAGGTTTTTAGCCAACTTTGCCGGATCTTCATCATCAGCAGCAGCAGCAGCCTCTGTGTCGCCAGTTGCGGCCGTAGTTGACCCTGGCCCCATCATCTTCAAGCCGGCAACGGCGCTTGCCAGCATTTCTTCAGTAGCTCGCGCTACCTCTTTCGATTTCTGTTGCAGCTCATGCTCATTGCTGTCATCTTCTTGATTCGCTGTCGGCGTGTTTTCGTTCGGCATTGCTCTTTCGTTTGCGCTCACGACTTTTCTATTTTTTCTATGCTCAATTGAACAAATATGTGTTAGCAAAAAAAATAATTGCAATGAAATCGCCAAACTATAAGCAGCTGACTCAATGCCCGTTGCTGCCAGACTGACATTTTAAGAACCCCAAAATGGGCCAAATATTGCCAAGGTATATTTACGAACTATGGTCACTCTCAACAAAAGGTTCTTTCAAATTCGATAACAATCTATCGACACTATCGAGATGCTGAACAGCTGAGCAATGTTCTAAGCAGAAAATAACAAACGACATTGGTTGAGTAAACAAATGTAAGAGAATAACAATGCAATGCAGATGTTTGACTTTTACATGCTGATAAGAATAAACAGCGCCAGTGGAGTGAAGCGTGTGTGTCTACAATTTCTGTCGTCGTAGTCACACTTAGCTGTTGTCGTCACAATGAGCTCGACCAAGAAACGTATCAGAATGGTTGCCGCTGCTTCAATTACAATACTCGGCTTAATTTATTTATACAAATCCCTGGTTACTCCCATCGAGATCTCTGCCAATGTTATTGAGGAACAGCGTCAATTTCCACCTACCGAAAATGTTGAGCAACGAAATTTACGCATTGCCTACGAGGCACAAAATGCACAGCTGCAGCAACAACGCCAAGAATTGTTGAGGACAAAGGAACAGTTGGCCCAATTGGAGGAGCAAGTGCGTTCCCTGCAGGCGAGCACGCCACGTAAATATCCCAAAGTTAAATACCTCAACTATAAGAATCGCAAACGTATCCTCATCACTGGCGGTGCCGGCTTTGTGGGCTCGCATCTGGTGGACTACCTAATGATCCAGGGCCATGAGATTATAGTGGTCGATAACTTCTTTACGGGCCGCAAACGCAACGTGGAACATTGGCTGGGACACGAGAACTTCGAGCTCATCCATCACGACATTGTCAATCCATTATTTATCGAAATCGATGAGATTTATCACTTGGCTTCCCCGGCATCTCCGCCGCACTACATGTACAATCCGGTGAAGACGATAAAAACTAACACAATGGGCACCATCAATGTCTTGGGCTTGGCCAAACGTGTGATGGCCAAAGTACTGATTGCCAGCACATCGGAAGTTTATGGTGATCCCAAAGTGCATCCACAGCCGGAGAGCTACTGGGGTCATGTGAATCCCATTGGACCACGAGCCTGCTACGATGAGGGCAAACGTGTCTCGGAAACGCTCAGTTATGCCTACGCCAAGCAGGTAAGATCATCCAAGACTGACTTACAGCCAGTATTATCCGGATTCCATTTGTGCAGCGATGCATTAAACGATTTAAATTGATGGCGCAGCTACAAAGCCACGAATCCGAAGCTTAGATACTACAATGCCAAACCGCATATTTTCTGCATGATTAAACTTATTAACTTCTCTGCTTTTGTTGTAGGAAAAGGTGCAAGTGCGTGTGGCAAGAATCTTCAACACGTACGGACCACGGATGCACATGAACGATGGACGCGTGGTGTCCAATTTTATACTGCAGGCACTGCGAAACGAGACGATTACGGTTTATGGCAATGGCAAGCAGACGCGATCGTTTCAATATGTCTCCGATCTTGTGGAAGGCATGATATCACTGATGGCTTCCAATTACACGCAGCCCGTAAATCTGGGCAATCCCGTTGAGCAGACCATTGAGGAGTTTGCTAAAATCATTAAACAATTGGTGGGAGGAACGAGCGAAGTGAAACAAATTAAGGCAATGGAAGATGATCCACAGCGTCGCAAACCGAATATAACCAGAGCACGGAAGCTGCTCAACTGGGAGCCCAAAGTTCCGTTGGAAACGGGTCTATTACAGACCATTTCCTACTTCCGCAATGAGCTCGCGCGAAGCGATCGTTTCCAGGAGAACTCGCGCAAATACTTTGAATCACCGGATCTTCAACGTAGTCGGCTGTAACCAAAAAGAAGAATAGTAACCAAGATGACATGCAAAAGCATCCTGTGTGTGCCTGCCAATTCGATGTGTGTGTGAGAGAAATATAATTGATAATATCTCTAGTCTGCAAACATGTACATATGACCAACGATAGAGCTAATAATATCCTACAAAGATTTAAGGAATCCAAACTACTTCCTGCAAACTAAGTTAAGCACTTTAAAAGATTATGTATCACGACGATCAGGTCATATATAGACATGTAGAACTATATATACGTAATATAATTAGTGCAATCCATAACTAAACTACTTAGTAAATAAGTTTGACTATGTTTAATTGTGTTAAACAACTTTGCCTTCGTAGATTGTAGTTTGGTAGTTTAGTAGTTTGTAGTTCATTAATAAAAAGGATCTTTAAGTTTCTCTTTTTCAAATACAATTTTTGTTTTACTTTTGTTATGGTTTCAAAATTCCACACACACTCGTCGCACACACAATTCTAGATTACATTACACAATCTATGTACACAATTATGAGCTACACCTTGAATCTGCTTACGCACTAAGATTAGTAACTAGTTTGTTTGCTTAAACCATCTATATTTGCACCTTGATAATCCCTGCTCCAAAACACACACATCCACCAAAGGCTCCTTCACCTGGCAAGCGGTTCGAGCATTTCCAAGAATAATTTCTTCATATTGATGAGCTCATCGCGTGCTATGCCGCGCCAAAAACGACGGAGTATATCATCCGCCTGCCGCAGCGAGGGCAGCAGCAATAGCAGCTGCTGTTGATGGGACACGGCGGAGGAGTGACGCAGCAGATAGACGACATCGTTAAGGGAATTAAGTATAGTGTCCCGGAAGGCACGCAACGAACTCTGATCATCCAGCAGTATATCACAGTTGGACAAGAGCAGTGCCTTCAGCAGATAGTATTCCTCGCGACGCGGCGAAATGCGTTCCATGCGCTGGGCTATCTGCACGCAGTGGTAGTAAAACTCCGTATAGCCGCACTCCTTGGCCAGCAGCTCATCCATCCACACATCGGTGGCAAAGCACAGTTTTCCATTGAAGGGCAACGAACGAAATGTTAATTGGAGCGTCAGAATTTCAGCCCACGACACTTGGAGCAACTTCATCTGATCGTTGAGTGGCAGCTCTATGAATCCTGGTATCTGCTTGGCCCAGCCAATAACGCTAACCAGCTCCTTGTCATAGAGATCACTCAGTACACTAAGAATCTCATGTGGATCATTGTTGTTGTTTTGAAAAATGCATGTGCCATTTGGGGTGCTATTGTTGCTGCCCTCCAGTTTTACGCTGCCAGAGGATGATGAGGCCTCATCATTGCAGCTGGTTGTATGCGGTTGTTGCTGCTGCTGCTGTTGTTGTTGCTGCTGGACGCTCAGTGCATCCGGTTCGTAGGAATTGAGCACGTCCAGTATTTTAATCTCACACAGGGATGTTGTGCTGGATTGGTAAAGCATCTGCATGGTCTGGTATGAGTTGGACACCGGATTGCGTCTGTATTTCTGACGACCACCACGCACGCGATCCAGACGCACGCCCTCCTGAAATGAAAAGGAAATAAAGTGTTAACAGGGGAATGCTTTGATGGTATCTCTAGGAACTCACCTTGAGCATGCCCATGAGCAGACACTTCTGGAAGCGACAAGCCTGACACGCCTTACGCCTCCGCTTGTTGATCTCGCACTCGTTATTGGCCGGACACGTGTACTCAATGTTGCCCTGAATGGTGCGCTTGAAGAACGCTTTGCAGGCCTCGCAGCTGGCGACTCCGTAGTGAAAGCCGGAGGCAGTGTCGCCGCACACCAAGCACAGACGACGTAGCTCATCCCGAACCGAACCGCTGCCCGCACTGGTATTAACGCTGCTGGAGTGATTACTACCACCTCCTCCACCGCCACTACCATTATGGCCACCGCTTCCTCCGCCACCACCGCCGCCCTTGTTGCTGCTGTCGCCATCGTTGCTCAACGAGACATTGTGCAGATCGCAGGAGAGGGAAGTGGTGGAGCTGCAGAGTTGACGCTCTGGTGAGACCGAAGGAGATGACTTCATGCCGCTGTTGCTATTGCTGGAATTGTTATGGCCACTAGCTGTGGTTGTTGTTGTCGCTGTTGTTGCCTTGGAGCTGGGACTGCAGCACGAGTTGCTGGCACCGCCCGCGGATGAAGTGTCCACCTCCTGTTTAATGTGTAGCACACTGACGCCGTCGGACATATTCGAGAGCGAGTTTGAGCTGCGAGGAATATTTAAAAGAAAAAGCTTGTTTAAAGTAAAAGATTGTCACAAATTCACAATCATTGCGCTTGAAATCGTTTTGTGATTGTGTTTTAAATGTCAAAAGTACACGCGAATGATAAAAGCGGTAATATGATTAGCGGCAGCGACGTCAACGTCGACAGCGCTGCTGCTTATTAATGAATGTAAATAACAACAAAAAATTGCAATTAAACGCAAGCAGAAGCAGCAACAACAACACGGGCATTATTTTACTGTTAGATTTTTGCTTGCTCCTCTTTCACTCTATTTGCAGCTCTCTTGCACACCCATCTCCTTCTCGCTCTCTCTCGTATTGTCTCTTTTGGCTCGTCCAATTGGAACAGGCACACTTGATGTGCTGGAAAAGTACAATACCGCGATAACGGTACTATGCGTACAGTGTTTATCAAATAAATTCCACAAATCACGACCAAACAGCCTGATTAGAAACATGGCCTACAGCTTTAAAAATCCTACTATATTTAAGCGTGTGTATGTACGTAGATAGTGCAAGGCTGATGATGGCGAGAGCGGAAGCAGAAGCAACAACAACTACAACAAACAAGGCTGAATATGCACGTTTTCATTTGTATTCTTATCACAAAAAACAAGGTGGGTGTGTGTTTGATAATAAATTCAACACACTTCGTTCTACTTACATAGAGATTCGTTAAGATCGCGATAATTATGAATATTATCAGTGGTAGTACAATTAATTATATTCCAGTCGATCCAATCAGAATCCAGTCAACACATTTTGATACATAACACACATACATACATACATATACACACATGCATATATGCATTTATTTTAGTTCGAGCACTTTGTTATTGCTTTTGTTGTCTGCGAGCAGTCTGTCTGCATCTTTTACTGTTTCACAGTTATTCAGTAATTGGACAGATAGTGCTGGGTTGGATTTTGTCAAACTGTTTACATTTATAACTCTTATGCATACTGCAGTCTAAGGCCTATAAAATTTTCTTTTTTACACTTATTTAGCTAACTGGCGTCGACTGTATTCACACGCGAAATAATCATTGCTTTTCTTTGTCAGTCTCTAAGTACCATGCGCGAATTATACGAAAGATACGTATGGCTTTATTTGTCTCATTTATCTGTTTACGCTAAATATTTACAGAATTTCAGCACAATAAAATAAATATACATATATACATTTGTCAGATATCGATACTGTCACACTTTTCGATGCTTTTAAGAACTCATCACTGGCCAACTATCGGCTATCGATAAGCAAATGAAAATAGAAACAAAGTCCCATCCTTAGTGCAAAACATAGCAAAAACAATTTACTGCGCGATAGAAATAATATTTAGAAAAATAGCTTTAAATTGAGTGTTTTAATAATAGTTGGCATTGTAAACGTTTAGCACAGCGATTGCACAAAGGTTTAAAAGTACGTAAATCGTGTTTTGCGTTCGCAAAGAAGTAAGTTTCGTTGGGTATACGTGTGCGTTTAGTTTGTTGTTGTTGCGTTTATCAGTGCACACACTGTGTGTGAGCTAAATCCCACCTTTTCCATATGTGTATATCTTCTGCTTTGTTTGCGTTTTCGTACTCTAATACGCAATCGAAGCATATACTTGCCCAGCCCTGGCACAGCATGTTTTTAAAAATTAGTACACGTTCCACAACGTTTAAAATTGTGTCCAATACCGAAGTCTTTGTTTGGGCTGACTCCTCCCACTAAAACAAAGTTTTGCTCTCTACAGGCCCCACACGCTATATCGACACACAATGATGAGCCTGCTAGGGCGACCCGACGTGGACGCGGGAGAGGTGTTTGTTAATTTTAATCAAAACATAACGTAAGTGTGAGCACTGAGTGCAATAATTGTTTTGACAAAGCATTTAATTTTTAAGTAAATTAAATGGAGTTAAATTACTGCACTCGCTGCATGATTTACCTTTGAACCTCGTTTGATTAAATTATCTATGTTTTATATATATTTAGCTCGCTGGCCGTTGCCACCAGCGGCAGCTACAGTCTGTATAGTCTGGGATCTGTGGACTCCACGCTGGACAAGATCTATCACACAAAGAGCGATGATCTGTTCCTGATCGAGCGACTCTTCGAGAGCTCCTTAGTGGCCATTGTCTCGCAGCGAGCGCCTCGTAAACTAAAAGTGTGTCATTTTAAGAAACAAAGCGAAATCTGCAATTACTCGTACTCGAATACAATATTGGCGGTGAAGTTGAATCGTGAACGTTTGATTGTTTGCCTGGAGGAATCACTGTACATACACAATATTCAGGACATGAAGGTGGTGCACACCATACGGGATACACCCTGTAATCAGCTGGGCTTGTGTGCACTATCCTCCTCATCGGAGCATTGCTATCTCGCCTATCCGGGCAGCGTTACCTCAGGCGAGGTGCAGATATTCGATGCCATTAATTTGCATGCCAAGACAATGATACCCGCACATGATACTCCGCTGGCTGCCATCGCATTCAGTCCATCAGGCACAGAGATTGCCACTGCCAGTGAGCGGGGCACCGTAATACGTGTCTTTAGCTCTCAGGATGGCAGTCGTCTCTTTGAGCTGCGTCGTGGACTCAAACGTTGCGTCTCCATTGTCTCACTTTCGTTCAGTACTTGTGCCGAGTACTTGGTGTCCAGCTCCAACACGGAGACGGTGCACATATTCCGTTTAGATCGCAGCGCTGCTGAGAATAATGATCATGGCAAGCAATCAAGCGATGATTGGATGGGGTAAGCAACATGGGCGTTGGATAGTCTAACTGGTTAAGGTTTTACACACACACATGCAAACAGAAACTCTCAACATGCTCCATTTTCACTCATGCATTGCATTTCGTTTCGATATACCGTTGCAGTGGGTGTTATAGGCTGATCAAATCATGTCCATCTTGACTGCAAGTGTATCAAATCCTTGGCGTGCCGGGGAAAACCACTTTTCTATTGTTTTTCCTTTGTTGTTGTTGGCACTTGACATTTATCTATTTTTCTTTTCTTTCATTTCAATCCACTCCACCAAAAAACCACCAAAATCCACCAACCACCAAACTCATCATGTCTATTCTCTCATGCAAGTTACTCGTTTTTTAGATTCTTGAGCAAAACCGTCACCAGCTACTTGCCCACGCAGGTGACTGATGTGTTTAGTCAAGGACGTGCATTTGCTTCGGTCACGTTGCCCGAGGCGGGTGTGCGGCGGATGTGCGCCATAACCACGATACAGAAGCAACTCAGGTGACACTTTCTAAATTACTTTCCAAATTTTCAACGTTTTTAAGTCGTTTTGTATCCTTTACAGACTCTTGATTGCTTCCCAGGATGGATACTTGTATGTGTATTCCATACCCTTGATTGAGGGTGCAGAATGCCAGTTGATAAAGCGTCACGATCTGCGCCTGGACGATAACTATGCCATGGATGTCAAAGGTGTCTATTGATTAAGCACACAAATTACTAAATCAAAACAATTTATTTAGTCGATTCCCCTCATGCCTTAGGTCTGAACAGTAATGTTTGCATTGGCGGTGCTGCTGGTGTTCCAAATGCTGCCGCTGCTGTAGCTGGAGGCAGTGGCAGTGGAAGTGGAGCTGGTGGCGATGGCAAAGGAGCAACGGATAAGCCGGGAAGCTCCTCCAATGCTAGTTACGCTTCGGCTGTCAAGGGCGATGAGCCAGCTGGTTCATCCGCCTCCAATTAGGTGCAATGGAAAACTCACTCAGTAGGAAATGGAAAAAATGGCAAGAAAGACTAGAGATGAATATTACAAACACACACAGACATACATACACACACAACTCACTCCTCAAAGTACTAAAAGGACGACGATGCTAAAGTGATTATTAAAATTTTGGCTCATGCAGCTGGCAAAAAAATTATATATATAATTAATTGAAATAGGTCTTAGACTTAGCTTTTAAACTTTATCAATGATGACAACTCTTCCTCGGTTTATAAGCAGTAAAGTAAAAACACACACACACCACACACAAACAAGAACTAATTGAGTGAAAAACCTTCCTCAAGAAGCAACTCTACGTTAGTTTTTAAGTCTGTTCTGTGGCGCTGCCATTTGATAATAGATAAATGCTTTTTGTCATACAATCTTAAGTTAGCTGTTATATTTTTTTAATTTTTAAATATACATTTAATTTCTTTCATATTGAATTCAAGTTATAATAAATAAATTGCCTTTGTACATTTTTGTGCATGCTTTATTTTCGGTTAAATCCCTTGACAATCCACCGATATATTACTACTTTTCCTGTTTTAGTTAATTAGATAATTACAGATTCTCATATAATCAGCACGAAACAAGTTTAATCTAACATTTTTTAATGAAATAACACAAGTATATATCAAAACTAATACAAGATTGAGTGAAAACATCAAATTTTGAAGTTCGGCAATGGAGGAACAATTTTTCGGCATACATATATAGTAAATATATATTTTGTACAAAGTCAAACATTTTAGAACTTAATATTTAAAGCAGTTTACAACAAAAATAAAATCATACGCTACTTTATTGTATTCAATAAACAACACATGCGATTTATTTTCACTTTTTTTAGCATTTGAACTACGCGCGAAAATAGTGCAGTGCATTTTGCAGCACTAAAGTATCGAGTATTTAATACAGAGTCGTACGTTACGCAGCACTAAAATATCGATTATTTAGCGCCAGCGGTAGGAATCGACGGCATATCGATTAAAAACAACGCTAGCGAAAATAAGTATAAACAGTACAACAGTTTTGTTTATTCGTAATATTAGCTGTTTATAGCGCACATAGCATATTAAACAAAGTGAAGGTGAAGTCAAACGTTTGAAGCGCCATGAAGGAGAACAACAAAATCCTTCAGCTCATTAACGTGGCGTGGCGTGAACGTTGGTCGGACTCACAGTGGGGCATCAACATAAAAAAGGTGAAAATTTTGTTTTAACCTTTGCAGAACTTTATTTTAAAACTAAACTATGATCGTATATACATTGAGAATTTTACATGAAAACACCATCTGGCTAAAAGCACTACCCGCATTGTAGAATCACTGCTTAGCGATATTCTTTTGGCACTCGAAAACCGGCTCCTCTGCCTGGGCCAAGGCAAGCACAAGTTGTCGCTGCTTCATAGACAAGTTGCGTGGAATTCGCACCTTTAACGTGATAATGTGATCGCCCACGGCATCGCGAGACCGTACACCCTTGTTACGTAGCACTACCTGTGTGTGCGATTGTGTACCTGCCTCGACGCGCACTTCGACGTTCTCGTAGAGACCGCGGACCTGAAAATTGCCGCCTAAAATTGCATCCGAAATGTTAAGATACTTGTCCGTATAAATATCACTGCCGACACGTCGGAAATAATCACTGGATGGCACCTTGAGATTATAATTGACACGCTGCTTGGTATTGGGATTCTCAATGGCGATGACATCGCCAGACTGCGACCCAGATGGAACATTGATCAGCACCTCCACATTGGCAACAATGTAGCCACGATTATCACAGGTCTCACAATCATTGCGATTGATATATCGCTTGCCTTTGCACTGAGAACAGGTGTTGACTGCGGTAAAAGTCACCGTTTTGTTGGTGACCTTGCCGGTGCCGTTGCAGCGACGGCACGGCTCCTTGCCCACATCCCGGTTGGCCATCAGCTGAGACTTGCCTTTGCAGGAGTCGCATTTGCGTAGATAACGTAAATCCACACGCTTTTTACAACCCACGGTGGCTTCCACAAAATTTAGCGTCAGATCAAATTCATTGCCAGTTAACTTTTTAATTTCTGCCAGTGTAGGAGGTCCGAAAGGTCAACAACTAAATGTCTCTGGTAGACACAACTTACCTTCGTGATTATGAGTGTTTCCATCATATTTTCGGTCCAAGCTCATCGGATTGCCGGCCTGTTCTAAAAACGCCTGCTCATCCTTAATGCCACCCAGTTGATCATACTCCAGCCGTTTTGTCTCGTCTGTCAGTATGTTGTAGGCATTGGAGAGCTCCTGAAAATGCTTCAACTTCTCCTCGGAGTGTGTTGAGTCCGGATGATAGCGTTTGGCTAAAGCATAGAAGGCACTACGGATCTGCTGTATAGACGCGTGCTTATTCACGCCCAGCACCTTGTAGTAGTAATCCTTGGGCAGACCTCGATGTTGATATTGCTTCGGTTGTTTCATAACACTTAACGGCTTGGGCGGCGCACTCGGTCGTCTCATTTCCGTCTTACGATCCGGATAATAGACTTCCTTCTTGGTGCGAAACTGATACTGACTGATCAGACGCTTCCACAGCGAGCAGCTGCCACCGGCAGCACCTCCTCCAGCTTGTTCCGCCTTCTCAAAATGAAGCGCTCGCTCTAGAATCTGTATGGGACGTCTTCGAAATTGGCTCCAAACGCTACTAGTTAAATAACCCTGAAAGCGTTGTAAATTTAAACGTAACATCGCGTAACACGCTTATAAAAAAACAAATAAGAGAGTAAACTACAAGAACTAATCCTTAGTGTACACTATTGTGTCTGTTGTGTCTATATTGTTAAAAAAAAAAAATATTTAAGATTGTTCTAGCTATTTTGTCTGTAGTGCGTTATGTGAGCCTGAATTTTTCATAAATAATAACTATTTCAATTGTAATGACAACTCAAACGAGAGACACTTTGTTAAATCGGATCTAAAACTATAGTTTAAGAAAGCTCATGTAAGCTTAAGCTCACCAAAAGAAAAGCGCTGCTCGCATATACACAGATTCCTTCTTACCATCTCCTGTAGTTTCTAATATGCTTTTGTAATGCTTACAGGTGCTGCCCCGTGGGGTCAGTGGCGATGTCTACAATCTGGCGGACTGTCTGCAGCAGCAGGCGGTGATTGGATCCACAGCTAATCCGGTAAGTTCGTCATCATCTTCCTTAATTTTCAGCTACTCTAACCGATCGCTTTGTTTCTATGTCCACAGCTGGTGCTAAACTATCTGAAGCATTCGCTGTGCGCCCACCTGGTGTCGCATGCGGCTGTCCTGCGCTGCATAGCCAAGTATGACAACTTGGGGCGTGTCTATTGTGTCACCGCCCTGTTGGAGTTTCTGGTCAGCATCATAGATGGTATCACCTGTCGGTAAGTTGGAGCAATCTTTGTAGATTCGCTTCCTTGGCAAATAACTTCCTCTTCGTTACAGCATTAAGTCGGAGGAGGCGCTGCTGCCTGGTGCCATGGTGCAGTTGGTTCACTGGATCATGCAGATATTTGCTCGCAACGTGCAGCAGTACGAGATGCGTGGCGAAATGAGCGCCGAGCAGTCGTATTTGCTGGATCAGAGCTGTAAGCTCATAGAGCGTCTGACGCAACAACAGTACCTGCTGGCCATGCTGTATGTAGGTAGCCAGGAGGAGTTGGAAACAGTGGGCAGAACACGTGATCTCTATGCCAACATTAAGGCATCCTTGACCAACTCTAATCTGACACTTAGTACTGCTACGGCGGAGCAGCAGTTGAAACAGCTGGCCTACATTGAAGCCCAACACTTGGATTTGCAGTCCCTGAATCCCCCTCCATCGGCTGAGAAGATCTCCTGCTGTGTCCAGCCTTTGCTGGCAGTAGAAGTGCTACTAAATCCTTGCAAGGACACATCTTACTACGTGGCCGAGCTGCAAATGCTGCAACGCCTCAAGGGCTACACAAACACGCGTCTCTTCTATGAGATCATACGCGCTGGTTTTCTCACACTGAGCAACGTGGCCGACACCAGTCCGGACACCATGTGGGGCGCCTTTATGTTCTTCAAAATGCCGCACATTATCAAGCAACTCCATGTGCTCCAGCGTATTCCAGGCGAGCCACCTTTGCCTGCCACCGACTACATACCCGAGCTGGTCGAGGCTCTGGAGCTGCTGATCGAGGATAACCTGCTGCTGGATTTCATGGACACCAAGTGCTCGTGCAATATCATTGAATTCTTGCTTAACGACTGGACCAAGCAGCAGTTGGTCAATGATGTCCATGTGAAAAAGTTTGCCAGTCAACGGTGAGTTTGTAGAAATCGTTACACTCTCAGTCCAACTATAAATTTAAATCCTTTGCAGTGAGGCCGCTTCGCAGTTGCTGAAAAAGTGCGACAATGGGCATCAGACTCCATCAAACATAAATTTCATCAAACGCGCGGAGGTGCCACTGTCCGGCGTACTGAAGACACTGTGCACCAACAAGGTGCAAGACATGGTCAATGTGCTGTGCCAGGTGCCGGTTGGCAACAGCTTTGAGTTGATTCTGTCGGTGGCTACCGTCGAGGGGCGTCTTAAGACTTTCGTTTCGCGTTTGATTCAATGCAATGAGAACTCGAAACCGATGCCGGGTGAGCTGGGCAAAACCATAATACGTTCAACGTTGTTCGATGTCTCCTTTCTCATGCTCACAAGCATTGTGCAAACTTATGGCTCAGATGTAAGTGAATCCTCAAGAGAATACTATAACTACCGATAACTAGAATCGAACCCTCTGTAGGTTGTGCTGCCGGAGCGTGGTGATTCCTTTTTTGAAAAGTGGGTGCGGGAGTGCATGATGGAGCGTAATAAGCTAAAGAATCCCCGGCAGATACTTGCGCTCTGTGATGACAGCATTGTGGATGAGTTGCTCTTGAGCTTGAGCAAACCGGAGACGGCACAATTGAAGCCCAGTAATCTGACCTGGCAGGATATCTGTTTGAATCTGCCAGGTGTACTGCATCATGTGCTCATTGCCTGGGAGCAGGAGACACTCTCTTCAGCGGATGTCAAGAGCATACTGGACAACATTAAGCGCCGTCTATTTAGCTTCTCAGTCTGTGCCACTTCGTTCCTCTGCGCCTATATGTACTCGGTGCGTGAGACGGAGCTGCTCAAGCCTCTCAATATGATACAACAGTTCCTGGCACCTCTAACCAGCGAGGAGCTCTCTAGCCAGGAGAATGCCAAGGAACGTTTAGCTCTGTCCTATCAGATCATACGTAAAATGCAACATGATCATCCGACTCCAAATACCAAATCTCGTCTGATTTCGCATACGCCACTCATCGAACAGTTTCGGGATTGCTGGCGCATTGTCTCCGAGGCTGGACATCTGCCAGTGCGTGCGGCACAGACGCTGGAATCTTTGCTGCTGGCTGGCGGTGCCTCCTGGCTGGTTACCCAGCTCGTGGAGCAGTTGATTAGCTGCAAGTACATGCGGGACATGGCCAAGTGCATGGACATTGTGTTTGCTGTAATGCATCTGGATATAGAGCGCACCACCGAGGCGCTCCTTCAGTATGTGGTGGCGCCACTCATACTACGTCGGCAAGAGTAAGTGCGCCATTTTCCCCATGCATAGCTCTTATGTTAAGCGCTTCTATTCTCTTGCAGCGAGGATATCAATGAACCTCAGTCACTGGTGCTGGCGCGGCTCAGCGTCTACTGCATCATTTCGTGTCTGGAGACCAGGAGTTCCTCTGCCGCAGCTGCTGCTGTCTTTAAGAAGCGTTCTCGTTCTCATGATGAGGAAGAATCCAATGCGGCCAAGGTACGCAAAGTGCTCGGCGATGGCAGCGACAATTCCAATGACTTTGGGGAAGCCGCGGTTGGCACAGCTTTGGCCACCTCCGCCTCCGCTAGCTCTTTGCTGAGCAGCACGAACAGCGCTGAGTTACGAGCCACGCCCCTCAATCTCCAGGAACCACTGCAGTCCAGTGTTAAGCATATCTTTCGCGTCTTCTTGCAATTTGTCAGCGGCGATGAACTTTCACCCAAAGCGATTTTTGTCTATCAGTTTATCTCGCTGCTCGTCGAGTGTGGCGGCGATAGAGTTGCCCCTGTGCTGCGTCTTCTGCCCGGCAACTTGATGCAGCAGTTGCTCAAGGTGCTGGCCACGGATGACATACGTGTTGGCCTCATCAGTCGACTCTACGATTTACGCATTCAAAGTGGACGCCAGGCGGCAGTGGCTGATCTGTGTCTTTGGCGGAATATGCAGCTGGCGCGGAATAGTATTCATCTGTAAGAGAACGATGATTCAAGCCAGCAGTGGCATTGATTTTATATTTACTTAATCGAAAATTGTATTAAAAAGTAAGAATTAATAAGTAGAATTATTAAATTCATTTCTGTAAAGAAAGACGTCTTTCTTTATGACTTTGTCCAGTAATTGGATACGAATGTAAATCAGCAGTAAATATTAGATTTCCAGCAGATTAAGTAAATCGCAGTAATCGTCAAGGATTAATTCTTCCCGCTGCCTACAAAATCATTGATTTTTCTCCCATGGAAACCAATTCAGTTCTTTCCCTAGCTCACCCAGCAGCTAATCCAATGCATCCCAGAAAGAAATAAGTTTCATTTGTTAATACTAAAACTGAACTTATATTACAAACAAGATTACAATTCTTGTCTCTACTATATTTGTTCTTAAACTCCAACCCAAATTGCTTCAAATCTCTAAGTATGTTTATAATTAAGGTAATTTGTGTACGTGTCCGAGGATCAAAGGTTATTTTGTGGGAGCGGGAATAAGCAATTACCGAGAAAAGCTTTTCACAAATACACAAATTTTCTTTTGCACAAATGCGTTACTAACATTACATTTTTATAGTTAATGCTGCAAGGCTTCTTTTTTCTTTTTTGTTAATGCTAAAAAAATTGTGGACTTGTTTCCAATATTTTGTTGTTATTTTCGGTATGCAGTTGTTTATTACAATAATTTATTGTTGCTCCTCGTGGTTGTTGTTGTAATTGTTGTTCCAATTGTTTGCTTAGTTATTGCTGTTGTTGTTGTGGTTAAGTGTACGTGTTGTTGTTGTGGTTTAGTGTACGTGTTGTTGCGTATAATTATTAAAATCGCGAAGACTGTTCGCTGACATCTTTATCATCGTGTTGTTGTTGGCAGGCAGCGGACAGCGGACAGACGCAGTGTTTCTTAAATTTAAGACTTTTGATTTTCTATATCACTTGAGGCAGCATTCAAAGAAGGTTTCGCCAACGCAACCGCCACGCATTGCCTTCTTCACGTTGTATTCAAACTGGCGTCGATTGCTTTGCAGCACATCGGCAGCTTCCTTGTTGAGTGGATCCTCCGGATTGGGTTCCTATAAATTTGGGAAACACTTATTAGTCATGACTTCAAGGAGTTGGCAAGAAGGAACACTAATATCTGAGTTAAAAATAAATCTGTGAACCAATTTGCTTGGTCGCGCTACTGTCAGGCAGTGAAACATAGCCATATTGACGCCTTAGCTTTGGACACTGTCACAAACATCACTTGCTGTCACTAACTACTACTACGCTCATAGATTATGGCCGCAAGCAAACTTTACCAAGAACAGAAACTGCAAGCCATAGACAATCGAATTGATGGTCAGCACAGGATTCCAGTCCTCACGCAAAATGTTTAAACAAACATTGCCGTCCAGATCGATGTTGGGATGATAAACCTGTGTGCCACATTTCACCTTTGGCGGCTCGTGTGGGTAATTGGATCCAACGCGAAAGTTGAACACGAAGCGTCCATCTCTGTAGAAGCCCTCGTCGGGTGAGATGATCAGTTTGAAATTGAGCAAGTCGTCGGTATCGGGGAACTCCACTGCACATGTCTTTGGCAGATTGAGTTCGTTAATATCTACACATGCATACAATAAATATATAATTGGTGTAAAAATGGAAATTAACTAAACTTTCATGGGCGCGAAATGTTTATAAGAAAATTTACCTTTTTGTATGCGCAGCTGGGCGGCAGAGGCCTTCTTTTGCTGTCCACCGCGAGCCGATTGGTCGCCATCCTTTTTTTGTTGCTTCAGCGAGAATAGTTTAATCATTTTGGTATTTTATTTGTGATGATTTGCCTTTGCCTTGGCGTTTGCTGGCGTCGTCGTCGTTGTTGTCTACGGTTTCCACTCCAAAAAAAAGGTTTTGCTGCAATTTGTGCTGTTTGCTTGTTTCGTTTCCGCTCTTGTGGATCAAAAAATGCTTATATATTTAGTTTTATTAGTGAATGTTCATACGTTTGGATTTTTTATATTATTCTAAATTTGACATACCTTAAAATTTGGGTTTACTTGTTTCAAGTGCCAAGCTTCTTCTTCACTTCGACTGCTGCTGCTTCTTTATAGCTCCAATTTCACTGAGCTGTCATTCACGGCCCAAACTAATCGATGTCACTTTCGATAGCCAGCGGTTCGACTAAAAATACTAAATAAATACACTATCGATATATCGCAAGCACAGTTGTAACCGATATGTTTTTGTTAGATCAAAACAGCTGATTGGCACATTTATTAGAAACCGCGCTAAAAGAAAAAGTTTGTGTTTATCTAAATTAAAATGTCTGCAGAACCCGAAATAGCCAAAGACGCTGTGCTAAAACGCAGTGAACGCATACCTGAGGACACACCGCAGGTTCACGGCTATGACTTTAATCAGGGTGTCGATTACAGTAAGCTGTTTGAGTCGTATGTTCACACTGGCTTCCAGGCCACTAATCTCGGACTGGCCATCAAGGAAATCAATAAAATGGTAAGATTTGCTGTAGACTGAGGTTGCCAAGTGTACTAAACATCGGCAGTTGGATTGCAGGGCTCAGCCGCTGGATGCTGAGCAGCAGGATATACACGAAACAGACGAATTCATCAGGCGACGTAGTAAGTGCACCATCTTTCTTGGTTACACCTCGAATTTAGTGTCCTCGGGCATGAGAGAGACACTGCGCTTTCTGGCCGAGCATCGTATGATCGACTGTATTGTGACAACGGCTGGTGGCGTCGAAGAGGATTTCATCAAGTGCCTGGCGCCCACATTTATGGGCTCCTTTGAGCTAAGTGGCAAAGATTTGCGTGAACGTGGCATAAATCGTATTGGAAACCTATTGGTACCCAATGACAATTACTGCAAATTTGAGGATTGGCTAATGCCGCTGCTGGATGAAATGCTGGAGGAGCAACGCAGCAAGGGCGTCGTTTGGTCGCCATCCCGCATCATACAAAGATTAGGCGAACGCATTGATAACCCCAGTTCCATATACTATTGGGCAGCCAAGAACCAAATACCGGTTTATTGTCCAGCCCTCACAGACGGCAGCCTGGGCGACATGATGTACTTCCATTCCTTCCGACAGCCTGGCTTGGTTGTAGACATCTTATCGGATCTGCGGCGTCTCAACACCATGGCTGTAAAGGCTGTCAACAGTGGCATGATCATCGTAGGCGGTGGCATTATCAAGCATCATATTTGCAACGCGAATCTAATGCGAAACGGTGCCGATTACTCTGTGTTCGTTAACACAGCATCTGAGTTCGATGGCAGTGATAGCGGTGCACGACCGGATGAAGCTGTCTCCTGGGGCAAGATACGCAAGGAAGCCACGCCAGTTAAGGTTTATGCTGAGGCTAGCTTGGTCTTTCCCCTCATCGTCGGCGAAACCTTTGCCAAGCGACACTTTGCCCACAAAGACGCAACAATGTAATTGCTATAGTAATATACGGAAAAATATGGTATATGTATGTCTTAACAACCATGGGGGACAGCAAAGGAGGCATGCTTGGAGCCGTTGTTAAACAGATAGTGCGCTTTATTAGTCTCCGCAGTGTCGTGGGTCTTGGAGGACGCAAAGGAGGTGGGAGTAAGGAATATGGAAAATGGAGCTTGGAGCATAGAGGACGAACTGTGGTAGATGAAACAAGAAGGAGGATGGAGTACTAAGAAAACTGGCCAAGCCAAGTTGTTGGCCGCAGTGGCTATAATGGCAGCAGGAAGCCATTAAGCGTCGTTGCCGCCTCTGAGTTGTGCATAGTGTGATAAACACACAACAAGCATTGCATTTTCAGCTTCACTGGTTCCGTTGCAATCTCTATGCTGTCATATACTTCTGGCTCCTCCTCCTACTGTGCTCTTTGATTCCTACAAATTCACCTAGCACTACAACTATTCTCTACCCTACTTTTGCTCCTGTTTCTATGCTCTCCACTCTTGCTAGACTCCTTCTTTGGCTCCTATTCTTCAACTCCAGCTCCTCCTTTTGCTCCCGCTTCTTTGCTGTATAATGGTTATGTAGTGCACTTCGCTTTCTCCTTTGCAAAAATGCAACTTTTGTCGAGCATTTTAACAGCAAAATGCAAGTTGTGGTCCTCTGCTGGCCACAGCTGGAACTGGGAACTGTTGTCGGTGTTCCTGCTCCTATACTTTCGTTTCGCTCCTTCCCCTACTCCTTGTTTGTATTGTCAGATGCCAACCCGAAAAAGGCAACTAAGTCTTGGCCATAATTGCTTGGGTCTTGCTGCTCTGCTGTGTTCTGCGGTCTGCGCTCTGCTGTGCTCATAAATTTTCCCCATCGCTGGCTTTGGCGACTTTTCACTTTTGTCATATTTGCCGCTGTCGAGCATTTTATGTTTAATAGCCAGAAATTGTTTTGGGGAACAATGCATTTCTCCGTAAGCTCACAAATTTGTCATTAATTTTATGTCGCTAATGTTGCCGCACTTTTCCTCGCCATTTCTTTTCCTCGTCACAACTGAAATTTTATTGTTGCAACGCTTTTTACCCCAACCAATCCCGCATTTCCTCTTTCCGCTATCAGGACCCAAAGTTTTGCTGTCTCTGCGCATCATTAAAGCCAAAAAGAAAACTTTTTTCGCACACTTACTTTTGCCGCACTCGTTTTTCACCATCTTCATGGTTTTCCGCAGTCCTTCGACATTTGGTGCTACACATTTTGAGCTATTGTCATGCGAAGGATGCCAGAGTGAACAGAAGAGGGGAGCAGCAGGAAAGGAGCACGGCAAGACGATGTTGCAACTGCATTTTCTTTCTGCAACTTTTTTGCAGCCGCAACTTTATGGGCTTCTTTTTTACTTCTGATTTCTGGTTGAAAAATGAATAAATCGTTCGCTTGCATAAACTTCAGGCAACCATCATCTGAGCACTTATTACAAAATACTCAGCTTTATCAAGTTTTCTAAAATGTTTCGAAACTATTTTACCAGCAGCAACAGCAGCAGCAAATGAGAGATAAATGAAAGTTCAATTGAACAAACTAGAGCTTAATTTTTCCAGTTCTTTTGACAATTGCCGTAATCTGTTGTAGGGGGTCGTAAATTTAGGCTTAAATGCAATTTAACATTTTTAGTGCATACTTTCAGGCGGGCGATATAATTGTTTGAGGTACAAAGCAAATAATATAAATATTTTGAGTAGGGGGTCTAAGTTAAGACACACAATTAAATGGCATGTTCTGTGGTGCATTTTAGGCGTATAAAATTCCATGAATTGCAATCGAATGTTTATGTATTCAGTTGCATTGTTTAGTTATTTGAATTTGTTGTGAAAATTAAGTCTTTATTTAAAGTGTTGCATACTTTCGAGTGCACGATATAAATCAGCAATTTGCAATCGATATTAATTGTGTGCAGCATACTTTCCGGCACCACATTGTATATAGAATTTCAATTTGGCTGAATCAACTGCGGTTAACTATAATCCCAGCAGCACTTTGGGAAACTTTGCCAAGAAAATCAATTGCACCATTATCGGCAGCCGCACAGGCGGCATTGTCGTTAAGAAGTACTTAACTGCATGCTGTCATATCTAATGCCAACCACACGCACACGCACACCCAAACACACACACCCACACATAGAGCGCTTAAAAACTAATTACGAGCAAAGCTGTTGTTGTCTCAGCACGAAGGATGCGGTGCTTTCTGTCCGCAAAGGAAAGGAAAGACTGCAAGTGCGTAGAATTTTCGCCGAGTCCAGAAGAAATGTTCACGCCAACTTTGCCAGCCAAGTTATAGACGTTGCTGTTGTTTTTGTTTAGTCTTGGCCAAGTTTCCAGTGATTACGAGCAAATTAAAACTACATTAAAAGTTTGCCAAAGTCCAGTTGCTGGCAATTGACAGGTCCTTGCGCACACAAGTACTCACATGTGTCTGAAAAACTGCGCTCACAAATTATTTATTTTTAATAACTACTAATGGGTAAACGAGGGGCACACCGAACTGCAGTATACCCTGTGTCCATTAGATCATTTGCAAATGAAACACGAATTAACTTTATAAACTACAAATTTGAAACAAAATATGAAAATATAATGGATTAATGCGAACTTCTTGCAGTCTTAAGCTTTCCTTCGTTGAGCCTCTAAATTTTGTGCTTGCTTTTGAGCTCCTTCTTGCTGTGAGTGTGCACCAGCAGCGAAGAGCAGGACATCGAGGGCGAGAGTAGTTCCAGGCAGTTGGGGCAGTTGCAACTGTTTGATTTTCTCGGCTCCCTGATTGTCTTGGTTTGGGTCACCTTCTGCTGCTGAGCCAGTAGCTGTTGTCGTGCCTCGGCCAGAGCTTGTTGCTCCTGCTGGAGCAGTGCCTGCTTGGCTTGGAGTAGATCCTGTTGCTGCTTGAACAACTGATCGTAGAGTATGCGCACATTCTTCTCCCGTCGTTCACCCGCAAGTTCCAGTAGATTTTCTAGCTCCAATTCGAGTTTCTGATCCAAATCCAAGAGCACACGTCGCGTCTCCGGCTCAACGCCGAGTATATCCTGAAGACTCTGGAGTAAAAAATTCAAGGGTCCACAATTGGGTGTCCAGTCCTTGAGGCGTCGTATGGCCTGGCGTGTACTCCGCTGTACTTTCTGCAGCAACGACTGATTACAGTGAAGCTGCTGCGTCTGTAGCTTCTTCTGCCAGTGGGAATCGCTCTTTTTGTACTGCTGTTCATTCTGTAAGTTGCGTGCGTGCAGAATTTTAATATCCTCGAGCAATTGTTGATTCTTCTCCGATTGCAGCTCGTAGTCGGATTTGTCCTGGCTGCAGTTATAGCTTGATTTTATCTCGGAGCAAGAGCGATTACTGTCGTCTCCATAGCTGGTAAAATTGGACTCCGATTCGGAGTGAGTTTCCTCCTGCGTTTGCTCCAGTTTCTGGCTTTGCATGCTTGACTCGCAGACCGTGTCGCTTTCGTACCTGGTTAGCACCTCCTCCAGCGTAAGTTTTGTATTGCTCAAGTCTGTAAAGGGTTTACCCAACTCTCCCACACCCTTTAACTGGCTGTACATTAGCACCATCAAACAATTACGGGCGTATTTGTCCGCCGTGGGTGCCTTGTAGAACACCATTAGCCAGCAGTGGATTATGTCGTGATGGGATGGACAAATGCTTCGTATAAACACATCGCTAACCATTTGTAGCTGCGACGCAAAGTGACGATCCAGTGAGTCTTCGTTTAGTTCGCTCATATTCGAGATTGATAATTTGAGATTGGGATTGGGATTGATAATTTGAACAATCTGTCTACTGACGTCTTTTGAAAGGGACTAAAAGTGTTTGTTAAAAATTGAACTGAAAGTAGAAAATCTTTAACGGGCTTTATAATTATAAAGGTCACTTAAAATCAACCTTTTCCAATCCGTTGCGAAATCTATTTTCGTCAAAACTTGAGTTGCAATTTCTGTAGCATACTTTTTGGGGCGCACAGCGATTTCTACTGACGTACATGATTTATGTGATTTTTTGAAGTGAAATTAAAGTGTTTAGGGAATTGGGAATGGCGCTGGGCTATGTTAAGGTTCATTTAGCATTCACATTGGCATTTGGCGTGAGGTTTGCGAATGTGTTGCATATAAGCAGCCGAGGTAAAAGGATAACGTTTCGCTTTTGAATTGGATTGGGAATAGGTCGAAGAAGCTTCTTCATCGGGGTCAAATGGCATTTGCTGCTGCTCCAACACACACACACACACACACACACACATGCACAGAGAACTTTCGCACCTTTCTGGCCAACATAATGGCTGAAAATGCCGCAAATACTTTGAGCACTCGCACACACTCGCTCTCTTTCTACTTCTATCTCTGTTTTTCTGCCGATAAGCCAAGCCAAAGGCATCCTTGGCCATGCTGTTTAATTTCTTTGCCCCGTTGCTTTGGAATTTTTTTGCTCGTTCTTTCTATTTTTTTTGCTCTTATTTTTCCTACTCATAAATTGTGAAAATTCCTTTCGTGCGCATCAAGCAGAAATGGCTGAGATGGAATACAGTGTTGCCTCCACTAAAATCGTCTAAAACAGCTAAAAAATCCGAGAAAATAATTAATTTCCCATAAAATAATTTTATTAAAATAACTACATATTTAGCTTATATAAATTGAGCCCATTTTCCAGCTAAAACTAGCCAAGAACTAGCTAGAACGTCTGCACTAGCGATGCTGTCGCTGTGAAAGGTTTGTCGCTTGTGGGCACATCTAATTTCTCTAGTTGTCCTCAGCACGCTTATTAAAGTATAAATCATTCGATGGCTGTACTACATGGGACACGCCCACTACACCGCCCCTAGCCCCTTTTTTAAGTGGTCAACAAGCATGTCAAAAAGTGCAACAACAAGAAAAAAAGGAGTGACCAAAAAGAAAACTCAAAGTTGAATTCGAGACGTGCTGAGGTGAGTTGAGGGGGAGCTAGGAGGAGTGGGGCGTGGCTGTAGCTATGTCTCGGTTGGTCAAAGTACATTATCGTCGTGTCCTGGCGTGGTACATGTTGCAACAAATGTAGCAGAAAACCGCAGCTGAGAGTAGTGCAATTAAATACAGGAAATAATGGCTACCGCAGCAGCAGAAGCACCAGAGGGATGCTGTGGGGCCAAGCGGTCGACTAGCCACAGGAAACGGCAGCATGCTAGAAGTATGCACAGCATCTTGGCCAGGCCAAGTGAGTCTATGCAGCAATTGATTGCGTTATGAGTAGAACATTTTGGGAACTGTTCTTTGAGTGGAGTTTTCAGTGCTAAGACGGAGCGTAAAACTAGCCAAGCTTAGCTTGATTCAAGCTTACCCTTCAATTGTCTATAAAACTCATTCATAATTTTTTCCCACAGGTTTTCAGCTTTTAGCAGCATCCGCTGCGGTTGTTGCTGCATGCAAAATGTTTTCTAAAATTGCAGAAAATTGAGCTAATAGAATTTGTCTCTGCTACATAAAGTAGCACATAGTTATGTGTGTGTTTTGTGCTATAATTTAATTAATAAAGGCACTTAGTTCAGTATGATATTGCAGAACTAAAAAAGAAACTGGAAACTACTTTACTGTATCACTTTTTATGGTACTCTTTTTAAGACTAACTTAAGTAAGTCCATTAGCACAAATATAGCAGAAATGTATGAGAAACTGTTTTCTGGAATTTACTTCGACCATTTGTTGTATATAAAAATATTTTATTTTATTTAATTTGATTGGATTTGATTTGATTTCGTTTCGTTTTGTTTAATGCTGTATTTTTCGCTTGGCAAATAATCGATTTGTCAGTCAGTTTGAGTGAATGTCCGTCTCTCTCCTCTGTCTGTCCATTCGTCTGTTAGTCTGTCCTTCTGTCTGTTTGACTTTCAATTGGAATGTTAGCCAAAGTATGAGCAGCTGCTTCAATATTGCGCATAGCATTTGAACAGCCAACATAGCAACGTTATATAAGCGCACAATGTACATATATATGTGCGCATAGGTGTACATAGCAACAGGAGTACTGGTAACGACTAGCAAATACCCTGTAACGAGGCCTCAAGTACTTTAAAAAGGAGTTGTTGTCATATTTTACCTCATTAACTTAATAACTGCTGGAGTAGACCGCGTTTAGATTCTTATAACTGAGGTGTGTTAAAAATTGTTGTACGTATTTAAGAGATTTATTTCAATGCAGTTTTGTCAGTTTTTTTCCAAGTGATACCCTGTAAATAGATGAAAATTAACATATAGCCAACATATTTCTAAGCACATGTGTCTGCACTTGCTATCAAGTTGAAAACAGTTAGGTATTGACTAGCAGATACCCAGTAATATTGTAGTAAGCAAGGCATATACGTATTATAAAGGTTTTAGCATTTTATTGAGGGCTTTGGAGTTTACACTTAGACCAAAAATTACCTAAAATTGTGAGTTCAAGACTTTTGTTGGACTGTATATACCCACTTGACGCTTTGGGCTGTCTACAGGGCATATTAAATTCCTTACGATTGACTTCGCTGCGAGTTTTATTGATTGATTTCCAATAGCCGTAACTAAAACTGTGCTCCGGAGCAACAGACAATCAGCCAAGCAACAGCTATGCAACAACAGCAACAGCAACTAGAGTCACAGCAAGAGCAGCTGCTCCAGCAACAAGAGCAGCTTCAGTTTGTGACGTGCCTGTGAGTGCGAGAGGCTCACGTGGTGTATGCTCAATATCAATATAAATATGTATGTGTACAGTGTACACTGATAAAAATGGTCACAGCGGGCTAAAGTTAAATTTAAACACTGTTGAATATCCCCAACGTTGGCTTATTTCAAGAAATATACATTGGAATTGTACTTTAAAATATCAAACAAGTTTTAGTTAAATTTGAAGTATTGTATTTTCTTCCGGTGTATGTGTATTTTGATGATGATGGCCACGTAGTGAGCGCACATAGTTAGTTGAAACGAAGACAGCAAGTTTGCACAAGAAATTCAAGCAATGATGAAGTGTTTTTATTGTGTTTATTGGCATGCGTTTTAATGAACCCAAAGCAGTCAAGAGGGAGTGGAATCCAGAATGGAGAGTTCAAAGAGAGCAAGCAGATTCGGCACATACAACTCTATTACAGGCCAATTTCCTTTTACCATCTCTTTCTCACTATTTTGTCTCTCACTCGCTCACACGAAAAGTTTTTTCATTAAAACTCTTGAGAAGCAGAACCAGCTGGATAAGTGAGTGCAAAATGTTATTTTATTGTCAACAAGCAAAGTTACAAACAGCATATGAGACAGAGATAGGTATACAGAGAGCGAACGAGACAGGGAGAGAGTGGGAGGGAGAATGAAATTGTTGTTGCTGCCAAAATTTATTTAATATGCAATATAAACAGAGCAAAGACAAGGACAACAAACATGACATGCTCATAAACTCATTTGGGGAGTAACAAGAGCAGCAAGCAACACAAGAGGCAAGCACACCCGACTTGGGTATACCCACCAATAGTAACCTTCAGTGTCGGCTTGGAGTTACTTTTGCTGGAGTAAGCTGAGGAGTTTGTACAGTTTTTGGGATCAAAAGTGTCCTCTGCTGACGGGTATACCCTCGATACAGAGCACAACAACAACTGCTTGCTTTTTAGAGGACAGCAAAGAAGAATTTTTTAATAATACCTCAAGGATTTCACACTGCTGCCGTCAAGTAGACCAAGTGCTAACACTAAGCGTACCATCAAATATACATAAACGTTGTCGTTGTTATGCTTCCTGTGGTTGTTGTTGCTGTTGTTGTTGCTGTGTCACAGTCAACGGTTTTCCACAACTGCGCCCACAACTTTTTTCATTAATTTAGAAAAACAAGTCCCTTACGCATTAGCCATGGCGATTAAACTTAGACCACGCCCCACCGCCCGCTTGCTGTCAAAAGTCAATAAAAAAATGTTGCCACAACTTTTCGGCTTGCCTACCGTCATTATCAATTTATGCGCCCCCTTGCCCAAAGGGCGTGGCAGTGTATATAAATATATATGTATAAATTTATATATTTTTTGTTGGTGGCAAAATTGAATTGATTAATAAAATATGACAGTGGGGTCGAAATTGACCCCCAAGCGCCGCCAGGGGTTAAACTTTTTCCAACTTATTTAAATTTTAAATGAACTTTTTGCTCAGTTCATCAGATTCTTGCAGCATTTTGCAATTTCTCAATTTAACTATTTTCTCGTAGCTGAAAAATTTATCATTTTACTGCATATCAGAGACATTTTTGCTCAGCAAGTTATTTATTAAATATTTTCAAGCTTATTTTGTTGTATAATCTTTGCTGGAAATTCTTGTGGTGTCTTAATGTAATTTCTATAGCTTTAAAATTGTAATTATTTTTGTCATTTCTGACATGTCTTTGTAAATTGAAGACTTAAAGTGGTTTACCAGGCGAAGGTATCAAACCCTAATTTTAAACATTTGCTTTAAGTTTGTGGAAATGCGGAAAGTTTCGTAGTTTTAAATATAATGCAAGGCTTTTAATAGAAAGTTGACATTGAGCTTAGTAAATGGAAAGTATGTGTAGTGGTTAAATTAATTTTTAATTGATATTTAAATAGTCTAAGACGTCTAAGCGATTTAGGAACTTCCAAAATAGAGGAAGTTAACGAATATTGTTTTGCGATTAATAATTAAATGTTCTTTAATAAATTATAATTTTCCTTTTTAAAATTCTCCCCATTAAAGCATTTGCACTAACTTCTAGTTAGAAATTCTTCGCTCCAAGTGCTTGAATTTTTCGCAGCAACTAAAAGTATGCAATGAATTTTTTCATGCAACTAAAATGGCGTTTGGAGGAGCAGTTAGTCGCTGATTAGTTGCTAGAGCGCTGCATGTTGCCACAGCTGCCACTGCTGTCGACCACAAGACGAATCAACAAAGTGATATATGTGGCATGTTGCATATGCATGACGCATATGTTGTTAATGCCAGCTAGCAAACTGGTCACAAGACGGTTTGCTTAAAAAATCATCAAAAAAATAGGAGAGAAGAAAAAAGCGAAGCTAAGTGCAGTTGGAAAGCCACAGAAACTGAACGCATCTCGAATGCCCTTTGCTGTGGTTAGACCAAAAAGGAAACAGGAAAACGGATGTAGGGGAGATACAAAAATAAGTAAAGGTAAAGGCAACACACACAAAAAGGGGCTAAAAGGCTAGTTGAATGTTGGCTTAAAGCCTCAACGAAATATGTGCATAACTTTCGCTTTCGTTTTCCGCTGGAAAAAGCCAAGCCAAATGCCAGGCATAATCTCTGACCCAAATTCCAGCCAAGAGTCGCCTTAAAGACTCAAACAGACACACAGATACAGGGGAAAAACAAACTATGTCGCTGTCTACCTGTATGTGTGTGTGTGGGGGAGGGAATGTAAAGGGACTGAGAGAGTTTGTTAAACAAATATTGGCACTTGCCTCAATAACCCGGTTGCCTTTTGCTCCACCAGCTTTTCAAATAGGTCGCTAACTTTGGAGTCCTGAATCCGGAGTTCCAACGTCGCTTTGCTTAGTCGGATTAACATTTGGCTGAAGCAAATAAAAAGCCAAATTTAAGCCCAGTAATTGCAGCAGCAGCAGCAGCAGCAGACGCATATCGCACATACACACACAACAGTTATATACATAAGTACTTTGCCCAACTTGGAGGCAGACTTTGAAATTTTAATGGCATTTTGAGAGCTGTGTTAGGGTTGCGCTTGAATTAACAAATTAATGCAAATCGCTGGCGGATGAGAAGAATAGGCCAGAAAGCACTTGTCTGCTTTGTCTGCTCTTAACTTGGCCAACATTTAATGAATATTTATTAACTGCTTTAGCCGCTGCCATTGCTGCTTTTTAAACGCTTCGCGTTTCAGCTTCTGTATTTTTTTTGTATTTTTCTCTTCATCATTCGCTTTCAGTCTCTAATTTAATTGCAATGTCAGTGAAGGCTAACGATGTGAGAGCTGAAGCAGGACAGCAACAGCGGCGACAGGGACGACAGCATCCGTTTCCGCTTTTGGCACAACATCCGCCGTTTGCTGCGGCAATCGCATTAGAACTGCGCTGCACTTGTCGCCTTGATGGATGTTGCTGCCTGCCACATTTGGGCGTGGCAGTGGGCGTGGTGTGGGAAGTTTGAGGCTTTTCGGGATGAGCAGTGTTGTGTAGTGTAGTGTACATTGTGCAGGTCGATCATTGCACCTGCAGCTACAGCTACAGTTCAGCTACAGCTACAGCTGCGGCTTAATGCACTCATTTAATTGCATTATGCCGCAAGGTACTCACATCGCACAATCTGGTGGCAGGTGGCAAGTAGCATGTGGCAGCTTGCACTCAAGACAGACGACAACAACAGCAGCAACAACAACTGCTGCATTAATTTGCATATGAAAACAACTGAGAAAGACTACAGAGTGTACAGACTGTAAAAGACCCTGCTTGTGAAATGAACGAAAGTTTTCCTTACCTTATATTGACTTTACAACGTTAAATTCTGTGGCAGCTTTGAGTTTTAGATTATTTATAAAACTATAACAAAGGACAACGGTCTATCGACTCGATTGCTTATGCTTTAAAGTTAAAACCTGCATCTCAAAGTGATGCAAATTTAGCTTAGAGCATTCAAGCACACCCCTTTACTCTTTAAAGCACAGGGTCTTAACAGCGAGAGGGCTCCTTGGTGCTTTGTTATCCTGCCACTCCTGTCTGTTAATGAAGTCAAGAGGTTGCGCGCTGTCAGGAAGTCAACACAAACAATGTCTCGTTGTTGTATTTATTATCACAAAAGTGCAAAAAGGTATAATTATAGTAGAAATGTTTTAGTTATCATAGTTTGCATATGCGCATACTTAATATAATTTTTGTCTGTTTCCTTTTTATTGCACTTAGATCCTAAAGCAACAGAAGTTTGGCACCTGCTGCTCTTCCAAATTTTCTGCCCGCTCCAACTGCACACAGCAGCTGAGTTCGAGGTTTGATCGATTTATTGATCCCTTGCCCATCCACTCGACAAATGCTTTGCCGCCGAACTTGACTATTTGAGTGCGAAAAGCGTGATGGGCCTGAGCGGCATCATCGTTGTTCCGATATAGTATTATATAGACATAGCGCTGTGGTCGAATCTCATGTACAGTCAGTTTGACATAGCGAAACATCTGGCACAGCTTGTAGTATACCTGTATCGGTGTCAGGTGCTCCACATTGTAGAGCAATAGTTTATTAATGTTCTTCGATTCGCAGACGTGTATGTTGGTCCGCTCCATCTCGAAACGTAGTTTTAAGCTGAAATGGACAAAAGGTAAGAAAAACTTAACTCTATAGGGTAGGATTAGCCATTATCTCCTTTCTACACACACTTTGTGTGTCTTTGTTTAGTTCTTCTAAAAGAGCTCCATTCTTATACTTACAACTCCACCATGCCCCTCATGCCATGATCAGTTATGTACTGTAAATAGGCAAAGCCCCGACTGCGACCCGAGAAATCAATTTTGAAGCGAAGCTTGTACACCTCTCCCAGCTGATCGGCCACTCGCATAACTTGTTCGACAGTGTTTTTCCTTTGAATGCCCGTGAGGAACAACTGTAAATTTAAGCACACAATAAGTCTTTATTCATCTATAAAGTTGCTGCATATTTACCTCACCAGCTCCGTATTCCAGCTCCTTTTCACGCTCTGGAGTCACCGACTGCCGCGTGGTCACATAAATCGTGCCGTTTACACGAATTTTGCTATATTTATGCATTAAATCGAGATCCATTTTTTAAAAAGTTTTGTTTAGCAGAAAACGCGTGCGCAAAGGCTTCGAAGTGCCAGAGTTACCAGATGGCAAAGTAAAGAGCATTGCCAGCTGCTAAGGAGTTAGCCAGAAAACAGTGTTGTGAAATGCAGTGCTGCAATCGTATTTAACTAGTGTTGCCACCTGACAAAAAGCTTCTTTCGTGGCTTATTAAATTTTATAAACAAAAAAATTGAAATCTATTTAGTTTTACTTAAGTGAGTGCAACTAGACAAAAACTTATATGAACACAATAAAATATTAAGCTGCCAGCGTTGCCAGATAATTTCAGTTAAGTTTCAACTTAATTAGAATACTAAAAAATACCAAATAACTGTCACTTGCAGTCTTTCGTTTGCGTTTGTGTTTAAGTGTACGTCAAGTCGCTTTTATTGCCTTGAACGCTGTTATTCTCAGTTTTTTTTGGACAGGTCGCGCGTGCTTTTTTCTAGCTCATGTATTTTTTAACAATATAAATTTATGCAGCCTGCAACACAACTTTAGAGCTGGCAGAAAAGCCGCAAAACCGCAGCACCGCAGCACCTACACTTCATAGCGTCGCTTGGCGTCGTTGTTGTTATTGTGGTTATGCCACCCAGCGATGGTAGAGGGCTTAGAGTCTAAAGGGAGGAGGGGAGCGGTGGAGGACTCAGAGCCTCATCCTGATGCACTCAAGTGGCAGCTGCTTCTGCTGTTGCTGCTACTGCGGCTGCTTCATTTTCCTAATTTATACGCGCGCAACGCTAATGAAAATTTGCGTGGCAAGGCAAGACCAGTGCTGGCAGTTTAGCTGGTTTCTAGCTGGTCGTAAAGTTTTATGAGCTTGAATATAAGACAGTTTAGGAGCAGGAATATGTGTAATAGTTCTAATTGATAAAATTTGATGTAAAAAAATCTAAATAAGTATCAAGCTCTCCAATAATTAATACGCTTAATATGCTTTTAAGGTTTTTATATGTCCTTAGCCTTTTTTTTATCTGCTAAATCTTTTTTAGCCCCTAAAATTGTGGCAACACTAAGGAAACCGCATGCTTTGTTGCCTGTAGTAAGGCAGACTTCCACTCCCTCTTGTTCTTGTTGTAAATGACGTGGCGTTGGGACTGGCACTTCAAGGTGCACATCGTCGTGTACTTGGTACTCGTTGCTCGGTGCTCCACTTGAGACCCAGCGTCGGGGTCGGAGAAGCTGCGGTTGCGAAAGATGTGCGCGGTCGTAAAATGCTTAGGGACAGCTCCCGGAGGCATCATAATCCCGCTCTTTATAACCTACCGTAGAGCCCCATTGTCCTTGGCGTACAGTTAAAGGGAAAACCAATTAGGGCCCCAAGGCTTTACACACAATCAGGTAAGCTCTACTCTAAAATTCAACAAACTACTACCAAAATAACAATTTTATTTAAAGGAAAATGGAGGAACCGAGCGAGGAACGTTTGGATCGTCATTTTCAGCAGCAACTAATCGAATATGGCAGTTCCTTCAATAGAATTGCCAGTAAATCGGATCAGATACTCATCCACTTTTGGATGAAAATCTACAGGAAAGCTCCCAAAGAGCAGAAACTATCTCGAAACTGTTTGACGCTTCTTATGTATGGACATTTAAATGAGTTCGGGTATTTGCAATATCCTTTCACCGATATGCACAATTGTGGCAAGGATCTAAATGAGGTCTTGAATTCCTACAAGGGATTGCCGTTCCTAAACCGCACCAATAAGAGCATTTCCTTGGGCAGTGACACCTACAATTCACCTGAGGAGCTCTCGACAGATGTGTCCAAGAATGGCTACCTTACAGACATGTTTACGAAGCTCAGTCCCAGTCGCGCTTCAAACTCTCTGTCGTATCTGATACCTTCCCGTCAAGCTAACACTTATATACCTTCCGGCGCTACTTCCACTCTGAGCTGTGCTTCGAACTCGATCACCTTTAACTCCCATGAATACCGTGCAAATAGTTCGAAGGATTCTGAGATGAAACTTTCGGAAGCACAGAAAAATTCCATCAATTCTTCAGCAGTTTATGACACTGGTACTAATTCTAGTAGTTTTTCGAAGGAAAGTACCCCAAGCACTTGCTTGTTAAATGGTACTGGTATTATTTCCAGTAGTTTTCCCAAAGAAAATGTTTCCAAAACTCCCCCTAATTATGATTTTGGTATTAATTCTAATAGTTTTCCTATGCAAAATCCTCAAGCTTCCTCGACTTTTGATACCTTGGCCGTTTCTAGTAGTTTTCTTACAGAAGACACTACTCAAACTTACTCTACTTACGATACTACTGATAGGTTTAATAGTGTTTTGATGGACAATACTACAAAATTCTTGACAAAAGATAGTAGTTTTATTTCTAGTTTTATCCCCAATGTAAATTACATCAAGTCCTCTACTACTATAGATGCTAGTGTCATTTCTCCTATTTTTCCCACCAAAGCCAACAACACTGCTTCTACAATCTCCAGTATATCTGGTATTCCCAAAGACCCAGTAGGAAATACAGTAGTTGATATGTTATCCTCGGACTTTTCGCAAGAACAGCAGCAAAGCATCGAGTTTGTTTCTTACCGAAAAAGAAGAAAAGGATTTAAGCTAGGAATCCACGTAGCACTGGGTCGCTTGGGTGGTCTAAGAGGCTGGGTCACCAGTCACCAGATCTACTTCATTCGGCTGCTGCATGTACAGAGTTGGTCTTATTATCGAAGGAATCTGATGAGAAATTATGCATCCCTGCACCTGCTGCAAAAGCTTTTAGAACGCGGAAGTCTCAGTCGCATGTGGCAGCTTTTGTCGCATCATTTGCGCATAGTGTACTCAAAGTGCGTGAAAAAAGTCTGCTCCTATGCGAATACTCACAAGCTGAATAGAAGACGGCTCAAGTGGCTGCTGGACAGCATGGAAGATCACTTTCTGCAGCTGACAAAACAATTGTTTTATATGTTCTATCAGATTTATTAAAAAAGGTTTATTTTTAGTGCACCTGTTATAACGTTTACAAGCCAGTTGCTCATTAATTAATTTAAATATTCAACGAGTGGGGGAAAGTAAGAAAAAAAAACTAAAAAGTAAATAAACAATTGGGTCGTTAACAGCAGCTACTAATTGTTAATTATGCAACGCTTGTCCAGTGCAGCTCACGAAACAACAACAACAATAAAGACTAAAAACAATGCACAAAAAGTAATAAAAAAATGGTAATAAAATGGCTGCCAGCTGCGTGTAGCGCCGCCATTTTGTAAGCAGCTGGAATTAGCAGCGCAAAAAAATGCAAAACATAAAAGAAAAGCAACGGAATGAAACAAAACTGTCGCCCTGAGCACTTGTTGTTGTTGCTGCTGCAATTGTAATTGTGGGCGGCTGCTGGAGTGGGGCGTGGTCAAGCGAGTGGTCAATGAACTTGCCACAGCATTCAAATAAATTGCCGCAAAGTCGCATACTTATACTTATGAAGGTAAGCACAGTGCCTGCTAGAAGCAGGAGTGGATAGAATACTCCTAAGCAAATCGAATAAACTCTTGTACATTTTTTAATAATATTTAAAGTTTATTGTAATTTTTTTGTAGCTCACGCACTAAATCAAATTCCAGTTAAACTTTGAATTATTTTAGTTTACTGTGTGTTTACTGTACTGTGTGTACGTGCAGCTGTATTGGCAAATGGCTTCATCAGCTCTCGACTATGCAAATTTATGGTCTAATTTAGGCATTTTGCACACAATGTTCTCAGCTCAGCTCCTCCGTCTGTGTTGGCATAAATTAATTATTTATGACTTGTGAAACATGTTGCTCAACAGTATTGTTATCTCACTCTCCCTCTCTCTCTCTCTCTCTCTCTTACACTCTCCCTCTATCCTTTTCTGTCTGCAGTTACTGTAGCTTCCAGTAACATCATCATCATCGTCTTCTTCATAGTGTTTGTTCAATTTGCGAATTTTGTGACTTTGGACAACGCCTCTTGGCGTCGTCACCCTCTCGGCGCTTATCTAATGGAAATGATCAACAAAATATGGTCTTCTTTTCAGTTTGCCTTTACTACAATATATATATATATATATACATGTATTGTGCATGGGAAGCACGCACACATAATTATAATTTTTACAACGTCTAAATAAACGCAAATATCTTATGCATAAAGGCAACCGACGAGCAGCAAATGCCAGACGGGCCTAGAAAGAGATGGTGGCAGATAGAGCAAGAGACTGGGCAAGAGAATAGGGATAGAGGGAGTAGGTTGCCTCTGAATGTAATGAATGACAGTCCAAAGAAGGTAACCGATAAAATAATATGTATTTCTTTTGACTGCAAATTCTAGAGCAAAGTGTAGAAGATACAATGATTCTGCTGGTCGTTTGGTCGGTTAAAAACTGAGCTTAAAATACGTTTATTTAGACGGTAGTTAAATTGGTTTATTTGTTTGAGTTCTTACTTACTTTGAAGTACAAAGAAGTAAAAGTCTTGAACTCGGCTAAAACTAATTAAACTTGTAATCCCAATAGATTAAAGCGCCAAAAACTTATTTCTAGCTATGATTTTGTTGTAGTTTGTACTGCTTATGACGCCCAATTCGTAGACGTCTAAAAACCGTTGACTGTTAGAGTATTTTGTTGGCCATAATTGTTGTCGCCTTTTCGCTGATTCTTTAATTCAGCAATTTGAAATGGCATTACAATATAATTTATTCGCTTTATTGCGCTCCACACGGTGAACAGGAGACATATTAATGACTCTCTCACGCTCTTCGCAGACTGACGTCAGCTGGGGACACATACAGAGACAGAGACGGAGCCGGAGACCGTGAAAGGCTATAAATATGATTGACACGGTCGAACAGTTTGTCAATCAAATTTTGTATATCAGAGGGAAAGGAAGTCGCATTGGACACAGGAAAAGTACCCAAAGTGATATATTTATTTAAAATGCTGCTCAAATCCCTGCTGGTGAGTCTGTTTACCCTTTTCCTTTACTACAATGTTGACAAAATCTCTTTTCAGTTCACAATTCTAGTCTGGCTAACAGTGTTTTGTGCTGAAAGCCTGGCTAAGCCACATTTGTGGGCCACAACACCGGTGGGGTATGCCACACCTGGTGCCGCCTTGGCGCCGGTGGCTACACTGGGAGCTGCCTATTATCCAGCCTATGCGGCGTATACGTATACGCCCGTGTATTATGGCTCATACGCAACGTATCCCTACTACACTTATCTAAGACGTTGAGTCGCCTGTTGCTGCTGCTACGGAAGTTGTTGTTACTGTGTATATACTGTACTGTTCTGTGTTCTGTGCTCGGCTAAATTGATTAAATCTAAACGCTTTTTGTGAGAAAAATGTGAAGAAAAAAATATTTATGAAATCAACACACATCGAATTATAAACAAATCAATAAAAGAAAAGTCAAAGGTAGACGTAAATGTGAAGCTGTAGCTGTGGCTGTTTCTATAAATGTATCTGTGGCTGTAAATGTATCTGTGCCTGTGTATCTAAGTATCTTTGTGCCTTGGCGGTGGGATTTCCTTTTGGTCCTTTTGAAATTTGCTTACATGTGCGCATATTTTCACCTGTACATCTTCCCTGCTGGCAACACAAAGGCACAGCACGACAGAGAATGACAGAGAGGGAGAGAAAGGTAGAGAGACAGCTTACAAGATGTCTTTCGGGTTCTTTCTGTCTATCTGTCTGCCTGTCTGCCTGTCTCTCCGTCTGTCTTTATGTCTGCCGGCGTGTGTGTTTCTTGGTAACCCGCTACTGATTTACCCAACGTGTATAAATCTTTTATTCATGTAATCCATTTGAAAACACGTTTGCACATGATTGTGTTTATTTCCAAACCGAATCTTTTCAGGCACATGTGTGTGCGTGTGTGTATGTGGATGTGTGTGTCTCTCTGTGCGTCTGTTTGACTTGAAAAATCTTCAAAATTATATAAAGTGAATACCAATTTTATTTACTCAATTTTATTGCTTTTTGCCAGCTTTTTTCTACACAGACAAACATTTGTTCGCCTTTCTCATTAAGCTAAAATTGTTTTCAGTTTATTTTTGAATTTCGTCACTATTTTAATTGCATTTCAGGGCTAGTTTTTAAAGACTTTCTATGTATTTCAAGGAGTGAGTTGTTGATGACTCTTACGACTTAGTAGCCGCGCTGAACAGTCGTCAGTGTCTGCACACAAAATGAATAGTCCATAAGACCTCTAGTTGGCCCTTAAGCATAGGAAATCTAACTTTCCTCTACTTGTTTCTTGCTGTAACTTCGTAACTCGCATAACTCAAGTTCCCTATTGTGCTATTCATACCCTGCGCTTGTTATCTGCAGGGTATGCGAGCTGGCAAAGTGCACAAATGCATTACAATGCAGCTTTTCGTGAAAGTTTTGCGAGCTTGACGCAGTTTTTATTGAATAAAAGGTCATTAAATTTGGACGCTATCTGTTGCGAGAAGTTGTGAAAATGTGATGCAGTCACTCCGGTGAATCCCCGCGACGCTCAACTGAGACTTACCGCTATTTTTTACAAGACTTTTCCGCTTACGTTGCAAAAACTTTACAACTACTTGGCGTTTACTACTTGAGAGTGGGAGAGAGACAGGTAAATGGGTATTGGGGGAGCGGTGGAACGATGCCAAAGTTATGATAAGCAGCTCCTCCAAAATCCTCCTCTGGGCTTTCCACGCTTTCTGGTGCACACTCAACGCTTTCGACGCGCAGCGAGGCAAGTAGACAAAGTCAAGCAGAAAACTTGACTGCCGTTGGAGCAGGAAGCGCTGAAAGGAAGCATATTTCATATAAAAGAAATCCCTTTTTAAATAGAAAGTTGAATCCGAGCAAAAGGAGAAACTTCTAGCAGGTAAACAGGTGAGTCTGGTGGCGCTGCCATGGTGACTCCTCTACAGATGCTTGCATTTCGATAAGGCCAAAACTCTTGAAACTGCCCGCTGCCACAAATTGTTGCCATGCAAAGTACAGTGAAGCGGACGGGCATTAACTTATAGCCCTCACTGTTATCGTCCTGCTGCTGCGAGTTCATTTCGCCTCAACTAATTTACTGCAGTTTTCTTTTACTCAAGCATATCTAGAAATCTTTATTTACACAGAAATTCTCAACAAATGGTCACACACTATTTGCGCTTTACTTCTTCAGCAGCACTGGAGCAGCAGCCAAGGGAGTGGCCACTGGAGCAGCCAGAGGAGCGGTGTAGGCTAGAGGAGCAGCGGCAGCGTAGCGGGTGTAGGCGGCAGCAACTGGAGCGGTGTAGGCAGCGGCAAAGGGAGCAGCAATTGGTGCGGAGTAGGCAGCGGCTACGGGAGCGGTGTAGGCAGCGGTGGCAATGGGAGCGGTGTAAGCGGCGGTGTAGGCTGCTGGGAAGGCAGCGCTGTGGGCGACCTGGTGAGCGGAGTAGCTGGAGGCATAAGGTGCCACGTAGGCAGCGCTTCCGACCACAGCAGCAGCAGGTGCGGTGTAGGCCAAAGGAGCGGCGGCCAAAATACCCGGCTTGGCAGAAGCCACAGCCACAACAGCGAAGAAGCAGACGGCGAACTGTGGATGCAAAAAGATGTGGAGGAGTTAGCAAAAGAATAGGAGAAGGTGTGAGGAGAATTTGTTGTAGAAGTGGACTAAGGAGCTAAGGCAGGATTGGACTTAGAAGTTACCTTAGTAACAGACTTGAAAGTGGACTAAAGAATCAACTAAAGAGCTGAATTAGAAGCTGACTTAGGAGAGAACTGAGGGCTCAGCTAGGAGCCGACTTTGGACATGGGCTAAGAGAGCTAAGAAACAGTCTTAGGAGCTCAGCTGTGAGCAGACTTAGAAGCTCACTGAGAAACAGTACTCCGATTCAGAAGCGGTATAAGCGGTGTCTTAGGAGCACCCAAAGGAGCTCATCAGAGCAGCTAACCTCGTAGCTGAACTAATGGTTAAACCAGAAGTTGACTTAGTCACGGACTTTTTAGTGCCCCGAGGAGCAGAAACTTTTTCCAACTACTTTGACTACTTACGAATTTCATGTTGATTGCGGTTGTTTTGGTTTTTTGATTTGTGTGTAGACACTTGAAGCTTGAAGCGTTGTTTGATACTCAGTTTGGGCCACTGACTCGCTTTTATACTCTACAAAAGCTGAAAAAACTAAAACAGAAAACGCTGCTAGGGGCATGACGCATCCCAAGGGCTCTGAGCTGAAGGCCCCGCTTACAAATGCAGCGGACATCGCCGTTAACTTTTGCCTGACACTGTTTTTATTTGACGTCGTTTATTGGCACAACTTGTTTTATTTTTTACTCAACATTTTCTTATATTATTTTAATTTGTGTGATATTCATTTGATTGTTGTTGTCGTCGCTTGTAAAGCGAATTTGGCACGTGCTGCGACCGCTTTTATTTTTTGGTAATTTGATTAGGTTTTTGCGCAAAAACCAATTGAAATGCGACTTCCCAAGACGCGCCACATAAAGCCATAAACCAATTATAAATTACAAAAGTTTGGAATACTCACACACACGCCCACACACACACACCCACCTCTACAAAAGAAAGCACGGAACAGGGAAAGCAGTGGCTCCAGGGATGCAAAGTTTCAAGCGAAATTAATTGAAGTGCGGTGGAAATTGTTTAACTAAATTAAGTTGTGCTATTTTTATAAGCTATGTAGATATTAAAATACGAATAGCAAATAAATTAGATATTAATTCTAAAAATAAACATTTAGTTTTTTTAAAGCTATTTAAAATGCTTGTTTAATTTTTAGCTAATGTATTTTAAGCTCAATTAAGAAATTAAGTCTTTTTGCAGCCCTGATATTGTGCGCTGCACGTAGTGATTGGCAATCATGCAACCCTCTAGGGTTACGCCCCTTCGCTTCTGCACCCTCCCCATCCCCCTGGCCACTTGTGTGTGGATTTCGTGGCACTTTGTCATGAATAATTTGCTGAAACCACTTAAAGGCAGCAGCCGCCGTCAAATGTCGCACGCATTTCTAGACAAATTCAAAACAAAATTTATAATAGACTGCAAGGAGCTGTCAGGGAGTGTGTGTGTGAGAGTATAGGTGTATGGGTGTGTGTGTGTGTGTGCTCACGTTTTACGGCACTTGAACGACGCATTAACGCGCTCGCACAGATGCTGCCACGCCCACAGCGAGACGCCTTTATTATGGCAATAAACTCAGTTCGTAAGGCTAAAGTGGCGCATATTTTACGCAGCTTCGCAGTTTCTAACTTGCCAGGAGAAAGAGCAGTAGCTGGGCAGGACTGGCGGATTGGCATGACTAACGGTAGGTGCGCTGGCTGGAGCGAGGGGCAAGTCTTTGTGGCAGGCAAACGGAGCGCGCATATTTCTTTGCACCTTTTTGTGCACATTTCTTTTTAATTACTCGCTGCCACTTAGCCATGCCCCCCAATGAGGGGTGGCTGGTAGGGGAGGGGCCTCTGCTAGCGACTTCTTTGATATGTTGCCATGCAGCGTGGGTCACTTGAGAATTGCGAGTTGTTGTGGCAGCTGCTGCCACCATTCAAGGATGTGGCATCAAAGCTTTTAGACGGATTAACCAATATGTGGCAACATTGCCGTCAAACTTGACAATGAAAAGCGTTGCAGCAAGTGCCACGCCCATGCAGCAAGGGGCAGTCTCCCCACTACCCCAACAAGTCAAAAAATATGATGTGGTAGCTGTGTGTGTCATGATTGTGCATTTAGTAGGCGAAAGGCAAAGCCAAACACTTCAGAGGAGGAAAGGGAGGGAGGAAGTAAGGGCGAAAGGGGGTGGTAGAGGGTGAGAAGAGAGAGGAAGGCAGTGTAATGTAAAGGAAGCCAGACAAATTCTGCAGCGACAATAACTCAAACTTTGTTGTAGACACACACACTCAAACACACACCCTTGTAGCAACCCTTACACCCTTACACCCACACACGCTCCACACCCTACACTGCCCACACCACGCCCACCCTGCTGCTTGTTCTCCCACCCCATAGCCTGGCAAAATCGCGTAATTGGCATTTTTAAGCAAAATTCACGCTTCAACACTTTTTGGAGTGTGTGTGTGTACATGCCCCTGAGTGTGTGTGCCTATGGGTGGGGTGTGTGTGTGAGTTTGTTTGGCATTGTAAACACCTTGATATGCTCCACTCAGCAAGCGCACACTCGATACTTCTAATTAGTGAGGATTTAAGCGTTGCATTTTCCACTTTTCCAACTCCCACTGCCTCTTACCCACCCCCTCTTCCTCTTCAGCTCAGTCATTTCCCTGCGCTGAACTCTTTCTTTTTCCAGCCATTTATGACATTTGTTAATTAATTTTTCACTGATTTGTGGCTGGGCAACTGTTTATCAATAAGATTTTAAGCGCAGCAAGCGGTGAAATGGGGGAAAGTGTTGGAAAAGGGGGAAGAGGGGAAGTGAAGTAGGGTAAGCTCGCAGACTCGAGTGTGGGCTGAAGGGGGAGTGGCAATTATGAACGCATTACGAGCATATGGAGCACAAAATGAATCAAGTCGATAAGAAGCGAGAAGGGAAATGTAATAGAAGCGAACAAATCACGGATTATAAGCATTTATATTAATTAGTTACTTCATCATAAACATTGATTAATAGACAAAGCTAGTATTAGTTAATACAAAGTGATTAGAATGAAATATAAAAGAGAAGAAGAGCATGCTGGTAAGAGAAATAATTAATTAATTAAAGAAAGAAATGCTACAATTTCCTCTTTAACAAATGCCATGAAAACTTGCTGCATTCTTGTGCAACATTTTGGCCACGTTAGTGGAACAAATCAATAAACATAAAACAATTCGATTTATTTGACACTTTATCGTGTTAATCAGGGATTTAATGAGCTACCGTTTTTAGACTGGTAATACCCCCAATACACACACACACTCAAATTAAACCCATTTACAACTGCAGCTCAAGGTCATGGACAAACGCACAACTGAAATCGAGGCAAAAGTAACGGACGCCAAGCACGCACGCACACTCACTTGGCTAAGACCATTAAGACCAGGCCAATTCAGTTTTCTGGCCAAGAATTGCGCATGCGCAACATGGACAGCATTGTCGTTGTCTTTGTCGTTGTCTTTGTCTCTGTTCCCAGTCGTTGACTTGGCAACCGTCGCGGACGTGATCGGAGTGCGTAAGCGGCAACGGCTACCGCTTTGAGCCGAATATCGAGAGGGCCAACAGCAACAAAAAGTGCAAGTGTTGGCCATAGCTATAAAAGCGACGGATTGCCAGCAATTTGGCATCACAAATCAACTGCTCATTCACTAGCTGACAACTGCAAGTCCAAAACCAATCAACACTCAACATGTTCAAATTCGTAAGTAGTCAAAACAGTTGGTGACTTAGGTTCCTGCTTCTTGGAGGATTAGCTGCCTACTTAACTAGTCTAGAAGCCTACTAAGCTCCTGGTTCAGTAGGCAGCTCCTAAGAGTGCTACTCAGTCAGCTCCCAGCTGAGCTCCTAAGTGTGTTTCTTAGCCCACTCCCAAGTCGATTTCTACTCCTCTTCCTGCTAACATCTCCACATCTTTTTGTACCCACAGTTCGCCGTCTGCTTCTTCGCTGTTGTGGCTGTGGCTTCTGCCAAGCCGGGTATTTTGGCCGCCGCTCCTTTGGCCTACACCGCACCTGCTGCTGCTGTGGTCGGAAGCGCTGCCTACGTGGCACCTTATGCCTCCAGCTACTCCGCTCACCAGGTCGCCCACAGCGCTGCCTTCCCAGCTGCCTACACCGCCGCCTACACCGCTCCCATTGCCACCGCTGCCTACACCGCTCCCGTTGCCGCTGCCTACTCCGCACCACTTGCTGCTCCCTTTGCCGCTGCCTACACCGCTCCCTACACCCGCTATGCTGCCGCAGCTCCTCTGGCCTACACCGCTCCCTTTGCCGCTCCCTACGTGGCACGCCCCTACGCTGCCGCCCCTCTGCTGCTGAAGAAGTAAACGTGACTGAGCGCAGTCCACGGGAATAGTGCGCCGTGTTCTTAGCCAACATGGCACCGCATTTATTCGCAACTCTTCCTCCTTGTGATTTTGTTAACGAAATAAAAATAAACTTTAAGTGTCACTGAAAATCACCGCACAGTTTTCATCACAGCAAAAGTCATAGCAAATAATAATGAGTGGAATTCTTGTATAATTTGCAATCATTTGAATAGAAATGTTTGAGTCGTTGGTTATAGCCATGTTTGCCTGTCGTTGTTGGCCTTGTTTGGCATTCATAGCGTTCGCTCACTGAAATATTTCAGTGGCTTCATTAGCGTCTCTTAAAGCACTTCAACTGGATTCCAAAATAGTTCCAAAGTCGAGCCAACTGCCAACTGCCAACGGCCGCTCTGCATATTAATTAGAGACCACTGTCTGTCTGATTGTCGGTCTGCCCACAGGCAGTGGAGCTATCTGATACATAAGTTTATATACAAATGTATCTGCCGCTGGTGATTACCGCATAGACCGCGAATTATGAAAATTATGACTTGGTTTATATTGATTACAGTTAGTTCTAACTATATCCTAAAAAACCTATTGACTTTTATTGACGAATTGTTTAGTGCTGACTCTCAGAAATCAACTATTAAATTTAGCACACGTAACTTTAGTCTATAGCCCAAAATAATTATATATTAATGCACAACTTCTGGCATTTAATGATTAACTAAGCTTCTGACTTAATTTATGCTTAATTAAAGTGCCGAATTTGGAAATGTTTGGCAGTAACCGCAAACGAAGGCAAATAGACAGCGGAGACAATATTCTGGCACAGGTAGTAAATGAAAATTGACACCTGCTGTTGCCAGCCTAACATGCCACGCCCACCTGCCCCCTTTCTACAGCAGTTGTTGTTGTTGCTGTTGCTGCTAATGGGGCTTGAAACCCAAATACGTCAACATCTCTAACAGCCAAATTCGAATAATGATTTAATGATGTACCAGATCTTTCTAAGCGGCTCAAGTTACCTCATCAAGGAGTGTAGGGGACAGGGGGCAGGGGGTAGGTAGGTAGGCAGTAGGTGGTGCGCTGTGTGAAAGTGTGGAAAACTTTTTGGCAATTATCGTTTGGCCCACAAAACTTCAGCTTTTTGGCAACAACAGAACTTTTTGACTTTATTGTTGACTTTGTTAAATGTGGCTAAATGGGCGTAAATGACCAGCAACAACAGCGCACAGCAGCAACAGGCTGACACATGTGTGTAAGGGTGTGTGTGGGTGTGTGTGTGTGTGGCAAGGGTTCAAAAGTTATGGCCGTGTGTGTGGCGTCTACCATTGAACTGCACGAAATACGCAAATTTGTGCCGAGAAAGTAAACCCAAAGGGAGCCCCAGGCGGATGTTGTCGGCGGGGGCAAAGAGCTGTTGTGGGTGGGAGGGGAGTGGAGGGAAAGGGAAAAGGAAGCCACCCAAGATTCATTATAAAAACTGACAGCGCGTAAGCAACTTCTTGCGGTTGCTTTGAAGCAAGTAAAAAGACGCATTGAAATGGCAAACAACAGCAGCAACAACAACTCACAACAGCAGCAACCTCATTACAACAACAGCAACAAAGGAATAACGTTCGTTATCCGCATCCGTTGGAATTATGTGGCATTGTCTAAAAATGAGTTTTCGTTGCTTGTTGCTATTTTTACGTTTCATCGAACAAAAGCAAAGTACCTGCAACATCAACAGGAGCAACATCAGTAACAACAACAACTGTGGTAGCAGCAGCAGCAGCAACAAAGCACCTAAAAGCTGGCAAAACATAAAGCATTAAGCGCACACGAAACCAACGAGAAGAAGAAAAAGAAGATGAACAAGTCGCAAAAAAGACAAGCCACAAGAGGAGGCAGGAGGCATGAGACAAGAGGCGTGGCACCGAGGCAAGCTGTTAGCTTGTCTCTCTGTGCAGAAGAAGCTTAACGGTGAGCGCGCGCGTAGCCCAAAACCTCCAACCCTTTAACGGCAACAGCAACAGCAACCCTCTAGTTGCAACACACGAGCAGACGGAGCATAATGCCTGATCCTTTGTGTGTGTGCGCAGAGGTGGTGCAGGCGACAAAGTTGTCGATTATGTTTTGCTTAAGGGGAGTTTTTGACTAGCTGAATAGCTTTCTTTCTTTTAGCTTTTGTCGCCTGTCAGTCTTCAACCTATGAGAAATTGCCACTGCCAGGCGACAAGTTAGTCGTTTTACTAGAACTTTATTGTTCCTTCTTCTGTCTTAACTTCCATTTGGTAGTCGAGTTCTTAGCTGCCGCTTTTGTCGCCTTTTTGTCATAATACCCGTAAAGAAGTGCAACTGCAAGGTGCTCAGTGCTACACCACAGCTCCCCAAACCTTTGGCACATCCCTTACGCCCCTCTACCGTACCTCACCGCCCCTTGTCAGTCGCATTAAGTAAAGCACGCGGCATGTTGGCTCAAAATGAAGTGCTGACAACGCGATGTTGCTGCCGTCGTCGCGGTTGCTGGTTGTCGTTGCTGTTGTTGCCTGTAGCACGTCAGATGGTGCGAATGACGTAAGTATTGCCCGTGCCTTCTAGCAGCTAAGCGTCTTATGGTCTTAGTGCCAGACCACACACTCACACACACACACACACATATATACACACTCGCACACAAAGGAAAGACAAAAGAATGAGAAATGTCATTGTGTGAGTGAAGAGTCTGTGTGATTGGTGCGTCTTTGTTGCTGTTATTTTTCTTGCTCTTGTTGTGGAGGTTCGTTGATGCGGTGCTGCGTCGGTTGCGGTGTTTGCGGTGTCTTTGGCTGCCTGTTTAATTTACGCGCTGCTATTATTTTAATCTTTTGCGCTACAACAGCGTGAAATGACTTTCACCTGGCCTTTTGGTTTGGGCCAAGCAGACGCCATCCGTCTTCAGTCCTAAGTCCCTATCTCTCTCACTCTTCCGTCTGCTGCTTAAGACAAGCACAAAAGCATTTAGCACAATATTTTTGCCAAGATAAGTTGCTGACAGGCGACTAGTGGCTGTTGCCAGCTACCAGTTGGCATTTGCAGCATGAGGCATGTGGCATGCCGCATGAGGCAGTTGGCAGGTGGCAAGTCCCAGGAAGCTGTTGCTTTTGTCTTTGTCGGCTGGCCTTAAGGCACTCGCCGACCACTGGATTTTCCCGGATGTGTCGTCGTTCGCTTTTGTCGGGCTTTCAAGCCAAAGACTTTATGTCTTCTGCTTTCCAGCTCTTCAGCTCTCCATGTGTTGCTTGGACGCTCGTTTTGTATTTTTGGCTGCCTCAGCACCTTGGCTTCTTATTGTTTTATGTGACAGCTAAGCTCGCTTCTCACTTGCCCCACTTCTCCTACGTCTGTAGCTGATCTAGCGTTCAGGTGCAGAAAGTATCGTACATCATTGCCAGCTTGACTTAATGGGGGAAAGCAGAGAATAAAAGCGGAGAAATGGTTAGAGCAGAAAGAGGAGAGAATTAGAGAGGCAATCAAGCAATTTTGCTGCTCAAAAAAAATCAACTCCATCATCAGGAAATAGCAAAAACAGGAGCAGTAAATGGTAGAGGAGCAGCTGGAGACCTACAGCGTAGGATCATAAAAAGGAAGAAGTGGGAAAAATTGAGGCAGCTGAAGCGTAGAAGCTGGAAAGAAACAAGTAAAAGCACAACACCAAATGAAAACAACGAAAACTAGATAGAAAGCAGAACTAATAGCAGTAGGAGCAGGAGGATGTTATTGAAGAGTAGCAGGAGTAATAGAAGAATAGCGTAGAACAAGGTGGATGCAGGCCAGGGAGCAGCGGCAACATAACTAAAAGAAAAGCAACAGTAATAGGTCTAGGAACAGGAGTAGCAAACAGGAGCGGAACAGCAGCGGAACACGGAGGAGAATCAAGAGCAAGGACCCCATCTGATGTCTCAAATCATTTTCATTTCTTGGGAAATTGCTGCTCATCGTGGTGTCCTACAACGCTCTTTGTTCGCATTCCGTGGGCGTTTTTACTGCACAGCACTCAAAGCGCTTAAGCTGCTGCTCCACGCTTCGTCTTCTACTTTGTGATGCTGCCCTCTTCTTCATTCACTGCCCATGTCCCACCTCCCTCATCTCTGCTGTTCTTTCACTTAGCTTTGCTTACTTTTTGCTGGCGTTCCTCATTTCTTTCGCTCTCTGCTGCGAGTAACATTACAATATTTTAAAAGATTTACTGACCCATGTTATGCAGCTGTAGCTGTAGCTGTAGCAGCAAAGTGCAAAGCGCTGTAAAAATATTACGTATACGCAGAGCAGTCAGGCAGCTGGAAACAAAAGTCGAATTTGTTTTTTTTCTATTTCCTTTTTTGGCGCTTAAGTAAGCATTTGTGTTGGATTTAACAAAAGGTGTGCAAAAATTCATAACATTTTATTTGGCAAATATTTTTTTAAACTTTTTTTGTAAGCTGCTTCGTGACTTTTGGCCATTTTGGACGTGTTCAATTGCGTTAATCAGCTCACTTCTGAGCTGTCTTAAAATGCATGCGATTTGGAGTGGGGAAACAGCTGCTTACGAGCTAAAATAAATGGAATTTTTAAGTAAATGGAAGCTGGTAAAAAAAAGGAACGAAACTTGAATGAAGCAGGCAAGTCCACACTTTTCTAGCAACTTGGCTAACATAACTCACCGAGCCAAGAGCCAAGAGTTGTACAAAAAGCCGCAGAGTAACTCTGGTGGCACTTTTTACACCGCAGCCGAAGAAGGAGCAACAAATGGTGCACATTACAAGGGCCCAGAGCTACTTACCCAGGCAGCTAGCGTGGCAAGAACTCACATATTTTATTATCAGTGGCAACGAAAGGGTGGCAAGCACCAGACCACCACGCCCTCCCTGCCTACTTGTCCTCCTCTGCTGTCTGTGCAACAAGGCGCAAAACTTAAGCGGCGAAGACAAATTTTTATTGCCACAAGCCCAAGTCGATTTCGATTATTGACTGCTAGCAAACTGTTGCACACACTCGCACACGTCTTGAGCCAGAAAGAGATAGCTGGTGTGTTAGAAAGAGAGAGAAGCAGTGAGAGTGTGGAGCAACTCCTTAACTCAACTCAGGCAGACAGCCAAGAGCTTTGGCTTCGACTTTAGCTTCAGCTTTTTTCTTCCGTTTTTCTTTCTTTTTTTTTTTTCTTTTGCTCTATCGCGTTACCCTCATTTGAGTCACATTTTATTATTTTCGTGCATTTATCGTTTGGCTCGCTAGCATTTTATTTTATTAGCGTGACATCTCAATTGATAGACCCAAGTGCAGTCAACGGCTTCAGTTGAATTGCCTTTAAATTGTACATTTTCTTACAATAACATCGATTTTAAATGGAATTTCAGTCAATCACAATTTGGTCATAACTTGACCGATTTGCAAGACGCATAGCAGTTTAATAAGCACTTGACCGGGTTTATTTATGAGCAAAACTTGTTAAGTTGGAAAATTTATTTTATTAAAGTACTACTTTAATTATTGTCATTTGGCATTCACACTGAACGTGCACTACGTGCAAGTGGCAACGCCATCGAGCAAGCGTTTAATTTCTCAACTCCAACAGTCTGGCAACGCCGTCGCGACACTTGCTTTGTACACTTTTTAGTAGGCGCAATTTTATTGTCACTTAGAGATTTTTTTAAATGATTTGCAGAATTGTGTGTTTCACATTATTCTCTTAAACTCGTCCGAGCAACACAAGAATAGTCTCACATTCTTTATACTCATACGTTATTTTCGTAAAAAGTTTTGAAACGTGGTTAAAAAAATACTAAAAAATATTAAAATAATATAATCAAATAGAAACAATTCAACCGAAATAGGCGTAATATTGCAAAAATATTTGAAAGTAACTCATCGTCAGACAACAATGGGCTACGATAGTTACAATGGCACCGAAATCGCCGAATCGGGACAGGATCTATATGCTGGGAACGTTGCTATGGGGCATGGCGATCAAATCGCTGCAACTGCTGCAGCTGCCACGGCTGCTGCTGCGGCTGAAGTCGCTGCAGAATTTCAGCCGTCTCTCAATCGTGTTCTAAGCTCGATTGACTACGATCTGTGCTTCAAGCATCCACTGGAGCACACCTGGACGCTCTGGCACTGGGAGAACGATCGCACCAAGGCCTGGTCCGATATGCTAAGCGATGTCACCAGCTTTAATACGGTAGAGGATTTCTTTAGGTGGGCTAGGAATACCCTCTTACTCCTACCGATTACTTAAGGAATTCTTCTCCTTATTTACAGTGTGTACTACTTCATCAAGCCGCCATCGGATCTGAAGGTATTCAATGACTATATGGTCTTTAAGCATGGCATACGGTCAGTGTTTGTTCTTTTTATTTTGTAGTCAGCTAATTTTGTTGCATTTCTTGTCTTTCAGTCCTATGTGGGAGGACGATGTCAACAAAGACGGCGGTCGCTGGGTTATGTTTTTGGAAAGGGACTCCAAGGATTTGGTCGACAAGTTATGGCACGATTTGGTGAATACTTGTAGGAAGTTTCTCTCATTCTTATAGGTTAATTCCCTGTTTCCCACTCTAGCTCCTCTGCACAATTGGCGAGTGCTTTGAGTACTCGGATCAGATCTGTGGCGCTGTCATTAATGTGCGCAACAAAGCCAGCAAGATATGTAAGTACGCCACGCTAAAATCTCCTTTTAGCCATTTAGTGACTCCACAACTGCTTTTACAGCGCTGTGGACCAAGGATGCTCGCAATGAGCACGCCATACTGGCCATTGGTCTAAAGATGAAGCAACTGCTGCAGCTAACCGAGGTGGAGTTGCAGTATCAAGTGCACAAGGATGCTATGGTACAGGCTGGACCGAATGTGAATGCCATCTACAAAATGTAAACCAATTTGCAGTCAAACGAAGAAATGAAGCGAGGCATAACTTAGGTTTAAACGGACTTAAAACAACGGCTTTTGTCACCGTCGTAGATGTTTGGTTCTATCTCCATTAACGGCTAGAAGTAAGCATAATACGATCGTGTCTCTCTCCCTTCCCGCCAATCCATGCCGTGCTAAGTTTCAACTGGTATATATACCTGTATGTAGAATATATATATACAATTTGAATATTTTATACATACAAATGTGAAACATATAACTGTAAATGTAACTTGTAGCCCGAATAAAGCATTGCATAAAGAAGCTAAGGTTTCCCTTTGTGGTGCCACAACGGGACATGGGCATGCTCATGCTCGTCTGTATGGTCCTCGTGGTCGTGGTCGCAGTGCCGCTTCCGGCGTCAAGTGTTAGCGTTTTATGGCTTGTTTGATAACGAAATAGTTGCTAGAAATGGCTACACAAGTGGGAAAAATAGACAATAAGCTAAGCTAGTATGTATTCAAAACTATCATGTACCAAACTATCTTTAAAACAGCTAGCTTGGCAGCACTTGCTTAAGCCCAGCACGTCGCTGGCGGTGTCCTTAGACGCGGCTTCATGTAAGTGCGACTACGTTGCACGTTCATTCTTCACATCTGCCACTTTGTATCCCCACTGCCACGCCCTCTTCTGTCGCTCTTCCCCTTCTCGGCCAGCTCGGTTTATGGCGATTATCCTTTGCGCTATAATTTTGGCCATTTTTGCTGTCATGTCGCGCGCGCATTTTCTGCTCATATCCTGTCCGTCCGCCTGTGTCCCTCTGTCCGCCCATCTGTCTCCTTGTGGGCGTGTCCGTGGGTCCGTGTGTGTCGTGGGCTTTTGTGTTTATGCCATGCATAGCAAATTTGTGAGCAGTTTATGAAAGTATGTTGGACACGCCCCTCTTGCCGCCACACATTCTTGTACTAAGTAGTAAATATATATTACGTATACGTATACGTATTTGATGTGATTGTTGTAATTTGTTTGGATTTGGCTCCTTTATTGTTTTATTGAATTATGAAGTGGCATTCAACAAATGACACGAACGTGACATACACACAAACACACACACGCACACCCATACACATCACGTTTTCTTTTCCATTTTCCGTTTTAATATAGAAACGAAATTCCTTTTGCGTCAAACAGGTAAGAGAAGCAGTTAGTTTGCTCTGCTTTGGCACCACTTGTTGTCAAATAGTTTAACAATTTGTAAGTTGAATAAAAGTTAAGTGCCGTTGCTGTGGCTGTTGTTGTTGCTGCGGTGGCGACAACTTCCGTTTCCGCTTCCGGTGAGTTAAGGCGCTGCAAAACAAATGTTTTGCGTTCACTTTATTAAATGCACTGCAAGCTTAATTGAAAAAGCGCTGAGCACGCAAAAGGTCCAAGGCTCTCTCTATCTCTGTCCCACCCTCTTCGTCTCTTTGGCTATCTTTGGCTTTTCCTGTTGCTATTTTAATTAAACAAAAAGCGTAAAATGTTTGACCATTTCCCTGGCTACAGTTTCCCCACGAGCTTCTTTATATCCCCCTTTTCCCAGCTGGTGCTCGGCCTCAGTGTTTGTTTCTGTTTGTTTGTCCAGCGACTTGTCTTTGGCACGTAAATTTTCTTTGCCAACAAGCACGAAATTGTTTGCCTCTGTGCACCAAGTTCCATGTCCAGCTAGAAGTTGGCCACTCAGCTTCTTTTTAGCTAGATTTGGCCATTAACGTAAAATTTATTCGGGCTGAAAGTCTCATAATTTTCATAAATAAAGCTACTTGTATTAAGATAACTTGTATTAAATAATTTTTTTTGCTTCATAAATAGGTCAAAAAGATTTTTTAAAATTCTTTACAAGGAAAACTTAATTTTTTTCTACCGGTTTTTAGCTATTTCTAGCTTTCTTCCTGCTTAAAGTAGCTACAACTCTGTCAGCACTGGAGTCTAGCGTCCTCCCTCTCTCTCTGACTCTAACCTGCTATCTCTTTCACTGCCGGTCTGTCCTCGCAAAACAAATTAATTGTCTGTTTTTTCCCATAAACTTTTCGTCCTTGTGGTTGTGTCTCTGCAATTTTCAGCGCTCTGTTTGCTGTGTAAATTGTTGCTGTAGTTGTTGTTGTCCACTATGTTGTCGTTATTTTGTTATTGTCTTTTATTTGCTCTATCTTTTGCTTCACTCAAATTTCACTTTGCTTTCGCTTAGCTCATTTGCTGCACAACTTGTCAATGGCTGAGAGGGAGGGAGATTGCGTAGTCTGGCGGGTTTTTCATTTTTTAGCAGTCTTTCGCTGTCCACTGCCCACCACCCACTTTTCATCATAATTCAAATATAATTTCATTGCCAACGCCAACTCCCACGACGCTCATAATTATTTTTTGATTAAAGATGCTGCTCCACCTCCTTCCCTTGTCTATCCCTCACACCATTTTGAAGTTTCTGCTCTGTACTTTATCCGACTACCAGTTGGCAGCACTTTTCTCCCCTTAAAAAAGCAAATACATTTATATTTTTGAGTAAGTTTTAAGAATTCTCAGTATCCTTGAGGGAATCGCATCATCCGAGGTCAGCGCCCAAAAGCTGCAATTTTTCTGGTCTTCACCTTTTTTTATTTTTAAAGGCAATTAGACGCAAAGAAGCTGAAAAGCTAAGAAGAAAATAAGTGGGTGTGCTTGACTAGTAAACACCCTGTAGTTATTTGAAGGGAGCTGCTTTTTAAAGCTCTATAAAAACTGTCATTAAATTTGTATTATATTAAATTTTAAGCTCACACCGTTATTTTAAAACACTTTGCCTAAGTGTATTAAATCTGAGTAACTGTACAAATAAAATAAATACAGTGCTTGTACTAAGTTTATTTACATATAGTTTAGTTTCAATTGAAAATGTGAATTGCAACTAAAGAGAGGAGAAGAGGGGGAGAATGCTCTTTGCTCCTTTTATACTGCATTCAATTTTGATTAAAGTTCAAGTTCTTGCTTTCAATCAGTTCCTTTGAGGCGCTTACGATTTTATGTTTGTTTATTATACTAAACATTTATTTTTCATTTTATTTTCTGCATTTCTCAATCTGCATTTGAATTTATTTATTGGCATTCCAATATCAATTTATGATACCATACAAATTTGTTGCTTTAACTTGAGGCTGCAAATGAAATTCATTTTGCGTAATCCAATAAAATATTTTCCCGATTGCCAATCAAATTGGCAGCTTGGTCTGCAAATTAACACGTTCATTTAGTTATCATTTTTCAATATTTTACAGCAGTTTACCAAATGCCATTAGAGGCATTTGGCAAGAGAACTCAATTAGATTTACGGAATTTATTGCATACCAAAAAGTATCTCTTTAAATAAAATAAGATTAAAACTGTGTTTAATTGTTGTTGCATTATTAAGCCTTGTGTTGAACAATAGTGTACTTTGCACATTTGCATTTAAAAATATAAATAATTTGAAAAAGGAAGAAAAACAAACGGAAAGTGAAGAAAAAACTAGTTAAAAGTTGACAACAATGAGACGTCAAAAGCTTCGAGAGCATAAAACTTTTTCAAACAGTGGAACAAGTAAGCAGTGCAGGTGGCAACTCTAAACCCTTTTTTTCCTACCGAGTTTTGTCTGTCTGTATTTTTTGCGCTCCTTTAGCCGTTTTTTGTGTTGCCAACAATAACAGGAAAATTTTCTAAAATTTCATGTCGCCGCTGGCGTCGCATACTCCTTCGCAGGGGGAAAGGGGGTGTGGCTGCGGGCGGGTGGAGGTAAAACCCAAGCTATTTGCAATTTAACTTTCCCATGCACACACAAACACTAAACTATAGCTAAAGGATGGGCCTGGCCAAAACAAGGACACGTATTCCAACATAGAGCTTTAGTTTTTAGTTGGCTTTTATTAACTTTTGTCTCTGTCCCAGTCCCTTTCCGTGTGTTGGGTGTGTGTAGACAGTTCCACTTATTTTTGGGCACAAAAGTTGCGCTATTACTGAGATTTCAAGAGACTTTTGTTGTCCCTTCCCCAAATGACTCTAGCCAATTTACAGTTAACTCAAATTTCTTGATGTGGCATGCACCAAAAAAGCAGAAAAAAAAAAATAAACAAAAAGGGGCAACAACTATGGCACTGAACACTGAGCACATATTTATGCGTCATTTAACTTTAGAATGTTTAAATGCTGAGTCGCCGCTTGCGGCTTGCTGATGCCTCAATCAAGTTCTGTACCGGCGGCTGTTCGTCTTCGTCTTCCTCCTCCTCCTCTTCTTCCTCCTCCAACTCTTCTTCCTCCTCCAACTCTTCTTCATATTCTTCCAACTCTAGTTCTTCCTCAATCTCCTCTTCTTCTGCTTCCTCCTCTGCTTCTGGCTCTGTCTCCTGCTGCTCCTGTTGTTCCTGCTTCCCTATGTTCTGCTGCTCCAGTTGTTCCTGCTGCTTGGGCAACGGCTCGAAATTGATATCAAAGAATTTCGCTATAAATGCTGTGCTTATCACATTCAACTTGAGTCCTTTGGCCAGCATGGCAAATATGCCCTTGCCACGCACCTGCTGCTCCCGCAGCGGCACGGTGTTCCTAATATTGGATAAAGGATTTCCCACGGTGGATGCCACAATCAGTTCACAGAAATTGCGAAAGACCTGATGGCCAAGAGTCTGGTAAGGAAACGAAGCAGAGATTTAGAGTCAATAAAAATTTTAAAAAATATTTTAGATGCTTTAAACTGTTACCACTGTCTTCCCTGATCAGTGTATTAATTAAACGGCAACAGGTAAGACGCTTAAGTACAACTGTTCGTGCAGTAGTAAAAAATAAACTTACTGTTATCATCAGCTGAGCCACGTTCATGTTCTTGTACTTCCCACCGCGATCCACGGTGGTCATAAAAAAGCAGAGCTTAACCAGGAAGGGCACAGCAAAGCAGTAGCAGCGCTGCACGTACAGCAGACGATACAGCAGCAACAACATGTTGTGGCAACGCAGTCGCACAGCTGTTTCGGCCTCCTGCCACTTGGGTAGGACGATACCCCAATTGGAGGAGTCGCAGTTGTCTTTAAAGGGCACCAGGCCATAAGCCAACCACTTGCATCTTATGGGTGCTTGGTAGTATGACGGTAATGGGGTTTCGGCACCATCGAATTCCAGCGCCAGTATGAAATCAAAGTTTATGCTACGACCGGTGACGCCACGTTCCCTGGCCACCACGCGATGGGCGAATGGTGAGCGATTGTAGCTGAGCGCTGAGTATGTGATGTCATAGTTGCTACCGTTAAAGCCCACCACGCCCTTGATCTGACTGATAACCAATTCCAGATCCCGCTGGAGCAGTATATTCACGCACTTAGCATTCACTGCATTGGCAAAGAAAAACGGATGCGAAGTTTTTCGCTTGCTCAATTGAACGCTGCGTTTGGTTTCATTGAAAACGGCATTAAGAGCGAATGGCAAACGCAGTGGTAGAAACACCTCAAAGGACAGCGGCAAATCCATTTCAATTTGGCTAACAAAAGATGCTGCAAGAAAAACACTTGAGCACAATACTCGTTAACAAAAAATACCGTTTTTTCTTACACGATTTGCGCAGTTGGGTTAAGTAGTCTTGAAACATGGAGTCGATTTCTTTTAAGCGGCCCACGATGGTATCAACAATTAGCTCAGCATCGCGGCCAAAACGATGATGCTGCTCCGAGTTCTGACTGATCGTATAGGCCATTGAATCAAAGGTGTCCACAAAATTTAGCAGAGACATTTTGCGATTTTCAATTATAAAAATTCAGTATTGTAAAGTATCATAATTTGTGACAGCTTAAACAGCCGGGGTTGCCAGATCAGCCAGGCAGCCAGAAGATCAACATTTGTCAGCGTTTCCAGTGAACGCTAGAACTTTGAAAAGGAACGAGCGAAGCAGCGCATGAAAGAGATGAATGAAATTTATAAAGCATTCAAATACTACAATATTTTACTACTACACAATGCATACCACACGTGGCTTCTGCGCACTTGATAACAGCATCCACAAAAGCAGCGACTGTGGCAGCGGCTGAAGCATCGGCAGCAGCATTTCGAGACGCGGCATCTCAGCTTTAGGACAGCGCAATGTGAATTCAGTTGCTGTTTGACGTTCCTCGCGTGCGGTTGTGCTTGGCTCTGCACTCTTCAAATTGAGCGGGAGTTGAGACTTTCGCTCCCTCTCACAAAGTAACGGTAGTGTTTTAGTGTGTGTGTGTGTATGCTGGTATGTATGCGAGTGTGTGAAAGAGAGTCTGGCTATTTACTAAGAGAGCGCGTCGGCGCCGTTGCACTTCGAGTTGTGTACGAAAGAGCGTGCAAGTTGGCAAAGTGCAATAGCAAGGAAACTGCAAGTACAACAAAAACGAAAACAACAGCTATATGTGTGTATACATACAATAACAATAACAACAACAGAAGCGGCAACGGCAACGTGCGCGCTGTGTAAATAACGGAGTTATTTTTATGTACATGCTTTGCTTGCACTACGCTTGAGTATGTATGTGTGTATGCATGTGGTGTAGATACTACGAGAAACTGCACTGTAAAACAACGTGCGCCCGGCAACGAGACAAAAACAACAATAAAAACATTCGCGCAAATTTCGCTGATAAAGTTGTGTCTAATGAAAGGTGCTAGACAAGAGTTTCTTACTCCTTCTGGCCACCACTCCGCCTGCTCCCGCCTACCATCATTTGCACCTGCCGCGTTGCATGCGCGCAAATTGAAAATAAATTGAATTGCAACAACGTGCAAAAATCAAGCCAAGTCCGGGCTAAAGCACAAGAACAACAACAACAGTTATAATAATAATAATAACAACAACAACAACTTTGTTGCTGGGCTTCATCTCTCTTTTGTGTTTGCATCTCTCTCTCACGCAGAGTGTTATTGACTAAATTGCATGCAAATTTGTTTGCTTGATGGCAAGTATTAAAAAATACTTAAAAACATACTAACATACTTTAAATACTCTGATACTAAAGCTCTACGGTTGTATGGCTGTGTGTGTGTGCCTTAAGTGTATGTGTGTGCTGGAGTTCCCTAATGAGTTTATTTTGAAGTTGTTTGGCTAAACTTTCAAGTGATATGACATTGTGATATAGCCAAAGGAAATGATGCCATTAAAGTTTAGAAAATTGAAGTTTCAAGTGGATGAAACAGACATAAAGAGAAGATTGGAGTTTGTGTTTGAAGCCGTTTTCCACTAGTTGAATGTGAAGTCTGGGATTTCAAACTGAATTAATCATGAATTTGGGCTTATAGTGAAATTATTTACTTATGATATATTTTATTTGAGGTTTAGTAGGACTTTCTTTTATTTTAAGCGATTCTCAAGTGAAAACTCTGCTTAGTAAAATCAGTTTTCTATAAAATAAATAATTTTTTTAAGAAAGAAATCTTTCAACTCACTTTAAAGTAATCATAATCCATTTTTAACTGTTTCTTTAAAAGTTTTTGGCTTCAGTAAAGTTTTATAAGTGAGTCTACTGATGTTTGAAATGTAAAAGCTTAAGAAATCAACAGATTTGATAGAAACTGCTTGCGTTTTGTTTAGTTTTCAAAAGATCTTTGTAGTTTGCTGGCTAAAATAAGTTTTAGATGATTGTTCTGCTTGTTCAAGGTTCTTTACTTTAGAAAACTTCTGCTGCTATAAGTATGAAACTTGGCCTTACTTAAATTTAACAAAATACGTAGCGTTTAAGTATGATTTAAATAAACATTTATGCTGGGCTTTGCTTCAAGCAACTTTTGCCATACTCATCTCATCTCCAAGTTGTGTTCTCATCAATAAAGCATGTACAGCGCTCAGTGTGTGTGTGTGTGTGTTGGGTGAGGCACTTCTAGCATATGTAATCCGACATCCTTATTGTTGAATCCGCCCCAGAGTTGAGCGTTGAGCGTGTGTTGCCCATTAAGTGCCTTGTTCCATCCCCCTTTTTGGCCCAGAGTTCGTAGTAAATTGGAAGACACGTTTAACGCGACGCTTTCACGTAGCCTTAGCTTCCTGCCTCCTGCCTCAAACTCTGTACCTTATGTTCTATACCCCCTACCAAATGCCTCTTGCCACTTGCCTTTTGGCACCCTTTGCTCCCTGCGTCTCACCTCTGTAATTGCTGCTTAATTGTTTGACATTTTTGCTGCTTTCATTTTATTTTAGACAATATTTTTTGTGCATAGAATTTGAAATTTTTATTCATTTGCTGTCGGAGTTTTCCAAGCAATTAGAAGTCACGAAGTTACCAAGTGACTTATTTACTGCAATTAGCAAAAGTTTTCATTGGGTAGCAGAAGTTGACTCATAAATGGGAACTTATTTTGGTAAGCTAGATAAATAAGGGAGAAGTGTGACGAAAAGTTACTCAACCATTGATCTAATCTCTGTACTTCTCAGAGACAAAGTCAGTTACTAATTAATTCTCTACCTTTGCTAATTCAGACAATTCTGCCTTCAGTTTAAACACAATTTGCTCACATTTTCCACACAAAACGTTGCTCAATCATTCTACAAACGTAGCTCAAAGTTTTTCTCAACTTTCTGCAGTTTTCCTTTTGTGTTTTAAGCACTAGGCTTATTTCAGCTGTAGACTCACTCATAAATAATGCTTATACCGGCCGGCAAAAACGTTGAGAGAGAAAGAGAGAAAGGGAGAGTGGGAGTATAAGAGGGAATGCGAGTGGGAGTGAGAGAGCAGCCTATTGATTTTATGAACGAGTTGCAGAGTTTGGAGAACTATATGCAACTCTATATTTTGACAAACTATAAATCTGTCTGCCGGCATTTACTCAGCCGTACTTGTATGCAGTGTTATATACAGTAGTTATTGTTGCTGCACACGATGCTGCACACACAAAATTTATCGATTGCCGCATACACACACACACACTCGGACTGCTGGACACACTCGCACACACTCGGACATGTGTGTCGCATTGAGGCATCAGGCGGCGGCTGCTGTTGCTGATGTGTAGTAAAAATCGCTCGTATTTCATGCGGAAGTGACCAGCCACACACACTCACACACATGCACAAAATGGCCGCTCTTGTGCGTAGTAGTTTTCGTCGTAGTAATAGTAGCAACAACAACAACAACTTTCACAGCAGCCGGCAACGAACGATAAATGGATTGGTTTATTTAAATTTTTGCTCGTGCCGTGCATAGTACGCAGCAGCTTATATACCGCACACTGTGAGAGAGCGGGAGAGAGGGAGAGCTATAGTTGTTGTTGGCGTTTTGTTGATTCGGCAACAGCTGCAGCGGCAGACATTGCGTATACGCATTGTGTGTATATGAGCGCTTTACGTTGCGTATGCGCAATTTTCAACCGTTTGCTTTTGTCATTAATTAGCTCGCTCGCCGCTGCTGCTGCAGCAAAACTCGAGCAGCAGGTTTCACTTTTTTTTTGGAGCTGGAGTGTGTGTGTTTTTTGTGTGTTGGTGTGTGTTTGGGTGTGTGTAAAAGCTACGACCCTAATCCATCATTTGCCGCAAAAGTCACGTACATCAGACTGCGACGCTTGAAAAGGAAACTTCCACTCGGAAAGAAAGTTCGTGCAACTTTGCAGCTAAAAGGGTAGCAAAGGAAGGGAGTGAGTGTGGTGAGGGGGTGAGGGGTAGCAGAAGGGTAAGCTTGGGGATGCTGCAGCAGCGGAGACATTCGCTGACTGCCAAGTTGGTTGTAACAAATTAAGAAATCACTTTCGCCCCGTCGGCTAAATATGCGGTCGGAAAATGCCACTGGAAAAGTATGCTTGCAGTTTTCCATACTTTACCCAGTTCTTCCCCTCGCTCCCTCTCCTCCCTGCCAAAACAAACAGCAAGTAGAGCAGCTTTAACTTGTTATGCGAATTTGGAGTAGGATTCGTGGGATGTTGTTCCTTCTATGGCTTAGGGCGATTACAAAATTATAGAAATTGTGTTTAAAAATACCTGTTCTAGCTGTTTGCTGTCGTATTGTAAATCAAAGCTCCTTGTTTTGGCCGATTCAGTCTGTAATCCTGGATAAGATATCTTTTTTGAACCATTCGACTAGTCTTTAACAAGAATATTTAGGAACTGGGCATATTCAAGTCGATCAGCTCAACTGCAGCTCTCCTATTAGTTTTTGGATGTCGTTTTTAGGCCCCTGTCAAACTGACTTCGAAAAGCAAGACACGCGTCAAGCTCCAAACCAAATTGACCTCTATATACCAAGACATTCCTGTTTATATATAAACTACATACAATATATCGGCATAATGGTATATATAGTATATATATTGTATATAGTTTAGTGCTCGTAACGAGCTGAGCACAGTTGGCAAACATTTTGTGATTGGCGTGTGACACTTTCAGCGGAAAAGCTTCTCGCAATTCGAAAATTTTACTGCAGCGTGCTTCGCATTTATGTTTATGTCTGTCTAAGGACATGATTGATGTGCCACCCACGGGAAGTAGCGGTAAAAGGGGTGTGGTGGGGGAGGCGGAGACAGCGAGTGGGTAGCGTGAAGCAGAGCGAAAAGAGCTTGTTGGTTAAATGTCAGAAAAGGTCTAAAGTGAAAGACGTTTGTTTTGGCAGCAGCAGGCGTTTAAATATCGCGTTTGATTAAGTGGGCAAAAACACCTGTAAAGGTGTGAAATTTAAGCCTGGCGGGTACCCGCTTTTATAGCCGGTATAAAGCCGAGAAATGAGACATTTAAAGTGCAACTGAATTGTTTTAAAAGTTTAGGTTTAAATGGAATTTAATCTTAGTATTTAAAGGTTAAAGAAACGGAAATGATTTGAAGTCTCTTCTAACGCTAAAATAATCTCAAATCTCCATCAGACCATTTTCCAATCGTTGCTTTTCCCAAAGTTAAAGTTTTTTGACTTTCCCCATGAATGGGCTATGAATTCATAGCAATATCTCTTTATCTTTATGCTACTTGTGTTCTGTAATAAATTTCCAGCACAAATCCCTTAGTTTTTCGCCAGCTTTCCATCAAGATTTTCCATTGTTTGATTCGCTGTATTTAGTTTCACATAAGCACTTGCTTATTATGCCAGTTCAGTGCTGAAACTTGGCTATTGTTTTGCCCGAAGTTCTTCACAACATATTTGGCAATAGACTGTTTCATACGACTGCCACGCCCCCATGTTTTACTTACCCCCTTTACCCCACTTTTCCAGCATTTACACCCATTTGACTTAACCCAATATTTTGCTCGTTAGTCATACGTATACAAAAAAGAAGTAAAAAATAACAAAACAAAAGCCCAGCAGAGTGTGGTGTAGTAAAAGCCAAAGGCAAGGAAAAATCACTGAACAACAACAACAACAACAAGAACTCGACGTTGGCATCAGCTGCTATGTGCAAAAAGTTTATGACTTTAGACCCATTTTGTGTGTTATGCGGCGGCGACGCTGAACTCATTTTTTTTAACCAACGAATCACAGCAACAACAACAACAACAATGTCGAGAGCAACTCACCTTAGTGCTGTGCCAGCTGCAGTTGCCTGTTGTCCTGCTACGCCCTTTCGCCCCCTTTTGGCCCCTCTCCATCGCTTTTACTGCTGCTTCTATCTGACTGCGACGCTGACGCCAGCGTCGCTGCTGTTTTTAAATGATTTTTATGTGCACTTCAAGCAACAACAACAACAAGCGTCCCGAGTCTCGTCTGTTGCCTGTTTTGTGCATATTTTTAGACCCCGTACTCTTTAAAAAAGAGTAAAGGGGGTCTATTAAGTTTGTCAGAAGCGAGATGTGCGTAACAGGCAGAAGGAGGCGTGGCCGACCCCATAAAGTATATATATTCTTGATCAGCATCAACAGCCGAGTCGATATAGCAATGTCCGTCTGTCCGTCTGTCTGTCTGTCTGTCTGTCTGTCTGTCTGTCTGTCTGTCTGTCCGTCCGTCTGTATGAACACCTGGATCTTTTAAACTACAAAAGCTAGAGACACCAAATTTGGAATGAAAGTCCGTTTATGATGTACGCAGATCAAGTTTATTTCAAATTGTTGCCACGCCCCCTACCGCCCCCGCAATGAGCAAAAAACCAGACAAACCTCGAGAAAATTTTTGTTTTAGGCGAATATCTCAGTAACTATAGCACTTAGGAGCACCAATTTTGGTATACAGGTTTCTAGAGACAGCCTTAGTATAATGACATTCAAAATTTTGAGCTGCCACGCCCCCTTTGCTCATCAGAAATAAAAGACTCTCCAGCTTCAATGCCTTGTTTCAGGCATTAAATCAAATAGTACAGTGTTGTAATTTAACATACGCTTAGAGAATTACTATTTCTAACTTTCCTGAAAGTGGCATCAAAATCCTATGTCAAACAACAGAGAAATTACGGTTCAAAGTCGAAGATATTTTAAAGCAAAATCACTGCATGCGCGCAACACATACAAACAAACACAGAAACATACAAACATATGTTCGAACGTTTTCTCTACCTGCTTTGGCAGCCGCTGGCCGCGCTGACCAATGCTATACATACACACATATGTATGTGTGCACATACATATATGCAAATAATCGGAAGAATGATAGAAGAGGGTCGTGGTGCAACTGGTAGAGTTGCGGCGCAATGTGGAACCTTCGGATGGATCGCGGGTTCGAGTGCTGACAATGACGATTGTTAATTTATTTACTTTTTAATTTTAATTCAAAATGTAAATATTTAATTTTAATTTTTTAAATTTCATTTGAAAATTTTAATTTAAATAAAATTCAATACTATGGGAGTACGGGGTCTTTTACAGTCGGCTCGATCGACTGTAGCCTTTCTTACTTGTTTATACCCTGTAAGCATTAAAATGACACTAAAGGGTAACATAAAGTTAAGCAGGTTCGAGCGGAAAGCAGTTAACTTTCAGTCGGCGACCAGTTTAAGTATCTGTCAATTGTGTGGCTCTCCAGCGCATCATCTTCTTATGTTAAAAGTGTTTTTTATGCCTTTATAGAGTGCTTTAAAACTTGACATAGTTTTAGTTTAAGCTAAACTTTGTTTTCAACTGATCAGACTTTTATTTAAGGTAATACTCCAAATATTATAAAGCTTTAGCTTTTCTGTTTCATTAGTTTTAACTTCAAAGGGTATAATAGTTAAAACAAATGGCTAGTAAAAGATAGTTAGTATTTAATAAATTATCTCAGCCTGTAGTTGAGCTAGGCCTACTTTTAAATATGTACAGGGTATTTTTAGTTTGTTTCTTTTTGCATATTTTTAATGCATATAATTTCTTTAGCATTGTTGTTGTTGTTGTTTTTGTTGTTTCAGCTTTGGTTTCTCTCAGTTCACAGTTTGAGTAAATTTCTCGCTTTTGCGCTCATTTGTAGTTGTTTCGGTTGTTCTTGTTGTTGTTGTTGTTGTTGTTTTTGGTTGTTGTTGTTTCTATTGATTTTCTTTTTAGTGTTTTGTCTCGTCGCTGCATTTGTTTGTGGCCAGTCAGACAGACAGGCAGACAGATAGACAGACTGTCTACCGGTCTCGGTCGGCCAGTGTTACAATGCAACAGACAGCCGCCTCCAGCTGCCCCGCCCACCTTTTGACAAATCCCTGCGCCTTTGCGCCGCTTCTCTTTGGTTTTCTGGCCTTTGTTTTTAGCCCGGTTACTGGCGATGCAGCCTCAGTGGCCATGTATTGTATTGATTTTTTGCGGCCAACCCTTTCACAGCAGCCGCCTTCATAGAAAGAGACAGACAGAGAGAGAGATGAAGAGCGCAGTGCTGTCATTTTAGCTAATTAATGGCTAGTGTTGGCTAGTTGTAGTGAAGAGAAATCTAATGTTTTGGCTGAGCAGTGGAAAAGGAGCAAATACATGTTTTTATAAACTTCGTTTTGGCTTGAAAAAGGTAAAAGTAAGCCAATTCTCTACTTTGCTTTTTTTAAAGCCATTTTTAGAGATTTTCCAAGCCATAAACTTAATCAAACTAGCTCTTTTAGCCGCTTAAATGCCGTCAGCACTGCCAGAGAGCTGCCATAAAAAGTCATTAGTGTGAGTGGAGGGTCCTCTAGGTTCTCGTACACCCTACCCCTGGCTTCCACTGCTGCTGCTGATGCTGGAGTGCATAATGGCACAATTTAAATACGAGTACGCGCAACGGTTGCCATGTGAATGAACCGTGTACAGCATACGGCGTACGGAATGCAGCGTGAAACGTGCAACGTGCAACGGCATGTGGCAGGCTTTAGTTTTCTATTTGGTTTCACCGGTTTTTGCCATTTTTTTCTGTTCTCTGCTTTCTGTTTTTTGTTTTTGTTCGTTTGAGCTGCCACGCGGCGTATGCGCAATGTGCCACTGGCCACTTTTCTCTATTTGGCCACGCAAAAACAATAAACTAAAAGCCATTTGCTTTTGATTTATTGACGCACGTACGAGCAGCGCACGCTTGCCACATGCAACAAGCTGTAGGAGCTTCACTGCCACAGACATGATCCAAATCGATGGCGTAATGATTATCTATTAAAATAAATCACGTATTTGGCAGAAGTAAAAGCGGAAGGAAAAAATAAGGAGCTGGGGTGAAACTCTTGAGTGTTGAAGTCTATAAATTGCAGTCTTCGACTCCCTCTCTCTTCTCTAGCTTTCCTTTGACATTGCCCCACTGTTCCCCCCTTTTAGTGTGTGTCTCTGTCTTGTCTAGTCTTTGCTCTTTGGAGGAAAACTTCCTTTTTGGCATTGGGCACTTTAAGCACAAATTGCTGCTGACAAGGCACGCCCCACATCCGTTGCACGCCCCTGACGCCGGAGACAGCGCTAAGTGTAATATAAATATATCGAAGCCGACTCTCGAGTGTTTAAGCCCTTTTTCAAGCTAAGTGAATTCGACATTCAGAAACGTCGCGTCGCGTCGCTTACAAAGACGAAATACGAGTAGAAACTTGAAGTGGATGGCAAAAGCCTTAGAACTAACCACTTTACGGACTAGTAAGCCGTCAAAGAGCTCAAAATCAATGGCTATGGCCAGACAGCCTAGTCTCAAGTTACTTTAGTCCAGCTGCTAGTGGCATTCCAAGCAACACAAACGCTTAAATTACGGCAAAAAGGGCAAAAGGAATATTTGTTTCACTTAAAACAGGCTTCAATCCTTTTCACACACTTTGTCGCTTTTGGAAACAGCCCCGCTTATTCATTTAAATTGCACAAAATACAATTCAATACAAATTCACATTTATTTATAAGTTTCGCGCGCTTTTCATATGCAAATCCACCAATTTGGTCGCTTTCGGAAACGCCTCTTGCTGCTGGTCGCGTTTTCCATAAATTTTCCGCCTTGCTTGACTCAAATTGCATTGGCAAAGCTGCTTAGGCATGCAATTTTCTAGCTTTTACCGAGTTATTTTCTTTTGTCGCACTTTAAACTAATTGCCAGCAATTTAGCAAACGTTGGCAGCGTACTGCGGCGTATGCGTAATATTTTAGCTCGTTGTCCCTCACTCCCTATCTCTTTCACTCCACTCCTCCCTATCTCTCACTCACTCTATCGTTGTGTGACTTTTGTGTGCGCCCAGTGCGCACATTTGCCGCATAATTGCCAAGTCATGATTTTTTACACACCAAAAAGTATAATAAAATGAGACGAAAAAAAAGAGACAAAGCAGAAAGGAAAAGCATCAAGATTTCCACACAACCGACACACAGTTTGCTGCTGATATTCGCACTGGGCATAATTTTCATGTTGCTTAAACGGCATTTTGTTGTTGCTGTGTTTTGTGACGCTTTTTCGGGCTCTCTTACTGCCAGTTAACAGTTCCCAAAAGTTCTCTCTCTCCTCTCCACTTCTTTATCCCTCTGCCTTCAGTTCGCATCATTTGCTGCCTCGATTTCCACTCACTGACTTCACTTTATCGTTATTGACAGTTTTACTGCTGCTTTCCATTTTCCTGCTCTTTTGTTTTTTTCCTTTTTGATACTCTGTGTAAAGAGTATGATTGGTTTATTAAAGGTGTGTAACGGGAAGCAAAGTCAACTTATAAATAAAGATATCTCAGAGCTGCTCAGAGCTAGGACTACCATATTTTGTGTCTTGACTGCTAAGAAGTGTAGGTAAAACTAGTAGGCCTTAATTTGTGCCTTCTACCCCACTTTTGACCACATTTTCTATACGAAAACTCCTTAAAATAAAATTATGTTAGCTGACTGGGTACATTTCAGTCTAGTTTACCCCACTGAGCCTTCCTTGCTTCATTTTTTGATTCTTGCTTTTGCTCTGCTTCTTTTTTGGCTGTTGCTTCTTATCAAGCGACTGTCCCTTTTGCATAGTTTCGTTTTCGTGCCGCATTTCTGCTTTAGTTTTTACAACATGCAAAGACGTTACCTTTGGGACTCTGCCTCTACTCCTCATTTGGGGGCAGTGGGCGGTGCTCTGGTCACAGGGCAAGTTAATGTCATGTCAAGCGATTTTCAACAGTATAAAAGAGCGATGGGGCGACAGAGAGGGACAGAGAGAGAAAGGGAGACAGCTGGAGTGACAGAGACAGTCTCTTACGTGTTTTGTAATATTTTCATCATATTCAGATATGCTTAGGCGCAAGCTCAAGCTTGTTGTTGCTGACAGTAGGCCGAGGGCGTGGCTATAGGCGGCAGGGGGCTGGAGGAGGGGGAGGGAGCCTGATATCACTTCACTTGAGCTCAACTTATGGCGCTCCAATTTCGCGCTGATGCATAATTTTTGCCGGCGCGCATAAAAATGCGCTCAAAGGGGGCGCAAAAGCCAACCAGGAAAAGGAAAAAGAAAAAAGGAAAATGGAAAATGAAAAACATATATATATATATAGATATATGTATACTATACATGCACATTTACTACTCCATACAACATGCATGTGAGTACATATTTATTGCTGCTGAAGGGGACGCTTCTTTTGCCTTTGCCTTTTGCCTCGTTTATCTTTTCTACAACTCAGCGACTCTATGTGTCTGTCTGTGTGTGTGTGTGTGTGTACAAGTGGTTGTGCGTGTGTCGTTGACTTGACATGATTAATATCCCCGCTGACATGAGAATCGCAGTTGACTGACTGTCGTCAAGTGAAATCAAAAGCGTTGTCAAAGACCTTAACTTGGCTTTAAAGCGAAAATTTATGCACTACATGCAGCTATTTTCTGGCAGCTTCCACATCCAGCTAGCTGCCTAGGTTGATGGCTGTCGGAAAAAGCTAAAAATCCGAATACTTTTTAATCTCCAACTGTAAATAAGCGTACTTGTTACACTTTAAGCTTTTCTAGCAATCATTTTGGGTTTAAAATTGTCAAATCTAGCTTCAAACTAGCTAAAGTGACAGCACTGAGGTCAACGTGCTGTTAAATTGCATTTGATTTTTTTATTTTTGGCAATTTCAGTAGCTTTGGGTTTTTCAAATGTTAATGATTTTGCCAAGCGCGTAATACCTACCATAAATAAACAACAATAACAATTACAACAACAACAAACAACAATACCATTAACAGTTACAATCACAGCGGCTGAAATCTGTGTGTGAAGCGAGAAAACAAAAACAAAAAAACTGCAAAAAGTACGAAATGAAACAGCGCGTAAAACAAACAAATAAATAAACAAAAATAAAAAACAGAAAACAAAAACAAAAACAACAAAAAGAAACGAAGTAAAAACAATTACAACAAACAAAAAACTCTGCGAAATTCGGCGTTTAAAATCACACACATAAAAAATGTAATGGAAAGCATTAGTGCTCATAAAAAATGGATTTACACAGCCTTTTTAAGGCCGTCCTGATCCTGTACATCATACGAGGTGAGTCACAGCACAGACAACCCCTGATCCCTGACCCCTGACCCTTGTCCTCTAGTGTCCTTATACCCCCTTCTCCCTACTGCTTGTCCTATCTCCAAACGTTTCCATCTTTTCCTTGTCACAACCATGACAATCCAATATGCCGCATTTATACTAGAATCCTATCAATATTTTATCTACTTATTAAACAACAGCATACATTTTACGTAAATGCATTTAACAGTTTGTTTTTTTATTTTTATTTTAATCTGTTTTTTAAGCACTTTTATGAGTAAGCATTTTAATGCAATGCTTTCATTTATTCATAAGCCCCCATGAAAGCTTTGGAAAGTACTTTATTAGATTAATTTCAGGCTTTGCGCTGCCTTTTTCTATAGTTATAAAACAATTTGCTGCATAATGCTGAGTGAAACAATTTACATGTTTATGTAAACAAAATGTAAATAAAATGCTAAAGATTAAAAATCCATTTAGAGTTTTTGTTGCAAATGGTTGCTTTATGGTGTAGTAAATAAGTTTTTTATGGGCAATATAGCATGTTCAATTTAAAGATAGAGTGACTATTTTATTTTTTTTTATTATTTTTTTTTTTTTTAAATTTCTTTTTTATTTATTGTTTTAATTTTACTGTTGTTTCTTGACAACCTGAATTAAATTGTTTAGAATATTTACAAATTAGAGTTACAACTTAAAGTTATAAGTGATACTGTAGATTGTGGTTTAGGATCCACATCCAGATTTGAACTCATATAAGCATGAAGTTCTCCTTATGACAAGTCGGCAGCTCAGTTCTCTGAGCTATTGACACGGCTATTATATAGCTAGAAAATTTCTTAAATCTCCTGAATAATTGTAAATTGTTTTGCCCCAATAAGTATGCTATATATTTAAAGAAAAAAGAGTTGCGCTTAAAAGCATGCTACATTTTTAAGACAACTCATTTGCGCGTCTCATTTACTGTTAATTCAACTGCAACTTCCGCTTGCCAGCAAAAAAACAAACTAAAGCTTAAAGTTGTTACAGGAGAAGTAATGAATGGAGTTGTCATTTGAGCAATTTACTAATTGCTTCACTCGCATTCAAGGTGTTTGCTGCACATACAAAGCGCAACATGCAACAACATTTGCTGACTGATCCCGTCGAAGCACTGTGTGTGAGTGCTTTTTTGTGCCAGGCTAAAGAAATAATTAAGCTGCGTTTTTTCATGCTTCTGTTTTTTCGTGTGGTGTGCTTCTCGTTTCTTTTGGCATGTCTTTTGTACGCTGTCGCCAGCAAGAACACAAGGCTGCCCCAATACGTAGCACATGCCACAAGGCAGTGGCACTTCCTGGTAGCAATGGCAGTACTTTTGTCCACTTTTGCCAACTAACAAGCCATGTTGTTGGTTCTGCTCGTTTTTTTGTTTTCGCTTTTTTTTTTGTGCAACTCAAAAAGCCAAAGTTATCAGCAAAAGATCAACGACAGTGCCACACTGCTGGAGGGAGAGCTAGCTGCCTCCTTGTGTGGCAGCCACAGGCTCTTTGTGTCTTTCACTTTGCTGACTGTGACAGTGGAGGACTTTCTTTGGGTCTCTGTTGTTGCATGTTGTTGCTGATGATGAGGCTGATTATGCGCTGCATGCTGTCGCTGCCTTGGACAGCATACAAAAGGCAGCAGCTGCAACTCTGCCTCACTGTTTACTTGCCTCAGCTGCTTTTTGTTTCACCGTCTGTCTGTCTGTCTGTCCAGGCGACGTCTGCATAATCTTGGTTAGCCTGCTGTGATGAAATGCCACGCCCACCCGCAGATTTTTGCCGCATTTGCAACGTGACATTCGAGGTCGTTCACATTTCGAGGGCGTGTTGTTGAACTTGATGCGTTGTTGGCACATTGCAGCAACGAGTTGCACACAGTTGTTGCTGCTGTTGCTGTCGTGTTGCTATTGCAACTGCTGCTGGGCATATTCGGTTGCTAAATGCCATGATGCATTAGACAATAAGGATCTCTAATTATGTCTTGCGTCTGCTCAAAAGCTGCAATTAACATTTGATCCCGTTAGCTGCTGCTGCTGCTGCTGCAGTTGTTGCTGCTGCTGTCACTGCTTTGTGCCTTGAAGTGTTGGTGCACGCCAGCAGCAGAAAGTTTTATGAGTTTCCTTGTCGCTTCCCTTGGCTTGTAAACTTTTTCCATTGTACTTGTTGTTGTTGCTGCTACTGCTGTTGACTTCGTTTCTTTGAGCTGCAACAACGTGTGCAACAACACAAACAAAAGTGAAACGTGTGCTTTTCAATAATTCAGTTTTATGGCACAAAATAAAATGAAGAGAAAAAACACAACTCGCAACTCGACACAAACTCAACGTGACGCAGCGCCTTTGTCTTTGCCATTGCTGTTGTGACTTTTAAAGTTGTCGCTCATTAACGAGGCAACAACAGCAGCAGCAGTGGCAGCGACAGTGGCAGCGGCAGTTACTGCAGTTACGGCAACAACATCTGCAACATTAATTGAAATGCTTTTCACTTTTTTCCCCTTTCGCCGTGCTGCTTTCTGCTTCTACCATTTCCTCCCTCTCTCTCACTACTTGCAGCTGCAATTTAATTGCATACTTTTGTGCACAAAGCAAATAAAAATAACCACACAGCAGCAGCAACAACAACAACAACAAAAAGAGCAATTACAATTGCTTTAGCAAGTCAATAACAAATTTGAAGTGCAACATTAAAAATGTGTTAGTTCAAAGCAAAAGTATGTACAGAAAGTATGCTAAGCATATACCCTGTAATTTAAGATAAGGGGAAGGCAATAGTGTCAAACAACTCAGTGCTAAAATATTCCAATTTAAAGTGGTTTTTGGTAATAGGTGCTAAGAAGCGACTGATTAATAGATACCACTCTTAAGCAGCAGAAACTGAAAGAATAAATTATATTTTGATACAAATTATTTAAGTAAGACTTGCAGCCTTCTATTGGGCTGCTGGGTAACTTAAAGTCTAGCAGCTTTAACTTACACTGCGTACATGTTTTTGCTTGTCGAAGCGGCAACAGCTGAATGAAGTCAACGAGGCCAAGTAGCGTGGTTCGTGATATAACCTGAGCAAATACACTTTACACACACACACATACACACCCACACATACACACGCACACAGACAGAGAAATACCGTTATGCTTTGTTGCGCACAAACAGATGTTACAGCCGAGGTGGCAAGGTGGGTGGGCGTGGCATGTGGCAAGCTTTGGGAGCAGACGCCTCGCATTAGTCGAGGCTTTTAAGCAGAAAAATGCGTGCACTTGAAACCCAACACAGTGGGCGGCAGGGCGATTAGGGGCGTGGTGGGTGTGTAGACCGACGTGGGACGGTGTCTGAAGTTTTGCGAGCTTTAAAATCCAACGAATAAAAATACGTTGCCTACTTTCAGGGGCCGCTGTCAATCGAATTGCGACGCTTTGCCCAAAACTCATCTCCTGCTTGCTGTTTATGTGTATTTGTCAGTCTCTAACTCGACTACCACGCCCGCAACGCCTCAACGCCTTCGTCCCGCCTCTATGCAAAGCTTAGCAACTCTCTGCACATCTTTCACTCACGTTCCAATATGCAAATGAGCTTCAACGTGTTCCTCTTCTGCTTCCTCGTTGCCTGTTGTTTCTTTTCGCTTTTCCTTTTTTCAGCTGGGAAATTGCGTTTTCATTTAAATGCCGCACGAGAAAACTTTGTCAGCTTTTAGCAAACTTGCTAGCTGCTGCTTTTTATAGTCCCCCATAAGGTTGGGCTCTTAAGCGTTTTTGATTTAGTGCACGCTTTGAAGTCACTCGACTCGTCATTATTTACAGTTTTTCCCAACGTACACAGCACAAATTGTAGGTGCTTTAAATGGAGTATTATAGTTGAGTGTTAACGCTTGTCAGCTGGCAGTAAAATTGTTGTTGAAGGTGGTTTAGCTTTAAGGTAGACGCAGGTTTACTGCAAGCTGTATACACAGGCAAACGAAGTATTTCTATTTCGGATAACTTATACTGGCTACAGGGTATCTTTAAGTGCTGCATTTTACATGTTAAAGGCACTGCAAAAGGAAATTATAGACTCGCCTCGTGGCTGCTTTTCTTTTCACAGATTTTGCGTCTTAATTACGCGAGGACTGTGCTCTGCCAGCCACTGGCCTGCCATTTATTACAGCTGCAATGCTGACAAAAAAGAACACAGAACAAAGCACAGTCCGAGTGTGCTGTGAGAGACGGAGTCCTTCCTCCTGTGGATAGGCAGTAGGTGAAGAAGCAGACAGTGTTGCTCATTTGCATTTTGACTACGAGGCGATTGATGCCTGCCAGTCGCTGCTTGTTCTTCCTCTTGCTGCCAGCGTAACTGTTATTTCTCCTGCTTCATTTCTTGTACCTTATCTGCTGCTGCTGCTGTTGCTTCTTCTTGCCAGTCATTTCCGGCCAGCGTCGTTTTAATGATCCGTGATAATGATGCAAACTGTCGTTGGAAACGCTTAGCAGAGAACTCTACACTCTCTCATGCTTATCACTCGCTTTCTCTCCTCACTTTACCTACGCTCTCTCTCTACTCTCTGGCTTCTTGTAGGGCGTAATTGATTTTGTCTCTTAATGTAGGCGTGGCTGTGTTGTCCTTTGCCTGCTGTTGCTGCTGCTACTCGCCAAGAATTTGATTGACAACGCTGACAAATGGAGCGGCATGTATTCAATTATGTGAGAAGTGGCAGCAGCAACAAAGGCCAACAACACGTGCAGGGAATGGGGCGTGGGAGGGATAGGGGGCTGGGTTATTGGTAGAGCAGCCTTATCAAGTTTATCAGGCGGTCATTGTGTTTCGTTTAGGACGTGGCATTGTCAGTGCCACGCAGTTTGTTGCTGCTGCCGTTGCCATTGCCGTTGCTGCCACCTCTTATATTACCAACATCATTATTCTGCGCTGCAGTGCTGGCATTTTAGTGGATTTACAGCTAGCTTTTAGCTATTTGGCTAGCACAAAGTTTGGCCAATGTGACACTTAATCTGTCTAGCTGTTTTTTAGCCCATTACCAGCCAACACTGTCTGTCACTAGCTGGCTCCGCTTTCACAAATATGGGGCACGTTGTCATGCCACATTTTGGATGGCATCGGAGTCGTCTCGTTGCCATTGTTCGCCAGTCGGCGCTCCTTTGTTTGTGCTGATAAATGTCTGACTCGCTGCCACATTTAACCAGGTTTTGCTTCCTCGGCTGCGTCTGCCAATTAGCCTGGCAGCTTTACAGTTCTAAGCCTTAATGTTTGCACCACTCCCCTCGCTACGCCCCCTCCCTCTGCCGCAGCTATTGTCCCTCGCCTGAAACTTTGGCAAATTTAATTTTCATTAGACTGCGTCGTCTCACAAATCTCTGGTTGCAGCAGTTTGTGCAAACTTTTGAAGAGCTCGCCGTAAAAGTTGCAATAATGCCAAAAAGGAAAGAAAAGCACAAAAAATGTAGAGAGTGCGAGTGAGAGAGTGTGTGAGAGATAGAGAATGAAGTTTATCTTAAGTGACTTAAAACTAAAAACTGCAAATTTAATGTGCTGCCCCGTTGTGGCATCAACTTGTGGCAACAAACACTCGTTTTACTTTTTACTCTGTGTGTGAAAACATTTTTGCCTTTTTCGGCGCATTTCCTTTGGGAATTGCAGTTGACAGCGTGCCCAAACACACACACACACACACACACACTCTCAACCGCATCGAAAGTGGCACACACAGAAACTTTTGCAACACTTTCCGGGGGGATTTTTTTGGGGGGGCAATTCTAATGTTATCTTCTGGCCACTGCCTTTTTGGACACAACAATTTTTCATTTTATTTCTGCGGCCTGAAAATTGCTTACAAATTTTTGTGCTGCATACTTTGCGGCAGTTGTCAAAAATGACTTAGAACAGCACAGTGCGTACACGCTATAAATACGCCAAAGTTTAAATTGAATATTTGATCAGAAAACAGACTAAAGTACTTTCGCTTCAGTTTCAATAAAATTTCAGGCAGTTGGCCAAATGTGGCATCTATTTTGATCACAAAATACATAATGGAAGTGAAAACAAAGCGAGCTGGCTAATAGCTGCAGAAACTTCTAGAAAGTTTGAGATAAATGTGGGTTTTTCTAATGCGACAGTGGCGAAATGGTGGTGAAAGCGTTTTCAAGAAACTTATTATGCAGTAACAAAGTTAAATAGTAGAAATCAGTGAATTTTTGTCGGCGGGAACACAAAGTGAAAAGGTGTTGACTAGGAATTTTTTAAGTCTAAGTTGTCGACGTTGTAGTTAAGGTATTTCTGGTTATTTTTAGACAATTTTTCAACTTAAAAATAAAGTGAAATCTTTTAAAGTAGCAACATGGAAGACAAAGCGAACATTTCGGCTGAAATGCTGTCAAAAGTATATTCAGAATTCTCTCATATTTTTCATTATATTTTTGTGAAAATTATTAAGTTATTCATACGCTTTGTATGTGTGTGTGTGTGTGTCTGTTTGCTACACGAATTTTTGTGGCACAAAAACAGGTCACTGCACTGTGAGGCAAACGCCTCAAGTTGTCAGGCAACCGCAATGCAAATATAACTTGACACACACAAACACACACACACAGAGCCGGAGAGAAGTCACACCCACAAGCAGTGTGTGTGGTTGTCTGGGAGCTGCCTTGACTACAGACTGAATAATAAATAAGGCATAAAAGCCGCATCAAAAGCGACTTTAAAACTCGCCTAAAATTATGCAATACTTGCCCAACGGCAGCGTCTCAGCAATTAGGAGAAGACACCGCACACACACACATACACACACACACACACAGGGGCTTAGCAGAGGACTTGGGAAAAGCCACAACGATGTCCACAGGTAAAAAGCAATTGTCTTTTCGCTTTGTGCGTGCCTTTGTTGTGGTCCACAATGCTCATTAAAATTTAGGCCAAGCCGCTGGCAACAAGAACATTCAGTTTTGCTGCCACTTTATTAAAGGGGAAGCGGGATGGGCTAAGAAGGGCAGTTAACTGCTCTAAAGTTATACGCTTTTTGTGGCTGAAACGAGAAATTGAAATTAACTTTGTTCGCTCGTGCAAAACTCACAAAACTCGGCAGCTCAATTAAAATCTAAATAACTTGCGCTGTCTCTTTCTTAACAACAGTTTCTCTCTCTCTCTCTTTCTATTTGCAGCTGAGACAAGCTATATAGTAAATGGTATAGATCTACAAGGACCGATATTTCTTCATGAACCGCCGCATCGCGTTGAATTCTCTAACAATTCAGGCGGACTTATAGAATGCTCTGGACATGGCAGCCCACAGCCCGAGGTAAGCATGGGCGTGGCGCACTGAGCGCAAAAGAGATTTTCCATTTTCTTTTCTCCTTGCGTCTTTTCGGTCGTTTAATTATGCATGCCTTGCTGTCCGCACTCATTTCCAAGTTAATTGACTGCCTTCCACTGGAAAAAAAGAAAGAAAGAGTGAAAAACTAATACTTTTAACGCTTGCCACGCCCCTTTTTAGGTGGAATGGACACCCATACCGCCGCAGCAGGATATGGTATTCCAGCTGTCGAATGGCAGCATGATGTTTTATCCCTTTACCGCCGAGAAATATCGACACGAAGTGCACGCCACAGTCTACAGGTACGCTGCGTATACTTAATATCTGCTTCAATTATTGTTCAACATTATTTTCTTCCTCTTTTCCTCTCTCACTCTTTTGACAGATGCAAGTTACGCAACATGGTCGGCACGGTGCTCAGCCGGGAGGTTCATGTGCGCGGCGGTAAGTTAAAAACGAAATTTTTAATTAATTTACAACAAATTTTATTATAGCCGCATGCAAAGTTGATTTGCGCTTAGCTTAGCTGAGTTCTCGCCTCTCCTCTCTCTCTTCTCTCTCTTGCCCCTCTCTGTCACTGCCTCTTGCTAACCGGCTGTGACTATGACTCCGGTTTTCCCGTCCCATTAAAACTTTTGGCTTAATTGGAAAGTTTCTTGAAGCAGCGCCTAAAAGCAAGCAACGCAAGTTTTAATTACTACTGCCAAAAAACGTCGACGCTAATTTGGTGCCCAAGCGCGAGAATTGACTCTGACTCTCGGTTATGGTAGTTGCTCTTACCAAACAGCGAGTTTAATGGCTAAGCAATAAGTCGCAACTACGACAAATCTCTAACCAAATCTCCTGCATTTCGCCAACTGTTCAAAGCTAGTAAAATCAATTGCTGCATCAGCTTTAATATTTACAGAAAATATGTTTAATATGCCAAGAAGTAAATTTATGTCGGCCAAACACGCAAAACATTTCCAAACTCAATTTCAACGTTTATTTGTCAGAAATATCGCTTGAGCTAAAATAAATGGCAGTTTGATATTTAAGAGAGCTGAAAACGTATTTCAACTGCAGCTAAAAAATTTACTTAAAATTCAAATCGACTTTTCAGCTGGCAACTTTTGGCCAACTACTTTGCGAGTGCAAAGAAACTTTAGCTTTGGTCTTGTTTTTGCTCAGTTTGAGCTAGCCAAAAGTTTCGCATTCATTAGGCCCCAAAGCGTAAAGAAAGGAGGCAGGAGCAGAAGATGGGGAGGAGTGGAAAGGGGGACTTTATTAAAGTGCATTAATGAACAGTGGAGCTAAATGAATTGTCGAGCGAGTGCTCGAATCCAATCACTTTGATTGGCATCGCATGTCGCATAGATTTTGCGGCACATTAAACAACGGCACGAGTTACGTAAATCTCAGCTAGAAAAACAAACAATTAGTGTTGGCCATAAAATATATGAATATATATGTGTGTATAGAGTAGATATGCGGTCAAAGGAAGCACTTGACTTTTGGTCTGCTGCGTGCGTTTAATTAACACAAGCTGAGTCAGAAACGAAAACAGTTGAAAGCGAGCAAACAGTGGAGTCGCCACCGCAAAAGATCTAAGATAGCAAAAGGCATGACCTCCGCCCCTCTACACACATTGAAAGACAAATATATGTATAGCCGGACTACATGCAAAGCTTCAACGTCTGGCGGTCATTTTTCAGCAGCTCAACTCTCAGCGTTACGTATACGCCTCGTCTGCCTGGCTTATTTTATTTGCGGTCTCTTTTTGTTTGTTTTTCTATATGTGTGTGCCTTTTAGGCGCTGTGGCGAGGGTGTAACAGTTCTGTTAAAAGTAAAGACAATTGTAAATGCTATAAAATCAAGTCGAACTTTTTAACCATAAGAACTCTAGCTAATTTTTGTATGTATTAATAGAGGCAGAAGTAATGCTACTATACAGTTAAGCGGTGTACAGTGTTGTTAAACGTTGCTATAAGTTTCATAAAGATCAGCTGAGAAACCAAAAAGTTATGGCTTAAAGAGTGTGGCAGAGTGGGCTGTGGAAAGGTCATAGCAGCCAGCTTTTAGTCACTCAGCAATTTTTGAAGTGTGCTGTACTCATGCTGGGTTTATTGCGGTCGAGTGTACTCAACAGTAGTTTACTTGCTTGTTTCCTTTTGCTTTACGCTTGAGCAATTTGACAGCGCGTAGATTTGGCGCAAAACGTTTTGCCTAATTTGCAAAAGTTGCCAAGGGATGAATTTTTGTCCCTGTCCCACTCTCCCCCTCTCCACACTCTCTTTGTTTTTGCCCCTGTCGCTCGCAACTAATTTCTCAGCTAATGTGTGCAGTTGACTTTTAGATATGGCGCCTTGGCGATTTGGCGAGGACTTAGCTTAGTTGCGTTATTTAATTGCCAGCGCTTAGTTCGCAGTTCGCAATTCGCAGGATGCGATGCCATATCCTTGACTCCTTGAACTAAGTGCGCGTAATTAGCAAAAAGTTTCGTGGCAAAAACTCTTGACAAATTTTCACATACACAGCAGAAAGAGGGGAAGAGTGAGAGGGGGAGAAGGGGAGCTAAAGCGAGACAGAGAGCAAAGATCTTTTGCTTGTTGTCAGAGACCACACACAGGCCACAGGCCAAGGCTGATGAATGATGTTGCCACAAAAGTTGTGCCACACACACACACTCACACACACTCACACAACCACAACACACACAGACATTCTTTGGCACAAGTTTTTGATTGAGCCACAAAGTTTTGAGCCAGTTCACCTGCCGTTGTCGTTGTGCATGAAACCTGTGTAATTTGTTGGTAATTAGTTGGATGCACATTGTCAGATTGCCCTTAGATCTCTCTGGCTCTGCCTCTCTCTCTCTCTCTTTTCGCATTTCTGTATGCAAATTGCAGTCATAATTTAATAGTCTCTCTTGCTCCCTCTCTCGCTCTGCCTGTCTGTCTTGCTGTCTCTTTTGTTTCGTGCTTTTGGGCACAATAACTGCAAATCAGGCAAAGACTGCCGCAAAACCAAAAGCATCTTTCCGCCGGCGCACATCATAAACATAAATTTGTGCAACAAAAAGTTTGCCACAATACACACACACACACACGTAGGCACACACACACACATGCAGCACTAAACGGAAATGAATTTCCGCATAGCATCCAAGTGTAATTCGCTCTCTTTCACTCACTCCTCTCTCTCTCTCTTGCTGTCTCTCTGCTCAGTTACTTTGTGAGTCGACTATAAACTTAGCTTTCATACTTAGTTTTGCTTGGCAGCTGTCCTGTGCCTGTCCTGTCCTGTACTGTCCTGTTCAGTCTTGTTCAGTTCTGTTCTGTCCTTGTCCTTCCATGCAACACAATGTTCAAAACTCTGCATGGCAAATGCAACATGAAAGCGCAAAATAGCACAAAAAAATAAAGACGAAAACTTTGCTCAAAATACAAAACTATGCACCAAAAAAAAATGTGAGGAAAAATGGGGAAAAGCAGGAAAAATAAACGGCGCTTGGAACTGAAGTCGAGTCCTGTACCGAACTGAACTGAGCTGTACTGTGTCCTGCCAGCAAATACAAATAATGAAGATACAAAAAACAAAATTGCACTAAACTCAAACTGAAAACAGCAGCCGCTTTTCCGCTTTCCGCTGCCCCGCCCAACATACGAGCAGCGCCCCCACCCGCACCTCTCAGCCGGTCAGAGGAATTATAATAAAATGTTGTCACAAAGTTTTCCAGTTTTTCATTTGTTATTGTTGCATAGAAAATAACAAAAAGAATCAAATAAATGGTGAACCCAAACTGATGAAAATAAAATAAGCCCCACGAAACAATAACAACAACTTTTCAAATTAAACTTTATACAATTTTTGCATATTGAAGTTTTTTTGTGTTTTTTGTTTTGGCTAAAACCCCAAAAGCAGAGAATCGTGAGTTGCATTTCGAAGAGGACATAACACATTGTATGATAGAGTTCTCGACTTGGGCTTAAGCAGATTAACCCAACGAATTGTCGGTCTTGTACAGGAAAGCGAAACTCATTTTCCAAAACACTTTTCAAGTGACGCGTGCGGAAAATTGCCTTTGTCCATCTTAATTAATTTGCAACTGCCAACGGCATGGAAGCCAATGGTAAAATGAAGAGTAAGGAGTGAGGTTAAAGTGGGTGGGAGTAGGTAGTGACAGAATAAGCAGGGTTAAGTAGGGGATGGAGGCAAGTAGGGGTTAATGCTGTTAGCATTAGCCAAGCTGCACAGTGTGTGCTGAAAGGAGATAAGAAATTTATTTAAAAATAATTGTATTTGCAAACAATTTAATAATTAAATAAATTTAAAGAAACTTCATTCTTTTTTAATTGTTGTTAATAATTAAATTGTTCAGCGAAATTCAGATTCAGATTTATTAAAATAAATGTCTAATAATTATAATACAAACTAATTAATATGTAAAAATTCGTATGAAAATTATTGTTTAATTAGGCAAACATTCCGTGCAAATAAAATTTAATTTATTGAAATTATTAACAGGAAACTGAATATAAATTTATTACAATTTAATAAGAGTTTTATTTGACCAGTAATAAATTTTATAAATAGGCCTTTTCCAGCAATTACATACCACTGTGCAGACAGCTGTTCTGCTGTTTTAGAATCCTTGTCATTCTTAATTTCTCTGTGCGCTCTGAACGCTCAGTTGACACGGCAAAGACGAAAATAAAAAAATCTTTAACTCAAATTGCCACATACAATTTTTTTAACGTGGCTGTCGTCGGCGTCTGGCTGACAAACGGTCACACTTTTGTTAAGTGTCACAATGATGCCGGACATGTTTTGTGTGGGCGACCCTCGTTGTGGCAAAGGCGCCTGAAGGGGGCGTGTGGCGTCAAGCCTGTTTAATGTGCAACATATTTTTGCCGTTGGGCCCAAAGGGCAGCGCTTAAGGCCAGGTCAAAAAGGTTTTTAAGCCTTTTTTATGATCATCCTGAGCAATAAAAAAACAAACAAACAAACACAAACAAACTGAGCAGAATAAAGAGAATAAAAATTAAAAAATATTGTGTTGTTGTCGTTTTGTTGGCTAATAAAAACACACACACACAACATAATTGTTTGCTTTGCTTTTATAGCCTTGAACTTTGTTATTTGTTAGCGTTTTTCGTTTTCATTATTGTTGGGTTATTGTGACAGCTGCGGCACACGTTGCGTATGCGCAATATATGTTTAAAAATATTTAATAAATTTGCATACATTTTCGTTTCAGTTGTCAACCAAAAGTACACGGTCCAGGTGCACGACGAATACGTGATGACAGGCAACACGGCAGTGCTCAAATGCCAGGTGAGTTTAGAAAACACATAGAAAAAATACGGGAAACGCCTCGAGAAGTAAGCGAAAGTAGACACTGAACTACTGACCTCCATGTGGAAGAGCTGACAGCAGTTTTGGCGCTAAATAAGCTAGATTGGGCTAGAGAAATTCTGAAAACACTTAATGATCAGTCTATATTAAAATGCAGGCTTAGTTAACAGCTTAAAGCTCCTTAGCTTACTTAAATAGGCTTCTGAAAGACTTACCCCATCTAGCTATAAATAAGCCAAGCTAACAGCTCTGCTGTGTGTCTGCCTTACCACAAAATTTACTTAAAACTTAAATTCAATTTCTGATCAAATTTGCTTATCTCCCAACTCTATCTCCCTCTCTCTCTCTCTCTTTCTCTCTCTCTGCCATTATCTTTCTCCCTTTTGCTCTTTATCTTTTCATCTGTTTCGATTGGCAGGTGCCGAGCTACATGTCGGAATTTGTAATGGTCACCGCCTGGGTGCAGGAGCCAGGGATGCATCTGTATCCAAACACGGACATTGGCGGCAAGTACACGGTCCTATCGAATGGCGAATTGTACATAAATAATGCGGGACCCAATGATGCGTACAAAAGCTACACATGCCGTACTGTAAATAGACTGACAGGTACGTGATAATCACATTTTCAGCTTAATCGTCCAGTCAGCAATGCCTCACTGCATCTCCCTCCCCTGTCTCTTCCCCCCCCCTCTCTCGAGAGAGAAACTTGCTCTGTTGTGGCAACAACTGTTGGCATATAATTAAGTTGAATAATTAATTCACAGCTCGGGGGATTGCAATGTGAAAGTTGTCCTTGGGTCATAAGTGCACTAATAACACAATTCGCCAGCAAACTGCACTGAACTGAATATATATTTGAAGTTTAATTTCATTATAGAAGTTGACACTTTTTCACATTATCTGCACAGCGCTCAACTGCTACCGAAATCCACAAAACTGTGGGGCCAAACTGACAACTAAGCGCAAACAGTTGTGCGTTGTGGGTCAAATGTGTCTTTGTATTTCATAGTCATAAGCCAAAAACTTAACTCAAACATGGAGTATTTTGTATGAGTTGACTTTGTGTTTGATTGTAGTTCATAAGTAGATTTTTAAACAGCAGCTGAGACTAAAGTGTAACAAGAGTTTTGAAATCAAAGCTCAATATTTATTAATTATTATTTTATATATACATTTATATGATTTAATCAGCTTTAGTTTGTGTGTATTTTAAGCCAGTTGCTGTTAGTTAAAGCACATTTATTCCATAGATAAGTCTTCAATACTATTGATTACATAGCAAACGTACCAGTCTTCAAGTCCAAACCATTTTAATTCCATTTCCTTTATCAAACTAAAGAATAATGCTTTTAATCAAAGCAAATTCTCTCATTATTTGAGCACACAACAATTTGCCATTGAATTTATTAGAACATTTGGAACTAATTTAGAATTTAATGGCAACTGAATACGTAAAATATGCTTTGATTATTTTCTTTGTATTCGATACGAGTCTCAATTTTCACATTGGTTCTATTTAATTGGCTGCAAACAGTCTTCGGTTAAACCAAAATAACATCGAATTATATGCTTAAGTTTTCCGTCTGTAGTTGTTGTTGTTGTTGTGGTTGTTTGTGGAGTAATAAGTAAAATCATGTAGTTTATGCTAGTTTTTGCCCCAAGTCAACATGGTGCGTTGTGCATAATTTATGATGCGTGACATTCAATCGCCAGGCAAAAAGCATGAAATACGCCAAGGGAAACTCTAACTTGCCACACACAAGCTGGACACACACACACACACACTTAGGGGAGACAGGGAGTAAGCGCAAACTGAAGTCAATACGTGAGATCTTTTGTAGATATTTTGTGCTTGCTTATTTGAAGTTTATTGTGTGTGAAAATGCGCTTAAGTTGAATTTCTATTAGCTTTTGTGCGCAAATTTCACATCATCAATCAATACGATAAAAGTTTCTTCAGCTTCCCATCTCACTCGCTCAAACTTTGTCTGTCTCTCTCTTGTTCTGCTTTTCTCTTTTTGTTTGCTTCTTGAAAGTTTAATTCGCTTTTCCTTTTTCGCTCGCTGCTCTCAACTTAAATTGAATTGCTTAACGATTTTTTCCAGGTCGAAAAAGTGTAATACATTTTGATTAATCAAATTGCGTGTTTTGGGGCCCCCGAAGTTTTGACCAAAAACCACAGGCGCGTATACCAAATTGGCTATTACCGCAGAGTGTATCGTGTTGGAAGAGCCGCCGCATATTAATTACCAGTGCACTTTGCACAGCAACCCGCTAAAACAATGCCAATTCAAGTGGTCAGCACACACACACACACACACACATTAAAAATGGCTTAAAGTGCACTCATTAAAAGTGTAACATGAAGCTGCTTTGGCCGACAGGTATAGAGTTGGTCATAACTAATTCATTTAGCAAACACTCACACACACACAGACAGTGATAACTGCATACAAGCGCACACTCGCAGTGTTGATAGAATTCTGTGGCCAGAAAAGCTAGTTTGACAAACTAAAACTAATAAAAGCAGCGAAACTATAGAAATAAAAGCTATTAACTAATTTTAAAATACTTCTACATAAAAGAAAAAATGATAATGTGTACTAAAAAGTTGCTTAGTAGTAATAATTTAGTTCATAACAGCCATTTCTTGACTAAAAGTAACACACACTTTAAATCTTTTGTTTTACTTATTTGCAACTTATTAATAAATACTATTTCCACTACTTTTAACTCCTTAACTAAATACAGCTAGTTTTTTAGCATATTTTCTATGCTTTGTTACTGCTAAATAGCTATAATTAAGCTAGAAGCGACTGCACTGTTGCTACGCTTAATTTAAGCTATGCCTTTACCTGCAGCGCACAAAAGTAGGCAACAGTTTTGTTCGAGTATGATAAATGTGGGCGTTTGGTAGGCGACTGGTGGTGTGACGTGGGCGTGGCTGGCTGACTGCCTGGCTTGCAGCGCATAATTACAATTTAAACCAAAAATCCATTTATTTTGCACAATAAGGGGAACAACAATGGCGGCTAACAATAATACGACTGCTAATGCACAATAGAGCAATGTTAGGGCAAGGACAGAGAAAGAGACAGAGAAGGAGAGTCAGAGAGAGGGAGGGAGGAATAAGAGAAGTACAGAGCGACAGAGAGAAGAAATAGGTACTTGCTGCTCATGATGACGATGAAGATAATGATGATGTTCTGGCAAAATTATAAATTAAATTGCCAGAGCAGCGACAGACAGTGAGACAGACAGACAAATAGAAAGAGAGGCAGCTATCATTTGGTATATTTAATAAGGGAGTGAGTGAAACAACACACGATTTGGAGGGCGTTTGCCATTCGAAACAGATTTTGTTGGCCGAGTGGCCCACTTAACACACTCCTGGATTAGATGTCATGTTGTGTTAACAGAAATAATAGAAATGAATGCGACGACATGATTTAAAGCCATTGCCATTAAAGCCAAATATGAGTAAACAATAACTACAGCAGCAGCAACAACATTACAAAAAACACGCCACAGGCAGTCGCACAACGAAGGTCGAGTTTAAATATTAATAACATTAAGTAGTAAGAGTCGAATAGCTTTTGTCTTAACTGTACTTGTTACTTTGAGTTTAAACTTTAAAGAGGTTTGTAGGTAGTGGAAGTAACTAAATATTCTAGCCTTTTTTGTGGCAATAGAAGCTAAGAGTGGGTTGGTGTACGAGCTTTTCTCTGCAGTGCAGCTTTAATAAACTTCATCAACTGAGTTGTCAACTGAGGCAGCTAATTGGCTTAGCAAAAAGGCAGACTAGACCAGTAACTAGTAGTACATAGCATATAACTAAGTAGCAGAGTAAGTAAGTTAAAGTATATAAGGCTTATGCATTTCATAACAACATCATAATACGCTTTTGCATAATGCAGCACGTGCAGCAGAGCGTCCTGCAGTTGAGTCCTTTTCTGTGTACTGTCCCTGAACTGAGCTCTCCTCCAAATGTGGCGCAATCAACTTGATTGCTTTGCATTTTACTTTTAATTAATGAAAAGTGTAAATAAATGTATATATACATATAAATATATAGTGATGTATAGATTTATGTGCTACATATATCCATTTAAATTCACGCACTTAAATCCCATCAATAAATTGGAAATTTATCTTCAATTTCTGGCATTTTTTTGCAGCTGTAACACATATGTTTACCGTTAGCAATTTCTTTATTACATATCTGGTTTCTTCTGCTTCTTTTGTGTGTGTTCACAGGTGAAATACAAATTTCGACATATCCCGGCCGCATTATTGTAACTGAGCCCAAGGGCATGGTACAGCCTCGCATTAATGTGGAGAAGCATTCGATGCGGCATGTCGTCCTTAATGGCCAAACAACGTTGCCGTGCATTGCTCAAGGACATCCGGTGCCAACATATCGGTGAGTAGCACAACAACAAGCAGGTGGAGCAGTAGTAGGGAGTGGTGGGAGTAGGAGGCGAAGCTGCTACCCAAACAGAAACGGGAGCAAAAGCAAAAGCAGCCGCAGGTTTGCTTTTTTGTGTGTTATAGCACAGGTCAGAGCAGCTCTGTAGCTAAGGGAGGCACAGCAGCTGAGGGGGCGTGGCAGTCGCGAACACTGCCTCGCGTATTTTATGACAATGTGAAATATTTAGCACTTTCTCCAAAAAATGCTAAAAAATATAAAACCAGCAGGCAAAAAACAGTCAAGCGCAACCGACCGTAATATACCCTGTTCCAGTAGAGTGCGCCAGCGATTACTGTGCTCACGTGTGCTATAGCTGGCAGCTATGCGTTTACTTCTGCTTCGCTAGCTGGCTGCTATGCTTGCTTAGTTTCTCTATAACTTTGTATCGTTTTACAACACTAAATTCAACACACTATTGAAATTTGAGCTCGTTGAAGTTTTCTCTACTACCCACCGCTTGCTTTAACCAAACCTATGTAACCCCTACCCCTGGGTATTCAAAAAACACACGCAAAAACAAACATAATAAAAATGTCGGGCAAATTGTCATATGTGAATGACATGAAAAGCTAAAAAGTCCTGCCGGCTGTGTCCTGCGTGGCCCCATGTCGAGTCTGTCAAGTTGAATGGTGCAGGCTGTCTTTCTCACACTCCCTGTCTCTGTCTGGCAATCATAGTAACAACTGCTAATAGATGTCAGCTGTTAGTGCTTTCCACCACTCATTGAACATGCCACACTTTGTGGCACTTTGCTGCCCAGCTAGATCGGTAAACGTTAAATAGTTTTGACACTTTTATAACGATGCCAATAAAATTATTTCAGGGCTGTTAGCATAATTGTGGCCGATAAGTAATTGGGTTAATTTGTAACAAGAGTTAATGACAAGTATTTGGGGTAAGGTTTTTCTATTAACATATTTAAATTGAACTAACATGCATCAGATTTGTTAGCCTGCATTGATTTCTAATTAATTTTTTACTTTTTCAGTTAATTTAAATTGAATTTTCATCTCTGTATACCATTTGTCTGAGCTACGCTATGTTTTGGGAGCAGAACAAACTATCAATGTTAACAGCTTTGAGCCAAAAAGCAGCTTGTGAGTTGACTGATGGCACATTTCTTTATTCATGGCCGGATAGCTGAAGGATACCTCACAACTTGTCATTTTATGGCCCATATAATATTGGCAATATCCTAATACACACACACACAATTCATGTTCTATCACTTTGACTTTTGACTTCATAACACACATTTGCTTAAGAGTAGGAGTGTGCCCCAGTGTGTGTGTGTGCGTGTGTGTGTTGCTGTCATTTTGTATGTGTCAATCGAGCAGAGCGCCAACATTTATCTTACCGGCTGACAAGGAAACTCTCCAACAGTCCCAGGAGACGGCAGCTATGAAAGATTTCCCAGGAGTCATCGTTTGCGCAACCTGTTTTCCCATTTCCCCGTTTTCCCACTACGCTGCTTTTCCGCTTTTCCTGTTTTCCGAGCGCAAATCAATCAAATGAACAACGTTTATGGCCAAAATGGCAAATTGCTTTCTGAATGTGCCGCCCCCTGCCCGCTGTTAACGCTGCTTGCCACGCCCCTGCACACACACACAGAGGAAGTGAAAGCCATATACAGGTAATCAGTGATCACGGCACAGACACTCGCCACTTGCCACATGCCACACGTTGCAACTTGGCTCATCATCAAGTGCTAAAACATGCATTGCTTTTTATGGGCTGAGGGCCAAAAAGGATGTACGAATGTACGAGCATAATGGGTCATTGTAGTCCTGCTGCTGCTGCCGGTGTCCTTGCTGCTGCATGCATAAAATCTGTGCGCCAGGATATGCGCTCTTGCACCGCTGTGTGCGCTCTTGGCCCCTGTAGTGGCTGAAAATACAGCAGTCTATCAAGAGTGTGGTAAATCATAGGGTGTAGTAGGAAGACGAGTCCTTTTTACTGTACTCCAGCACAGTACAGGGTATTTCTAAGTCGATTCACTCGACATACAGCTGTTCTGCTAGCTTTTTTGTGTGTAATGCTCACCACTGTGCAGCGAGCTGCACCAAGATGATGCCAGCACACAATCGAGAGTCAGCGAGGCGACAACAACGGCGACTTTTCCTTTTGTCTGGCTTTTCTTGCACTGACCTGCCCTCACTCTCTCATCTCTCTTACGCCCCCTAGCTAGCTCTGCGTCCTGCTGCATTGTTTTGTGCAACATCCGCATCCTGGAGTGCCGCTGCTGTAGCTACCCATAAATGTTTAAATAGTTGGCATGTTGCATGACGCTGTCGCGCTTCGTTTCCACTTTCGGCATACAGTTCGCTCTTTTTTGGCATAGAAACTCACATGGACTTGTATGTATTTGTATAAATAATTTTTCATTGCATAGTTTCCTTGGCCATGTCCATTGTGCACATGCTTGGCACGCCTTTTGGCCACGCCCACATCATTAAGCGGCTGAGCATATATTTCGATTACATTTCAGCATACAGGCTCTGCGGTGTCCTACGAATCGTGAGTCCTTGACGCGTTCGTATGATTTTCCATGATTTTAATTAAGAAAATGCCAGACGTTGGCAGTGCAACACGCCGCATGAAGCATGCCACATGCAACATACCATCATCGACATCAAGACGAGAAACGAGAAACGAGAAACGCACTCAAGTGCAATTAAAGCCAAATTAAAATCAATAACTTGATTAAAAATTCAACAGTATTTGCAACGCGGTGGTGTGCAGAAGGAGGCAGGGGGGGGCGTGGGGCACGAGGAGCCCCAGCAAACATCAAACAGATTATGGCACGCGTTTCACTGTTGATTTTTCTCCAATTGATATTTTCCCAGAATTAATATTACAAAAATATTTATATGTATGCGAAAATAATAAAGCGAAAACTTCAGTTTTCCCCCAATTCGAATTCCAATTGAAATTCCAATAAAAACGAACTTCGTATGCGCTTTTCCTGTGAAAAACAATTGCATAATAATTGACATAATGAAAATCAACAATTTATAGCTGCAGTGCAAAGCAGAAATGAGCTTAAGTTAAGCATAATAAACTAAAGGAAATATGATTTTAATCATTCTTTTAAGTTTCAAGTTATGGAAACTTTATAGATTTTCCTATTAAATGTCAATTTGTTTATGACTTTTAGTTAAGTTTTTATATAAAGTTTTATGAACTTCGCGTTTAACCCTCGTCAGAAAGTTCAGCTTGGAATATTTTGAGGCTTCGTTATAACCTTTAAGCGACTGTTATGATTGGTTTGGTGTATCGATATCTACTGAAAGTTCTGTTTGCCTGGCAATTCAGCTGGAAAATTAAAAATACCAGTTGAATTATCAGGCGATAAGAAAAACACAGTAAGATGCAACACATTAGTATTTAGAGTGAAGAAAGTTGAATAGATACAAGGCTGTTAGAAAACAAAGAATTTACCAGTGGAAATACCAGGGGAACATAATCAGCAGAAAGCGGCAGTTAAAATAATAAAGAAGAGATTACTTGACCTTGAACTCCACACATCGCAGAGCTCATTCATACCTACAATAGAAAGGGGCGTTAGAGAGCAGCTGAAAGTGGAGATTTAACAACAGAGAGCGGCAAGTTTACGCTAAATAATTTTGTGCATAGCCACCAGCTGTTAATTCTCTTTGCTTGGCATTTCTGAAAAAATGTATGCTGCTGGTGAGTTCTGTAGATCGCAATGAACGGCTACAACTTAAGGGTTTTTCAGCTAATATACCAGGCGATCAGAATCTGCAGCAGGCGGTAGAATTTAAATCGAGATCAAAACAAAGAAAACGAAAAAAGAGCGTTTTGAGCGGGAGAAGGCGCTCAGAGCGAAGAGTCTGCTGATTGTGTGGTTGTTCGCGGACGCCATCAGAGCGGCCGCTGACGTCCGCGAACATTCACACACACAGCGGAGCTAAGGAATAAAGAGATAGAGAGGGTGCAGTTACAGAGTCTTCTGTTTGTGTGATTGTTCGCGGACGCCAACAGAGCAGCCGCTGACGTCCGCGAACATTCACACACAAGGCAGAGGCAACGAAAGGAGAGAGTTTAAAGCAGGAGAGCTTCCAGTTACAGAGTCTGCTGTTTATGTGATTGTTCGCGGACGCTGATCTAAAGAAAGGAGAGAGTTAAAAGAGGGAATTTTTAGGGGGGGATAAGAGGAAGGGGGGGGGTTTGTGGGGGTTTTTGGGGGGGTTATGTAAAAAGGTTTTTTTTTTTGGGGGGCTGCTTTTTTTTTTTTTTTTTGTTTTTTTTTGGGTTGTTTATATTTTGGGGGGGGGGGTGGGGGGGGGAAAAAAAGATGTAAGGGAGAGGGGAGAATAAGATTTTGTGGGGGGGGGGAGGGGGAGAAAATATTTTTTTTAAAAAATAAAAGGGGGGGGGGGGGGGTTTCTGTTTGTGTGGTTGTTCGCGGGCGCCAACAGAGCGGCCGCTGACGTCCGCGAACATTCACACACAGCGGAGCTAAGGAAGGAGAGAGTTTAAAGCAGGAGAGCTGCAGTAACAGAGTCTACTGATTGTTTGATTGTTCGCGGACGCCAACAGAGCGGCCGCTGACGTCCGCGAACATTCACACAAACAGCGGCCGGTATCCTCTGAGCGCAATTAACATAGCGTTAACTCCGGAGAGCGTACTTAACATAGCGCGAAAAGTCTGTTGCAGGTGAATTCAGATTTTAAATAATTTAATTTTCCGCTATTTGATTGTTGATACTTACCTGTTAATTTTCCAAAGTTTTGAAACTTCAAAACTTATTTGTAATTTTACTGATTTCCGCAAAAATCAGTTAAATTATGCTTTGAAAGACACCAAGGAATTTGTGGGATAAACGGAGTAATGATTATTCAAAGCTTAAATTATTATGAATAATTCATTACCATTGAGCCGTGCTACTATTTAAAAAGTATTGCATACTTTTTCCTGCCATAAGAAATTATCAGATCAGCCTGAAAGTATGCTTTAAAATTGTTACTTTTCTTTCAATCTGACAGCTGTAGCATTAGTTTGTGAGGCAAACTTCACTAAGTTGAGATAAATGAAGTGCAATTTACTTAAAACACCTGAATAAAATTATGTTTACCCTTTAAGAGGCAGCTGATGAGAAATGCACTTGAAATAAAGCAATCGGAATGCAATGCTGAGAGCTTTTCAATGCCGGCCACTTTGGTGGTTCCTTTTGATGGAATGTCGCAATCAATTTGACAGCCTATTGAAAGCAAACAACAATCAACGGCAATCAAAGGCCACAGTGGAATGCAAACAGAGCACAACAAAAGGCAATTGAATCGTCAGCGATGCACGAAGCACGATGCACTTCATATTATTGATAATGACAATACAATTGTCATTATAATTCGATTAAGATACATTTTTTCACTCACTCACTCATTCATTCATTCAATCGTTTGTATATTTTCTAGTTGGTTCAAGGAGGAGAACGAGCAGTTGCTGCCATTGCAATTGAGCGAACGCATTACCATTGTCTCCGCGGGTCTTCTCAAAATAACCAAGGTAAGCATTCCGTTTGTGCTCCCTTGTCAGTTGACAGCATGGAAATGAAAGCCAAATATTGTGATTGCCATTGATTTATGCCATTGCAGGCGCGTCTCGAGGACAGTGGCAAATATCTGTGCTGGGTAAATAACACAGCCGGCGAGGAGACTATTCAAGTGTCGCTCACGGTGACAGGTAAGTGCTGGGCCACAGTAGACACTGCTTAGAGTGCACATGAACCAATCAACCAACAACCAACCGATTCAATTCATTCGATATTCAGCTCCATTGACAGCCCACCTGCAGCCGCAGGTGCAGACCGTTGATGTGGACAAGGATGCGCAATTTCAATGCATTGTCTCTGGCCATCCGGTGCACGATGTCAACTGGCTGCACGATGGCAAGCCCATACTGCGGGACAATCGCGTGGAGGTACAGTCGACACTCCTACACAGTAACAGTATACAATTTCAAGACTTCTTGCTTGGTTTTCTTAGATTCTTACAGATCCAGCGCGCTTAATCATTAAGAAGGTGCAGAAAGATGATCCGGGCATGTATCAGTGCTTTGTGTCCAATGAGTGGGAGCAAATTCAATCAACAGCTGAGCTACAGCTGGGCGGTAAGACGGGGCGTATTAGTAATATTTTATGAGCATATCATAAATATCAATAAATAGACCAAATGAGCTGCTTTATTTTTGTCTTTGGGGCGGATTGTAATCAGAAATTAATGAGCATATTAATGGACACTTATGAGACTCACACACGCCACACACACACAGTCACACCCACACATTTAACCCACTACAGCACCAATTTCCCCCACTCGCCTAATTTGCGGCTGCAAATCAAAAGCATGAAAAGTTTTGCTTCGAGTGAGGACCACAGGAACCACAGACAAATAAATGTTTGTCATAATTGCATTTCATTAATTTCTAATTTAGCAAATTGCTGGCATTTTTCAGCAACAACAGTGACAAAAGCGAAGCAGGCCATAAAACGCAGAGCTGACAACTTAATTTTATTACCAGCACTAAAAATCCTAGCCACAGCCACTAAACAACACACACAAGCAGACGCACAGGGCGGTAGACAATGAGCAGCAAACACATTGTAGCATTTAGCAGCCTTGGGGGCACAGAAGGAGACAGAAAGAGGGAGAGCGAGGGAGACAAACGACAGAGACAGATTCGCGCTTTGGCAACGTTTTTGATTTGCTTTTAGGCACAAACGGAAATTGATTTCGATATATTATTGGCATGCTTAACACACAAACATACACACACACACGCCCTTACACACATACACCCCTACACACACACACACTCACTCCCTGGTGTTAAAAGCTTCTGACGCGCAACCAAAACTGTACGAAGCGCCATTAAGCGACCGGATATGGCAGCAATTGTGTCAACGTCTGCATGTGTGTGCGTGTGTGTGCTTTCTATGTATGCGTCTGTGTGTTGTGGCAGCCACAGCAAATAAATATGGCAGCTTATAACTGGCAATGTCGATGCCAAAGATATTTTCTTCTAGACTTTCTTCTATTTTTCCTTTGCTTCTTTTTTTGTAGCTGCGGAAATTGATACAATTTTCATCAGCTGGATAACATTTGGTCGCTTGTCAAATGCATTTTCCGCTTAGCTGAAGTGAAAGCCAAAGGCAAAAGTAGCAAAAGAAAATCAAGAAATCTGCTGCAATAGCATATTTCCAATCTCAATTCGATTGTAAGCAAAACTGCAGCAAAAATGTATCAAAGCAAACCAATGGGGAAAATCAAAATCAAAAATCTCAAAATACTTGTATTTTCTATGCCATATAAAAATATGATTAAATTGCGCGCTCAGCTGTTGTAAGATTTGTGGCTTAAAGCATAAGGCTCTTGGCTTATTTATTAACAAATTTAAAATTATGGCCAAGTTTTGCCTTAGCTCCAAAAGCTCCTTGTTATAAGCCTTTTTCCCAACGACACTTGAAGCTGAGCCGAGTTTATGGACCATTCAATGAGCTTACGAGTTGCCTCTACTCAGGCTTAAGCCCTGCAAAATTGTATTATGGATTTTAGTGTAGTAGCATACGGCATTTATGTAGTAGCATTGTTTGTGGGCCAATCTCAGGCACACAGCTCTCTAAACAAATTTGAAGTGTGTTGGAGAAATATATTTTACAAATAAGAATTCAATACGTTCGAGGCAGTGACATAATCTGCAGACTAAATTAGAATTTCACTTAAAGATTTAAATTTTGATTAAATACATTTTTTTAAAAATAGCACACTATTGCTAACTAACTCAATTTGTTGCTAAGAGTAGGTAGTCTATTTAAACAGCAACCAATTCTTTAATAATAAATACCCAAACGTTAAAGTTATCTGCTATAAAATCACTATTTGAAGCACACGACTGTGGCTTTTTTAAAGCCAGAAACTCTATGTAATCTGTACCATTGTTTGATGTATTGTGCTGGAAAACATTAACGAGTTATCAGCTTGCTTAATGGTTATAGCTTTGACAGAGAAATTATGCTTAAATAACCCGAATTTGGTACGAAAAGTTTCCAGGCAATTCTGGTTTATCTGTTAAATTCAGTTCGATGCTTTGTTGTAGGCAGCACACACGCACAACCCACACACACACACCCAATACCGAAACACACACCTCACAACGAGCTCATTAATGAAATGCACAGCCCACAGAGGTGTGGTTGGGTAGCGGCTTAAGTAAATGTCGTAGCTTTAAAGCACTTCGCTTATCTCTCTTATCATTTTAGATGCGTCGCCGGAACTGCTTTATTGGTTTTCGGAGCAAACATTGCAGCCGGGACCAACGGTATCATTGAAATGCGTTGCCACCGGAAATCCACTGCCGCAATTTACATGGTCTTTGGACGGATTTCCGGTAAGTTTCACACACACAAGCACACACGAACAGTCGCTATGCTTTCTTGTGAGCAGCGGGAGATGGGAAGAGTTTGTTTGGAGTAAGGTGAGCTTCACACACGTGCTGAGCACTTACTTAGCAGCATCATCAGCAGCATCAGCAGCAGCCACTGCATGCAGCTGCCAGCGGAAATGCAGGCAGCGTTTCCGTTTCCGTTACCGCCAGCAACGCTGCATATTGAGTTTGCTGCATTTGCTGATGATGTTCGAGCTGCAGGATGTGCCAAAGAACATGCATAAATGTTTACAAAAGCGCGTTGCCTTTCACTTCATAGTCACCACCCACTCCAACCTCAGTTCAGTCCCCCCAACACCCCTTTCAAATGCTGCTGGCATTTTTGCTTTGCTTTTTCCTTTTGCTTGCTCTTACTCCTTCTTGGTCTGTTTCGCTTTGGTCATTTTCAAGGATTTGTTTCGTTTATTTGCATAAATTTCCATTTTCTTTAGACTCTCACAGTTTGCCTTGAGTTTTCCCTCTCTAAGCCCCCCCCTCCTGCTGCCCAGCAAACAGTCTATCCCCTTAAGCCTGGTGTAAATTTTATGCAATTTCAATCAATTCGATTTTGCATGAATTTTTCATCGCTTTTTTTGCTCTACAACGAAAAATTCTCAACTAATTGACACATTTTCTCAACTCTATTTTATGCATTTTCCTTTTCTTTTGTGCACTTTTCCCACTTTCCTACATTTTTCCAACTATTTATCTAACTGATTTTGCTGCTTTTATAACAGATACCAGACAGCTCACGATTTTTAGTGGGTCAATATGTTACCATACACGACGATGTCATCAGCCATGTGAATATTTCAAATGTCAAGGAGGAGGATGGCGGTGAATACACCTGCACCGCACAGAATGCGATTGGCAAGTGAGTGGCCATAGTTTCATAAATAAAATACACACACACACACACTAACCACACATACAGCCACACACAACACACACAGAGAGACACACACAGTCCATGTCTGCTGGAAGACTGCTCTGATAGGGGCATAAAAAGCATTTCCATGCTAAATCATAAATTTAATTGTAGCTTGGCAGCATAAAAACTAGTGCTGTAGAGTCAAAACAGACAGCCAGACGTAGCAGTTACCCTGTAAAAATGTCATTTCTTTAATCTTTAACATTTGTTAAGACAATTTAGAGTTTTAAAGTTAAAAAAAACTTTGAATTATAGCTAAACTATGGGCTAGTTTGCCTTTAAGCATAAGCAAAGAGCTAAATAAGTCTTTAAAGTAGCTAAAATGCTTAACTAAACTGCATTCAATAGTTGTGTACTAAAAACTTCTACTAAATCTAATCAAAATTCTTTCTGACATACAAAAGCAGCTTCATTAAACGTCTCTTTGGGCTGCGCGTTGATCAGTCGTATAGCTAAATTGAAGCAGTCTGCTTTCTACTATTTTAGCAGCTTTTATGGCCTTAGCCTAAACACCCTACACATGCTTTTGGTCTACAGGATATTTACACAATGAAGCCGCATTGTTTGCTGGCAAAGAAAAAAGACATAAAATCCAAACAATTTGCTGAGTCAGGCTTTTTAGCAGCGGCAACTGTATACAAATGGTCCACACACACACCAACACACACTCCTCCCACACACACACACACACACGTACACACCATGACAGCTAGAGTCTTGCAACTGAGCGTTGCATGCCCCACTAAACGTTAGTTATGGGCTGTTTTGTATATATTTTTTATTTCTACATACCTCTCTATATATAAATTTATATATCGCCGCAGGGTCTCACATAGCGCTAAAGTGAACATCTACGGATTGCCTTACATACGGGAAATGCCAAAAATAACCGGAATCTCTGGCTCTGATTTGATTGTTAAATGTCCTGTGGCTGGTTATCCCATTGATAAAATACACTGGGAGCGGGGTAAGCAGCACAAACAAGCACGGACATGCACACACACACACACACACACGACTTTTGTATATTTATGCTCGCATTACTCCAATATTTACTTGTATCTCTCATGTTTTTTTTTTTATATATTTTTTTCAATGTTTTTTATTTTGTTTTCTTTGCCTTTTGGCCTGTGTTTGTTATTAAAAATCTCGTGTTTGTTATTGCGCATATCAATGCATATTATTATAAAAAACTGCCAAATGAACGCAATTTTTATTTATATATATTTAAATTTATATATATTTATTTTTTCCACTTTATTTTCCTTTTATGGCGCACAATCATTTTGACATTTGTGCATTAAATATGGAAATGTTTTTTAAGTCAGTTTCAATTTGTTTTGAGGCGACTGTGCAACTGTTGTGATTTATAAGCGTCGATACTGAACTGATTCTTAAACGGTTTTCTTGTTTTTTGAAGAGAATTTTATATGAAGTTTTAAAATTATATCCTCAGCTCGTTTGCTAATATATTTTTAGTAAATTTAGCTAATTTTTAAGCCTGTTGCTTTTTAAAATTAATTTAATTTGCCTATAAATTTGTCTACTTTTGTTTACCTTTAATTATTGTTTTAATATTTTAATTCTTCTGCTTTCCTAATCAAAAACTGCCCACTCAATTTGTTATAAATACAATAATTTTTAAATGCCACAAAAAAAGCTCATAATTTGCAGTTTTTAATCGACATAAATCACGAGAGCAAAGAAAATGCCAAATAATAAAATAGAAATGCGAGAGCGGGTCATAAATTTGCACAACTTGTTTTTTTTGGCAAATTAATAGCGGTAACTTTTCGTTTATTTCTGTCCACTTACTCATTTTCCTTCTTTTTTCTCTGGCCTTTATTTGGCTACTTTTAATGGGGCATAAAGATGGCCAAACGTTGCCCATAAATCGACGACAGCGTGCCTATAACAATGGCACCTTAATTATCGAGCAGCTACAGAGATCGGAGGACGCCGGCACGTACACGTGCATGGCCCAGAACAAGCAGAAACAGACCTCGAGGCGCAATGTGGAGATACAAGTGCTGGGTGAGTATACGCCGTGTACGCTGCGTATGCGTAATATGCGAATTTTCGGTTTGGCATACGTTCGACTGGTGGGAGTCATGAGTTGGATACGTTAATGTTTTAATGCTGCGCTTTTAGTGCCCACAAAGCCCTACGCCTTTACAGGGTATATTACGTGCAGGTGTACTCGACTGCGCTTTTCCGTTTCCAATATTGAAATTTAAAACTTGCTGCTGCTCTCGCTGTGGCTGTTGCTGAATGAAACTATTCCAATTAGAATGGCAACTGAAAACTATGCAGCAAACAGCAGCAACTATTTCCAGCTGCCAGCACATGGACCAAAGGGGTTGGGAAAGGGGGCGTGTAGGGGTGTAGCAGGCTGCAGGCATGCCACAATGAAGTCATTGACTTTTGTGTCTCTGTGTCTATCTCCCTGCTCTCTGCCTCCCTTTATAATAATTTCTGTGCAGCTGTTATCAGTGCGGCAGGCTGTTGCTAAGCCACCATTGATGTGACTGCCTGTCACGCCCACTAGACCACCCCCCAGCCAGCCCATAGACACAATAGCTGGCAGCCTGTTAACTGAAGCTGCAGCTTAAGCCAAGTTGGCAATTGTAATGAGTTGGATTTGAGTTTTTTTGGTAGCACATAGATCATTCAAATGATGCCAAAATTTCGTATTTCGTATTTATCATTTACAGTGCCTCCCAAAATTATGCCCATACAGCCCATGACAGATATGCTGCGCGAGGGCATGCGAGCGGCCATATCCTGCACGATGCTGGAGGGTGATTTACCGGTCAGCTTTCGCTGGGAGCGCAATGGCAAGCCGCTCATTGCCACAGGGTAAGCAAAGGCATAGAGTACTGCCTGAGGGACTCCCTGGAGTGGTCACTCCCCCTGCTAACCCTCCTTTTCCCACCTGTCTTACAGCAACGAGGTCATACGTCGCGTGGATGAGTACTCGGCTGGTTTGATCATTGAGCACATTGCCTCGGATCATTCCGGTAACTACACGTGCATTGCCAGCAATGTGGCGGGTACGGAGCGATTCACAGTGCCACTGACTGTGAATGTGCCACCCAAATGGATACTGGAGCCCAAGGATTCGAGTGCACAATCTGGCACAGATGTTTTGCTACACTGCCAATCTGCTGGTTATCCCAAGCCTACCACAACCTGGAAGAAAGCCATTGGACCCACACCGGGGGAGTACAAGGACTTTCTGTATGAGCCCACTGTGCAGCTATTTCCCAATGGCACCATCTACTTTAAGAAGATCAGCAAGGAGTCACAGGGACACTTTCTGTGCGAGGCCAAAAACAATATTGGCTCCGGTGTCAGTAAAGTGATTTTCCTCAAAGTCAATGGTGTGTATGCCTCCCTCTGTCGCCCGCTGTCTATCAGTTATTTTTGCCTTTTTGCTCTGCTCTTTGCAGTTCCCGCACATTTTCCTACCAAAACGAAACAAATCTCCGTGGCTAAAGGCAAACAGGTTCATGTCCAGTGCAATGTCCAGGGCGACAATCCCATCGACTTCAAATGGAAGATTCAGGCAACGCAGCAGTATCTCGATGAGTCCCTGGACTCACGGTAAGTCCTAGTTATCACTGCCGCTGGCTGTACACTCCGCGACAGTTGCCTAGAAACGGGTGTAAAATATATTAAAATAAATACTTGTAGAATAAATATAATAAAATATTTAAATTATTAAATACACTCCGAGACAGCAGCTTAAAAACTTACAATAACATATCGAATATTCGTTTAAGCTTTCTAATTTTTATCTTTAGTTAAATCATGATTTAAAATCTTTATGTTAATAGATGTTATATTTATTTTATATTATTTTATTTATTTATTTCATGTGTAAAATAATTTAATATTTTTCTGTTAATTTTTAATTACTTATACCAAAATATACTAAACAAAACTGGCTTTAAAAATTCAAACATTTATGTATTCATATTGTTTTTCTTTACATTTGCTGTCGAATAGTTTTATTTACATAGTGTTTCTATTGAAATGCCTCGGGGTGTGCAAATAGCTGTTGAAATCAATTCCAAGTCGATTGCATTTAATTAAAAAAGCTTTGCGAAATAGGCAACTGAGTGGAACGAGGGCGTGGCAAATCCTAGCTGCGTTTTCCTTTAACACTTTTCATAGGGGAAAGTTTGTCAAGGTTTTTCACCGACAAACATATTTTCCAATTGCTAAAAGCTACTCGAGCTATTTTATTTATGTTTCGTGTGCCAAATACTAAATAGTATTTTAGTATTTAAGTATTTTCCACTTGTAAGTATTTTAATGTATGTGTTTTTCCGGCTTTTCTTTCCTCTATTTTCCCCACTCTTTAACTGCTGCCCAAAAAACAAACTGAACGCGTTTTATTTATTTATGCCATTTGCTCACACACACACACACACACACGCACACACACTTCACTTGTTGTGCCTGTATGTGTGTGTGTGTGGCCTCGTTCGTCTTCGTCTTTGTCAACAAACAACAACGACAACAACTGCAACGTGGAAAACATTGTTATAAAATTGCATTGCGTCGCTCACGTTGCGCAAACACGTATCCGTATCCGTATCTGTATCCGTACACTCACACGTACACGTATCTACATCTGTAACTGTGTGTGTGTAAACGCATACGTTATCGCAAAACGTATTCGTATACGTATCTGTGTATACGTTTACGTATCGTCGCCATCGTCGTTTGCATGTCGACGTGTGTGTATCTTGTATCTCTTAAATGCATTTACTTGCATATAAATCACACACAAACACACACACACATACACACTGACACACAGCTACACAATACGAGATCAAGTGCTCGACGATGGCATGGTCTCCGAATTGGGCATTTCGCACACATATCGCCAGGATACTGGCATTTATATCTGTCAGGCCAACAACGCATTCGGACAGGTAAGTAAGAGCATGCTGACACTTTTCTGCCCCACAAACACACACTCGAACACACACACACACACTCATAGCACTGCCATCAGCGCTGCGAAAGTCAGCTGAAATTTTAAATATTACCCCAAAATAAGTCACACTTAAAACGGTTAGTAAAATTAACTATAAAGGAGAGTTGAAGATAAAGTCGGGAAAGCTGACTACAAAAGAAAGTATATTTTATCTGAAGAATAGTTTTATTTTAATTATAAAAGGTTTAGTTTAGCGGAATGTAAGTTAGACTGAAACAAAGTCAGAAGATTTTAATAAAAATTATTTAAATTATATAAAAAAGTCTAGCAAATAATCAGTTCAGTTTAATATGCTTGTACTTATAAATAACGTTGCTACAAGTGTTAATTAAAATTTATATTATTTGGCATTAAACGCACTCGAGTTTGCAGCCATCTTAATGGCAGCTGGTTAACAAAATTAATCAGGCTCAAAGCTTATGAAAAGCTGCTCGATGCTGCTAATTGGCAGCAGAATTATACACTCTGCATAACTGTGATCGATCACCAACTGTTATGCGTAGCACTACCCCACACACACACACACACACACACAGACACACTTAGCGCTCACAGACACACACACACACCCTGTCAGAGACTTTATTGGCCGTCTGGTTGGCTGCTAACGTGGTTTTGGCCCAAAAGCCAATGACGACGCCTTATTGCCGCCTCAGCTGTTGCCAGTTGTTAACCCTAATTTATGGCAATTTGAATTGGCCAACAGCAAAACGGTCTGTTGCTCGCAGTCGCAATGTGGCGTCAATTTAATAAAGTCTTTGCCAGTCGTTTCGAGTGTTTAACTAATTAAACACAAACTTTTCAAACTTTGCCACAGGATGAAATGTCCATTCAGTTAATTGTCCAGGAAGTTCCAGAGCAGCCAAAGAATCTACGCATCAATTCCCAGCAATCGCGCAGTCTGCAGTTGACCTGGAGTCAACCCTTTGCCGGCAACAGTCCCATCGAGCAGTATCACATCTACTACAAGCAGATCTCAGGTAAGTGGGAGTTCAGTTTTTCTCATTCCTACCTAAACTACCTTCTTCAACTACTCCCCTCAGACATTTGGCAGAATGCGGAGCACATTGACATCAGTGGCGCTCAGACCGTGATCAACATCCAGCAGCTGCGTCCCGCCAAAGCCTATCACATTCGCATGTCGGCAGAGAACAAACTGGGAGCCTCCGAGTTCTCTGAGGTAGTGCAGGTGACCACGCTTGAGGAGGTGCCCTCGGGTCCACCGCTAACGGTGCGTGCTGAGGCCAAGACCTCAACGGAGATATCCGTATCGTGGGATGCACCCGAGCGTGAGCACTGGAATGGCATTCTGCTGGGCTACTATGTGGGCTATCAGATGTCGTTGACGCCCGAGGACAAGGAGGTGAATCCCACCCAGGGATTTAGCTTTAAAACGGTCGAGGTGCGCTCACATTTTGGCGGTGAGACGGTGCTCGCGAACCTCAACAAGTTCACGCAATATCATGTGATTGTCCAGGCCTATACGAGCCAGGGCAGCGGGCCGCCCAGCAAGGAAATTGCAGTGCAAACAATGGAGGATGGTAAGTGGGCGTGGCCAGCTGAATTGCCTACATGCCACGCCCTTGGCGCACATTGATTGGATTTGTTAATTGCCCGTGCAAGCAAGGCAGAAAGTACACTGAAAAAAAGGGGGAGTACTAGAAGTAATTTAAAAAAAATCTTAAATTTATGTGCGTTTTTTTAATGTAAAAGTTTGTTATATAGAAATCACTGCTTATACAAATTTGGAACTATAATTAATCAGCGGAAATGTAGAGTTTTTTTCTGTGTACTGACATTGGTAGCTGTGGCAGGTGGCATGGAGCAAGCTGTCGTCGAAGTCTGCCAGAACGTTTAATAAACCTCTTTTCTCTCTCCCTCTCTCTCTCTCTCTTTCTGCTCCTCTCTTCATTGCTCTTTGCAGTGCCCTCATCGCCGCCAGAATCGCCGCAGTGCGATGTGCTCGGCTCCACATCGATTTATATCACCTGGTCACCGCCGGATATTGACGGACAAAATGGCAAAATCAAGGGCTACAAAGTGTTTTACATATCGGTCGATGAGCTTTACGGTAAGTCCCTACCACCACTCCCTCCACCTCCCCCTCTGTCTGTCTGTCTGTTTAACTGTCTCGCTGCGTGTCTCTGGATACTGAATTGTTTGGCTCGCAAATTACTTTAGCGGCATTGAGGATTGAGTTTGAGCTGCGAATCCAGATGGAAATGAAAATGGAAATGGGTAGCGCAAAAGTAGGCAAAGGGCAGAGTGCGGGGCCCATGATGAACAGAGAATGGGGAATTTCAGCGCAATTATGCAATGCCATTAACCCATTAACCTGCACAACGCAAATACTTTTGCCTTGTGGAATTTCAATTCGTTTTCGACTCGCAACCTGCAACTCTCACGTTTCGCAGCCACTGAAGGCCATGCAAATATTATCACGAAAATGTTTTTTGAAAACTATTTAAAATATACAAAATGTTTACTGTAAGCTTATCGTAGGAAAAAGAAGAAGTCTTTTTTCGGTGGACACTTTACAGATTAAATAAATTCACATCAAATTACACATACGCAGCGTATGCTTGGAATTTAGTCTTCTTTCAGTTAAGCTGCTCAATTGTAAGCAGAGGAATTTAAATTTTATATATTTAAAAAACCAAGCTATTTGTTTTCTAGCCAGAATAATGCCACTTTTAGCTACTTTACTATGTAAGAAGTTTCATAAACTATCCCTGCCCGAACTCACTTCAATCACCCGTCTTTTCTGTTACTTCTTTACTTACTAATTACTTTAACTAAAGTAACAGTTTAATGGCGTAATTTAAGTGCTAGTTGCACTCTAATAAACGCACTCTTTGGCCTGGCTCCTTTTAATTAGCCAACGTCTTTTTAAGCGTCTTCATGTTACATTTGCCAATCAATTGCTAATTGTTGTTCTTGTTTCTTGTTCTTGTTTCTTGTTGCTTGTTGCTTGTTTGGAGACAGAAACCGATCCGGAGGTTGTCAAGTCAACAAATCAATACGTCACCATTGAGAATCTGCGTAAATATACAAACTATACGGTCTGGGTTTTGGCTTACACCAAAGTGGGTGATGGAATGAAAACCAAACCATTTTATTGCCGCACCCATGAGGATGGTAAGTGGCAGCGGTTCAATGAACGCAAACGAGGCACGGCTGCCCCACCACCGACACGCCCCTTTTCACAACTACTCCCAGCTCCACGTCGAGTCGCCTTCATCGTCATCATCGTCGTTGCTTCGTTTGCAATTTCATGCAGCGCTTTTTATTTATTTCTGAGCTTCGCTTCGTTTCGTTTTTTCATTGCAATTGCTTTTATTTATATGTTTGTTGTTCTCTTCTCCTCCTTTTCTTCTCTTCTTCTACTTCGTAGTGCCCTCGGCGCCGCAAGCAATCAAGGCAATACCCGCATCGAGCACAAAAATCATCATATCCTGGCTGCCCCCGGACCTGCCCAACGGTGACATCGTAAGTAGTTACAAAATCACCAAAAAATTTGGTTTTTACCTTCTGGAAATGCCAGCTTAATGCATGAATACTTTGACTGATAGACTAGCAAAAGTGACGAGCTAAAAGCTTACAATTTATACAGAACTTTCAATGAAAGACACTCCCAATCCCTAGTGCCCTACCCTATACAATTGTCGTCAATTAACCGACACTTTGTTTACCTGTCTCCTCCCACAGACCGGTTACACCTTCTACATGTCCATGCTGGAGGGTGGACGAGAGGAAGGCACACACAAGCGTCTGCTCGGTCCCTACGTGGAGATGCACGAGACGGTGCGCACCCAGGAGTCGGCCACGTATCAGTTCTGGCTAACTGCCTCCACTAAGATGGGCGAGGGCGAGAAGACACAGGTGGTAACAGTGCCACCCAACAATAAGGTGCCAGCGCGCATTGTGTCCTTTAGTCAGCGCATAGTTACGCCCTGGAAGGAGCACTTGGAGCTGCCGTGTCGCAAAGTGGGTGCACCTGCGCCAGTAACCATTTGGCGACAGGATGGTCACAACATGGAGACGAGTGCACGCAAGACCATAGCCAAGAATGGCACGCTTTATATGCGCGAGTGCCAATCAAGCGATGCTGGCAACTACACCTGCAGCGTGGAGAACACCTGGGGCAAGGATGAGATTGTCTACAATATTGTGGTGAAGGTACCACCGAAGGAACCCAATCTCACAGTGGTCAACACTTACCCGGACAGTCTGCATCTGGAGTGGGTGGACAATAGTCACGGTGGTAGTCCCATACTGGGTTATGTCATCAACTACAAACGCGAAAATGGCGACTGGGAGGAGCTGCAGGTGGATGCCAAGACGAACTCGCATCTGCTGAGCAATCTCTGGTGCGGCACACGGTATCAGCTGTACATAACTGCCTACAATAAGATCGGCACTGGACTACCCTGCGACATTGTCAACTCCTACACGAAGGGTAATCCTCCCGTGCAACCTAAGCATTCCCAGATGATTACCAACAACTCGACAAGCGTCACCTGCTGGCTGGACTCCTGGGGCGATGGCGGCTGTGGCATACTCTACTTCATGATTAAATCCCGTGTCTATGGTCGCTCCACCTGGAATGTCATCTCCAATCACATAGCTCCCACCGAGCGCATTTATACGGTCAGCGATCTGGTGCCCGGCACCAAATATCAGATTAAAGTCACGGCTCACAATAATGCAGGCTCCACCACATCTGTGTACAACTTTACCACACTCTCACCACAGGGCGGTAGGTGCTACTGAACCTCCACTACAGGCAGACCCGTCTAATCCCTTTAAACGCTTTCCAGTTCTCTACAATGGTGACCAGTCCACGCCTGTGTCCCACATGAGCGATCTTCCATTTTATGCCAACTTTAAGCTGCTGCTTCCCATTTGTCTGTCCCTGTTGATGCTCCTAGCGCTGATTGCCGCTGCTCTCTTCCTGCGTAAACGTAGTGAGTATCTGGAGGGGATATTTTAAGTCAAAATAAAATTAATCCTTGAAATAAGTTATAAACTGACAGCTTAAGTACTGCAGCTTACAGAAGTTAAGTAACTCCTCTTTTGACATAAAATCTCTTGCAGAGCTCAGCAATCAGGCACGCCTGGCGAGTTCCTCGATGTCGGAGTCCCCGTCGCTGGCGAATCTGCAGAACAAACAGAACCGGGATCAACAATATTTGGCCGTGCGCTGTAATCCCTCGAATTCGGCGCCACGCGGCTCCAATTCCAACGATTCGGGTAGCTTTGGCAAGGCCGAAGGCAACGAATACATCGAGGACATTTGTCCTTATGCCACATTTCAGCTAAATAAGCAGACCTACAGCGAGAGCTCCTACAGTGGCAATGTCTACAGTGGTCCCTATCACTCGGTGCGCGGCTCCTTTGTCTACCACGATGTCAAGCCAGAGAGTTATCACGTAAGCCCCGGCGTATGCGTAATATTTTCCCAAACATAAACCTCTTCTATCTTCCACACACAGTCCAAGGAGCCGGAGTACACGAAAGTCCGACGAAAAGTGGGCAGACTACGTGATCCGCATTCGGAGAGCCAAGGTAGCTACCGAGATAAAGAGAGAGAGCAGTGCTTTATTATCATTGTTTATTATTTACTAAAAGTGAACTGTAGCTTTAAGCAAAATTCTTGCTCATTGTTTTGCTCACAAATGTCATGATGTCGCTTTTAAAACCACCTACCCATTTATGATTTCCCACTACTAAATATGCATCTATATATATTTTAAACTTATCGCATTACTTCAATCAATATAAACAACTAACATTCACATTCAAAACTTCATCCAAAAACCAAAATCGAATCGAATCGTATTAAACTTTTTAGAATCGGACAATCCAGGTTCAACAGATTCCGAAGTTAGGAAAATCCTAACGCTTCACATACCAATTACAGAATATGACACACTCGGCTCCGAGTCCGACAATGATGTGTCTGCACGCGCTCTTAACTCGGCCAAATATCGCGCACAACGTGGTAAGTCAGCAGATTGCGTATACGCTCAGTAGTAGCCAATCTAATCGTTTTCTTTGTAGATACACAAGATGAGACATCCTCCTCATCGGAGACCACGCCCACTAGCATGAACCGCAAGTCGAAGCCACCGTTTGCCGCCCGCAAATCAGGGAAAACCGGGAACGAGCGGTAAACGCCATGTGCGCAGCTCGAGCGGCTATTCGAGCCACAATGAAGAGACTACATTTAGGTAAGGACAGTCTGGGATGAGTATGTGAGGGCAGCATATAATATGATAACTGTTAGTCGCTATAAACATAATTAGAACCCTGTACGTTTAGCATATCCAACTATCCACCAAACTATCAGGACCACATAAATCCACCAGCGCGTTTTTCGGATGCCAACGACAAGACGAAGACTCAAACGTCGCCACGTATGCGTGCCAATCAGAAACTACAGCGGGAGGCATTCCAAATCAATGTCTAAGCAAAACATATATCTCTAACGAAGAATAACTAAAACTAATTTTAAATAAATAAGTTACAAAAATACACAAACTGTTGAAAAAGGAAAAACATAAAACGAAAAGCGTTTAACGAAATTGTAAAATTTGTTGTAAAATCGAAACAAAAAGAATATAAGATATGGTAAACAATATGTAGGCAGATATGAAACACACACTCTGACACACTCACACACACACACTTATACACACACAACTTAAAACTAGCCAGCGGCCAGAGCTGCATTTCTTAACAATACACAAATTGTTAATAAACCACAAGCCAACGAGCGAATACTAATTAAATAATTAATGGAAAATGCAGTAAACTTAATAAACAATTAATGTGTATGCCGTTCAACTATTTACAACAACAAAAAGTAATAAAAATTTAAACTTTTCGAGCGCATTTTGTTTTTTGCCCAAATGAATGCAAATAAAATAAATTAAATATTTAAATATAAACAATAAGACTTATTTACACACTGATTATGCTTAGTTGGACTTGAAAACAAAACTGCATAATTCATAAGTTTAAAATTTAAACTTTAAACAATAACAAACATTACGTTAAATAAACTATTTAAGCATTTAATGTAAAAAATGAAAAGTTAATTTAGAAACAGCGGCAGGCCGCAGTTAAAATGTTTTGCATACTCAAACATAAAAGAAAGGGTATAAATGGAACGGTTACACTCGATTTGCAGAGCATACATAACACGAAAGTCATAATCACAATAAAAGAAGACAAGCGAGATAATACATGAATGACAACTAAATAAATTAAATACTAGTATAAACTATAAATATATATATGGCCTTTGTGCTAAGCGATGAATTAACAAATACACACTTATATTTAATATAACAAATATTTAAAATAAATTTATATTTGTAGTAAAATTGAGTTCTTTTTGTTTACCCCCGCAACAGTTTATAAGCAGAAGAAGAGAAGTAAAATGTTAGCTAGTTATTTAAATGAATTAAATTAATTTACATTTAAAATTTATGAAACTGTTGTACATAATTAAGAAACAATATATAACGATGTCATAAAATTATACAAATCATCAAGTATTTAGTGGAAAGTATTTAGTGAAAGCCAAAAGTCGTAAGCCAGCATGCATTTTCATAGTACCAGCAGTTAGCACTAAAATAAAACCGAACCGAAAAGCAGCTAATAAAGCTTATCATACCCGTTTGTTTGCCAAAAACTATAGACCACAAAACTATTTTGCAATAGAAACTAAAGCCCAAAACCAATTCTACATGACAATATGATGCAAAACACACACACACACACACAAATACATTAAACATTATAATAACATTAACAGCATAATAACGATTTAAAGGCAACAAGTTTGTAGTACTTAAAGGAAGCATGAACTTAAAAAGAAACTAAACTAAACAAAACTTAAACAATCTATTTCAGACATTGTCTATGCAAAACAACATTTCAGACTGCACAATTTTAGGCATTTACAAGTTCTGAAAATTAACTTGGTTGTAAGAATTTGAAAAACGTTTGTAAAATTCCACACACACAACACAGAAATGATTATAAACAATATACAGCACAGTTGATGTACATTTTGTGGTCGAAATACATGACATGAAATATGCGAATGATACAAAAAACAAGAAACTTGGTCTTTTATTTGTTTAGTTAACAATTAATCGCATTTATTTACATTCGACACTTTAAAAAAGTTTATGATAAAGGAGCATAAAAAGAGTAGTTTCCAACTGAACAGAACTTAATTATTTAATTTACGATAATTTCCTCAATCCTAAAATAATAAAAAAACACATTTGTTTGCTGCAATTGTTGCATCTTAAAGCATTTCAAGTATTTAAAAGTTACAACACATTGAGAGCTGAGAGTGCCATCAAATGATTCATTTCTTATCACTTAGCAATTAACTTAAGTCTAGACAAGTTTACTTGGGTTTACAAAAAGGAGGAGAAAAATCTAACATTTCACTTAAAGCACATATACATTTAGTAATAGTAGTAGTAGTAATTATAGGGAGTTGGGTACTACGAAGGCGGGTTCCACAAAACTCAATTAACAGTGTATAAAAAATGTTTGATACAAGTTAAGAAATCAACTCCGCTCCGTTCATTAAGCAGCCTTATAAACGTAATTACAAAACGACAATTAGACGATTAACATATGCTTGTTGCTGTTGTTGATTGATTGATTGATTGCTTTGTTGTTGCTTATGGCAAAATATCAGAACATAATCGGTTTATCCTTGCACTGATCTATCACATAGCCAGTGAAGCGTTTCAAAAACTTTGGATATTCACGCTTGTAAACGGCACGCAAGGCGCTCGCTGGTGCCCACCCACCAGGATTAACTGCAAATAGTTAAGAAAAACAGTTAGTTTAAACAGTTAAGACAAATTGGAGACAAATATACTCACCCACAGAACAGTAGGTGATTTTGCAGGTTAGATCATCGCGATTCAGTGGTTGACCCTTGACATAATCTTCAGGCAAAAGTGTTTGGCAGGCTAAAACAACGGTCAGAAAGATGCGCACGCATTTGCCATTCTTCGACTGTAAATGGGAGTTAAGAAAGTTAGTTGTATACAAAGACAAATCCTGAGCAAACGCACCTCCTGTTTGGCATACTCCGTCGAGTTATTACAGACCAGCCACATGTCCCGTGTGTCTGGATCGAGGCCATCGGTAATTTTGCGCATATGCGACCAGAATTGTGCATCACGTTGGCTGGCAGGCCAAATGCGTTTGTGTGTCTGCAGAAAGAGCAGTGTGTCCGCTGAGATTTTCTCCAATATTGTGCAATCCTCCAGCGTAGCTGCAAAAGTCAACGAACTCAGCGTTAGTTGGAGCACTTATTAAGGAAGGAAATCGTTAACTCACTTTCCCAGTCGTTGCGAAACTCTGGCATGAAGAAATAATGGCACATTTCGCGCGCAGTAACACCCTTTACGGAATGATAGGCCTTTAGGGGATCCATTACCATGCCATTGACCTCCTCCTCGCGTTTGTACATTTTTATTTCACCCTCATCCGCAAAGATTTGCCAACCATTGCCATCCTGGCCGACACCCTCGCGTGCATAGTGCAGCTGCTCCTTGCACACGCGATCAATCTGTAAATAGAATTGAATTAGTCTCGTCGTAAATGAATGCAAACAATTTCCGGCGTACCTCCGGCCAAAGGGCATGAGTTTTGGCCTCGGCCCCAGTGCCAAACACCTCGTGTGCCTCCTCGCCCTCAGCAACAGCCTCGTGCGGCACATTGACCAGCGTTTGTGAGATTTGCGACTGTAGTCTCAGTTTAAAGCGTAGCTGCATATCCTCCTCGATTTTCTCAAGGCCCGTCTCAACAGCATCAAAGAACTCATCCTCTGGCAATGTGGAATGTGGTCCCTCCTGCAACAGTGAAAAACAACAGTTTATAGATTAGTAAGCTACACATGTGCGCGATTTGTAAGTCAAGTTTAGCAAAACAAACAAACAAGTGAACTAAACTCGAGTTCACCCGACTGAAGTATACTCTTTGGCTGCACAGAACTTAGTGATCTGCTGGGCTCGAAATGTTTTTCCTCTAACTTAAACATATGTTTATGCTTATCTCTGTTCTTTATATTTTATAGTAATCTCCTACAGTCAGTAAATCCATTATTCCTTACATACTGGGTACAAACGTTTTCAAGGTTCGGCCCAATTAAATTAAATGACGAAATTGCGTTTCGCTGTGGTCAAAACCCGAAGAAATGCGCAAAACGTGATGTGTATAATTGAACACCGTATAAGCCCAGAAAAAGTTCCAGCTTCGGGCTTAAAGCTGGAAGACAACGCCGGCATGTTTAATTGATTGAGCATAATGGCGACAATTCATATCATATCACACTACTATATAGGAGATATAATACTATATAGACAAAGGCGCGCGTGTTTCCCTGTGTCTTGCATACCAAAATCTCATTTCGTCTGCTGCTCATAAATTCTAAAGCCGGGCGCGTGCATAGTAAATTGACAGATTTATCAATTTGGAATTTTTTAATAAATGCGAATAAAAAAGTTAAGAAACAAAAATTGTGCTCAAAAGCGTAGTGGGAGAAAAGAATTTGGAACAGAAACTATTGAGGCGATGAAGTCATTGTAGCGTTTTATAAACACAAACTCTTACCACTCTCAAAAGTTAAGCAGAGAATGAGAGAGAGCGAGGGGTGTAACAGTGACAGAGAGCGAGCGCACTTGTGACAGAGTGTGAGGTCAAGAGGTCAGCTGCTTAATGCGACGCAATCACAACGAATCCTTCCGTCAGGCGCGAGCACCCAAAACAAACTGTTGCTTAGGGCCGCTAAAAAGCAACAAAGCATCAGCATCCGCAGAGAGAGCGCGAGGCAGCCACCATACAGCGAGCGAGAGAGAGTTAAAGCAACGGAGCGAGAGTGTGTAATTGAGAGAGCGCGTTAGTGAAAGCACGCAACAACAAAAGCTTGAAAGCTTCGCAGAGCAAAGGATTACACGCACTTAAGTAATAAATCAATGTGTTGGTGGCACTGTGTGTGTGAGAGCGGGAGAGGTAGAGTGTGAAGGAGTGTGTGTGAAAGCGGGCAAGGGAGCTTATGCGAGAGCGTGTTTAAGAGAGTGCGTGTACGTGTGTGTGTGTGTGTGAGTGTGGAAGCGTTCAACTGTGCCGGATTAAATGTGTGTGTGCTCTACAAATTATTAGCAGAGCTGCCAAAATTTAATAAGCTGCAATAATTTGTTTATATTAATAAAACCAACTAAAAGAGCTTAACAGTAAATTATAAACAGAATATAAATGATTATTAACATTTACTAAATTAAAGTAAAAAATATAATTGCAACTTTTGTTAGTCAACAGAATTAAATTATTATCTTTAAAAAATATCCAACTATATTCATTCTAACATTGGCAAAACTAGCTTCAATATGGCTACACTCTTGCCACTTTTTTTGGGGCACTTACCACAATTTTCTTGCCATGCTGCAGCTTGTAGCCACAACGCCATTGAAAGCGCACCGAGGGCATTATTTCGATAACAACTGGACAAATTCGGTTGCAAACTTTACTTAATTGGACAGCTTGCAGGCACGTGCTACAAGTAACAACATCAACCACAACACTTTAACGGTTTACTATGGCTAAAAGCAACAACAGTGAAGACGACGATAGCAACAGTTTCACAATTACACTTTTGTTGCTCTTCGCTAAGCAACGAAAACAAATTTGTTTATTATGATTTGAAGTACGTGTGCGCGTACCGATCGCTGACCGACGACTGACAAATGTGGTCAACAGGCAAACAATTGAGCCATAAGTTATACGCTGCGAGCCATAAACTATGAGCCAAGCAGCTCATTGACCAGCCCAAGCTACACATTAGAGACAATATCAAACAAGGGCTGCGTGTGTGTTAAATGGAAAGGCGCATAATTGATGCTCTTACTGGAGGGATATATAAAAATAGTTTCCACACTTATTGGGTATTCCTGAAGTAGTTAAATAGCCCTTAACGATTATAAATTTTTAATGGATTTCTCTGAAACATTTAATTTACTGAATAACTAAAAATAAATCAAACTTTTTGACGATTTATTTACTTTTATTTGATGTAGCAGAGCTCTTCAAATGTATGAAAATAAAATTCGACAAAAATAAGTAAATTAATTGATTTACTACAAAAAAAGAGGAAATAAGAAATGATTTAAACTGTTTAACATTTCGCTGTTAAACCAAAATTATAAAAAAATTCACAACTGTAGAGTCATAAACAAGACAACAACAGTTTGATTGTTGCTGATCTTGAGCACAAGAGTAAAGAATAAAGATAAGAAAAGAAATATGAAATATATTTTACAAAACCTATGCTCAGAGAAATCTACTTACACACACAATAAAATGGGCAGGTGCGTAGTCTAAAAATAAAACACATACTAAGTAGCAAGTCACAGTTATGCCCGCCGTTAGTTAGGGTAAAAGTATTTGCCAATAAACACAGAGACTTGCCAAAGTTACCTACACATGACCTACTATAATATTGGCTCTAAGCAAAACATCAGTAACCTTAAAGTGTCCAATGGTCTTACACTAATGTGCAACGAGACAATTTAGTGTCATCAAGTGAACGAACTCGCTGATTTTAAAGGGGAAAGAAGCCAAAGAAGCCCTGCAAGTGGAGTCATTAGAGAAGGAAGTGGAAGTAAAAATAAAATATTAAACAATTACAAAAAAAATGTTTATCGACTGGTAATCTATAGTTAAAGCCAGACCAATTAAAGCGCTGCGGATGTAAACAACAGAACAATTGGTCAAACTGGACACATGCCATAAAAATCGCGATAATTAAAACTATAAAATGAAACGTGTGATATAAATCAAGAACACGACATGAAATCAAGACAGAACTACAATATTTATATGGAGGGGAGGGCGGGGGGAGTACAGTAAAAGTACCAGTAAACAAATCAAAAAATTGTTCAAATAATAGCACGGCATGTGGCACACTTGCAGTGCGTCTACGCTGAAATTGTAATACAATCAACAATCAGCAATCCACAATCAACAAACACATTCGAGTTTATTTTGGGGCTATAAAAACAGAGGTAGGCGTGGCTGGTGGAGGCGTCTCTGGGCGTGTTGCAAGTGTCTAAACGTCAATGCTTTTTTGACGCGTCTCCAGTTGTTTGTTTTTACAATTAACATAATAAAATCGACCATGAAACGCAGAGAAACGAAAAAAAAGAAAAGAAAACAAAAGCGTGTGAAATATTTGATTTCAATATGTGAGACTTACCTCAAAATCTGGGCCGGGATATGATAAACGTTTTAGCTTTTCAATTTCGTCCTTGAGCTTTCTACAAAACAGACAGCAAGACAGACAGGCAGACAGTTAGTAATTTAGCAGTATTCGTAAGCATGTGAAAGGTCAGACGTACTTATTCTGCTCCTCGGCACGACGACGCTTATCAATTTCACGCTCCAATTTACGCTTCCATGATTCATCGTTCTCTGCTATGATTTCCAGGCAGTGCTGCAAGGTGCTCAGCACACCAGATGTGGTGGCTTTGAAAGTGATGGACTCGCCCTGAAATTAGGTATTTATAAGTATATATTTGACCATGGTTTTAAGCCACGCCTACCTTGAAATCAATGGGCTTAAGACCATCGCCCAGATCCAGTGGCTGAGCGTTGCTCTTGTTGAGCTCCGAGCAGGCATCAAAGTAACGCTGCAGTGTCTCGATTTGCCCGAAGAGTATGTCCTTAAACGTCTCCAATTCACCGACTTTCTCGCGAAGATTACGTAGTGTGCGCTTCAAGCTGCCACCGCTGGCCAACGATATGGTATTCGATTGCAGGGACATTGTGCTGCCATGACGACGCAACGAGGTATTGTCCGTGCTGCCGGTACCCTCCTTGTACAACTGCAGCACCTCCACCCAGTGCATGCGATCCTCACTGGTCTCGGCGCGCAGACACCAGTTGTTCAGATTATTGACCACCACATCGAAACGCAGCTCATCAGATTCGTGTGCCTGTAAAAATAACAAAAAGCAAAACAGTGAATCATCATTGTTTACCATACAAAAATTAGATTAAGTGTAAGCAATTGAGAAACGCCCCCCCCTGGGTTGGGGAGCGCAGGGCGTGGACGTTGATGACTTCAATGTGTAGTTTACTTTTATTTATATCGTATATAGTGTGTGTGCGTGTGGGCTGATGTGTGCGTGCTGTCTGTGTGTGTGTTTGCAACCACCATTTGCTGTTAGTGGCGACATTCTAGCTTTAATTGATTGCGCTGCATTGATTGTGGTTCGTTTGGGGTCGACAATAGTCAGATGGACAGTCAGACAGACAGACGGGCGTATAGTCGGACGGCCAGACAGCCACACAGTTGGTCAAGTAATTATTTGGCCAAACAATAAAAGTGGCGTATTCTATTTCTAGCTGCTAATGATGCCAAGTTGCGTTTTTATAGACTTTAACTATGTTTAGCCAAAAACAAAGACTGTAGTCAACTAGAGCAGACCCTGTACTTGTTCTCTAGTCTATATACACTTATGTTGATTCAGTTAAGTCACTTATATGAGGCGTATTCTTATCATGTCAATAAAGTTCTGTTTTAATTCTTCATATACAATTGGGAATTATGTGAATTAAGTCAACAAAATGTAGTTTTTTACATTTTAAAGGTACTTATGAGCTGTATTTCCTATGACAGCTATAAGATATAGTCGTTTGATAGGATATATTAAATAATATAATAAATAAATGATTCATTAGCTAAGAAATCTTTAGGTTCTTCGATTTGAAGGGCTATAAACATGAGCTGTCAGCTGTAAGTGCTACATAAACTGATTCTTGCCGTTATAGACTCTGAGAAAGAGAAGTTCAAACACAACACTTATACACTCTTTGTGCTTCCCTCAAGTACAGGCTGCCTGAACTCGTAAACAAATATGTAAACTATTTGGACACAACACTTACGCGACTCACTGTGCATGCGCGCACACACACGCACACTCGCACTGCACACACTCGCACACCCATTACTTTTTGATTAGTTCAATTAAAAGCACTTGCGCCCTTTTACCTTAATTGTCGCCTTGAACAAACTGATGGCGCCACGACAGCCAAAATCGGACTCGGACTCCGATTTGTAGTAGGAGAGTGTGCCGTCTTTGAGGACAATGTAACGCGGTTGCCAGCCATAAATATAGTTGGTCCATTTGCTCAAATAGCCACGCAACTCGATGCTGTTATCCAAATACTCTTCCTCCTCGGAAGTGTCACTGCAGGCGGTGGGATCCGTACCCGGTGGCGATGTGGGCACAATGGTGGCTGTGGAGCCGCCAACTGGCGTGCTGTTGTCCAGGTCGTCCATTCCAAAAAAGTACTATGTGTGGAATTACCTGTCAAAAAGTAAAACTTTTTAGACTTCACAAAGATTAGCGATTTATATTGCGCCACGTCTACGCAGGCGACAACAACTGGAATGCCGGCTGGCAAAAAACCATCTGAGGCGTTCGCTTGATAATACACAAATTCAATCATTATCAAACAATGGTCCGATTCTGACTCAGTGAATTTGTTGTTGTCGTCGTTCTTGTTGTTGTTTTTGCTCTAATTGGCGTTGGCCGGGTTTTTGGCGTTGTTTTTGTTCTTCGGGCTTTGCTGACGTTTTGTGCGTGCTGTGTTCGCAAGCAAACTTACCTACAACAAGCGAATAACTGTTTACTGTCGCCACTGCTCACACATTTGCGTATTTATCCTGATACGCTATTTTGTATTGCTGCAAAACTTTGTAAATAACGAAATAGTACTAAAACAAAAAAAAGCACCTTCGGTCCGTGTACGCGTGATAAACCAAGCGAGCGATCAGCTGTGCGCTAGCTTATCGATGCCTCAGCCATCGACACCAGCAGCCACAAGAATGTACTCAAACGAGAAACAGTGTTGCAAGGCGCTTCATAGTTACGCGCCAATAGAAAAGCACTTTATCGATAAATTTAAATGTACAGCGCAATAGAATTCACCTTAGTTGTTTGGCGTTAATTTAAGCTGCTGTTCCACATATCGATAGGGAACTGTTTTAGCGGCATTTGTAGGTTCCCTGCTGCAGCCAATTCGTGTATAAACAAAGGCGGTATCAAATTAACCAGCCAGAAACTTATTTTCTTTTATACTCACGTTCAGTGCAAAGCGAACTCGTCTGGGTTTGAGAGCGCATTAAAACAGTATGAGCGATCAGAAGATTGCGAAAAGTGAAGCCAGCTCTCCCTTAATACTGCCCGAGGGATATTGCTACTTTCACGATGGCATTAAATGGGTCTCCGATCTGATGGAAATCGATGATGCCGACAGCGCCTGGATTGGAGATGCCGAAAACATTTCCAAACGTATCAGCGAAGTCATGTGCAAAAAGGATTTCATCTATAAATTCGTGCTGGAACATCTGCTGACCACGGCGACTTTCTATCGCGGCTCAAAGATCGATGTACCCGTTGACTTCGAGCAGTATCTGCGCTTCCACATGCCCTTTCCGGTCACTCCCATCTTTAATGCCGCCCAACCTGGCTATATAAATCTCTATGCTCCGTCCACGCATCCCATGATCACCAAGAACTATGTGAATCCAGAGAATGTGCAGCTACTGCTACGTGGCAATCTGCGTGATGCTATCAACCAACTGAAATCCATTTACTGCGACAGTGGCGTCCAGTACAAGTTGACCTATCGCACGCATGAGATCGGTGATCAGGGATTCGTGCATGAAATTCTTGCATGCGAGAAACGAGATGCGGGCATGCCCAGCATCATCTCGTTCGTCTTTCTACCGGCGCTGCAGTTCAAATTCACTGACTTTCCACTGCCGACGTTTGTGCCCTCAGGTCCTGCCTGGTCGCACTGCAGCAACGTGTACTATTGGCTGGCACTCTTGCAGGTCTATCCCCAGTTGGATCACCGCAGCTTCTGCCCCTACGTGCCCCGCATGCAGTTCATACACGACGAACGCATGTTCAAATATCGTAATGTGTTGCGTCTGCTGGTCAAGATTGGCATAGGCAACAATATACCCGACATATCGGACATTTTTGTCATCAAGGGACTGCATTTCTTTCGTCTGCGCTACAGCATGAACTGCGATTGCAACCTGTCGCTTTCCACGCTTTTTGTTGAGGTAATTTAAGAGGGAAGAGTTTGAATTAAACAACGGGGAGTCCCCTGAATTAGTAAAGAGCACTGTCCCTTTCTCTACAGCTGCTCAACATCCACACGAACATCATGTACAACGATGCGATGAACAAGTTGCTGCTTTTTGGTGGCTGCCATGAGCACTGCATGCAGGAGGCACTCAAGCTGGATGCGATTGCGCGCAATGTGTCCACCTTCTACTACATGAACTACATACACTTGGATCACCTGAAGCTTTTGTTTGGCCTCATTGGATAGACTCGAGATCGTATTTCAATAAATGCCACACGTCCCACGCTGCGTATGCGCAATAAACAAATGCGAATGTTTACGAAAAACAGTAGCAAGAAGCAGAGAAAAACATTTGTCAGCTGGAATTTATTATTTTGTCTATATCATTTCAATTTCTGCACAACTTCATGTGCGACAGTTTATTTACAGGGTATATAACAGACATACATACATAAATAAATTAAAATTGCACTAAAAGTTAACAACAAGACTTAAAGTTTAAACAATAAATAGTTACAAATAAATACAATAAATAATAATTATCATTATTATTATTATTAGCAATTAATTAGTTATTAATGACTTTCAATGTGCACTCATTTTGGGCAAACGGGTCGTATGCGTGTTGCCGCCTAAACTACAAGAGGTCCTTCGATTTCCACTACATGTAAACTGCATTCCGATCAAGCTGCTCCTGTTCCTTCTCCCGTTCTTGCTCCTGATCCTCTTCCTTGCTGTTGGGCAGTAGCACCGCTTGCTGCTCCTGATACTCCCCTGCAGGTCTCTCTGTCGTCGTTGTCGTGGTCGCTCTGGTCGTGCTTGTTGTGGGCGCACTGTACTTGTTGGCCAGCGCCTTGAAGATGCTCTTGGGACACGCCTTGTAGTAGGGAAAGCACTCCCCCGGCGCCTGTTTGCCCTCGCCCACGCGTTGTGCTCGCACGTACTCAGGTATGAGCTGCGAAAACGGCGACTTGGTAACCCTGAAATACAGAAATAACGGTAAGTAGCTGTTAGCAAAGGTGACAGTCGTTCTAGCCGACTTAGGCGCCATCAGTAAACATTACTGAGCTTCTAAATCGACTGTGTTAAATTTCTTGTCATAAATGGCGTTTCTAGCTTTCAAATCGCAGGTGCTTGCCTACGAGAAGCCTGGCAGCTTATAACTCCCATTCGCTGTACCCCAACGGGCATACAAATCACCCACTCACGTTAGAAACAGCTTAGTCATCTCGCCAAAGACACCAAACTTATCCAAGCTGCGGGAGTGCATCTCGCAGATGGTGCGCAGCAGACACGCCTTGCCGTCCATGCCAAAAGTGGCCAGAAAATCCTCGACGACACCGTAGAGCAGCACGCGTTCCCCGCCATGAAAAATGTGCTTAAGAGCCGCTGGCAGCTGTGGATAATCCAAGAGCTCCTCGTGCACCTGAAATGGCTGCTGCTGCTGTTGCTGTGCGCTGCTGCGTTGCTCGCTGAGATCACGCTTGCGTCGCTGGACATGCAGATAACGGGAGACATAGTCCCCGACCATGCGACCCGCTCCTTGGCCGAAGGAGCGTGCGAAAAAGGGCAAATCTCCCAGAGGATTTTGATTGTCCGTCAGTCCAAGCTTGTCAAAGTCAACTGAAAGCAGGAAATTGATGAAATTGTTGTGGAAACAAGAGACAGCTACTCACTTGTCACCGGGAAACTGATCGTCAGATTGGAGAAGAATCCCTCGGGCGGATGTCGAACCAATGGCATCGCAATCGTTGGCGTAAACGTCAGCGAAGTGCCCGGTGGCAATGCCAATCTGCCGTCGTCTGTAATCCAAATAAGACGCTTCTTGCGTATATGCGGAGCAGTCGAATCCGTCTCCGCATCTCTAGAGAAATCCGCATCCGTCAGCTGTGCCGCCAGAGCCTCGTTCAGTGCGGCTGCTAGACGCAGACAGCTCAACAGCAGCAGCAGCAACGGCCACAGCAAGCTATTTGTGGCAACACGCATGCTGCAAAGGCGTATGAAACTGGTAAGTAAGGCGAATCGACTGGAGAAGACCCTGTACAGTAGACAAAGAATCGAGAAAAACTACAAACCTCACAACACCCAGCACTAGTTGTGTGTACAGGGTCTACAAATTAAGCAACCAAACACTTGGAAAACAAACTTGATCCCAGAATCAAAAGACTGAGACAACAAACTTGGCTGATTTACCAAAATGACTCTAAGAGACATTAATTGTGGTGGAATTATTTAACTGTTGTATAACAGCAGAACACACTCGCAGTGCCAGTCGCACACACAGTCAGTCATAAATATTCTGTGGCAGCAACAGGTTTGCAGCTTGTCGCACATAGAACACATTTCACATTCCCCAAAGCGAATCACGTTTCGGGATGAAAGCCAATTGGCCGTGGAAGCACCGTTAACAGCTCATTCGGCTTACAAGTTGGCCAATGCTGTAGTTTAAGCAATACAAAATCGAATTCAATTTTGGTTTAATACGCAGGAGAGGGGTATAATAAGAAAGTTAAAATAAAGACTAAACTAAGGTAATAAGAGCGAAATATATATTGTTTGAGTGCCACACCCCTTTCGCCCAGTGCTCAAACTTTAGATTACAGTTAAAGAAAAGTATCCTACAAGTTTCATAAAAATCGGTACATAAACCACAGACTTATGCACTTCGAAAGTTTTAACTACACGCATAGCAGCCAGCTAGGCAGTCTTAGCCGCCTAGCAGGCAGCTTTGTACATGCGTAACCAATTGACTGGGGTGTTTTCCGATTGATTGCACTCCTTTGTAGCTTTAATCCTTGACTTTCAGCGCTTGGAAAGCAGTGAAAGCTTTCGAATTTTACTTAATATATTTATCATTCTGCCAAGCGACGGATTTGGCCTGAAATCAAACACTTTGCTGCTTGGCTAGTCATCTGAATTTAGTAGCCAAATCAATTTCACGACGCACTTTTACCACACTAACACCCAGTACACACACACACTACTAACACACACGCACAACAACTTGCTCCTGTAGCATTGGCACAGTTTGCTGATGATGCAACTCGACAGCCGGTTGCACAGGATTGCAGTCATTCAAGCAGCCCACCCAGTTCCCTGCTAACACCCTGTGCCATCCCTCCTGTCTACAGCCCACCTGCCCCTCCCCCTTCTGCAAGCATTCTAATGCACTTTCCCAGCGCTTGACCAGGCCAAGTAACCAGTTGGCTATTAACTGGTTCAAATAACACGACTTAAGCTGTAGGCTAACATCAATATTGATGAAATGCTGGCTAGAAGCTAGCTAACTAGCTGCAGCGATCCGGCTGTTATAGAGCTAAAAAGGCTAGAAAAGCTACAAGAAACAACACATTCAAACTATGAGCTTCAGCAAGATATGAAATAAATATATTCCCGTAGCTTAAAAACGGCTAGTTTAAAAATCCAGAAGTGTAGCTTCAAGCTAAACTGATTAAAACATTTTTTAATGGCTTTAATAGCTAACAATGCATAGTTTACGCGCTTAAAGGGTAGAACGCACAAATGCTGCATCACTGGCTAGCAGCACCTGTTAAAATCTAGCTATAAATCAGCTATGCTGCCAACACCACTCTGCTGCAAGGGTTGTAGAAAAATATTGCTCGATTGAGAGCAGAGCGAATTTTATGCAAATACTTTTGGCAGATGACAAGACTAGACTGGGGGCGTGGCTAGAGGTGGCAGCAGCAGCTGCTCAGTGATTAGCCGTGCAAAAAATAAAAAAAAGAGCAAACAAAAAATTTGACATGAAAGAGAAATTGTGTCAGAGAATCAGAAAATTGAAATTGCTGCCAGGGCGCACTTTTAATATCACTGTCAAAGCAAATATTTGCTGCGAGTTGTTAATATTGTTGTTGTTGTAATTGGTGTTGTTGTTGTTGTTGTTGCCGTTTGTATAATTACAACGCAGACGACAAGATTGGAGCCAAGTCAAGTGGCATCTCTCGTTGCCAGCTGACCAAATGCGGCTCAACTGAAGGATAGTTTCTGATTTCAGATTTCTATAGCAAATTGCTAACGACTAACGCCTTGTAAAACTACAACAACAACAACAACAACCACAACGAGACACACGCAACACATGTCAGTGCAGCCACAAATTACAACAACAACAACTACAACAAGAGGAGCATTTGTGGCATTTGGGAAGAGTGAAAAGCGTCTAGCAGCTTTATGGCGAATTAGTGCAAGTTTTGCTTTAATTGCACTAAAACGGCTTACAAATGTATCTATATATATAACCATAAATATCCGTTAATATATATAAGCCTCTTTTTGTATTGAAACATTTCCTGTTTGACAACACAAAACAACTGAAACAAAGCTGTGAAGTAAACAAATTTCTTTTATTGAACTCAACGAAACGAGAATGAAAACGAAATTGAAATTCAATTTCAATTTCTGGGTTAACAGGTTTACAAAAAAAGTATTTAAAAAACAATATTTATTTGTTGACTTTTTGGAATATATAAAATTAACTGCTTCGATTATTAAGCGAAAAAAAATTAAGTTTTTAGTTAAGAGTTTAGATAAATGGATTTATTTTGTTTATAGAACGCACCTGTGACTTCATATAGTTTCCAAGAGTTACAATATATAATACCCAAAAGTAAAATGAATAATTTTAAATTTAAATTCATTCAAAGCTTTGAACTATTTTAACTTCAGGAAGTAATTTCTTTTATCGACTACTGAATTTCAAAATTAAAATCGAGTTTCAATGAAAATGCTTGATATTGATGGCATGCACATCCTGTGGACATGTGTGGACGTGTGCGGGCGTGTGTGCGCAAGTCTGCGCGTGCATGTAACCGCTCGCTCTAGCAGCAAGTTCGTGCCCTAAGTCTTTTGTTTTACGGCCAACGCCGCCTAGAGACATGATGCCGCATAGTTAATTCGCAGGCAACCGCAATGAAGATTACAACTATAAATTGGGCAGAAAGGCAGACGAATAACGACAAATGAAAGTGCAAGTGCTGCGCAATCGTGATGCGCATGTGATATCAAAACCAATCAACAAATCCACAGCAACAACAACAAAAATCAATCAAAAATCGTAGAAAGTCATTGAATGTTGTTAGCATAACAATTGGCAAAGTTTCAATCAAATTTCGTTACACACACAAACTTTTATTTTTTTGGGACTGGCTTACATAAGCAGCCACTTGGCTTGAACTCTGCTCCTTGACCCACTTTTTGCTTAGTCTAGGCCAAGTTAATCAATTCAAGCCCTGACTTTAAACTCACTTTTCTAGTCTAGGCTCATGGAATTCTTAACACGTTTTTCACTTTTGTTTCTTTTGTTTTTAGCACCAACGCACGATTTATCCTTAGCTGGCAGAAACCGTTACAAGTCGCACGTTTTACTAGCTTTTTTTAAAGTTTTTTTGGTTGGCGGGAAGCAGCTAGAGAAACAACCGCGCGCGCAAACGTTTGAAATGCAACTAAAGTGACCAACGTTTTGTGGCCAACGATAAAAGCAACGACCACGAAACCCGCCAACTTTAGACGAGTGGCGAGCAGGGAGCGGCAAGGGGGAGTGGTTGTAAGAGGCGGAGGAACTGCCAGCAAATCGGCAGGCGAGACATTGGCAGAAGCTACTCATAGCCAAAAAAAAACATAGCGAAACCAGTATGAAAGACATCAGGAATCTTTGATGGTATCTACAAGGCGTGTGTGTGTCGCAGTGTGTATGTGTTGGGCTCATACGCTAGCAGAGAGCATTATAATTCTGGGAAAAAGCAGAGCGAGACAATATTTTTTATTTAAGAGTGAACTATAGCAGTCAGCTTCTGTATGCTTTCCTTAGTTTTACTAAAGGGGTTTGATCGGAAAAAGTTCCTTTTATAGTGCATCAAATCTTCGTGGTGTTGAAGAAAACATGTATTCCCGTTTGACTTCCTGCTGCTCATAAATAGACAGTGATAGCTATTTGGTCAATGGATCTATGCGAGTGCCTTTTGGCTGGCAGTGCTAGGAAGTCACCGTCTGACTCATAGTCCTCACAAATTGGGTCGAGTCGTCAAGGTAGGCGCCAACAACAACGAAACTACAAGAGTTCAGACAACAAATTAGTTTCACTAGACTGACTGGAAAAGAAAGAAAGAAAAAAAACTTTGAGCTTCTACTTAAACTTTCCATGCGTAATGAATGCGACAGCGCGTATAAACCAAGTTCCTATTTATATATGAATGTGGTTTTCCAATCCAGTTGGTCAGTCTTTCCTTTTCGACATTAGAACATGTTTGAGCAGTGTGTGATCCGTAGCAAGCTCAGTTTTGAAAGTGAGTCCAGACTTTGATTGACTACATAAACTTCATAAAATTAAAGAAAATTGGGTCAAGGTTCTGTTTAAGGAAATGCCATAAAAATTGCATAGGCGAAACTGCACCAATGAAAATCTGCATATTTGTGCAGAAAGATAGTAAATATTTACAGCATAATTAAGTTAATTTGGTTGATTAAATGGCGCCATCATTGCGTACGTGGTGAAAATTTATTGAGTCTCATGTAAATGCAATAAATCGTTATCACAGTGCCCAAAGTACGTGATGTTTTTATTAATTCCGAATAATTGACATAATTTCCAGCCCGTCAATCGCTTTCCTTTTTTTTGCTATTGCTTCATTTAAATAAACCACAATCCGTTTAAAGTCAACGTTGCGCAATCACAAAAAGCTTTTTAACTTTGCAAAACGTTCACAGGCCACAAATTCAAACGCAAGCGACAGCGCGGCACGTACAGTGTTGGTAAGCAGATCTTCGATAAGCCAGCTGAGCTAGAGTTTGTTATCGATAACAGTTGAGAATTTATATGCAGACGGTTATGAATTTGAATTGTGTTTATTAGTTAAGCTTTAGAATTGGTTTTTATATGTTTATATATAATTTGTGTGTACTTAAACAATTGTCAGCACATTACTAAGCATCTTAATGTACTTATCGGCGCCATCCTTGTTGAACTCCTTGTAATACGGCAGCTTCTCCATGCGTCCAAGCCAAGCGGTAATTTTTGGAAATTTCTTGGGGTCCATTGGACACACAGCCGGCAGCGAGGACGCCGTAGCTGCACAACAAAAGTCAGCTATGTTCATGGTATTGCCAGTCACATAGAGATTATCAGCCAGAAAATTCTCCAAGTGCACGTAGCCATCGTACACATTGTCGATCTTCTCCTGTGGCACCCTATTCACGTTCTTATAGAAATAGGGCACACTTATGTTCCTCAGGGACATGAAGAAGACGCTGGCATCAAAGTACAAGCGTTGATTGATCTGGGCACGTTTCACCAAATCCTTGGGATACAGTTCATCCGATTTGGCATACTTGTCTACCAGGTAGCAGCAGATGGCATGGGAATCCCAGATGAACACACCCCCATCGTCCAGCAGCGGCACAGTGTGCTGGGGATTCATCTTGATAAACTCCTCCTTCTGTTGTTCCCGAGAGAATAGATCAACTTCTTTGTACTCGAACGGCAGCTCAAGGGCCTTCAAGGTCAAGAGACAGGCGCGAACTGGAGGACTTATGTCCACGCCATATAAAACAATCTTAGACATGATCGGGAACTAAACTTGTGATCACTTTGGAGAACAAACTCGGACTGAATTGGGGCGTTGTCAGCGTTTGTATATAAATACTCTAATTAATCAGAACGAAACGGGAGCTTTTTTCTTATAAACAAAGCTTTTGTCAGCTTAACTGTCACTGGCACTGATTGACATAAACAAACAATAGTTTTGTTTATGTAATGTACACTGCAAAAACACTCTTACTATCAAATATGTGTTTAATTCTGTATTTGATTATTTATTCTTTAAGTTAACAAAGAGTGTAAATTAAATTCTGTACTGTTCGTATTGCTGTTAAGACGAAGTCTCCATTAATTTTGTTCTGTGTAGATTTACAAACAAACAGATAAAAATCTCACACGCTTATCACAAAGCTCTCGTTGCTATACAGTGAGTCAAGTAAGTGTTTTGTACAGAAAAACAATTTTATATAAAAAGTTTATTATTTTTATTGAATAGATGAGACCTTTATATATAGAATAATTTCCGTCAAATAATATCGTTGTCAGAAAGTTACTAGACTAACTGTAGGTGCAAGCAAACACTTGTATTGTTTGTATATGACAGATTACAAATAGAAACAGATACAGAAAATACCCTATAAATAAGTCTATTGGAAGTTTTCACACACTTTGTTATTATTAAATTAACAACTTAACAATTATTTAAATCATAGTCATTATTCAATTGTGGAAAGGACATTCAAATTTTAACAGCCATTCCCTTAAGAGAGGCATGATATTACACACAACTTAAAACAATGTTGGGAAATTAAGCATAACAAACGATAATTGTTAAAACGATAATTTATCGATAAAATATATTTGTAATTTAATAAAATGAGCAAACTGCTCTATGTATTGTTGTTGTTTAGAGTTTTTTGTTTACACAATTGTTAGCGCATCCTTGAAAATGGCGAAATACTTCTCAACGCCATCGGTGTTGGCCTCCTGGTAATAGGGCAGCTCACTCAAGCGCTCCAGCCAGGCTGTAATTTTGGGATACTTCTCCGGCTCCAGCGCTAGGAATACAGGCAACGAGGACGCTGTAGCTGCACAGCAAAAGTCGGCAATGGTTAGAGAATCGCCAGTCACATAGGGATTGTCGCCCAGGAAAGTCTCCAGATGATCATAGCCATCGCGTATGTTGTCGATCTTCTCCTGCGGCACAATGGTTAAATTCTGGCGGAAGAATGGCGTGCAAATGTTCTTCAAGGCCATGAAGAGTATGCTGGCATCAAAATACAAGCGTTGATTGATCTGGGCACGTTTCACCAAATCCTTGGGATACAGTTCATCCGATTTGGCATACTTGTCCACCAGATAGCAGCAAATGGCATGAGAGTCCCAGATGAGAGCACCTCCATCGTCTAGCAACGGCACAGTGTGCTGGGGATTCTTCTGGAGGAACTCCTCGTTGTGTTGCTCCCCGGCAGCCAGATTGATTTCAACGTAATCAAACTCCAGCTCGAGAGCACGCAAAGTCAGCAGACAGGCGTGTACTGGGGGACTAATGTCCATGCCATAGAGAATCAGCTTCGACATTCTGTTTTTAGTTTTAAGCTCAGATGTTTGCCGGCACGAGAGGAAACTTCTAATGAAATAGGTGTAATACCGGCAGTAGTATTTATTACAGCGAGCGAAAACTTTTGAGGCTTCTTGAAAGCAAAGCCGGTGAAGCTTTTCTTCGTTGGGGAGCCGAGCTTTCACAAACCACAGAAAGAATTTCAATTTCAATTGAAATAAACTAACAATTGAGCTGAGACTTGGCTACAAGTCATTTGAGACACAGCTGCTAATCTCAGTTTAATTTAAACACGGCAGCCGCTTCATGTATATATAAATAAATATATATAAAGTCGTCTACATTATGTATACACCGACATTTCTCATGCTAATAATAACAATCTTTGTATGACTATCACGAACGCCAAGCGAAGAAAATAATTAAAAAAGTGATAACAGCACACAATCGTGCATATAAACAAATGATAATATTATGTCTTTAATGGTATGTGTTGATAGCTATAATTAATTTTTATTAAGCACATAATTATTAATATTAAAAATAAAAAGTTGTAAAAATGTTTTTTATTCAACTTACAAGCATAATTTTAACTTTATGTTTTCAAATCCGCGCCAAACTAAATTGGTGCTGACAAACGTTTGTTTGCGCAGTGCTGCATAACGCCGTTTGCTGGCACACACCTGCAAACATCGCAGAGCAAACGCACAGCTGTTGCAGACGCCAAAATACCCTATGGGGTCAAAAGACAAGTACATTAAATGAATAAGCCAATTAAAAACAGTGCAAACAACTGGAGTTTATATAAAAAATGATTAATAATATATATGCATGTAGTCAACCAAAACCTTTACTTGTTTAGCAACTCACTTAACTGTATGATTCTACGCGCGAATATACTCTTTGTGGCAATGTGTACAGAGCACACAACAACAGAGTCTTTGTGCAACGCATTTGCCATTTGCTATCATTCAATTCGATTATAAAATTGAACAGTTTCCATGCAAAGCAATAACTAATTTGCACCACAGTCGCCACCAGCAGCACCACCGTGGGCAGGAGGCGCAGCACTCTAGTGGCTGGAAAAGAGCAATAACAACAAAAATGACGGCGCGTAATCCACAAACATTAATGGCACTGCCGAACGAGGAGAATTTTGATTTTCTATTTAAAATCGTGCTAATCGGAGATTGTTGCACGGGCAAAACATCAATTCTACAACGTTTCAAGACCGGCAACTATGTGGAGCGACACGGGAATACCATTGGTGTGGATTTCTCAATGAAAACCATTGAAGTGGAGGGCAAACAAGTCAAGGTATGAGTGCATCTTTTTTTTTGAGTTGAACAGCTGATTAAATTTTGTTGTTGTAGTTACAAATCTGGGATACGGCTGGGCAAGAGCGATTCCGTACCATTACACAGAGCTATTATCGAGCCAACAATGGCGTCATAATAGGTGAGTAAACCCAAGTTTAGGTAACGCCCATACCTAGTTTGTCATGCTAACGAATTAGGACGTTATCGTAACCTTTGTGCCACTGTCATGGTCTGTTTGATGATAAGAAGGCGTGCGCTTCGGTAGGACCCTGTATTTGAAGTTGTGTGAAGTATGTAGAAACTATAAAAACTGTAAAATAGCTTGCGGAAGATAGAATAAGTTGACTACAGGGTCTTAAACAGTCGTTCTCCCACATTCAATGTCCATTCGACACATTTTATTATCGTTGCACTGATTTTAACAGCAGGCCTGATTCGTTCTGGAGTCTTATCAGTCATGGCAGTGGTGGAAATGACACCAATTACCACTAAAATTTGTTGTTGCTTGTTTTACAGTTTATGACATCACAAAGCGATCAACATTCGCTAATCTGCAGAAATGGATTGAAGAGGTGCGCAGATATACGGCTTCCAATGTGCTTATCATTTTGATAGGCAACAAGTGTGACCTTGAGGAGGAGCGCGAGGTGGACTTTGAGGAGGCGCGCCAAATGTGTCAATATATACCTGAAATTCTGTTTGTTATGGAAACCTCTGCCAAGGAGAATACCAATGTTGAAGATGCCTTCCGCTGTCTGGCCACTGAATTAAAGGTAGAAGAGCTTAACAGAGTAATATACCCAGTGTTAATGATCTAAACTATTCTATTCCTTTAACCAACCTAATACCAAAACTCCTATAACTAAACTAATTCTCGACTTTTTCTTCCAGCGACAACACGACACGAGTAATGTGCAAGCCATGGATGAAAGCACCGTGCAGCTGGGACAGGGGAAGCCACTCAAGAGCTGCAGCAGCTCGTGCAATCTGACATAAGACATCTCAATCGATGTTACTTAACTGATTTATTTTATATTTGTCATTTATTTTTTTAATTCTTATTATTATTTTGTGATCATCTTTCGTGTGGCTATAATTTTAGTATTTATAATTTATTAATCCTAAAGAAAACTGTTAATTTTGTAATTCGTCAGCATAATTTATACACTTTACAAACACATAATCATATATAGTAGCATATAGCATATATAAACATGTATTTAATATATATGTAATCTTCATATATTTTAATTGTATAATTTTTTATTTTGGTGGCTAGAGTACAAAAAAGATAAAGATAAAGAAAAACAAAAACAATCTCAATCTCACACATTTAACGATGTCAATTATTATAAATCCATTGTTCAGTTCAGAATAACAGTAAATATATACGTCCAATTCTGTATTTGTAAACTTTGAAACAATTTTTGACAAAATAAAACTTTGTTTATTTTATAAAATTTATTTGGAAGTTATTAATTGGCTGCTCCTTAGATCATAACATTAGCATTATCTTAATACACATATATAGTACATAATCAATTTTTTTTTCTTTTGAGGAAAGGGGGTTTTTGTAGGGTTTCTGGGGGGACTCACAAAAGGCATAAGTTTATAACTAAAAAGCACTGTTTAAAAATTGGCTTGGCTCGTTTTTATCGCTTTCATCGTTTAACAAATTTTTCGGAAAACGCAAAACGTTTTCAAAATCAGATGTCTTTACACGTCTATATAAAAATTGATTTATTTGTCTAAAATTAATTCATTAACTATAAACTAGCGCCATCGGATCGATCGATCTGATCGGATCTGCTGTCGGTCTGTCATTTGTTCTTGATGCGCTGAACGATCCACTCTAATCCCTGATACAGTCCCTCGCCGGTGAGCGCACAACACGCCTGTATGTGCCACTGATGCTTCTTAATGGATGTCAGATCCAGTTGTCGGGAGATTTCTGCCGCCGACATGGAACCCTTTAGATCCTGCTTGTTGGCATAGACCAGTAGACTGGCTTTACTCAGATCCTCGTGCTGGAGCATTCGATAGAGTTCATCTCTCGTGACCGCTAAGCGTTCACGATCCGTTGAATCGATGACCATTATGACCAGCTCCGTATTTGTATAGTAGGTGCTCCAGGCGGCTCGTAAGCTTTGTTGACCACCCAAATCCCAAACGAGGAAGTGTATATTCCGCCAGACGACTTCCTCAACGTTTGAGCCAATCGTGGGACTGGTGTGAACGACTTCGTTCATTAGAAACTGATACAGTATTGTTGTTTTGCCCGCATTGTCGAGGCCAACCATTACCAGTTTGTGCTCCTCGTTGCCAAACATTCGCCATAATCGTGACAGTAGCAGTCCCATTTGTTAATTGTTGTTGTTATTGTTATTTTAGCGCGCGGGAGTGTGTGAAGCTGCTGTTGCTTCTTCTTATAGCCTGTTTTTTTCTTGTTTGATTGTTAATTTTTTGGTGACAAACGCACTCGCACTCACGTTCAGGTATCGCACAATCTATGCGCATATATATTCTTATTGTGTGCGTATGCGTGAGCGCGTGAATGTGTGTGTGTGTGCGTAAGCGTGTGTGGGTCGTCGTCTACTGATGCCTGCCTTTGTTGTTGCTTGTGCCCTGTGTGGGGAAGGCCAACTGTAAATTATGCACTCTCTCTCCCTCTCTCTATCACTGTGTTTTCTCACACACACATACCGTTACGCACACAGCACCAAGCTTGCTTTTTGTTTTCCGTAATCTTAATAACAATTAGACAATTCACTTGGCAGACACTTGTTGTTATTTAGATTTGTTGCTTTCTGAGATTGCACAAAAATTGATTTAGGCAGGCTTTGCTTCAGTTCAGAGCTTCAGGTTTTTGGTATTGAAACAAAAAATTGCTCACGATTTCAGTGGGGATGTGAGCACGTCGATAAATCGATACATCGATATCGCGATAGTTACAAAACACAATAGATGCATTTCCCACTCTTATCGATGGCACCAGTATTTTATTTCCCACTTTTAATCACAGGAATTTAATAACAACTTTTTTTTGAAAGCTCTTTTTTGAAAAAGAACATTGTTTTTTCAGTGTGTAAATTTAGTTTAATGTAGTAGTTTTTGACAATTAATAGCATTCACTCGAAATTCACAACAGAAAAATGAATTGCCTGCAAACGTTTCTGAAATGCTCACAATTTCTAACGGATCCCACATACGAAGATGAGAATATCGACGAGTTATCCGAAAGGATTGCGGAGAAATGTGAGAATTACATCAAGCGGAAACATTCCGGCAAAAGACGTTTCGTGTACCTAGACAAATATATGAGAAATGAAATTTTTATGATGGACGAACCCATGCCTTCACCCAATATTGACCACATTTTGGAAACTACCATCGATCAAGTTTTGCATAATTTTTAAACGGTTAACGAAATAAATTTGTGTATTTCTAAGTGATAAATTCACCGTTTCATAATTACAAAAGGCCAAAAATAAATGGCTAATAACAATATTTGGAAAAATTACAATCATTCTGTATAAAGTGAAGTCTTTTGTTTTTAAAACTTGGAGCTCGGATTTTTGGGTTTCTTGCGGACGTGACGGTTTTGGGCATTGGGCGGTGCCAGCTCATAACGGAATATAATGCAACGTCGGTCAAAGAAGCACTTGAGATCCTTTGGATCATATCGATGACCCATCTGCTTCAGATACTGATAGATCTCCTGCAGATCGATGGGCTCAAACATGAGCACACTCTCGTGCAGACTGGGATTGGCGCAGATCAGGTTGTGCCAGGCAATATGTAGTGGGAGCAGGGGTTGTGGCGTCTTCTTAGTTACGTTCGTTTGAAGCACATAGCACTCGAAGTCGTCGCAGAGCGCCGGTGGCACAGCAGCAGAGAAACGAAGGAGCTCGTGACCACTGGCATCACGGAATTTGTAAGTTAATGGGGATTCCCCGCTGGAAGTGCTGGGCAATGGGCAATCTGTGGGAAGAGTTGGCTTTGTCTTGCTCTTGCCGTTGGCCACGGGCGTTGACTTGGAGCGAGGCAGTGGCTTGGATTCCTTTCGTGCCTGCGATTCCTTTACTGGCTGAGATTCCTTTTGTGCCTGAGATTCCATCAGCCCTTGAGCTTCCTCTAGTGGCACCATAACAGGATGAGTTTGATTATAAATGAATTCCAGTAGTTTTACGGCGTGTTTCCGCTTCAAAGGCTTCAGGCCGTATTTGTATAAATGCTGCAGTAACTCCGACTCCGGCATGTGCCGAAAGTCTGGCTTGGGTGACGTGCAGACGCGCACTGTGTACAACTGTCCATTAACCTCCAGTTGCTCTGGCTGGTCAGGCAATACCGGTGGATTTGACGGCAGTGCTGCAGGCACCGACTCCGGTAAACTGCCAACGTTAATCTCACCCAGCAACAAGCGATCCATTCCACTTGGCATCGAGTTCAACGCTGCCTCTGAAGCCGCATTCTGAAACACCAGTCGATCAAATTCATCCAGGTCATCTGCTGCCTGAGCAACGTTTTGAACTCCATCCAAGAGCTCCTTGAACTTGTGACTGCTGGAGGAGTAGCGCTTCATGGGCAGCTCTGTGGGTGTGTCTAGAAAGGATGCCTCCGTCCAGTCTATGTGCACTGGCGATGCCTCCGCCGTCTCGCTAGGCAGCTGGGAGAGCGTAAATAGTTGCGACGGTGCTGCATCCATGATACCAAACTGGGCACGCTCTCGACTCAGCGCACTCTGATTGGGCGACTTGTCTAGATATGCATCCAAATCCTCGAGTGTCTGGAAGTATGGCATCGTTTTCCTTTTGGCTAGTGGAGAAACGCAGACTTCATCCTGGAATGCCTGCTCCTGGTTACGCTGCGTCTTGTCCGCCTGCCAAATGGAGTAATTGATTTCGTCATCGGAGAGCAGTACACCATCCTCTTCGGGCTCATCCTCCTCCCCGCTGTCCTGGGTCAAATCAATGCTGGCATCGGTCTGGGAGTTATTGCTCTGCCGGCCTAGGGGACTCTTATGGGTGTCTCTAAGGGATTTATCCGTGAAGGAGTTACTCTTGCGGCTCAATGGGCTCTTGAAGCTGTGCTCCAAGTTCGATGTCTGTGTGAAACTGAAACTACGTGGTAAACTTAGTGAATTTTCCTTGGAAGCAGATAGGAATGTTGTGGAAGTTGTAGTAGTGTCCTTGAAGCCAGTTGGACTATGAATTGGCATCTGGAATGATGACGCGCTGGAACTGCTTTTGTTTAAACTTGAGAAACTGCGTCTTGGACTAACCCTCTCCTGCTCCTGCGGATCTTCTGCCTTGTAGGCGTATTTGGCAAACAACTCATCAGCGATTACACAATTCTCCACCTCCTTATCTATAAGCTGGGACAGCGTACAGTTAAGTTCATCCACATCGTCATACAAGTCAAAGATTGGCTGCTCCAACAGCGAGTTTCCCGAGTTTTCCTTAAGCGACAGTTCGGGTGAATCCTGCTCCTGTGTTAGATCCACAAAACTCTCTACAAACTGTGCGCTGGAATCACTTTTAGTTGGCGGTTGCTCCACTGTAATCTCTGGCTGCATCTTCACTAATGGAAAAGTGAGAAATTCGTTACTTTCGGAAGAAAACTTTTGAATCTTCTTTTGTTTACCTTCATCACTGGAGTAGATTTCGTAGCAGTTGATGTCCTTGCTGGTGGTGTTCTTGTAGACGCTTAGAGAAAAGTTTGGCACAACGCCAAGGCTCGCTGGGATTGATAACTCATCCTCTGATTCATCGGAATCCGCGAACAAGTCGGGTGAAGGACAGCGCCTGGTTTGTGTGGGAATAGATGAGCTGCTCTGCGGCAGAATCTTCCTAACCTCGGTATTCACTCGGTGGGTTTGCTGTAGAGAAATGTGACTTGTCTGAGGATTCTCCTTCTCCTTTGTAATCCTCTCAAGCTGTGGAGCGGAGTTTATTGGCTGAGGGGACTTATTTTCCGCCGTGATCCCTTCCAGCTGTGGAGTTGAGCTACTTGGCAACAAATTCTCCTTTCCCTCGGTGATCCTTTCCAGCTGTAGGGTCCTCAGTTGTAGGTTCTCCTCCTCCGTAACCCTCCCCAGTTGTGCAGCTGAGCTACTTACTGGCAGCTCTTCTTTTTCCTCTGTTATCCTCCTCGGTTGTATACCTAAGTTACTAGATTCCACATGCTCCCCTTCATTAACCATTCTCTTCGTCGTCTCATCCTCCGCCTCCTCGTTCATTCTGGCACGCTTGTCCGGCGGTTCCTTTGTTGGACTAGACAGCACACTCAAAGACTTCTCCGTCTCCTCGACCATGTTGTCGGCTACCAGCAGTTCCAGTTCATCCAACTCCGCCTGCACAGCACTGGTTTCTGCTGCACCACTAAAATGCGCCTCCAGCTCTGCGTAGACTTTCTCCAGACGCTGCTGGCGGAGTAGACTCGCCTGACTAGGTCGCTTTGGGGACAAATCTCTGCCTTGTATGGCCGCAAAGCTCTTCAATAAATGATTCGCTGGCGTTTTACTGACTTCGAAGAGTTCTTCCACATAATAAGCACTTAGATTCGTTAAGGAATCCTCGCCAGGTTCATGAGTAATCCGAGCAGTTGGTTTCAGCGCTTCCAGGCGTGTGCTGATTAGTTCCCAGGGCGGGATTTGCAGCTCTTGTGCCGTGGGCAGCTTTGTGCGCACCTGTTGAGCCATTAGAGCAGCCACCTTGTTGTCTCGTTTCTTAAGCTGCTCCTCCGGAACACGCAGTGTGAGCGCCGTAAATTTGTTGGCCCATTTACAGCGCTTACCACGCTTTCCTGCAGTGCCCGGCAAGACACCAATGGAAAGCATTTTATAATCTAAAAGGAATCGGGTCAAAACTTCATTCGGAGATTAGATAAAGTCTTTGAACTCACCCTCCTTGGCGGCTGTGCGAAAGCCATACTTCTGCAACTTTCTGCGTATATTTTCAGTGGACTCATTGGCCTTATCATTCAACATATTGACCACTTCTTCCTCCCGCTGTTCTGTATCCATTGAATCCTCTAGTCGCAAGACGCCATATTTCTCTGCCTCGGATTTGGACAACGCCAGCGCCATTTCAATGTCATTTGGACTGAAATTATCTGCCAGACAGTGCTGGGCAGTTACCTCCGCAAAAAGCTGCTCGTTCCGCAGGAAGTCACTGATGCTGGACTGCTGTTTACTCCGGCCACGTCCAGTTCCGCGTCCTCGACGTGTGGTAGTTCCAGACTTAAGTTTGGGTGCCTTCTTCGGCTTGGACTGTGTGGCGGGTTTTGGCTCCTGACTCTCACGCGACTTTTTGTTCTTTGGCTCCCCGAAGAGGTCATCTTTGGGTGGATTCTCTGGCAGCACAGACCTAGGCTCCGCTTCCTGTGAAACTGTTTGTGTTTCCTGGGAATTAAAGTACTCGGAAAGCGTTGTAGTGGCTGTCACTGCATTGCCACTTCTTGTGGTGCTTTAGAGAATAAAGAAAACAAAAGTTATTTCCATGGATTATAACATTTTATTTTTCAACATCAGTTTGACTATAATCTTTAGGCTATTACCTACCGCAGCTTTGTGGTTGCGGGTTGTAGTTTTTTTAGGTTTGCCCGCCGCGTTTCTCTGTCCATCTTAGCGTTCCTTTTGCAGCTCCTCTGCCTCCTTGATAGCTTCCCGAATAAAGGATCCTGGTCGCGGGGCCGCAAAGTCAAACAACGCCCGACGATCCTTCTCCTGATCTGTTTGTGTGACGAGAGCTTTTGTGATTTTCTCGTTGGCAATGCGTTGCATGGGAGTTAAACTAAGTACAGCAATAGGTTTTATTCAGGTTTATTTAGTTAAATTCGTTGCTTACCTCCAAATTCCAAAAATGAGCGTTCCGGCGGCAAGCAGAGCATAAGCGAAACGATTGCGATATTTGAATGAGGGTGTACCTTGTGTGCGTCTTGGCTTGCGCTTGCTAGTATCAATCGATTCCATTACCGAAAACTTCCAAATCTTACTTTAATTCGATTATATAATTAAATGCATTTTATGTATGGCAGGCAAAATAAATCTAAACACAACATGCGAATGCCGCTGACCAGGGCCGCACAATCGACCAACATTATTTCACAATGTAAACATCAACTATTTAGTATAAAATAATTATCAATTTAATAAAACATTTGAATTCTAAGCAAATTTAGCGCTTTTTAGCAATTAAAGACTATTTGTAAGCAAATTCATTTGACAAAATTCTAAAATTTATTTCGCAGCCCTGCCATGTTAACTACGCCAGTAATCGATATCTACCTTTCGATAGTTGTGTTTTGTCTCGTCCCATCACCGTGTCATACGCAATTAACGTTAATTAGCGCAAAGTATAGGAGAGAAATCAAAATTGAAATTTAGTTTTATTTGTACGCTAACAACGATCAGGTGCTGCTCTCAATAAAGTGCGTTGTGTACAATATTAAATGATCTGTAAGTTCAACTGTAACTAGACTGTGAAACAGTGATAAGCATTCAAAAGCAATAACAAACTAACGCGTAAAACTAATATTCAGACACACATGCACACACACATGCATAATCATCTTTGAAATGATGATAGACAAAGAGCTCAGAGTACAGTAAACAAAAATGAATGAGATAACAATATTAACGCAGACAAAAGAGTTAAAAACAAGCACTCACCACACACACACTGACATAAAGAACAGTGTTGTCCAAATTGAAATGGACTAAACACAGATAAACAACAACAAAAAACCCATTTTGATTGCGGATAATGAGTAAATGAATAATTTTTAATTTGCACTTTAACTATTTTTTATTGCTTATCTAAATAATTGTTTTGATAATAAAATAATTTCATATTTTGTTGCTGAGGCAGCAGCTTTAACTGCTTTTAAATGCATGTATTAAAACATCTGGACTAGTAGCTAAAAGTAATTAGAAAAAAAGAGCTGAAATGTCAACACTGAAGTGGAACGATAGAATTGCTTTGGTGTGGGTGCGTGCGTGTACACATATATGCTTGTGTGTGTGTGTGTGTGCAACCAGATACAACGGCTTTTGCATTCCTTTTATTTATTTTATTCCGCAGAAAAGAGAAGCAGAAAAAACACGAAAACAAATTCGATATCAATTGAAAACTCGCCCTTTGTTCTGTGGGTCATAAAACGGATAAACGAAACGAGCGCGATCAGTGCATTAACGACTGTGGAGCCCTTAAGTCATGGCTCGCGAGGACGAAGAGCGTATTGTGGACCACGAGGAGGTGTCACCCACAGCGGAGGAAGAGAATTCAGTAGGCGGCAGTCGTGGACGCCAGGACAATGAGTTGGCATTGCCATCAGGCGGTTGTTGCATGCCCTCGAGCAAATGGCATCGCTATCTGGCGCTGTTCTTTATGTGCCTGCTAGGCTTTGGATCATACTTCTGTTACGATAATCCCGGTGCCCTACAGACGGTCTTTAAGCGGGATTTGGATCTGACTTCCACGCAATTCACGCTCATCTATTCGATCTACTCGTGGCCAAATGTGGTGCTTTGCTTCTTGGGCGGCTTCCTGATCGATCGACTGTTTGGCATACGTCTGGGTACAATTATCTATATGCTAATCCTGTTGGTGGGTCAACTGCTCTTTGCCTGCGGCGGCATATTCGACGCCTTCTGGCTGATGATACTAGGACGTTTCATTTTCGGCATTGGCGCCGAATCACTGGCGGTGGCACAGAACAGCTATGCGGTCCTGTGGTTCAAGGGCACGGAATTGAACATGGTCTTCGGCCTGCAGCTGTCGGTGGCTCGTTTTGGAAGTACCGTCAACTTTTGGGTCATGCAACCCATCTACGACTATGTTACCAACTTTTATCAGGGACATCAGGCACTTGGTGTCGTCCTGTTGCTTGCCACGCTCACCTGTGTCATGTCCATGGTCTGTGCGCTCATCTTGGGCTGCATGGACAAGCGTGCGGAGCGTATACTGCAGCGGAATAACAATCCATCCGGGGTGATACCCAAGCTGAGCGACGTGTTCACCTTCAAGGCACCTTTCTGGATGGTCTCCGTCATTTGTGTGGCCTACTATGTAGCCATCTTTCCGTTCATTGCTCTCGGCCAGAGGTTCTTTATGGATCGTTTCCATTACACGGAATCGCAGGCAAACACAGTGGACTCGTTGGTGTATCTGATTGCAGCTGGTTCATCGCCCGTTTTTGGCTTCATCATCGATAAACTGGGCAGGAATGTGACATGGGTATTCACGGCCACAACCGCAACGATTGGTGCACATTTGCTGCTCACATTCACACAACTGAACCCATATGTGGGCATGACTATCATGGGTCTAGCTTATTCCATGCTCGCCGCCAGCCTTTGGCCACTGATCGCACTTGTCATTCCGGAGTACCAGCTGGGCACAGCCTACGGCTTCTGCCAGTCTGTGCAGAATCTCGGCCTGGCTGTGATCACAATCCTCGCGGGCATCATAGCCGACAAGAGCAACGGGGATCATACGTGGGTGCAGTTGTTCTTCATCGGTTGGCTAACGATTGCGCTGATTGCCAGCTGTGTGATCTGGGGCTACGACAAGAAGCATCGTGGCAATCTCAACATGTCCCCTGCCCAGCGGGCTAACTATGTCAACACGTTAACGTATCAGCACTTTGAATAGAGAGGAGGAAGAGGAAGCTTTGAGGGGCGTTACACGACTACAAATTGGTCTCATAATATCTGCAGCTCCCGCAGCTCTGACCACGACCCGAGATAATCTCAAATGCGGGCGCCTTCTTGGCTCATGAATGGAAACCAAACGATGTTGGCTCCTTATATATATATATATATATACATATATTTGTTGGTTGAATAATCATTTGATAATTGATTATAATGTGATGTGCGCATATTTAGTCGCAAATTGGTATTTACTAAATGGAATTCTTGATTTACACACACAACACTCTCACACAAACCCCACACACACACACCATACACAAGCACACATATATATATGTATAAATATATTTTTAATTTTACGCTATGTATTTTTAGAGCAATTTATTAATTATTAATACGTGAACAAAGTTATTGCATGTTTTGAAACTTTTCATTTTTGTCTAAACTGTAAATTGAAATGTAGTAAATGTTTTATAAATTTTAAATGTTAAACAAATGCCCAAAACGAATAACTAACTATTTAGGCAGCAATAAAAAATGTTTTATAATCAATAAATTTATCACTGATATTCCATTATAAGCAAAAGACTTTAAATTTTTGGTAGCACCGGGTCTTTTGCAGTGGTTTCTACTCCATTTGTCGATAGGGGGCTATTGAATAAAATTAGCTAAAAATCTAAATAATTCTAAGACTCACTAACTGAGTAATCATCGTGGTTACTAAAAGGAAAGAGTTACAGACTTGTTAGTTGTATACAACATAGCTTAGACCATTTTGAACAAGTTATAAGACTACGTTTGCTACTCTTCCACCGCCTGATCAACGTAGCTCCCAAACAACAAGCGCTGCAATGCTGAAACTTGTACCACTAACTGATTCATCAGCTTCTGCTCCAACTGAAAACTGTCTTGCTGCTCAAAATCAATAATTTATAATAGTAAACAACACAAAGCATGACTAACTTAACAAAGAAAAGGGTCAAAACTGCTGCGTTCAGCTATTTTAAAGCACAATTTGGTTCATTTACAAAGTGACAACGTTTGCTTTATTTTTTTGGCCTAAAACATTTTAATGTCTGTTCGTCGCTCCAACACCTCGATGCACTGCCTGCTGTCCAGGCTGAGCACGCGTAGTTCATGCAGCGGTTTCGCCTTCTCCTCGGCCGTCTGGCCACTGCCACGTAGCGTTTCCAGCAGCAGTAAAGCTGTTCCTCGCGCTGCCGTCAGCAATTTGCTTGCGTCATGAATTCTATTAAAATAAATAAATTTATCAGATTAGCACTGGTTTTGCACAGTTTGCAGAAGTAGTGTGGATGACTCACCGCTTAAAGAGCAGTTCGGGTCGTCGTGTGTGCTGGCCGAAGAGTGCGAAGAGTAGCGTCATATCGTAGTTAAATTGTGCTGCACCAGCTGTGGAGAAACGCGTATTCATCACCATGTTGTCCAGCATAAAATCATCAATTTGCTGTGCGATCAGACGCAGCGTTTGATTGAACAGATTCGCAGACATTTCACGCTCCAGATTGTGCAGCAAAGTTACTAGCACTTGAAACATTTCACCACCGCTAGGCGAGAGTATGAACGGCTCTTTGCTGTTCTGTTCTGGCATGCTGGACCAGCAGTCGTGACGATAATTCATAGACTTTGCCTTCATCTCGTTGACCGCTTTGCTGGCCAGATTCTTCATTAACTGCCGTGTCCAGTGCTCCAGCTCCGCTACGGCGTGCTCAAACACTGAGTTAATTTCGCTGGCATTGGGTCCAGCCAGCGCGGCGTGTAGATGCAAGTAGTGGACATTTTCGCCCCATTCCCGGAGCACCATGATCAGATAGTTGATGGCATTCAGCACGGCCAGACTGGGCACGGCACCAATGCTGTGTAGCTGCACCAAACGCCGACGGAAGCTGTCAATTAACTCCAGTTGCAACTGTAGGAATTGCAGCTGATGTCCTGGTTGTATTAAGCCATAATAGCGATCCTTAATGGCCTCCAGCAGGCGCATGAACTGATCCGCACAGCGTGGTATCTTCAAATCGTCCTCATAGGTAATGGGATCAATGAGCTGGAAGGGCGCCTCCGCCAGCAGTATGTCATCCATCTTGTCAGCACAAACTGGGCAGGAAACAAAGTTTAGTTTGATTGGATACGCTTGGTTTCTGGACGTGCTTACACTGCTCCTCTAGCGCTATCCACCGCAGCAGATACTTGGGCTGTGTGAGCACGGAGATGGCGCTAGGAAAGCTAGCGGGGTAACCAAATGTTTCGCACAGCTCTGCCTCAAAGGCCAAGGTCTCATCCACCAGATGAGCAAACAGATTCTCATCCTGCGCGATTTGTTCTATGTCCACCGCCAGTTTCTCTATGCTCAGCTGCACCAGACCGCGCACGAACTCCAGCTAAGAATTACAGTCAGTAAGAACTATCCCAACTTTACTATGGTTAAACTTACCCGCAGATTGTAGTCCAGTTTACCGGCCTTCATGGCGCTGGGCTGGAAGGTATTGCCCACAAAGAAATGGGTTTGCTTGCCCCAGTTGAGGATCTGTGTGTAGAACCATTCGGGTTTGTCCAAACGATTCGTCTGCCTGGTGCCAGTGAAGTGAAACATGAAACGTTGACGATAGGGAGCCAGTAGCAGCTGCACCACTGGACTGATGGGTTGACACACAATGCTGGGCGTGATGCTAATCAGTGGAGCCTGCTCCTCCGCTGGGGATTTGATGAGAAACATATACTCCGCCAGCAGCTGTGCCTTGGCAGTGTCCCGACTGGGTGAATAGTTAAGTGGCTGCTGCTCCATGTGTGCCCAGCGTAAACTCTTGAGCACTGCCTCGAATTCTGTGGACAGGCGCTGCATGATCAACTTGTGCCAATAGATGGCTGTGTTGTTGGCATAGGATTTCAGTGTGGGCGCCTTGATGGCGTGCAGACGTCCCACAACACTGTGCTCGCTGTCGTTGCCCTCGTACAGCGTTAGATAGATGTTCACCAGCTTGGCCTCATCCTTGCCCTTGATGGCATTTCCTAGCGCCGCACTGATCTCTTGTATGTCCTGCACTAGTCGCAGATACTGTGTGGTAGTCTGCAGCTGTCGCACCTGCTGCAGATCCTCCGCGACGCCCTCCAGTGCTGGCTGACACTCCGCCAGCTTAAGCTGCAGTTTTGCTCCAAATTGCGAAAGTTTCTCCAGTTCAAAGTCGATGCTGTCGCAGACCTGCTGCTGACAGTGAAAGGCCGACTTGTAACAGGACACATTCTGCACGTCCTCATAGTTGAGCTGTTTGGCAAATACTGAGACGCTGATATGCTTTGTTTTTATGATTTAATTGCAATTTTTGCACTCACGGTTTGGCTCAAAGTTCTCAATTTTTCTTTGTAGTCGTCCACTAGCAGTGAGGCTCTATGCAGCTGGTTGGCATCTTTGCCAATCTGTTGGTTCAGGCGCGCTGCTATGCGCAATTCCATTTCACTCAGCTTGGCGTGCATTTTGTGTGCTGCATTCAAATAAAAATCAAAACAAATTCAAACACGACCACGTATAAAAATATATATATTGTTGATGCAGTCACTCTTAGACTAGGGCTGCACTAGTGCGAGCAGGGACTTGTTGCTCGCGTAACGGAATTTTGTGAACTATTTAACTTATCGATACTCACGCGCAGGGCTGCTGTAAACTGCTTCGATACTTTTTATTGTTGATCGCAGCTGTTCGTTGTGAATGGTCATTTTCAAACCCAGCCGCCAGCAGGTGTTGCAGTTGGCGTCGCGTTGCCTTTAATTTTCTCCGAGTGAAAAATTGAGAAAATGTTTACGCCAAGACAAAAGAGCCACGCCCAAGGCTTGTGCAACACACCGCGTACGCCATTAAGCTTCAGTCGCGAACTGCGACAAGTTTTGCAGGAGCGCAACTTGCTCACGGCCAAGTCGCGTAAGAAAGGTAAAGAAGGCTCGAACTTTTTGTTGCCACAGCAGTCTCAAAATTTAAATGTTGCCCATTTGCAGTTTGCTCCATGCTGGACAGCAACTCGAGCAGTCCAATTGGATCACCCAATCCGGAGGCAGGCAAACGCATGGGTTTCCGCCTGCAGGCCGTGCAGGAGATCATCTCATCGGAGAAGTCCTATTTGGAGCAGCTGGAATTGCTGATGAATTTCTTTGTGCGTCCACTTAAGGAACAGGCCATTATCGATGCCTCCAATCACACGGCGCTCTTTGGCCAGATCGAGATGATACACAATCTGAACGGCGAGTTCCTGCGCGAACTGGAGGCCAATATGGAAAATGTGGCTCAGGCTTTTCTGAAAATGGCTCCATTTTTCAAGCTATACTCGGTGTATGCATTTGACTATCGTGGTGCCTTGTTTATACTGCAGGATTTGATCAGCAAGAATCCGGTATTTCGTAAATTTCTAGAGGAGACTGAGAGTCGTCCGGAGGTGCAGCGCAAACTCAACTCCCTGATGATTGTGCCCATACAACGTGTGCCACGCTACAAGCTGCTGCTGGAGCAGGTGCTCCTCTACACCAGTCCAGCGGATGCGGATTACAAGTTACTCAAAGGTAATTGGAATTCCCGCTAGAATTCTTGGTCTTAACACTTGTTTTGTTGCAGAATCTGTTAAGGAGATTGAGGCTACCGCCTCGCACATAAACTCCTGCGTGGAGGAGCAGGAGATTACACAGTATTTGATCCACTTGCAGAATTCTTTGGTGAATCGCACGCCAAACATCGTGAAGCCTTCTCGACGGGTAATTAAGGAGGGAATGCTATTCAAGATCAACCACAAGGGACAGCAGATCAAGCGTTACTGCGTGCTCATGTCAGACATCTTTATGTACTGCAAGGTGATCAAGGAGCGTACCCCAAACACTCAAGTGGAGAACTCACTTGAATGCTGCTGCATCTTTCCGCTCAAGAAGTGCAAAGTTTATGAAATGATGCCAGGAAATTTCAAGCTAACTTGTCAGGGTGATGGCATTATCTTTGGCAGCGATGATCTGCAGCTGTCCCGCACCTGGGTGGGATTCATACGCGATGCTATTGATCTGCACGTGCAGTGCAGGAAGACACTGCGCAAGGATTCCAGCAAGAGGACGCCCATACGCAAGAAGGATATGAAGAAATTCGGCGCCGATTATGTCCTGAGTCCACAGAAGCGCAAATGCGTAAGTAGCTGGAGGATTGGGCCTCAGATCCCGTCATAATCATTTGTTTCTGTGCAGGATTACGATACAGTCTTTCGTAACAAGAACCGTTCCACCGATTCCGAGGAGGAGGCCGATGTCTCCGCCAGCTTGCAAAGCCATTGCTTTCAACGCAAACGCAAGTTTCCCGTCATTCAGGCAAGGACAGCCACGGTGATCTCACCCTTCACCCCCTCTACGGTTATTAAGCGTCCAGCTCCACCGCCTCCACCGCTTGCTCCTACAGTGCAGTTACGTCGCCAATCGAGCACAACAGAGCAAAAGGAGAATCGCATATCCAAGCTGTACAAAATGATTGCCACCGGCGACAAGGTGACCAATGTGAAGAGCATACTCAAGCGCAGCAAACCAGCGGGCAGCACCAACGATTCTGATCCCAGTTATGGCTTTGCCAGTCGCTACTCCGACTCCAAGTCGTATTTTCGTGCACACAACGTGGATAACACCATACCGACGGCTCTGAAACGTGAGGATCTGCTCGATGTGGAGCTGGGCGATGGTAACTTTCGGGATATACTCTACCCACTGCGTTCCAGCGGTGGTAGCCAGAAGAGCGGTGGCTGGACAACGCCAGCACAGACTTCGAAGCCATCGCAGGATGAGCCGCAGAAGAAGCGGGTCAAATTCGATGATACGCTGGACGCGTACGAGCAGAAACCATTCGTGTTTCCCAGCAGCAGCTCGACTGATTCTGCCAAGAGTCCAACTACATCCTTGCGTGAGCGCATCTATGACTTCTTTGCCAATCTCTTCTAGAATTGCAGCACTGAATCCCAACAAAATTTCATTTATGTCATTTACATTCATTTTTTTACACAATAAAATCATTTATTAACTAATAACACGCTATCTTGTCCCGATCCCGCAGCGTGCAGATGCGATTCATAAAGCTTTCCACCTGATAATTTGAGATCTCGTTGCGCCAATCTCCGTCAATCTTAAAGTGGGAGCCAACTATTACCGCCTGTACGTCGTGGTAATAGTGTGTTATGTTGTCTTTGGTTATGCCCGAGCCAATCAACAGTGGTACCTTTAATTTGCCCGATAGCACATCCTGAACATCCTTGTGCATCACTGGCTGTCCGGGTATGTTGTTGGTGACTACGATGCCATCGGTGTGAAAGAAGTCGGCTGCCAGTGCCGCGTCCCTCAAACTCACATCTGCGGTGAGTGCATGCGAGCTGTATTTGAGATCTGTGAAGATTAACACTTGCTCAGCATCAATGAGCTTACGATAACGTAGAAGATCCCCGGCGCACGCGTCGATGTAACCCACATCGCCGACTTGGCCAAATACGAAGCCCTCAACGCGCACAAACTGCAGCTGGCAAGCCTTTGCGACCGCTATTGCCTGCTTGTTCCCACAGGCAAGCACCTGAATGCCACATGGACACACCTTAGGAATCACATCCCGCACAGCTTGGCCAAGGCGCGTCATGCAAGCCACAATCTCAATGCCCAGCTTCTGACTCAGCACGTAGGGCTTGTCGTGCATGTTTTCCAGCATTATGGCATCCTATATGTGTCTTAAGCATTACTTAATACCATTAACTAACTACAAACACTTACTAGTCCGTGCTTGGCGTACAATTGTGCCTCGTATTTTGCCTTTTGTATGGTCTGCTGCCAGTTGCCTGCGTAACGTGGCGTGCCTGGGAAGTAAAAGGTGTATATGTCTGTGCTTCGTATGCTTTTCTGATATAAACTCACCTGGCAACGCATCCACGTGCACCATGCCAATGACGGAACACTTTTGTGGACCGAAAATTTTGAAAAAGCGCTCCATTTCAAATATAGAATTATTGACCGATTAACTGACAAATAATAAGCCTATCGCTGGTGTGTCACGGCGACGGAAATCGATATGCCAATCGAAAACCGTGGCGGCATGTCGACTGTAAGCTTATGAAAACTCCATCTAACCTGTTTCATTTTATTTTCCGATAAATAATCAAAAAATGGCAGTTACTCTAATGCAATAGAAAGCTGTGCATTTTAGGATAAAACTATCGATGTATACTAAACAGCATCGATATTTTGTTAATTGCGACAGTGCTTTTTTACATCCGCCATTGTCGTCTGCGTTTAAACTTGTTGCATTTCTTTTATTACAATTTAAAACATAATTTACTTATCAGACTGTCGAAGATTCTTTATGCTGCTCATAAAACTTTCTACGGCCTTTTCGTCAATAGCCTCTTGCCAGTTGCCGTTGTACTTAAAGTGAGAGCCTATGATCACCGCCTCTGTTTTGTTAAAGTATTGCTCAACATTGTCTTTGGTGACGCCAGAACCAATAAGTAACGGGACTTTCAATTTGCCAGAGAGTTCTGCCAGATCTTTCGGACTTGCCGCTTCGCCAGTGGCAACGCCTGTTATGATAATGCCATCGGTGAGAAAAAATTGTGCTGCTCTTGCGGTTTCCAATAAGCTAACATCTTTGGTGATGGCATGTGAACTGTGCTTCTTCTTCAGATCGGTGAGAACCAAAACGTCCTCGGCATCGATTTGCTTTCGGTAACGCAGCAATTCACCCGCGCACGCGTTCGTGAAACCCTCGTCGGCGACATGGGCGAAAACGAAGCCCTCGGCGCGTATAAATTGCAATTGACTAGCTTTGGCAACGGCTAAAGCATGTTTATTGCCACTGGCAAGAATCTGAACGCCGCAGGGTGTCTCCTTGGGCAGAATGGAGCGCACAATCTGCGATACGTGAGTCATGCAGGCCACGATTTCCGGACCTATCTGCTGATCCTGCACATAAGGTATGTCATGCATATTCTCTATAAGCACAGCATCCTGTGAGGGTAGAAGTCATTTCATTACTGTCTGCCCTTTATTACCTCCGCCTACATACCAGCCTGTGCTCCTTGTAAAGCTGCGCCTCGAGCTCGACCTTCTCGATGGTTTGTTCCCATTTGCCGGCATACTGTGGTGTGCCTTGGAGTGTTTTGCATTAGATTAAATCATGCTGCCAATGTTTTGGCTCACCTGGCAGCGCGTCCACGTGAATCATGCCAATAATTTTGCATTTCTGTTGACCAAATATTTGCAGAAACCGCTGCATTTTTTAAACTAAACACTTAATTTGTTTATTTACTTTTTGTAAGCAACACGTGTGTGAGCGAGATAGGTAATGACATATGTTATACGTTAGGGATGAGTGGCGGTTCGATGTGCGATAGCTTTGCATATCGATAGTAGCTGTTGGTAAACAGGGCTGTCCACTCGCTGCCAACAGATATTAATTGTCGATTGCTCAAGATCGATCATTTCATCTCGGTGAGCAATAGTTAAAGTTTATTTAAAATAATTGGTCAGTTTTTCATGCTTGTCATGCCTTTCTCAGATAATGGATATCATATTTGTAAAACAAAAGGGCTTTTAATTTAATGTGGGTGTGAAATGATTCTCTGTCCTTGAGTTTGCTTGGGGACTTACCCGCGGCTTTGCCCCAAGTGGACTGCATGTGGGCGTAACCGTGCCTATGTCTGATTGCCAGCGCTTAGCGGAAACGCCATTGACACTCGGCATTTCAATTATCACAGGCAAAACTTTGCATTTCCCCGCAACATTGTCCCTTTTTCCATATACCGCGAACGGAAGCGAAACGTTTTCCATTTGTTTATTTGTTGTTTGTTTGGCATTGTTTCTTTGTTTGTGCGCCATTTACACGTATGTTTTGTTCATGTTACAATTGCGCTTTTTGTATTATGTATTTGCAATATGCGAAAGTGCTTATGGACTTTATTGTCCTTGGGTAAGTGGCCTCCTGCGGGTCCATTTAATGCCATTGCTGCTGTTGAGAGTTCTTGACAATGAGTTATCCTCTACTTAAACCGCTCATATACCATAAATTAAAAACTCCCGCTGTTTTAGAACTGGCAAAAACATTGATGTTTAAAACGTTTCAGAGATGTTAAATAAAGACTAATGGCTTTTATTACTAAGCCTTTTTTATACCTTACTTTACTTTTACTAATTTTATATGCCAAACTAAAGCATTTCTATTTAAATTCTAACTTTCTACTAGTAAGTTATTCAGTGGGTCAGGGTTAAGGCTAATACATGTGGAGTTTTTGGTAAAAAGCTCAAGGACTGATTACTTATGATTTAGATAAGGGGTCCGAAATAATATTTCAAGCCTTTTAAATAAATAATTGAGTTCAGTTTTCATGGGCGTGGAGAGAGAGACCAACTCACTTGAGCTAAGAATGTCGTTTTTACACCTGATGTGCAAACAATATAAATTATTTATAACGTGTGCTGAGAGCTTGCTCTCATCACCGGTGCTGGATGTTGTGCACACACACACCCAACACACACATATACAATTATTTGCTGTTGTTGCTGTAGTTGCAACAAGTTGTTTCCGTGTTTGCCTTTTGTGCTGCTTGCGCTTGCGATTATGCAGGATACACAACGCAAGCAAACAACACACACACACACACTTACATATAGATACACATCGTATGTGTGTGTGCTCTTGCATTCAAAGGCAAACAAGAATAGACAGGATTTCCTTTCAAGGCAAAGCAGCAACAGTTTCCCAAAGACAGGCACAAAATGTGAAAGCTTTTCTTCCTGCCACTTTTTTGCTGCCAGCTAATTAGTTGGCCATAACTTTTGGCCACTATTTATAATACACATAATAAGCTACTAGCACAAGTTGAACAAAAGTGCTTACACTTAAAAAAAGCTAGGTACACAAAGGGTAATTAAGCTAATTATTTTTAAAGTCAACTAAATAATTCTGTAAAACAAATTTTGGAAAAGTTGGCCCATTACCGGTAAAACGGACAACAGCTTGCAACTTTTCACAGCAAAATGTATAAAAACTTTTAATTTATTTAGATTAGATAAGATTGAAACTCTTTATTGCATTTCTCCAAAACTGTTCCATCAATGTCGCTAAGCAATTTTGAAATTAACATTTCAATAATATTTTCTGGCACGTTGCTACATTGATTTTGTTATTACTCATGCGACGTGTTGGTCAGTCGTTGTTTTAATACCCTATAGGGAGGGTGTGACAAGTTTGTTAGACAGAGAAAGAGTGAAAGATGAGTACTAAGCAGTCAGCTGGCTACATCCACCCTGTTCAAAATACCTACAGGGTATGTTACAGTCATGTAAGCCCTATTTATTTGTTTTTTGATAAATTTGCCATTTTATTTGGCATTTGAGCGCTTTCATTAGTGAGTTCAAATGCAATTAGTCAATAAATTTAATGAAAATTACCAATTCCCATGCAAACTGGCAACGCGGGGGACTCGCATAAACTGCTTGACGAGTTGGCCAAAAGGACTGTGTTGGCAATAGTGTTAGCGTTGGCTGTTGGCATTGGCGTGTTCCCAATATCAATGGTCATAATTTCTGCCTGCCATCGTCAACGCATCGATCATTATTGTGTGGGTTCCAGGTGTGGGTAATAGACAAGTCACATCACGCAATCCCGCCCAGACAGACGCCTCCTCGCTGCAAATTGGAAAGTGGACAACGGTGTGCGTTTGGTAAGAGATAGTTGAACTCCGTGTTGGCAGAATTTAAATGCACATTTGGCTGGAAAAAGCTAAAACAAAAGGCAACTGTGTTTAAAAAGTACATAACTGTTTAAACTTTGACTTAAAGCTAAAAACACCAATACAAATATCAAATATAGCGACAAATAAGCTAAATTTGCAACACTCTGCCGTCAGACCACGGCAAAGGCCAAATACAATTTTATTAGCTGTGACCTTGTGGCCCACATCGCTCAACTTTCGAGGTGTGTCGTTTTGGAATAGATTAGAATTATGGTTTAAGCAACTTTAAGACTGTTCTACAATCTCTACATTGACATAGCCCGAGATATATGTATATGCACGATATATTAAGCACTCTTCTTATCGCTTTTGTCTTCACACTTTTTTGGTTACATTTTTGGTTGTCTGGGAAAACCTGTGTCGAGACTTTTTTCTGTCATCCAATAAGTTACACTGGAACTCGAACCTTTGCCTAATTGATTTACGTGACAAAACTTGCCAGACATGGCGAGAACAAAGCACAAAAAGGTTAATAATAAATGGAGTTTGGGTTATTTTTGCCTTTCGTCCTTTTTGTAAATTAATGAAAATTATATTGATTGCACGTTCCAAATGCAGGCACATGTTGCAAGCGTTGCACAATATAAAACGTATTAACACGAATACGCCATGTGTACAGAGTTCAGTGGTCTGCTGACGTTTTTTTGGGGTATTGACTGACTTGAACTAATATACTCCCATTTTACAGTCTATTGCTTTAGAAAAGCGTTTTATTTTTAAGTTGTTAACTTTTGCAACTTGGTCAAAACTTTATCGATTAACAAACGGTATTTGACCGCCTAAGTGATTTACGTTCCAGTTTTAAAACCGTTTTTAGTTATTTTATAGAACAATATTAAATAGAAGTTGCTCAAGCCTTAAACTACACTGTCTTTAAGCTTTATTCTCACTGCTTTGTTCTCTCTGTCTCTCCAAACTGTTGGCATTAAAGTGTCTGCAGCAAGCTGTGCGCTTTAGTCTCTAAACGGTGTCAGAGACTGTCACGGCGGTTAATAGGAAAGGGAATTGGTTTCGAAAATAAAGCAATAATAAAAGGCAACGAAAATTTGTAGAAAACTTTAATTAAACTGCGCCACAGACAACAAAAGCAGCGCGCGGCTTCTTCGTGACCGACCTCAGGTGCAAACGCGGTCACACCCTTGAAGGACGCCGCAAACGAGACGTTGGCAAAAAAAAAAGCGACAAATAAACCACAACAACAATAACAAAGTTATTTGTACAGCCCCGTCGTGGTAATAGAGGCGTGGCAGTCTGTTACCTGGACTAGCCTATCGAGACGCTTTATCGCACACACATTAAATGCTCGCGCTGAAAAGTCTGCTACACTTTTTACTGTGTCGCACTAGAGATGGCAACTGTGAGGGGATGAGTATGAAATTAAACTATGATGAATTATAATTTAATTTTATTGAAACTAACAATCCACCCTAGTGTTTTACCTACAGGGGTTTACCTACAAACCTTGAGCAAAAGTTTAGCTCTGTCATTTATTTAGCCAACTTTTGGTTCCCTGTTTTAAGTACTTTCTAAAACTTGCACATCTCTAGTGGCGGTAAAAGCGTTTAAAGTTTTGACCTGGTTTATTTATGTGTCCCTCTGCTACACATATTGTTGATAATGGCAATAGTCGCAACGACACACGAAGTGTTATTTAGCCGTTTCCGTTTCACTTTTTTCTTTGTTTTAATTACGACCGTTTCCACTCATTGCGTGTCTAACCTCATTGTCGGTTTGTTTTCTCAGTCCACGAATGATTAGATTTCGCTAGCCAAAAGGATCCAATTTCGAGGCATAATTAGTCACTGTGATTTGTATCGCTCGACAGGAATTCAAGTTCCTCTCAATTTGTTGCTGATGTCGCCCTCGGCATTTGCTTTGACTCTGACTCTGGTTTGGAATCTGACTCTGAATCTGGCTCGTGCGTTGGCTTATAAATAGCTGACATTTCAGCTGTAACCGTAGCTTCTGTTAGAGCCCCATTTCATTTGCATTCTAGTCCCTTTGGGTGGAGGCAAAGGGATTATTGTAGCTTTAGTTGCAGCTCGCAGCTCTAGTGCATTGTTTTTGTGCAGGCCAAAACGAAACTGAAACTGAGGCATAAAACGCAGTTAAGCACAATTACTGTATTCCTGCTAAAAGGTGTTTCTGCTTTACCCGTGGAATTAACTTGCATTCACCGTCGGAATTATGTTCCTAATAAATCCCAAGGGTAACTCAAATGCCATTTTGATGAGAAAGAGCACGAGGGAGGAGGAGGAAGTCCAAGAGGTAGGAGCGTGCTCTGTTCTCAATTACGTTTCCGTTTGCTTTAGGTTTAACTGCGGAATTGAAGCTGTGCTGAATTGTCTTAAATTAGTATTATTTCAAAGAAGTTTTAAGCATACTAAGAGTTGGGTGTTTTTTGATAAACTATAATCAAAATAATTATCTTTTTAGAGCTTGGTTTTATTTCTTAATTTAAACTGGCTTGCAGTTGTCTTAAAATAAAAACGATTCAAACGACTTACTTACTGACTGCCAGATGTGTTCTTTTATATATGTACTTCCTCCTTTCTGTATCACTCCCTCCCCCTCTCCCTCTTACCCTTATTGCTTTGTTCCCAATTAGTACTTAGTCCAGTTTATGCCATTGAATTGCTGTCATCTAAAAGAATGCTAAATATAGTTTCGTCTCAAGTACTTTCCTTTTTCAACCACTTTATTTGTTGCTATATCACTCACTCCCTCTAACTGTAACACTATCTTTCTCTCGTTCTCTTCCTCGCTCTCCAATCAAAGTTCTAAAGTTCACATCATTGACATGCCAAGTTGGCAACTGGACGAACTCAAATTAAGAAAAGATAGCGACAAGTTCCCAAAACTTTTATCATTTGCACAGTCCGAAAACGGAGGTGGCGGTAAAATGGGGGGCCAAAAAGAAGCCAAGGAATACTAGTTAGCTGTTGTGCATGGCTGCACATTGATAAGGCAGCCAGAAGGAGGGAGGCAGAGGCAGAGAGAGAGAGAGAGAGAGAGGGGAGAGGAAGGACTATAGTGAAAAGGGTTTCTTAGTTAAAGCTTGGCTCAGTTTCAAGTCAATGCTTCCGTTGCCAGGCAGTCTATCTGCATTTTTGGACTCAAAGAGAAACAGTCAAAAGCACAGACACAAACACACACACACACATTCCCATGTAAGCTAGACTTTCCCATATTTTTTTGTAACTTGGTTTCGATCCAGGCTGTTAGCCGTTTTATTAGACCAACTATACATCGATTTAATCATCGATGTTTTTGACAACTCTAACACACATATGGACACTCACACTCACATACACAAACTTGCAAACATACACCACGTTCGCTCAATCAATCACAGTTAGTTGGTTGGCTGCTGGAGCGCGACATGTTGACAAGTAATTGGCAGCTAGGCAGTAGCCTAGCCTGGCATCAAGCATACGCCACGTAGCACGCCCTTATGCACTATGCAAATATGTGAACTTTAGCCTGATATCAGCTACTGTTACTCCCATTACATCCCCTTAGCTGAATTCCCCCTCTAAAATGTGATAGCCTACAAAAAGCACAAGTACAAAGCCAATCAGGCGCAAGGAATGACTGCAAAATCTGTGGGCATACGAAAATGCCTTTAATGCCAGGCATGCTCTCTGCTTTGCCTCTGACTGCTCGAGATGCTGTTCCGGTTGCTGCTCCTGCTGCTGTTTCAGCTGCTTTAGCTGTCGCTTTTGCTGAGCGCCGTGTACGTGAGGGCTCGAAATTGGGTCACAAGACGGGCGGAGATACGAACAACAACAGTCAAATGGGCAAAGGAATGCTAAGAAATAGCACAAATTGTACGGCAGATGAGCAATGTGTAGAATCAAAGGGAAGGGAAGGGAAGGGGGTACCAGCTATGCAGTTGGACAAGAAATCAAATGGGGAAAAATGTGTAGCATAATTTTGAGGGCGCGATAGCGCAGAAAACAAAACAAATCGACGCCATTTGACAGCAACATGTTAGCACACGGCGATGTTTCAGCTACAGGACAGAGTGTGAGAGAGAGGGAGAGTGCATGTGAGAGAGAGACGAACCTGCTGAGAGTGCCAAAGTTGTTACAACTGAGAGACAAAACGAAGAGCGAGAGAGCAAGCGCGCGTGAGAGCGAAAGCTTTTATTTGGTTTCAAACTTTACGTGGAGTTTTTTGTTGCTGTTGCTCTGTTGCTGCATAACCTTCATCTTGAACTTCATGGCCAGGCGATTGGGTGGTTGGGGGGTAGGCGTCTGAGTGGGGCTAGCGGAGCAGGTGGGAAGTAGGGGTTGATTTTCACCTACTTTTTGTGCAATAAAAACAAATGCAACAGGAGGGTGTTCATTCATGAAAGCTCACACCCAGAAACTAAATAGCTAATGCGTAGAACGAAGAGAGACAGAAACAGAGAGAGCAAGCGGGAGGAGGAGATAAATAAAGATAGAGAGAGAGAGAGAGAGAGAGAGAGAAAGAGAGCGAGTTACTGTGAAGTTTGGCCAACTTATTAAAATGTGAATATTAAGCAATTGTAATAATATAAAAATACAACAAAATGTTTTCGAAAAATGTCTATAATTTGGTTAAATTTTTTAAATGAAATAGTTTTTATTTTTTTACAATAATTATTAGTACCAAAAAAAAATATTTAAATACATTTTATTTGAGATAAAACAAAGCTTAGGAAATTTAGATTTATATTATAAATAAATGGTTATAGTTTATTTAAATTTTAATCCAAGGAAATTGTCCAAAGGAATTTGAATTCCTAAAGCATAAAATTAATACAAAAGTTTATCATCTAAAATGTTCAATATTTGCTTAGAATTTGTAATCTTATACTAAAAAATCTATTCTTACTTAAAATTAGTTAAAGAATAATCCAAATAAGAAACTCAAAGATTGAAAATTCAAAACCAAAATCAGAATTCAAATCTATTGTCTAACGGCTGGTCAAAGCTTCGCGGAGAAACATCGCCAAATTTGTTCTCTCTCTCAAAAGTCCTTCCAGTTGACAGACTTACGCTCTCGCACTTTCTCTCTTTTTGTTTTCGCTCTCTCGTAAAGCACACACATATACGCACACACATATGCACACACACACACACACTAGAGCAGGTTCTTATCAAAGCAACGGGCACAAGCAGCTGGAACGCAGACAGGCAGACAGTTACGGCTAAAAAGCAGTCAACCAGTCGCAGGCAGGACTCGTTCGCAAGGATAACACGGGAGCACGGGAGACAGGCACCAGCTCTTTATAAGGTGTAACACGAAACTGGAGCAATTCAGTTCGCAGTTGGCAGGCGTCGCAGAAGGTTGCAAACAACGCAGCAGCAGCAGCAGCACAAATAGGAGTCAGCAGTCAGTGTTTAAGAGTCACAAATACACACACACACCTTTCTCCCCGAGTGTGTGTGTGTGTGTGTGTGTGCGTGTGCGTCTGTGTGAATAAGTGACTAAATGAATGGGCATTGAATATACGTTGCTGAGTTTAAAGTGCGCGCTACGTGAATAAACGTGAATCCAAATTGAAACTAAGCCAAATTGAAATGAATTTAATTGTAAATAAAAATTGAAATTAAAAACGAGGCGACGAGGGGAGTGGCGGGGGCGGGAAGACGCGTCGAACAGACGAAAACAATTAAAAGCAAATTGTGGCATGTGTGGATAGAGTAGCATATCCTGTGTCCCACTGTGCCGTGTCCTGTGTCCGCACATCCTGCATTTCGCACATAATTGCAAACTGTTGCGCGGTTTGCAATTTAATTTTTTCTGCTGTCCTTTTATTACCATGGCCATAAAATAAAAACCCATTTTACCAGCGACATTTTTTTTCTGGTTCTGGTTCTGGTTTTGTTTTTGTTTTTTTGTTGCCAAAGACCAACGGAAACTGTTGCACATGCCACACTCAAACACACACACACACACACACACACACACTCGAACACACTATAGTACTATAACCCATTGGTTTTACGATCGGTTCAGGTTCGGCATGCCACATTAAGTTTGCTTTTGAATGTTCTCTCTCTGCCGCCATCGACAATAAAAACCAGCAAGAAAATATATATAAAAAAAATATTACGTGCACACACAACATAAAAAATAAATAAATAATTCAATATAGTTTTCATAATTATAAAGGCAAATGGGGAAAAAACAAAATTAAAACAAAAAACTATTTGCATAATTTACACAAATCAAATGCAATGAATAAAATTATATTTTATTTGTGCAACTGAATTAAGGAGGCAAAATAAATACAGGTGAGCTCTGCTTTTTCAGTTGCCCCATTACAAATGCAGCAGTTTTTCTATCAAATTTTTATTTACTTTACCCACATTTGTTATTCATTATTTAAGTGTAAACAACATTAATTATAATCAAATGAAAGGCTTAAATAATTAATAATAAAGTTCGTTTGTGACTAAAGTCTCTGTGAATTATTAAATAAATAAAATAAATGAATAAATTGTAGGCAAATAAATTTATTTGTTTATTTTAATTTAATTAATTCCGCTAGAAACACAAAGCTTTTGCTTGTGGCCTAATTATTTGAATATATGAGTCAAAATTGTACAAGTTAAAGTTTATTGTCCTTTTTATCAAACAAATGTTCGACAAATATTTACTTATCGATTTCCATTTGGGTTTTTTATTGTTAAAAATAACAACCTTTAACGAGATCTCCAACTCTCCATTGTGACTTCATTTTGGGCCATTTCCATGGTCACTTAAGCAATTTGCTTTATGTATTCATTTGCCATATTTGTGTCAATATTGTTAAAGACAACAAACAAGCAAACATAAAAAAAAGAAGCCAAAATCTCTGTGGCATATTTGTGCAAGTGATGAAAAGCAAATAATGGCGTTGTTTACTATAAAGGGGCCGATGCGTTTACGACTATCTGGGCCTTACATAATGACAAAGCACAAAAAAATGGAGGAAATGGGGGAGAGGTCAGACAGACAGAGCATATATACATAAATATATAAAAGTGACGCTGATAACTTTAACTACGCATATGTGTATGCGGTGCGATTTGTTGCCTTCAATTTAGTATACCCTGTGTCTAGAGTGTACTAAGCTTATTAAGAGTAAGCAACAGGCAGAGAGTGAGACGTCTAGAAAGTATGTACAGGTAGGAGAGCCACAGGTCTAAAGCAAAGGCAGCGTCAGTCACAGCAGAACCTACGGATCACTCAGCTTTATAACACTCTTTCAAGTATAATACCTCGCAACTTACTGGTGTTTAACAGTCTAGTAAACTTGTCTATGCGCTCCAGCCCTGTTTTTATCTTTCGCACTTTATCCGACGTCTGGCTGAGAAATGCGCAGCTGTTGCCAGCGTATGTAGCTATAAGATACAGCACATGTTGAGCAACAGATACATATGCGAAAGATAAAAGAGCGAGAGGCAGCACGCTGTCCAGCAATTAATTAAACTACGCACTTCAATATGTGACCTCTGCTACGCTCCTCATTCCCCAATCTACTCTCAGTTTGTTGTTTTGTAATTAAGTTCAACTACAAACAAGAACTAATAAGCTCCAAACAGCAAGCATGAGTACGTGTAGAAGTTGCAGAAAATTTCATTACGTTATAAAATCGAAAGTCACAACTTTCGAATTTCTAATCAAATTATCCAAAGTAAAGAAGAGTTCACTTATTTAGTTGCTTATGACACACCTGGCGTATGAGTAATGTGTTTACGCCACGTGTTCTGTCTGTCTGACTGACTGTCGCACAAACAATTAAAAGCAAAGAAAAGCAGCGCAAATAACAAAGTCAAAGAAGGCACTACGAAAGTGTTTGGCCAAAAGATACCCTGTAATTTAATAGCTAAAAGAAGTAACAGCAGTTTTTTCAAGGGTTTATAAATCACATTATTTAGCAATGCCAGAACTTGGCAATAAATTAATTAATCTATGTAGCATTTAAAATTCACAGCTTTCTGTTGCTGTGTAAAACTAAATCGAACCTATTTCACAGGGTATACAAAAGAAAAGTTGAAGCCGAAGCCATTGGCAGGCGCAAGGTGCTGGTTTTCCCAATGGAAGGCCAAGCTTTCATGTCAACTTTGTTAATTAAATGAAGCACTTAACATCGGCGACATATTTTGTCTGCCTTCCCTGTCCCTAACCCTGCTCCGCCTTTCTGCTTCCCTCTTCGCCTTAACTTTCATTCGGAAACCCTTTCCTAAACCTTATTTATATTTTTTTTTGATGTCAGTGGCAGTTTTCAAATTGTGTCGTTGTTTTTGGACTGCATAATTTGCGCGAGTTCCATTTTAATGACTGCTCAGCCACTCAAGAAGGGAGTGAGAGCGAGAAGGGAAAGTAGAATGAGATAGAAGAAGCAGCAACAGAACTCAATGAATGCTCTTCAGTGCTGTATAGTTATTTTTTTCTTTCTCTCTGTTTTTATGTTGTCCTTATCATAATTTTCGTTTTGCTTCCGCTTCTTAGCTTCGACCTGTCCCCCTCTTTGCCAGGGGCGAAGCAAAGAGCAGGGAGCAAGTGGAGCAGTTCCTTTAAATGGACAACTTCAAAGACATTTCATTAAAACCACTTTCGAGTGTCGTCTTTGTCCTGACTTTGACTTCTGTTCTGCTCGCTGCTGTATTGTTATTGTTACAACTTGTAATATAATTTGAGTCAAGACCGTATGTAGAAAAAACCAAAATAAACAAAAATTATGATGGATGTTTTGGGAAATTTGTTGGTTTTTTTTTCAGTTTTTTTTGTTTGTTGTGTAACTTTTCTAGTCATAATTATTTTTATATTTATTTTTATTGCATTTGTTTGTTGTGGTTTCTGTGGTCAGCTGGCAAACGTGTCAGCCACAGGACAAACAACAAACACACACACAACACACACTCATGTGGCAGAAACAACAATAAAAGCATATGGAAATAGTTGAACATGGAAAAAGTTTTTTTTGCCTTCTGGGTGTTATGTGCCAAATAGTTGGAAAATTGGAGTTAAGAGAAATGTGAAGACTGTTGCCAAAAGTATGTCTATAACGTAACCAAAATGGCATTAAGAGTGAAAAGTGAACTTAAATGTAGGTGTCCAAAAAAGGTAATTAGAGCAGGGTGTAAGGGTGTTTGTAAGGTGACAAAAATTTCAAAATTTCGTATAAAAAGCAAAACAAAAGTAATTAAACAAGAAATAAAAGACTTTTGCCAAGTAACTTTAAGTTTGCCTGTGTGTTTTGGGTAGAAGCTTTGAATTTGTGACAGTAATTAGTTTTGGTTACTGTTGGAAAACTATCGTCGTATCGTTTAAACTAATTAGGAAAAGAGTGGAAATTCAAGGGGAGAGTGGTTGAATAAATCAGATTTCAGTACTATTGTACTGTCAGTTACTTTCTATTTCGAGCACAGAGGGTAAATCTCTACAAATTCATTGACTTTTAGAATAGCTAAACGATGGCAATCTGTCAATCAGAATACAGTTAGCTAGGAAAATTCCTTTTGCTGCTGATTAAATGCTTATGAATATTCAAACAGCCAACGATTGTAATCGGAGATTCAATCAAAGTGCTCTCGTTATGTGTATGGAATGTTTTTGGCTAATCTGATGAGCTTTTCATGTCCTTGAATTGAACATATTCATTTCATAGTCCCCATTATATATTTATAGTTGAATAAGAGAAGAAATGCCGTTGGCCTCAGTACTATAATGAGATGAAATTGAATACATTCATAGCTCACTGCAGGCAAGCAGGACATGCTACGTATTTGATGTCCTTTCCTAAGTGCTGTCACTGACAACAACAGCAACAACACAAAAGTAATACAAATACCAAATACACATTCGTATCTAAAATATTTTCTGTCATTCATTGTAGTCACTGTCGTTGTTGTTGTGAATTCCCGCTGTGTTGACCTGTGTCACATACGTTCTCATATCCTTATCGCCTGCTGTGCGGGAGGACATTTAGAAATCAAAATTCGTAGCGCATATGGTAAAAAAAAGGCTGAGGAAATCAGTGAATCATAAGCAGAAATTTAACAACAACCAAAGAAATGGGCAATTAACCTTATCAAGCAACGTGACGCTCTACACCAAACCGAAAAGTAAAGAATAAAAAATAAAATAAAACAAGTAAAGAAAGGAATAGTCGAGTAGAACCGGCTATTAAATACCCTGTAAAGTATTTAACCTCTTAAAATAGAAGAAGTTATTACATACCCCTAATTTAATTGTTTATAAAACATTTAATCTTTTCTATCTCCTATGCGGCTTAAAAATAACCAGGGTGATCCCACTTATGATTCGTTTAGGCATCGCTTCTACTCCGAAATTCTAGACTTTTTCCTGGAACTGCTGCCTGTTGCATAAATTAAACAAATTTGTTACACTCTTAACACGGGGCATAAAGAAATAAATAAATAAATGAAGAAAAAAATGTCAAGAGATTCGTCTACTTTGTTCGTCGTTAAGAGCTGTGGGCGAAATTCTCTACAAATACAAGTAGCTACGGTTCCCTAAATTTATGCCATTAGAGCAGACGGAATGCCAAAAGCAAAGGCGAACAGGTGTGCCAGGTGAAGGGAAGTGGAGGGGGCAGGGCCTACCTGGTAAGACAGGTGGCAAAGGAGCAAAGCAAGTGGAAACCAAAGTAAAAAGGTTATGGCAAAAGCAAAAAGCAATTTCAAATATTTTCGTTACCTGCTTGTTGAAAATTTTTACGTCTTTCTGATTACGGCTATGTGAGCGTTTCATTCTTTTTTCACTGATACCCTGTAAAAATACAAATGAGAGTTTCAGCTATGCTAGACTTCAAACGAGCAACACGCAACTTTCTCAAAATGAAAATTAACTTAGTTGAGTGATTTATAGGATACGTGCTAGTCTGTCAGCTGTTGACAAACGCATTCTTTGCTTTATATATAATTTTTTATTGTTGTGCTTGTTGTTGCGTAATTGTGCGCAAAAAACAGGCGACGAAATGGGTTATGTTAAGTGTGAACTGAGGGGTGACAAGAGTGCGGATAGAGGGGATAGAGAGGGAGGGAGACAGTACACACTTCTGCTTAGAGGCCAAACAATTGAAATGCTAAAGGCATTCCATACTTCGTTGCGTTAAGTGTCTTTTTGCGCAATAAATGCGAAAGAGTGGAAAAAGAGAGAGGGGCAGATAAAGAGAGATCAAGTGGCAGGGTAGAAAATGCGACATTAAAAGCGTTCAACAATTAAAATTCAACAATCATAGCATATTTTTTACAACTCAAAGTAAAAATAAGAGAAAAACATACTTTTCCCCGTCGAATCCTTAAAATGACAGCTTGCAAGTTTTCCGAGGAAACTTCCCTCTTTAAGCTGCAAAAGAGACAAACACAATAAGCCAAATTGCAACTATTTCGAATGGAAGAAAAGCTGTTCAAAACGAGGGAAGCGAAAAGTGGAAACAATATTTGCTCATTTCTAAGATGAAACATTTGTTTTAAGTTGTCCATAGAAATGTGCAGAAATTGCAGTCCCCAAATGTTGTAGAGTAGCACAAAGAAGCGGAAAGAATCTTTAAGTTGATGTATAAAATTCTTACGATTTGCTACTTTGAATAATAAATTGTTTAATAAGTTTACTTTAGGAAAGTTGAGCAACTGCAAGAGAAACTGGTAGTTTGAAACAAATAAAAGGAAATGGTAAATTAAAGGGTATTAAGAAGAGTACAAATTATGAACTGATATTTGTAATAAATCAACAGATAATTTTGTTGTAGTGCTTAAAAATTAATATGAAAATTTAAGTTACCACAAATGTCTAGTTGACAAGACACCAACGCACTGCTCTTTCTAGGGTATCAAAGTAGAGTCAATAAAGCGCAAATAAAAATGTTTTGTTGGAGCACAAAAATTGCATTTGCCTTTGGGAGAAATTTTGAGTGGAAACTGTGGAAACAGTGAAAACTGCGTTCTGTGCATTTTATATGCAGCAACTTGAAAATGTGGAAATTTCGCTTGGCTTAAAGAGCAATTGGAGGATTGCAGCATGCTACATACCACATGCAATTTACCACTTGCCATTTCCAGCTTTTTACTGGAATTATATTTAGCTTTTTATGCAAGTTCAAATATCTCTTTAGAAAGTTTAGTTGTCGTTGTCGTTGTCGTTTACTCTTGTTGTTGTCGCGGGATAAAGCTTTTCCGCCAACTCATTGTCTATAAATAGACGTCGTTCCAACTGTTGCGTCGCGCACAGAGTCTATAAATAGCAGCGAGCCTTAACTGAGCGCCAAGTAGCATGTGGCAAGTGGCAAGTGGCAAAAGCAGCATAAAATCCAATAAATGCTCCCCAAAGCGAGCTACCAAATTGCTTGGTGCTTATTGTCTTTAACGTATTTATGAATTTATGTGCACCTATCGTATTTGGATTGAGAATATAGGGAATACACTGAGAGAAATATTCGACATGCGTTAAATGGTTTCCAAATAGTCTTAAGCTAAAAACACCTAGTGTTATTTTTCTCAGTGTACGTGTAGTTAATATGTATTTACTGTTAGATTCAGCTGTGGATTTATTTGGCGAATGATGTTTATCAGCTTGTCGCATGATTGATTTATATGGCCACGTTTATTATTAATGGCCAACAAGTCAATTGAATCGACCCGCAACTCTGTTAAGCCACTCAAGCCGTTGGCTCATTTAATATTGATAATGTTAACGGCACCACAACCAAACAACGAACAGTAGCTCCACTCCACTGCCAACTGCAGCTACTGCTTGGCTAATTGCGATTCTCTGGGGACTCAAAGCCTACACAACTTTTCCACATATGCACAATGAGGCACATGAGGCTAGTGGGCATGGCAAAGGGCCTCATTAGTTTGCCAGTAACAGCAATAGAAGCAGCTGTTAAAGTTGTGAGTCAGCAGCTAGCAGGAAGCATAGACAAAGTGCAAATTTCCTTGTCTGTTGTCCTAAGTTACTTAAAGTTGCCCTCAAGTCATATCCTGGCCTCGTTCTCAGCTTCTAATGCCTCCGTTGCCCAAAAACTTTCACCCAACTGTAGCACATACACACACATGTGTGTACATATCGCTGTGTGTGTGTTGGTATTAGCTGAACTTAGCCAAGTCCCAGTTGTGAGCCAGGTTAGCGAGCGCAGCTGACTGTTTTATAGCTCAATCATAATTTTTCACACTGTTAATGTGCAAATGCGATGCTTGGACGCACTCACAAGCAGACAGACAAGGAATGAGAGAAAAAGAGACAGGGGATGGAGGGATAGAGTGGGAGAGACAGTTAGACATCCACACACGCACAACAAAAGCGACACAAAGCGCGTGTGTTTGTGTGTAGAAAGTTGCTCAAGTGTTAAATGAGATAACGTAAACATTGCGCCGCTAAAAAGCTGGCTGCTATGCTCACCCTTTTCCGCCCCACTTGAAAGAGCCCCACTCAACCATTCAGCTGACAGTCTGACAGTCTCTGCATAATAATTATTAAAAATAATGCTCACAAGTTCTATAGAAAAAGTGAGAGAAAAGTATTTGCAACTGTTGTGGAGTCGAAGTTTGCATACTCTTGTATTCCGTTTGCTTTTGTCACTAGCGAATATATGTTTCCACCTAACAGCTGTTTACTGTGTATTTATTTCCACTGATTCAAATTCTAACCAGTTTTTCTACAAGCCCAACACAGTCGTTAAGAAATATTAACTGCCCCTAGTTAGTGTATTTAACTGCCTAGCAAGTTCTTAGGGCTAAAAGGACTAAGATTATTATTGCATACTTTTGGGCTTGCGCTAAAGTTGCCAACTTCTTGACTTGCTCTCTCTTTCTCTCTCTCTATCTCTTTTGCCGATGCTCTCTCTAATTTATTGTTATGCTGACATTTTGATTGCGCTTTTCCAGCAGAAGTGCTCTTCACATTTTTTGAGTATCTGCAAATATTTGGTGCGCATCGCAGCCTTTCGCAAGTTTTCTGCAAATTTTCCAAGTTAATTGAGTCGGAGCATGGGAGTAGCTAAGAAAATAGTCGTAAAAAAGAAGAGCAAATTGTACAGCATCTATTTATGTGGAATTTCAATAATGCGGCGTTGTAAAAACCTGTTCGTTAATAGAGCTAATAAATAACAGAAGGAATGCCTGATACTTAAGTAGATAAAAATATGAGTTGAATGTAGTGAGTGCGTCAGGTACTAAGCTCTAAATCTGCACTATAAAATAACTTAAATTTTAAAGCATTTGTTTGACATCTTTGTGAAAGTTAACAAAGTTTTCTGTGCAATGGAGTGAGTTACGTAGCTTAAACTTGCATAAAATATAGCTCTTTTAATAGTTTATGTATTTGCTATGCTTACAATACCCCAACTTACCTTCTACCCAACAAAACTAATAGTTTTTGCCTCTCACCAGAGTAAACACAGCGTATACTTAATATTTGTAGTCTGCATTGATAGTTGTCGTTATGCTAACAAAGTAATAGTTTCAAAACGGAAGGATGTTGGTAAATATTAATGCCTTTGCCTTGTTGTTAGTTGTTGTGTTGTTGCTATTTGTGGATGGGTATAGACAATATTTGCCTACAAGTAAACTATACGATAAGGATATGTGGAAATGTCAATTTCGATTTATTGAACGAACGCTAGAAAATGAAAGATTTTGTACGTTGTGGTGGCTTGGCTTTGACTACAACTTGTGCCTTGTGGCGCTGCTTATTAGTTTAAATTGTAAACAGGAAGTGCTGTGGCAATGGCGGGCGGATATAAGGCAATAGTCAAAGTGTAGCATGGCAAGCGGACAAGACACGCAACTAGACAGACAGCTGCAAGTTGCCCAGAAAACTGTCACCGCCAGTGACGCAAAAGTTGCAAAAGCTAGAGAGCAGAGGGGAATAGAGGAGAGTTGACAGGATGACTTAGACAGGACAACGGATGCGTCGCGACTGTTGCCTGTCTTGGTTAAGGATTCGTCTTGAGTTTGGTTGCAACTGTCAAGCGTTTAGTTAACTCTTGGCTTTGCTGTTCCCCTTGTCGTTGTCATTGTCAGCTGCTGCTGCTGAGTCGAAAACAAGTTTAAGCACTACACTCGCGCTGCTCGATTTATATGTGCCCAGTTACCAGTTCCCAGTTCCCAATGCACAACATCTTCGCTTTGGGCCAACTGAAAGTTTTGTGAAAGCCGTTGGCTCTGACTCGTAACTTATTCAGCCATTGTTTTTGCATTTTGCATGAGCCTCAGCAGACGCCTTTAAGGCAAAATTCTTGACAGTGTGAGAGCGAGGGAGATAGGCGCTTTTAACGGCTTAAGCAACAGCTTAAAGTGCTGGCATACTCATACACATGGCGTATACGTAATGTGATAATCCTTAAAGTAAACAAAAATATTAGAAAGCATGTAAAGCTGAAAAGGCAAATGAAAGCAATAACAAAATTATTTACTTAAATTTAATAAAAGTGCTTGCTGGGGTAAGTAAATTTAATGAAATCAAATTAAAGGATTTTCGTTCGGCTTTTAGGTGAAAATATTTGAAAAATCCCTATTAAAAATTTAAAAAGGGAATTATGTGATTAAATTATAGTACATTTTAGGTGAGATATAATTGAACTAATCTATTTAGTAGAGAATATTATAGATTAGAAGAGCTGGCTTGTAGAAAGCCTGTAATTGTTGTATATAAAGCTGACTATTGGTTTAAAATGAATTACCTTATTAACAATCTCATTTCAAATCAATTTCCCTCCAACTGGTGAGTGTTGGCTCTCTTGTCTTTAATGCTTTGCACTTTATCGCTTTGTCCACTCTGCAAGCCATTAGCAGTGCTTACCTGATCTCAGCTGTTGCCTTGCCCATTTCCATATTCTAGCAAACGTGTGTTGTAGGTTTTGTATTTAAGCCAAAGTTGGTCACAAGCTTTTCAGCCTCATCGATAATGTTTATGCAGCTACACGTACCATTCAACGCAATGCCACGCCCATGCGCATGTAGCTGCCCACAGCAAGTAAATATGCGTACGTGATTTATTCGATGCTGTTTGGCGACCTTCTCTTCCCACAGTTTTGCTCGAGTTTTCCTCATGGAAACATTATGTTGTCTATTGGTTTTTCAAAAGCAAATTTACACACACACACACACACACGCACGCACACTTTTTTAGGCAACATGAGCAGAAAAGTTGCTTTTGTCAGTTGCCAAACAATGCGCAAAATGCATGAGAAGATGAATTCCCTTTCGCCCTCGACTCAGCCACGCCTCCTTTGTCCCTCCCAATCTTATGCAGCCCACAAAGTACACGTCTCTGCATTTCGTGCGCATTTGAATGCCAGCTTTGCTCTTGGATTCTTTCTACTCCCCTCCCGCGTACCACGAAAAAGTTTTGTATGTTTCCCTCTATATTACTACCCTCTGCTACCCTAACCCAGCCCTTGCTCGCTCTACTCTACTGCTGCTGCTACTGCCCTCTTGCAGTACGTACATGCTGCTGAATAATGGACAGCTTATTTGGGCATTAAGCTTCTTTCAATAACGTCGAACAACGACAACTTTGATTGGAAAACTCAGCAGGACAGACACACCGGTCAGCAAGTAGGGTACGGGGCAGAAAGGGGGAACAGGGACTAATGCTGGGCTTTCTGAGGGTTCTTGGGAACTTGGGTACTTGGGTCAGCATCTCATTTTCATGTCGTAATATTTTCTTGTTGTTCTTTGCATTTCGCAAATCAATTACCAAACAAAGCGCAAACAAATACCAAAAATTACAGCTAAAAATGCAAACAAAAAGAAATTCAAAGCGAGCAAGACCAGTTAGATACTCTGTATCACCATGTAGCACATACAAATCTTATACAGCAACAGTTGAAGTTTTTGACAGGGTACGTGCAGGGTATATATACAACATTGGCTTACACCAAACGCACTCTTGTTGGAAATTTGCCAACTGTCAGTCACGTACAAATAGGCAACAATATCGCACTTTATAAAGGCTAAAAACTTTACATGAAACTGACAAAAGCGACAGCCAAAACAAATGACCAAGTTTGCCTCTGTTGGCCCTCAAGCGAGTTTTTGGCCAAAAACGAAAGCCCGAGCGAAATGTGCACTCGGCGTTTTGCCACTGCTGTTGCTGATAACAACAGTAAAACATACAGAATGAAAGTAAAAAGAATTTTAACTGACGGGCAAAAGGAGAAAGTAAAAACGCAAAAAGCGAAAGCGAAAAGTGGCAGCAGCGGAAACGGAAAATGGAAACGCTAAAACGGAAATACGCTAGTTGCGATAGTACTAACTGTAATACGAAAACTATGAATGATGAATTGCTAAAAAGCAACAACAACTGGCAACTACACAACACTATATATACTATGTATATATATTTGTTCAATTTTTCAACTTATGATGCAAGTTGTCAATAAAAAGTCTTTTCCAATTTGAGGCCATTGGGAAATAAAGTCAATCAAAACAGCGAACGAGAGAAGTGCATTAAAGCAGTGATAAAGTTAGTGAAGGGGGCAAAGTCAAGAGATAAGCGATGAGATATAATTGGTAAGATAAACAGACAAATCAAAGCGAGAATAAAGTTGTCCTTGAAATAAAGAAAGTGTGAAAAATAAAGTAGATAAAATGTAGATAAAGACATAGCTGTGTATAATATATCTGTAAGATAAGAGAGGAGAACAAGTTACTAGCTTGTTGTAGTGCGAGAGAAATACTTCTAAAGACATTATATCAGATTTAGCAAAATGTAAACAAGTTAAGTTAATGAAAACTTAATGCATGATAAATTGTGTTTTTTAGGAAAAAATATTTGAGTTTTTCTGCTGATTAGAGATATAATTAGACAGCTAAGATACAAGAAGATGAACGGTTTCTAAGTTGGAATTCATATAAAGAAAGATACCTAAGGAGAAACATTTTGGGAGAAAAGAGAAACAATGACTCTGAGACAGATTGAAGAGGTGAGAGGGCTAGACAGAAATATTGACATGGTAAATAGAGAAAGAAAATAGCGGTTAAGAAACAGAGAGTACAACGACCCATAAAGAAGATTTGCAGAAAAACAGCAAATAAGCATTTGCTATTAAAAATACATAGAGGTAAAGAAAGAGAAGCACAATAAAAAGAGACAGCACAGTCTGAGAGAAGCAGAGCTGGGCAGATAGAGAGCTAAACTGGCAGAGTGATAGACTATCATGGATAGACAAGCAGACAGACAGACAGATGGACAGTTGGCCTAGAGGCTTAACACTCGTTTAATGTGATTTTGTTGTAGTCCAGCGTTTTTGATAGACTGTTTTTACAGCTCCTCTAGTTGTTGTTGTTGTTGTTGTGGCACATCTCTAATTGAATTGTTCGCTATGTAAACGTCAGCAACAACGTTCGGTGTCTGTTCCCGTGTCTCTGCTCTGAGTTTTGTGCTCTTCTCTGTACACTGGTCCTGGAGGCGCCTTCTGGCACAGCGCCCATAATCGAATTAGATAAGTTAATAACTTGATAAAAAGTTACAGCTCGGTGTTTTTGTTGTTACTGTTGTTATAGCTGTTTGTAGTCGTTGTAGTCGCTGTTGTTTGTTGTTGTCTGTTGTCGTTAGCGTTTGCTCTGCATTGTTTGCCTGTTGTCGCTGTCAATAAACGCCAAATGAAGTTGCCAACTTGACATGCAAAATAAAAAATATAAAGAGCCTGAAAAAGGCCTACAAAAAAAGGGAATGAATCTGTGTAAAATCTGTGAAAAAATAAATAGCAAAATGACAGTTGGAAAACAAACATAAAATTTGCAACATTTTCGATTGTTGTTTGTGTTGTTTTCGTTGTTGTTTTTGTCGCTGCAGATAAAGACATCAAGTTGGCTTACTAATGAGCCTACGGGCGGAGTCATAAATATAAATATAAACATAAACATTTTCATTTAAAATTTATGAAAACCTTGACGCAAACGGACATAAAAACAGCAAAAGAATGAAAAAAATCATAAGCCGAACGAATAAGAAAGAGACAGCCAAAGTGCGTGGCAGAGAGAGAGAGAAAGGAAGAGAGAGAGTGAGATAGCGTAGCCGGAGTTGGAAAGCACGTGGAAAATCAGAGAGAGAAAATGCGCGTATGATGCGAATATTTGCGATAATAATTTTCTATATTATTGGCTGTGTTATGGCAGGGGCGTGGCATAAATTACGCACCCAACAACAGCAACGAAGTTGGCGTAAAAGCAAAAAGAAATATATATATGAAAATATATTACGTATACGCCGCTTAGGCAGCGTTAGATTATCGATTTAGTTTGGTCCAAGCAATTTATGCTTTTGGCCATTCCGAGCTCTGCTGCCTAACCATTTTTATTTGTACGACAGCATATGGCTTTAAGGACTTACGTTGCGGAGGAAGTTTGAATAGTTTCACGACTAAAGTTTGGTCAGGAAAAACGCTAATCAGTTCAACGCACATTGACCTAGTTAGCAAAGCGAGTGGGAAGTGGTTGGTCAGAAGGGAGAGAGTGGGAGGCAGTCGGCGCTGTCAGGTGTGTCAGTTAGGTAGTGAATGTAAACATGGTAAACAGCTGGTGGAAAAGTGGAAAACCTTTTAGCTTCAGTGTGGTTCAAAGCGTGGTTAATATGGCCAAGGGTTGTTGTTGTTAATCTTGTTAGCATTGTTGTTGTTTTTGTTGCGTATGCAAACCACAATAGCCGTGAAGGCGAGCCAGCTGAAAATCCACTCGAGCAGACACTCAAGCCACATGGACGTTGACAGTTCTTGTCTCCTTCTCTCTCAACCAGCTTTGCAATTTAATGGCTTTATTATCGCCAGCGCCACCGCTTGCAGACGGGGGCGTGGAGAGAGAGAATGGGGGAAAAAGTAAACATATTTGCCGACTGTACGATAAATTAAACAACAGCAACAGCAACTGAGCGACCTGAAGCAATCCATCGAAGTCAAGGCTTTGAAAGTCGAGCTGCTGCTGCTGCTGCTGCTACTGCTGGTGATAATGATGTGTGCATAAGTGGATTGCAAGTGGATTGAATGTGGATTGTATGTGAATTGTCACACTGTTTCGGTGTGACAACGCACCTGTCAAAGGGGCGTATAAGTGGGCGTGTCTACTCGGCAAACAGTAATTTAAATATGTTGGCGATTTGACTAAAAGTGTGACAAGTTTATGGTAGTAAATTAAAGCATACTTATAGGGGATACGAAGTAAATAGAATAGAAAGAAACAGAGTTGTAACTATAATAATAAATTAATGATAATTATTAACAATAAATACCAAAGGAACCATTACTCAGTTAATCACTAAGCTGAACCATTTGAACTAAATTAGAGCTTATGTTGACAGGTTTTTCTTCTACCTTAATCACAGCTAATTTGCTACTTAAACTGTTTGGGTATTCTGTGCGCAACGCAGCCGTAACTAATTTCTAGGTCATACATTTTTATATTTGGCAGAGAATTTTGTGCTTTACTCTGTGTTGCTTTACTTCCTTAAAGTGTTTTCTATTTATCTGACTTTCTTTATCTATCTGCCACACACATGTGAATTTACAGTTTATTTGGCAGACAAAAGAAAATGCTATATTACTCATACGACACGCTGCTCAAAAAAATAAATACAAACTAAATAAAATGCGGCCAAGTTTTTAATAAACACGCAACACGAAAAAGTTGGCTAGGCACACACAGAAACACACACACAAACACATACAAAGATATGTATAGATAGAAGTTGGCTAACACATTTACAAAGAAATATTTATATGATTACTTAGACCGAAAAGTTTAGTTGGAAAATGGCCAAACAAAAGGCCAAAACGCGAACTAGCTTGAGTTTTCTGGGCAAGGCCTGAGCGTTAAGCGTGTGTGTGTGTGTCGTGTGTGTATAGGTGTGAGTGCGTTGTGTGTGTGCTGTAAAAAGTGGCCATGTCGCGTTGCCTTATTAAATTAGTTGGCGCACTCAGCGCAGCTGAAACGGAAGTCAGCCATATACAAACTTTTTCAATTTCCTCTATTAAGTGTGTGTGTAAGGGAAACCGAGAGAGTGTGTGTGTGTGTGTGTTTGTACGTGGTACTTTCTGTACTTTTGACTGGCGCTCATAATGTCGCGTTGTTGCTTTGCAGGTCAACACATAAGTTTGCCACTCGCTTAACTTGGCTAAATCAAAAGCAGATCCCCCCCCCTCTCTGCCACTCAAATGACCCGTACAGGTAGTTCATCGACAACACACACACTCACACTCACGTGTACACATATTTTATCTCATTTATTTCTGGTAATTTACTTTGATTCATCGATTTTGTAACAAATACGTGTGAGCCAAAAACGAAGAGAGAAAAATAACATTTTATTGGTTGTATGGTAGGCCTAAAAGCCGCCTCGCCTGCCTTAACTGATTGAGTTATTGAGCTGGGCATGTATTATTATTGTTCTTCTGCTTGTTTTTGTTATTATTGCTGTTGTTGTTCTCCGTCTGACATAATAATAATAATAACAATCTCATATCTTAATGTGCTACGGCAGATAAAGTACTCTCCGAGTTCTGTCTCTATAAAAATGCCTTAAAAGCGTTAAACTTTAAGTCTTTAATATGATTTGATATTAATCATACGCCCGATTGCACCTTTTTAGGCAGAAATCAAAGTGAAATGATTGTTGTTTTGACAGTTATGATAATCAGCTAAAAGTAAGATGCACATAAAAAATACTAAAAAACAAAAAACTGATGATTATTTGACATGAAATGAAATGAAATCGAAAGCAAAAGCAAAATGGAATTTCAGACAATTGAAAGGAACAAAGCAACAAGGTTCTCTCTTGTTTTTTGTGCGAGTGTGTGGATCAATGACAAAGCAGCCATTTACAAAGGGACAAAAAACGACAAACAGACAGATGAGCGTCAGGACTGATGGACAGAAGGACAGACAGACGGACGTACAGTCCGACGGACGAACAAATTCAACTCAACTCAATGTAGGTAAAACAATCAATGGACAGCAAAACAAACTGACAGTTGAGTGAAGGAAAACAGCACAAGAATCGACCTAAAATACACACATTTTCATTGACAATTTTCGCCACCTGTAAGCAGTGCTGGCAGCTTGGCTTATATATAGCTAGAAAGAGAATTACATTTACAAAAAGAAACATTTAAAGAATGTAATGAGATATCATAATGCTCTGCATAAAAAATGCTAGAAAAAATGTTATCAAATTATAAATGTTGAACAAATCTTTTTATTTTTAGCCAACAATTACTTTAAAGGTTTTTTTAGCCATTACTATTATTACAATTTATTAAATAAATATATTTTACGACAACCTAAACATATGTAATAGTTTGTCTACTCTTGTATTAAATTATTTGATTAAGTTTGCTGTTTTAGCCTTAAATTGATGTCCCAACACTGCCTGAAACTAGTTGTTTATCTGCTTTCAGTGCATGTGTGTGTGCGTGGGTGTGTTGTGTGTGTGTTTGCATGTGTGTTTATGTGAGACATGTGTATTTTGTTGTAGGTTGGCAGCTTTTTCTCTCTGTTTATTGTTTGCAATTTGTTTTTAGCTGCACAAACAGAACTTTTATTTTGTTTGGAGCGTAGCGTAGGCGTTGGCCACGTTTGACACGCCTCTAAATAGGCGGCCTAGGGCTAAAAATGGCCAAGACGTGTTTGGCTATTTATAGCGTCACCTTGTGCTTAGCATATGTAGACTATAACACTAGCAACACTAACAACAACAGCAACTCCTATTTGAAGAGCTCAACCGTTTGCAATAACCCACAAAAATGTCGTATTGACATTTAAGCTGCCACAAATTGGTTTTTGTCGCGCCTCTGCCACACTGCCACGCCCCTAGGCCGTAGTGTGTGTGTGTTTTTTATTTTTGTAGTCAAAACGAGTAGGTTTTATATTTTTGTTTTGCCTTCATCGTCTGCAGCTTATCGCACGCATTTCCATAACGTCAAATGAAATTTTCAAATTATAACAAATTGAATTTTCACATATGCAAAAGGCGTGCTACGAAAATGAAAAGAAAAGCCCTTTACAGCATACTAAAAAGCGGACAACGAAACAGTCGCAAAATATTTATTGAAGCACCTCAAAGTTGCTGGCAACAGTTAAGAAATTAAATTTTAAAGTTTGTTTCTCAATAAACTCAATTTACTTTATTTTTACTGATATTAGGGCAATAAAATCAAACAATTATTGCAAATTTCAGAACATTACAATAACAACGAACATTTAAGCCAATCTAAAACAAAATACAAATGCTGTAAACTAATTTTATTAAGTCCATAATTGGCCATAATTAAATTATTTGAATAACTCTGAGTAAACAAATAAATTAGCCAACTTATTGTAATAATTATTTGTGCAAATATATCAATAAAATTAAATTCTTTTATTCTCCTACATTTTTTTGTGCACAGTTGTCATGGAAATTTGCATAGCAGGCCAATTTCGTTTCTAATCATTCCGAGAAATTATAAAATTGATGAATGAAAATAATTTAATTATTGATCCGAAAACATATCAAATTCCTGTGAAATTTGTGCTTCTTTTTGTACTTAACAATTTCTGGTATTATTTATGAGATTTTCCAGGAATTTGCACATGCAAAACAAAACGAAACAAAAATAAATATTAAGCTTTATATAAGAGCAATTAAAAGGGAAATTGGAAAATTCATTCATGAGCGTTGAGCGCTGAGCGTTGAAAAGCAAACTGTGGAAACTGTGGAAATGCTAATTAAAATGTGAAAAGTGAAAATCTCTTGAAGTATGCTTGAGATTGCCAAAGGCCAGTGGTTCAATCGATCAATCGATCAATCAATCAGGCAATCAATCAAGCAAGCAAGGCCACTGTCTGCTGCCAATGTGGCTGCTACGCGATTCTTCGATTTCTGCCTCACACGTTGCATGTTTTGTATTTATGCGTTGATGTTCTACGTGTGCAAAATACCAAAAATACCAAAACACACACAGTAACAACATATGCATGCCAGTGTGTAGTGTGTGTGTGCTATGAGTTTACGTGTAAAATTGATATTGTGTAAATGGAAAGGCAGCAGGAGGCGAACAGTTTAGCAAAATGGCAAAGCATTCAACTGTCGAGTACCATGTAGTGAGTATGCAGTAACAGATATCAAAAGTGACAATGAAGGTGCGGAGAGGGAGGAGTGGGGGATATTTGCTGCCCAGGGGCATAAGGGCAAGGGGCAGGGGGTCAGTTTGTCAGCTTGTGGTCAAAATGTGTGCCAAAAACAAGAAATGTTCGTTGGAGTCTAACCCAGCGTAGTTTACCCTGTACAGTGCGCTGCTGTTAACCAGCATGAAGTGTGAGAGGAACAGAAGAGCACAACACAGGTCAAACTGTCTTATTGTTCAACAAATTGGTTATACTCCACACACGGGGTATGAAAAAGGGTTAGTAATTCATTTCTTTTTCGCTCTCTCTTTATCGCGCTGTCATTCTCCCTCAATCTCCCCCTTCCTGCCCCTCTTACCCTGTGGCAAATGAATTTACGTGGCTTTTGGCCACATATCATGTAAGTGTAAGCGTTGTGTGTGCGGTGTGTGTTTGTGGTGTATGCCATTCGTCAAAATGCAAACTATGTTTTTTTCGGTATTTATTTGTAGCATCGTTTTTCTCATTTCCCTTTTGCCTGACGGCTTCATTCTCTGCTTTTCTCGTTTTCCCTTTTTTACCACAATTTTTTTCTATTTTAACTTTCCTTTTTTTTTGATTAAAGCATGGAAAATATTGACGCTGCCATTAACAAAAGCTTTTAGCTAAAATACTGCTCAGAAAACTTGGCATTTAGCTGGACAACCAAATGATGACCCACTGCGCTGTGGCAGCTGTGTAGCAAGTGGCATGTGGCAAGTGGCAGGCGGCAGGTGGCAACTTGCTACTACCAAAAGGCAGTTAGACAAACGACATTTTGAGTGAGTCGCTGCTACACAAGCGACACTTTGACAGTTTTGTCATTTCAAGTTTCACTTTGCGCAACACTACCTCCACGCCCCCCGGGGCGGAGGGCTCTTTGTCAAGCCTGCCACGCCTACAGAGGACTCTGCACATTTCCATTCGCATTGTGACTGCACTTCTCGCACTGAAAATGACATTCATCGGCAGCAATTGGTTGTTGTCTGTTGACCATTTCGCAACAGTGCTGTCAGTTTAGCTATTTTATAGCATTCAGTTGAACATTTTACTTTTTTAAAGCGACTTTTACTCTGTATTGTTATTAAAATATTTTTAAATAAATTTTCAGACTGCTTTGAGTAGTTTTTTATAGCTACGTCTAGAAAATTTTTATGTAAGCCATGAAATTCAAAGCGCTCTTTGTGCAGCAACAACAAACACAACAACAACTGTTGACAGACATTTGTTATCTCTCTATCTCAATCTCTGCCTACCTCCCTACCCGTCCCTAGTCCTTCACCATGCTTTGTCCACTCTGCTCTGTGGCTTTGATTTGACTTTGTGCTGTCAATTCAAAGCTGTCCCCACAGTTGACTTGCCAACCCTCGCAAATGGAACGAGGGTGGACATGCATATATGTTTGACTGGACAAGGATTAACGTAGCGTAGTTTTTGTTGTTGTCGCGTCTGGCAAATAAAATTTTAAAGCTGACTCAAATTGTCTGGTCAGCTTATCAGAGCTAGAAGCAAACTGTGTTGATTAAAATATGTGTGCAAAATGTAATGAATTATGAAATCAAATACAATTACTGTGGTTTAATTTATAAATCAGTTTATGCCTACAGCTTCACGCATTTCAGTAATAAATAAATAATTTTAATGTTAAATTTGAGCACAATTCTTGTTAGGGTAAACATATGAGCATTTTAAAGCAGTAGTGAAATGTGGGAAATGCTATTAACATATATCTTAAACTAAGTTAAAAGTAAACCTTAAGTATTTTAAAAAGAAAGGAAAGTAATTTAATAGCTCTTCTTGTTAACTTAGCTTCTAACTGCTTTTGCCTCACTGTGCGTAGCACTTTCGCAGACATTGAACTTCTGCTTACAAGCAATTGCTTTAGTCAAATGACCAATCCACAAATGTGCTGCGTAGTTCACCTGTCCAGTCCAAAATGCCTCCCTAATCATCCCCGCAGCGAGGAAATGGTTTACGGGCGAGCAATCAAGCGTGCGACTGGCAGGTCCTTGAACAAGAAAAAGAGGAAGGAGAAGCAGAAGTAAGCGGAGAAGCTAAAGCAGCAGAAAAGTAAAAGTAAAAGCAGCGACAGAAGCCCAAAAGCCATGGCAATTAATGGCATAAAAAACGAAGCTGCCAGTTGCCAAATGTGGCAGAGTGCCATCTAATTTAGTTGGTATAGATACGGATACAAATTGAGGGAACGGAAAGCGTGGGTAGAGCAGCGGGGAGAAGTTAAGTGCGTAAAATCAACAAAACGGAAACGGATACTCATGCAACTCTTGGCCGGAAATGTTAAAAGGACGTTGAATGCGACTGCGACACTGTGTCAGTGTCTGTCTGTGTGTCTCTTACAAAAATGTGGACCCAAAATACACACACACACAGTCGCACATACACTCGTACACGTTCATAAAATTGTAGACGCGTCGAGCATTTGGTAGCATTAAATTTATGTACATGCCAAGGGGGCGTATACGTAACGTGACTCGGCGGCTGCTTGGGCGCGCATAAAGTGTTGCAAATTGTTGCTGCTGTTGTTGTACCTGCCTAGCCGCCATTTTATGACCTTACCCCCAAAAATAGAATAAGAAAAAAGAGAAAAAAGAGAAAAATGAAAGAAAAACAGTAAACATACTGCTCCTTGTTGCTGTTCTTGTTATTGCGGTTGTTGTTGTGCCTTAAATCCACACAAATTAAGCTCTAAATTAGAAAAGCATCACTCGAAAGTAATTGCTGGCGGGAAGATTTTTATATATAAGTATTTTATGTGTCTCGGTTTTTATCTTTTCAGTTGCCACACCAAGAAAAAAACACGAAACGTGCAACGAATAGCAACAAAAATACGTAAACGACAACAAAAACATGTAGCTGCTGGATCAAAATAGAACGTGTCAGCAAGGCAAAACTCTGGCGCACTTAATGAGGCTTGTCTGTGGTTCGTATATGCAAAAATTTTCACTTTCCTTTTGGTGTTTTTTGAAAATGAAAATCTAATTTTATGCGGCGACAATTTGCCTGAAACTAACTTAAATTTTGGCAAGTGTCGCACTTGGCAGCACACAAACGTTAAATGTCATAACACACACACACACACACACACACACACACACACACACACTCAGTCGTACACGCTACACACATTCGAGCACATGTTTTTAGCCGGAAATGTTTTTTGGTCGTCCGTTTGAGTTGGCCTAAATGACAGGCTGGTAACAGCTGAAGGGGAACTAACGCCTTCTGGTTGACAGTGACAGCAATTATGCATAATTCATGTGACAGCCCTCGGCGACAACAACTACAACAACTACAGCAACAAAAGCAAATACTGTATTAATCATTCAGCAAGTGACGTGTCCAGGCAGCTGATTGAATCAACCTGCGTTTTATTAATATTTTTTAAACGCCTGTCAACGCCTGCCGCAACTCCATAGCGGCACAGAGTTGACGTTTTGTCTAAACGCATAAAGATTCCTATGCATGGCGTGCACAACGCTTGAATTAACCCTTTGTTGCCCTACATTCTGTGCAGCTTTATACGCCAAATCGATTAATCGTGCAGCTTTTGCAGTTTTAAAGGCTGTCGGATGAAACGCAGTTTAATACAATTTTTTATAAACGGCTTATCGAGTTGATTGAAGGACAGCGTGAAAGGACATGAATATTTTACCTATAAAGTTTTATAGTTTTCCTTTTGGTCTTTTGAAAAATTTGTATGATAGTTAACTGCTTAAAAACAGGCACATAAAATCGGGTTACATTTTATACACTTTCTACTCCATTTAAATTGACATTGAACAAACAGCTACACTGAAAACTCTCCTTTGCTTCCCTATACAAAGTTTTAGATGCACTTTAAATAAACTTTTTCTATATTCTCTTATATATGCCCGTATTTGCTGTGCTATTTTCTCTCCAATTAGCGCTATTCAACTTTTCATACGTTGGAGCTTTTCAAAAATTTAGTAAATTCGTTTATGAAAGAAGAAGAAACACAAACCCAAAGCAACAGCAGCAAACATTGTGCAATTTTTCGGTCAATCAACTATGACAAATTTTCTCATCTATTCGCATAAAGAAATCTATTTGTTATTCATGTTGAGATGCTGCTATGCTGTTGGGCTTATGGGAACTGAGAGCTGGAAACTGGCAAACTCTCAACTCGAGCTCTGGGTAGGACAATACAGACTAGTACAGTGAACACTCCCACAAGTTGTTTGTAACGCCCACGAACAAAACCACAGCAGGAAGAGCTGGGGGAAGTGTGGTAAACTGAGGCCACAACTCAGGGACTGACCGCATTTTAATGTCTTTTTCATTGTCCTCACACACTGTGGGCCTGTGTTTTGCTCTTGGTCTTGGGTCTTGGGTCTTGGGTGTCGGTGCCGCCTTTCTGCCATTTTTGGGTTGGATTCACATGCACAATTTCGCTTTGCATACTTTGAGGCGCAGCTCAAGCAAATTGACGCCATGTCATCAATCAATCTGGAATGTAAAGCTCGCTTTCCCATCATTTTTTACGCATTTTTTGTTGTTGCCACTTCCCAGTTTCTTTTTTTTCCGACAAGCTGTGAAATTTCTTTAGTCGTTTCTTACCATCGCTTTTTTTTTTTTAATAATAATTTTTTGTGCCAGCAGAGTCTCATTATGCAGCTTGCAGCTTGATTTATGATATTTTAATGAGCTATCGTTGTTGTTGTGCCTTTGGTAGCTCCCTCAATTGTCACTGTCACGAGCATTAAAATTGTGCTAATTTGAAGTGTATTTTCCGTTCTGTACAAAGGGTCAAAGTTCATGGCTTCTGCTTTGAACTATAACTGCCATGGGGAGGGGTTAAAGCCTGAGGGAGCCGTTGTGCTTAAAAATTCTAATTGCTCTTTGCCCTTTGACCAAAAGCTATTAACAAGAATGTTTGCTAGCTCGATTCTCAGTTGCACATGCGGCGTATACGTGATGTGAGTACGAGTGTTTTGTGCTGTGTGTCTGAAGCAGTCTCATCATTGCTAATTTCCACAGTCTTTTGTCATCAGGGCAGGTCTACTCCCTGTCCCCGTCCCCATTGGTGATTATATATTTGCAACAATTTTGTTTTGCGCTGTTTTATTGCTCGGTTATTTTAATTAAAAACTTTCATGTTGCCTGACAATGCCAAGTGTTCAGCTGCCTTCTTTCCTGCATCCGTTTTAAGCAAAAGTTATTCTGCTGGGGTAGGGAAGAAACAATTTAAGAAAGCAAACTTTACTTTGGTATGCTGAAATCTTGATACTCTGGCTAATCTTTTTATTAATTCAGATTTAAGTTTGATAGTTCGATTGTCAATGAAAATAATTCAAATTGTACTCAAGTGGAGTTTTTAGAGTTATACTTAGCACCAATCTCTACGACCTTACTACCCCTCTTCTGCAGCTTTTTACATGTGGTGACTATAGCATCCTTTTACCAGGGTATGCAAGCAGAAAAGAAAAGTAGCGCGTTTTCTGTGCCGCAGGCTGTGTGTGCCGCCTGCCACAGCAGAATGTGCGAATAAAGAAAAAAAGTAAGAAAAAAGTAAGAAAAAAGCAAAGCTGTCAAGACGAGAGCTACTTGTATCTACTTACTACATGCTGCTTATAAGCAGTCTGTCTGCCACGCCCACCTGCTGCCCCCTTTGGCATGTCTGTGTCTGCTTGAGACTCGTGCTTTTGTCTTAACCTTCGACTTTTGCTATTTTTATGCTCTTAAGATGATATTAAAGGCATATGCAAAGTGTGTAAAGGTCTTAGCTCTTCTTCTTCTTCTTCTGATTGTTGTTGTTGTGGACACTTGTGTAATTGTTGTTGTTGTTGTTGTTGTGTTGTCGCCTTTAAAACAAAAGCGCAATGCGTTGACAGTAATAATCCTGCTTAACGTTTTGTTGACAGCTCGGTCGCCGCTTTCATTCACATATATGCTAAATAAAAATACATAAAATATGCACATACTTATTATAGTATATATATACCATATACTCTCTATATATAGCTACTCATATACTTGAAAAGTCTGACAAGCTGTTGTTTGGTTTATTTATGAAAAACCTGCAAATCCTGATCCATTGTTGTTTTGGAACATTCAAGATTTGCACCTGGTTTGTCATCGCCTCTGGGAGAGCTCAACTTGATGTGCTTAAATTCGCATTCCTCGTGCTCTTTTGTGTTAAACATAAATTTAACTTTGTTGTTTAAGACTTATTTTCAATCAAGGCTTACGGCTATGTTCTGTTTTATAATTAGAAACAGGAATTCAATTGTGCTTGGCATTAAAACAGCTTGAAATGTGAGCGAGTTTGCTAAAAGGCTTCAAGTTTCAAGAAGGGAGCTTAACAAAGCTTTAAAATATAATTTAATTGGATAAATTTCCTTTAAATTGAAACTAGATTTTAAAGAGGCTTTTAAATGTTTCTACTGAAAAGTTAAAAAATTTTATTAATTTCAGTTTTAATGACTTTTGCATTATGTAAATATTTCACTAAAAAATGCAGCTGCTTTTTTAACTTAAAATCACTACAGCATTTTATGGCTTATGTTTTTTTTTAGTGATTTTACTAACCGCCAGGTGCCAAAAAGTCGGCTAAAAATATTTTTATAGCAAACATTATAAAAACGCTTTTTAATTACATGACGTTTAAGCAAACAATGGCTGAAAATAAGAAAAAAATACACATATTTTAATTGCAAGCGGGAGTGCATGCATGAAAAGAGACGAGTCACTCACACACGTGTGTGTGTGCTCCCTCTTTTCGCTCAGTGTGTTGTGTGCTGTAAATAAGCTGAACGCGCCTTTAATTGCCAGCTGAAAGTGGATGCTCGACAAAGCGCAATGAGAGCAAACAATTAACTTGGCCGTCAACAGAAAGGCCAATGCCAAAACGGCGTCAACAGTTGGGTGCAAAAAAAGAGCAGAAGAAAAACAGGAAAAACTGTGGAAAATGAAATGAAAAATGAATTTTTATTATGGCCTTTTGTTGAGACCGTAAAATGAACTTTAAACGAGCCAGTCACTTGGAAACTTTGAACGTCTGGCAACGGCAACTCAGCTTAACCCTCTCCATTAAGCACACACACTACATACACACATACACCCTTGTTGTGCATTCAGCCGTTTGAATTTTCATGTAATTTGCAACAATGTTAAGCGAGAGTGCAAGTTGTCAAGAACAACAACATAAACGACACAAGCAACAAACAACACACGTCTCTTGGCATCTTTGTTGTTTGACATGGCAAAGCCAAACAAAGCGGCACTATTCAGATGCCACTGTTAACCCCCCAAGTCCCCCTCGTAGTGTGCTCAAAGCAACCCCTACTTGAAGGCAAAGCAATCTGGCTGAGTTTGAATCCATTCTGGGCATCCCGTCGCTTGATTGGCGTCAAGAAACGCATCAAAACGCAAGGTGACTCTCAAGTTCAAAGCAGAGACGTTGGCGGCAAAACTGGCTGCCATTTCTGGCTAGTGTATGACAGGAAAAAATCAGTAAAAATGGCTAGGAGTTGTAGATGTAGATGGTTACATTTAAAGCTAGAAATTTGACTGTATTGAGTTCATAAACGCAAGTGACTACAGTTATAGATAGAAATATTATAATATGCTTTAAAATTCGACTGCTTTGAAGTTAACCAACGATAAATGAAACTGCTTTGAAGTTCATAATATTTTTGGCCTTTACTAGCTCCATTTTTTGGCTTAAATATCCCCACTGCGAAGCAGAGTTGTTTTGTGCACATGGCAGCATGAATTCTAGAGGATAAAGAACTTCAACTTTACTTTCTGTGGTTGACTTGTCAGTTTTATTATGCAAACGAAATAAATAGAACAGTTGTTATGTATTGCAGCTGAGTTTGTATTTGAATAGACTACCGATTCAGTTAGTGGACTCAAAGGCATGCTTGGCATTTGTAATTAATGCCAATTGGTCAGCAAATTGCTATTAACAAAAGGACAAAATGATTGTCAAAGCCTCTTTTCAAATAGTTGCAACTAATAGACACGAATCGAGTGCGATTTCTCATGCTGTTTCGGTGGAAATTGCCTCAAGGGTTCGTGTATCTGCGGTTTCGCATACTTGACAATTAGTGCGCCCAGTACGTTAATTATGCATGTGTCTATGTCGCTCTATGTCTGTGTGTGTGTGTGTGTGTGTGGTGGGTGTGAGTGAGTGTATAGTGTGTGTCTGGTCTGACGCCCAATGAAATTCTCCAATTTCCTGTGACACACGCGCCACTCAATGCCAAAGCATTTTTTGGGGCAACCGCAAACACACACACAGACAGATACAAGCACACCCACACTCATATGGGTGTAACACGTACACTCACACACACACTACCGCTTTTAGGCCTGGTTATTTGAGCAATATGCCTTCAAGGACTGCTCGTAATTAGCCTCCAACGAAAGCGTTCCGTAATTTGATAGTTTTAATTGGTATTTGCTTGTGCCACAGAAATTTGATTAGTGTATTCAACATATTTAATTAAACTACGCCATTTAATTGGGAAAGCATAGAGCTGGGAAAATGGAAGACAGCGTAGAGAATATAATAAGCACCTCAAAGACAAAAGAATTTAAAATAATGGGGTGTAGATTATGTTAAATACAGAAAACTCCACTGGAAAATGTTGAAATTAAATGTGCTTAAAAAATATAGTAAATAATTAATTAAATTAGTTATGCCTCCCTACTTAAATCATAATTATTGTTGGGCTAAATTAAAATTTTAAGTGCCAACTCATATACAACTGTTTAAAATTGTTACTTTAAGCATAATGCACACTCAACAGCTAAAAAAGTTTACATAAAGTTGGTTATAATGTATGGAACAAAGTTTGTAGCACCAAAAATATGAAATGGAGTAATCCAGAATATAGAATGCAATCCAATCAACGAAATACTCTTCTAGAAAACTTAACTCAGTAACAGACACACACGCTTAACCCACCCACACACACATACACACTGACTCCCCATTCAACACCTTGAACTCTCTCTCAAGCGCTTCTATAAATTTCATTCAAACATAATCTATGCAAAATTTGAAATGTTTTGCTGCAAGGCAAAAGCAGAAAGTTTACTACAAGCGAGTTTTTACCCCTAAGACTTTTGAAATTTGTGCATTCTAAAGATTTCCTCACATAATTTTCTTAAGTGCAATTCGCATTGCTTATGCTTTTCACTTTGCCAACTGCTAATTAGAAGCATTTTCCTGCTTGTTTCCAAACTCTGCCACAAAAAGAAAACGAAGAGAACTTAAAGCAAAGTCTGAGAAAGTATGTTCAAGATTTCCGCTTTCCGCTGTTTTTGCAATTTATAAAAACGGATTTGCTGCACACACTACTACACCACCTACACACACACACACATCCACACTCTTTTGACATTTTCTTTGCAATTAATAAAAGCAGCAACAAAAAGAAAAGCAGCTGTCGAGTTAGCCGTCGAGTCAACTTAATTGAATTTGTGCTGCAATGCGTATGCGCCATGTATACCCGTTGTGAGTGGGTGTGCGCTCGTGTGTGCGTGTGTATGGCCTTAACAAATTAAGCAATTTGCTGGCCAACTGCTGCTTTTGCTGTTGCTGCTACTGCTGCAGCAGTCAGGTGACTCTTGAGCGCATTTATCAAAGAGAACTTCGGTTCGGCAGTTTGCATGGTCAAGCAACATTATCCTTGGCTCAAGCCGTTCTACTCTGCTCACTCCTTGTTGCCTTGTGGCACACTCCATTGTTGCTGCTGTTGTTTATTGGACATCTTCTAGTGGCAAACAAAAGGATCTGCTTGTGGCGCTGTTTTATTGCATTTGACAGTGTTGAAATCATCTCACAGTTTCAGCTCCACCTTCGCTTTCTCCATCTCTTTTTTGCTTTCCGCTTCAGAGCGTGTAGCTCTGTGTGTTTGTGTGAAAAGTGTGGAAAGTGATGCATGTGCTGCACTTTGTGATTTATGATGATGATGATAATGGCTTAAAATTGCAGCTGCTGACAGCACTATAACTACAGTGTGTAGAGAGTCTGTGTGGCTTCAAGTAGAGGCTGTGGCTTCAAGGCCTGCATTGGTGGTACTTTTAGCTGCTCGAAAGTTCAATTAACATGTTTGCCAACGTTAAAATCAATTATGTGGTTATAACAGAGGATTTGTTGAACAGTGTTGATTAAGTGCACTTCTGCTGTTAATGTTACAAGGACTGTTAGTGAAGAACTGCTGTTAACAACAGAGTAACTGTTAATGTTACTAGTTGTTAGTGCTGTTAGCTTTAAGCAGTGAACTTCTACAGCTGTTAATGTGACGATTCTATCTGCTACTGTTACTCTTCTTCCTGCTAAGTATTTACTCACGGTTATAGCCCCTTTTCCAGCCCATTCGCAGCACTTCCTTTATTTCTTCTCACTACTTCTATAGTTATCAACTCCCATTGTTACTATTCCGGTCGTAACTTTTCCATTTATTACCTTCCTGGCTAACTAATGGCCACTGTAAATGTAGTTAGTTTTGCTGTCGCTTCAGTTATCTCTGTTACCTTGGCTAGTAACTGTTATAGCCGCTATTGTTAGCTGTTAAATTTGTACCTAGTGCTAGGTTTTTATTCATTGTATTTTGTGCTACTCTTGCCACAACTAAATCATATTAGCCCCAATTGCCGACTGTTATCGCGACTCGTTTATCTTGCTGTCGTTTTTGTTGTTGTCTGGTCGCAGAGACAGCTCGTGCGTAAGGTAATTTATATGAAGGGCCACGCCCATTTGCACAGCCTCCGACAAAACGGTAGCTAAATAAGACATTTGAACGCCGCACATTTGTTAAACTCTCATTCGACCTGTGTCTGTTTGGCTGTTTGTCTGTTTGTTCAGTTTTATTTTTGGTTTTTCTTTGTCGAATCTGCCACAATGTGGCTCATTTCATTTTAAAGCCACATATCAAGCTGCTGCTACAGAAGTGAAAATAAATTTTATGCCACACACACACACTCGCATGCATACACACGCACAACATGCTTTGTCATTTTCAACCGCCCCTAAATACAGCAGAGACACGCCCACTAAAGCGCTACACATTCATCCTTGGCATACACACAAAAAAAGCAGAAAAAAAATTGACATAAAGCGACATAATAATTTTGCCTTTGAAATTACCTTACAATTGCTTTTTTCAAACTGGTATGTGTGCGTGTGTGTGTGTGTGTATAGGGGTGTGCATAGGGGACGTCTGGCTGACACTGGGATTCGATTCCTCCAAAGCAGAACGCGCTTATTTTTAACTTTGCCGCATCGTGCACATTCCTTTTTTACGCGCTGCGGCTTTTTTCATACACTTTGCATACAAGGGTAATAACATTTTTTCAACTAGATTGAAGTCTCCAAAGAGACTCCAAAAAGAGGCACAAGCAGGCAGCTATAATAAGAAAATTCTCTGTTTTATCAGCTTGAAAATATGCTTTGAAGAAAAGTTTAAGTTTCTCTGCAGTTTCCTGCAAGTCTGCAACTGTTACTGCAATTATTAGCAGTTTATACAAAGTTACATACAAATTTTCCTCAATTTTAATAGTTTCTGCTACTTCTTGTCTCCCATATTTGCAAACAATTTTAGACTCTTTTGGTAAGCATATAAGAGCTTCGACTTGTTGGCAAATGCGACTTGATTTCTTTTATGATTGCCATTCGCTTTTATCAACAGGCATTTTTGTGGCAAACCCGCACCTCACACACATCTGACTGTATGTGTGGGTGTGTGTGTTTGTTTGCCAAGATATGCATACAAAACGCTGTCCGGAAAATGTGTGAAAATTGTGTCACAAAAATAAAATAATATAATGGAAAAATAAAACAGAGTTAGGGGAGGAAAGAAGAAAAGCTGCTGGTAACTCAGAACTCAGCTGGCAGCTTATTTCATTTCTCAACGGCAGAAGGGAGAGAAAAACGTAAATTACATTGACTTAATACGAAAGTTAGTCTGAGAAAAGATGCGCATTTCATTCAGTTAACTCTCTTGTGGCAAGTAACTGTAGCAAGTGGAAGGCAACTTGCCACATGCCACACCATGTAGTATGATCATTAATAAAAACTACTAAATATATTGAAGCGGGTTTAGTTTGTCATTTGACTTGCGTTGTTTCTGTTTTTGTTTGTGCTTAATGGCATTCATTAGCACTCGCTAGCCACAGCCCCGAATCACACACACACACATACACTCGGGCACACACACGCGCGCTTAACTCGCGCGTTGCTGTCTTAAAGTTTCCGTTTCCTGTTTGCGTTTTCGGCTTGTTGCTCCGCCTGCTTTTTGTACCAAGTGGCAAGGGTATAATAAATTTTATGAAAATTTGATAAAGAGTCTTTAATAAAATGGTTAGGCTTATAAGTAGCACACAGAAGGCAGCCTGGAAATGCTTTTATACGGTATTGGATGGTCGATTTAACTCGTCTATAAGTTGCTTTCTTATTTGACTTGGCCAGCTCTCAATTAATCTTAATTAAAGTCGAGCTCAAGTGTAGCACACACACTCCTACACATCTACGCGCCTTAACACATATGAGTGGGCGTGTCCACAGCTGTTGCTATTGTCCTCTCGTCCCTTTGTCCTGTCGTGCTTCGCTGCTGCTTTCTCCTCTGCTCGCTTCCATTTCATTTAATTGTAATACATTTGTCTGCGCCTTAATGGCAAATTTACGTGCCGCGTATAAATCAACTTTTCCGCGTTGTCTGATTTATTTTTAGCATTTTCCAAAAGCAACAACAACAACTATGACTAAAATAATTACAACAAAAGCAAGCACATGAATAGTTAACCCAAATTGGTTGCCTTATTTTTTGTATCCTTGGGTTTTCCGCTAATTATGCAACAATCAACTGCAAAATGGGCTCAAAACGCATACTTGCTGACCTTGCAGGCAAATATAATACACTGATTACATCCAAACAGCCTCACGCACACTCACACGTACCAACAACACACACACACAACTTGTACTCACAGCAAGGGACTACAATTTTCCGGCTTTGTTGTTGCCGAATTGTTTTGATGCCATTATAACAATGGCTGCAACAATGGCCACAACAGTTGTTGCTACTTGCCACATTCATCTGCTGCCCCTGCAGCTGTGCCTGCTATTATGGCATTTAAAGCCAATCAACAGGGTATTAATGCCAACTATTGTCAACGCTTCTGCTGGGCAGAAAATTCAACACATATAAACATGCATGTTATGTACAGCTACACTGAAAGAAACGTCTAGTTTCTAGTATTCAAACTCACAGTCTTAAAACATCAATCATTGAACTTGGTTTGTTTTTTGGTTGTGAATATTTGCTATAATTACATTTTAAATTCCAGTTTTATGACTCAAAGTGCTTCTAATCTCCTTTTTTCTCCCAGTGTAGCATGTTTCGTTGCTAGCTGGACAGTCAATTAATATTTTAATACATTTTAAATTGAACAATTTGTAATATTCAATCTTGTCTGTTAAAAACATGTTTTTTCAAGGCTTAGTTTTAATGCGGCTACGTTGATTGCTTGTTCACTTGTGTTGAGGGTATTCCAGCACAATAAAAGCAGAGTATTAAAGTATTTGTTTTAACTTGAAGAATTAGTGCTTTATTTGTTTTAAAAACTGTTTCTTATTCTCTAATTTCCACGAAATTAATGCCAAATACGATGGTCATTTATTACTTCCAATTAGTTGCATTTCTCTGTAATAATCACATTTAATTCTAACAAGAACCCTCTTCAATCTACTCTCGTTTCTATGAAATGCACAAATACATAAACTCTGAACTCTACAATTCCCAGAACTTGTTGCACTGTGTTTGTTTTGCTGTCAGCAAATGCTAATCCAGTCACGTTTCGATTTATCTGTGAAAAGTGATGGAAAACTGCGTTCTATTTAGCTCGTTTAGTAGCTGTTGTTGGCAATTAATTAACCAATTTCCAGCTGGCTGCTGTATTTATTATGGCCATATAATAATTGTGATTATTGAGCACTGGTCACAGCTGTTGGCCATGAATTTTATGGCCAAAATCCCTGGCATCAAGGTGTTTCGCATTTCTGTGCGAACATTATTCATGCAGATCGATTAGACGCATTAACTGAGAGAACCGCAGAGAATGCTTCACTGAACGCAGTTGATTAAACGTTAATTAAGTTCGACAGAGATAGATAGAAAGAAGTGGCCAAGAAAAAGGAAAAAAGGACCAAATGGCCGTCACACCTGCCTCCCTGACATCTTTTTCTTCCCTCTTCCGGTCTCTGCTGTCAATCAAACAAAATTAATTAAGAGCAGTGTCAAAAAAATACTGCAAGTAAAGTATGAAAAGGTTCTTTCCAAGACAAGTTAAAGATTTGCTGTCATTGCAGTGCAGAGTATTTAATCAAAGATTGCTCTTCTCGAGCTAGGCAAGATAAATAACTTAACAACAATAATTTTACAAGCAAGAACTATTTGCAACAGTTTAAAATTTAAGGACAGAGAGTTTGTTTAGCTGTTTTCAGAAGCAAAATAGTTTTGTGGAAGAAACTTAATTTATATTCTAAAACACTCAACTATATCCTGCTCGCACATCTCCCTACTTTAGAGTATCTTTATTTTGATTACCCCTTTTACTATCCACTTTAAGCAGAACTCAAATGTTCATAGCTTCGATATTAAAAATTTAAAACTTACGCAAAATCAATCGATAAATAAAATAAACGCAATGCTGCAATCGTTTTAGTTTTATTGCTCTAAAACATTTGCACTAACAGCAGGTGTTGGTTCAATATAAATAAAGCGACGACAACTAAATTAAAGATAAATAAACTGGGTGAATAAAATTCTTTGTAGTCTCACACCCAAAGAAAGTGAAGCAAGCCCTTAAAAGTATGCTACAAAAATAGCTAAACCTGATGCTTTGCATGCCTTTGCGTTTGTGTGCGTGCCTATGTGTGTGTGAGTAGGCTAATTGCCTTAAAGCTGCCGCTCAGGTAATATATATAACTGGCTGGCATCGATTTAAGCCTGGCCAGAATTTCAATTAAGCCTAAAAATAACAAACAACAAGAAAGCAAAATATCTCAAGCCCTTTTGCCTCCAAAAACTTATTAGACTTTATCTTCTACTGCTTGCAGAGCTCAACGGCACACAGCATTGGGGCAATTAAAGCGGCAACAACAACAACAGCAGTTCCATTTTATAATTACAAAACATAACGAATTTGAAAGCAAATCCAGAGCTTTGCATTTGCCAAGTTTCCAAGTGATTAATTTCACAATACCAACAACGCCAACAACGACAAAGGAGCAACAATTTAAACCAATTAAGCGAGCAGCGCTGAGTGTTAAAAAGCGAGCGCAAAAGAGTTGGAACAAATGCCGCCATGAGTTTCCTAAGCTCCATGCAACAATATGTAACAAGTGGCATATCCAGTTTGGGACTCGGCAATCGTCGCTTTTCGCTGTCGCGTCAGGAGTCGAGTGAACAGCAGCCAAATGCCGCGGGCGTGTCGGGAGCGCAGCAACAACAGTTGCTGCCACAACAACAGCAGCAACAGCAGTTGCAACAACCACAGCAGCAGCAGCAACAGCAACAACAGCAGCAACACGCACATGCACCTCTGCAGCAGCAGGCGAGTATCGGCAGCGGTTTGGGCGGTGCCAGTGGCAATGTCTATGGGGCACCCACTCAGCCCACCGCAGGCGTGGCAGCAACAACTGGTGGCAGCAATTACCCCTCGGGCGGTGTTGTAATCGGCAATCCGAATGCCACTAATCCATTACTAGGTAAGTTTCTATTTTTGTCTCATTTCCACGATTTTTCCTGCCTTTAATCTGTGCGTTAATTCGAAGTGCTCGACTGTTTTGTGCCCAGTTGATGGCTCTTGTTGAAATTCCGTCAAGGAAACAGAAGCTCTTGATTTTCTTTGGCAGCTGGGCTAAAAAAATACACGCCCACACTTGTGTTTGATAAATGGCCTTGGGGGCATGTGTGGCAGCCACCAAACAGTGTCAAGATTAATGAAACTCCATGACCAACTAAAGACACTTATTATATTTGATGAATGTCCATGGAAAAAAGCAATTTTAACACGCTGCCAAAGACTAATTAAATACGGAATTAATAAAGCTCATAATTAGTTTCTAGACGGATTAGTTTTTGTGGAACTTTAAGCAATTTAAACCTTTATTACTGTTATTAGTGGTGTGGTGTTAACCGAGGTCTTTTTAATGGCAGTTTAAGCTATCAGTTTTAAATTTTATATACTACCGGATATTTGTTATTAGTTATTAAAAAGGCTACAAAATTAAACTGCCGATTATTCAAATGATTGAATAACATTCCAAATATGCCACAATAAATCTAAATATTTTAGTTTATGCCAACAATATAAATGTAATAGATTGTTAAAAAAAGCAAATTTGTCAGAATGAACAGCTAATTTAATAACAGCATAGCCAAAATGAAAGTTACATCTGCGTGAAACTTTGATTTAAAACACACAACTTGAAATTTGATTTGCATTTCATTTTTCAATTATTAACTGAACCGTTATGTGGCGTGTGTGTGGGTGTGTATAGTCTGCGTGTGTGTGAGTTCCAGTTACAGCACAGCTATACAAATGTTGTACATTATTTGCTTTTTGTGCTCGAAATTGTACATTGCGCATACGCCATGTTGTGCGAGATTTTCAAAATGAAATCGAATCGCAACAGCTGCACACAAAGGCCATAAATAAGCAAAAACAATGTAAAATTGCAAAACTATATGTTAACATAAGCTAGACTACATATATGGATAAAGTAACAAGTGAGAAAGGCAACAGGCGAGTGGAAGCGACTGTAGAATACCCTGTATCAAGTGTAAAGTTTTTTAAATTTTGAAAAATTTTCAGCTGTATTTCCCTGTATGCTATACTTAGGGAGTTAGTTTTCGTACTTTTATCTTTCCGTATGCGAAATTTATAGCAAACAAAATCAGCTTACTTAACTTTCCAGCTGTTAGTTTCCAAATCGACGCTTTTCCACAGACATCTCTAGAGTTCTCTGGGTACACCATAAAAAGCCATGTGTATCCGATAGCTGTGTCATCGGCAAACCACAAAAATGCACAAAATAGACAGTAAAAGTTTATTTGAATCCATTCATATCGAAACATAGCAAATTTGACAAGCTAACAAGAAAACAAGCAAAGTTTTTGCATATGCTGCAAATTGGCAAGAGTTTCCAAGTATAATTCCAGCAAATCCGGCGTAAAAGTGCAGGAGAAAAGACACAAAACTACGGGCTTTGCGACGCTAAAGCAATCAACATGCATATGAGGTCCTACTGGGATGTGCCTGCTTTATAGCTGCAGTTGCAGCTGTGGTTGCTGCTGTTGTTGTTATTGGCAAATGCAAACACATTTGGAAGTCAAGACACAGCGCTGTCGTTGCCGTTGCATGCCACAGAAACCGCTGACTCCTTGAGTGTGTCCACAGTGTCCTGTCGCAGTTGCAAACAGAAATTCCTATTTGCTGCTTTAGGTATCATGGCATTTGGCTCTTGGCTTTTGCCTTCTGGCTTTGCCTTTGGCTTCGGCTTTTGATTTACAAATGTCGGCAGCATTTGAATCAAATTGAAATTGGCTTATCTTGCTGCATCAGCCACGAACAAGCGGTTTTTGGGGCGTACTAAAGGCGTGGCAGCTCTAAAACCGCCAAATGTGTAAGCGTGTGTGGCAGTGATGGAGTGTGTGCCGTACATGTAGGCAAATGTGTGTGTAGCACAGTAAGTGTGTGTTTGAACTTCTCTGCTACTAAATCAGCCACTTTTTACTTGCGTTTGTGGTTCACTTTGAGTTTGCGTTCAACTGAAAAATTGTGCAAGTTATTTCGAATTTCTCATGTATTTTACTCTCTGTAGAATATTACATATAAAGGGTATAATTGGTTTGTGTAGAGCAGTAGGAGCATAGGAAATCTTGCAGCTGATTTTATATAGAATATTCTGAACTAGAGTTAGTTTGGCTGGTACGGGATCTTTGCAAGTCGACTCACTCTAGAGTCTTCAAATTTTTTTGGCTGACATTTGCATAAGCAGCTGGTTTTGGCTAAAAAGCTCTGGTGACCAAGCCGCAGCAATGGTTAGACGACAAATGGAATGGCAGCACAGTGTGTCCTTAAAGCCAAGTTAACAATGTCCTTGTCGCTGCCAGCAATAACAGGAATAGCAGCAGCAGTAACAGCAGCCGCACGAATGCATGTCAAGGTTGCGGTTCCATGTGGCCCAGAGCACCGCTTCTTCAGCATATTTGAGTCCAGTTTTCCTTCCCTTCGTTTCCCTCTCTCGGCTTACGCCACATTGACCACATCACATTGACTTTGCACTCCCTCTCTTCCTCATCCTCTTCTCTCTCTATCTGTCTGTCTCTTTCCGCTTGTTTGCTGTTGTTTTCTTGCCCCTCTCCTGTCTCCCCACTAAATTACAGTTGCCTCTAATCCATTAACATTTGCTTCACTGCTAAGTAGTCGCCATTGTATCAAAAGTTACGACCGTCTTCTAGTTGTTTATCACAATTGCATGAGTTTCTCTTAAAAGAAGAGCGCATAAAAAATGAAATGTAATGCGAAAAGGGGCGGGGTTGGCAGCGTAAATGATTTAGCAAACATCATGAAAACGTAATTTGACTTATGCGCAACTTTTACCAAACTTCATTTTTCTTAAGCTTCTCAACTTTTAAATTCTTTCTGGGATTCAATTCAAAAGTTCAAATTTTATTTTATTCTGCTTTGATTTAACATACCAAGTAGATAATTACAATAACAAGAGAGTATTAAACCGTCTATAAGCAACCTGTACAAAGGGTATGAAAGTTGTTCTAGTTTTTATTCATTTAAGTGTCGTTTTGAAGCTCATACAGACTCATTACACCCTTTAGCAGGGTAAAGCAATTAAAGAAAAGTCTTTTTGAAGTGTCTAAGTTTTTATTAAAACAAAAACTTTTTGTCTGCAATTTATTTCTAGGCCTTTGACACATTTTGTCAAGCAATTAATTCTATTTCAAGAGTATTAAATTATTTTATAAATCAATTAAAAGCGTAATTCCATTTGTTTAAAGATTTTTAACATGTTCAGCTATTGTTTAATTAATTTGAGTATTTTTTAAATAAATACTTTACATTTTTATTGCTTTTGTATTTGGTTTTCCACTTAATGATTTCATAAATTTAAAACTTTACTACCCCCTTGACAAGTGCTTGAAAGTCGAGCACTTCCAACCCACTTGTTAGCTCTGAAATAGCTGTGTCATTAAGTGCATTTTATTTCCCATCTCAATGCTTCCACAGGGTATCCCAAGGTGGTGCCACTGCCCGGAAGCAGCGCTGCGGCTGGCAACTCAACGTCAGCTGGGAATACGCCCATCAATTCGCGTCGTCAGTCCCGGGCATTGGAGTGTTTGGCACCGCCCCGTACGGGTTCATTTCGTAGCCGGAATTCGCCATTGCATCAACCGGATCCGCCGCCACGACCGCCATTGGCATTCTGCAAGCGTCGTCTCAGTTGGCCCGAAGTCGATCCGCGTTCAAATTCTGGGTAAGTGGAAAGTTCATAATAGACAACACCTGCTAATAATGAGTACGATGCTGATGATGATAATGATGATTTGAACTAAAAGCGAAGTAAATGAAGTAGCGACTTAATCCACACTTTTAGGCCTAATGCGCGTCCCTTGAGCTTTGGGCCATAAATAATCAGGGCTGGGAAATGTAAAATGAATTATTTACCAATTAATTAATGTACTTCAATTGCTCTTGTCGAACATTTGTTCTCAATGTGCTCTCTTTCTCGCACTCTCTCACTCATTTTTGAGTACGACCTTCATAATTATGTAATTACCAAAGTTCTTTGCGTGTTTTTTCTTGGCTCTCTTTTTTCTTGCAACCCGCAGAGCGCTGTTATTTTGCGCAAGAGAAAAGTTTCGGCACAGACGCCTAAGTCTATGCAACATTGGCAGTTTCGTATGCGGGCGCCAAGCAAAGTTTTTGGCCAAGACAGCTAGAGACAGCGTAAGAGTAAGGAAAGGAGAGAGAGGGAGAGGTAGAGTGAGAGACAGGGACTACTGAAGCTTGCTGTGGCAACAGTGGGTGCTACAAGCTCTGGCTTGCAACATGGTGCAAGCCGCTTAGTCTGCTTCTACGTGCTCGTCCTTGTCTCCTCTTCTCCTTGTCCTTGCTTGTCTGCTCTGCATAATGCGGCTTCAGTTTAACCTGAAAATGTGCGCATAATGAGCGTTTGGTCTAGAGGTTACATTTAATTAAGCATGAAATGAGATTTTCTGAGGTGCTTTAAGAAATATGCATTCACCGCTTCACTCAGCTGCTTCAACACTACCTTGAATCCATCTTAAGTTGCAGCCTCTTAATTATGCTTTTTGATGAGCTACAGAGATTACAAAAAGAGCTGGCTGTAACTGAGCATCTATTAATTAAACACAATATTTAGTAAACAAAATTATGTGGACTTAGTTTTGTGGCGTAAATCAATTCAGTTGGTATAAAACACCTACTAACTACATTTCATAATAACTAACAGTGAGAATCGCCTAGAGAGGCTTCTTGCTTTCGAGAATACTCTCTAGGTTTCTGTTAACCAACCAGCTCTCAACAGTGAGAATCGCCTAGAAAGGCTTCTTGCTTTCGAGAATACTCTCTAGGTTTCTGTTAACCAACCAGCTCTCAACAGTGAGAATCGCCTAGAAAGGCTTCTTGCTTTCGAGAATGCTCTCTAGGTTTCTGTTAACCAACTAGCTCTCAACAGTGAGAATCTCCTAGAGAGGATATCTCTTAGCTAATCCCACTCCCACTGACCATTTAAAACTGCACACAAATTTAGATAATAAATTCGCTTTAACAATTAACATCATGATTTATTCAATTAGTCAAAAAGTTTGAATTAAATAAACCGCAGGCATTTAATAAAAAGCAGATAGAATCAAAAATTCATTATAAAATAAATAAAAAGCAAACAAAAATGAAAATTGAAAAGAAAATGAAAATGTGTCGATTAATTAAATACGAAAAACGGAGAGCAAACAAATTTAAATGCCAAACTCGCATTAGTTGGCAATTTATTTGTCACAAATTTCTGTGACAGCAAATCCAGCAAAGAAAACGAAAAGTGAAGAAAATATTTTGAAAAATAATGAATAATTGGCAAACTAAAGAATGAAAAGAGAAGAAAGTTCAAGCTCTCTGGATCTGTTTACCTACACTTGAATATTGCGACAAGATAAATACAAAATAAATAATAAATAAATAATAAAAACAGCGACAAAAGTTTGCCAAGGCAAAAGTTTTGTGTGGACAAAAACCGAAAAAACAAAAACGAAGACGAAGACGACGATGAAAACAGAAACAGAAACCGAAACTCAAACCCAAACTCGGAAGGAAAATGAAAATGAAAATACGCCAAGAAAATCGTTAAGAAATTTAAACTGAAATTGAGTAAGCGACAACGACGTCGACAAGGACGTTGAAATCATAAAGCAAAAAGTTTCAAATTAAATTTTTTAACAGCAACTATAAAAAAAACACAAAAAAGAGACAATGATTGACACACAAATACTCTATATTAATTTGTCTATTTATAAGTCCAACCAAACGTAACATGCTCTGCTTAGTATAGGGTATAAAATAAGTCAAACTTTGAGCAAGTTGCTTGCAATGAATAGTTCCCATACCACGCCCACTTAGCATTTTGCACGACACTCAAAATAAAATGGTGGACAGAAAAGTGTTGGCCACATTTTGAGACAGTCTAAGTAGCAACTAAATTTATAACAGCTATACATACCCTACCAGCGGGTAGTTTAGGTTTAGGTAGTCGCATGATAATAGTATATAATAAAGCTGAAATAGCCTGTGCTTAAAAACTTTAGGACAGCTGCAATAAAGTCCACTCTTAATTGATTAGAAATTGTCCTTTTAATCCTCTCAAATTGTCGACAATACACCGTAAGAGCATTAAGTCTTCGACGTGACAATAAAAAACGCAGCAGCTGTTATTTTTTATTATTTTTCTAGCCACGTTATAAACGTTAAAAAACTGCGCCAAAATGCTGGCGACCAAGTTAAGCGGCTTAGTCGTTTGGACCATTTTGTGCTGAGTGTGAAAAGTTTTGCTGCTTTCAAAGAGGAATGGTGACACTGTGCGTGGGTGTTTCTTTGTGTGTGTGTGTGACATGCAAATCAAATGATTAGGCACAACATCAACAGATTTAGACAAACAGCAGCGAGTTCTGGGCTGATACACTGGGCGTATGATTAATCTCAAGTTTTAATCGAGCCACTCACACACAGGGAGGGCGAGAGCGAGTTTTCAATAACAACTTGTGCCTGCTTAATATGTATATTTGTACACAATTAGCATCACAAGACAGACGACATGGCATATTGGCCAAAAATAAAATAAAATAAAAAATAAAATGAAGTCGACCCTCATCAATGTTGAAAAAGGTTTGACAATATGAAATGGAAATGCGAAAATGGAATACTTGATACTTAGGCTGTAGAGCATATTGACAGTGCCAATTAGAGAGGTGCTGCCTGACAGAGTGCCTGCTAGAGAGAGCAGGAGATAGAGGGAGGAGCTGAGAGATACAGATAGCTAGCGCAGTGAATGGCAACGAGGAGTCAATAGATTATTTAATAAAATGAAGTGTGCTCATATGAACATGCTCTAGACTAGAGATGGGAGAGCAAAGGTGCCTCGTGACTAGATAGTTAAGCTCGTGTCATGACGGGACAGGCTAGAGGTGAGCGTGAGCTATCGTTCTAGCTCGTGCCTAAACAAACTCATCTCTAACTCATGAATACTTACCTTCCACTCCCCTTTCTCTCATCCACTTTTAGTGTACAGGAAACGGATGGCTCGTATTTTGAGAATTTTACATCGCTGGGCTGGAAACGGGAAAATCGTCGCATGTCGGCAACGCGTGCGGCCGAATCACGTGCCGAGGCTAATCCAGAAAATGAACGTGATCCACCAGCGCCCGAGGAGTCCATTGACCGTCAGGATGAGAAGGAGAAGCTCTACGTTGAGGTGCTGCATACGATTGCCAACACGGTGGGAGCACCTGCGCCCGGTGGACAGGTAAGAACACTACACACAAATCAATATGGGCTTGTGGGTGCTGGAGTGGTGGAGTGGGCCTAGGGCGGTGGGCTGAAGGACTTAGAAAAGGGAAGGAAATGGAATGTGGTGGTGCTGAGGTCTGTAAAATCATATGAATCTTTGATTAAGGTTATGCAAATAGTTGGAAATTATACAAACTGTATTTTAGCTGAAAATTAACGAGCATATTTGTTTTGTGTATGTGTGTGTGAGTGTTGGGGTGTATGTGTGTGTGTGCCTTTAGGGTAGACCCGGCGATGATAGATGATTGAAGGGTCTAGTTAATCACATGCGTTTAGCCTTCTAAAATGTTGTGCAATTTAAATGATTAATACCGGTTGCTATGAAGGCTAAAATGCTTAAGCCTCAAATGGATTTGGCCCAAGATGGCCAGAAAGAGACAGCCAGTCTTAGCTCACTCTCAACTCCCAGCCTCTTCCTCTTCCTTAGTGGTCAGAAAATGCAATTATAAAAGTGTTTTCATTGCCGTATTTCATTTCGATTGTAGTTTTCCAATATTTTCACAAGTTTTCAAAGGCATCACAGCTGCTTTACAGCCCCTCTTCCCACTTTTTCTTCATCCGCACTAGCTTCATTTTTCAATTATCGTTTTTAATTTAACAGTAAGAAAATTGCACAACTAATGAAACTTGAGCCAACTGTACATGGCAGCAGCGGCAAAACAGCAACAGGGGAAAGGTCAAAGAGGGACAGCTAGAGAGTGAGTAGGACGAAGATAGAGGGGAAGAGTGAGAACGCATAATAAAAGTTTCAACAGCAGCAAAATAACGTTAGTCCTGCTGTGATTGAGTTTGAAGCTGGTCAAGTCTCGCGGGTCTTTTGGCCCTAACATAGTCAAGAAAGTCGACTCGAGACGAGTTGAGTCACTAAAGTTATTTATTCCGTCCCGGAACGGCTCAGCAGGCGGCTTATCAAATGCTTCTACATCCTTCCCTTCTGCTCTGGAATTTAGTTTCTTGCCTTCTGCTATTTTCTGCTTTTCCTTTTAATGGAAAATAATTACAAATAAATGTAAGGTGGTTGCAACTGGGTTAATGCTTTTAATAGAAACTAATGGATAAATAAATACGCTTAACATAACAACACATACATCAAGAACACAGGGGATAAAGTGGCAAATAAACTATACATGGGGGAAGAAAAGCCTTTAAGGGGTTTCTGGCATTGTTTCTTGCTTAAAATTTGACATTTTCTTCATTTAACACATTGGGAGACAGACAGAAATCAGGAAAACTGACAACTCTACAAAGATTTCATGAGTCTACCATTATTTTAAATGCATGTGAAAGAAAGGAATAAATATTTGGGTTTAAATTTAAAATGTAACTTTCTTATTTAAAAGCAACTTAAATGTGTAGTTGGGAACAGAAGCCAGAAAACTTAGCCAATGGAAAACAAGCGCGTATTATTCATTTCCCTTGTTTTTTGGTACATGCAAGTTTATTAGATTTGTTTTGCTGTTAGCCATGGCTAACTGAACAATAGACGGTATAATTATTCCATTGATGTATTCCCTTGGCAATGAACTAGTTTGCGTTTAGACCAATACAAAAAGGAAGCGGTAACAAAGCAAGTTATGTCTATATTTAAACAGGATATGTGCTGGACTGTGGCAAGCTCACATACTACAAAGGAAGCACAAAAAGAAATGCAAACAAATGAATTTTGAGTGGGGGAGGCGGGTAGGAAAAGCAGCAGGAAAACACTGGAGCAGCTGGCAAAGCAAATTCTAAATAATTTAGATGGACGCTGCCTAGGCGACTGCAATGCAAAAGCAATCAAATTAAAATAATAAGCCAAAGCAGTTTTTTTTTTTAGAGAGCGGAGAGTGGAGTTGGGTAGGGCAGTAGGGCGGACAAGTGGGAGTGGCAGCTGATGAAAGCGCCCTGCGAAGCGTGTGGAAATCAGCAAGTCAGTTTTGGTAGCCTTATGAATTCGACAAGATAAATCAATAAAAATACAAAAAAATAACGCACAAAGAGACGAAACAATTTTGATAAATATGTGTTGCTTTTTTTTGTTTTGTTGGAGGCGACGTCAAAAGCAAACAAAGCACAACAAATTTCAGAAGCCAATAAAAATACAAAAAAAATTCTGCTCCTGTGCTTTATACTGTGAAAATATGCTAATTTGTGTTGTTGTTGTTGTTGCTGCTGCTGCTCCCGATGAAACTGATGATATTACAATTTTGTTTTGTTTGCGTTCGACAACAAAAAAAATTGGCATACAAATAAATGACAAAATAATTAAATAAAATTAAATTAAATGTTTGCCAGAGGAGCGAAAGCGGCAGCAACATGCGGCGTATATGTAATTTGTATTGACTTGCCTCTCACTCACACATACACACTCGTCCATTCTGTTTCTGTCACTTGCAGTTTGCGCATTATAAGGATGAAATGTATCTGCATGCCCAGCGCGCCTTTGGTGTCAATCCGGATCGTCATTATCGCCTGCTGCACACCTCCGCCGAGGATAAACCAAAGATAATCGTCCTCTCGGCGGTCGTCATTGAGGCGGATGGCCTCGAGGCAAAGGATGCCAATGGTAAGTTGAAGCCACCACATGTTGTCAAGAGTTTACAGCCACTACTACACTCTCTCCACCCACTTCCTTCCTTCCTTCCTCCTTCCTCCTTCCTCCTTCCTTCTTCCGCTTCCCGTTCCACTGTCAATGTAGCAATCTGTCAAGACTTCTGTGTAAATATTTTGTTCTTAGTTTACAAATTGATTTTGCGGCTGCCTCCATAATTGCATTATGAATTTGTGCGTGAGTATGTCTCGTGCACGCATATTTAACTTTTTAGACCCTGTACTTACATACTACGCTGGGTATTTTAACTGTGTCAAAAGAAAACATTGTGTAACGTACTCTTATACTTGATGGGCATACTACAGGGTCTTTTACAGTTTAACCTAGTTTAACCGCAGCGCTTGCTACAACTTCATGTTTTTCCTTAACTTTTTATTTCGGTTTCCGCCTCCAGCTACCCAGCAACGACCTTTGCCTCCCCATTCCCTGCCTGCTGCGACTTACTCAGTCTTACGAATCGAGTGGAAGCCGATAGCAAAGTCATCGACTCTGTTCCTCAGCTCGTTCAATAAATTTGCAATTTAATGCTTCCCATTTTGTTCATTATGCTCGAAGAGCAACAACATTGGCATCGCCATCCCCAACGCCATCGACGGCATCGAAGGCAACGCAATTTCGCATTTTAATGTGCTCAAGGATGTGTAAGGAATACGTTGAGTGCCTCAACTGTGTGAGTGTGTGTGTGTGTGTGTTCTGTGTGCTCAGTTCTCAGTGCACTCGCTGCTTGAAGGTCCTGCCAGTCAGGCAGTCAGTTTGAAAACTTCATGCTACCATCTGCTAAATGTACTGCTGACGGCTGTTGTCTGTTGGCTGCTGTCTGTTGTGTGCTGTGTGGCAACACCAATACAACAAGAACAACTACAATTCGTTGCCAATGAAACGTGGCTGATGAGTGGAAGTCGCTTTTGTGTTTTGGCGGAGGGGAAAGAACATTCTCAATTGGCAAATAAGCCGTTGCCGTCGTCGTTGCCAGTGCTGAGATAGCCAGCATCTAAGGTTCAATTTTCATTAGCAGCAATCGCAGCTATTTCAGGTCAAGCATGAAGTAGTAACAACAACGGCAACAACTCGAAAATACTCCCAAAATCCCAATAGAAACCAAAACTCAATCTCAAGTCCGAATTAAATACGCAACGGCCATTAAATCGATTATTATTTCTCTGTTTTGCTTATTCCTGTCGCTAAGTGACTGTGTTTGTGTGGGTGTGTGTGGGTGTGGCATAGCTAGCGAATGTTTTTCGATGTATCCTATGGTTGGCTTTAATAAAACTCAACTGGAGTTGTGAAGGAGTACACTTTTGTTAAGTTTTAATTTGTTTTAGCCTTTAAATGGCCAGTAAAAGCCGCTAAGCAGCGCCAGAGCTGTCATAAAATAGTGCTGCCTATCTGTCTGTAATGGTTGGATATATGTGTGTGTGTGTGGGTATGAGTGCGTGTGTAAATCACAGGCACTTAATAATTGAGCGGCACTTTATGCAAATGAAATGTTAATCATACGCCATGTGTGCCACCGCACATGGGCTGCCACAGACGCCACTGCTGCTGCTACTCCGTCTGCTGCTGTAGTGCAGTGCTCGCCTGCAGCTGCCATTAATTGGCATTTAATGTCACTCGCATTTCATTAATGTGACACCAACACTTTTTCCCATCAGCATTATTTAAGTGATTCACGTTATTTATCCACCTTTTCTTTGCAGGCTTCTCGGATCCCTACTGTATGCTGGGCATACAGCCGGACGGTGGGCCGCCCGTGTCGCCGCTGCCGCTGCCGCCGACACCGCGCGCCCTCTCCGCGGATATGAGCGGTGGCTTTGATAATAATGCCACGGACTCGCCACCGCATCGTAAGCACAGCTTTCGCTTGAGCTTTAAGCGGCGCGAGGCGACGGGTCGACGGGAGCAGCGCGACTCTCTGGGCGGTCCAGTGCCGGCCAAGCTGATCAAGGCCACGAGCATTAAGCCACACACACTTAGCCCCAAATGGAATGAGAAATTCAAATTGTAAGTGCTGTCAAATCAATAGAGAATTGAACTTTTTGTTTGCTTAGGATTCGGGTCATTTAATAGCAAACAAAAAGAAAAGTTTCATAATTTTGTGCGTCGTAGAAACAACTAGCTCTGGTATCATAACAATTGACTCAATTGCTAAATAGAAAAGCAATTCATATAATTTAAAAACAAGCGTTCAACTAAACGAAACTTAAGTTATGCAGCAAATTGAACTTAAATCCCAAAAGCTTAAGGCTGCCAACTGTCGCCCCTTCTGGCACTTTTGTCACTTTGCGGACAATTGAACAATTGTGCGGGCATTTAAATGCAATCACGTGTCCATTATCTGGCAAATCGTACGCAGTTCAATGGCGGAATTCGCATCAAATTATTCAATTACATTTACTTTCTTTTTTCGCCTTATTTGAAGCACTTTGGAATGCGATTTGAAATCACCTAGGACCTCGGAGACTTCATTTACGTTCTGCCTACTGCCGCAATGACAAATGTTTTAAAATTTATCATTGAGACACGATCTCTGTTATTGTCATTGTGTTTCTGCTGTAATTTACGAGCTCTCTGCTCTCGTTGGCACAGAAACAATTTTAATTGCAACATAAAATTGACAATAACAATTGAAATTCGTATTGCAATCGAAATCGTTGTGAAATTTATGCTGCAATTGCAATCAAATGTGCTTTAAACCAAATTCTAGTTGAAATATAAAATATTTTTTTAAGGATGCGACCCGAAACATGTGTTGGTAGTCTAGCGACCATAAATATAAAAATTGTTTTGTGTATTTGGCTATAAAATAAAACAGCAGCTGCAAATGGTAAAGCACAGAAATAGAAACACTTTCGAAAAAGAAAAACAAAAATTTGGTCATAAGCACAACAAGAAAGTGTAGCATACTTACCAGCGCTGAGGCTAATTAGACAAATTAATGAGCTTTGGAGCTCTGTCTGGTTAGTTAATGATACGATTTATTTACACAACGTCTCTGTCCCACCACAATTAGCGACATCGATGACATCAACACGGACACCTTCCATTTGGACATTTGGGACCACGATGACGAGAGTTGCGTCATGGACGCCGTCTCGCGACTGAACGAAGTGCGCGGTGTTCGCGGTTTGGGGCGATTTTTCAAGCAAGTCTGTCAGTCGGCACGTCAGGGCTCCCAGGATGATTTCCTCGGCTCGGTGAACATACCCATTTCGGATATACCCTCAACGGGTTTGGATGCCTGGTTTAAGTTGGAGGCACGCAGTCATCGTAGCACAGTACAGGGACGCATACGCCTCAAGCTGTGGCTCTCGACGCGTGAAGATCGCGGCAATGTCGCCGAGGAGAACAACGAGCAGCAGCTGCGCAAGATCGAGCAGCTTCAAATGGTGTTCATGCAGCACGAGGTCACCACACATGAGCCCTCCTGGACCTGGTGCGGTGACTTGCCGGGCCCGGCGCTTACTATACTCCATCAGCTGGCCGTGCAGTCTGAACTGAGCGATCTGCAGTGTGCTATGGCCAGGTGAGTGCATACTATTCGCTTATCCCAACTATCTCTCTTGACTACCCTTAAAGACCTCTTCAATATCTTCTTCTAGACTACCCCTAATGCAACTATCGATAACATTGAAATGTCTCTAATTTTGTGTTCAATTTTTCTGTTGTCGTTCGTGCACTTATGAAGATACGTGGCTGCTGCTCGACTGAATCGCTCGACACCGCTGGACCCAAAGTTTTTGCATCGCCTGCTGAGCGACGTGGAGAAGCAATGGAATCAACCCAATCAGGAGGCACTCACACGCGATCTGGAGCAATGGCTTGCCGAGGCCATGAATGGCTTTGTGGAGCGCTCATTGAATCAGATACGCCGTCATCGGGACATCTTTCCGGCCTTGAATCCCCCCTCGCTAATACGATTGGAGTTCCTGCTGCGCTGTCTGGGTCTGCTCGGCTCCATGCGAGCCTTTCGAGCTGTTTGTCCATTTAACAAGGGAGTGAGGGGAGAAGTGGTAAATGCTCTGCGAAAGGGCTCCATCATGTGGGGACAGAATGTGCTGCGGGAATCTCAGTGTTTGCCCAATCCATTATCGAATTTTGTAACAACATTAACCGCCGACATCCAGCTGGGCCAGACCTACTATCATGCCCTCTTCGACAAGTGAGTAAACGGCCCATGATTACATTCAATCTCTTTTCTGTTTTCCTCTCCGCTCCTCTTCCCTTCTCTGGTGTGCCTAACCCTGCATTGAATTAAATATGGCCAGCACGCGTTCCATAGCGAAAAGAACTGATAGAGAGGTTTAAGGTGGAACCTCTAGACTGCTAAAGACCCTGTGCTAGCATGCAAAGATGTTGAGATCTAGGTGCTCTTATACACCTTGTCCTTGTTTAGACTACGGGGTCCAAAAACACACGCTCTCCGACGAAGAAAACTCACAAACAGTTTAACAAAACAAACAGCGAACATTAAGCTTAACCCAGAAGTGTGCTATCTCTTTCTCTCCTTTGTCACTGTTTCCCTGTCCCGCTCTTCTACCCTAAACTGCCTCATGTGGCGCTGCAGTACTTGAAATGCTGACCTAATTAATGGTAACCCCACCGAAATGTTGGTCCTTTTGAGACTGTACTCGTATTTGAAAATTTGTCAAGTTTTATAGTGACCACTAATCAGTTGGTCAGTTCGTTAGTTGTTGTACAGCTATAAAGCTTTTCGAATCATTGGTTATCTGATTAGTGGCACACTCAAAGGAAATTCTATTGGAGTTGACTACAGTCAACAAGTTTCATAGCAAGCAGCTTTGAGGGTTTTAATTAGGTGAGAGCAAGAGGTGAAAAGCGATGGATTTTAGGTGAATATCGTGGTGGGAGTTTCTTATAGTGATAGCTGCCAAAATAGCGTATATAATTGAATAATTCACATAAAAATTACAGTTCTCCTTTCCTCCTTAGAGTGCACCAGTTCGCACGCTGCCCAACACTGGTCGGGTTTCATGTCAACCATCTAATCAGTCGCATATTTGCCCGTTAACGTGGCCATTAAAGGTTCCATAATGAGCACATCAAGTGGCTTAAACACATAAGCTCCAAATTAATTGCGCTGTCATAAAAATACCCTCACGTTCCTTGGCCTCATTTCGGTTAGTCCCTATCTTCCCGAGCGCCTCCTCGACGTTGATGGGCCATTTGAAGTCCTGTCGACCATTGACAGTGGCATTAGTAAATTTAGTTTAAAATCCTTTGGCTAATTGTGGCATTTGCGCAGTTTTCAAAAGGGAAACCTCAATCGATTTTCAGCTTACAGGCAAGTTAGCTCTATCTCTATCTATCCCTTTCTCTCATTTTCTCTGCCTTTCTCTGTAAAAAACTTACTGCAGCTGCTCACTGATAAAAAAAGATGCAGTTGAAAATTGTGGTCTGATATTTAAGCACAAAACTCTTCATATTTTAGTCCAAGAGATTGCAAGTTCTTTTGTCGAATTTAAGTAAATTTTGTGCCAGTTTCTGCTAGCTTAATTCCTTCTTTTTAGACCCCGTACTCTTTAAAAAAGAGTAAAGGGGGTCTATTAAGTTTGTCAGAAGCGAGATGTGCGTAACAGGCAGAAGGAGGCGTGGCCGACCCCATAAAGTATATATATTCTTGATCAGCATCAACAGCCGAGTCGATATAGCAATGTCCGTCTGTCCGTCCGTCCGTCCGTCCGTATGAACACCTGGATCTTTTAAACTACAAGAGCTAGAGACACCAAATTTGGAATGTAAGTCCGTTATTTTCGCGAGCAGATCAAGTTTATTTCAAATTGTTGCCACGCCCCTTACCGCCCCCGCAATGAGCAAAAAACCAGAAACACCTCGAAAAAATTTGTGTTTTAGGCGAATATCTCAGTAACTGTAGCACTTAGGAGCACAAATTTTGATGTACAGGTTCTTAGAGACAGCCTTAGTATAATGTCATTCAAAATTTTGAGCTGCCACGCCCCCTTTTCTCATAGGAACTAAAAGACTCTCCAGCTTCAATGCCTTGTTTCAGGCATTAAATCAAATAGTACAGTGTTGTAATTTAACATACGCTTAGAGACTTACTATTTCTAACTTTCCTGAAAGTGGCATCAAAATCCTATGTCAAACAACAGAGAAATTACGGTTCAAAGTTGAAGTTATTTTAAAGCAAAATCACTGCATGCGCGCAACACATACAAACAAACACAGAAACATACAAACATATGTTCGAACGTTTTCTCTACCTGCTGGCGGCAGCGCTGCCCGGAGCCGCTGGCCGCGCCGACCAATGCTTACTACACACATTGTTGTGTGCACATACTTTTGGAAATAATCGGAAGAATGATAGAAGAGGGGTGTGGTGCAACTGATAGAGTTGCGGCGCAATATGGAACCTTCGTTAGATCGCGGGTTCGAATGCTGACAATGACGATTGTTTTTATTTACTTTTAATTTTAATTCAATTAATTTTCTTTTAATTTTTTTAATTTTTATTTCATTTTAAATTTTATTTTAAGAAAATGGGCACTACTATGGGAGTACGGGGTCTTTTACAGTCGGCTCGATCGACTGTAGCCTTTCTTACTTGTTATATCAAAATCCAACATTTATTTCTCTGAGTGTTGTAAATCTTGTAGCTCCGTTATCGCATTGCCTCATTTTGTATTCTGTTTCGTTGCATGCAGCACGAATGGCATCCAGTACTTCAGCATCATCTACAAACAGTACGACGCCATGGTGGGTGAGGAGGTTTACTCTCGAATGGCAGCTGGCCAGGTGCCAGGTGTGCGCATGAATCTATCGCAGTATGCGGTGCTCGAGGGAGATGCCGAACCGGTGGACACAAAACCCTTTGAGCTATTCCTGGCACTGCAGGAATTCTGTCAACTGAAGCGACATTTGTCCGCACAGCCACAGCCGCCGGAGAAGCCGCTGGCGTTGAGCAACAGCCACGAATGGTTTATACCCACATTCGAGCGCTGGATGATGATCAGCAAGGCGAAGGCATTGCAGAGAATACGGGCTGCTATACGCATGGATGCGATTTGTGAGGGAGAGCGCATTGTGCGGTACAGTAGCTCCTCGGTGGACACGGCCAGCACGTTACTAAACATTAAGGAGTTCTGGAAGGTCATCAATTGGCCAGATGAGGATACGGCTATAATGTTGGAATCGCAGCTCATCGATGTCGTCTGCTCGGCGGCCATGCACTATTGTGATCTCATCCACACGACCCTAGCGGACAGTGGCTACTACGAGCAGCAGGGACCGTTTCGCTGCTCCGACGACATGTGTGTCACGGTCAACAATGTAGAGTATGTGCGTCGCACACTTGCGGAGTTCCGCTCCGACGAACAGCCCCTGGAGGAGTCGGCTGACAATCTGCTGGAGTCCAGTCTGACCCACATGGAGAACCGCTGTGAGCGCATTTTGTCCAAACTAGCACCACTGATGCAAATGTCCCTGCAGAAGGCCGTCTTCCATTTGGCCTGGTCACCGGACTCCCTGCCCGCCAATCAGGCCATTGTGCCGCTCCTGGAGTATCTGGATTGCCACTTGGCGGCTTTAAACAGCGCTCTGCTCACCAAGAATTTTAATCGTTCGCTGCGTTTCATCTGGAAGACGGTGCTGGGCGAGATGTCCCGTCAAATGGAGACTGGAGATGAGACCGACAAACCCACACACTTTCACAAGCGTTTGTATGAGGCACTGCAGCTGCTGGTGGACTTCTTTCATGCTGAGGGTCAGGGTTTGCTTCTCGAGTGTCTGCACACGGAGGATTTCTGGCGGATTGAGCAGCGTTTGCAGTTCCACAAAACCGACACGGATCGTCTGATTGACATGTTCTATCTGAATCGCTTGAGGGAACAGCTGGTGGCCGTCACTCCGGGTCCCTATGGTTCGTTGGCCGTACGCGCCTACTTCAATCACGACTCGCTCTGTGTGGAGGTGCTGCATGCGCGGGATGTGGTGCCGCTCGATCCAAATGGCTTCAGTGATCCCTTTGTGGTCATCGAGTTGCTGCCGCGTCGCATCTTCCTGCACTGCATGGAGCAGCAGACGAATGTACACAAGGTGAGTGAAAGTGTCCTTAGTTTGTACAGCTAGTGAAGGCAGTTAGGGGCTTAAGGGTACCCCCTTTAAGCGATAGGTGAAAACTATCGGCAATAGGGCGATAGTTTAATGTCTAGTGCCACCACTAACAGCAAAATCTCATTGCGTATTCCATTCTGCAGCGGACTTTGAATCCCATATTCGACGAATGCTTTGAATTTTCGGTGACTTTGGAGCAGTGCCTCAGCGAGGGGGCGATGATTTGCTTTACGGTGATGGATCACGATGTGCTCACGGCAAATGACTTTGGCGGGGAGGCTTATTTGGCGCTGGGCAATATACCCGGCGTGGCGGATTACAGCACCAGCGTGGATAACTTTCATGGGCTCAAGCAGATTGAGTTGCCGTTGATGCAGCAAAAGGATAAATGTAAGTAAACCCCCTTACCCTTACCTTTACCCTGCCCTAATCCCTTCTCCTCACTGCTGTTAACCCAATATTGACACTCGTTTTTTCGTTGGGGTTTTTTGCAGGCAATCCAATTTTGCAAATCCTTGAGCTGCGCATCAATGACAAACAGGCACAGGACTTTGTGCGCAAACAGAAAGCCCGTTTCATCAATTGATTCTAAGTCCAGGTGAGCATCGTTTGAAAAACGTCACTCCCTCCCCCAACCCCCCCTACAAAAACTGGCAATCAAATTGCATTGGACTCGACTACGAAATGTGTAAAAAGTAATTAACAAAAACAAAGCAAAAGGAGAATAAACAAAACAAAGAAATTTAGTAAGAAAAACACACACAAAGTTACGAATTCGGCATTGTAATCTACTTAATTGTTGTGTATGTATTATGTAATGTAATTGTCTAACGTTTAAAACAAACCTAATCCTCCCAAGAATTATATATCCTGCTAATCCTGCTCCTGCTCCTCCCCTCGTTCCCTGTTTTTGTAAATGTTTTGAAATCGAAATGGAAATTCAAATGGTGCATAATGTAACAAGTTACGGGCCAAATTCGAAACTGACCCAAATCGAAGCCCAAGAAAATCAACAAAATTTAAGATTTACACACACAAACACACCTCCAACACACACACACACACATACTTACATATTAGGGACTATCTAAGTAGTAGCGTAGTAATTGCTGAAATTGCCACAATTAAGCATTAAATATATTAATATAAATACATTAATTTGTAGCGCAAATTGATCAACTATAAATATTTCTAGCACCCAGCTGCGTTTTGAAGACTTTTACTCAGAAATCAACACGACTTACAAGAAACACACAACAAATTGAATTTAGACTTCGGCAAATCGAAGAAAATATTTGCAAATGTTTTCAGTGGAAGTTAAAAAAGATTTTCTAGGGCTAACTGAAGCCTTGACGTTTTAATAAATATTTTTTCAGCAACATTTTTGAAGCTTTATTGTGGTTCTCTATAACTTTTATAGTCCGATACAAGAAATTAACTTACATTAAATTGACTTATTTGTGTCCGAAACTTATACCCAAAATAAAAGCATTTTTAAATAATAAACTCTGAATTCTCCAGCCTCAAAACATTTAGCATAATAACAAACTTAGAACAAACATTTTCAAATGTTTTAAATAATACATTAAAAACTACTTTTTTGGGTCAATTTAAGCTACAAACGAGACATAATCGAAAGAAAGAAAAGAAAATTTTATTGCAACAGTGAGTGAATGAATCTTTGAAACAATCAAAATATGCGTAACTCCGAGCTTCTATGTAAAACCAAAAAAAACAAAACTGTGCCCACTCATACTAACTCCCTCCACACACACACACACCCACACACATGTATACAAAGAATTTAAACAAATCACGCCCAAAAGACAGTGTAACTATGTCTAAAGAATATTTGTAAACTATTTTCTGAGCACAGATTTTGTATAAATTTATTAGAAAATCGCTTGCACACACAACTACACACACACACACACACACTGTTGTGCACAGTGAGTGCCTAAAGTAAGCCTTCAACTGTTTTGCTATTTGTACACTAAACTTGAGGCTTCTAAATTCAAAAAACAATTTCTACCAAAAAAAAAAAACTCAAGTTTCAAATTTTATGATTTAAAATGGAAAAAGAAATAAAAACTGAAGTTTTGTCGCTTCGATTTGTAAATTTTGTACTATATACACAATGCTATCTATGATATATGTTATATATAAAGGATAACTGAATGAATAATAAGCAACGTTAACTGTTAACTGTAATTCTTAACTGTAAAACTGTAGCAAGAACTTTTTTATACCTTTCGCAAGGCATCTGAGAACAATTTTAAAAGAAAGTGTGGCGTTAAAAAATGATTAAAAATAGAAAGATATATATTTAAATTTACTAAAAACAATACATTATAAAATTGCACAAACAAAATCCAAGTCAAATTACAAACAAACAAAAACAAATGAATATTTTTAAAATTTACACTCAAAAGATGCGCTACAATTTGATTAAAAGTAATCACTAAAGAATGAGTATTACATAAAATATATACACACATATATATAAAGCATAAACCTAGTAGTTAAGCTATGATATAAAGATAAAAAGTAACTAAATTTTTTTGTTAAACTTTGGCACTGAATTGTTTGCTTTTCGACTTTCATCTTCTAGAGTTGTCACACATTGCTACAGATGGCGCAACCCTGCAACATCGAAGTTACACAAAATGAAAGGTTTTGATATGTGATACCCTTTTTACTAACTGTCTGATCTATTTGCTACCAATCTATACTAAATAAAGCACACTTTAAGTTGGCTTTCACACGATTTCATTCTTCCTTCTTATTTTCCACAACTCAAACTCTCTTCCAGTGAAATGTTTTTTAGTTAAGAAAATCGTATGCATAAAGTAAAAAATAGGCAAATGTTTGCTGTACTAAGCGTTAACCCAAAAGATACATATGTGTACCTTAGATAATTTCCTACCAAAGAATATAAGCTATATAAATCAAATATGCTTCATTTAAAGAGCACTAGCTACAAATAAAGTACATAAATAATATTTAAACAAAAGAAATTCAAGCGAAACCCGAAATAACAAATGCAAAATTGGCCAAAACCAAGAGACCAAAGGCATTTACAACCCAAAATAGAAACAGAAATGAAAATTGAAATGAAAATTCATGGCCAAAAGCAAGCAAAATAGCAAAAAGAAAAATAAATGAAAACGAGAGGAGAATTATAAATATATAGAATGAATTGTTATATGCTGGTTACAAATATATATATATATACATATACTATATGCAACAAATGAACCTACAAAGAGCCCTCCTACGATACTTATACATATACATATACGATACTTATACATATACAAAGACATATGAATGCTATATACAAGCAGCAACAACAACAACTACAAACTGCAACTATTTTTGATTATTCATGATTTAGATATGGATTAAAACCCCACTATAAGCAGGGCATTTATACAAAACTTTACACACACAAAAACACACCAAACTTGAACTGTTCCGAGTTTTGTATTCACCCAAAAAATCGCAAAACTTTGAACAGTTTTGTAAATGTTATATATGTTTTATGTTTTTTACTCGTAAGCCAAGAGACAAGAGCAACCATTTACCGCCGAAACAACAAAAACAATTATAAATTATTAGAGAGAGTTTATTTTAAATGTGTGCTTTACATGTTAAATAACAAAACTCCTAAAGAGCCACGTTCAGGTTCCTATAAAATAATAATAAAACACAACTCCAATTAAATGGTTCCACACAAAAACAAATTCACTTTACTTAAAAACAAGTGAACAAACAACAAACATAATCAAAGCAACTAAATAAAATTTAACTAAAATACATGTATTTAATGTATGTGCAAAAATTGGAAGAAAAAACCAAAAACAAATGCTGCAAAAAGATAAAACCTTATCAAATTCAATCAATAAATGTCAATGAATATTTAAAAGAGTTTTTCATTTACCGCAATGAACCTTTTTTTGTGGTTATTTTCATAAAACCTTTTCAGCCCAAAGCATGATTCATGGCTAACATTAAACTGCGGTAAGTAGCGCTTAATTTTAATTCAATCATAAACCAATGAAATTATTTATGTGACCTCAAATTTTAACTCTTTTTAGATAGACATTTCAGCTTTTCTACCCTTTTCTTTTGGTATTCAAGACGATCAGTGAAAAATATAATAATATTACCACTGAAATTCCCTTGGTATGTGTACTAAAAACTACCTAACTTATTAAAGCTCGGTTTAATTAGCCCCTACAACGATCAGTCACTCAAATAAATGTTTTTCTTGCCTGACAGCTACGAAACTCCTTTGGTAAGTGTATTAAAAGCGGAACTAAAAAATTAGCTGCAACCTTTGCACCCAAGAATCGAGTATAAAATTTAACCGAGCTTAAGTGTTTTGTGCCCCACCCCCTTCCCTTATGTGGCATCAATATCCGCCTCATATTGAGGCCATGAAAATAAATTGTCGTCGCTGGCAAAGGTTGTGGCAAGTGTTTATGGAATTGATTTCAGTGTATTATCTGGCCGAGAGCGTGCAAAGCTAAAGCTTTTATCTAAATTAAATCCACTGCCAGGCATATGCCACAAGCACACACACACACCGACACACACACCCGTGTGGCATGTCCATGTCAAAGTTGAGTTTGTTACTTGCAACAGACGTGGAAAATGATTTGCCATTTGGCGCCTTCACAAAGTTCAAAGTTAATGCGTTTGCTTGTTCCTAAAGTTGTAACTAAAAGGAAGCATATTGTTAAAGAGAAATCACTGCAGTTTTTATGCAACTTTTATGACTGCACAGCACAGGCAGCGACGTCGACAGCGACAGCGACGACGACGCACAAAGTTTTTTACGACTTCAAAAGGAGAGCACAGAAAAAAAGATAAGAAATGCTTTCTATAAACAAAACAATGCGTGCTGAGTTCTGTTCTCTGAGTTCTGAGTTGCATGCCACAAAACAAACACGACGCCATTTGCGGGGTGAAGTGCAGACAACGTGTCACTTGCGGCATGCCACATACAAAAATGTCTAAGATCTCGGCAAGTTGTGTGGGCCTGACTGTGACAATGACAATTGCACACACACCCACAAAAACCTGCGACACTCAAACACACACACCTACGACATTAAAGGGTCTTTAGGAAAATAACATGCAATTGAAATTTAAGCCACACAAACTATATAACAATGAGCAAAATAGTCAGCTGCAGTCGAAATAATTGTTGCTTTGGGCTGACACTCTTACTTACACGCAGATTAAATAGTAACTTAAATATTATTGAGTTAACATTTTTAGCTGAATTTTGCTACAACATTTTATGCTAAAGCTTATTTCTCTGCACAATAGAATAATTTAAGCAGCTGCGTTTGTAGCTACTGCCCGCTCCTGCAACTGTAAACTACACCCGCTCTCTCTTTAGACTACTCCTACTCTGTCCTTACTTATTTTTCTTTTCATATGTATTTTTTTTTGTGCTGCCCGCGAGCTGTTCGCATAAATTTAAATGTGAATTTTTATTCGGTTGCCTGGAGCACAACTGCTGCAAGTATTTACATATGTACATACATATCACTGAGAGCTCTCTTTAACTAAAATGCAAGTGAGTCCAGTATTTAAGGCAGAGGCGCTTACACTATTGCTCTCTCTGGTTCAATTTGTGCTTGTATGTAGTTGCTTCTAATATTGGAGAGCCAAGCTTGCATGTGTGTATCTTTGTGTTGAGCCAATGTAAAATACACAGACTACTTTTTGTATTCCTCTTCTTATCTTTCTTCATCGCTCGAGATCGACAACAACAACTCTGTATGATTTTTTTTGTGTGAAGTTTATTCCAATGAACACTTGTCATAATCTGTTTTAGTTGTGGGCTGACAGCGAAACATTAAACAGTTCAATGGGTTCATTGTTTTTTTTTTTTTTGGTGCCTAAATCAAAGTGTCTGTTTACTGTGTAGTGGAGAGTGCTCTGTCGTAAACAGACTTTTGGCACCTCAACACAAACAAATCAATACACAAGCCAGCGCTCATTAGCGTTGCTGTACTGTGGCGCTTTCCATAATGACTTTGCCACAGCTTTTAGTTGTAAATTAGGCACACACATCCCTGCCCCCCCTCATCCAAACCCCACTCCAGCCGAAAACTGCAGTGCCAAAATGCACAGTCACGTGCGCCAGCTGGTCGAATGCAACGGTGACAAGCAGAGCGTCTAATGAAGTGGCCGTGTTCCGGAATATCCCCCTCTCCCACTCCCCTTGGTCATTTCAGCAAGCGTAAAGGGCTACCGCTTGCTCTCCCTCTTCCACTCATTATTACTTAACCTCTGCACACGTGACGCAGAACTTTCGGTTAACGGTTATTAAATGCGGTTTGACTACAAAATGCAGCCGAAAAGTGCAAAGTGCAGAGAGCGAAAAAGCGCTCTCTCACTTGGTTGCTCTCTACCAAACACTCGCTCTCTTTCGTAAAGCACTCTCAATGTTTGAAACCAGTTTTACAACTCTGTTTTTTTTAGATCACTTTAGTTCGGTTTTAGATCAAACACAGGTGCCCAATGCTGTGGCTGCGCTTGCGACGATCAGTTTGAGTTGAAAGCGCGACGCGTTCGCTACGCCAAAGCGCCTTAATTGTAAGCCTTTGAAATATCAACAACAGCAACAACAACAACTACAAGTCGAATAAAAATACAACAACCACAGCAGCAAACGCGCAATAAAAATTCAACTATTTTTAGCAGATTACGTGAGTGTCATTCAAAATCTGTTTGCTGGAGTACGCAAAAAATGAGAAAAGTGTGAAAAAGTGTTGTTAAGTGCTGCAAAGTGTATAATACGGCTATATACAGCAAATATTTCTAACATGCGTTGCCCTTTGGCAGACTGAGTCTGACTCTGTGTCTGAGTTTAGATGTGTGTGAGAGCACTTGTGTGTATGTATGTGTGTATGTGTGTGTGTGTGTGTGTGTGTAGGCGCATAACTCAGCTTGAGCCAAGCCAAAAACCTGCTGCTATTATTAGCTTTAGCCAAGATTATAGCCGATTTGGCTGTGTCGACTTGAGTTGGGTCTCTCCTTACCGCCTTCCCTCTCTCTATCTGCCTCTCTCTTAGTTCCGCTCCCCACTCCCTTTGCCCATCTGCTGCCTGTAAATGTTGTGTGAAAATTTGCAACGCCTTTTTCCATTCATGCCAAGCGATTATATCACACACATGTGTGTTGGCTGGTGTTTTGGCCAGAACTAGTATAAGCTCAAGATTCCACACACACACAGAGACACCGACACACACACACACGCATATAGACTCAGACATTTGCATAAGCAGCGACGTCATTGATATATAGTATATAATTTATAAATATTTATCGATATGCATTTATTTGCCTTTTTTTTGTGCAACAGTCTCTTCGAATGAGTTGACAGTGTAAATGAAATGTGTGCAACAACAACCGAAGCAACAACAACCACAACGAAATACTAACAACCTGTCGTTGTCGCTGGCAAAAGCGTTAACAATAAATAAAGGCGAAAACAATAGCAGCAGCAGCAATAACAACAACAACAACAGTTGACTGTACAACAATGAGCAGAGAAGGTAAGCCAGTTTTTTAGCCCACAATCTCGCACATATACACACACACTTGCACACAGTAAACACATCCCAAACACACACACATTCAATTCAGTGCTGCCAGAATTTATTCAAGCGCTAAAATTGCTAACTTTATAAACAGAAACTATACAAAGCTGCTAGAAAACAAAGCTAAATAAATTATTAAATTTTTAGGAAACTTTTGGTATAAGATTTTCGATAAAAGAGTTTTAGAATTAGTTTAAAACACCCAACAAATTTTATAATTCTTCAAAAAGTTTTTTAAAAATAGAAAAGCTATGGAATTTATATTAACCTACTAAAAAAACTCTATGGAGTAAAAAATTCTAGCAATAAATGAGCTAAATTGACAGCACTGTCCCTGTATATTTGCGCATTTATTGGCCATCAATTTTAGTTGGCTTAAACTTAAACTTTTGATTAAGTGACAAGTAGTATCAATGGCAAACTAAGACCAAAACTATGGACAGTCGCTGTCCCATTGATAAGGTCACTTCCGTCAGTCACTTGAACTCTGAACTGAAGCAGAAACTGAAACTGAAACAGAAATTGAGTGCGTGGGCGCTTAAAACTCCAACCCGAAAAAATGCTCAATGGATTTCGGCGGTTGACCGTGAAAAGGCCAAGTCGAGTCAAAGTTTTTGCTTTTATTTTGTTTGTTTTGTCGCCTTTTATGAGCATAATTCGGTTTTATTTTGTGTTGTCTTCGTTTCTGCTTCTGTTTCTGTTTCTGCTTCTCATTCGCTGCTTATGTCATTTTGGCCAAGATTTGTCAGCGCAGCGGAAATCCAACAGCTGTTTCATGCAATCCGCAACTAAAATACAAAAAAAAACCTAACTTAAGTGCAGGAAATTATCATTAGTTTTGTCTCTAACCGCAATGACAACGACAACGGCTTTTGGCCAATTGCACATGTTGTTTGAGCCCAATTGGGCAGCTGGTCCAAGCCATTTGTCTATCGATAATTGTCAACTGTTGCCTGTTTCATATTTGGCCAACCGCAAATTCAGTTTTCCTGCATAAGCCACAAACTAAATAAGTAAATCCAAATTAATTGGCCAACAAAATAATGAACTCTTCCTATATATTGCTGGCCAAAAAGAAAAGACTCCAAACTAGTTTTTATGACTGTTACTATTAATTAAAGAGCGCTATGTATAACAGTATCATGTTATTAATCACTGGGTAATAAATAGCGCCTTTTTTTTATAGTTTTTAAGTTGGAATGCAATTAAATTTAAAGATAGAAATATTTAAAATGTCTTTAAAAATATTAGTTGGCTTTCTATAGCTTATATGTAGGGTATTTGAGGTTTTGATTTGACTAGCTCTTAAGCTGCTTTCTTTAAAGCCATAGTACCCGCTTTCCTTCCATCTTACAGGGTATTTTACAATGCGATTACATCTTGGCTAATCTATTTATAATGCAGTCCAAACGAAATGTCTTGAGATATTATCATAATTTAATATACAATCTAAAAGACAATAGACGCATTAAAGAAAGACGCTTCAGTTTAAGGTTTCTTACTCTTGTTGTTGTTGTCGTTGCGGTTGTTATTGTTGTTGCTGTAGTTGTAACGGTTACCTCACAATTTCTTAGCGCTCAGTCCACTGTGCATAACAGAACAGGCTTTTTGGGATTTTTTCGGAGTCTGCGGCTCTACAACTACAAAGGCAAAAGCCAAAGCCAGTCAGCAAAGCAACCACAGCAAAAAGAGCAGCGCAGCAACACCGCTGGCCAGTTTTTTGTGCATGATAAAAAGGCAGCGATGCTTGGCGCACGCCATACTAAGCCATAGTTTGCCATACAATCGACTAAAAGTAAGTAGTGCCTAAAACAAGTACACAGAGAGAAAAGTCTGGTGCTTAAAGAACTTGTACAACTTTAACCAAGAGATTAAGAACTTTAATCATAATTTTTATATAAGAAGTTATTAAGGATGAAAGATTAAGTTGTGTTATCATAGCTAAATCAGTTTTAAAAACCCCCGTTTGCTCGCAGTGTACAAATTCACAAACCAACTGCTAGCGGCAACAATTTAGTCTTCTATTCCTTTTTATTTGATTGCGTTATTTCTGTTTTTTTGGTTGATGACAATGTTTTGATAGCCTTAAAATTTGTTGCTTTTTAGTTTTTGTTGCTTTTGGGGTCAGACAATTGAACATAACTGTTTACACGCTCGCCCCAAGAGCATAACCTCAAATGTTATATAGATTCCCGGCCGCATCTGGTCTGGGTCTGGTCTGGGGTCACGTACATCTTCTCCAGCTTCAACTCCAACTCGAACTCGAACTTCACATAAAAGCGAAAGTTGCATAACAACAAAATGGCTTAAAGTTTTGTTTAAGACTGGCTTGCACAACGCTGCGTATGCGCATTATCGTTTATTGGACACGTAAAAACGATCGTGAGACGTTAAAAAAAGACACGATATATGCAAATCTTAAGTAAGCAAACAGAAGAGAAGCAAAGAAATGAAAAAAGCACAAATCAATCAATGCTAATCACTGCTCTCAGTCATGTATATTCGATAAATACGAACACATGTTTATCGACTTGTGTAATCGTGCACAAAAAGCCATAGAAATGCACGAGGGTCAGTCGATAACTTATGCAAATTACTTGATTTATTGCCTTGGTTACCGCTTACTTCTTGGGCAACCCTCGCACATGCTGCATAATTACTAAGAGCATTTAAAACTGATTCGTCGTAACTTTCATTTGACATTTAGATGCTGCTCTGACTTGGCCATAATTTGCCGTCAATGCAATTGAAATACCTCAAAGACAGAGATGGAGATGGCGTTGCAGATAGAGACAGAGAAAGAGATAGAGAACTCAGATAGAGACATAGACAGAGAGAGAGAGAGAGAGAGAGAGAGAGAGAGAGAGAGAGAGACTCGTCTTGTCATCGATGATGATTTCAACACGCAATTAATGTCTCGTGTCATTGCCAGCCAATTAAATTCCACATTTCAAATGCCAAAGGAATCAAAATTCAGTTGTACGACACACAGCAATTAATTTATAGATGTTTTTGTAATCAATAGTGTTCATTGTTTTAAGTGTAGAGCAGCATACAAATTAATACACACATGATGCTAACTTAAGAACATTCCAACTCGACTGATTATGAACAGCCTTTTAGTTAGAGTTGGATTAAGCTATTTACTACATGTCTGAGCATCTGAATTTAAGAAGATTTAAGTTACTTTATGAGTAAATTAAACCCATTCCCCAACGGAATATTATTTTGATCAAGTTAATTGTAATTGTAATTTGTATTGATTAATAAATTAATTTTAGAGTGCAGCTTTCAACATTCTATTGTTGTACTTTATTTGCTTAGAAAGTTTTTAATTCTTGCTAAATTTATAATTATTTTGAGTACGATCCGCCTTAAAGATCAAGTGAGTTCCTTTCATTCCACCGTTCAAACTTTATCGAATCGAATTTGTAGCCAACTCATTGTGCTCTGTGCTCAGAACAGAGTAAATAAAAGCAAGCACTATTAATTAATGGAATTATCTAGCGGATTAGAATACTCGCATTGGCTTCCAACTGGGCAGCAATCCAAACTGCTCTTCCCTCTACTTCCCCCTAACTCTGGAGCCGCGTTGAGCAGCTGCAAAAGCCGAAGTCGAAACTGAAGCTGAAGCCGAAGCCAACAGACAACAGACAACGAGCGTGGGAAAGTCATGAAATAGCCACAACTTACAACTTGCGGTACGCGGATCTGGCAATTGGAATTGGCCAAGTTAGTTGCCATGGTTGTGGATGTGGAAGTTGGACGTTAACTGCATGAGTTTGCATATGTGCAGCGACGGCACTGAATGGATATTTTTGTGGTTGCTGTTGTTGTTGGTGGCGCGTCAAGTGCACAGTGTTGGAAAATGTGGCCAGTTGGCATTGCCAATGTGCCGTTAGATTGTGCAATTAAAATTTATGCTCATATCAAACACACACACACGGGCACCTACACATACATAGCTATTAAAACCTTAATAGAACCGCAAATTTCAAATAGGTAAACACAGCCATTCATACATGTCTGTGCATGTCTGCGTGCATTTGGCAGCCTCATAAACACTTCGACTACAATTGTGGGTACCCAGTGTGTGTAAAAGCGGGTGTTATAGACATTACGTCCTAAAGATTAGCGAACAATCTCAAAAGTTATGCAAAATTTCAATTTAAAGTAAGCTTAAAGCTGTTCTAACTTTTAGGTCTTTCACTGTCAGTTCATATATTTCTACTGAATATTACTTAGCTTTACCCTCTACCCAACTGCCTAACTGCAGGGCATTTAACAGTTGAGCACACTCGGTTGTCGCTTTGCTAAGTTATTGTAGTGGCTGGTTTTAAGCACTTGCTCAATGCTGAGTTACTTGTAGTAGAAAAAAACAAAAGTTATAACGGTGCTGCCGTTTCCCCTTTCCCACTCCCCTGCTTCCCAACAACCACGCCTCCCCTCAACGCCTTCCCGCGCCTCCTAAATGTAGCCATAAATATTTGGCGATGCTTTGACTGGCGAACAGGTTTACGTTCTTCGCGCATTGTTTTGACTGCCTCTTTGCTGCCGCCGGTTGCTTTTGCCATTCAGACCGTGTTGGCTAAGAGTGGGCTAGGCAAGAGAGGGGGTAGCAGTACTTAGAACCATTTGCCGCCGCTAGTTACAGTTAGCTCTGTTGTTTTTGTGTGCGACTAAGTGAAACACTTGGAAAGATCTGTATCTATGTCGCTCTATCGCTAGCTCTATCTGTTTATGCCCCAAGGCGCAACATAAACTCCCTGACCCAAAATTGTGTCAACTGAAATAAATACAAATTAATTTCTTCAAAGAGCAGATATTCTAGGGGTAATTATATACGGTAATTAACTTAAAATGCAGTTTAAAGTTCAAATAAATCCATAAAAATATGTACAACCATCTAAAATTAGAAGACATATACCCTGTAACTCTTTCATCTTCAACAATTTTGTTTACAGCGTATTTGTCAGGCGATAACACTCAACTATCTCAACTATGCTCAGCAGTAAGTGCTTTATGCTGGGTATTTTGTAGTCAATTACACCCGGCATTTAAATTTAGGGTCTACTTTTGGCCAACTCGAGAGTCTTAAAAATAGTCTAACCCCAAAAATGGAGTCTACTCGACTGTAGCGTCTTTGATGTTGCTTTGCTTGGCCAAAAAGGGCTTTGAATGTGGCCCAAAAGCGCAGACTGATTGAAATTAATGTGGCAAACGTGACGTAGTCGTCCCAGGGAACTCACAATAACTGTATTTGTCTATATACAAATATATACAAGTGTGTATATGTACAACAAATTCAATACTCGGTTTGTGGCAACAGCTGTGGCAGCTGTCAACGGCTTCATTTGCGAATTGCCACAGAAGTTGCAAGTACGAATAGAACACCGCCAAATGGCAGCAAAATCCGCTAAAAAGGTTTAGCTTTGAGTGAGTTTGCAGAAAGTCAAAAAAAAAAAGAAAAGAAAATGAAAACAGAAAAAAGATCAAGGCAAAAAGGGAATCAAAAGAGTGGGCGGTGTGTAGGCGGTAAGAGGGGGAGGGGCAGGCAAAACACTGCGGCTTTTTGGCCGTAAAGCCAACTTTCTCTGCACGAGTGTTGAGATTTAATATTGTTTACCCACAATAATAACAACAACAACAACAACAACTGAGCCACAGCAATTGTAAGCAGACCTTTTGGCTTTGGCCAATTCTTTTTGGCCAAGCATTGATTTTAATGGCTTACAATCATAAAGAAAAACGCCAGAAATTAATAAACCAAATACACAAGACTCACATACAAGTGGTGGGTGTGTGTGTGTGAGTGTGTGTATATTTTATATATCGCACTTTCATCGCCCTTTGTAGCCTTTGGGCGCACTTGGCGCTTATTAATTTTTTTTGTGGCTCTTACCGTTAACAATTTGCTGCTTGGCTGTTTTTCCTGTTCTTCTTTTGCTTGTTGTTGTTGCTGCTTTTAGCCCAAAAAAGATTAGCCGAAACAACGACGTGAGCGATCATTAATGGCTAGAAAGTGTCCATGTTGTTGTTGTCCAAATATTTTGCCAGCTGACCAGGTTATTTGAATCGCGCTTGACACTGCGACTGGGACTGGGACTGAGACTGGGGCTTTGACGGCACAGTTGTGAAAACCTGTGCACAGTGTGGCAAAACAGTTTGAAAAGTGCATTAAATTGGCGGTCAGAATGAATTTTTAAGAAAAAACAGAAGGTATCTCTAACTAATATTAAATTTCTTAAGCATAACTTTAGCTAAAAACCTTCTTAAAACTCTAATTTAATAATTTGTTACATATCTTCAGAGTTTAACTACCTTTTTTAGGCCTCAAACCACTGTGCAGCGGTCAGAACAATTTTAAACGCTGCTCATTTTTCAAAGTTGCGGCCTCTTTGCCCCAATATGCTAGCAGAGACTTCTGTCTGTGTGTGTTTCTTGTGTGTGTTTGTTGGGGTTGTGTGAGTGTTTTTAATAGCCTGCAGGGTTAAAAATTTAATGGAAAAACGTTTTAATAAATCAGTTAAGTGGTCTTGCCGCTTTTTTGCGGCTAATTACACGCATTAGTGTTGGCCATGCCGATCCAACGAGACTCCTGCGGGAAGAGTGTATGCGGTGTGTGTGTTAACAACAGCACAAACACAGGCAAAACGAGGACAAGCAGAAAAATAAAATACTAACACACTCTTGGGCTACTCATAGAGCCCTTAACCCGCAACTCGGCTCTGGCTCTAGCTCTAGCTCTGTCTCTGTCTCTGGACAATGTAGTGCTGGGCATGCAGCGCGTAATTTAGCAATTAAAAGCGATTAACGCACAGTCAGCTACTTAGCGTCTTCCCAGAGCCACATCCACAATTTAATGGCAGAAGCAACGCCACCACCTCCCACTCCCACACCCCGCCTTCAAGCGGAGTCTTCGCCAAGACTCGGAATCATGTAGCAGCTTTAAATGTTGCCATCAAATGTTATTGGAAAAAAAAGCAGACTAAGAACAAGAGCGTCGTTAACTGTTGCATTCCAACTCGTTCCAACGATTCTCTAATGAAAATTTATTGTCTAGACTCGCGGGTCTGTTCCGAAATGTGATTCCGTTTGGAATGTGCGGAAGTGAAATCGTTAGATGAGATTTTAAAGCGACAACTTGTTAACAATTTTAATAGATTTCGAAAGCAATTATAAGTTTTATGCTTGCTGAGATCTTATAAATAAAGTTTGCGGGGCATGTTTCAAATCCACTCGTTTCAGTTCCCTTTAAGTCAAGTATTGTTAACTGCAATTTATTACTAAATCATTAATATAGAAACTAACAAACTTTTATTTCAAAAAATGTTTAATTTCCAATCGTTCCTCACACAAAACTGAAAACTTTGCTGAAATACGTCCTACTTCACCTTAATGGTAACTAAATGTTCTATATTCCAAACGTTCCTAGCGTATAAAGACCTTAACTTTTCATCAGTGTTTCATTCCCATTCGTTCCACAGAAATATGATACTTATTTGCATATAGAATCGTTCTTAAATGCTTACTTCGTACTCGAAAATTGTTCCATTCCCAAACGTTCCTTAGTGCAAATTCTGATCAGCTTTAATGAATTGCAATCAATTTAAGTTTTGTTGCCTGTTTGTGGTCAATTTATTTTTGATTTATGCAAAGTTTAATCGAATTTGGCCAAAACCATCATTGCTTAACTTCATTTTTTTGGGTCAATATTGGCAACTGCATTTAGCCAAGTTCTGTGCATTGTTGGCTCGTTTCGCTGGCTTGTGAAAGGCGCTGCACGTTGCCAAGTGGCGAGTGGCGAGTGAATGCCTTGCACCAGTTTATGTGGGTTAACTGGGCCGCCCATAAATTTGTGGCAGTACAACAGAGTTGCAGAAGGAGCAGACCACAGGGGGGAGGGGAAGGGGCTATAACTTTCTAAACCGCGCCCCAAACAATATGAAAGAGGCTTCCAAAGTCTTCGAAGTCTCCGCAGTGTTTAAAGGGCCTCTTCAGTCAACCTCTATGACACTTGACCACAAAACTGGACTACACGTCTATGGAATGCATTTTGTGGCCAGGTTATTGTGTTGTCGGTATCGTTTTGATTGTTAACTTGGCTTTTTTCCCACTTGGCCATATAATGCAAATCGCTACAAATTAACTTCTCGTCTTTGTTTTTGTTTTTATTGTTTCGAGCTGGATTTTTTGGTGTTGGCTTTTTTGAAACGACTTCCGTTGTTGTTTTCTTGGGCTTTAACCCATTGTTGGCCACGGGCCGGAAGCTCAGGTGCCGTTTCGAGAGCGAAAGTTGTGAAATCTGGCAAGACGACTCACTTAGGGTGGGCCAATGAAGAGAGAAGGTAGGGAGAGTGGAGGAAAAGCTGGAAAATGATGTGTGGAATGGGTAGGGAAATGGGAAATCCATGTTAAATATAACCCATATGCTTTACGAGGTACTCATCGCTACCTGGACAGCTGCCAGCATAAATTCCTTTTAACCGATTCCAAATGCTTTACGGCTTATTTATGCTGTTTATGCAGCGTTAAAGGTTATAACACATGCCAAGGCTTTATGCGCTGAACGGTGTGCGCTGAACGCTATACGCGCCAAGGTAAATATGAGAGCAAAAACATTTTAATGGCATTCCATTTATATTTACACTGGCCACAAAACAAAAACACTCACACACTCACACACTCCCACACTAGCAGGCAAAAAGGCCAAGAAAATGAGAATAAAAAGAAGTGATCCATGCGCCATACTCCGTGCTCCAAGGCAAATGTAAGCCTAACACAACAAACCGAACCAAACTCAAACTGAAACCCCAAACCGCATAAACAAATCGAGTGGGAGGAGTAGGAGGCACGTAGGGCATAGGGGGTGGAGTAAAAGAAACGCTTTGGGAGTTGCAAAAAGGCTTTTGATGCGCGGCAAATGATAGAAATGGACAGGGAGAAACGAAGCTAAGGAGGAAAGGTCTACTTGGAGCGAAGGGGTTAAGGGAGTTCAAGGAAACGATGGAGGAATGAAGAGCGTCGGGGGGAAGGGAAGAGCGTTCGGAGGAGTCAAAGCGGTTAAGGAAACATAACATCAGAGGAATGTGGAACGTCGGAGGAAACGAACAATCGAAGGAGTTCGAAATCGTAGGGATCGCGGGTACCAAGGGATAAGAAGGATACGAAACGTCGGAGGAATCAAAGTTTCGGAGAAAAGGGAGCGTCGTAGAAACCAGAATCATGTTCCCAATGACGACCACACACGCCTGCCAAAAGGCACTGAATTCGATTTTTCATTTGACAATGAAAGGCCACGCCCATACCATAAATGTCCCTCGCCCATCAGTCTGACTAGCCAGAAGTGTGTGTAGGGTGTCTGTGTGTGTGTTTGTGTTTTTGAGTCTCCCTAGGCGCTAAAATCAATGCAAACGAACTGAAAACATTTACTCTCGACATCCCAAGACCTTTTTTCAGTTCTGAGTTCTCAGTTCCCAATTCTCAACTCTCAATTCCCAGCTCCCAACTGACTATTGTATCGCGATTTACCGCCAGGCAAAAACAATATAAAGACGAATAATTTTAAGTAGACTGACCAGTTTCAACTCCAACTCCAGCTGGAGTACTAGTTTCAGTTCCAGAGCTGCTCCCCGCATAGACAACAGGCGGCGTCTTTGGCCAACGACACCCTTTAATTGGCCTAATCGAGTCAATAACTCAATTTCTTATCAACAACAGCAACAACTGTCGGGCGATAATGGTATTCATTAAAATTGAGTATAGCCACACATGAGGGACTGCCTTATACCCTGTATTTATAAAAGATTGATTAACAAAGCGAAGCTGAGGGGTTGTGGAAGTAGACAGGAGAACTAAGGGTAACTGTTTTATGCCCTGTACTTATCTTAAATTGATTTTAAAATGGTGACACTAGAAGGAGAACAAAGAGAAGTGGGGTAGCATAAGGTCATAACATTTAATTTTGAATATTAATTTAAATTAAGTTTATATTTATTTACACTTTAATTCTATTAAGTAAGTTTATGATTGCTTTTAAACTAACTCAGAATCAAGTTTACCTATGAAAATTCTTTGATTTTACAGTTCTTGTCAGCAGTTAAAGTTTATTGCGTTGCAGGTAAAGAAAAGCTGAGGACAGGCAGGAGGGGGAGTAGCAAGAGGGAAGCCATAGAAGGTGTGAAGAAGGGGGAGGGCGGTAAGGTCGTTGCGAATGGGAATGTGGAGTGTGTCATTGTCAGCTTGGCTCGAGGGTTGACAAGGCCAAAGGATAAAGTGTAGAACACAAAGGTGAAGGGTCAGGGGACAGTGGGCAGAGGGTAGGGGTAGGGGGCAGAGGGCACATAACAGAGGGTAAAGACAGAGACAGAGGTAAAGGTGAGGCCAAAGGTAGTGGTAACAGTAAAAGTAACGGTAAAGCTAAAGCTACGTGACCAAGTGACAAATTGCAGTTGCAACTTCAATTTGCATGCCATGAACTTGAATGATATTCGAGTGGGTGCAGCATGCAACCAAAATGTGGCACGTCAGAATACTTGCTGGTGTTGCCCATGGTGCAACGAACTGTAAAAACAATTCCGATTCGATTCCCATTCCGATTCCAATTCCACACTCTACACTCGCTTAATAATAATAATAAAAACTCGAAGTTGTTTAAATAAAATAAAGCTGACATTTGTGCTGAGGCGTGGCTTGGCTTTATCAAGTGTTCAGCTATGCTCCATCCCTCGCTGATCGTGTTGCTTCTTGTTTATTCATGTTCGTTTTGTTTGGTTTGAGAACTGGCCACGCCCATTAGCTCCACTTGAGACAAAGCAGACGAGGAGAAGCGCTGAGTTCTAAATACTTTTGGCGGCTGAGCTGGCAAATTTGTCAACAAAAAGATGGGGAGTGTCAAAGCGGCATAACTGTTGCATACCCTGTAAAAGAGCAGCAAGAGTATTTCCTGATTAAGTCATAAGTTTGTTACCTAAGGAAACTTTTCAAATATATTCTAAGCATGAGTCATTTCTTACAATAAATGCCATAGTTTTCACATCTTAATATGCACTTTACAACTTATTTTTATAGGGTATACAGGCAGTCAATTAATTTCAAACTGTTTTAAAGTGATTTTCGAGTCCTTCCTAAGATTTTCAGAATTTTAAAGTGTTAAATCGCTCACAGATCGCTACAAATAAAATTGCGTGCTCATCATAAAGTGGTTTAACTGTAGTTCAGTAACACACACGAAGCACACACACACACACACACACACACACTCACACACGCACACACTCAACACACATTTATAGATGCAATCATAACTTTTAGACACTAATTAAAAGTTGCAAACTGACTGTGAGTGCTACTAATTTGCAACAAGCTCCGTGGCAAGTTAATTGCAACAAATGTGTAACGTTTTGTTCTTCTTCTTTCTTCTCTTTTTTAGCAGGCAGCCGCAACACTCGTGGGACTTTCTAGTGACAAAACATCGGTCCACACAACACACACACTCCTACACATACCCAAATACACCCATTTGTATAGCCCACAAACTGAAAGAGGAGCCAGACGCTGAGAGACCCAAAAGCGCAGACAAAGCAACAGAAGAATGCACGAAAGACGCGTGAAAAAGTAAGAGAAAAGAAAGCAAAACATACAAAGGAGTGTGAAGAGCAGAAAATAAGTAATTCTAGAATTATTGGGGCTCTTATAATTTTTTTAAAAAGTTAAAAACTTTCAAAAGGTTAAAGAATTTATTTGTATTGTTGAAGATTGTTTAGAACTGCCTTTTAATAGCTAAATCAGCGACTTACTGATCAGCGTGCAGCCTTTTACCAAAGAAAGATGGAGTGGGGGAAACTATTTTTTAGTTGAGTTTAGTTATGATCAGATAAAGGTATCTTATGGACTCTTTTCTTTGCCCAAAGTTTCTTTGGGTTAAGCTTCTTAAAGAAATCCATTTAACCCTTACCCCACTTTGCAGATTAAAGGGCGGCCATTATGTGGCCACACACGGCCGTCTCACTCCCGATCCGCCATATGTGCACTCGAATCGTGGCTACTCCACGGACGGAGAGGAGTCGCATTCGCACCGGGGGCACTCGGAGTACACGCTGGCCCATGAGCGCATTTCTCCGCAGTCCCAGGGTCATTACAATTCATCGAGGAAATCCCGTTCGGTGATCGGAAACGGAAATGGTCATCAGCAACAGCACCTGCAGCATAGTTACAGTCACAGTCAGATGGGCTTGTCCAGCACACCCGACAATGGAGGGCCACGTTCACTAAGTGGTCCACCGCCCACACGCCTGCCCCCGCGTGCTCCCTCCGCACTGAGCTATGACCAGGCTGGAGACGCCGGCAGCGACATCTATGTCACCAGTGCAGCCTACAAGGCACCCTCGGAGATCAGGTAGGCAATCGCTTACATCTCCTAGACTATAAATATTAATCCCTTTCCCTATTTCTCAGCCGCTACAGTCATCGCCCGGTGTCTCGAGGTGCTCCACGCAGCGTCTACTCGGTGGCCAGCACCGCCAAGACGGGTCGTAGTGGGCGTTCGACCACTAGGCGTGGCGCCAAGGTGGAGACCATGTCGGCACCGAATCCCTTCTGTCCCAACGTCAAGGGTGTCTGCTGTCTGATGCTGCTGCTCAATCTGGGCCTTATTCTGGTCACCCTCGGCTTTGTCATTGTGGTGCAGTTCTACGAGCCCGTCTATGTCTGGTAGGTTGTGGACTAAAGGGTATTAAATAGTTGGTTATTGATTCACTCACTTTTTTACAGGGTATTGGGAATAATCTTTCTGATCTTTGGCTTCCTCACGCTGATCGGCTGCATGATCTACTGCGTGTACGTGTGTCGGGACGTCAAGACACCGTCGCAGGTGCGCAACGAGGATCTCTACTGGACGCGACACTGGCAGAAAAACATAGGGTATACGCCGCAAGAGATCAACTACAAGGCGGACAAATACGATGCGTACTCGGATCGCTATTCAGTCAGCAAGCTCAGTGGAAAGTACTCGGATCGAGAGAGTCAGCGCTATTAAGAGATCGGGAGAGAGCGACACACACACACACACACACACACACATAGACACACGCACGGCAAACATGTTAATCAATATTACCCTAACGAGGGCCGCTCGATGAGTTAATTGCACACAGCATGATCATTAGATGCGACGCGATTGAAATGCTGATCGCTGTTGTTGTTAATTAACCAACTGAGCAATTCTCGTGTATAACCACAACGAGGGCCGCCCGATAAGTTAATGATAACGATAATTAATAACTTGTCGAGCAATCCTCGCTCATAATCATGTCTATATCTTAAACTCTAGGCAATAGTTTTAAACGGTTTATTAACAAGGCCTCAACGTACCTGCTGCAAGTTGCTTGCTAGTTAGTATGTTCTTTTTAATCTTAGTGAGCTAGAAAGGGATAACACTAGTGTGTGAGAGAGATACATAGAGAGGGGAGAATTATGCTACACTGTAATACAAGAAAATGAGTATTGGGAATGCTGCCATATATAATTGAAATTGAAATCGAGAGAGACAGTTTTGTTTGCCTAAATTCTAACTTATATGCTTGACGATAACAAATGAGCAAAGCAATAAACAATAAACAAAATAAAACTTAATAATTATCTTAATAATAATAAATGAAAACATATTCAAGTAATAAAATGTAATAATGTAACAAAACAATGTCAATTAATCATCAATCAATCATCGTCGACTTTGACACCAAAAATCTGGAATAGATCGTCTTCAGTGAGGTAATCCGCATCGCGGCGTTTGATCAATTTGCGCACAATTTTATTCAGAACACGCACACATTCCCGTCGGCACTTATCGGTAAGTCTATCTAGATTATTATGATCTGGAGCCAAGTGAAATGGCAGATTGTTGAGTCGCACCGCGTGAAGTAGATTGATCAGCATCTATGGCCATGGAAGTAAAACAAAATTAGGTAATAAAATTGACAGTACTTGCGCCCTTATAGGACTTACCCTTATAAGAATGCGTCCAGGTGACTGATTCCAGTTGACAACCTTCCGCTGGTCCACTGCATTCAGATAGATGGACTTGAGAAAGTAGCTGACAAGTCCACTTAACTCGTTGGCATTGCGTAATGCTTTCATCAGACGCAGTGAATTTTTGAGATTCATCTTCTTGTCCAACACCAAGCGCTCCCAGTGCAGAGCGCAAAGGATAAAGGACCTGGGATCCTGGGTTTCTGGCTTATCGAAATACTTCCGAGGCACTGCAAACCAATTCTGTCCATCGTGTTGAGGTCTTTTCAGCTCCCGTGGCCACTGGTTAGGTGGAAAAGCGAAAACGGGTACGAAATCAAAGGATATCTTTCGTTCACGATTATGTAGTTCGGTGGCCACTAATGTGTGGGCGACACCTGTGCCGTGCGCCGTGTATTCCATTCTGTAGACTCGTCCACCTTTGCAGCGTATTTTCTGTAACTTCGGCATTACAGCTGTAATGCTGTTTCGAAACCAAGTTTGCACTGCAAACCGACTGATGAAATACCCTTCGTTCTCGAAGTGCCGCACACAAGCGCTTTCGTCACTAGACGCTCGCAGGAATACGAATCCCGGTCGATTTGGCACACAAACTGGTACAATTGTGCATTCCAACTGGATTTTAACGTGCATGTCGAACTCTTCGGGTAAATCGATCTTGATGCCGTCCAAGAAGCTGCCACCCAGGCTGAGTCCCTTAAATGCCGCCCGGAACATTGGATCGTACTTCGACACGGCGTTCACGAAAGAATTTTCTAGATGTTGCGCATCTTCGTTGAAAGTAATTCGCGTATTTTCAGGGAACGCTATTTTGTTTAACACATACTCAATACCCTCGCCAAACTTAAAGCGCGCCTCACGATTCTGAGCCATTTTGGCAAATTTTATCCAAAGCCCGATAGCGACTTCTTTCTGGGAATTACACGAATAAAATGATCTTCATGTTGCCTTTGTAAGTTTTGGAGCACTGACCTTTTGGTATGTATGCTGATAGATATAAATTTACCAGCAACTCTGCAATGTTCGCCGCCAGTGTGGAGTATTCTGTATAGCGGAGGAGTAATTGTGATTAACATTCTGTTAACCGGTGCATCGGTTATCTGTAAAGTAATATTTCCCATCAACACGACAGTCACCAGTATTTAGAAACAAGCCGGGCACCCAGAAATACTTCCAGTGGGGATTTATTGTTCGGTTATCATTTTCAATTTTTAATATAAATTAAATTGATGAAACTAATTTATTAAGCAAACAAAAGTTTGCTATGCTGTATAAATTGGTGGTTAGCTTAAATTATAATTGAGTGTTTTATGTTGTTATGTTGTGGACCTTTTTTTTAAGTAGTGGCAACGCTATTTTCAAGTGCGCCATAACATGTTCTGTTGCTAACGCTGTTAGTTCCCTCAGTAAGCCAAGCCAGCGAACAGTTCCTCTTTAACAGTGCTAGAGTGCGTGACGGTCGGTGCAGCAATAAAGTGGTCATCAAATTTTATTTATAAATATTGCTGCGTACACAAAACGCATCGAGTTCGGTTCGGTAACACCAAATTGCATTTCGTACCATTTTCAAGTGCATATAAGCACATTTAAATAAATCAGTGCCAAAATACAAAACAAATACAAGTTTGAGTGTAAAATGTTTTAATTTAACAAATGCGTAGCAAACGAATTCATATTTCATGCAGAAGATTGAGTGTAAATTGAGTGCATTTATCTTGTCTGTTTTGAGTGAGAACATTTAATTGGCTGGAAAAAATATATATAAAGGTAAGCAAAATGTAAATTAATGCAGTCCTTTGGCCAAAAATAGCAAAGGCGTATAATTTGGGACTCTGCTGTCGTAATAGTGCTTTCTTGCTTGTTTTTTTGTTTTCTTTTTATCTTACGAAAGTTCCAGTTAGCTTTTGAGTGTCTTTCGTTGTGTAAGTGTATTTATACGACTGTGCATATGTGTGTATGTGTTTGTTTATGGCTCGAGTGTGCATGTATGCGTGTCAATTAGCGTTCTTATTTTGAGCGCGTTAAAAAGACTGTTAAACCTGTTTTGGCTTTCGCGGTTTGTCTCATTCCCTTTTACGCTTATTATTATTGTCTCCAGTTCTTTACTTTGTGTAGAAAGTGGCGAATTATGCGAGTCAGGGCGAAAATATTTCGATTGGCAAAAAAATAAACTAAATTTCAACTCATCTACATAGTATCTCAATCGCTCTCTCTCTCTCCTTCTCTTAGTTTCTCTGTCTTTCAATCTCATAACAATCAGGCTACCCGCATACATCTGTTAGATTAACAGCAGCGGGAAGTGTGTTTGCAACTCTGTGTGTGTTTGTGTGCATGTGTGGTGCTCAATTGACTGACTGTCTGGCAAAATTGAAGCCTCTGCCATGTGGTAAACATTTAGACATACAGAACTCACACACTGCGCTGCTGACTTTAGTCGTCGCTTGTTTTCTTTGAATCAGCAAATATGCATTCAGATACTTACATACATATAGATACGTATATATATGTTTGTACTTAGGTATGTGTGTCGTTCTTGGTGTTTGTTAGTACAGGGTTGTTCGGGGGGGTGGCTGAGCTTAGGATTATTAACAGCTGCCTTTTGTTAAGCTACAGCTACAGCTACAGTCGAGTCTGATTCAATTGGCATACTGGAATACACCAGTCGTCCCAGTGTGAGAATTTCATTTTCATTTACTAGAAATTTACTTAAATTTCAATATGCAATTTGTCTATGTGTTTTGCTCGAGTGTTTCAATTCTTATCAGATTGGCAACTGTTCAAATATTGTATATATGCATCTCTGTGTACGAGTGAGAGCTTTTACGATGCCACAGTCTAATTGGAATACTTTTTCAAATTAGGGAATTCCCGTAAAAGATTTAAAACAGAACTTATAGTAATGGAGCATTATTATAACAAATGTGTTTGTGTGTAGGTGGAATGTGGCAACTGTTTCTCATTGCAACTGAAGGTGGCAGTTGTTTTTCACACTTGCAATATAAAAATGATTTAACGCTCAACTTGCCACATAGTTAAATATTGTTATTAACATATGACATTGGCAATGATCATCATCATAAAGTGCAATAACCTGAGTGTGTTTGTATGAAACAGAGTGACTACTGTACACAATTTATGTAAACTCAACAAAATCGTCCACAAGAGGAGTTGCTACAGAACACACCCGTTAAACATGACAAACTCACTCGCATACCTTTAAAAGAGCAATTACTCAGCTTTATTGATAATGCAGTCGAGGAGGAGCTATAGTACAGTGTTAACAGGAGACAAAGAACCTTCTGTTGATGCAGCTAGACATGATTGTTCATTACGTGATGCCCACCAAAACACAGAAAAAGAACTCTGTGGAGAGAGGGACAAAACACAACTTGTCTGTTATCTGTCTCATTAGGAGAAAATTATTTTCCTCTTTTATGACAGACAGATTACATAACATTCCACTGTTTTTCTATCTTTTCTCTACTTTCCTCTTTGACTTGGCTCTTAGCTATAAAAAGCAATTGCATTCCTATTAAAAAGTGGCTGTGGAAACCTTTCAAACCTCTGCTTCTTGATTACTCAACATTTTTAGAATCGATGTTTCTTTTGCGGGTATCGAGTTCCATATCATTTTTCATTCCATGCATTTGCTGACGTGTGCAAAATATGATTTTTTCATGGGACTTGGAGCAGTCCAAAGTGTCAAAAACATGTGAACGCTTCCAATTTGTAACACATCATCAGAACTGTGTTCAAAATTGCTTTTAAAGTGCATCAAATTAGTGCAAATAATAAGTGAAGAATGCAGAGATTTGTTAAAGGCAAAGAAATAAATCGAAATTAGATCATTTTTATTTAGAAAGTTTTCGTAAAACAAACAAATTGTTGCTAGATTTCTCATAACAAATGAGGCAGAAAAATGCCATTTGTTTTAACCGACTTGTTTGTTTGTTTTTCATCAAAATGTTTATTATTATAGCTATGGCTGATTTAATAATATTTCGCTTTGAAATGGAATAAAAACTTGCGATTGGATCAATCCAAAGTGCGACTTAAGTTCCTTCAAACTCAGCTGAAAAGTCATGTACTCGTCTCGACTTCCTTTGTTTAGCGGCACTTAACTGCGCCATTTAAAGCGATTGAATATCACTTATGTAGACTGTACATAAGAGAATATATTTATATCTATATATATATATCTATATATATACTATATTATTATACTCGAGAACGATACACCCACGCCAGATTACAGCGCGAGTAGAGGAAAGAAAAAGCTCAAGAAAACCATCAAATGTTCAGATACTCGTAATTCTGTTTACACACACAGTATTAATCATCGTTTTCCTTTTGAAAGATTGAGGAACTGTTCAAGTTAGCAACTTTGCTATCAATTTACTGACTTTAAATATAAATATAATTACTTTGTAGAGCATAGAAATAATAGACAACAGTTGTAGATTGATTTCAGCTCAGCAGGAGCTGAATTCTGCCAGAGAATTAGTCACAAATCGCAAACTATTTCAGTACCAACTGTAAAATCAGATCTTTACATATAATAAAAGTGTTTAGAAAGATTGTCATCTGTTTCCGAGACCATAAACTTTATGATTTCCTAGAATTTACTATAAATGTTTATATATTCGCTACAGACGGACAGTGAAGTCAAACTCATCAGCTGTGGTTCATTACCTCAACAAATTGTTTACTGTTTATATTGATAAGACTTGAATTCAAACACTCATGGAAACAGGAAAAGTCCAGGGCTCAAAAGTGAGTATGAGTGTTCCATGTTCCCTGTGTTTACAGTGTGACAGAGGCACGCACAGTGTTCATGTATAAATTATTAATACTAATAATTGAGCCCTCATGAATGGCAACGTTTCTCCTTCTCCATTAATTGAGAAACAAAACCAGATGTTTCGATTGTTCAATGAATGACTAAACTACCTCAGTATATGAATTTCCATTCAATAAACATTACAATCTCATATGAACTACAGTCACCACTACACCTATGCCTACAGATACAACTATGCCTGTTGAGATACAGATACAAGTGCGAATAGCTAAGATGCCGGCTAGTTTTTCTCTCTGCTTTCTGCTTTCTGTTTAACGTTTGTGTGACTCATGCGTGTCATTTTTTCATTTTCATTTAGCTCATTAAATTAACAAATTGTAAATACACAACTGTGTACAATATACTAAACAATTTACTATATACAGATTTATTTTTTGTGTATGAGTAGTTTGTGTGTTGAATGGAGACCAGGAAAACAACTTTACTGTAAACTCAATCAAGGCAGTGAAACAAAGTCGAAGTTTTGATACACTTACAAGCAGAAGTATATGGAAATTATGAGAGGTCAGTTTACAGTCTTAGACCTCAGTCTGCTACGACTGTGCGGTGATCAGTGTGTGAGTAAATTAATGAGAATTATAAAAGTATCCCATGTCCCACTGTAAGGGTATATTATAGTTTACTTATAACATTGGCTTGCTTGTGATACATTTGATAAATATTTTTTAATTTCAACTTCAATTAAGTTAACTCACTTTCCAGTAAAGTTTTAGTACGTTTGCTTTCTTATACCCTACAATTAATCATTTAGCTGCTGTAGCGCATTGAGCTGTCTCGTTGGTCATACTAAATTTTGTTGTATCTGTGAATTTATTTCAACTTTTCCATATATTATACAGCAGATTGGCAAATTTGCGACTATTCACACAATAAAGTGTTGGGCCCTGACCGTATTAGGCATCTCCGGCTCTGTAATCATATTAGTTATACATATATCTTTGTGTGAGTGTGAGTGTGCGAGTGATTTTTGGATAGACATAAATTACTCATTCGAGTGGTCATCTTATCAGCCCTGTGTTATCAGTTATAATCCAAGGGGTAAACTAAAACTCGAGTGCTAAGAAGTGAAAAGGTCGGAGAGGAAGACTGAGAGATAGGGGGAAAGAGATAAAACAGGGGGTATTTCTAAGAGCAAATAGTGCAATCTTTATCACGTATTTTAAACCATTAATAAATCACTAAAAAACTATATCAAAAACTATTAAAGTTTTGCCAACAAGGCCAGACAAGTTGTTGCCTCAATTTAACCATGGTCAAGGTCGTGGCTAATTGTTAAACTCATACTTTTAGCCCTTTGTCCTTATTTATTCCTCCTTTCACATTCCTAGAATTCCACGCGACACGCGATGTGGAACACATTCTTACAATTGTCATGCTATAATTTAATACACCGATTTATTGTCCGATTATGAATAATCTAGATACCAAATACTATATATGTACTATATAGAGTAGTCTGTTGTGTGTCCGCTAGTCACGTAGCTTGTCTAATTACAGGCATTTTCCAGCTGGTCTACAATAAATGTGCGCTAATAATTACAGTAATGCTTTCCACATGACGACATGGGTATTAAAGTGCTCTGCTTGCTAGTCACAAATTACAGGGTATTACTAACAAGCAGAGTCTCCAATAATTAGCTTAAACTGCAAAAATGGGTTTGAACTTACAATAGAAAGAGAAAAGCATTTTATGATGGAAGCTAGAAGTATTTCCGAATCAAAGTATCTAGATACATTTCTATGCAATTGTAATTGGGTTCATTGTTGTGTAATCTCCGTGTTTGTTCATTGGGTCAGATGTAATTGAATCCTGATCACTGGCCTTCATTTGGGCCAATATTCACACGTGCTCTTGACACATTTAACACGACTTGTATTTCAGTTTCATCATAGAGTTATTGCTTTGTAAATTGAGGCTCTACGTAGTGCCCTTCTGAGCTTATCTTCATCCAGAATTGACTTCTTCAGCCTTGAGATTCGTAGCGAAACTAAAAAGATTTTGGATTTTAACTTTGGATTGTGATTAACTCAAACTCGTTTAAGCAAAGCTTAAAATTTGCTACAGCCTGAACCCAATTAGCATTAAACAATTTTTGTCATTTTGCTCATGTTTATAATAAATAAATGACGCACACTGTGCGATATTATGGTACACGATATTATAGTATTTTTGAATGCTTTGTGGGGTTTAAAGTGCAACGCAATTGAAAGTGAAATGAAGGCACTTGAGCATGGAACTTGGAACTCAAAACGGAACATGCATATATGGATATAAATATAGATATAGATATAGGTATAGGAGGGTTCTATGAGAGGGTGGTGGTGAGAGGAAGTTTAGTTTCAGGCCCACACTGCTGATGAGCAGCGGAAATGCTTTTGTTGTTCTGCATATTTATTGTACAAATAAACAGAGATCGTAAGCCATATATGTATATACCTATACATATACATATATACAATTTAATTGCACGTTGCGTTCCGATTCGTTTGCAAATTTGTGCGTGTGAACAAGTTTATACACTCGGTATTTGTATATTTCGAACTAATATTTATCAACTATAACATATTTGCTATAGTGTACAACTTTTCCCAATCGAGGACTGCGGCGGATGTTATAGGGTAACTAATATTTATCAGCTTAACATAAAGGGTGTTTTTTTTAGAGGTTAGAGTTTCAAGATGAAATAAAACGTATATAATTTAATGTTATTGCAATGAATTTAGCTTTATTATAAAGATAAGTGTGTTGTGCCGAGGGGACCAATTTTCGACCACTTTTTGCAGCAATTGGGGCCGTATGTCAGCCGAATATTCTCTTCCAAGACGTCAATCGTCTCGGGTTATCTGCGTAGACAAGCGACTTCACATAGCCCCACAAGAAATAGTCCAGCGGTGTTATATTGCACGATCTTGGAGGCCACGCCACAGGTCCACGGCGCGAGATAATGCGCTCACCAAAATTTTGCTTCAATAAATCGATTGTTGCGTTGGCTGTATGGCATGTAGCGCCGTCTTGTTGGAACCAAAGGTCGTCCACATCAACATCGTCCAATTCAGGCATGAAAAAGTCGCTAATCATGGCTCAATAGCGCTTTTCATTGACTATAACATTATGGCCGGCTTCATTTTTAAAGAAATATGGACCAATGATTCCCTCTGCCCATAGAGCACACCAAACAGTGACTTTTTGAGGATGTAACGGCGTCTCAGCAATGGCTTGTGGATTATGTTCACTTCAAATGCGACAATTTTGCTTATTGACATACGCATTCAACCAAAAGTGAGCTTCATCGCTGAACAAAATCTTCTTGTGAAAATCGGGATCAGTGGCCATCTCGTTTTGGGCGTCTCGCGAGCCGAACCATTACTTTCGTAATAAATTTGAACGATTTGCAAACGTTGTTCAGGTTTAAGTCAATTCATTATGAAATGGCAAACCAAACTGAGCATTAATCAACTGACAGCTGTCAAAAAGACCATCTACGAAAAAAGTAGTGCCAACTTGAAAACCTAACCTCTAAAAAAAACACCCTTTATTTACATACAACTCTTCCCAATCGAGGACTGCGATTTATCACTACTCTGCTTAGTTTTTATCATATATTTTTATAGCATTTTATTATTTGTTCGTTGCCGCAACATAAAATATTTATATATTCTTTTGTAACTTTGTGGGTTGTTCATGTTTGAGAGTTACCCTGTAAAAAACGCTGCACAATTCGCATTGATGTTGGTTACTTTTGGAATTTTTATCTAGAGTGCTGTTGTTTGTGTGTCGCTTTCTCTCTTTCCCTCTCTATCCCTCCCTGTCTATGACCCTTCCCCCTAGGAGCCCTAAGATATCAACTAGCGTGTGACCTGGAGACGCACCTGACGCCAAGATGCACCCAGACCAGTCTTTAAATGAAACAAAGTGGAAACAATAAACCCGACGAGACTTAGAAGAAAAATCCAAGGCGTTATGAGCATAATGCCCAGAAAGAGTAGCACATCATTCCCCTTGGCATTGGCCATTCGCCAGAGGAACTGACGGACAATGCCACGCAGCTGGAACTTGCAGCGCCACAGGCGATAGCTGGTCTGCCCGAAATTGATGCCCATACGGAGTCCCAGGCCCAGAGCACCAAAGAATAGAATGCGGAAGAGCTGCAGCAGCAGGAGCACATGATCAAGCACGGTATGCGCATTGCATTCCCGCAGTGTCATCTCCATGCGCTCCTGCCGCTGTGGCGGCATCCTGGCCTTTAGGCACTCAAAGGCACGACGCCAATAAACCTGTCCCCGGCAGCTGCTACCGAAATCCTTCCTGTGTTGGCAATACTCGGACTCGGAGTCCGTCTCACCGCTGCCATGGTGCATCAAATCGCCTGACAGCTCCTGCTGCTGCCCCATCGATCCCAGATGCCCCAGCTGGGCTAGTGTATCGAGTGGATCCAAAGGTGACGACGTTGTTTCCAGGTGTGGAAAGTTGTGGTTAAAATCATCAGTGGAATTGTTGTAGTTTTGACCCAATGGTAACATGGGGATCTCTCCCTCATAGCCATGATTAATGCCGTTCATGTTGTTGTTGTTGTTAAGATTACGCATGTTTATGTTGTTGTTGTTGGTGGTGTTTATGCTTTCAGTGGCATAGCTGCGAGGCGTGCCACTGCGCAGTCCACGCTCATGTCCAGCTCCCAATTTGCTAAACGGCTGTGACGACGGCGGGGGACTGCAAAGGAATCGAATGTTTATTTACCTACAGTACAGTAAATACTCCCTTTACGCACCTGCCCAAGCGCGGAATGGGTCGCTGCGCCTGCTTGGCCAACTGCACCAGAAATGGCATGCCGTTTAGGCCATCGGTCTTGCCAAAATTGTTAGTCTTCAGCTGCTGCACATTGAAGCCGCCTCCAGTGTAGGGTGAACGCTGTTTCTGCATTATTTGATTCATTGCACCAAGTACAGTGAAACTCTATAGAAATACTTGTGTCAAGAGTTAACAGTTACTTAAGTCAGTGGATGGTCACCTTTTTGTTGTTGTTGTTGTTGTTAATTCGTTACTTTTGCTGGCACTTTTATTTCTGATTCCGAAAGTCCGGCTGTGTTGGAATTTAGCTACGTTTTGAAAAGTCACGTCTGTCGTCTAATTTTCCTTCAATTTCTGTTTGTATAAATTCAAAGCCTACTCAAAGTATATACACTTTGATCGTCGTAGATTTAAAGTTAAAGGTGTAGACTAAGAAAGAAGTCTTTAATTGATTTAGTAGAGTATTTAATACATTACTAAACTGAGGCTACTTGTTGACTAATTTCGTTTGATACAAATAATTAACTGGAATTTCCCTATAGTAAAACCCATAAAGTAAATCTCATTTTATGTTTTAATTATATATATTTACTGATCTTGCGTATATCTTTCTGTTGCAGATTGAAGCTTGTTTTGCTGTGTTTGCTGGCCGTTTAATTGTGTGATTAAACGCGAATTGAATCATCAGAGGAGCAGGCACAACTGAGGTTTCCACACATAAAGGGCACACTGTGATCAAACAAAGACTCAGTTCGCTGTGATGTGTTGAGCTGTGGATGCCACAGATTCCACAAACAAGAGACTGGGAACCAAACCAAAATGCTGCCAAGTATGATAAATCTAAAGTGGATATTCGCGTTATCGCCACTGCTGCTGATTTTGGCCCAAACGCAAGCGGAGATCATAGAGCTGAATCAGGATGAGCCCGAAGGACCCAATGTCTGCAAGAAGCGAGAAAAGTATGTAATATCAGTGAAATTTATAACTTCAATAGAACTAATTTAATTTCTACTTCGTAGTTACAATGTGGACGTGATCATTACGGAGCTGCAGTCATTTCAGGAGCGGGGCTCCACCTGGTGCCTCAACTTCCCGCCCAGTTGTCCCACCTATCGCATCAAACATCGCGTTGTGAACAAAACCCAAACTCTAACCAAAGCTCGCATTGTGCGAGATTGTTGTGGTGAGTTCTTACTCCTCCATGCCATCCAAACGAGTGTCTTATTGATTCGTATTCTTCCCTCCACAGATGGTTATGTCCGCAGTGGCAGGAACTGTGTGCCACACTGCAGCCAGCCATGTCAGCACGGCGAATGCGTTGCTCCGGAGAAGTGCAAGTGTACGGAAGGCTATGGAGGACCTGTCTGCAACATAAGTTCGTGTTTTTGCTAATATATTTCTAGTATTTATTTCCAAGTTCCTAATCTTTTCTTTTGTGTGTCTGTGTGCAATGAAACGCCTTGGGTGCCTAGGGGCTTGGCTCAATCGATAGGCCAGCGACCCCGATTGAGCTCAGTTCCATGGCTAACACTCAAATTCTAATTCAAGATATGCTCTTGCAGAGGTACATTGAAAAATCCCTAGGGTCTGTTGAGAATAGAGTCCGATAAGCCAAAAAAACATTTAAGGAGGAAGGGGAACACAGAAATCTGCTGATAAAAGCAGTTTAATCTAGCAAATAGTACAATAAGCTTATATAATTTTATTAAAGGCTAAATTCTATTAAATAGTAAATAAGTGTACTTGTCAAACAAGTGTAAACATTCCTTTCCTTCAATATTCCTTTCTGTACTGTATGTTTCTACAAATTTAGACCAACTCTTATCCCAAACTGTACTCAAAACTACCCAAAGTCTGCTGAGATTTGGGCAGGGATTTAAACACAGAATTTAACTATAAGAAAGTGTCTTGAGGCAGATTATATGAATATAATTAAATTAATTTAATACGCCTCTTTACAAAAGACGTGCAACTCTGCAAGTGTATTCAAACTTCGGCTTTGCCGTAGCTTTTCGGTTGGCACAACTCTTTAGTTTTTGGTTTTTAAGCTTTGTGTTGGTTACTAATCACTTGTTCTACCTGTAAACTGTAGTTTTTGATTTGCTAATTACTTTTCAAAAGCACCCACACACCCAACCACCCACACACCCAACCACCCACACACACAACCACACACACTACTTATTCTACACTCTCTCACACACACACTTGGCTAAGGCCCCTGAAATGTTTTAACTTCGGCAACGGCTTCACTTCACGGCATATAGAAACCGTAGAACTCACACCTTTTGGGCTTTCTTGGCTTAAGGGCGCGACTAACTGTCTAACCGTTCACTAACTACCGTAATCCCTGAGCTTTAACCCCCCTGCGTGTGTACGTCCATAGCAGAGTTTAAACAATTAGTTAACGCTACTTTCCGGCAGATTGTTCGCCGGGTTTCTATGGCATCGACTGTAAGCTGAAGTGCGATTGCTTCAATAACGCGACCTGCGAGCCCTTCACAGGCAACTGTGAGTGTGCCAAGGGGTATAGGGGCAATAAGTGCGAGGACATCTGTCCCGACGGATACTATGGCGAGAAGTGTGCGGAGAAGTGTCGCTGTGAGAACGGTGGCAGCTGTGACCACATCTCCGGCAAGTGTTCCTGTGCACCCGGCTATACCGGTCCATTGTAAGTGGTTTTCAACCTAGTCCCCCAACCAACTGAATCGCTCCTTCTAAAAAAAACCCTAATCCGATCCATCAGATGTGACATGCGCTGTCCGGACGGTAAACACGGTGTCCAGTGCGAGGAGGAGTGTCGCTGTCAGAACGATGGACGCTGTGATCCCCAGACTGGAGCCTGCGAGTGCACTGCCGGCTGGACTGGCGATGTGTGTGCCAACAAGTGCCCCACAGGCAGTCATGGTCCCAACTGTGAACTCCACTGTCATTGCCTGAATGATGCGCCCTGTCACCACATCACTGGACGCTGCGAGTGTCCTCCGGGCTTCATGGGCGAGGTCTGCATGGACGAGTGTCGGCCGAACACCTACGGAGTCAACTGCACCCAGGAGTGCAACTGCGAGAACGACGCCGCCTGTACTCGAACCGGATTATGCTTCTGTGCCCCAGGCTGGACGGGCAGTCGCTGCGAGACACGCGTTTGTCCACGAAACAAGTACGGAACGGACTGCAACAAGACCTGCGAATGTGACATGGAACACACGGATCTGTGCCATCCCGAGACGGGAAGCTGTCAGTGCAGCATCGGCTGGAGCAGCGATCAGTGCACACGTCCCTGTGCCTTCCTCAAGTACGGCGTGAATTGTGAACAGAACTGTGATTGCCGCAACGGAGCCAAGTGCTCGCCCATCAATGGCACCTGTTTGTGTGCTCCGGGCTTTCGGGGAAGCAAGTGCGACGAGAGCTGCTACATAGGCACCTACGGCCAGGACTGTGCCTTCAAGTGTGACTGCCAGAATGGCGCCAAGTGTGCCCCGGAGACGGGACAGTGTCTCTGTGCCCCCGGCTGGCGAAACAACAAGTGTGATAGACCCTGTGATCTCAATCATTACGGCGACGGCTGTCGACGCACCTGTGAGTGTCAGAACAATGCCTCCTGTAATCCTATCAACGGCAGCTGTACCTGTGCTCCCGGCTGGACGGGAGAGCGCTGTGACCAGAAGTGCGAGACGGGAACCTTTGGACATAACTGTGAACAAAAGTGCCAGTGCGACAAGTTCAACACTATTGCCTGTGAGGCGACAACGGGACGCTGCCTCTGCAAGCAGGGCTGGAGAGGTATACACCAGGAAGTAGGAGGAGGAGTAGACCGGGGAGAGCGAACCTCTCGATCTACTCGAAATACTCATACAATCTCTCTCGCTCACACACAGACACTACTCCAAACACACACACACATCCACTCAGAGCTTGCTTCAGTCGCTCTTCATTCTCATTCTTCTTTATCGGCTGTAAACAGTTGAGCAGAGTTTAATTCTGCTCTCCGAAGTACACTACTCTCATCGCCTGCATACCCAATCTCACAACAACTTTTCCCTCCTACATTCTCCTAAGACTTTCGTGTCAAGACACTCACACACTCACCCGCACACACACACAAACACTTGCACTTGCATCTCTTCTTCTCTATCTACCTTTTACTCTCCCTCTTTTCCACTCACCTCGTTTGCTCTTCATTTCATTTAATTCTTCGCAAATCGCCTTCCATTTTTAACCCATTTGTTTGTTAACGTTTTTATCTTAATTTGTGTCTCTTCATTTTGCACTCGTGTGTTTTCTTTGCTCCTTTTTTGTGTCCTTAAACGAACCCAAGGCGTTAATTGCGAGACGAACTGTCCGAGCGGTTACTATGGTGAAAATTGTGATCAAGTTTGCAGATGCCTGAACAACTCATCCTGCGACTCGGACACGGGTAACTGCATCTGTGCACCCGGCTGGACCGGCGAGGATTGTGCTGAGCCCTGTCCCGATGGCTTCTACGGTATGGAGTGCAAGGAACACTGTCCGACATCCTCTCACGGTAGCTACTATTCTACTTTTCAACCTTTTGTCCGTTTTATATCTAATGCTTTGCTCTCTCCAACACTCAGGTAACTCCACCTGTGATCATATAACCGGCGAAGTGGTCTGCCGCCCAGGATATCTGGGACTCACCTGTGAGCACGCCTGTCCACAGGGTCTGTATGGTCCCAATTGCCGTCTCAAGTGCAACTGCGAGCACCAGGGCGAATGCAACCACGAGAATGGACAGTGTACCTGTTTGCCCGGCTGGACGGGTGCCAACTGCAATCAGACCTGTCCGAAGGACACCTACGGCCAAGGCTGCACTCAGCGCTGTCGCTGCCAGAATCATGTGAATTGCCGCAAGAACGATGGACACTGTATTTGTCTACCCGGCTGGATGGGTGATCACTGTACCTACATTTGTCCCGAGGGCTTCTACGGCGAGTACTGCATGCATTCCTGCTCCTGCCCATCATCGAATTTCCAGTGCCATGCGGCCCAGGGCTGCGTCTGTCGCAGCGGCTACACGGGCGAAAACTGTGATCAGTTGATTGCCGAGCAACGCATCGCGGAACCCGCTCGAGATTGTGAGTAGCAGTGGCATACACAACAAGTCATGATTGTTATTAATTTGTTTCCTTCTAAAATTCCCCAGCCAACAATGCTGGCTTCGCTTTGAGCATGGCTCTGTTAACCATTTGCTTGGCCATCATTTGTGCCGTGTTTCTCTATTACCGACGTCGTGTATCCAATCTGAAGACAGAGATTGCACACGTGCACTACACACACGACACGAATGGAGGAGCTGGCGGGGGCTGGCCACCAGCGAATCACAACTTTGATAATCCCGTCTATGGCATGCAGGCGGAGACGCGTCTTTTACCCAGCCACATGCGACCTAAGATGAACAATTTTAACCAGAATGGTTCACTGTGTACCGAGTACGGTGATGACTCCAATGCCAGCAGCAAAGGTGAGTTGCACAATCATTTAAAAAGCATTTTATTAGTACTAATCCTCGTGTGATTCTTGCAGTGGGCAGCTATTCCCTTCAGTATAATCACGAGTTGCTGAATAAAAATCTTAATGCTGATATGACAAATCCAAATGTTTACAATGCCATTGGGGACACGCTGAAGGAGGAGCATGTCTATGATGAGATCAAACAGAAGGAGGGATACAAAGATCCCGGTAAGTTGCTCGATTCACCATTCAATGAATAGCGCCACTAATGATTGTAATGCTGCAAACTATTATATTCCCATATACCATGCCTCATACTGGTTAATAGTGAAAATATATAGCAAGATATTGTTTCCGGAGGGTAAGCAATAGTTCAGTGTCTGTTGTAGCTTGTCCTCACAGTGCCTCAATCATTTGTTTATGTGTGTCACAATTTGTAATCAACTGTTTACTGATCCATTTTTCTTTCCTTCTATAGATGAGTATGATCATCTGGATTACTCGCGACCCAGCACATCGCAGAAACCACATTATCACCGCATGAACGACACGATGCTGAATATTAATCACGATGAAGAGAAGCCCAGCAATTTGAAGAACATGACGGTGCTGTTGGAGAAACCGGAACCACCAACGGAGCCGGAGCCACAGCATGAAAGTTTCGACAATACCAATCTGGATGCTGCATCAACGGCATCGCCCAGCTCGAGTCCAGAGGCATTGAGGAAATAAGCGTTGTGCCAGAGTAGAGTCAGCTACGACATTATTTATCGATTTAAAATGATAATAATTTAAATATGTTTATAATTTGTACGCAAAGTTATTAGCATAATTTATTTCATAATTAGTTTGTATAGTTTGTGTAGTGTTCGTCAATGCAGTTCCCTATTCTCCAAACACTTTCAAAAATTTGTAACTGTTAGCATTTCTCATGTGTACAACGCATTTTTTTGCTCAAACGATTGTAAATTTACTCTCTAGGGCCCTTTACAACCCATTGTCGCATTAGTTTCTTTCAAAAGAAAACCGGTCCCAACTTTTGTAAATTTTTATATTAATAGTTATTCAGTTTATTCATCAGAATTGTCATATACATCATACTACATCAACACATATACATTTAGATTTAAGTACCTCTTCCTTTTGATAACAAATTGTGCTGTTGATTGTATAGAAATATTGTGAGTTCAAAATTCGCGTTACCTTTTAGCTCATTGCGGAGCTAGCAATAATTTTGAATAACGCATTACATATACAAACATACATATTAATCTATTCATATCAGATATTTAAGCATATAATAATTATATTTTAATAAGCAATATATTTGTATAACAAAAAGAAAAAAGCATGTTAATATTTGCCAAGTATCGAAAGAAAGCAAGTCAAATTATTGATACAACTTGTAAATCAAATGATAATAACTAATTGGCCAAAACATTTTAATTAAAAAGGTAAATCTAAATTCAAAATAGTTAAAATATTGCAGCGTTGCAAAATTGTTATTGACATTTAAATTATAGTTGAAAATATTGCTCATTTGTTGTCTTTGAAAGACATTCTCATATATAATAAAATTCAAATTATTCCGCGTAATCGAAATGCAACCTTGTTATTTTATATTTTATCGATAGTGGATTCTTGATGGGTAGCACTTCGCATATGTTTGCTTGGCAGCACTGTTCAAGATTTGTAAATATTTAAACTTGGCAGCACTTTTATTTAAAAGCTAGCACCTAAAAGTATGCAACGAATTGTAGTACCGGGTAAGTTTAAATATTAAAACAGCCGCCCGAAAGTATGCACCTTATTTTCAGTTTTGCAGCAGCTGCAGCTACCTACTTATCAATTCTGTTCGCCTGGTATCTAGCCTGGCAAACAGACGCTCACAAAGCGAAACTTGTTGCACAAAATTTAAACTGATAAATTAAATGAAAGAAAAAGCCAATGTGATTGTTTGTAATACGTTTATTGTATAGTATATTTAAATTATTTAGTCGAAGCATCAAGTACAGTAATTGTTTGTATAAATAGTTTATCGTTTCCATGTTTTCTTTTTGTTTTCTTTGATTTATGTTGCAATTATAATGCTAGATATACACCAATAGCACAGATTACATCTATGTAGATTCTAGAAGCGTACACATATAACTAATAAGAGCTTAGAATGTGAAACAAAGAATCACAAAATAAACATTATTCATGATGATATATTGCTTAATTCGATACAATTATGTGTTAAGTGATAATTAAGATTAATCCGTTGATGACTGGTTGGAGGAGGGAAAAGGGCAACCACTAGAGATAACCGTGACCGGCCACCTCGGCTGGTATGAAGCCCTCGCGACCATCGCGCGTCTTTACATAGAACCACTGACGCTGATCCTTGGACTCGCGACACTCACAGAGCGTCACTATTTCACCCTTGTGAACGACAATGCTCTCCGTGATGTAGTCCGAATTGATGGCGACTAGAGTTTGGCGTAGTCCATTCTGTTGTTGCCGCCGTAGCACGCTCAGCTGTTGTAGCTGCTGCTGCTGTTGTTGCTGCTGCTGCTGTGCCTGTGGCAAGCTCTTTGGATGCAAATGCTGGCCATTGTGGCCATTGGTGATGTACGAAACGTTGGACAAACGTCGCACGGTCTGTGCTTGCACTTGATGCAGATGCTTCTGTGAGTTCTGCTTCGCTGTCGGCCGTTGCTGCAGCGTGACGTACTCATCGTTAGAGGCACTGCGCACAGAAGCCGAGCCAGAGCCGGTGGAAAGTCCAAGCTGCTTAGTGGAACGGAGCTGTGCGTAGGCCTTCTCCACTAGCTTTGGTTGTGAGGCGGCTCGCAGATACAACTTGTCCACATGCTGCTCTCCGTAAAGTGAGCCCGACAAGCTGCCACCTCCCACTCCTCCTCCACCATTGGCCACAAGACTCTTGCTGTTGTTATTGTTATTATTATTGTTGTTGTTGTGTGGCAGAAGCTCCTCTGCTGGCTTCGAACTCCTGGGCGTGCGTGCTCCATCGGAACGTGTGCCGCCACGTAATCGTATCTCCTTCTCCGAGTCGGTCATGTTGCCACAGGGACGTGGAAAGATGTCAGCATTGGACTCCCAACAGGGAGTATGCTTGGATCCCCTCGAGGACGATGGCAGGATGCCCAGGGGCAGACAGCAGGCATATCCCACGTAGCCCTCTTCAGCGTGAGGTGTCTGCACGTAGAGCCAGTTCTGGTTCTTGAACACAGCATTGACCACCATGCCCAGCGGCAATGGAATCTCCAGCTGATAGCCACCGGGTCGCGTCTGATAGAGCGTGCTAGCGGTGGCCAGTACAACGGGTATGTTGCCGGGAGCAGCCAGCGAGCAGCGTGACAGAAACTCATCCACATTGTGAATCTCATAGCCAAATCTCTGCACACGATTGCGTTCCCTTTCCCGCCGCTTGCGGTGCCGATGGCGACGCTGCTGTTGCGGTGCTCCACAGCCTCCAACACCGCCGCCCTCCGACACCGCCACGAGACTAGGCTCCGAGTAGGTGCATTTTAGTGCATCCGCAGTCGTTGACGTAGTTGTTGTTCCATTACCCGTTCCCGTTGCTGCCTGCGATGCGTTGCAAGAGGCAGCGGCTCGAGCCTGTTGCAAGCGATTCGCAAGCTTCTTGCGAATCTCGTTGCGTTTGCGCGCGAGCAGCAAGGCCTCGCTGTGGACATCGCTCTTGGGTGCCCGCTGTGGGGTGCAGACGAAGAGCAACTCTTTGGTAGATGCTGCAGGAACGGGGGCACCTCCGCTACTCCGCGTTGTCTTGTCCTTGTAGTCCAGCAAATTCTGATTGCTAAAGAACTTCTGATGGGCCAAATGCCCATTGGCTGGTGCCTGATGGGCAGTTGGCGTGGTGGCATAACCATTGAGTGGATCAGTTGTGCCACCGCCAGGCAGTTGCTTGACCCGATAACGCTTCTTGGTAACATCCAGCTGTGTGGGCACGGGTTCCGTGCGCTGCTGCTGCACTGACACTGCCTCCGTGTGGAGTTTCAGGGATTGCTTCTCTTGCTCGTTGGAGTTATCCGGCTCAAGCGGCTGCTGGGATTGCGGTGTGGGCGGCTGCTGTTGTTGCTGCTGGTGCTGCTCCCTTAGCACCCAGGTCAGTGAGATGCGCGGACGTCGCAGGCTCAGGTTCTGACCCATCGCTAGACTGTCGTCCAGGCCTACAGCATGCTGCAGTTGCGGTGTGCTCTTGGCCCGCCCCTCGCCTCCTAGAGCCAGCGGCAGCAACTCATCAATTTCCACATAATCCGAGCTATACTCGTATTGGCCAACTGAATGGGATTGCGATTGGGACTGTGAAAAAGATAGCGAATGCGAGTGGGCGTGTCCAGTTGGAGGCGGCGTCGCTGTAAAGTTGCCCACGGAACTGTCGCTGCTGCCGGGTTGCTGCTGGTGCAAGATCAGGGCACAGGCATGCAGCAGATCGGGGCAATAAGCATCTGCAACGAGAGCACATATTTAAAAATTACTATTGAGTCGTAAGCGTAGGAAACAAAATGGCTATAGTGGTATCGATACCTTTGCGCGAAGTCATCTATTAAGTATGGGTACTCGAAAAAGGTACTTATTTGCAAAACTTCGGTATTTTAAGTTACAAAAACCAAATCAATTCAGTCGTTACTCTTCCTTCAATCACTATCGATCACAAAGTGAATGTCGATAATCGATTATCGTTTATTACAATCGGCGTCAGTAAAGCTATAAATTGTCGGCTTCCTTTTTAATTATTTCCAGACTTGATTTTAATTTATGCCATGGATTTTGTCAATGAAGTGAACAGTGTGAAAAAACTGCTCGTTGAGAACGCGCTGTTCATGAAGTCATTTGAGGGAACTGGCGGTAAGTTCCAGGAGGAGCTTAAAAAGCTCAATGATGAAATGCTCAAAAATCATTTGGAGTTGGGTGAAAATCTCATTCAGATGAAAACCAAACAAAAGCGGCTCGATCAAATATTGGAAACTGCTTCAGCCACGATCACTACTTTGGAGGACTTTGAGTCGAAGTACGAGGAATTATGCAAAGCCGAGGAAAATAAACGCACCAACGCCAAAGTCACCGTCGAGTACAAAGAATTCAAGACAGAAATCTGTAACAACATGAACACTTCCAATGCGGCTGATAATAATGATGTGGTGGTGGAAATTTTGGAAGCTGCTGACAATACTTGCTCCATGTATGATCCATGGACCAAGGGTCTAATGCAGCATCCCGTGCGCAACATCAAGTGCGGTCATCACTACGATCGGGACTCCGTAATGTTTGTCATCAAGGACAATTTGAGCGTTCGTTGCCCAATTGTCGGTTGTGTCAGCAAAACTTACATACAACCGAATCATCTTGAAGACGATCTGCCGTTGCTGGAGAGGATCAAGGAATATTTGGCTGAGCAGGAGGCGCAGAAGGCTTGGTCATCCGAAGATGAAGATTAAGACCATGAACTTTGTCTTAGACTAATAATAAACTGGCTGTGCCAAAACGATATGAAACTCTTTGATTATAACAACCAGTACAGGGTCATTTATAGTCAACTCACCACGCAATCCACGTGAACTGCGCCTGCGTTGGCGATGACGTCGTCTGCCGACCGCGCTACCGCCGATATCGCAGTCGCTGCTTTGATCGCTGCTGCTGCTATTGGTACTGCTGACAAATTGTTGTTGTTGTTGCTCCTGCAACTCCCTCAGTCGCCGTCGACGTCGCGCTTGTTGTCGCGCTGCCGCTGTGGCGGATGCCGCCTCTGCTGCTGACTGCTGCGGGCGTGTGGCTGGTGCAGGTGGCGGAGGTGGTGGTGGCGCCGCTGGACGCTCGGTGTAGCCCGGTGGCGGTGTCAGCGGCAAGGGATAGTAGACAGGCGGCGGTGAACGTGCTGTGAGTCGAGGATTGGCCAAGTCAACTGTGGCATCCAAAACGTAATCGTTCTCTAGAAGGTTACTCGCATCCCGGTAGCCAATTGGGGCAGATGCTGCCAATGTGGCAGTGGCAGCATCGTCTGCATGTTGTGGATGGTAGGTAGGGGGCGGGGCAGCTGGTGATAAATATAGAAATTAAGAAGAACGCATTAATGAGGAGTTCCCAAAGCCTGACAAGAGCTCATAAAAATTCCAATGGAATGGCCAAAATGCCATTCCGGGCCAAAGGACAATAAGAGAAAAAGAAATAGCAAACTAGACACCCCCACTGGAAAGGAAAAAAAGATATTTAAAATATTTGCCAATATAAACGTCAAGTCGCAGTTCTGACTTCTTGCTGTTGCTTGGCTTACGGCCACATAGTTTCTGGCCACATTTATATGCGCTATCAAGGCCAAGATCAGTGCGCTTGAAAATGCCAAAAGCCAAGCGAGTTGAGAAGGCAGCAACAACAGCAACGAGAGGCTGGAGAAGAAGAGAAAGAAGAAGCTGGCAGTTGGCAGCTGGAGTTCAGCCGAAAGAGATACGCAAGAAGCGTGGCCAATAAAATTTCACAAACTGATATGCTCAATGGCAACAACGTGCCACAAGTGAGTAGTAAAATGTTAAAACGTGACGGTATTTCTCAAAAACAAAAAGCCTAAAACAAAAACATACCAAAAATATTATATACCACTTCTTATTCCCACTCTCTTTCTATCCCTCTCCATTACTCACTCTTCTACTACACCCGCTTTCTGTTCCGTTCGCTCATTCCATTTGCACAACGTTCCCAAAAAACTGTGGATATTTAAAGTTGATCTCTCTGCTTTGTGTTTACATTAAAACGAACTTTTCTTACTCTAACAAAGTTTTGAGTCAGGTGGCAGCACTCACCGGTTGCCACTCGCTGTTCCACTGGAATGTCCAGTGGATTTAATGGCGTTGCCATCTTAAATAATTTATTATAAAAGTTGCGATGGCAGCACTTGAGCATAGTTGGCAATGCTTTTAATTGCATTCATATAGGCTTGTAAATATGTATGTGTGAAATTAACTTTCGTTGCGAATGTTTTTCTTATGAAGAATTATAGCCAATATACCCTTTTATGTGTAATAATAAAGTATAGAAGAGAAGCAACAACAACTGATGAAGCGCAGAAAGGACAAGACAGGGCCCTGAAGCTACGGCCAATGGCAATGGGAATGGCTTCAACGACCTTTACAAGGCGGGCGGCAACGACTGTCAGTCAGCGGCAGCAGCAGCAGCCGCCACCACCACCAAAGCTAATCAAAAAGAGTTGCAGCAGTCGCAGTAAAATAAGAAGAGAGGGAGGAAGATGGGGAGGGGCAGCAGATCGTGCGAGGATTACACCGAAAGGGGGCTGTGACGACAGAAGAATCATTGAGAGATCGTGATGCTGAGACCTTTAATGGCCTCTACGTGATATGTGAGCTGAGCGTGGGCGTGGCACGACACAGCCAACGAAAATTGAAAGTGTTTTTTGGCCAAGCTGTTGCAATTGTTGTAGCAGTTGTTGTTGTTGCTGTTACCCTCTAATTAAACGCAGACGAGCTGCCAAATTAGTTAATGACGAGTTGTTGTGAGACTGAATTGCAAAAATCACATCAAACTGAATCAAGCATGCCACATGCAACAACCTACAACATACATACCGCATGCCACATGCGGCACCACAAATGGTCAAAAGTCTGACAAATTTGTTTTGCAACTTGTTTGCAAATATGGCTCGTCGGCTGGCGGCAGGCGCAACAAAACATGGCCACTGGGGCATTGTCGTCGTCAAGCTTGCAACGACTTACAAGCTGCTTGCAATGGCCAAAAGGCAACGGGCAACAGGCAACAGGCTGACCAAGTTAACAACTGTTGTTGCCACGGCGATAATAATTCAATCGAGAAATGTCGAAGCGTGCAAATCGGTCGTTTGTGATTTGTGTTTGCGTGTGTGTGTGTGTGTGTGTGTGTGTTTGTGTGTCGCTGCCACACGGTGGCATAAAAGGCGCTTGGAATTGATTGGAAGCTGCCTGCATGTGATTAGCGGGTAACGTGCAACGTGTCAGTCCAGCTGGGAACTGGGAGCAGCCAACAATGTGGCTGACACCTCAAATGAACTCTCTGGGAAAACAAAACTATGAACTCCAAGTCGAACTCGAATTTAAAGCCAACTCGAGATCAGCCAAAGTGGATAAACTCAACTGACAAATGGCAATCGTATTGTCGATTTAGATTCCGACTCCGATTTCGTCAGCGATTCCCTCGCTTTAATAAGATAAAAGCATTTTAATTGCAACTAAACATGGCATGTAGCAAGTGGACATGGTCATGCCACTAGCCAGCAGCTACTAACCAAGAGCCAAGAGCTACTTGCTGGCCTACACCCCACTTCCACCTCCGCCTTCGCCTTTATGACCAACCCGCTCTCTTCTACCTTAGGCAACCTCAAGTCGGAACTGCGCTCTAGGCCAAGCAACTGTAAACTGTAAATGCGGCGCAACAAACGGTCCAAAGACGCTAGACGTAAACGCATAAAAAAGTTGTTAGAATGCGCTACTTATCACGGTCTGACTAGAAGTTACCCTGTAATCGTAGGTAAGTATAAGTTATGACTAGAAATGCTCTGGAAAAAGCTGATTCGCCTCTTTAGCTTTAAAATTTACAGGGTATTTAAATAAATCAAGATAAGCCATGAGCCATGAGTTAACAGCCCCACTCCCGCTCCCTTTCGCTCATTTCTTCTCTCTTCAGTAAATATTTGCACGCATAAATTCTGTACTTATTGTTAGATCATTATGAAATTTTCAGAATTCAATTAAAAGAAAGCCAGCAAAGGCGTTGAGGAAAATCAAGACATATGTATAAGCCAGATAAATACGTCATAAGCTCATATTAAAGCCATACTTAAATGTAATTTCTACTCATTTGCGTAAACAACACACTCGCTTAGCTACAGGGTATGTGGTTACGCACTCGAATTTCATCTGACAAATTTGCTATCAATACTCTCGCTTTCTATATAGCTTCACCTCCTCGCGCTCCCTCTCTGCCCACCTGTGTTACCTGTTGAAATCGCTCCGTAAATTAAAATGCTGCCGAGTCACATGAAAAAATTTAACGATCGTAGCATAGAAAGCAATAAAAATAAGCTAAACAACAAGCTCATAAAATGCAGCATAAAGTTGCTTGATTGTCAGATTGTCGGATTGTCAGTTGGACTGAGTTTCAGTCTTCTTAGTGCTGCTCCAATCCTTGTTGACAGCGAGAGTGGAGTGGACACCCCTCCTGACAGACTGAGCAACCTGAGCACACCCTCCTGACATTAAATGTTCAAATTTATGTAGAAAATAATTTACACAAATTTGAGTTTTTTAGCTTTTCAATTAGCAACGTTGGAAAAGGAGGAGTGACAGGGTATGGGGGTGGGGGAACAGGAGCAACTACTTAAGACAATTTTATGCCTTTTTAATGTGTTGCTGCATTTTGGGTGGTCGACGACATCTCCACAGACACAGAAAATTCAAATAGGTGCGATATGTGATCAAAAATCAATTTGCATTTTTATTGACTTGATTTGACTGCGTCAAGCGGCAAGCAGCAGGACTGTGTGGGTCTAGGCCAGGCCGAGAGGGAGGTGGGGTGACTCATGCTAGCCAGGTTGCAGTTACTGGCCATGGCAATAAAATTTAAACGTTGTTTCTTTTTTGTGGCATTTGCTTTCTATGTTTTCTCAGTCTGTCGCTGTGCCTGTGTGTGTTTTAAGCGCTTTTAAATATTTATGAGCCCATTTGTGGCATCGTTTTGGGCCCGTTCCACAAAAATTATGATTTTATGACGTTAATAAATTTAAATGTTGTGGGTTAAGGCTTAAGGCTCTTTAACTTGGCCAAAAGGCTGGCCCATAAACACCTCCAGCGACTTTCGGGGGAGGATTCTTCATCTCCTCTCTTTTAATGACTTTTCTAACAAATTTTTGCCACAAAAACAAATATGTAAATTATGCTTAAATTGCAGTTGGATTCTAGGTTTTGTTGTTGGCCAAGGCAAGTGGATTAGGCAATGCAAAAGAAACATTAAAAGGCTGCTTGAAATAGGAAAGTACACAGGTAATGAAAGTAATTTAATAGCTTAAAATAGTTATTCAATTAAAGTGCAGACTTTACCTTGGTTTAAGCCAAGCTAAGAAAAGCTGCCAAATACTAAGTAGTAAAATAATTATGAAGCGAGTCAAAGTAAAGACAGTTGAGAGTAAATAGTTTAAAAGAAGAATTCTGAAAGTAACTTCCAGAAATGCTAAGAGGTGTGCGAAGAGGAAGGTGTGGGAGTAGTAGGAAGCAGCTCAAGGACCTTCTGAGAGAAACGTTGGCAAGTGCGTATTGAAGGCTCAATGGCCAACTTGGAGCAGGGACTCTCAGCACTGCACTTACGTGCATATGGACGAGTTTGTTGGCCAAGGCGCAAAATCAAGTTAACAAAAGACAAATGCGGTGACAAGTAGAGTAAAGGAGGGGAGTGGGAGGGCGTGGCTGGAGCAGAGCGGAGCTTGATAAGCGTCAAAGGACATGGAGAAGTCGAAGCCAAAAGCAGATAGACAAGTGCGAGCACACAAAAATGCAAAGCGAAGCGTACCAATGAAAAGCAGTATAAGGGGCGGAAGGGGGAGTGGTCGGCGGCTTGGGCAAACCGAGGCAACATCAAAGCAAAAGGCAGCGAGTGCTGCGGGCGGCATGCAAATTGAAATACGCCAGCTGGGAAAGACCAAAAAAGGAACCAAGCCAAACTCGAACTCAGCAGCAAAAAGTGGAATTCGAAAGCGATGCCGAAAACGAACCTGGGACAACAAGCAAACGGCGCAGCGGAAACGGAAGCGGAAATGCGCACAACGCATTTCATTTGCTGCCCAGCATGCGTGGGCGGTGGTGTAGGTTTAAGGGTGTAGATGAGGGAGTAGGGATGGGTGCGCCGAGTGCACTTTGCCCTCTACGACAAATATGTCTTCAAGTGTCGTTCCCTCTCGAAGAACTTGGGAGCCAAGAGCAAGTCCATTTCCCAAGTTCTTTAAGGGCTGTACCTATTGGAGATGTGTGCGTGACACGGCTGAGGAATATATATTTAAATGAGTAAACAATAGGTCATGCTGTAAAACTAACCACTAATCTATTTACAGACTAAACTAACCAATTTAAATTCTTTAAAGTACAAACAAGTATTTAATTTCTTAAATTCAATTTAAGGTTCCACTCTCCCATACTCATCGCTATCTTGTCAGCTCCCACACGCATCTCTAGCTTATCGTTCGTGTCGTGACACGACGACATAGCCAGTGCTCCTCTCCCTCTCCTTTTTCCCACTCCCTCAACCTATCTCTTTCTTTAAAAACGCCGCGTGCTTTATTAAAATTTCATTGTTGGTTGTTGGCATCAAAGGAGCGGGAGTAACAGTAGAAACAGCGAAAAGGGGGGAAAGGAGCAGGCAGCAAGTGAAAAGCGTCCCTTTGGGGGTACAGGACATTGTTATAAATTCCAATTCCTTTTGGATTGTTGAAGAAAAAACGTGAAAAATGCGCCATGTAAATTATTTCAGCGTCTTGAACGCATTTTTTATTGTGCATGATAAATTTTTATTGTAATTGGCTGTTGATTTATGGCCTAAAGAAGACGAAGCATAGCAAAGTCTATAATACCAGTAGCTAGATAAGCTTGCCAGTGGAACAAGTTTCCCCTACCGCCTCCAGCCTCCTATTCAATTTATTTGGGCGTGTCCTATGGCTAATTAGACGTGGAAAAATTGGTATTCGTATAGATTCAGTTTTGAGTAGCAAAAGATTTTTAAAAAGAATTTCATTGGCATTAAAACTAATCGACACATTTGCCGAAAATCATCTATGCAACGATGCGTAACCAGAGCCGTAACCACGCCCCCATTGTGTACCCCGCCCAGCCAGGCAACCAGGCAAAATGCAGGCAAATAGATATTTAGGCTCGTTTCATGGCTAACACGGCGCAACGCAGTCAAACACCATAAAGCTTTATGGCCAACTCGGAAAATTCAGGGCCTGGAACTGATTTTTCCCGACTCAAAGAAGAGTTTTCCTCCTTCAAGTGGCAGATTTTGTAATGCTTTGTGAACGATTTCATGGTAATTTCACCGGGTTATAACAATTTACAAATTATGTAATCGAAATTTATTGCGACGCCAAAAACTTCAGGGCAAAAGACAAAGAACCACACGGTTCGCTTTAAAGATGTGCTCTGCTCTTTGGTGGCTGGTGGTTGGGTGGGCCACAATGTGGGCCACACCATGGCTCACACACAGGTGGCTTTGATGGGCAGCTGATGTGCACAACAAAATAGAAGAGAGGCAGCATTTTAACTGCAGGCAAACGGCGGTCACTTCTCTACTCTCTCCCAGCCTCTTGCTGATGTGGCCAAGATAAAGCTTCATATACCGCTTTGGGCCCAAATGAGTATGTCTAAGATTCAGTTAGGATAGACATAGGCAAGCAACCAGCTAACAGTTGATACCAATAAACGTTGCTGGCTTAAAAAATTCCATTAATATTGCAGCTAGCATACCCTGTAATCATTAGAAAATGAGTGGCTGGGGTATGCTGAGTTAAGAAAGCATAATAGCGAAGGAAACAATTTAGCTTCATGCCTCTCTTTCAATTTACAGGTTGTCTAACTGGTTTTTATTTTTATTTAATTGAGTTAACAATATTTGTAAACTATTTTCTAGACAACTACTCTTTACCAAGCTTTCCAGCTGCCAACAGGGTATGTGCTAGTCGATCAGTCGCTCTACTAATGCGTTTTAAACACATTTAACAATATTTTTCGCTGTAATATTAGCTTCGACTTGACTCCAATTGCCGCATAAATCAATTGTTCCAATTCAGCACACAAATTTGCTCAAGTTTTAGCCACTTAACTTCCCGTTCCAGCGATGCAGCCACAACCCCGCCCCTCTCTCTGGGCGCTGTCCAGGCAGCGTATCCCATTTGTTAGAGCACTTTTTGGAGTAAAGTCCAATAATACAGCCATTAAATGCCAACTACTTTGCCATCAAGTGCTTTAGTTTGGCATAAATCTGAAGCGCATGGCAAAAGTTTGTCCTGATTTTTCCCCGCCACTCCTACCCGACCCCCTACACCTACACACACATAGACACACACATATTGTTTCCCACACAAATCTCTGCTCTCGCACGCTTCTCCCAATCCCCCATAGACCTTCTCCTTCAGCTCTTCTTCCCACCTCGTTCTTCTTCTTTCTTCTGGCTCACTCACCTGTTCTTGTGTTCTAGCTTTAATTAACGCCAACTTGTGATTGCAGTTGTTGCGCTGTCAACAGAATTTGGCCAACAGGTGCACAAAACTTTTGACCAAATACCAAATACCACTACCAACACTGGCACTACCAACACTAACACTACCACGCCCACCCTTGCCCACTCTGGTCCTGGCATTTTTATTTAATTTAGAGTCGTGGCGCATTCGCTGTCCTCTCGAGCACTTTCATGTTGTAATTTCCTAAAATTTACGAGTTTGCTTAGCAGCGGAAGCGGCCACAACTACCAGGGATGGTGTAGGGGCAGGGGCAGTGGGAGTGGGGGCTAGATTCGGTGGCACTGTTTGCTGGATTTACGGCCTGGTTATGCTGGGTTTAGTTCTGGGTTTAGCTTTAGGTTTAAGTTCAGGTTTAGGTCTATTTTTTCGGGCCGCTTTACTTGCCACTTGCCACTTGGCTTTTGGGCTTGTTGCCTCCTCGCTGTGGCTTGTCAGCGCCTCGTTTTATAGTCAACAAATCCTGGCTATTCCGCTACTTTCCCTCCACCTTTCAACTATTTAGCCCCCTTCCTGTCGCTTCCTCACTTTCTCTCATGCTGTAAATGAGCAACTTTTTGCTGCTTTTATTCACCTCCGTTCTGTGTGTGTGTGTGTGTGTGCGTGTGTGTGTGCTTTTTGGCAATTTCGCATGCAGTTTATGGCTAAACATAAGCTACAACAGCAGCAACAACAACAACGCTAATTGGAGTGTATGTGACAGAGAAAGACCCTGTAGAAATATCACTTTTTCTGCCTAAAGACCTCACATTATATAAGCAATGTCAAATCTTTATATTCCTTTACTTCTTTAAAAGTACAGGGCTTTCAAATCCCATACAACAACAAGAACTTACAACTCGTGCAGCTGTTAGTTGCCACATGCAGCCATGTCTGCTCTGCCGCTTATAAAACTTGATCAAAATTATGACTACGCCTTCGTACAAACATTTTGGCATTGAGGCAGGTTGCTTTTACCCCCTGACCCTAACCCTCCCTCCACATCCGACCTAGCAGCCCCGCTGCCCTGTAGCTACTGCTGCTGGGCATGTTTTGGGACAATTAGAGTGGGCTCATTGCCCATAAAGTTATAGAATTCATGAGGGCACGTATACGTTCCAGTGAACGAACGCATTTCGAGTTGAGTTTACTTATTGCCAAGTGCAGCAGTTTATCCGGTCCAACTTTTTTGGACCCACGTTTCATTAGCTGGGATTACAGGGAGCTGCAAAAGGTATAGACAGGGTTGAGTGGGAGAAGTAGGAGAGACGACTCCTGTTAAAAGGATGCGCGTGGAGAATATCATCCAGTTTTATGGCTGCACAATCTTGTCTCGGGTTATTAAATGCACATAAAACCAACACATGTGCGCGAATTAAACTGAAGTGAATTGGAGTATTTATTACTCTACTAAACTAAACTATAAACTTTAACTGTTTCCAAAGAAATCTAATTAAGTCCAATTTTAACTAGAGGTGTCGTTATTTAATAAACTTTAATGTCATTTCAATTGATCTGTTATTACTCCAATATAAAGTTAGTAGCTTCACTTATTACAGAAACTGAGTCAACTCAAAGTTAGACTGAAAATAAAAGTAAAACCGGTCACAAATGTGGCACACACTTATTATTTATAAGTTTTAAATAATAGCAATCAAATTAAGTAATATTGATGTTAATATAAATCGCTTTTCACTTCCGTGTTACGCGTGAGCGAGTTGCATAAACCGATGCAAATGCAAATGAAAATGCAATTTCTGAAAGAGATTGGCCATTCAATATTGGTTTGGATTGCTTGAGTGATTGGCATTTTTCATATGAATATGAATATGAATATGAATGTGTGTGAGTATATTCATAGTCACAACGAGCGCCTGGTGGAGACTGCTTCCGTTTTGGCGTATGGGCCCAACGGGGTGGGGACAACCGCTGCTAACCGCAGATCAGGTGAGAAGCTGCGGCGAAAATTGTTCAATTGTTGCCACTTCAGCTACACTTTGAAGCGGGTACTTTTATTTTCAAACAGAGTGTGTAACGAATGCTTGGGAAAGTAGATTATATATTTTGGAAGGCATTTAGACTAAAATTGGACATATTAGTAAATTACTACTGTAGCTGTCACTTGGAACTTAAGGAGAAAACAACGTTTTAAGCAGGTTTTCTGACTAATTTTACTACCAACTACTACTACTAAATTCTTTATCTACATCATACAGGGACAATAGGGAACATCAACTATTCGTTGTGTTTGCAGAAAACCTTCGTATCTTCTTTTCTTTTGACTTCAATAACAATTTTTTTGGCGTCGATTGGAGCGCACGAGTGCACAGCATTAACCGCTGCTTCCCCCCTCAGCCCCCTTTTGGCCAGATTACAGCGGCAACATGTTAATAATAATTAAACACATGCAAATGTGCCAGCAGGCAATGTTTGAATTGGAAGCTGCAGAAAAACACAAAACAGAAAACAAAAACAAAATGAAACCATCCAGCGGCCACATCATATGTGATAAACATAATAATACTAATACTAGTAATAAACTAATACACTCCATAAGATATATCCATAGTGCACTGAACCTCGTTACAACTCCGATTACAGTGGTATAAAAGCTTCATTGTTGCTCGCCTCCCGAGACAGTTGTGCTCTGAATGGTGAACGTGCCACAAACGGTGGCGTATGGGGCAAGCGCATGCAGTGCAGCTCAACCAAAGGATTAATCCAGCAAAAACTTAAGCACAGAATGACACAAGTGAGTGGAAAGATTATAAAAAGTGTGTGTACAATCAAAACTTCTAAAGTTATGACAGAAATTGTGTCTGAAGTGAAGAAAGTTTGTTAAGCAGCAATCAATGTGCTATTAAAGGGTTTAACAGTTACTATAGCTAAACTGTAGATTGTTTAAGTTCCGCAAAAGAATTCTTCTTTGAACCATGTATCCCCTTTCTACTCCTCAGCCTCCCGCCCAACGCCTGACAGCGTGCAACCTGTTTGCATTACTACTGCTACTCACCGCAACGCTGTTGCAGGCACGACGCATCTCCAGTCGGAGACTCGTGATTCACGTGCCCGTAAAGGTGAAGACACACCATCACACACACACCGTCTACAAGGTATTGCACGGCTCCAACGGAGGCGGTGGCATCAAGCAGACCATCTACAAGGTTGTGGGCTTCGATGAGGGCAAAGGACACGGCGGCTACGGTCACAGTTCTGGTCACAGCCCTGGTCACAGTCACGGTCACAGCTACGGCATGGACCACGGCGAGATCACGTATGAGGATAAACATGGCTGTGAGAGTGGCAAATTGATGCCATCACATCGGGACATGTTATTCAATCATTATGCGCGCCATGATCAGGAGGAATCGGAGGCAACAGACTATGCCGAGGAGCAGGATGAGTTCATAGATGTCAGGGATGCTTGGATGTGAATAAAGTCGTGTGAAAAGCTTTGCCGATTAATTATAAAATTCCAGCTCCCTCCGCAAAGACAGTCCGCAAAGTCGCTGTCTGCCTCAAAGTAATTACAAAATTGTTGAGTCCATGTCGACATCATCTTCTATCCACTTGCCTTGCCCAAAGAATTCCTGGCACACAAAGCCTGGCCAGAACAGACCAGGCATGAAGTCGTCTTCTTGTTGTCGTTGTCGTTGTCGAAATCGAAATTCGAATCGGATTTCGAGTCTCTTTCTCTCTGTATTTTCTTTGTATTCTTTTTCCTACTGACTGCCAAATTCGTTGTAATTGGGGAGGAGGCAGACACCAGGGGCGGCAACTGGGAAGGAGGGTCGAAGGTAGACACTCTCATGACTGCGGTCAGTCGCGCACTTGAAGCTCAACATAAAATATTTGCATAGCTCTTGACTTGAAGGCCCCAAAAGCCATCGCATATTTTTAGTGGACAATTAAAAGTAACAAAAGGCAATGAATGCATGCGCATACAATTGAGAGGCACTGTAACAGTTAGGAATACGTGTATTCAGCATACACAATTCCCCAAATTATGGGAAATATAATGAGCGAACTACGCTTGAGTTATTACAAAGTTAAGAGGATTAATTTGAGAGCTTCAAACAGTTTGGAAAGCAATTTAAATTGGTCTAAAGAACATAGTAACAATAAGTATACCAATTCGGTAAATTGGCAATCATTCAATAAAAATATTATAAAGTAAAAGCTAAGAGCATTATGATAGGACCTAATTGGTTTATTAGTTTAAAGCTTAAGAATTGAGAAGCAACAGGAGACTAAAGAGATAAGGAATTACCTGTGGAGACTGTACTACGAAAACACTTCCTAGAAACTTTCTTAAGCCAATAATAATCAATATATTTGCCTAGGTTTTAAACAAATTTAACTCCCTTTCGCTCTCTGCTAATATGTACAGTGAAATTCGGTCTAAACCTAAGAAAATAACCCTAATTAGGCCTAAAAGTGCGTACGAGTCAGCTACTGTGCAAACACCGCATTGCTGTTGTTGTGCACAGCACAAAAGTGACCCATAATCAATTTAAAATGTCAACGGTAGGAGACTTGAAGCTGCTTGGGGACTTCATTTGCAGTGGATCAGGAAGAGCATCAGCTACGGTTGACATAAGTTGGATTGATCGCTCAGTTAAGCGATGGAAAGCAGGACGAAGGAGGAAGGAAATCACAGCAGCCTTCACAGGTGGCAGTGTCGCGCACGACTCGCAAGAGTTGAGCACAAATATAATTTGCGTTTAATTGAAGGCGACAGACAGATGGACGGACAGAAGTGTCAGGGGGCGGGGCATGATGAATGTGTCGCCCGAGTGACTGGGCTGCCCCACGGGTGGCCGGCCACGGAGATGGAAAGGCTGGCTAAAACGGTTGCTGGCGCCAGTGAAGCCAGCTAACTTGGCTCTGATATGAATGTGGCTATTTAAAGGCATTTAGACGGTAATGACATTTAAGTCCACAACAATCTTGTGCCACGATAATCCACTGGCCAAGAGAGCGAGCGAATTCACTGAGCTGCTTATGTTCGAACAAACAGAGACAGCAGTGGAGAAAGAGGAGGATAAAGAGACGGAGAAAGAGATGCAAACAGAGACAGAGACCAAGACCTAGTCGAGACATCTCTGATGAGTTGAGCTCTGGGCTTTGTCCATCAATGGCAACTGTTATTAACATTTTTTTTAAGCCATTGTGCACACATATTTGCCCACTGGGCTAACAACGTTTTTTGGGCCAAATCAAAAGCGCAGGTAGGCAAAAAATAAAAGCATAACAGCAACAGAAACAAGCAAGTCTATAAAGTTACTTTTTATATAGATCTTTGAGCTTATTGCCTTTCAAAATGGTAATATGGTAAACCCAATTTGTGTATCCTGCCGCTTGACCATTGATTGACCATTGACCAGTCTAGTGACTCGTCCACTGTATTCCAATTCGCATTCAATTCGCCCTGGCCTGCGGTCTAAATAAATCTATTGATTTTGAGGTAAATGGCTTTTGTGCTCTCTACTCTCCGCTTTCCAGCTTTTGAGCTGCAAACTCTCGGTTTTGGTCTCGGAATTGGCACATTTCCATGAAATGCTCAAAATTGTTTTACTCTGTACAGCTAGGAGCAGGCAAGGGGTATGCTAGACTTTAAAAATGCACATGTGTACACAATGGCTAACAGAGCGCGCACAGTTATGTCTTAGTAAGTTGTCTTTTTCCTTGAACAATAAGTACCCCTGAAACTCTTTTTAGTTTAAGTTCATTAATCTACCCCGCAATTTTGTTTAAAGCTTAAGCCAAAGCCATCTATATACAACACTGACAAAAAACTGTTCTAAATTCAAGATAACACTGTTCGTGTGTCAAAAGTTAATGTTATTTTTGCCAGTGTATTTGTTGGATTTTGTAATTGAATTGAACACCCCCATGAAGGCGGTTCAGCTCAGCCCAGTCCAGCTTGTTTACCCTTTGTCTAGCCATTGATATTTCATTTTCGATGGCTGTTGGAACAATTTGAATGTCTGGTCGTTTTGCTTAATTGGTTTCATTAAGGCTCAAAGAGTAACTTCTGGTATTTCACTTACCGTCTTTCCGTTTACCAGCGCGTAGAATGCCAAAAAAGCGACGTTCCCGTGAGCCAACAGAGCGAGCTGCAAAAAGCCAAATCCAAATAAATGTAAAGGTTAAAAAGTTGCTTAAAATTGGCAAAATGAAAAACTTTAAAAATGGCTCAATAAACAAAGTTGTTTTTTGTTTGCTTTTGGCCACTTACAGTAACACGTGTCGTATACGCAATAACAAGCTGAAAGCGAGGAGAGCGGCAAGGAGCAGCCATAAGAAGCTTGTGTCGGCGTCCAGGGCCCCAATGGGATGGCATAATTTCCACAAAGTGACAACCAAATAAACAGACCAAAAAGGAAAAGTTTAAACAGGTGAAAAGAGGGGATTTGTGGGGAGCTGTAGCAAGTTGTCTAGGGTACTAATTTTAACGCCATTAATTTGCAAAGGACGCACAGGTCGAGAGATGGACAGACAGTGAAAGGGAGCAAGAGAGCGACCGAGAGAGAACGAGAGAGAATTTTAAATTAAATGGACGCAACTTTTATTGAATTGAGTAGATTGAGGCAGAAGTGCTCTGCCACAGCATGAGGCATGTGGAGAGCCGGAAACGGAAGCGCATTACTCAGCTACTACTACTGCTACAACTACTCCTTCTGCTTCCTATGCCACTGCCACTTCTTGTTGTTCCTCAGCACGTTTACACGCAAGCCTGTAGTGATTGCTCGTAAGGGGGTAAAGATGAACTTCCAGATAAGCAGGACAGGGAGTAGGGAGCAGTGCAGGGACTTGCGGGTGTACCACCAATCAAAGAGAACACGCTCTGTCAAAGCAAAAGTTTCAGCAGGAGGCGAAGGCGAAAGTTTTTGATTTCATGATATATTTATGGGCTTCTTCCGCAGCTCCTTTGGGTAATAAACTTTTGCTCGAGAAATGTCCTGAAAGGTTGCGGCTTACGAGCTTCAATTTATTTATTTTATTTTTACTCTATTTTCAGTCGTTCTCTGCACTCTTTAAACTTGTGCCGACACACACACACACAAGGATTAAGCCACAAATCAGTCGCCAAAAACCAGCGCAAATTACGTATACGCAGTGTGCCGACCAAAGGTCGGTAATGATGATGGCAACAACCTGATAATGATGATGATAACACTGGATATTGGCGGCTGACTGCTGCTGCAAAATGTTTATTTAGTGGTTCGAGCGCGGTTAGTGGTCCTACCACGCAGTGTGGCAAACAGTGAACTACAGTAGTTATATTGATCCAGGTTTAACTCTGTCCCGTAGACTATTTAGTTACTTTTAGCCAAGTCGCCTTAGTAAAGTTGCAAACCAGCTCTAATAAGGCAATTTTGCTTCTAACTACTTGAGAATTATAAGAAAAACTGAGGATTTTAATGGCATCCCTTTTGTTTCTGTTTCATTAATTATGTCAAGCAATGAAATTATCTGATAATCCGCTTGCAAAACCCACACACACAGCACAACAATGTGGCAAGCAGGCACCTGCAACAGTCGTTTCGCTCGCAATTGAAATTGGAATTGTGTGGCAGGTTAATGGAAAAATCGCTTGGGCATAAAATCAATTAAATATTAAATAAACGCTATCAGCAAATGGCAATTTTCTCTACATAGAAACTGTTTCCGAGTGAAATGCAAACAGAAATTCTGCAGCAACTTTATGAGGCAACCGTTAAGCCGGGCAATTATGAGAGCCTGAAATCCCCATTGCAAACATTATCTCAATATTGTATGATGAAGAAGAAGAAGCAGCTGGAGAAGTGGAAGAAGAAGCAGCGCATGAAATGAACCAATAAGCAATGTTGAGCATCAACTGGACCCAGATAACGAGCGAGCTGAAACTGAAACGTGCTGTTGCATGTGGCATGCAAATTTCATATATGCAACGATTTAAGCAGGTGCACAAAAGCAACCCCCACACACACACACACAACCACGCGTGTGTGTGTTTGTGTAAGTTTAAGGGTGAATGCTTGGCAAAAAGACTAATTATGTATTCATTAAAATGCCAAATGCCAGCAAGAAGAGCCTCAAACTCCCTGCCAAGTCAAAAATACGAAAAAGTTTTCATCAACTGCAGCTGCTTTTTTGGCAAAGAGAGCGAGAAGGAGATGGAGTGTGTATAGAGAGAGAGAGAAGAAAATAAGGACAGCAGCATTTTGCACATGATATGATTTTGCATAATAGCAGACAGATTTGTATATTCAGATTTTGATTAAAATGTTACCGAGTTCATTTGCAAACAAATTTTCATGTACTTCTGCAATTTGCAAATTTGTGTAATTCACTTTGGCTCTGAATGTGTGCCGCAATTCCCCAAAATGGCACAAAATGGAAAATGGTTAAAAGAGCATGTGAAATGAACATTAAAGCTATTAAGATTTAAGGGAAATAATATACTTAGAGGAGCGGTTGAAGAGTAAGAAGAAATAATTATTTTTTCCTATAGAAAAAGCTTCAATGGATCAAATTTAGTGCCCACTTTACTCTTATAACTTCAGTTTCTTACATTTGTTAGAAAATGTTTATTGAATGCTTGCAACTTAAGTACTAATTAAATCTAGTGAATGAGTGCTGTCATATCTGCTGTCGTGGCTGTCTGTTTAAATCGTCTGCGCTGCTTTCAAAGTCAATCAATTTTTAGTAGGAAAAGACACCGAAGACGGACTTGAAGAAGCGATAGATGGGCTTGGGAATCTCCACGGCAAAGAGCACGGCGCCATCAGCGCTGGCCTCAGCGGAGGAAGCTGAACGTTGTTGTTGAGTCGAGGGATGCACTAGATGTAGACTCCTGTAGATCTCATTGATTTGATTGGGCAAAGGGTTGGCGGATTCCTTGTTCTTCTGATTGTTTGCTTGGGGATAAAGCACGGGTTGCAGCAACAGTTGTGAGTTCTCAAAACGTTCATCGATCTTTACATCTGGATTCTCCGATTTGTTGTCCGTATTTTCAGTTTCTTCGCTTGAACTTGGCTTAGGAACACCTTCAGCTTCTGTCTTGACTCCTTGGGGTTTTATGTGCAGGAAAATGTGTCCAATAAGCACAAGTCCTTGTTGATTTTCAGGCTTCTCGGCACCTGCAGGAGCACGTCTTTCCTTAATATAGAATGGAGAATACGAGTAGTCATCGGGAAGGTTGGTTTGAAGTGGTAAAGGTGTTCCCCGTCGGTATAAGTGGACGTATTGTACTTCTGGCCGGAGGATTGACCACTGCTGGGCTTCCAGAAGGGTATGGGCAGCAGAGGAAGTGGATAGAATCCAGGATGACTTAGGTAGCTACCCTTGTCACCATTGGAAGAGGAAGAGCCTGAGGAGCCATGCTTGTTGTGATGATAGTTGCCGCTGTTACTGCTGTTATAATGTCCCTTGTTGCCGCTTCCTCCACTTCCTCCGCTGTGGTATTTGTTGCTATGTGATCCTGAACTACCATCGGGTAGGAAGCTCACGAACGGAGGAGGAAAAGGTAGAAGAGCAGGCTTGTAATAGTGATGCTCATGGGTGTGCGTGTGGTTGTGTTTAACTCCTGGTTTTGCGGTGGTGCTGCTACCTCCCGACGTGTCCCCATCGACAATGTAGAAGTAATCCGAATTTCCTATCTTCACTCGGCTCTCGGGTTCTGCCTGTTTCAAGACTTTGTTATCGCTACCCTCCAGTTTGGCCACAACTTCTGCCGTTTGCTCAAATTTTTCCGACTTTTCTGGGAGTTGCTCAACTTTGGGTTTCTCCTGTTTGACAGGCACCTTTAACTGCACAGGCTTAGGGACCACATTGGCACCCTTTGGTTGCTCCTTTTGAACAGCAGCTGCTTCAATCCTTTGTATCACATTGGGCTGCTTTTCTTGCTCCAGTTTACCCGGAGCAGCATCCACCTTTTGAACCAACTTTTCCTGCTTTGGCTGTACTGGAGCTGAGATCACATTGGGCTGCGTTTTCTTTTCTTCTTTAACAATTACATTGGAAACCTTATCCACAACAGGTGCCGCCTCTGATTTGGGAACTTTTGACTCAATTGCCTGAGCCACCTGAGGATCCTTAGGTTGGGACTGCTTGACCGGCTGCACAGGAGCAGCCTCTTCCTTGGCAATTACATTGGAAACTTTCTCCTGAACAGGAGCTGCTTCAACAACGGGAACTTTTGGTTTAAATTCCTGCAGCACTTGAGGATCCTTCGGCTTTGGTACTTCTTTCTGCTCGGCTGACACATTGGGGATCTCATTAACTTGCTCAACCACAGCAGCTACTTCATTGACCACCTTAGGCTGCTCCGGCTGTGCCACCTTGGGATTTTTAATGATATTCGCCTGTACGGCAACCAACATCACCAGTAGCACCGCAAATCGTTTGGTATGCTTTGCAGGGAACACCAAAAAGTTAGACAACTGATCAGGCAGAGAAAGCACTGAAACTTACCATCTTGAGGGTTTCAGTTGCACAATTGAACTGTGTCTCATTTGAAAACTGTAACAACTATTTATACGAATCGAGGACAAAGTAGAACTTGGGTCTTATCTGACAAATATTTCTATATTCCCAAACGCTTAGATCATGAAAGTAGTTCCTGGTGATAACAATCCTCGAGGCACTTAAGTATGTCTCCTGCTATCAGTTTGTGTTTCATTGCTTTTCCTGGTACTTTTTTGTAATTTTCTTGCTCGTAATTCTTGTTTCCTTTTGTTCACTTAAAAGGGCGCCAATGGCAGAAATATCGGAAAAAATGAAATTGCACTTAAGTCTCCTATCGCTGCAAGTGCCTTCTGCTCCCATTGTAGTTGTTGTTGTGTTGTTGTGTTTTACGTGCAACATGAAAATGCCATTGTTTCGAAGCGTAGCAAAACGGAAATCTATGAATCGTTTTGTGTTTTTTCAATCCCAACGAACCAAAATCAACAACAAATCCAAGTGCAAAAGACTGTCAACTGTTTGGGGCGTTGGGTGGTAGGGAGAAGAGGCGTGGCAGGCAGGGAGTTCATACACCCGCATAAAAAGTGCACATCAACCTTTATCCAGGGACTTTGTCATCATTTGCCTCTCACCTGACACATCTCTTCGTGCAGGTGAGCTGCTTCTGCACCTGGTCATTGACATGGTAATGGTGGGGGCAGTAGGAGTAGGGTGGGGAGGCAGTGCAGGGAATATGAGGCAATAGATCTCGTGCTGAGCTTAGTAATTGAATTGCCTCCGAACGAATGCGTTCTGGAATTTTGTGCCAAAAACTTCCATTTGATTGAAGTTTAGGTTGAAAACATTGAAGGATTTGCAACTGACAGCAAATTCAAATGGGACAATTTTCACAGCAGAGACACAGAGAATTTTGATGTGATGACAGTGCTGTTGAGAATTGATAAGCATTTGCAAAAACCAAGGGCAATTTCTGAATGGAAAACAAATATTTGCTAAACGAAAAGTATTTGTGATGAAAGTGAGTAACCTGCTTAAAACCTTGATGAAAGTACAGACGAAATGGTAGCGTATTTGCATAAACTAAACTACCCTTCCAGCTACAACTTCCTGAGCACCTACTAAGCTATCAGTTGTACAAGGTCTACGGAGCTGACATCTAAGAATTAAGCACTCAACAGTTGCAAAATTAAAGAGCAAAAAATGAACCTAAAAACTAAAATGAACTCGCAGCACAGAACTCGTAAAAACAACGATACAAGGATTGCAACAACTCGCAGCTCACAGAGTTTTATGCCACGAAACACGCCTCTCGCAGCGAAGCGGCAAGAAAATCCAAAAACTCGACAGCTGCCACAGAATCAAATTGTTTTGCGCAGCGGCAGATGAGCTGTTGAAATTGCAAGTGCGGCACTTGCTCAATTTTTCATGAGCCTCCCACAAGTCAAGCTGTTCGAGACCGAAAAGGTACAAAAAATAAGGAACACCGAAAGGAATGCAAAGTGGCAGACAACGACGGTTCAATACACTACAGAGAAGGCAAGGAAAACTGACTTAAAATTAGTTTTGTAAAGAAAGAAGCTTTAATTTTCATCACTCATCACTCCATTCCATTCTTTTAACACCCTTCCTGCCAGCTAATGAACCCCATTTGATAAGAGTATCATCAACGATATCGTTTTGTCTGAGCCTGAGCCTGAGCAACCCACACACAAATTGAAGCTCAACGCAAATGCAGAAAGGAGCCACGCGAAATCTGTGAAAAGGTGAAATTAGCAAGCAACATCCTCGACATCTTGCTGACCCTCTTTCCGCGGAATCCCTTAACCCTACAACCAACACTCCAGGCTGAGCTCAGCCTCAGCAGCATCCGCATCGTGGCCAGACAATGAGGCGAGTTGCGGCCCTTGACTCGAGCGCACAGAAATGTATGTAAATAAATGGTCAAGGCAAAGAATGAAAAAAGAAATATCAGAGACAGAGAGACAGTTAGACAGACTGAATTGGAGTTAAAGCCAAAGCTGAGGCAGCTGTAGCTATGACTAAAGTTAAAGCCCAAGGCCAAGGCAGCAGCAGCATCCAATGTGGAGTCAGCAGATAAGACGAAGTATTCGCAGACACTGTGCAACGTGTAGCACGGCAGTCGCCTCCAACTGAAGACGAGCTTCACTTTCATACCCAGTAACTAAGGGCTAAGGGAGTACTTTAATTCTGTGGTCAAGTATGAAACATACAGTAAAAGAGGCTTCTGAATTTAACTATAAGTTGTATGCAAACACTAGGAGTATGTGTTCTTAACTTATACTTGTTTTTCATACACTTTAATATTCATGTACTGGGTATCTTAATGTTTAGCCAACTCTACTGTAGCTTTGCTTATTTATTTATTTTCTTCGCCGCTTGTTTTTCTTATTTTTTGAGCCACACTCTTTTATTTTGGGTGTGTGCGGTGATAAGATCAATGTGTGCTCCACTGTGTGTGCTTGAGAGTGTGTGTGTGCTGTGTGTGTACTGTGACTGTGGCATCTGCAGCAGGTGTTTTGCTTTCAGGCTGCAACACAATGTGGGTAACGAGTTGGCCCCCAAAATACTGGCCAAGTTTATCTGCACATAATTCACACGGCCGTCTTTTTGGAGGAGACAGGAGGAGAAGTAAAAAGGGGAGGGGCAGGTGTGTAGGAGTTGCAGGTGTAGGGAAGCTGGCAGATGTCGATGGCGATGATGATTGACTCACTGTGCACTCGTAAAAGACTTGCTCGTTTGAATATAAAAGAGACAAACAACACACACCCTCCTATACACACATCCACACACACACACACACTTACACAGTCTAACACACTTTACGCAAATTCCGCAGTTAAAACATGTGCCACACTTTTCGCAGCAGCATCAACGCTATCATATCCGCAGTGCCAACAAACACCTACCCCTCACCCTCTACCCACTACCCCTGCAGTTCTCTCCCACACCGCCCCCTTGGCACACTAACCCCGCTCTCAGCTGCTGCTCGTCAACGCTTTGAATTCAAAACATTTCAGACAAATTGGCGTCGCTTTCAGGCAACGTGCGACAAAATGCAGTGCAAACAGGAACCAGACCGAGTTTCCTCTGCCTCAAAACACGTCCTCCCCGCCACTCCCCCACTCCCACTCTCTTCATGTGGCACTGGACAATGCTGGGAGTCTGTACACAAAGTGCCCTTTTTTAATTTATGCCAAAACGTTGTCCAGGCGACGTTGACGACGTCATTTTGCTTGGCTGATGACGCTGTTAAGAACTTTGGAACTGGTTAAGAGGTGTCGCTTTATATGCAATAAATAAGATGCAGTCTTTTTGGCCCAGTACAGCCTTCAGTCTTCAGGCAGCCTGTGGGAAAAATGTTAACGAGCCAAGAGTGGCCTCATAAGGGGAAAACAAGACGACAACAGACAGCGGACATTGGAGTAGGCATTTGTGGCACTATGGGCCACAGTTAGCTAAATACTTGGCTAAGAAGTCAAGAAGCTGTGGAAGAGTTAACAAACAAGTAGATAGTTGGCTTCGTTTTTAGCTAGTTACATTGATAAAAACTGAAGCTCTTCCCAGCATTGTCCAACACTTAACTATTTGCACAGCGTTGCCAGCTGTCTCTAAAAAATTAGAAACTACAATTATCGCATGCGATATTTCAGTCCAAAGTGACATATGAAAATATCTGCATAAGTTTAAACTTGGCATTAAGTTGTCGTCTTGATTATTAGCAAAAAACCCATGAAGTCTCAGCTAGATAGATGGCAAATTGTGTGTGCGAAGAGTCTTGGCAACAACTTGACACTTATTTACAGCAATTAAACGCTCGTTTGCCATCGTACAGAACACAATGGAACAATGGAAGCAGACCTACAAACATATGTAAGCGACTGCATGCAAGATAGATAGACGTGCTTATGGCATAGTCCCCTAGCATCCCACTTCCCCCTGCTCCCCTAGGAGCCTCAATTGGGCAGGCACTTTCTGAAGAAGCTGCAAGCAGCAGCAGCAGAACAACAGTGTTGAGGCGCCACAAGCCGTGTTTCTGCTCGTTCATTCATGAGACACTGTGACCCATTTTTCGTACACTGCAATTTGCAGTTTGCTCCTAAGTTTCCCATTCCCCTCGATCCCCCCATTGTTGTTTGTCTAAATGTTTGCCTATATATGGCAGAGACAGCTATATAAATATGTGAGCAGCTTTTAACACCTCGTCGCACTCGCTGCCTCTCAAGTGGCACTGCCAGACAGACAACAGACTGTTGTCCAAGTACCATACCCTCTCCACACCGCCCCCCTCTCATACCCCCTCTTAGTCCCAGCGGGCACACGTGTACCACGTACCACGTTCCGCGTTCCACTGTTGGCAAACAAAAGGTTCTGCTTGCCACTGGCAATTTGGTGGTGCCCCCAAGACCTTTTGTAAATATGAAATTTAGTTGAGATACTTTTTCAATAACTCCCGAGATCCTCGACAACAGCTGCCAGCAATACACTGCCTCTCTTTCTCCCTCTCTCTTGCTCGCTTGCCAGCAAGCTATTTTCAATTAAGCGAAATTAAAAATTTATTACAAGCCACGGCCAAAAGAAAACAAAGCCAAAATGCGGGCATTACCGGCAAAAGGGAAAGGTAGCACAAATAGAGAAACTTGGGGTAAGAATAAAAAAACAAAATAAAGACAGTAAAGAGAGAGAAATGTTTATGTTTTCATTAAAAAACCAACAAAAAGTGCAGACGAGTTCACTCGACCTTAATGTACCCAGAACTAGCACAGTGCGTTGCTTTAATTTGCTCTCAATTAGCTGCAAGTTTCACTCGTGACAGACCGAACGGTAGCTGACTGCTGTGTACACTACTGTGTGCGTAGCTGGCTGCTATGTGCTGACTACTGTTTGTCTAGCTGACTGCTATATGCTAACTAACTATAAAATAAATGCCCAAAAATTATAAATAACTTCAGCAACTGTTTTTATTACCTTTAACCTACTCTCAACAAATTTATAACTCCCCAACTAATAGGTATAATAAAAGAATGAAGTAAAATGAAAAGTGAGGATGAGAGCAAGTGCGACGGTGGATGATTGAGCTGTGCCAAAGGATTGAGAGCAGCGCTGTCAAGGGAAGACCAGGAGTAGAGGAGGAGCAGCAGCTTGGTCCGGTTGGCTCATCCTTTTGCTGTTATTTGTGTTGAAGTTTTAATCATTGAAATGACATTGACAGCCTGACAGACGGCGTGTGCGACCCCACAAACAGGGACATGGCAAACAACACAACAACAGGGTGTTTCAAGTGGGTGAAAAAAGGGGACATCACAGGGGGAAAAGGGCTCTATTGGGCCACGCACAAAGTGAAAATATTTATGAGGTTTAAGTGATTATTGCATTTAATATGCTGCTCGAAATGTTCCAGTTTTGCTCAATCAAAAAGTTATTAATGATCAGCGCGTTCTGCATAATGACGAATTGCCCAAAAGGAGAGAAAAACAATTATACCACAAAAATTTAAGTGCTATCAAAAATGTTAACAAGATGAACATCATTTTTACTACAGAGTTATAAACGGTGTTTATTATTAATATTTTGCAAAGCAGTAAGAAACAAATGAATTTACGAGTCCTTTAGTTCATAAAGTTTATTAGCGTCAGTTTTTTGTACGTCAGTAGTAAGCCTTTATTAACTCTGGCAACACTGGCTTGTTAAGTTGGCTACGGCATAGATCAGCATAGCAGAACTGACCTTTGAACATTTAATGCTTCGACTACTACATCTGCAATAATAATAGTGGAAATTAAGGCTAATTTGATCAGAAAAGTGCCAAGGTCTTCCATGCATACAATTATTTAAACATTCACGTTTTAATTTATATTTAAACTACAACTTGTTTAAAAATCAATTTGCTTTAAAAGCTCAGCTGAAACTTTAGAAGACACTTAAATTGTTAAACTGTTCGTTTCACACTTATTTCAAAGCTAAAATTAGAGATACAAAAAACTTCTTCAAGATACTTTTAATTGACCTAAAATTAAACTATTTCAGCCAAAAATTAAGCATAACATAGTTGCTCATACGCCACAAACATCATCAATCACAAGTGAGACTTTGTTCTAGTTAATATAGCAGCTTAGATTAGCTTTAAATCAGTTTTGCGGTAGCAACTTTGGTGTTAAAGTTTCTAGCGAAATTACTTTTTAATTGACAAACCTTTTTCAACACCTTTCTTTCTGGATTTCTGGATTTCTGCTGATTTCTTGCTCTTTTTGTGTGCTTTTGTAGTTGGTTGTTACAGTCGCTGTTGTAATTCAATTAGCATAACGAACATTTATGTGTGTAACTTTAGCTTTCGTATAAGTTTTCTTCAATTAAAACTTTTGACAACTTGCCGTACAGCATACACACACACACACACTAGCACACATGCCAGTTAAGCACACTTGTATGTAGATATATTTACTCGCTTTTTTCCAGCCATAAATTTGAATTAATTTGATTTACTTTTGTGCTGAGACCAACAACAAAATAACTTTGTGAATTTCAACATTTTTCGAGTACATTTTAAGTAAATACAATTTGACGGCGCACTAATAACACACTTCCGCAGTGGCACAACAATGGCGGCTGCGTTGACTTCCGCCTACACACACTCACACACACACATCAACACACTCCGCAAACACACACTCCGGCTCAACTTTGCCGGTAAAAAAATACGTTATATTTCGACACGTTTTTTCTTTGCTTTTTATGTGATTTTTATATTATTTTCCTTCTATTTTTTTTTTATTTCGTATTTCGTATTTTTATTTGCTTTACTTTTTGTTGCCTTTGCTGTTGTTGTTATTAAACAAAAGTCGCAGTTCAACGTACGTTTGGGCGCAGGATCAGCCGGCGTAATAACACAGCCATTTGTATCTTTAGGCGTAAATATATTGTATCTGTAGATGTTACGGTGCTACTAAGACGTAAGTATCTCAAGCTATGCGCGCTGCGAAGCAACCGCCAACGACAACAAACGCAGACTGAACAACACAGTTTTTGTTTTTTTGCAAACTGTTGAAAAATCGCACGGAAAATATAATGAAAACAGCAACGGCGGCAACACACGAAGCTTGCAACACGACGAAGTTGCCGCAGCAGCAGCAGCAGCCGAACGAAGCGCCAAGAGTCTCAACAACAAATGTATCTCGCAGATACAACAGCAACAACAACGACAGCAACAACAGCATCATCATCATCCCAAATGTTGCCAATGGGGGAATGTTGCTGCATGCCACAAACGTGCGCATGAGAAAATGTTGCTGAGCGTGTGTTGCTGCTGCTGTTGTTACTTTTTGTTGCCAGCAACCAGCAACGTTGCTTGTAGCTGTTGCAGTTGCTGTTGCAACGTTCTTGACTGCCTTTTTTTCGTTTAGGCGGGAAAATATGTGTGCCGCTTTACTGATTAGACTCTGTACTAACAGTTTAGGGAGGGTATATTCGAAGGGAAAGCAAGGCTGAACGTTAGACACAACAACACTCATGTAGTTGCATTTTTATAGGCAGAAGCAAGAGAAATTGCTTTCGAAAGGGTTTTCACTACAGGGTCAATTTAAGTCAATACGCGCCTCTTTGGCTAGCAGTTGCTGCTTGTAAAAGCGTGTAGCTTGAGCTTAGCTTAGCTGCAGCATGTACCAGTGATTATTTTGTCAATTGCAGTGACACAAAGGCATCTATCTAGCAATCTATCTGCGTTACTTTGTATATGCATCTGTGTTTGTATCTTTATCTGTATATCGGTACTAATGCCACGGCTATTATTCCGTTGTTGTCTTTGTCCGTGTCCGTGTCAAACAAAGTTGCAATTGCACAAAGTGAGCTTAAGTAGTTGCAACTTTGAGTGTTGCCACACAAAAACCAGAAAAAGAAAAAGAAAAAGAATAGAAACAAAAAACTCAAAGAATTCTTTGAGACAAAACTCACTTTGACTCAAAGCTACAAAAAAGCAAACAGTTTCCACTTTTAAATTGAAATTAATTTGTGAAATTGATGACAATTTGTTTAAAATTTATCAATTATTTACATGGGTATTATCTAGTTCATTATTTATGCAACTGATCAGCCGTTGAGCTGGCTGCTGTTAACAATTTCACTGTATAAACAATTTCAAAATTATTAACAAATTGAATTGCTCGCTGGGATGTGAATAAAACATGCAAATTAAAATTTCATAAAATAATTTACGCATATTTCATTAAAGCAATTATAGAGTGTGCACACACACACACCCACACGCACACTACTAGGGGTTCAGCCGCAAATTGAAATGCATTTAAATAAAACGTTTTGAGGCTGACAAACCGCAAAAACAACAGCAAGAACAACAACAAATATCCTGTGGCGTTTATAGTTGAACTAACTAAAAAAACGAGAATTCTTTTTTTGCTGTCAATAGTTTTGACACCCTATAACAATTTATTAAATAAAAGGGGTATATTAACAAGCTGTGAGCAAGAGAGATCAACGAGGAAGGTGAGTTAGAATAAGATAGTTTAGTTTTGAGAAGAGAGAAAAGTACGAGATGTACTAAAAACAATGAGAGCAAAATAAAAGTAAAAGGTAAGAAGGTAGGACATTGGAGAAGAAATATGCGACACAGAGAACCAAAAAAGAGTTTAGAACAGACAGAGAAAGTAAGAAATATATGAAGCCAGCGAGAGAGTATATTTCAAGTCGTATGTTTCACTGCAGAGAAATGTGGACATGATGTATAGGAAAGCGAGGAATTAGTAACAAGAGAAACACTCCAAAGATGTATAGGTGAACCTAAAAGCGAAAGAAAAAAGAGCAATAAAAACAGTGTGTATAAGAGAAATGGAGAAAGAGAACCTATGTTCAACATTACAACAGCTACACGCTACCAGTATTTGCATGTATTTAAAGTTTCTACAATTAGTGTAGAAAATAGAAATAAAAGAAGATTTAATTTTGATTAAAGGGTATCTGTCAGCGCCCCACAAACACACTTCCCTCCCATTGGCACTTCAAAGTGCTCACCAGCTTCGACCAACTGTAAATCATATGAATTAAGCGAAAATCATTTGCAGTGCGTTTTTCATTTAGCCTCGAGGCGGAAAAACCCGCAGCTGCCTCAGTGGCAAATTCGGTAGCAAACACTGCAGCAACATCGCTGTGGCTACAACAGCAGCAGCAGCGACAACGGCAACGGCAACCTTCGAAATGCTGGTAATTAAGCGCACTAAAGCAGCAAAAATAAAAAGTGTAATAGAAGCAAATTTCACAACAAATTAAATGGAATTTAAAAATAAAAAATTAATAGCGTTAAAGTGGGCGTGGCTGCGTCAACAACTGAGGCGCCATTAAGCAATCAGCGGATGGAATTCAAACAAGCGTTGCTCCAGACTGGAAGGTGGAAGAAAGGGCAGGGAGAAGAAACAGAGTAGGAAGTTACTAATAGGAAGGCTGGCAAATTCTTCAAACTGCTCGAGACCAAATAATATAATGACAATAGGCGAAATCTGATCTTTGTTAGATTAAACTACTTGATTGGATTAATCCTGCATCAAACAATTTCTGGAAAAATACTGCTAGTCAAACCAAGAGTTATATACTAAGAGATTTAAGCTTTAATGGCATTTTAAAGTGTTTAAAAAGCTTTTTGCTTTGGCCTGGCTCTCCGTAATGTTCCTTTCTTGCTTAATTCAATTTGAAGCAAGTGTCATTTCACTTTCGTCCCCCAAAAGTATGCAGTGAAAATTTGCAGCGTTGCTAACACCCCCACGCCACACCCCATTCCTGCTGCTCCTGCTTCCACTCATACATCCAGCACGGAACAAAACGTTGCGTACAACAACTACATGAAAAACAACAAATTTCTTTATAATTCACAAAGGAAATGCCAAGCTCAAGGAGTAAAGTGAACAAACACACACACACGGACAAAGACAGACACACGCACACTACACACTTTTTGGCAGAATATGTAGTCCAAATGTGACACAAACATGTGTATGCTCAGCTGGCGCTGCGTCTTGAACTCCATCTCATCATCTCCTACGTCAGTTTCTACTTTTGCTCCTACGTCTGCTGCTGTTCCTTCTCCTGCTCCAACCCCATCTCCTGCTTCTCCCCTCATTTCCACCCCTACTCTTCCCCCTGCTCCCTCTAGCCGTACCCTACACGCCTTGGCAACTACAAAAGGAGCAGCCAAAGGATTACAAACATAGCAGCAGCAAAGTTGTGGAGTGTAGGACCAAAGTACGGCTCTGTCTGTAATACGTGCGTTTCTAATACGCCACGTTGTACGCCCAACCGTTGATGTTGTTGCCACATACATCATATGAAGCGTTTCGGCCTGCCTTGGCCCCGGGGCAACGTCAACAAGCGAGGAAGGAAAGACGACACCGTTTTGTCCTGACCTTGATTGCGTTTGCAGTCGACTGACTTACACACTCACACACACACACACAACAGCACACACAACAAAGTTAGCAACGAAGCTTTGCGCATTTCCGCATTTTCTACATTTTCCCCCTTTTTCCCCCTTTTGCCGTTTGCGCGAAACGCATAAAATGTATTTAACACACAATTTATGTCTGCACGAGGCGTTCAAATTTACAGGCCAACGGCAACGAGCTACACTCAGAGAAATCTTTGTTTTTGAAGCAAAAGAACTTTAGAAACGGGAAAAATACAAGTAAAACACTTAAAAATCAAGAAGTTCTAAAAAATGTCAAGAGAAGCTTGAAAATTCTTTAAACCAAATTGCTGGTTTATAGTTTAAAAGTTGCGTTTAATTTTCGTAAACAGTTTTCTGTTCTACCACAACTGTCGCTCAGTGTACTGGTAGTAAAAGAAGCACGTTTACACGGGTTTATTTTATTAGCGTTGCCTTCGTCTTTTACAGCATTCAGCACCGGGAAACGGGTACCGATTTGGGTTCGGGTCCTGTGTCCTGGGTTTCCGCTTCCTCACTATTGTTTGCCATTTGTTCTAGACAGGAAATTGGCCCGCGGGGCCATCAAGCAAAAATCATATGTTTTATACATGCCAAAAGTTGCACAACAACAGCTCGTGTGTGTGTGCGTGTGTCTGTGTCTGCGTGTGCGTGTGTGTGACGGAAAAAAGTTTAATAGACTATACTTTAATATTGCCAGATTCTCATTTTTATTCTCTTGACTCATATTTTTTTTCCACCCGCTGCACAAAGTTTTTATTTTGATTTTATGGCTCTGCAGCTTGGCGTTTTTTAAGCAACGTTAAGAAACTGAAGCTGGCCAACAAAAACAAAGTTGTTAAAACAAAAAACCAAAGGGCACGTTTGATGCAGTAATCTGTGTTTTTTACACATTTTTTCGTTACTTTTTCATAACTTTTATTATGAATTTCATTATTACAAATGATCCTTTATGCACTTGCTACTTATTTATTTCATGTGGCGCCATCCCGCGTCCCACATATGCAAACTAGCAGTTTTATAGAGGGCGCTATATCCTGTTTGAACAATTGCCTTACACTTTCCGAACTCATTTAAAACTTGAAAAAAAGTTGAACACAATTATGTGTGGGTGACTGAAAAATGCCAAATGTTTCTCACATGTCACAACATTCGGAAAATAGAAAGGAAAACTTTTAATTTTCCGCAACTGCTTAACTCGAGTTAAGAAGAGCAGACCCTTTTCTTAACAAGAACTTTTCATTTTTAATTAAATGGTAACCACAGACTCTCAAATATTCTCGGCGCTTTCTCTACGTTTCTCCACGTTTCTCCAATTCTATTTTCATCTTTCTTTCTTCCACTTCTTGGGGGAAAAACGGGGTGTCTCAGGAAACGTGTCTGCGGCAAAGGAAAAGTTTTGGAACCCGCCTCTTACAATGAAGCTCAATTAGTTAAAGGCGCGCGCGTTCCTCAATCAAAGGCTAAGCAAAATTTCTTTAGCCTTTTTTTGCTTTAGCTTTTTTTTGTGTGCCTCGGCCCACAAATCGTGCATTATTATTTGTTTGTTTGGGTTGGCTTATCAGCTGAGCCCTGGGCCCAGCAAACCAGACTGAGATCAGCTACTCTCAGCCATGGCACAGTGGTGCCAAAACACTAGCTAAGAACTTGGCAAACACACTGTTGAAAGCGGTTTTATAACTCACTTTAAAACATAAATTATTTCAAAAAACTTGTGTTTTGTCCCACTGTGCATAGTTAGTGGCAGGCGTAGGGGCAATTGCAGTCACGCATCTCACGATTGCGCTATTATATTCTCACCTTATGATGACTGACTTTGAGTCTGAATTTGCAGCTAAAACTCAAGTTTGGAGCTAAAGCTAAAACTGAAGATATAGCTGAAGTCGAAGCTGATGCTAAAGCTGAAGCTCGGCGAGGCAATTGAAAAGCCGCAAACAATAATTGCAGTTGCCGTGGCTAAGGCCAAAAAATGAAACAAAGACAAGTAGAGAACTAGCGGTTACCCTGTACTAACGGCTGAAATAAACGTGAAAGACTCTTAACTAGTTTACGTCAAAGTTATAAATGCTTAAAACTGCTTAAGCTGCAAACCTGCATTACTTTTACAATTATCAAAATTTTATTATTAAGATTAAGAAAAGATAGAAATTATCTACAAACTTTAACTATTATTTCAGTTCTCGTCTTGAATCAGCCTTTTGTCCGATTTTTACAGGGCGTAAAAACCGCAGCAATTTCAGCAACGCGGCTCATCCTGCTGCTTTCAAGCAGGAGAAGAGCAGGAGAACGCAGATCGCGAATTAGGCAAATTGTGTGCAATTTTTGTGAGTTCTGCTCACATTTTTGCAAAGGGGTTGAGCTCGGGAGGAAACTGAGGGGAACTTAGAGGGCAAACTAACCAACTCGATTGATTGTCTTTGCCCGTTTGACGGGTTTTTTCTTGCCATCTCTCTCTGGCTGTTTAAATGCTCTTTGTTTTTTCTAGGTGCAACTGTAACTGTAACTGTGTTAAGATTCATAACCTGCTTGCAACTCCCACGCGAGGGTTCACGGGTTCAGCTGCACTTGTGTGTCATCTCCGGGTTTTTGCAGGCCTCCGTTTCAATGCATACTATGCCCCGTAGCCATTTTGAGGAGCAGTCAGAGCAGTTGGAGCAGCAGAAGGACGACAACAACTGAAGCACCTTCATTAACATACCAGCTGCAGCAGCAACTAAAGGGGAACCACAACACACAGACACTGCTGGAGCCCAACAGAAGGGGTAACCAAGAGGGGAGGGCTTGAAGGCGGGGCTAAGTCCCCCATGCCTATGGGGAGTAAGGAATTTCAGCTTCATGGCTTGGAATTTGCTGTAATCCGATACAATTTAGCGGCTTAAAGCTTCTGCCTGCTTGACGCTCAAGTTTCTCATCAGCTTTTTTTGCTTCTGCTGTTGCCATTTCCTACTCATCCTTTTACCTTCCCTTTTGCCCTTCGTCTACCCTTTCTCCTACCTTCTTCACTTGGAGTTTCGCAGTGAGGCACGCGCTTGTTTCTTTTTATCCGCCTTCGCTTTTGTTTTCCCCTTTCTAAGGAGGGGGTATTCACTGTTCCTTCTGGTCTGAGTTGAGTGCCCCCCCCTGCACTGCTGAATGGTGATTAGACGCCACTTCAAAGGCCTCGCAAGCATTTACATTTAAAGCGAAAACTTGATAGTTAATGCCAGGCGCGAATCCATCGAAGGTCACGAGCAAAAGTTCAAGTGATTTTGCTTTGCTTTGCTGTGCCAATCAAAATATGTTGATACAACTGCGTGTGTGTGCTCAAGTATCTTTAAGATACAGTTACTAAAAGTATCTATAGCTACTCTATTTAGTTGGCGTAAGCTTTAAAGGTAAAATCCTAGCAACTTTTACCTAGAGTTCTGAATGCAAATAAATATTTCCAATAATACTCATTTTGTCTAGTTACAAGTACTGAACAGCGAAGTAAAAGTATCTTTACATAAGTATCTACAATTTGTGGGTGGTTTCATAAATTCCATGGGGTCAGCTTGCCTGCGGTTTAGAGAGAGGGAGGGAGAGAGGTGAAGTGAAACAGAACGCACATCTGTGCTCATAAAAAATTCTACGAAATCCGCTTTTCTCAATGCTTCCTGTACTTGTAGCTGGTAGCACTCAGAAACACAAATCCAACAAGCAAAATTATCAAAAAAAGAGAAGTAGGAAAAACAAGACAACAGCAACAGACAGTAGAAGGAGGGACAGACTGGCAGACAGACGGACAGAGAAAGGCATACAAAATGCATGCTGCAAAAAAGGAATCTAAACAATTTTTGCTTGGCGCAGGCAGCTCGAAAAGGATTACATAATATATTAGTGAAGAGTGATGACGAAGGGGGGAGTAGCTGGAAAGAGGCGCGGTCCCTTCAGCTTGCGGTGTTTGGTAATTGTTTTTCACGACACGTAACCCAAAAACCCGAGCATGAATGAATGAAACAGCAGCCATTTAGCTGCAGCCCCTGAATCCTGCCAGGGGTGCATAATTACGAAGTATTAACAGGACTTACAGTATTTACAGGACTTTCAGAGCTTAGAGCACTGCAGTTAACTTCCCTGAAGCGTTAATCTACCTACCGGCTTGTTAACCAAATTGACTGCTGCCAACAATTGTAATGACCCGATTATTAAATGAAAAGAGTTTCTACACAAACGTTGTGTTTAGATGGTTGTCAGATTTGAACTCATTTCTTTATTCCAAGATACATTTAACTTAAGCTAAGTATATAAGGAGTTCTGCCGTCGAGAGCGTCGGCAGAACGGGAGTATGTACTACGTTGTATATATGTACGAATATGCAGAAGGCATTTCGACTACATTGTATATATGTACGAATATGCAGAAGGCATTTCGTTAGGATTAGGTTTCCGGCCACTTGACTGTAAACATCAAAAGTGCTTACAGTGCAGTTCTCACGCTGCAGGCCTCTCCATATATAAGTGACCGATCTTCACGAGTCACTTATGAGTGGTTTTGTTATTTAAACAATTCGACAGAAGTGTCGAATGACAACTTCATATTGTATACTCTACAATACGATGGGCATATGCTTATATTATATACAACATACTACACCTCCCTTTTTAAAAAAATAACGTAATATTCTTATGAAGTTATTTATAATAATTATTAAAATGTTGTAAATTGATATAATGTTTTTTTTTTTTTTAATATATTTTTTTTTTTTTTTTTGTGTTTAATTAGTTTTTGATTTTTTTTTTAAAATTTTTCTTTTTTTTTTTTAATTTAAAATGTAAATTATTTTTATTTGTTCAAGAAATGATAAAATTTTTTTTTTTTTTAAATTAAATGTTAATATATTTAAAATGGTTGATCAGACCAATTTCATGAAATAGTTTATATATCTATATATATTTTTATGTAATTTTTAATCTGTCTTTATGGACTACTTGTTTCTTACCTTTACTATTTTTGATTAAAATGTTATCCTTTTCTTTTATTCCTTGACCTCAAATGGTCCTATGTAGTTAGGGTCTAACTTATGTCCTATCTCGTTTTTTAATAAAACCTTATCTCCTATTTTTATGCTTATATTTGTTACATTTTTATCATAGTATTTCTTATTTCTGGCTTTATGGTTTTCGAGTGTTATTCTCGCTCTTTTATATGCTACTTCTAGTCTAAATTTAATTTCCTTAGCATAATCGTCTATATTATATAAAGGTGTTATAGTATCTGTTTTATTAAAATCTATGAACTGTCTGGAATTCTACAAAGACTAGTTCGTTGGAAATAATTATGGGTAGCCGAGGGTGTTGTGTTAAAACAATTGTGAATTTGAATCCAAATATCCCAATCAGTTTTGTCCTCAGATATGTATGAGCGAACGTTTCATTGAAAGTTCTTACTTCGTTCTATGTCCCTTGTCTGATGGTGGTGTGCAGTAGACGTTATGTTGTCTATCTTTAGATATTTGCACAAGTCATTAATTATTGAGTTTTTATATTCTGTTCCCATGTCCGTAATGAACGTCTTCATTGGACCGTACTTCAGATATACTTTTCGAAAATTGCTTTGGCAACAGTTGTTGCACTTTTGTTTGCAATTGGAATGGTTACTAAATACTTTGTTAAATGCATATTAGCGTAACTGCGTTTCATTGCCATTTCTGAGCGTGGTAGTGGACCTATAGTGTCTACTATCACTTTATCGAAAGCATGTATTGGTGTTTCTGTCTTATTTGGGGTCTTTGTGTGTTTTGTTGTTTTTGAAGTTAGGCATTTTGGACATTTATTATGTACTCTTTGATATGACGTGTCATATTTTTCCAATAATAATATCTTTTTACTTTGGCCAAAGTTTTTGTAATGCCTGTTGACCTCCTTGTATTGGATCGTAGGAATGTAAACAGTATCGCTTCTCGATCTTTGTCATTATTTATTACGGTCACCGGCTTGAGTAGCGCTACTTTAGTATTTTCAATATTTATTGCCCAATTTTTGAAAGTTTATTGAAATTGATTCAAAGATCTTTTCGCACGGTGCCACTTTGAGTTGGCTGATTCCAAGTTACCGGCTTGCTTTTCAAGCCTTTGGAAGAATTGACCTAGGTCAAGGGTTCCATTGGTGTACAGATCATCAACATCAATTCTTGCAATAATTTTCTTTCCATGTTTTAGAAAACATGTATTGTTTGTTATATGCAAGGTCACTACTTTTCGTACTTCGTCATTACAAATGACTTCATATACGTTGGGCTTAGAAGCGTTGTCAAGTGTTTGCATAGGCAAATCTTGAGCTTTTCCTGCGCAGGAGTTTTTCTGTTTACTTTGGTTTCTAGTAGTGACTTTTAAAATAGTATTGGTTATGTTTTTAAGATATTATAGTGATGCGTGAAAGTGCATCAGCTACAAATTATCTTTCTTTCAGATACTCGACAGTAAAATCGTTTCTTTAGTTTATCTATTCTGTAAGTTTTGAGCTTGGGTTTGTCATGAGAACAAGTACGTTATGGCCTTGGTTGTTTTTACAGTGATGTTTGCCTATTTGGTGAAAATGTGTATTGCCAGTGGATTGCTGCCAATTCTTGTTCTGTTGTTGATTTGTTGCTTTCACCTTGGTGAATGAGCGTGAAGCATATGCAACTGGGAGTTGTTTATCTCCTAGTTTTGTGTTAGAACAGTCACAGGCGTGTTTACTTGCATCTGTATATGCAAAATTCTTTTCGAAATCAGGATATTTCATAAAGTGGGCTTATTAAAGCCTTTTTTAAATATCGAATGCATTTTGGCATTCATCAGACCATTGAAATTGACATTCTTTTTGCATAACCTATTATGTGCGTGATAGTCGGCGAAATTTTTATAAAACGTTTAGTAGTTAAGAATGCTAAAATCTTCTAGCGCTATCAGCGTCCGTTGGGACTGGGTAATTTTTAATTACATCAAATTTTTTATCATTGGTAGATACCATTTCAGTGCACTTATGACCTAGGATGTCACTTCGTGCATGAAGAAAGAACATTTTTCTGGGTGTAGTTTAAGGTTGTGTTTTCTGCACAAATCAAAAACATTTGTTAAGTTTTTGATATTGTTTTTCTGAACACCCGATGACAATTAAGTCATCCATTACAAGAAAGTTGTGAAGGGTCTAATCCAGAAAAAGCTATTGTCATTTCTTTGAAAAGATTTGGCGCTATTTTTAATCCGTAAGGTATGTGTAAAACGTTAATGTGGTGAAAAGACGTTAAATTTTAGAGTGTTCTTTCAACTTATTTGATGAAATCCAGACTTAAGTCTAGACACGAAAATTTTGGCTCTGCCCAATTGGTCAAGATTCATCAATTCTTGGAAGAGGAAATTTATCAGATAACAGCTTTTTGTTAATTTGACGATAGTCTATTACTAATCGCCATCGTTTTTCATTGAACTGGTAAACCTTTCTTTGGCACCAGTAGTTTGGACTGTTATATTTGATATGAGGGCTCTACTATTGGTCGAGATGAGTTTTGAACTTGTCTGTTGATTTCGTTTTGTGAGCGTGTGGTATTTTAGTTTTTTATTATACTGGTTCAGTGTTTTTAGTCTCAGCTCTTGTTTGTAAAAATTATTAGTGGTTATTGATTCGGTTTCTAGTCCGAATTTCTGTGTATTGGTGCAAAGATTTTTTAATACAGGCTTAATAATGGTGGAAAGTTCTGATTAGTTTTTTCATGACAGTATTTTGTCTTTCTATGTTAGTTTCTCGGACTATTGTAGTCACTTAGTGTTTCAATTTTAATTTTATCAAGGTTTACTATTTGATTGAATAGTTGTGTTTAGTTTCGGACAAATGTATATTGTTCGTTGGAAATTGTATTTCCAATGAAAATTCCTTCCTCAATTTCTTGATTTGGAATGAGAACATTTTGTTCTTTTGAAGCTATGTTAATTTGACGGACTACTTCAGCACGAGCTGGAAGTATTGTGGCATTATTATCACAAGTGTGAATATTGGTATTTTTAATGAATAGTTTAGATTATCTGGCCGTAGTTTAGACAATCACTTTTGTGTGAAGTCTAATTGGCAATTGTATTTTTTAATGAAGTCTATTCCAATAATGCCATTGCTTGGTTTGGGAAGTCTTTATGACTAAATGGAAATCATGTGGTATTACATGGTTTCCTGTAGATAATTCACGAAGGCTAAACCTTTTGAAAAAACTGAACCTTTACCAATGCCTGTTATTTGGGTTGAAATGTTTGTATTTACATTTTCAAACATTCTTGTTTTCTTTTAGGACTGAATGTCTGCACCAGTTCTATTTAAGGTATAAATTTTACCTTTTTTCATTTTTTTTTATAAATGCTGAGACTGAGATTTTGTTTTTTTGTTTTCTTTTGCTCTGAGTTTGAAGGGTTCTGTCCGTTTCCCGAATTAGTTTGGGCAACTGGACATTGTTTTGCTTTGGTTTGGTAGTTTTGGTTATGATTTGCCTCGGTTGGAGTTATTCCTTCCTCGGTTGTAACCTCTACCTCTACCATAGTTTCTGTTGTTATTGTTGTTTGAATTTTAGAGTGATAGTTACCGCGGCCATTGCCTTACCTCTTTGGTTGATAACCACCTCCTCTTTGTTACGGCTTCGCTGGAATATCAGTGCTAGAACTTCCAGTCATTTCAGTGCTGCAATGGATTTTTACCCATTACATATTGAAAGTAACAAAGTTACCTGCTTCTAGTTTATTTTAAGTTTTTCATGCTCACAGTTCTTTACCATGGCAGATATGGATTCTTTCGTTGAGAACTTTTCCGCATTATAGGGTTAGTCCATCGTCGATTAACAGCTTTAGTTGCTTTCGCAAACTTATATCTGCTGTTTTGCGATGCCGTTTTGCCTTTTTGTTTAATGTTTAACAATTTGGCTTTTAGTACGTCAGTAGATTCGCCTTTGACGTTACCCTTGAGCTTATTTATTGCCCGATATAGTCGTTTCATTTTACCTTGTACAAGATTGTACCGGTTATTTTTGATTTTACCTCAACTGCTATATCTTCTTGGTCACCTTTGGTTCTTTCTACTATTCTCAAGGCTGTTAAGAACCGATTCAATATAACTTTTTACCATCGAATTCAGGAATGGAAGAGGATACCTCTTCACATTTCCCTTCTAAGGAGACCTGGTTTGCCATTCTGTTTCAAGGCTTTCTTTTTTCATTAGTGATTCTTTTCGCTGTTTGGATCGATATAGGTTGGATTCATTAGACCCTGAAGCTGGTTTTTGTTGAACTCAGCTAGTAGGTTTAGTTCATCTGGAACATATATTTCAATGTTTCGCCTAATGCCAATGTTTTTCAATTTACATTTACAGATTGTATTAATTTGTGGCATTATTAGTTGATACTAGAGAGTTTTTGATCCATTTTTAACTGTGTTTACATTTTTTTTGCTCAGTTTATGGTGATGTGGTGTTAAGCGTGTCTGTTTTTAGAACAGCACTTTTGTTAACACATTTTAAGATTTTTCGAATTTATTTTGTATGTATTGATCTGTTTTGCTATTACACTCCATCCCTAGTTTTTTATGATACATGCCATTTATCGATGCAATCGCGCCATTTTTGTTGATCCATTGGGGTTTTCTTCTATTGGGTTTTTTTTAATAAGGTAATGTGCTAAGCACTATTCCTTTTTCAAATTTTAAGTGTTTATGGACTGGCTATTTTTGAATGTTTGAATGTTTGGGTATTATAAGGTTTGGCTGATTTGGTAGGAATCGTGTTTTTATTTGGTTTACTTTGTGTAGCTTATAAGAGTGAATTTATTTTTATTCAGAATCGGATTTTGTTCATGAAATTGATCGATTTTAAATCAAATTTACTCTATCATTTCTTGAAAAAATAATGTTTTTAATTTTATTTTTATTTTTTTTGAGTGTGCGTTATTCTAGATTTTGTCAAATCGTTAGCTTGGCTTAAGGCCCTTTTCCTTTACACTTTTGTGCAAATGTAAGCTTTATAATGAATACGCACACAAGATAAAACGATTACAGACATAATTTTTGTTAGCTGTAAGTCAGCGCTTGATGATTTTTTTGTTAATAATTTCAGTGGAATCCACTTTTTAGTGTCAATTAAACCCATTTGGGTGTTAGTTATTATCTCATAATTTATACTTTGTTGATTTCATATTATTTTTACTTTCATATTTATATTGCAACTGGTTATAACCAGTGCCAGAGACGTGGAAATTTTTTTTTTTTTTTTTTTTTTTATGTGGTTGGCTACAAGTCACAACAATTCAGAGAAAAAAAATTCTCCAACCACATTGTTAGTAAAAAGCCTAACAGAAGTTAGTAATTTTGAATTGCACTTTCGTGCTTCAATTCATTTAGAGGCTTAATTTATTTGCAAGTTAAGGCTTGCGCATTTCTGCGGCCCTCTTGCTCTGCTTTGATTCCCACGAAGTTCCTTTTTAATCTCTTGTATACGCTCTAGGCAGCGTTGTCGGTCTTCTGGTGTTGTGATGATTTGAAAGACTCTTCTTCAAGCCTTTTTATTTGCAGAAGTTTCCTCACTTGTCCTCCGCGTTTAGTTTTCTTTTTGGCCTTTTTCTCCTGGCGTGCCCGGTACTCAGCTATGTGAGTGGGCGTGGTCCATCGTTTGGAAACACTCAAGGTGCTCCTGAAGTGAAGGTGCTTCCCTTTGCTCAATAGGAGCAGTATCGGAGCTGTCGTCATTCATTGGCTAGACTTGGCGCGTCTAGCGGTGCCGGTGCTGGTCTTCGCACAGGCTGCATCCATTTGCAAAAAATTTTTTTTTTCAATTTTATTTTATATAAATGATTTTCACTTGTGGCGCTTAACACCTCAGCACCTCTTACGGTTGAAGCCGTCAGTTCATCCAATCATATGCAATACTATGGGTTTGTTGCGTTGTTGTTGTATATTCCAGTTATTATATATAATATAATTTCATAATTTTATTTTTTTTGTTGGAATTAATTTGTGGATGTTTCTATCTTTTCACTTTTTGTTGTTGTTTGTAGTAATTAGCTGGAAGTGGTTTGTTTTTGTTTGTACTTTTTAAGTAGTTTTCTCCATTCGATATTGACATATTCAATAAGTGTTTTTTACACTGTCACGGTCGCCATGTAATGACCCGATTATTAAATGAAAAGAGTTTCTACACAAACGTTGTGTTTAGATGGTTGTCAGATTTGAACTCATTTCTTTATTCCAAGATACATTTAACTTAAGCTAAGTATATAAGGAGTTCTGCCGTCGAGAGCGTCGGCAGAACGGGAGTATGTACTACGTTGTTATATGTACGAATATGCAGAAGGCATTTCGACTACATTGTTATATGTACGAATATGCAGAAGGCATTTCGTTAGGATTAGGTTTCCGGCCACTTGACTTAAACATCAAAAGTGCTTAAGTGCAGTTCTCACGCTGCAGGCCTCTCCATATATAAGTGACCGATTTCACGAGTCACTTTGAGTGGTTTTGTTATTTAAACAATTCGACAGAAGTGTCGAATGACAACTTCATATTGTATACTCTACAATACGATGGGCATATGCTTATATTATATACAACATACTACACAATAATTCACAGACCCATTTTACATTCATTTTTCAACAATTTCATCGTTTTCCACTCGACATTCCATTAAATTTTTTAGTCACCCTTTTATTAAATTTAAATTTAAAGCTTATTTCTGTGCGAGTAAAGCTTTTGAAATAAAATTCAAATATTTGCCAGGTTTGTTTAGTTGCAGTTGGTTTAGAAATGTGCATACGAGTGGAGGTTTGAGAGTGGGTGTGTGCTCTGCATATTCATAGTTTATTTGCTATGAAATATGTATTTATCTAAAGCCCAAAAACACATTCTATGCATTCCCAAGATGAAAACATATTTAAACAGCGGTCAAATATGCAAATAATCTTATAGCAAAAATGGAGTATTTATTACGTTTAAGACATCGATAGAAATGCCAATAAAATTGCTACAGAATGTAGGTTGTATATTATGCAAAATGAACTAACAGAAATAAAACAACCAATCTGTAAGCTGGAATTTGAGTTAGCTACTCAGTTCACATTTTAAAACACAATTTTGTGCAATTTAAAATTCCATTTCGTTCATTTCCGTAAGGAAAATCAATATTTCCTGTAGAAATTTGCAAACTCATATCCTGTAATCATAAGTTGTGCTTAATTTTAGCCACCCCTGTGCTCCCCAAAACAGCAGAATAAATAAATTGATGACACCTGCAGCCAGGCCGTGTCAAACGACACTTAATCGAAGTACTTTTTAAAACTCCCCTCTACGGTATTAAGTACATAAAACCAATTGGCAGAGCGTTTTTTTAAGGCTTCGTCACAAAGTAAAGCTGTCGATGTTTTTCAATTAAATTATCAAAATTACCGAGCAAAAAGTCAGTCGAAAGACTGAACGAAAACTTCAGGCAACTTTAGCACGTGCTGTCGTCATGTGACGAGGGACCAGCAGCAGGTAGTACAGGTGGGTATGTTGATGGGCAGGAGGAGGAGTTAGAGGGGTGCTAGGGTAACTGCCGGTATGACGTTGGCTTCCAATTCCAGTTGTGAGGGAACTGACTGTTACCTTCACCTTGGCTGCAATTAATTCTGGTAACATAATCTTCACTTACAGGTTTATATGACACTAAATCAGTGTGCCAGTGCCACAAGGGGCACAGACAGAGACAGCGAGAGACAAGAGGCATAAGAGAGAGGTGTGGGGAGGATGTTGGCCCAAATTGAGGGGCTGCTTTTCAGCTAGTATACGATGTGGGGGCGTGGCACTCCAATTATGGGCCAGCCTAACGAATGCGTGTGTATGTGAAAGTGTTGACATCAATTTATGTGCTATAACAGCTAGATGGCTAAATAAAATAGCTAAAAACTGATAATAAAGAGTCTAGTTTTTTATATTTTACTTAAACTTCATTTGTAAAAGATTTTGAATAAGTTTTGATGTCAAGCAAGCTGTATTTCAAGCTATAGCTTGGGCAAAAAAGCTAAATCTAGCCAAAAGCTAAGCTTTCGCATTGAAAATTTGCTTAACATCTAGCTCAAAACCCGCTAAAAGTGGCTGCTCTGCTGCGTGCATGCTTTTGCTTCACAGGACAACGAAATTTAACGCTTTCTGCGCTAAATTTAATTAGTTCCATTTAAAGTTGAAACGAAATGCACAACGAACAGCAGTCAAAACATAAAACAAAAGACAGCAACAACAACAATCACAACAATAACAAGCGTTGGGGAATTCTTTCCGCATATTTGCACGCCAGCCGATAATTATCGCTTTGAAATTCGGTCAGAGGTTGACTGGACAACAATAACAAGAAACGATCCGAAAACAACACAATAAAATCAGAAGAAAGAGCAGAAGACCAAGAAGAAGAAGAGGGAGAAGAGCGGCTACAAAAAGAGACTTGCCACAGATACTCGAGGCACGTTTACGTTCTGCTCATCTGCATCTGTTTTGTGAAACACCTTTAAACACCTGATATTTGTGGCAACAACAGCAACCACTGTGCACAGTGGAGCAAACAGCGGTGCGGCAGGGAGGTTATGTGTGTGGCAAGCCGCGTTGTCGCAGGTGGAGACTCTTTTTGGTTGATCTTTTAGCCACGCACATTCATTTTCACTTTTGGACGCATTCAAGGTGTTCCCAGGGATGCCAAAATCACCAGAAGACAAAAATAAAGTGAGCACAAATCACGACACGGTGATTATTCACTGTGATTTGTCGATTACGTGACTTTGGTGAGCAAATGTTCTCACACATGTTCTGTAGGTGTAGAAACAGCCTGCATGTTCATAACTTGCCTACAATAAATTACTATGTTTATAGGATCAAATGAGTTACTTGATTTCATAGCTATACATATTTATATAAAATGTTATACAGAAAACCTCTATTTTTTAGTCGCATTTCTGCTTTCCATCTTCTTCTAAGATTATAAAGATCCGGTCGGGAACTCTAATTGATTCTTCTTCATATTACATAAATCTTGACTTACTGTTCAATGTATTAAACATTTTATTAACTTTTTAGACCCCGTACTTTTTAAAAAAAAGAAAGGGGGTTTTTTTGTTTGGGGGAGGGGGGGGGGGGGAAGGGGGGGGGGGGGGGGGGAAAAAAATATTTTTGGGGGGGGGGGGTGTGGGTGGGGGGTTAAAAAAAAAAAAGGGGGTTGTTTTGGAAAAAGAAGGGAATTGTTGGGGGGGGGGGGTGGGGGGGAGGGGGGGGGTAAGTGTGTTTGGATTTGGGAAAAAAGGGGGTAAAAAAAAAAGGGGGGGGGGGGGGGGGGGGGGGGGGGGGGGGGGGGGGGGGGGGGGGGGGGGGGGGGGGGGGGGGGGGGGGGGGGGGGGGGGGGGGGGGTGGGGGTGTTTTTTTTTTTTTTTTTTTTTTTTTTTTTTTTTTTTATTTTTTTTTTTATTTTTTTTTTTTTTTTTTTTTTTTTTTTTTAAAGGGGGGGGGGGTTTATACTTTAAACTTGAACTTTTTAAAATTTGGCATGGCAATCACGACTTTAGCGGTCACTGGCGTGTGCTGGCAACCCTGTGCAGGTGTGATCCCATCGATAAGCCAGTGAATGCAGCACTGCCCGCTGTGTTACCAACAACAAGAAATTTCTTTTCTTTTAACTCTTTTTCTGTGAAGCTTTTGAAGTTGAATGCAACGCGTCAATTCGCTTAAGTTTTCGACATGTTGAGCATGTGATGAAGATTAAGTAGAAAATAATTACAAGCTGGGCAACTGGGAAACGCAACGATCGCGATCGCTTTGTGATATGGTCGGCAAAAGTGTGAGGAGTACCGCGTGTGTATGTATGTGTGTGTGTGTGTGAGGAGCGTGTGTATAATTACATAAATGGCTATGTCAAAGCGGTGACAGCACGGCGTCATCGCAGTCCGTCCGTCTCTATAGGTCGATCGGTGGATTCGTCAGTCCGTCATTGAGTCGATCATCAATCGTGCGAACTTTCCAGATCCATTTGGCCCGCCCACTTGCAACTACAACAACTCCAAGAACAGCAACAAACACGTTATTTGCGAATATCACTGAGCTGCGGCTTGTGGCATGCAGCATAAGGCACCTTTACCTGTTCTCACAGCCTGCACATAAATCGCTAAAATAAAAAGGGCCAAATCAGCGTGTAAAGATACACGAAGGGATTCGAACAAGCAGAGAGAGGGGAGGTAAAGCAGCTAGCAGCGGGGTAGAATGGGGGTACAGAAGGGAGAGAAACAACTCCACAGATCCACACGGAACGCCATAAATTTTAAAGTAATTTTCTCTGCTCCTCGCATAATTTATGGGAAAATATTAACGCTGCCCCAAATAGTTGCAACTGCAGCCTCGGTTACCCCTTTCCCACTACCCTCCCCATCCTCTACCCTACTGCGATTGGGCCTTAAAACTATGCCAAATAGAGTAATTAAATTAATGTGTCATGATAGACGAGTTCTCTAAACAAATCACAGACTAAAAGCAGCTGAAATGCCCCAGAGAAACACTGAAACTAAGAATGGAAAGTTGAGTAGGGTCTTCACGACTTTTAGTTACCCTGTGCCGCACAGGCTCTAGACTAGACAATTCAAGAACACAACTAAATTGACTCATGAGATGCTCCAGGGTATAGTTCTGCATTTTAACTACTTTTAACGAACCTAGTGCACCCTAGACGCTGGGTATACACAGAGGAACTTTCGCACAGCAATTTACTTGGCCGTTTTTGTGGTATTTGGCCAGTCCTGAGTTATTGGCCTGCACCCAGTAGAAGTCCAAAAGGAGGCTTAAGCCAGACTCTGGTCTGGACTTCAGCTTTATGCGCTCGTGTGTGTGTGTATGCGCCTGTGTGTGTGTGTTTGTGTTTGGAGCAACAGGTCACGATTATCTGCATACGCAGCCGCCAATAATTTCAAAATTGGCGCACTTAAGCGCAGTTTTGGGAGGCATACAGCAAAGAGCGGGGATGAGCAGGATCAGTGGGGGAGGGCAGGCCATACGCGAGGGGTGGGGCATATAATTTGAAAGTTATTTTGTTGGCTGGATCGGTAAAAATTATTGAGCAATATGCTGATCTGTAAAATCATAAATAAAAATATTTGTACTTAGCTCCCCCGTCTCCCTCTATTTCCCTAAAACTCCGCCTGTCTGTCTCTCACTCTTTCTCTCTGTGTCTCAGCCTGTGACTCTCCTCTTTTCGCATTTCGATAACTTTTATGTTATTAGGTGAGAGAGTTGGTTCCAGGCCACAATTTGACCTCACTTGTTTACTCTCCTTTCCTTTCCTCTTCTCTCTGCTTCCCTGTCCACTTCTCTGGCGATTTTTATATGTTGCCTCTGGCTTAACGATTGATAAAGTCTTTTTATTTACAAGCTGATAATGATGGTGTAGGCGCAGCTTTTGGCATTGCGATCGATTTTTGTCTTCTCCCTCCCTGCTTTCATGTAATTTATGGCCAATTTTGTGGAGGCCAGTGAAGAGGGAGAAAGAAACATAGTGAGAGAGATGGAAATATAGAGAGTAGATTCTGTAGATAGCAAGTTATGTTCTTTGTGCAGTTGTTTAAGCTGCTTTATTACAAACTTTGATTGACAACGATTAGAAATTTTATAAATTTGAGTCTGCTACTCCAATCAACTTTGCGCATACGCTGATCAGCACAAAGTGTTTTATATACAAACTTAATCAATTAGGAAGTTAGAGAGCCATAGAGAAAGTGGGAGAAAGAGAGAAGATGCTGCAGATAGCATGTTGTGTTCTCGGTTATTTAAGCAGCTTTATCAAATCACTTTACATGGCAACAGCTAAGTATTTTGTAACCTTGATAAGAAAGAGAGGGAGAGAAAATAAAAGAGAAACGAAGAGAGAAACTCGTAAAAATGTCACAACAAAATGCTGAACTCATTTTTATACGCATATCGTTACGAAGTCCCTTTACGATGCACATAAAACATGCAACTTGATGGCGTTACCACACAGACAAACAGAAGACTCAAGACACGAACTAATAACAAGAATGCCTAGCAAAAAGTGTCAACGCCAAGACTCCAGAGGAACGGACAGTCAGACAGACAGAAAGACACTCTCATACCTAAGCCGATTAGGAGGAGGAAGGAGAAAAGTGAGGCAAGAAAATAACATAAAAATGTCGCTGAACGCTGCGCCGATCAACTAGAAGCGTATTAACTGTGCCCTGTAGAACCAGCGATAGAGCAAGGGTAGGGAGAGACAGTGGTAAGGTAAGTAGAAGGGTTATGCGGTGTCGATGTCGCTTCTCCGCTTCGCTGTTTGTTTGTGTCGCTGCTGATGAGTGTCATTAACATCAAATTACCACAAGTCAAAGTCATCTTGACCAAAAATCAAATAAAAAAAAATACCGCTCAAGAGAAAAAAGGGCCAAAAGCGAAGGTGGCAAGGCAAAGGAATCAGCAACAGTTAGTCCAAAAGTTATGGTACACAAGCCACGAGGCTGCTCAATCACAGCACTGTGGTCAACACTTATCAATTTGAGTAAAATACAAAGTGACATTTGAAAGGGTCTAAAGCACGAAAAGGGCAGTCTAGAAATAAAGTCACTATTGATCAGCAGTTAGCCTATAAACAGCAAAAATTCAAATAGTAGTTTTAGAGTAACGCAGCTTATCATCGCCAACAATAATTCTTTAAATCAAAATTCTATTCATAAAAGAACCCATAACTTATGTGTTGATATTTCGCTTTTATACTAAAGATCTATAGTCTGTTTTATAGCTCGTGCAGTAACTTATTTATAGTGCTGTAGATTATACAATCTGTCGCCCTACACTTGTAAATAATTAATTGGTCAAGCAATCCAGTTCTATTAAGATTGATCTTCTGGATTCAAATCTTAAGCATGCTTGAGAGATATGCATGCATAATTATGTTAAACATGGCAAACTCATTCATAAATCTTTTTGGCAAGCCACCCAGGATAATCAGAATTAAAGAAAAATACCAACAAAAACAACAAACAATATTTACATAAAAAGATATTATTCATTATGCCTGAATGGGATGAGCTGCTTCACGCATTTGTCTGCTCACCCAACATCTTTTGTAGGTGATAAAATTTGATAGTAATTTATTATGCGGCACAAAACCCCGGCCGAGACAGTCTCAGACGAGTGACTACGGACGGAACTGAACTGAACGGGGAGAAGGGGACGGGCGGAACGGGGAATAACTTTAAGTTGGGCTTCGCTAGGGTCTCAAACTGAAGTTTTTTTTTTTTTGGGCTGCGAATAACGAACGAAATCACAAAATGAAATCAATAAACCAGTCAATAAAAACAGAAACCGAAACAATTTTAAGATGCAAATTATGCAAATGAGGCGCACGGATTTCGTGTACAGCGATAAAAACAACAACGACGACTTCAAAATCAAAACTGAAACTAAAACTAAAACTAAACCTAAAGAAATATAAATTTTCCTCTTTCACAATCATTTAGCCCAGTTCCCTAAAACTAAATCAAAAGCTAATGGATTTGTGTGCATTTCTGTCTATTCAGAGCTCAGGGTACTTGTTACTATTTTGTGCGCGTTGATCAAGTTTGTTTTAAGCATTGTCACATGTCTGCAAAGATCGCTAACTGGGCTGATAACAGTCGAGCAGCGTTCTGGCTGGTGTAATATTTGAATTTGGCTTTGTGTTTGTGCATATTTAACAGATGTGTATTTTAGGCGCCGCGTGGGCGTTTTTAATAAAAGGGGCGTGGTTGTGTATACTACTTAAACGAACAAAAAATTATGCAAAAAAACATACCTCTGCGCTGGGCTGACGATGAAGCAGAAGAAGGTGATGATGATGAGGCTGTTGTTGTTGTCATCGCTGGTGGCTCGCCTTGGGGTCGACAGAGACGTTTCCAAAACAACATGATGAAGATGAATGATGATGCTGATGATGCTGATAAGACAAGCACACTGATTGCTTTGAATGCGGGTGTTGCTTTTGCTTGGCGCTTATTGCAAAATGTTGTTAACATTTGGCACACACCAAATTAATTAAAGTTCCCAAAATTTGCATAAAATTATAAAAAATCGAAAATGTTTTGAAACAACTTTGTAGCAGAGCTGCCGGCGCACGCGTTCACACTTGCCACACCGAGAGCAGGAACCTTTTGTGAGGCACGTGCCACATGCAACTGTGACGTCGAGTTGATGAGTGAAAAGCGACAACCGCGGGAATGAAAACAACCGAGAGACGACAACGACGATGAACGCGACAGAGAGAGTGAACGACACTTGCGACACCAAAAGCCGTGCACCAACAGGTGGTGGCAATTGAGAATTAAAGTCACCTCTTTTAGCGCCCTCACTGTGAAGTTTCCGCAAAAGCTGCGCTTTATACGCGCTCTATATGTATGTGGACTTCCGTTAAGCGGGTTTCACGCGGTCTGCGCCTCACGACGGTTAATTAACGAATAAAAGTCGGTTTTGTGAACATGGCTTAAAAACGGCGGCGGTATCGCTCCGCGTTGCTCGAACAAAACCAAAGCGAACGAAAAAAAAAACAAAATATTGAAGAAGAAAAAAATGAAAAAAGAAAATATGTTACACCCAACGACGACGACGACGCCGCGTCGCTGCTTGGCGTTGGCGTTTACGCCGACAGCGCCGCACAAACGCACATTGGGGCCAGTGGAAGCATAAAACAGGTGTAAAAGCGATATGAATGAACGTAAAAACTAAAATACAGTGCTCGCAAGACAGCGGATGAATGTGTGCATATGCTTTGCATAGATGAACTTGTAGCCGTTAAACTTTACGAGTCTTTCAGGGTGTGGACAATTAGATGATCGTTAAATTCAACCAATTAAAGGCTTATATGGATTTTATATTTTTACTTTTTTTCTAGTTATTAAAATGGTCGCAGTAAACGTGTTAATGGTTTGACTATTAATATTTAATGCCGACATGTCCGTTGACACCTTCGCCGCCTGTACTGCATGCGTTGACGGCTTTGTCGCCTGCACATACTCAGTGCGGCGAGCGCACAAATTAAAATGTAATTTAAGCACAATTTATTGGCCACAATTTCTGTAGACAAACGTGTATTACTGTCGGCAATTATTTTGGTTACGATTGCAGTACATTTTATACGTTATAATAAAAACTTTTGCACTTTTTTAACTTTAAGCTGAATAAATTGAGAAAAATTAAATTTGCATTGCAGCTGTTTAGCTTGCAGTGTTGCCACTTTTTGCACTTTTAAGCACTGTGCGCAGCGCAGCTGACTTCACGCTGTCCTCTGCCCAAGTCCGCCATTTGCAATTGTTGTTGTGCTTGTTGTTGGTTTTTACCCCCAAATGTGTAACAAGCGGACGAACAATTTTTTTTTGCTTACTTGCTTGCTCTCTCGCCCGTGCAAAGTTCATATTGCACGCAAAGCGGATTTCTGTCGCTGTTGTTATCGTTCTTGTTGTTGTTGTTGCATTTTGTTTGCTTGCACATTTATTGCTTTACGCTTGATGCGTTTATATCGCGAACGAAGGCGACTTTATGTTTTTTTTTCGCTGCTGCTGCTGCTGCTGACCAACATGCAACTATTTGGCCCGCATACAAGTGTGTGTGAGGGCGTGTGTGTGTACAATTACATGTATGCGGAAAAGCTTCTCATCTTCTGCATTTCGCTGTCTGTCTATTTGACATATTGCACTTGCTGCGCTGCCACTGTCGACGTCAGCCGCGACCGCGACGCTACCAGCACACCGCGGTGGTGTCTGTTCATTAAGCGAATCAGCGTAGCGAAGCATAAAGGCAAATTAACATAAGACAACTTCTTTTTCGACTTGTGGCGGAATTAAAGACCCTTTCTATTGCTCTATGTGCACATATTGTTGTCTGTTTGTATGTATGTATGTACATACTTTTATGTACACCTGTGTCTGCTGTGTGCTTGTGTGGCGGCACAGCTAAATTGCTTTACTCTGCGCGTCTAATTGCTATACAAATTTTAAACGAATCTTTTTTTTTGTGTGACAGGTCATAGTAGCAACAATGTATTTTCATGTGTGTGTGTGTGTGTGTGTGTGTGTATTGTTCTTCAACTCACGGAAGTTTTTTTATTCACAACAAAATTAAGCTTTTTGACTGCACTCTGCGAAGCATGCAAGTCATCATAATCAACTAACTTTTGAGTACAAAAAATCTACTTTTTTTAAATTTTAATTTTGCCAACTTTTATATTATTTATGCAGTTTCATTTCAGTTGAGCAACCCTAAGCAAAATTATTAAGAATTTTGTAAAAGATAAGGCATTACAAAACTTCAACATTTTCGAAAAACAAATCGAAATTTCTAACAAAAAATTTCAAATCGATGTTTCACAAGAAAATTGCTGCAATTTATACAAAGTTTTGTTAATTTTTGAAATCATTTAAACGAAAAATTAGGAAAAAATTTAAAACCGGTTAACCAATCAGAAATGTATTACTTTCGTAATTGTAAAAGTGTTGCTTAAGTTATAGAGACTTTAATAATTTATTAAGTGTAAATTTTCCTTTTAAAGTGTGTGGAAATTTATGAATTTTCCTGCTTTTCACACTCAACTTTTGAGCGTTTGCTTTGCGCTTGCGTGCCTCAAAATTGTTACGAGTCTGAATATTTAAAATGCAACATTGCCACATAACAACGGTCGTTGGGTTTGATTTGTTTTTGTTTTTTGAGGCAAAAAAGGTGTTGTCAAGTCAATACTTGTGGGCTTAAAAGAAGAAGTCACTTACCAGAAAAAGCCAGCAAAACTTAACCATGTCCAGAGCACTTAGACAGGATTACAGATCTGAGGACTTCCAGCAGCTTAGTCAAATGATACTGAATCATCCGATGATGAAGACCGGATTGCCGGAATCGGATATTTTGCAGCTGCAGAAGCTGCGCACTCCGGAATATCGCACCAAGTGTGTGATGAGAGCATCGCTCGATGACATTGCTCTAGGCGTAAGTTTAAAAAGGGACGTGTAATATTCCACTACAGCTTCCGATCCACGCAGATCAATATCTACAAGCTGCAGTTGGGCGTGGAGAAAGCTGCAGCCAAAACCGAAGGAATTACATTCGCTCCAATTGGTCGAAGTGCTCGCAAGTCTGGCAAGCCACCAGCTACGCCCTTTATCAAGGTACTGCTGCGTAAGACGCCGCTGGTGGTGCTGTTTGAACGTCCCAGTATGACCGCAGAGCTGGACAGCGAGGAGGGTCGTCAGGTGCTGGCGGATAATCAACGCTACGCCGAGCTCTTGGCGGGCACGGATAAATCAAGGCGTACAGTCGATGCGGACACCCAGACGATGACGGCTCTCAAGAAATCCCGTTTGGTCAACACGGAACGACTGTGCACAGATCATGTGGCCTCATATGTGTCCAATTTTGAGATGTTTGACACCTACAAGGATCTGGAGGCATCGACAAAGAAAGTACAGGTCCAGGGCGAGCAGGAGATGCAAGTGACTACCTACAAAGTAGGCGGCATCGATCAGTTTTTGGCTATCAATAGCCTGCCCAGCTTTCGACTGGCCCTAATGCTGACCAAACGCATCCTGGCCAGCAATGTGTTCGAGCCGGAGCAGCGGCGCTTCCGGAACATGATGCCACCTGATCCATTTGCCGAGGACGTGCAGTTCAAGTACCGCTTGCGGCTACTCTGGCGTCTCAGTCCACCATCGCCAGTCCCGAGCGTACGACAGGCCGTCACCTCCATTAGCTTCTGTCCAAGCAACGGGGATATCATGGCCGTATCCTATGGCATCTATACCTTTGCCCAGGTGTCCGCTCCGACGCGTTCTGGCTACGTCTATGTGTGGAACATTAAGAATCCCGTCAATCCGGAGCGTTGCTATGACTACAAGGTGCCCGTGGTAACCGTTCAGTTTTCGCCAGTGGCTCCACAACTGTTGGCCATTGGTCTGCATAATGGGGACATCGAAGTTAGGGATATATCCCAGCCGGATCTGCCGCCATTAGCCCGCTCCCAGCGCAGCAGCTCCCGGCACTTTGAACCGGTCACGGCTATTCAGTGGATTCAACGCAGTGATGGCGATCTGGGAGGCTGGGAGGAAGAAGGTGTCACGCCGTTTTTGGCCGCTTCACAGGCGGGAGCCATAACCAAATATCAGCTGATCAATAGCCCGCATCTCTTAGGCTTCGAACATCAGCGTTTCCAGCGTTCCGAGGGCGAACTGGAGGGGATACCGCCACAGCGTCCAGCACAGCAGGTGCCACTGTTGGCCAATCGGCATCCACAGTGTCTGGAGCTTGTGCTCGATCCCGTGCAGCCGGACATTTACTATGTGCTCACCGACGAGGGCACCATGTACAAGTGCTCCACTAACTATCCGCTGCAGCATTTGCAGCTGCGCCAGGTGCATGAAACTCCCGCCGTCTGCATGGACTTCTCGCCCTGGTCACCAAAACTGTATCTTACCTGTGGCAGCGATTGGTGAGTTACCTAAAGAGGAAAAAAGGGTGAGAAATTAGCGGGTATTAGCATGGAATACTAGACAAAACAACATAACTACAACTGAAGGTCTAATCTTTTTCTTACCCAATCTTATCCTCTTCTTCCAAGGTGCATTCGCATCTGGTTAGCTGGAATTATATCGCCAGTGATCACATTGCAGCATCATCTCTCCCCCGTTCATTGTGCCCGCTGGAGTCGCACGCACTCAACCATTTTGGTCTCCCTCAGTCACACCACCGTGGACATTTGGGATCTACGCTACAGCACACTCAAACCGGTCTCATCGACGACAATTGATGCCAAAATTTGCTATACGACTTTCCGGTGAGTGCAGTTTTTCCCTCAAGTTTCCACTCCAGTTTTTCAGCTCTAGTTTTCACAGTTTTGCACATTGTGGACGCTCCTTGGCAGTGGGCAATGAGGCGGGAAATCTCTTGATGTTGTCCTTTGAGGATATGCCCTTTCCCCCTCACTTTCAGTACAGGCAGCTTAAGCGAGCCATCTACAAGGCTCTCTCCTTGGAGCCGGCTCTGAAGGAGCAGGTCAAGAGCGTGGGACACTTTGGGTATCCGCGGGGAGAGAAGCTAATGTCAATGCAGTGAAAAGAAGAGCAAACAAATAGTGTATTATTAATTATTATTTAAAATATTAATTATTAAAAATCAAATACACTACTAAGACTCAAAACCAGTTCATTAGAAGGGGTGTAGATAACATGCTGTTAGCTACAGAACTATCAAAACAACATAACAGAGCTCACTAAGATAACAGGCGTGCAGAATTTAACAGTAGCACCCGAAACATTTCAAGGTCAAGTATTCTTTCGCACATAATGTTAATTGCACTCAGAGAAAACTCTGTTGCTCTAATTTATTGTTTGTGTGTTTGTTCGCTGCCGTCAGCAGAGCACGCACATATCTGCCAACTAACAGATTAGGCGCTCTAAGCTAGCTCTGTCACTGTTAATTCTCTATTATCTTATACTATGCTGTTGTACGCTCTGCCGCTGTTAATTCCGTTTGTGTGTTTGTTCGCTGCACTAACAGAGTTCACCAACAGGAGCCACTGCAATGGGTCACACTTTATTTTATTTGCGCTGAGAGGATCTCTGCAGCTGTTAATTTGCTGTTTTCACCGTTTGTGTGAATGTTCGCGGGCCGCCTGCATCTAATACTCACTCACACTATGTTAATTACGCTCTTCTCCATTTTCGGCTGTTCTGGTTCTCACGCACACTACTTAATTTATTGGCGCATAAAGGCAGCTTGCTGCTGTTTCCTGGTGTCATTTGGTTAGCGACCTTCAGAGCAAGCAGATCAGTGTGTATGGGGACTTGACTAGTATGTTTCATATACTTTGTAGAGTTTAAGCCAATTTTCATGACTCTTGGGAAACTTATTCGACACTAAGTACCGGCAAGGTCTACAAACAACTTGTAGTTAAGGTTGTAAACTGATTTCTTAATGAAAATTCTCTGCCTTAAGCCCTTTTTAATTGTGTTCTACATTGTTATCGCTGTTATACCAATTTGGAGGCACCACTATCAGCTGTTTTGCATTTACACATTAAGCATAATACCTTGAGCCACCTGATAGCCACGAAGCAGAGCCAAGTTCAAGCTGAGTCGAGGCCTGTGGTTTTGGTATTGTTTTTCCCCTTTTTTTTCCATTTTCCGTTGTGAGTTTTCACCTGAAGCTTTTCAGTTGGAATTGCAACGTTCAACATGCCACAATTACTGCGTCAAAATCTGCTGTTGCCTGCCCCGCCCACCGTGACCCTGCACGATCCACGGACCCATCTGCGTCGCATGCCACCCGCTTATAGCACCGCCCAGACGCCGTACAGTCGGGACAAGGATTTTGCACCACAGCTGCGCTATCAGCTAGAAATGCCACGCAAGCCGAAACTGCGACCCTGCAAGGTCATCTTTGTGGGTGACTGTGCCGTCGGGAAAACGGCGATCGTAAATCGGTAAGAGAATTTGCCTAGCTCCCTGCGTGCCCGTTGCTGGTTTTGACCCATTGTCTGTTTATTGCCATGTCAAAGGTTTTGCTACGACAAGTTTCAGTCCAATTATAAGGCCACAATCGGCGTTGACTTTGAGCTGGAGAATTTCAATATACTCGGTCACAATTTCAGCCTGGAGATGTGAGTATAGAGTGGAAAATGAGTAATGGAAAACTTAAAGCTATTATTTCTGTCTGCAGGTGGGACACGGCGGGTCAGGAGCGCTTCAAGTGCATAGCGGGCGCCTATTATCGCAATGCGAGTGGTTAGAGCAAAACATATTCCCTTTAAATTTTGTTTTCATTTAATTTCCCATTAATTTAGCTTTTATTAATTACAAATAACTTAAGGGTATTTCATAGTAGATCACTGCTTACTCACCTGTTGCCTTCTCCCTCTCCTCCACTGCAGTCATAGTTGCCACCTTTGACATGACTAAGCGCGATACACTTGACTCTGCCAAGCGCTGGCTGACAAATGCTCTCAACTACAACACGACGCAGAAGCCGTTGATATTCCTCGTGGGCACAAAAGCAGATCTGCTGGTGAGCGTAATCATTTATGTAGCTTAAATTTCATTAAATTGTTTGTATTAGACCAAGGAGGAGTTCATGCGAATGGAGCGCGTGGCGGGCGTGGTAGCTGCCGAATTGCAAGCTGAATATTGGTCGGTTTCGGCGCGTTCTGGTTACAAAGTCACCGAGTTTTTCCAACGTTTGGCTGCATTGGCTTTCGAAACTGCCGTGCAGCAACAATTAAAAGCATTAAGCACAACAACAACACCGCAACAAACGGCACAAACTACAGTCAAATCGCAAACATTTGGTAAAACACTCTCGTTTTCACAAAACTTTTATTTAATACTTTTACTTTCTGTAGATTTACGCAGCTATTTTAGCAGCCGCTCTGGCAAACAAAAAAGTGGTTGTGCCTGCTGATATGCGCATTAGTTTATAAGTTTTTCTTAAATTTTAATTCACAACAATTACGCACCAATAAAATCTTTTTATTTGAAAAACAGTGTTGTACTATTTATCAATTACGCACAGCGTTGCCAGAAGTAGCTAAAAAGCTGCCACCACACTACCACTGCACGCTATTTGGCGTTGCCACTCATAGAAATGTCTGGCCACGCTGCTGTCAAAATGGGCTTCCGCTGATTTGACAATGCCCATTAGTTCTCCTTTTCATTTCTTTTTCTCGTAGAAATGCCACCTAAAAAGCCAACCGAGAAATCCGGTAAGGATTTTTCATATAAAAATATATTAAAAATGTGTGGATTTATTACCAAAAGCAAGGCTAAAGCAAGCGCCAACAGAAGAAATGTGCAAAACTATGTTTAACGTAAAATTTAAGGCGAAAATAACTCGAAATGTGTCGCCATGTTTACGCCACGTGCGGTGTGGCTGCGACTCCCCATTGAATAAAAATATTTAACGTGTGTGCAGAGCAACAAAGTGTTGAAACTCGAGCCGACTATGCATTTTATTAAAATTTGAAATGGAATTGTTAGTCAAAATAAATAAATAATGAGTGCTCTGTTTGCGTCGCTTGTAGCAGCATTGCTTGTTCGTGTATAACCCAACTTTTTTGCAGCTCTGTTTACTAAGCGCAATTTTGTGTGTGATTTTGTATAATTATAGCGAAGCCTGGCGATAAGAAGCCAGAGCAGAAGAAGCCTGCTGCCGCGGCTCCTGCTGCTGCCAAGAAGGAGGCACCAGCTGCAGCTAAGCCTGCTGCTGCTGCACCCAAGAAGGCTGCTGCACCCGCCAAGAAGCCCGCTGCCGCCGCTGGTGCTGCCAAGAAGCCAGCTGCTGCTGCCGCTACCAAGAAGCCCGCAGTGAAGAAGACCGTGGCCAAGCCCAAGGCTAAGACCCTTGGCAAGAAGGTCGCCGCTGGCAAGAAGCCCCAGTCTGTGCTCGCCAAGCTTTCGGCTAAGGCACGTGCTGCTGCTAAGGGCAAGAAGCCCGCTGCTAAGGCTGGCGCCAAGCCCACCAAGGGTACAGCCAAGGCTAAGGCTGTTGCTTTGTTGAACGCCAAGAAGGTGCAGACCAAGGTGAGCTTAGAACAACAGAGGGATCAGTAATGGAACATATTTTAAACTATCCATACTTTCACATTCAAACAGATCATCAAGGGTGCTTTTGGAACGCGCACACGCAAGATCCGCACCAATGTGCACTTCCGTCGTCCAACAACTTTGAAGTTGCCCCGCAACCCCAAATACCCAAGGAAATCGGTGCCCACCAGGAACCGCATGGATGCCTACAACATCATTAAGTATCCATTGACCACGGAAGCAGCAATGAAGAAGATTGAGGATAACAACACTCTGGTCTTCCTCACACATCTGCGCGCTAACAAGAACCACGTTCGTGCCGCGGTCCGTAAGCTCTACGACATTAAGGTGGCTAAGGTTAACATTCTGATCAGACCCGATGGTCAGAAGAAGGCTTATGTGCGCCTGGCGCGTGACTACGATGCTCTAGATATCGCCAACAAGATCGGCATCATATAAACATGCAAACTGGGAACGTCTATCGCGTTTTTAATAACATTTAAACACAATAGAGTTTTAATAATAAGCTGACACGATTAGAGCGAGGATGAACGTTTCTTCAATGTTGTCTGGGTATAATAAACAAACAAAAAACACTCAAAAAACCATACAATGAGAATTTGTTTGCTCTCCTGCTTTCCATTTTACTTTTCTATATATTTTTAGGTATTTTCAGTCATACAAAGTTTCAACTTTTTTGGAAAAGGTAAATTTAAATTTAAACATTTATTTATTTATTTTACTAATCTATTTTATTTTTCTTTTTAGTTTCTATCATCATTTAGTTAACTTCTTTATCATCAAAGGTGTGTATTTTTTTTAATTATTTAGATTTATTTTTCTTACTTTATCTGATGATATTATCGAGTAGGAATCTCATTGAGCTTCAGTCATGCGTTGCTATGAAATTAACTTAATCTCTCACTGAAACAAATTTCGTATACTAACTTAAATTAGTTTAAATCAATGCCCAAACTAATATGATTTTATTTTCCACTTTTCAGCTTATCGATGGAGTCTGGAGTTCTTTATATCAGTCATATCTCAAAGGTGTGTAAATTAAACTTTTATTTCTGTTCTGTTAATGTACTTTATGATGATATTTTCGAGTAGGAATCTCATTGAGCTTCAGTCATGCGTTGCTATGAAATTAACTTGTCTCTCACTGAACTTTATTAAATTATTTAGCATATCATTAGGAAACTTGTTTTTTACAAATTTAAACTAATCGATTTACAATTTTGTCTCATTTTAGCCACTGGAATTTGTTTGGAAACCAAGACTTTGGAGCGGCTCCCATCTTCAACATTATTTTTATTTCCCTTAGGCTATTTAACAATAAAGACTTTGATTTTGCTACTGAAATATATGTACTTTTTATTTTTAATATCTACGAAACTGTTTCCTAAACTTGTCATAGTGATAGTCGTCTGTAGCGCGCTTGACACCATTAGGATTGGTCTGATGCTGCGCGGGTTTATTCTGTCCCTCTCTTTCCTCACGTTTCTTTCGGCGCTGCTCATTGTTTTCCTCAATGTTAACTGCAAAAATAAGAGTGTGTTAATAGAGATGCGGATGCAGTTAATCCACTTGAGCTTACAGCGATTGTGTTGCATGAAATTAACTGCCATGTTGGTGGGCACAAACTGCGAGGGTCCATCTTTTTTGTTCTTGGCATCTTGCAGCAGTTTCTGTTTAGCATCCTCCGTTGCCTCAATGTTGCGTATCTTGGCCTGTATGCCCAGGTCTACCTCGGGTATGCCGTTTAGCATCTGGTTAGATAACATTTCCTCGGACCGATGGGATGAGGATTGTCGCAAATGATCGGGAAGTGCGTAGAGTGCTGCATCTTCGGGGGTTAAATACTTATGGGCATCGGAGTCGTCATCAGCTCCCTTGTCATCGGATGCACCGCCCTTGCGCTTCTGTAGCTCCTGCTCAATGTATTTCATCATTTCTTCGTCTTCGTCACGTTTATTTGTTTCGGCTGAGAACTGTGTACCAATGCCCACATCATAGGCATCATCGGCTTCTTTCATTTTGCCCGATTTTAGTGTTTGCATGTTGACCAATCCACCCATTTTTACATTATAAGGATCCTTGATGGCCAGTTCCTCCTCTGGTGCTACCTTCTTGCCCAGCGCAAGACCGACAAGACTGACGCCATTGGGGCGTTGCCGCAGCCGTTGTCGTTCCTTGATGTCATCCAGTGTTAGCCTGGTATCAAATCAATTAGAGATTTGAACAGAAAACAAAACACAGGAGCTACTTACTGTTCCTCTTGGTCGCCGTCATCGGAATTCTTTCTCTGGCGTAGGTTTTTTCGAGTCTTTTTCTTGAAAACTACTTTGCTGGGCTCCTCTGCATTATTTGCTTCGTTTGGATCAGTTTCCATAACTAAACACTTTAAAATTCACTTATAAAAGAGAAACAAACTTTTCTTTCGTTTTGTTTACAATTTGCACTGAGAGTTATCGATAAGACAATGTGCAAAAACACAGACACACGCGCTGTGAATGTCAAAAAGATATCGATATAGCAGGATTGCATTGGCGGCGTCTCGACATTTGCAAACAAAATCGATTTTCTCTTGTGTTTGGCGAACTGCACATTTGGCGGAGCAGCAGCTGCGATTACTTTTTTTTGCAAACGTTTGACGACGCTAAATGCATTCTATTAACGAAAACGTTTAACGCAACTGAGCTCACAAGCGAAAAGGGGCAAAAAGGCGGTGAATCAACATGTACAACGGCATTGGATTGACCACGCCGCGTGGCTCTGGCACCAATGGACATGTGCAACGGAATTGGGCGTTTGTGCGTCCAGGAAAAAAGGACAAGGACTATCGTGCCGAAGACGATACCAAGAAATTAGACGCACAACTCAATCGTCCGCCCAACAAAGAGATACTCGATCACGATCGCAAGCGAAAGATCGAGGTCAAGTGCATTGAATTCGAGGAAATATTGGAGAAACAAGGGTAAGGACAAGTCAGTGCTAAATATAACAGTGCAGTCTCAAATATGAGTTTCGGTATGTAATGTAATAGGACTATGACTGTTATATAACACCGGGTCTGCACATGCAGTTAATGTTCTGCAGCAGCGTGCTACTATTTACATTTTGTTGTTCTTGTCGCTGCTACCGTAGCGGGTGCTGCTGCTGTCGATGTGTTTACACTCGGCGCCTGGTAGCTGAGCACTGAGAGTGTGAAACGCACGCACACGCGCTTAGGCAAAACCACCACCAACCCTTGGTTAGTGACCATACCGTACCCCACCACACCCTAACACCCTACCACCCCCCACCCACCTGAGCCCAGCCTGCGTTGGACCTAACCAAAACGGTGGTGAAAAACTGCATTTTAGTTGTAGAGATTATTTCAATAGAGCACATCCGCAGCTAAACACGCAGCGGACCAACGTTTTTATTTCAAGCTCTCTCACGTACAAAAAAGTATAGAAAAGTTAAAACAAACTAAAGCACACTAAATGTAGTACAAGTTATTTACTTTAATTGCTGTTGAAAAGTGGAAACTGCTGCGTGTAAATATTTAGTTAGCCAGGTAGTTAAAGACACTAAAACTAAAAGTTTTCATAAACAATTATACTTAACTTAACTGAATTAATTAATAAATTATTCTCAATTTTTAGACGCACTGAGGAGGAGATTAAAATCCAAGTGGACTCGTATCGTCAGAAATTAATGGGACAAGGAAAAACTGATTTGGCAAAGGATGAATTTGGACGCGTAGCGTAAGTAACTCTAACAGACTTAAACACACACTTAAACAAATAAGTGACTTGCTCTTGTTAGTATTATGTAATATTTAAATAACATACAAATTGGGCGCCAGGCAGCATTGACAAATCAATAAACGCTTCAAATCTTTGCCAGCTGTCAGCGGTGCATATGTGGCAGCATAACTGCTCAGAGTTGGCCAAAGTAGCTGGAATTAGCTAAATAATGGCATACACTGTTAGATTTAATAGAGCAGAAAGGCCTGTAAAATACGATCTTTGTTATAGTACTTTTAGTAATTTATTCAGTGTTCTCTTTATTAGAGTTTATACCTTCAGTTTTTACTGATTGTAGGCGGTAAATGTAGTCAAAGCGCCATAGGTATCTTAGGTAAGCTAGATTTCTTGACAAACTTCGTTTACCTTATTAGCAAACTAGCTATAAATAAGCTCAAATACCAGCACTGGCCACATGCGCCACCCGGCTGCGCACAGCATGCGTTACTGCTACCCCAAAATCCACCGACCACCACACCCTCCCACTACCAGAGCCGCCAATCAAAACAGTCGAATCCCAAAAGTTGTAGAGAAAAATAGCTGCTGCAAAGATTTTCAGTCACATCAAGTCTTCCAAAGCCAAAGCACACGCAGAAGATGATTTCGCTTGGCAGACGCGCTCAGGAAAATCAACAAAAATGAATTATAAAAAAATAAAATTTAAATAATATATTTAACTAAAATACTGTTACATGCTGCACAGTGACAACATGAATGTGCTTGCCATGTTTAGGCTGCAAAAGCGGAAGCCACAATGTGGCCAAAGAACGCAGCTTGTGGCGTTGGAAAAATCAATAGATGATACATAAAAACACACACACGTATGAAAATGTGAGGGAAATCCCTCAAGTGCTGAAAAGAAAACATTTAAATGCATTTAGCCGTTGCCGTTAGCGGCTTTTCATTGCAACACCAAAAAGAATCAACGGCTTAAACGGATTGAATTAAATAAGTGCTAAAATGTAGCAAGTTGAACCACTAAAACCGAAAGCAACAAATCACTAAATAAGTCTTCCAAAAAACTTAGCTCGTAATTAGTTTTAGTCGCAGTCACTTAACGGAGTCGGGCGTATGCGCTGCAAAACGGAGTAATTAATTAAGTCGAAATTGAAATAAAACAAATGATAACTAAATAAGTAATTTAATGATTAAAAATAATATCACAAGTCTTCCAACAAGTGAACATTAAAAAAGAAATGTAGCATTAATTAATATATATTAAAATATAATCCAACGTCTTCCAAACAAATATTTTTATAAGCAAAACACAAAAAATAAAATATATATAAAATAAGTTCACAAACGTGTCTAAAATCTTAAAATTAAAATCGAATTCACGGTCTTCCTAAACTAAGAAATAATCTATTATTAAATAAATAATTAAATCGCGCATTCCGAATTAAATTTCGAAACGAGCTGGAGAAATGACGGTATTTTTTTAAAGTTCTATAATAAAAAATATATATTCCAATACCATTTCAAATGAATAAGTGAACAAAACTTTTACCAAACTATATAAAAAAATTATTTATACAAAAAAAAACCAAAATTCCAATCATTTTTGTTGGAGTTTCATACCAAACAAATGCAGTAAATTATTAAATATAATTTCTACTATACAAAAATCCACGGTCTTCCTTTAAATAATGTGGAAATATAACACTAACAATTTTAAAAATATATAAAAAAAAAATGAAAAGCTTAATCAATTGAACTGAAATTACTTTTTTAAACAAATTATAAAATTTTAAAATACGCGGTCTTCCTATTAAAAATCTTTAACTAAAAGTAAACCCAACAAATCTTTAAAAACATTTTCTACAACAAATTGCTATAAAATAAATTTAAACAAGTTCGTAAAGTAGTCTCTGCGTGTGGTATAAAACCTCCACTTGCCACTGGAGCAGTTGCAACCCTCATTTAGGGTTGCTTCAACTCTCCACTCACCGCAATGCTCTCTTCGGAAATCTATGCGTCGAGCAGCACAACCACTGCGACGGCAACAGCAATGGCAACGGCAACAGCAACCTCCACGGTAGCAGCAGCAGCGGCAACAGCAGCAACAACAACAACATCCACCACGTTGCATGTGGTTAAGCCAAAGAAGCGACGCAAACGTCGCAAACGCGCAGGACACGCAAACCTAAGCAACAACAATAACAACAGCAGCACGAGTAACAACAGCAATCAGGCTGTAATTGGATGTATTGCTGTGGGGTCGAGTGGCAGGAAGTGCAAGGCACAATACTTTCAACACGACAATCGCGAGTATATAGCCAAGTACGAGAGTTTTCAGTTTACGGCTAAAGCCACAACGGCGGCGGCCCTTAACTATGCGGCAGTGGCCAAAAAGTTTAAGCCATTGCGACCGGTTTTGGCAAGCGGCGCCAAGAAGAACAGGCGAACAGCAGTGCAGAGAAAGCCGCTAAATGATTGCGCCTGCGTCTGTCAAGTTAGTCCAGCGATGACGCAATGCCTCCTCCCACAGGAGGAGGAGCAAACAGCTGGTGCCAAAAGCCAACGGGAACAGCAGAAACTCACCCCCAAAATGAGCAGCAGCAACAAAGCACTGCCGGCGCTACTCGAATTACTGAAGCATTCGTCGAGCACATGGCTGGAGACTTTGCTTCTGGGCGCTGGCAGTGCGGCGGTGGCAAGGTACTCTCCCTAGTCCCTAAACTCTAGTACCCAAAATAAGTAAACAGGAAGTGGGAAGCTTTATTTTTATAGTTGTCTGGGCTGGGGGTGTTATAAGTTCATTAACATGTTAAGAGCTAGCCATAGCAGCCAGAAATAGTTGGCTTTAGCTTCAACTAACAGTGCTGATTAAGAGCACAAGTACAGGATATTTTAGGGTATTTCTGCTTGTACCCACATCTAATCTTCCATGTTTCTCGTCTCTCTCTACAGCGTACGAGAAACGCATCAAATAGCCGAGGCACAACAGCAGAAGAACGCCAAGTTGCGTGAGGCATTCAACATATCCGAGTACTTTGTGGAGGGCAGCAGCTTCGACAGCGATCGCAAGGCCAAGGAGGATCTGGCCAAGAGTGTGGCACTGCAAAAGGAGCTGGACGCTCAGCGTGAAAGCCTCGCAGCGGCGGCACAAGCCGCAGCCGCAGCTGGAGGCAAAGACAAGGAGACTGGCAAACGTTATGCACTCTTGCGTACGCCATCCCGAGAGCGGGATGAGGCATCAGCAACTGGCAAATCTTCGGAGTCACAACTGGCCCACAACAGTGGCGATGAGCAGCGCGAACATGTCTCAAAGTCGGACAAAAAGAAGAAAAAGAAGCGCGCCAGAGAAAGGTAAAGTTTCGAATAATACTTAACTAAATGTATGCTAACTAAAATCCTTTACTTGTACAGTTCGGCGAGTCCGGAGCGCAGAAAGGACAAGAAGAAAAAGTCCAAGAAGCACAAGAAAGAAAGGTAAGAGGTGAAAGTAAATGGAAGATTAAAAAAACGCACGAGTCCTTATCCGAAATTCGTAGAACTCTGTCTCTATCTCACGCTCTGTGTACTTTAATTTCTAGAAATTTCTCATTTTTTGAATTTGCCATGAAAAATAAGATTTTTCTTTCGATTGTAAAACTTATTTTGACTTTCTTTCCTTTCTGTAACTTTTCCAATTGTTGTTTGTTGTTGATAACGTGAGAAAATGATAATGATATTGAAAACTGACAAATCATAACTAACAAAAACAACTGCTTTAATACATTTTGTGTTTTTTCCGTCTCTACTCCTTTTTTTACTACATTGCATTTCAAAAACCAAAACAAATAAACCGAAAAACCAAAAAAATACTCAAACTCAAACCACAAAAGGGACTCATATGAGAAAGAAAGTAAAAAGAAGCGAAAAGTTATGTACTAATAATGATACACACACATATTTCCACACATTTAGTTTATAAATGAGCTTATGATTAATTAAATTAACAACAAAACAATGAAGAAACAATGATTAAAGTATTATAATATACTTTGTTAACACATAACTCGTTTTATTTACTAAATATGCGTAGGGCTCTGCTATGTGGGATCTTTAACTATCTATTAAACTCTCTAACTAACTATATTTCAATACACACACTCGCACAACACACACACACACACCCACACACAATATTACATTCATATCATTAAAAAATAAATAAACAAAAAGATGGGTAAGTAGAAATTCGATTATATTATTTATCATGCTGTCAAAAATTAAACTTACTCTAGAAAGCGACACATACTGAAGCTGAAAAAGCATCGATAAGTTCGATTTTTTATAAAGCATCGATAGTTTTAATATTTTACATGTGAAACTTATCGATAAATTAAAAAAGAAACGTAACTTCTGATATTTGATAGAAAAAAAGGTTTTAAAGTCGATGTTTTATCAGCTCTACAACACACTCACACACATCTTACACACACCCAGTACACACACAACAAACAAGCCAAACTTAAAGTTTAAGAAGGAAACTACTACTAACAAAATTAAAAATAAACAAGAATTCCAACTGTGTTTTCGCCACAATTAAAAGCCAATTACTTTCTCATCTTTCTTTCTATTAATTATTATATTACCTACTACTATAATTAAGACAATGCAATATTTGAGCAGTATTTCGATTGAAGGTAAAGCACTAAAAACCACAAAGTTAATCCAATAACAAAAAACCAAATAAAAATGCCTAAACTTCTTGCTGCCAAAAAAAGAATAAATTTTGAAATGGGAGTCTAAGACTGAACTGAAAATTACTAGATAAAACCATATAGAGTACCGCTCTCTCGTCTTACCTCTTGAACTTAACAAATTGTATCAATTCTACTTGCAGTAAATCGAAAAAGAAGAAATCCCGTAAGCGCAAATATAGCGGAAGTGATAGCGTCGATAGCGACAAGGATTCCACGGATGACGACGATGATGAGGGGAACAGCAGCGATGCGGAGCGAGAGTTGAAGAGTGCTGCACGCAAGAAAGCCAAAAAGGAGAAGGTAAAGCAACTACAGGGTATCTAAGTACACTAGCAAATCAATTGTAATGAATGTAGTGTTGGAAATTCCCCTATAAAAAAAGATGAAAGAGAAGAAAATGAAAAATCTTTCAAAATTTATCATGTCTGTTAACCCTTTATGATCTCGAACTCTTTACCCATTTATAACCCACTTAACGCTCTTTCTACAAATTCTCAATATATAATCGTCTAAAGACTAAACTTCGCCATACTTTTGATATATATAACATTCTTCTCTCTAACAAAAATTGTGTACATTCATCTGAAAACCAAATGGATATATTATTGTCTCTCTCTATTTCTCTCTCTATCTCTATATATACCATATATGTATGTGTATTATATATGTATACAAAATTATGATGATAACTCGATTTGAATTTATCGTTTTTATGTTTGTTGTTTCAATTGTTCACCAAAATATTAAACATACGCCATTTCTTCTCTTGCTTATTTACTTCTTTTTTCCACAAAAAAAAAAATAATAAAAATACATTTACCGACTAATAAAATAAACAAAAGTACTGAAACTACTTATAACCTACCTGCATATAAAGCATTATCTAACACATAAAACATAAAACTAATCTAATAAAAACATAGTAAATTAGTAAACTTTATAAAGAAACAAAAACAAAAAAACTATACAAAATTCACCCCACAAAATATTGTAAAAGGTAAAAATACAAAACAAGGCTTCAAAACGCATTCACAAATTTAGTAATATTAACCTTTTTTAAGTTTTCTTTATTTGAAAATTGTCTTTAGTTATTTTTTATTGTGTATAGCTAGTCGAAAATTTGATTACTTAAGGGACTATGTGCAAATATAGAGTTAAATCTAAAGTTTAGGAATATTTTTTTACCGAGATTACTTGGTGTCTGTCTGTGTCCTTTAAACTGGGCACTCGACTGTTGTGCCTACTGTTGTGCCTAGTCCCTTGAGTCTTTTCTTTTGTTTATCATAAAATTATTATTCAGTTTTGAATGTAGTAAAAAAATTAAAAACAATTCCAAAACAATTTTTAAGTAAAAACTTTTCAAGAAACGACAAAAAAGAAAATTTATATTTTTGTTTATAAAAAATACCCTTGGCGCTTCATTGATATAGGATAGCTTTCAAAGGCTCTCTTGTAGTTTTGTAAGTACTTTCATTTGTCTGTTTTCTTTATGAATATATAAAAATTATAATATGTAAATAATGGAAATGAATCAATTAAGAAACCGACAGAAAACCGCTTGAGAAAACACTGCAAAAAAAAAGGGCAGATTGAAAAATGTTTCGAGTCATGCGAGAATTAAACGGAGACACTTCACTTTTAATCGTATCATGCCAAAAACTATGTCATAAAAATTATCAGATCAGCAATACGATATTGCTAAGAAGTTTAGACTTTCCTTGTGGCTTTCTTGGTTTGCTAACGATTCTTATTCTTCTATTATGCAGAAAAAGCGCGATAAAAAGCTGAAGAAGAAGAAGAGCACACGTGCCAGCTCCACGGACTCGGCGCGTTCCAAGTAAGTAGCAAATCGATGACTCCTCTGGTTTCGAAACTAAACAGGTTTTTATATTCACAGTTCACCAGCGCGTAAAGCGAAGAAATTGGGAAAGTCGCGTGCTCCAGCGGAGAACAGCGGCACACCTCGAGGTCGCTCGCTGGAGCGGCGTAAGGATGGCAAAACGCGACGTAATGATTCCTCCGCGGACAGTAGACGTCACAAATCCAAGGATCGTCAGGTTACAACACGCACGCGAACTCCGCCACGTCGTGAGACTGAGCGGAAACGTTCCAAGGAGCGACAACGCTCTAGAGAACGACGACGCTCACAGGAGCGACCAAGGTCGAAGGAGCAACAAAGATCAAAAGAGCGGCAAAGGTCTAAGGAGCGACTAAGGTCCAAGGAACGGCAAAGGTCTAAGGAGCGACTAAGGTCTAAGGAGCGACCAAGGTCTAAGGAGCGACAGAAGTCTAAGGAACGCCAAAGATCAAAGGAACGTGCCAAAGAGAGACAACGCTCCAAGGAGCGCCAGCGTTCCAAGGAACGCAAACAGTCGGTAGAAAGAGCACGGTCCAAGCAGAGACTGAGCTCCAAGGAGCGAAAACAGTCGAAGGAAAGAGTGCGCTCCAAAGAGCGAGAGCGTCCACGCTCTAAGGATCGTCGCCGATCACGGGAAAGACAGCGCTCCAACGAGCGTCAGCGTTCCAAGGAGCGTCAGCGTTCCAAGGAGCGAACACGTAAAGAAGTGTCACGTCAGCGTGACGACTCCAAGGAGCAGCGCTCACAGCGGCGCGAACGCAGCCGAGAACGTCGTCAGGAGAAGCGCGGAGAGGAGCGTAAAACGGAACGTTATTCGCGCTCACGTTCGCAGCATAGAGCCAACGCTAACGAGACTGTGACAGCCAAGAAATCGACAGCAAGTACGCCTGCTTTCAATCCGTTTAAGGCAGCGGAAGACACTGTCAACGATATACTTGGCACCAAGTCCGTAATGGTGGCACTGGAGCAGACCAAACGCAAGCGCGACGCGTCTAGTTCCAGCTCAGCGTCGGGCAGTTCCAGCGACAGCAGCTCCTCCCACAGTGAGGCGGGCACACCCTCGCCCAAGAAGCAGATGCGTCGCAGTCAAACGCCTGAGCAGGTGAAGCGCGAACGTGGCTCCACGGGAACGCCCCCGAAACGTAGCTCCAGGCACAAAGACAAGGAGCATGAAAAGAGCAGGGATAAGGGCAATACGCCGAGTCCCAAACCCAATGCCAAGCGGCGCTCCAACAGCTCCAACTCATCCGAGTTGCGCTACTCACCGGCGGAAAGGAATCCAGAGCGTTACCAGGACATACTGCAGGATAAGAAGCGACTGAACAGCAGCAGCAAACCGACGCCAGTTGTGCGTCTGCGTGCCCAGAGCGATGATGGCAGCGAGCCCGAATCAGCAGGTCCTGCAGCAGCTCTGGAGGATTTGCAACAGAGCAGGCGGGAACGTGAAGAGCTGCAGGAGTTGCGCATGCTGGAGCAGCTTAAATCAGGCATAGCGGCAAAGGCAAAGCAGAAAATCAAAACGCTGGAGAAGAATGGGGATGCCAAGGATGCGGCCAACGGTGGCGGCGAAGTAAGTGGCGACAATTTGTTGGTGGTGGCTACCAAACGTAATTCGCTAAATGAATTTCTTGTTGCTAACAATGTAATCGCTTTAATTAACCCACTGACAATGGCAACAACAATAACCACAACAACTACAACGACAACAGCAACAGTAACACCAACAGCAACAATAACAACGACAGCAACAACAACTCCACCTCCCCTAGAGCAGACAAGACTCTGTGTTGTTGAAGGTACCAAAAAAAGGGACTCAAATACGCCGCCAATTTGCAAGGTGCCCCATGTGGCAGCAAATGGTGGCGCCAAGAGTCCAACAGCAGCAACAATAACAGTAGCCACAGGAGTAGCAACAACAGCTCCGCTGCTAACAGCAACAATAGCGCCAACAACAATAACAACAACGGCAACAACAACAATAGCCAAATACAATCATAGACCGCAACAACATCATCAAACAAAACGGATTTTCCATAATCGAACGCTGAATAACAATCCCAACAGTAGACACAATACTAACCATAATAACAACAATAACTTACATGCATGTGGTCCTGGTGGTGGTGGTAGTGGCGGTGGTGGTGGTGTTGGTGGTGCTGGCATTCCTCATTCAAATCCCAATGCTCTGCCCTTCTTGGCGGGCACACCAGGCACATATAATCGCACGACAAATCGCTTGAATCATGGTCCTCTCCTGACGGCAACGCATTACAATATTTGCAAGAATCAGCAACAGAATAACAACAGTCTGCCTGGTTTGCAACCACTGTTGGGTCGTCGTGATCAGCATCATCATCATCATCATTTAGCCCGTAGTCTAACCATGTATAATACTAGTCTTTATGGTCATGGACCGCAGCAGGCGTTGCTGGCAGCTGCTGGCGCTGGTGCCACTGCTGGACATCATTTGCATCATCATCATGCGCGACATCATCATCATGGTGGTGGTAGTGGTGGTGGAGGTCTTTTATCACTGGCTGGCAGTGGTGCTGGCAATGCGGCAGCTGCAGCAGCCGCTGCTGCCGGTCTAGCGTTGCTTGGTCATCCGGCGTCACATGGTCGTTTTCATGCAGCGGCAAATAGTTTAGGCTATCATCATCATCATCATAATCATCATAGCCAACAGCAGCAGCTGCAGCAACAACAGAAACCGAAAATTATTATAAAACCGTTCAAAATTCACGATCCACAGCCCTTAGTAGCAGCCCTGGCCGACAGCACGCTGGTGGATGCCATTGTCTCCAAGGTGTCGACCGCCACAGTCGCTGCCGCCGAGAGTGCAGCGCGTCGTAGTCGCAGTCGCTCTAGGCGCAGCACACACAGTCGCAGCAAACGGCGCACGAGCAGCGGACGGCATCATCATCGCTCCAACAGCCGCTCAAGATCGTAAGTATTGCAACCATTTTGAAACCGATACTTAATTTGGCGCTAGTGATGTAAGAAGAAGCATCGATACATCGAATTTGCATAAACAGCGGTTGTGGCATTAAATAGGTCTGGCAACGTTGGAACATAAATTATTCAACTGCAATCGCAGTTTTAATTTTTGTTTAAAAAACCAACTAAAGACGTATTGTTTTAAAATATACAGAAATTATCCCTATCGAATCTAATTTAACAATTTGCTTAACTTGCAGACGTTACAGCTCGTCAAGCAGTCGCAGCGCCTCCGGCAGCTCCAGATCGCGCTCTGGCTCACACTCGTCTCGCTCTAGCGGCTCGTCTCGCAGCAGTTCCGGCAGCTCATCTAGTAGTGGTTCAGGTACATCACAGTCTGGCTCACGCTCTCCATCGATACCCAGACGACGCGGCTCTCCCAGCTTTCTGGACAGACGTCGGATTACAAGGTGACTTAAGTGCAGAAAGTGTTTAAACTTGGGGTTTTCGATCAAAACCTCTGCATAATTTCAAATATTCTTATGTACTGATTTCATTAAATTTAATTTTTTTACTCATTTTTTAATTAATTACCTTTTGTAGCCGTCGCTCGCCCCGCAGCACAAGACGTTAGCTGATTTGCCCGCTTGATTTCCAAAATACATATAAAAACTATATTTAATCATTTTTCAACAATCAAATTTTATTTTAATTGATTTATTTTTACTTACAACTGTCTCAGGAATTATTTACAATTATACTTTTTTAACTTTTACTTTATCTACAAACAAAATTTGCTTTTTTCTGTATTTTTCTGTAGGCTGCTTGTAAAATGTAAACTGTATTTTGTAATTTCAAAATATTTTCCCATTTAGTTAATTGTGCACAATAAATTATATCAGCTCTGTCGAGTTTATTTTAATATTTAATTATTTCTTTGTTAAAGGATTTAGTTTTTCTGTTGATTTCAATTTTCAGTTTGGTAAGTTTTCAAATTGTTTTGCTTTTACTTTGATTTTTGTCCAGTTTAAAGTTTAAACTTTTATCTAATCTTGAAACTGAACTATTTGCAGTGCCCGAAAGCGACCGATACCCTATCATCATAAGAACAGCGCCGACGGTATTGGCAATGGCGAAGGCGACGACCATGTGGACAATGACGCCTCCAGCTGCTGCTCCAGTTGTTTTAGTCGCGCCAGCTCTCCGGGCTCACCGCCCATGGGTGGTACTCCAAGAATGCATCATAGTCGCAGTCCATCGGCTTTTGCCTTTTGAGTGTTAACTGAATCGCTGCGAAAGATTCGCGGCGAGTTGTGAGAGTGATCACCATGCTAGTCAGATATATACATATAGTCATCATATATGCACAGAGACATTCGTAAATTTTAAGCTAGTTGTTCTTTGTTTTCTAGTCACATTCCCTTGGTATCGCTAGCTTGGCCCTTTTTTTTAAATTTTATTAGCTAAATCATTAACTAGTCATGATCATAAAATTTAGATATTATTAAAATACTCAATTATTTGCTAGTTTTTAAGCTGTGTTTTTAAATAAAAATATTTGTTGCCATTTCAAAAAATGCATCTGGCTTTATTTTGGATATACTAACTGACTAGTTAGTCGTTCTGTCTTATCTTAAACATATACACACACACATACGTACATAAGTAAATTCTGCAATAAGAAATCTTGGACTTGTTTTGAAAAACCTTTGAAACTTTGGAGTAGATAAAGAGTTCAGCGTAATCATTATAGATAAAACTGTTTCCTCTTCGACCTCGGACTTTAATTGGACTTCTCGGCGGCTTGTTTCTCCTGGAAGCGACGACGCTGCTTGGCCAAGTAAATGACCCAGATGAAGGAAATGATGCCGGAGGAGATGGAACGCAGCATAGGTGGCACATAGGCAATGTTCAGATATATCAGCAGGGACAGATACCGCCAATTGGCACGCAGCACAGGCCAGTAGAGTTTCTCCACGTTCTTCAGAGCGGTACTGTGTGAGTTACCCTGTGAAATAGGTAGGAGATCTGGTAATAAATATAATCTCAGTGGAGAAGTCAAGGACTCACCTCGAAGAGCGACAAAAAGTATAGCGATAGCACCTGATAGATTGGAGCATAGGCCAAACGCTCCGACAGGAATATGAAGAACTTCCTAAAGCGCAAATCAGTACTGAACAAACGCTCCACAATCTGGTAGAAATAATGTGGCACAGTGCCGCCAAAAATCAGACCAAACAAACCGTAGGCGAAGACGCTGTGTTGATTCAATTTCTTGGCGCCCGCAATGCGCTGGGAGGTCACATTAGCCGTGGTGGCCAGAACACAACTGCAATGCAATAACAACATTAATACCTTGTAAACAAAGAGCCAGTTCCTCTGTACTTACGCTGTAACGCACTTTGTGCGCACTGGATGCGTAAAAAGCTGCTCCAGATAGCTGCCAAACAGCGAGTACAATGGTCTTGAGAGCGACATCTTGGGATCAACTATTTTGTGTGAAGTATCAGTTAGTTTAATACTTTCAATATGCAGATTTTACTAACCGGTTCAAAGTGCAAAGTACGCTTGTACGCAGCTGATAACGCTTGACTAAATACTAAACAGGCGTTCGATGCGGTGATAAAAGCTAAATAATCCTCACCTGTGGATTATTCCACTTGACTTTCAAAATGCAGCCCTGCCAGTGCTGCCACACGTGCAGTAAAATGTTTTGAAATGGTCACCCTAAAATACATATAAGCAACAATCTGTAATAGTGTGACAACACTGGCCAGTCATCAAAATATTTTCGACTGATCAATAAAAACTTTACAACAATTTTGCACATTGCGTTGTTATTAAAAGTATTTGTGTGTGAAATATGGAATTTCCACCTTGTCCGCCGTCGTTAAAGTCGATACAACACTTTCTGAAGCTGGCACAAGAGCACGATGCTCGCGATGTCGTCATTGCATATTGGGCCCGACTTTAGTAAGTTTTCTTTGTGCTCTGAGAAAAAAACAAAAATAAACAAAATATTATGCCGTTTTATTGTACAGCGCGCTGCAAGTGGGCCTAAAGGCGTCTACACAGACGGCCGAGGAGACAAAACTACTGATAGGTAAGCAAAGAAAAACAAATTACTCAGAATTCTAAGCTATGACTCATTGTTTTGATTGCTATTCTGATACTTTATTACAGCAATTATGGATTGGTTGGAGCAGCTGAAGAAACAGCAGGCGGAAAATGAGGCCATAACTAATGAAATAGCCGCCCAGGCGCATATTGAAAATTATGCCTTAAAGCTGTTTCTCTATGCCGACAAACAGGATCGCGAGGAGAACTTTGGCAAGTGAGTAGAGGGAATAAACTCAAATAAAGTTAAAACCATTGAATCCCTTTCCCTGTTGTGCTTGCAGAAATGTAGTAAAGGCTTACTACTCCAGCGGTGTGCTTTACGATATATTGCTAACCTTTGGTGAGCTGAGCGAGGAGGCGCTGCACAATCGCAAGTACGCCAAGTACAAGGCTGCCTACATACACAATTGCCTGAAGAATGGGGAGACTCCCATACCGGGTCCGTTTCCCGATGATGAGTCCGATGAGTTGGCCGGCGATGAAGCAGCTGGTGCAGCAGCTAATGTAACGCCACCCGAGGATCCAGCCAGTGCAACGCCACCAGCAGACAACACGCCGCCCGAGCAGCCGTCCAGTCCAGCTTCGCCACCAGCCGCAGCTCCAACAGTTACACCTCCCACAGCCGAGGAGGTGTTGAATAACCCAAACAAATTGCCCAGTCCACCGGTGGATGAGGAGAAACCCGGTGGCTTTGTGCCATATGTGCCCACAGCTCAGCCCAATCCAGGCATCTACACGCCCATTGTGCCCGCTGCCAATGTGCAGATTACGCCTGAACAAATGATCAAGGCTCAGAAGTATTGCAAGTACGCCGGGAGCGCTCTCAATTATGATGATGTCAAGTCGGCTATAGATAATCTGCAGAAGGCACTGAAGCTGCTTAGCACAGGACAGGAATAAGCCAAGGAAAGAATCAAATGAAGCACCGCTTGACCAGCGAAACTATATATAATCTCGAACGCTGGCCACTAAACACTACACAGAATCACAGAAACACAACTAACTGTTAAAAAAAACATTCGCTTTTGAGTATGAGTTATTCAAATTTATTAAAATTGTTGCTAAAATTTCGTGGGCCAATAATTTAAAGGATTTTCTTAAATAGTTTTTCATTTTCATTTTTGTTTCCTGATTTTTTGTCTTTTATACGTGACTCGTTTTATTATTAACTTTTACTTTTAAACTGAACACTTTGCAATTATTTATGTATTATTATTATATACGAATTATATAATACGAGAGTTGTGTTATTTATTTATTTACTCTTTTTGGCACCAAAGTGAAAACATCAATTTTGATTTCGTCTATAAATTCCTACAAATTTTTGAAAAACTAGAAGGTAATGAGAGGTGTTGAGGTTTCCATTTTTTTTAACAAAATTATTAACTTATTGTGCTAAAACAAAGCAGTTTACAAGTGCGATTAATGATTGAATTCGTTTTGCTATGTGTGTTCTCCAGTGATAAATGATTAAGTAATCCTCCTCTACCCGTCCATCCCAGTGTTTCAACCTGTTCCCCATTTTTATCTCCAGTTTACTCTTGCTTAAGTCCATTCGCTTGCGTTTGATTCAGCGCTGCGAGCTCCGCTGCCTCCTTGCGACTTGTCTGATACCAGACCACCAGACGACCGCCTAGCATAAAGGTGAACACCAGCGCTGGTCCCGAGCGCTCGAAGGGATCACTGACCATCCAGTGCTGGTAGATGCCCAACAGCATCAGCAGCAACAGCGTCACATTTGCCACATTTTTGACTTTATCTATCAAAAGGATTAGAAATTCCATTATTTGTTAGTCGTATACACCCGGTACGGTTACTTACGGTAAGGTATCAAGGCCATGGCCAGGCCGCAGACAATCTCCAAGATGCCCACGGTGCGTCTGTACCATTTCGAGGGTATTTTGACGCCAAAGAGCGCGGTCAGCGGAAATACCTTGGCATATTTCACGTACTCTGTGCGCTGAAATCGAAAACAGTTGGAAAACCAAGCCAGAAAAATGTGATTAGGTAGGGAATTTAGCGGTTTCTTCATAATTTAAATTTTGACTAATATATAGCATACTTTTTGGGGGATTTTGTAACATCGAAGGAGTAAGCAAGCCTGCTGCTTATACCAGAGTCAGCTAGACTATTATATACCTTGTACCGCTCTGCTTTTGTTCCTTACTTAACTTAATTTTAATAACTAAGTATACCGTAAAAATAAACTGCTTAAAATTGGTTGTAAATATATGTTTAGCTGTTTGTGGGCGTAAAGGGCGTGGAGTCCAAAATAAATACTACATACCAAATGTGATGAAACTAGCTCTGAGATAACAACGCTTAAGAAAGGGACTTAGCTACTGGGACTTGATATACCCTCCACACAGGGTATACGTGTGTCTGACTTGTGTTTGGCCGCTGAATACTCTCGGAACTTTTGAGCTGACCCCAAGAGCAGAAGGCAACAAATAATGTTTATTTATATTTATTTTGTTTGCACTTACAAAACTAAAAAAAAGCAAAAATCACAACGTGTTTCTCATCACATTCAGAATTTGTTTGGCATTCGCCAAGTGTTCCCAACGCGAAGGTAATTATAAAAGCTGCGGAATTGCAACAGAAATCTATTTTCAAATCAAATTAGAAAAAAAAAAACCAAAGAAACTCAAACAAAAATTTGCGAATTAACACGAGAATCGAATTGAACGTTGTGAATGGCCCTTAAATCAAGAGAAGAGTTGGTATGAAATCGAAAACCACAAATTATTTTAGCCCAGTTGGCAAAGGTAAGCAAGAGCTTATGTTTAGGTGAACATTTCAGAGAGACGATGAGTCAGAGAATCTCAGGAATTGGCTGTTTATTAAATTTGATATGTAGAAACGACTTTTAGCTGGTGACTAAACTCACACTCCTACAACAACTGGGCATAACACAGTCGAGCAGCTTCAGTGTAGCACTGCCAGTTGTTCTTCCCTGCTTTGCAAACAATGTAAACAAAATTTTGCCTCACATTCCCATAAATATTTGGCACGTTTTGCTGCGCATAAGTATGTTTATGTATGTATCACAAGCCACGCTAGTGACGAAAGCATTAGCCACATATGTATAAACAAAGTTTTAAAATAAAACATAGTTTACAGCACACAAATTGTTGGACAACGCATTTCTATTTCCATGAGCAGCAATTACGCGAACTTCTAAGCTGATCGACTGGCGGACACCACGTAAACTCATTCAAAATTTCAACCACAACTTTTTCAAAACAAATGTTCATTTCAAATCCCATTGCAAATAATAAACTCCTAGCTTTAGTTGTGCATACCCTTCTGTCGTACAGGGTATTATGACTAGTCCAGCGCAGACATTAGTTTCCGCAAACTTATTCAGCTGTTTGCACGGAACTGCAAAGTGTTTAGATAATAAAAACTTATTTTTATACATATATTTGTTGCGTGTATGATTTTGAAATTTTTGTTTTGAAGATCATTGCGTTTTCGAATAAGTCGAAATGTCTGTCCATCTGTCTGAAGGCCATTTGGCCTGGCATTGATGGGGTCGAGTTCAGTGTGCATCAGTCAGAGTTACATATAAATCGGAGAAAGTTAATATATTAGTTTAAAACTGTTAAATTTGTCTTAGAAATATTTAAACAGAAATATATTTTTAATTATGCTTTTAATGGCAATTTAATTACTAGAGCTTAGATATTTTTGGTATGTTCACAAGGTATGTTAAAGTTTATTTAAAAACTTTTTGACTATTTTTAAAAAATTTTAAAATCTTATGGGTACGCCTAGCTTTTTAAGAGCAGTTTAGTTTAAATACATTCTAAATTCTTTCTTTGAACAAACTTAGTATACTCCCTCTACTCATTTACGCGGTCTAAGACCAACAAATATTGTGAATTATTTACAATATTTTCAGTACCATAATTTTTCTCAGTGTAACCAAAATTACAACGACCTCAAGTTCCGCTGACCCCATTACATAAGCAGACAGGAGGTACAAAGAGAGGGAGAGCAAGAAGGAGCAGAACTTTTGAACTGAACTCAGTTTTCGGGTGGTTCAGCCGAGTTTCCTTTCCGGTTCGCTCGCAGTCAGGAAAATCGATAGGAGAACGAAGGGAGGGAAAGGAAGGGAGAAGAAGGAAACGCCGCAAGGTAAACAAAGCGTCATCGATTTTTCCACTTACCAAATCCTTGTAGAGATCCTTGCTGATGTGTGGCGTTAGCTTGAGTGTACCCACAAAGATGAAGAACAGTCCCAGCAGAATCGAGAGACTCTTTAGCACAATTGTATTGGAAGCTGGCATTTTGAATTATCAAATATTTTTTTCCAAGCTTTTTTTCAGCACACTATTGATTTTTCTTCACAATCACACACACCCACAAAGTTTTCTTTTTGGCTGAAAACTGCAAATATATTTAATTTATGCTCTGTTGTATTTGTTGCAATCAAATCGAGCAAATACCGAGTACTATATAATCAAAATATGTATAATTCACAATGTACAATTGGGACGCGAGTGCTCTGCTCTCTGTGTGCTGCGGGGTAGGCAGCGCCGGGGGGTTTGCGGAGCGGTACGCGGTACTGGGACTCATAGAGCATACATCACCCTACGATACACCGGTCGCTAATTTTAGCGCTTGTCGCAGCTTTTTTCGAAAAACAACAAAAAAAACCGACCAGAAATTATAGAAAAATATTTGAATGTTTGGCAAGTATGTATAATTTTTATGAAATTTTTCGCTTCTTTCGCTTATTTTCGTGCCGTTTTATTTATTTTCACTTTTATTTTATTTTCTTTTCCTTTTCTTTTCAAACAATCCGTCGGACTCGCGTTCGAAATTGTGACTGAAAATGCGGATTTCAACAGCATCCCAAATGCCGAATGCCGAATGGCGGAAAATCAATACAATATGTGTGCTCACAGATCAGGAGAGCGAGCGAGAGAGCACAAGAGTGGGAGAGAGAGGCAGTGTGTAATGAAGAGAGGGCGAGTTACCAAGAATGTTTTGCCATGCCACAATATGCGCCCTCAAACACGCCTAAGTGTACCGTCTATTTAAAATGTACACATTTCCGTTGGACCAAAAAAGGGCCTTCCTAAAACGTATAAGAGAGGTTGCAATGTCTTTTTCGTTTTAATCAATTTTTTTTTTTTTTTTTTTTTTTTTTTTTTTTTTTTTTTTTTTTTTTTTTTTTTTATTATTCAATGTGGGAGTTGGGGGTTTTCCTCCTAACGAGTGTAACAGTTTAGGTACAAGTGTGCCAGCTACCCAGTATAAATGTACTAAGTTTCGGGTACAAGTGTAACAAATGTACCCACCAAACTCAGTATGCTCAGAGCGCAAGAGAGCGTTACAGAGTGAGAGAGGATAGACTGAGATAGCGACCAAGACAGCGAGTCTGTTTTTAGGGTGGCGGCCAGTTGAAGTTGATGTAATTAAGGCCAAAGACCCCGAAGCAAGCAACCCTTAACGGTAACAAACAAAGCAACAGGGCTACAAAGCACACAGTTTTCAGCTTAATGAACTTTTATTCAAGTAAAAAAATATACAGAGGAAGAATTTACTAAGATTTGGCACTGTAGTTACTCGGACTAGTTTCACCAGCCCATTGGCGGTCCGTTAATTGTGGATGGAGGTGTACCCAAGCCCATGCCTGGTCCCGGGGCTGTACGACTCATTGCATCCTGTGGTGGAGTGGGCGCATAGATGCGCTTGGATTCAGCCATACGTTGATTGTGGCTTTCAATTTGTTCTAACAACTGGGCATCCTCGATTAGGGCACGACCCTCGTCGTACTCCAAGCAGGCGACGCCATCCAAGCGATCCAAGTCCACCCAGCCACGGAAACGCACACAGACGCCGTTCAGTATAAAGCTGGAACGTAGATGAACCTTGCTGCGCTCCTTCTCGAAGTCACACTCCTGCTCCTGGGCATAGGGATTGTGGTTGGCATTGAAGTACAGCTGAAGATTGGTGCCCGAGGCCACAAACGACAGCTCCGCATAACCCTTGCGGCAATCAGTTACGAATCTCATGCGGCGTTCGTCAATGGCCCGCTCCCGGTAGCCCGTGTACCGCACCTCGCTCTCACGGCTTAGGCGTCGAAAGAGCTCATCGGTATCGTATTTGGCCCTCTGGTCAGGCACAACGCGTGGCATTTTGAATATAAATCGCGGCTTTGGTGGCTCATACATGGCCATTGTTTCGTACGGCGGCATCATGCCAGCCAAGGCAGCGGCGTCTCCAAGATTCTGATGATGATGCATTGTCTCAACTGTTTGAAGTTCGAAAATTAACTGATTATTGGTCAGACAGATCGTCGGCATATATAGGAATCATGTCCATTTTCTATTACTACCTGTGATTTATAGATTTATGATCCGTAGCATCTGGCGAAACTACCTGTTGCCAGGTATGCAACTTATCAACAGCAGCTGCAAATTTTACTTTTTAAAATGTAACTGATTACACTTTGGCGTTGCCACATCGTTTAATTGCTCTTTCAGCTTTACAAACAATCTCAGCTGCCGACTTGTGCTAGAGAGTTTCTACAATTTTTAATTGTAAGAGCAGTAAAAGTAGGATAAACTGGAAAACAAGTTAATAATATTATTATTCACTTTAGTTTATGTGCAAGTGCTACCACAATTTGCGCATAAAATTTGGCGTTGCCATATGCATATGCAGCTCACCAGCTGTTGTTTATATCGTAAAAACATTGCAACGTTTAGAAAAGAGACATTTTCACAATTCCATTAATAAATATTCACTTTCAAGAAAAATTTGCCATGTCTCTTGTTGCCTACGCTGCCAGCAGTGACGAGGAATCGGATAATGAAGAAGAATCCACTGCACCACAAGTGGAACTGCTCAAACCCACGCCCAAGCCCAAAGTGGAGGCGACAGCAGAGACCACCGATGGTCACATAAGCGATGAGGACGATGATTACGTTCCGCGAGAAGTGTCCTTGCATGAGCTGAAAACCTCCAGTGGTAGATTAGCGCTCTCGTTGCCCAAACCAAAAGTAGCCGACATACCTATGGTTGAAGACGAAAAGGAACTTGCAGATGACCAGGTGTCGCACGCGTTTGCCAAGTTGCCCATGCCACGTGCGGCTGCTGCGGCAGGTAGAGTAATCATCGAAGAAGCGGACGACGAGTTTTTGCACAAAAAGGCAACACCTGCCGCAGGTATTGAAAAACCACCGCCAGCTGTTGCGAAAACGCGCGTTAAAATTAGCATACCATCGTTAAGGGATTTCGCGGATGTCGATAAGGAAAAAGCCGAGAAGCTGCAGAGCAAGCATATTCATGTGCAGCCCAAAAAGGGCACTAGTTTACTAAGCATGTTGCCCCAAGCAAAATCGGAACGAGATTTCGCCAAGAAATCTGAACCGGTGGCTGTCAATTCGGAAGTGAGCGCTCTGCCAGCTCCCAAACTAAATCGTAATGCTCCTAAAGCCACAAGCACTCCGGCATTTGTGCCAGATACGGTGAAATTGCGACGTGCAGCGCACAACACAGAAGGCATCGATAGAACCAAGGCACAGACGAGCAAACCGTCGGAAAAGGCAGCCACATCCAAGCCCAAGGCTGCTTCGTTGGTCAGTGTGAGTGACAGCGAGGATGACGAAGATATGGACAATGGTGGTGACTTCTTTTCGCTGAACAGCGAACAGAAACTGCCCGAGGTGAGCAGCAATGAGATCAGCGCACTGGTTGCCAAACGTGCAGCAAAAATGGCGGAGGCAAGCAGCAAATATTTGGCTGAAGAATCCCGCCGTGCAACAGAAGCAGCAGCAGCCGAAGCAGCGGCAGCTGAACAGCAAACGGAGGAGCTAAGATTGGCACAAAAACGCTACCAGGAACAGCAATTGAATAACGAAGCCATGGATGCCCTGGTGGGTAAGAATGCCAAGCGACGACGCAAGGAGACAAAGGAAATGCAAGTTATAGACATAGCCGGATCCCAAGTGATGCCCGATCGTGAGGAATGGATGCGTACTGCGCTGGCCTCAGCAACCACCTATCAGCCCACGGGCGTGCTGACGGATGAGGAGCCAGTGGCCGGCACTAGGCGGAAGCATCAAATCACATATCTCGCCCACAAGGCCAAGGCCAACGAAGCCGAGTTGCAGGCCATGTGGTCGGCCAATCGTCAAACCCGTCGCGCCACTCAAAGCAAATACGGATTTTAATCAGTTTCCATTTATAAAGTAAACTTAATTAATAATCTTATAGTAAATATAAATAGTTTTAAAAATATGTGGAATATGTTATTATTTAAGCCAACCCTCCCGTTGCCTCAGCTTTCCACCGACGTAGACGATGGCTGTAAGCAGCAGGAGCATGAGAGGAGCCATGGTCACATAGATCGGTATCTGCTGTGGATATTCCAGGGTCATGCAGATCATCACCTGGGACGTGATGGTTAGTAGCACGCCGCCTATGTTCCATTTGTAGAGCAGCAGTAGATCGGTTAATCGATTGAGATTTCTCCATTTCCGTATGAATTTGATGAGCACGTAAATGATTAAGATGCAGTCGAAGAACCAAAGCGGTGTAAATGTCACAAACCAGTTCCATGTGGTGCGTGGATCCAACCGTAAGCAGAGCAAGATCAGAAACACCAACACGATGAACCAGGTAAAGAGTGCACGGTGCGCTAGCGTCATTATGAATATTTAAATTTTTATTTTCTTGCACATTTGTAAACAAAACCTGCGCGAATATCGTAAGAATTACGATATTTCGACTTATCGATAACATTACCGATACACCGCTCAGCTGGCGGCGTATAAGTTGGCAGCCCCGCAAATTGCTGCAAGTAGAAGAAGATAATTGACGTGTCACTTGAAAATTTTGTGTAATTGGTGTGTGTTTTTGCTGAAAATAATTAATTAAATTGATTTTAAATAGTTTTAAGTGCTTTCTTAATGTGCCCGACATACTAAGGCGTGTTTTCGTTTCACAGAACTGAGTGCACGGCGCTAACTGGATAAGAAAGGCCGTAACCAATTTGAGACACCGCCACGGCAGCAAGAATAAAACATAGAAAATGTTGACAAACTTCGAGTCAAAGTCGGCACGCGTCAAGGGTCTATCGTTCCACCCAAAACGACCATGGATTCTGACCAGTTTGCACAGTGGTGTCATTCAGCTGTGGGACTACCGCATGCACACGCTCCTGGAGAAGTTCGATGAGCACGATGGTCCCGTACGTAGTGTCGCTTTTCACCAACAGATGCCGCTCTTTGTCTCCGGTGGCGATGATTACAAGATTAAGGTGTGGAACTATAAGCAACGTCGTTGCATCTTCACACTACTAGCGCATTTGGACTACGTGCGCACTGTGGCATTCCATCACGAGTATCCATGGATCTTAAGTGCCTCCGATGATCAGACAATTCGCATTTGGAACTGGCAGTCGCGTAATTGCATCTGTGTGTTAACTGGACACAATCATTATGTGATGTGTGCCCAGTTCCATCCCACTGAGGATCAAATTGTGTCCGCCTCCTTGGATCAAACGGTTCGAGTGTGGGACATTTCGGGATTGCGCAAGAAGAACGTTGCACCAGGACCCGGTGGACTAGATGAGCATCTGAAGGGCCATCCGGGAGCCACAGATCTGTTTGGCCAGGCCGATGCAGTGGTCAAGCATGTGCTCGAGGGTCACGATCGTGGTGTCAACTGGGCCAGCTTCCATCCCACGCTCCCCTTGATTGTTTCGGGTGCTGATGATCGTCTGGTGAAGCTTTGGCGCATGAACGAGTACAAGGCCTGGGAGGTAGACACATTCCGTGGACACTACAACAATGTCTCCTGTGTGCTGTTCCATCCACGTCAGGATCTGATCATTTCTAACGGCGAGGATCGTAGCATACGCGTCTGGGAGATGACCAAGCGAGTTTGTCTCTTTACCTTCCGTCGCGACAACGAACGTTTCTGGATTATGACAGCTCATCCTACACTCAATCTGTTTGCTGCCGGTCACGATGGCGGTAAGTACAATGATACTCCTAACGTTTGAGTACGTAAATTCAATGTATCTTCCGCAGGCATGGTGGTCTTTAAGCTGGAGCGTGAGCGTCCCGCGTATGCTGTGCATGGCAACATGCTGTACTACGTAAAGGACCGTTTCCTACGCAAACTGGACTTTACCACCACCAAGGACACGGTCGTAATGCAGCTACGTCCGGGCAGATCGCCCGTCTACAGCATGTCCTATAATCCCGCCCTGAACGCGGTATTGATCTGCATACGCACAAATAATCTGGAGAACAGCACCTATGATCTCTGTCAGATACCCAAGGACAGCGAGAGCGAGCGTCAAAATGAATCAGACAGCAAACGTAGCTCCGGCATCACTGCCATTTGGGTAGCACGTAATCGCTTCGCTGTTCTGGATCGCAATCAGCAGCTAGTGGTGAAAAACTTCAAGAACGAGGTGACCAAGAAAATACCCACTTTCTGTGAGGAGATCTTTTATGCCGGTACTGGCATGCTGCTCATACGTGACCCCGAATATGTGACCCTCTACGAGGTGCAACGACTGGTCTCCGTGGGCAGCATCAAGTTGGCCAAGTGCCGCTATGTTGTCTGGTCCCCAGACATGTCCCTGGTGGCCCTGCTCTGCAAGCACTCGGTGACCATCTGCGATCGTCGGCTGCAGTACTTGTGCACCGTACAGGAGAATTGCCGTGTTAAATCTGGTGCCTGGGACGAGTCCGGTGTGTTCATCTATACGACCAGCAATCACATCAAATATGCCATCACTAACGGAGATCATGGCATCATTCGCACGCTTGACTTGCCCATCTACTTGACACGTGTCAAGGGCAATCAAGTGTTCTGCTTGGATCGCGAATGCCGCACACGTGTCCTGCACATTGATCCCACGGAGTACAAGTTCAAGTTGGCGCTGATTCAACGTAAATACGATGAAGTTCTGCACATGGTGCGAAATGCTCGACTTGTGGGACAGAGCATCATTGCGTATCTGCAGCAGAAGGGATATCCGGAGGTGGCTCTACACTTTGTCAAGGACGAGAAGACGCGCTTTGGTCTGGCCTTGGAGTGCGGCAACATTGAGATTGCACTGCAGGCAGCCAAGGCTTTGGATGACAAGGATTGCTGGGATCGTTTGGGACAAGCCGCCTTACTACAGGGCAATCATCAGGTCGTCGAGATGTGCTATCAACGCACCAAGAACTTTGACAAGCTGAGCTTCCTCTATCTGATCACTGGCAATCTGGAGAAACTCAAAAAGATGAATAAAATTGCGGAGATTCGCAAGGATATATCCGCTCAGTATCAGGGAGCATTGCTGCTGGGCGATGTCAAGGAGCGTGTGGGTATACTCAAGAATTGTGGACAACTTTCGTTGGCCTATCTAACCGCTGCCACTCATGGTCTGGATGAGCTCAGCGAGTCGTTAGGCGCGACCATAACCGCCGAGGGTAGCGCACTGCCGGAGATCAATGAGAATGCTCAGCTGTTGCAGCCACCAGTGCCCATCCAGCAGTTGGAGACCAACTGGCCACTGTTGTCTGTCTCTAAGGGCTTCTTCGAGGGCGCCATGGTGACGCGTGCCGGTAGCAGTGCTACAGCCCGTCAAGCTCTTAACATCAATGCGGATGCAGCACTTTTGGATGAGCATAATGGCGGTGGTGATGGCTGGGGCGCTGACGCTGATCTGGGATTGGGCGAAGATGATGATGGCGATGAGGAGATGCACGATGCTTTGAGCAACGATGAGGCACAGGATGAGGCTGGCGGCGGCGGTGGCTGGGATGTGGGAGATGATGATCTGGTGGTACCCGTTGAACTGGCATCCAAGATTAAGGCCTCTGCCCTTGATAGCAACTATTATGCGGCACCCAACAAGGGACTGTCACCAGCACAACACTGGGCCAACAATTCTCAATTGGTTTTGGATCATGTCAAGGCTGGCGCCTTTGAGAGTGCCTTCCGCCTGCTCAATGATCAGCTGGGCGTGGTCAATTTCAAGCCCTTCAAGACACTGTTCCTGCAGAACTATGCCTGTGCCCGCACCAGCTACACAGCCAATCCCAATCTGCAATCCCTGACGGGTTATCCACTGCGCAACTTTGGTGAAACCAATGCCAAACTCCAGCGTCCGGCGATGGGAATTAAGCTGAATGAGCTGGTGTCACGTTTACAGGCTGGTTACCAGATGACCACCACGGGCAAATTCACCGAGGCCATCGACAAGTTCCACTCCATATTGATTAGTATTCCACTGCTGGTGGTGGAGACCAAACTGGACGCAGCTGAGGCCCAGCAGCTGCTCAAGATCTGTGCCGAGTACATTGTTGGCCTAAAGATGGAAACCGTGCGCAAGGGCATGCCCAAATCCACGCTCGAGGAACAGAAGCGTCTCTGCGAGATGGCCGCCTACTTCACGCACTGTAAACTGCAGCCGGTTCATCAAATTCTCACACTTCGCACGGCGCTCAACATGTTCTTCAAGCTGAAGAACTACAAGACAGCTGCATCGCTGGCACGTCGCCTGCTGGAGCTGGCTCCACGTCCTGAGGTGGCACAACAAGTGCGCAAAATTCTGCAGGCCTGCGAGGTGAATCCCATCGATGAGCATCAACTGCAGTACGACGAATTCAATCCATTCAACATATGCGCCATCAGCTGGAAGCCTTTGTACCGTGGAAAACCGGAGGTGACCTGCCCCTTCTGTGGCTCCTCCTACGATCCACAGTACAAGGGTAATCTCTGCACCATCTGCGAGGTCAGCCAGATTGGCAGGGAATCCATTGGTCTACGCATTTCCACGCTGCAATTCCGTTAAACGGAGCCTAATCCATTTAATTGTATTTCTTAGTGTTATAGTGTCTTTAAAAATATTATCGTAATATATAAACAATACTTTGCATCAACAAAAAAAAATAAAAAAAACTATTTTATTACCAATTATGTGAGGCTGGCAGCTGTTATCGTTGGGGAAGAGGCAAAGGGACATGATGAAACAGATTTAATGGGCAGAATAAGCTGGAAAGCACTGCCTAGTGGTGGCACTATAGCCTTTTATAGCTAGAAAAAAGTAGTCTATAACTGAAATATATAAAACAAACCAAATAAATACAGTTTCAGTAAATGAATTCGTTTATTTAGCCAAAATATTTAAATTGGAATTCAGTAAGTTCAAAAAACATTTTGATCTACGAACGTATTAAATTTAAACAGTTTTTAAAGTTAGGAATTTTGGTTTTTATGAGCATTTTTACAATCTTAAGCTATTGCTAGCTATTACTGTGGTTAGCCCCTGACAGAATGAGTTATGAGGAGTTTCCACTAGTCGATAAACGAGTGTAAACTTGGTCAATCAAGATGTGAACAGTTGTCAACTCATTAAACTGAATGGAATCGATCGTAGCACATTCAGTTAAAGTATAATAAATAGTCGGTTTAATTGGCTTACAACGATTATAATTATGAGTGTGTGTCATGTAAAATCTCGGAATTTATATGCGTAAGTTTATTGTGTGTGTTTTTGTTTTAAATATAAATATATACGTCACCATAATTCACAATAAAATGTTTATGCTTAAATAGAGTTACAAAGCATACGATAAATATTTAATATGCTTACTAAGTGCTAATACTAATTCTAGGAGCATTTTCGTAGCCAAATCTTTGACGATACTGGCCATTTGGTGGCAAGTGTATTTTAATTGTAAGTTTTTTCTTTTTTTGGGATTGGAGAAACACCTTTAGTTATCCATAAAGTATTGAGTATTTGGGAATTGAGTCTCATGATGCTGCGGCTGCTGTTGCTGCTGATGTTGTTGCTGCTGCTGCTGCTGTTGTGCTGCTGACGACGACGGCCCTGCTGCCGTCCAAAAGTCCAACTAACGTCGCCACATGCTGGCGCCCACACCAATGCCGCCTGAAGCGACACCACGTCGCACTGCCTCCATTTCATCCTGGCGATTATCGCGATACGCCCGCTTGGTATCCTCAAACTCACGTAGTCGCTGATTATAGCGATCGATCTGATCACGTAGTATCAAATCCTCGTGAATGGCACGACGTTCGTCGTACTCCAAGCACCCGACGCCATCCAAACGCTCCAGATCCAACCAGCCACGGAAACGCACACAGACGCCGTTCATTATGAAATAGGATTTGATGTGCACCTTGCCGTGTTCCTTGTCGAAGTCACATTCCTTGTCGTGCTGATACGGATTCTGATTGGCATTGAACACCAGTTGCAGATTCGTTCCAGATGCCACGAAGCTCGTCTCGGTGTGTCCCTCGCGACAGCCGTTCATGAAGCGTACCTGACGCTCCTCAATGCTCCGCTCCCTGTAGCCAGTGTAACGAATTTCGCTCTCTCGGCTTAAGCGCCGGAAGAGTTCGTCGCTTTCGAATTTGGACTTCTGATCGGGCACCACCCGAGGCATTTTGAAGATAAAACGGGGCTTTGGCTGCTCATAGAGTCCAATTGTGTCGTACGGTATCATGTTAGCCAGGGCTGCCGCTTCGTTCATCATTTTAAAGCGTTACTTCTATTTCCGCTCAATGCTGTTTGCACACACACACACACGTTCACTTTAATAATTTTACTCGACGCTTGTTATGATTCGTTTTAATTAAAATTTTATTTTTGCTGCAGATAACGCAACAACACACAACAAAAAAATGTTTGCGGTTTTGTTATACTAACCGATAAGTGGTGGCGGTCAGCCGATAGACCGCACATAAAGTGGTGTTGCCACACTACGAAAATGTATGGCATCTGGCTACCATGCGCGCCATATGGCCGGGCAATAACGTGTTTGTTTGTTTACAATTGTAATTTAAAGAAATATTCTTTTTGAACAGCAAAATAATATGAGCGAAACGAGTCAGCCAATAGATGCTGCTGCCGATGAGAATGATAAGCGCCCGCAGTTTGGCACACGCTTGCTCAATAATGACGCCGACGTGTTTAAACACAACGCTTGGTAAATATCTGCCGCGGAGCTTTGCCAGCAAAACTTGGGAGCACACGCGCCAGCGCAAGAAACCAAGTGGAGCCGGTGAACGGATACTGAACGATTCGCGTGAAGTGTTCGAGTTTAATGCATGGTAATAAAACTCCGCCGCAAATACTACTCACAAAACACTTGTTCTAAATTTTACTCGACAGGGACCACGTGGAGTGGGATTCGGAGCAGGAGCAGGCGGCCCAAGCAGCTGTCGAAAAGAATTCAACAGTAAAAATGACTGATGATCAGCGGGAACGTTTCCAGTCCGAAGCTCCTAAGTTCTGGGATTCGTTTTACGGCATACACGACAACAGGTTCTTCAAAGATCGCCATTGGCTGTTCACAGAGTTTCCGGAGCTCGCACCGCTGGAGGCCAACGAGAGCTGTCAGCCTCGTAGCATATTTGAATTAGGTTGCGGTGTTGGCAATACCATACTACCCATACTGCAGTATAGCACAGAGACGCAACTTAGGGTTTATGGCTGTGACTTCTCGGAACGAGCAATTGAAATCCTACGTAGCCAGCAACAATTTGATGCCAAGCGCTGCGAGGTCTTTGTTATGGATGCCACGCAGGAGCAGTGGCAGGTTCCATTCGAAGAGAACTCACAGGATATTATTGTAATGATATTTGTGTTGTCCGCCATTGAACCGGCTAAAATGCAGCAGGTGCTGCAGAACTGTTATCGCTATCTGAAACCCGGCGGACTTCTAGTATTTCGGGACTACGGCCGCTATGACCTAGCGCAATTGCGCTTCAAGAGTGGAAAATGTTTGGAGGACAATTTCTATGTTCGAGGCGATGGAACTATGGTATACTTTTTCACAGAACAGGAGCTGCGAGACATGTTCCAAAAGGCTGGACTCAAGGAGGAGCAATTAATTGTGGACAGAAGGTTACAGGTCAATCGGGGACGATGTCTAAAGATGTACCGTGTATGGATACAGACAAAATTCCGGAAACCTCTGTAAGCCCAAAAGTTCATACTATAGCAATGCTGGGAACTGTTATGCGTACTCGTTACAAACGCCAAAAAGCTACTCGTTATATGCCAGTCTTGAAAGCTTTTTAGTCTCGTCCTTCTTTGAAACGAGCTTTTTCCCCAAATACACATAACAGTTAGCAAAGCTGTAAGTTTTCGCAGTTGGCTAAAAACGTCGTAAGTGAAAATTTTCCTTGTGCTGCGTAAATTTAATTCATTTATTATTTAAATATAATATAACTCTTGTAAAATGTGTTTGGCAATGCAAAACTTCGTCGACCACAGCTCTAAAATAGTTAATTAATCATAAAACGAAACTTGATCTTGACAAATACAAGAAATAAAAAAACGGTGTTGTGTAAAAATTTCATTGATTTTTCCTTTTGCTGTAGCTAAAGCAAAATTTGCAACTTGCCACTGTAGTTTATCATAAGCATCGAAAACTACTTTCCCATGAAATTTTGATGCGGTTTAAAGTGCCCCTAAAAGTATGCAACTTAAACGGTTAAATTAATAATTGTGAATTTAAGGATTAATTAAGTGGAGTTGTGGGCGGGTGTTATTAAAATAAACTTAAGCAGTTAACGCCGCAGACGAATTAAATAAATATAATGACGGTTATACTATAAATAGTTGCAACTATTTTTGTTCTCTATCATCCACAACAGTTTCAACGCACTCAGCCAAAGAATTCCTTCGTAGAGCGTTGCTGCAAAGGCTGTCGTGGCAAGTGGAACCCGCACATACACACACCAACACATACAAAACACACACATACATATGTACATCTTTGCCAGTGTCCCCCGCAACTGTTAACCACAGCCGTTTTGGAGACGTTTTGTGTGTCTGCGTGCGTTGAGGTTGGAGCGCAAATTCATTGACGAATAGTTGGTGAAAAAAGCTTACAAAAACATAAAAAAAAAAGGAGAACGAGAGGGCGTAGGAGCGTGAACGTCCAGCGATTGAGAGAGAGACAGAAAGAGAGAGCGTAGGCATAACAAAAACAACGAACGCTGCACCCAGCACCTGCTCATTCCCCAGCGCCGACAGCAAGCAACCCCTCAGGCCCATCATTCCGGCGCTCTCAATTGAAAGACGTTGGGAAAGTGCAGTAAACGGACACGGTACAAAGTGCGAGACGCAAACGACGTTTAAATTTGGTTAATACAACAACAAGAAGAACAGCAGCAACAAACAGAAAGCAATGTAAGTGATGGCAAATTATTGATTTCTCTTTCCTCGTTCATTTTGATTCCTTTTGTGTGTTGGTACGTACACTATAAATATACATAATACATATGAATATTTATGTTTGTATGTATAACACAATGGTATATCTCTAAAAATACTCTCAATCTAAATGATGATCTTTTTATTTACAAAAACATATTTTTTGGACATTTTCCATGTCCACGTCTATTTGCGTGTGGCATCACATGGCAATTTTCCCGTACCGTAAAATCGATAAAGTTAAACACATGAGTCAGACTTTTTAAAGAAATGCGAATTTGTTTTTCCAGCTGCACAAATATTTATCTATTATTTTACTTATTTGCTAAATATGCTGCAGTCTGAAAAGCCTTGAAAATGGGCAAGAAAGACAAGAATAAGGAACCGTAAGTGTCTTGATTCAAGCTCTAATGTCAGAGAGAGAGTAGCCCGGCTAGAAATCAAGCACTACGCATACCACCGCAAACACAAACACAGGCATACACACACATACTAATACGCCGTGTCATTTGTGTAGTGAGTCAACTAATTGTTTGTACAATGTAAAATATTGGCACCTTTGTAGTTCTGTAAATAAACTAAAAAAAAAATAAATAATCGGCCAAGTTATTTTGAAGTTGAGTAGGGGCTCTAGAGTTTGGCTGCTCAACTGTTCTATGCCAAGTTTTAAAAGTTGAAAACCATTACTTCTGTATTTATATTTTGCCATCGAAATCAACAACATAAATTTTTTATTTGGTTTCGATTTTTTAATATCTGAATAACCTGGCATATCTTTTTTGAAATGCATAATTAAAACAAGAAAGATTGACACATTTAATCAAAAAACATATAAATTTATCATTGCGACGCATTCTTAGATTTGACTATAAAGAAATTATTTAATTTAAAAATTAGTTAAACGGTTTCGAACTTTTCCAAAAAGTGTTTTATAAAATGTTATAATTACTTTCAATTTATTAAATAATAAATCTAGAATCTATGTAGGTACATCTTGTATAATCATGTAGGTAAAGTTACTAGAGTAACTGTATCCTTACAAATGCACATACATATATATACACTTACACACACACACACACATAACGTATTATCTGGTATATCATGAGTATATTTGAAACCCCTAAAGTCCCCGAGTACTTAATTTCGAGATCCCCATGGGGAGTTGATTAGCCTTACGCATAAGCCAATTCCCCTTTTATTGATGACTAATGAGAGTGTATTTTTCTCCACAGGGCGGACGCTGCAGCAGCTGGCGATGCACCACCAACCGATGGCCCACCAGCGGGCGAGGGTGGCGATGGTGAGATTGTGGGCGGACCACGCAACCCGCAACAAATTGCGGCACAAAAGCGCTTGCAACAGACGCAGGCCCAAGTCGATGAGGTAAGCAGACAATTTTACTTTGAAATTAGTCATAACTAAATGAATAACTTTAACAGGTCGTCGATATTATGCGCACGAACGTCGAGAAGGTCCTGGAGCGAGATGCTAAGCTCTCGGAGCTGGATGATCGTGCCGATGCCTTGCAACAGGGGGCCTCGCAGTTCGAACAGCAGGCGGGAAAACTAAAACGAAAGTTCTGGTTGCAGAATTTGAAGGTCCGTATTCATAAATGTAGTTCCCTAGTCATAACCTAACCTTAAAATACTTACAGATGATGATCATAATGGGCATTATTGGACTGGTCATTGTTGGCATTATAGCAAGTAAGTTTTTACGTGCAGAATTCCCAATTCACTGTCTGCTACAACCAGAAAAACAACTAGATACTTTAATACACACACACTCACATACACACATACGAATAACAACCATTACACTTTCCATATAGAATTCCCCAAAAACTTTTAATTTTCTTTTGATTTATTTGGAAACTTTGAAATAAGTAAACTTATGTTTTGTTTTATATTTGGAAGTCACTAAAACTAAATTCGTTTGTTTGTTTTTCTTTATTCCGTCACTAATTTTTCTCTAGGTAACTTTATGTAGATTGCTAAAAAACCAAACAACTTATCTTTAAGAAACTAGCAACTTAGTAATACAATGCAATGCTAAAATCAACCCAACAATATCAAATCAAATTCAAAACTCATTCAATAAAAATTCGACGAGTAGACCAGAAAATAAAATAAACAGTTCAACTGTCGCACGGACGATCGTCGTTCGCTTAAGTACTGAATTTAAATAATATATGTATAGAGACGCCTTACCAAACTATCCAAAATTATTGTCAATTGAAAATACTAAAAAAAAAATACTAAAGAAAACGAACGAACGAACGATCGATCGAGAAACTGCATCTAATGTACTATTTAGCTTATCATGCGATCCAACTAACCACAAATCAGAACTATTTATATATATCAAAAAAATATATATAATAATATAGCTTCAACATCATCTGGTTCCATACGATTCCATAAGCACCAGGTTCGGTAATTTGATTTAAGGCCGTGTGTTGTTTTTGTTTATACTTAATACCCTGTAACATCATTGTATTGTTGTTTATGTTTGTCACTCTACATGTTTTGGGTTGATAGTATAACCCCAAAAATACCCAATGTCCGTTTAAATACTCGCGTATGGCCGAGAAATCCATAATTATTTTATTTCTACCCGTACTTTGTAGGAACCTTTGTTCAATGTTTAATTGAAATAGCTGAAATAGTTAATTCGTAATCAGTGTGATTATTTGTTTAGTGTATTTGTCATGTTTTTAGACCATAAATTAACAACAATAACAAAAAACAGCCTCAATGTCCTTTGTCACATACATATTCGAACTTTCAGGTAATTAGTAACTGTAGTTTGGACCAATACCTCAACCCAAATTGGCTCAATTGGCCAGAAAACAAAAGCAAATGCATAAAGTACTGCAGAATTATTATTAATATTCTAAATATGATTTAATTTTACTAATTTATAAATGTTTTCTTTTCATTGTCTCTCAAAACACTGAACTTTTTGTCAACAATAATCCTTGTCCATGTTCACACCACGTCCACGCCCACAATTTACTGTACACTCGCCCACACATTTTTTCCAACATTTTACAGAGAAAGACGAAGAATAAAAAAAATACTTATGTGCAAGCTATAGTTTTACCAAATATTAACAATAAGACATAATAAAATGAAATTCTTAAACTTTTATTTTGATAAGGTAAAAACAAAAACCAAGAAATAGAAATACTTTTATCGCTAGGTGCACTATAAATCACTGATCTCACTCTTAAGTTTCTACGTATTATCGGCACAACTACATCTATGGATTAATTTAGTATTGAGAATTTGGAAACACACTTATTATATTTAAATTTACACTTTTTAAGAGCTTGTATCAAAATTTGCAATTGAAAACAAATTCCAAATTTCTCGTAGAACCTTTCATGTCGGATGGTGATGATGACAAAACTACGACTCCTGTTTTGAAGCAGTCTCATGCATCCATACCAACACCAATAACACCACTAGCATCAATAGCACCACCACAACAACAACAACAACACCAACAACACACTACCATATCCGATCCACAACCAACGACAATCGAGAAAACTCCATTGACCGAAGACCCACCGAGTCCAAACGATGACGTGGCGACTGGACAATAAAAATCCAAAAAATATGCTCAAAAACCAACAGAACAACAACAACAACCATCAAAAAAATAATAGAACTAACAACAAAAACATTTCACTAAAAATTTCACAAATTCCATTCGATAAATACGAAAATTTTAACGAACACTGTAAGCAAACAGCAACAACAACAATAACAATTTACATGCTTATCGATTACTTATAATTTTCTGCTGCATGTTTGTAAGTTTGCTATTGCTATCGTTATCGTACGCAAAACCCGAAATCATTTTGAAATGTGTTGTAATTTATTATTTCCATTCCACAATTATCGATGTTGTTGTTTCCAATGTGAATTTATATGCATTTATTTTCTATACGTATTTGGACAATGTGCACCAAAGTTGAACAGCAAAACAGAATGCGAAAAAAGAGGGGTGGGAAGAAGACATGCATAAAGCAGAAAACTAGCGAATATGTGTACATACATACATACATGTAAAAACAGACACATATATATACATACATGTGGAGGTGGGGGATCTGTGCCATTCTGCTTCTCTTACACACACATACATACAAGTAAAACTACTCGTACTTCATTCAAAGAAGAAGTGTAAAATACATACATACATATTATTTTTGGCGTATACTCGTTTAATTGTGTATATCGATGTTATTGAACAACTCGAAACTGGAAATTTATTTTCATTGCCTTTACCTTGTCCATACTAATAAGAACATTTTGTCGTGCAGATAAACTTGGCTTCATTGGAGGCGAGCCGGATCAATCGCAATACCGCAATCAGTATGGTTATGGACCCCAATTCCAACCAGGGCCGCCACCGGCACGTCCAGCTGGCGAACAATCGGCCCTGGTCGATAACGGACACAGGGCTGTGGACGCCGGTGCAGGGGCAGGTGCGGTCGAAACCAAGCAAGGAGGCCTATAAGTAATTATGGATGGCATTTACTTATAAAGCCAATAGAAAACTTTAAAAGCAAAACCAAAAAACATCTCAAACCCAACCAAATAAGAAAATTGAACTCAGTTAAACTAGAAAAATCTCGAGAATTGCAAAAAAACTAAAACAGAAAAACACATAATAATTTCTACGTAAAAGAGAAAATTTTAAGTAAAATGATGACTCATAATATTAATAATAATTATAATAAAAACTTAAAAGAGACGACGCTCCGGACAAATTAAAGTTGTTGCTAATTTGTTTATGGTTACATTATTTCATGCATAAACTATATAATAATATATATACATATATGTAGTATGCATATATAAATATAAATAAAAAGCTATGCTATATATATATATTAATATACATACAAACATATATTCTGTACTAAATACTTACTTAGCCCACTGTGCTGGCAACAAGGAGCGCCAGCGCCCAGGTTCAAGGTCAAAGTTCAAGGTTCAGGTTGCTTCCCAACAAGATTTTCGCATTCGCAGCTCTTTGAACTCAGTTTCCTTAGCTAAAAATAAATCCCAAAACGAAAGAAGAGAGGAAGAAATTTTCGAACAAACTTTGGACAAAATCTAAGCTTTTGTTCCTAAACTAAAACTAAAAAAAGAAAAAAAAACAAAAAGTTACAAATATTTGAAATGTATAATCCAAAAAAAAGTCGTGACAGAGATAAACAGAATTACTTATCTAGAAATAAATTAAATAAATGTATTACTGTGCAACAAAATATTTAAAAAGCAAAACAAATGTAGAACAACAATAACAAAGGAAAATAAATATAAAAATCTCTTAGCAAAAATATATATATAAATATATTAAATAAATTGTTTAGTTTGCAATTTTCAGTTAACTATATAATAAAAAACTTATAAAAAATGTCACAAAAAAATAAAGTTCAACGATTAAATTAAGCGCTTCTCACACAATTTGTTGATTATTTGTCGTATTTGATTTGAAAAGATTTAGAAAAAGATGCAAAAAAGAATAAATACAGCAAATGGAATTATATATGTATATTTCAATGTTATGAATTATAATTAATATAATATATTATAATAAATTCAACCAAGATATGTATTTGGCTATTGATTTTGAAAAACAAATTTGGGAATTACTAAATATAACTTTATATACGCTACGATATATAGGGACTACACATCATACACTCCACTAAATATTTAAAATCAAATCATTCCAAAGTTTTTTCAAACAAATACATTCACATACTACTACTATATAAAAACAATCAACAACGTATTAAACAATTAAACAAGCGCCTGCCCAAAAGTGCCCCCAAATATTAAAAAAGAAACTGTGGCACATTATAGGAAGAGTTAGGAAGTATTTGGAAAATATTGAAACATGAATGTGCAGGTATTTTTAGCAATATTCGTAGCGTGTACAAAAAATGTCGCCAATTGCTTAATACTAGTTATATAAATTTGTTGGAATCTCAATAACTATATACATAGACAAGTACAGTAAACACACACAAACACACACGTACATTCAGACATACATCTCACATGCATATAAACATTTAACAACTATGACTAACTTAACTAAATTAACTACTAAATAAATATAAATAAATATTCAAACTAGCGACAGTTGTTTTGTGTTTTGTGCAGTAAATAGAAAAAGCGTTTTGAAATTTATAATTTTAATTTTAAATAAATAAAATAAACAAATAAAAAATCCCACAAATAACTGTATTAATGTACCAGAGAAACCCAAAAAACTGTATGTGTATATGTTCAAAAAACCAGAAAATTTAACAATTTAAAGTCTCAAAACGTTGAAGAAATAGAGAAAGAGGAAGAAGAAGCACTCAGTAGGCGTTGACGAAGAAGAAGAACAAGACAAAAATGGTAAAACGGCTAAAATGATAAAACTAATAGAAGATGATTATACAGATATATATATATATAGACATATATATATTAATATACGTATACGTATATGAACCTTATATAAACAATAATAATACAAATTAATTTAATGATTAATTGCACCCAGAAAATACATAATTATTTAAATAAATAAATAAACAAAAACCAAAATAATCAACTGGGTGTTTTAAAAAATTATTCTGCTTTCAAACACTACAAATTTGAAGTATAACTAACACAAATTTACATATACTTTGAAATTTCAACCAAAATCGAGAAAAATTCTATTTCAAATTTCAGTTAGTACTGAAAGTAGAGCCCAAAGTCCTCTCCTTTCCCAAATCTGCGTGTATATTATATATTTTATGACGAATCCCGAGCATGACATGGTCTGGATACATTACAAACTGGTCAGACCGGCCAATAAAAAAGGTCCTGGTGTTGTTATGAACACGACCGTACTAGCCAAGCTATATAGACAAGCACGGTTGGCCATCATGGAGGTAAGTCCCATTTTGGTCATTCCCAATTAATTAAAGAATAAACAAAGCTTAGTTGAGGTAACACTTACGTCTTAAACGCAACGACTGTATAAAGCTTTCCTTGAATCGCTTTCGAGAGCTGGCTGCTATGCGCCGAGTGCTGTGTTGCAAGCTGGCTGCTACGCGTTTATACTCTCACTCATATACTGCTAAAAGGCTAAATTTCTTGTTTATGTTCACTGTATTCTAGTTACAATTTGTGGGTGTACGAAGTGTGGCAAATTTTCTGACTCCGAAGTCTAGAAACCCAGTTTTTTTTATACCGTTTTAGAGTTTAACTCTTGTATCTGGTGTAGACTACCTTATTAAAAGACTTGTCTTTGTAACAACACTGTATTTTATTTAGGATAGATAAGGCGTTAAAAACATAAATACGCTTACCATGTGATACATAACTAAGTTGTAGTTAGCAAAGCTTGACAAAAAGTTAATTTATAGTTATATTTGTATGTGTATAAACGTAGACTAGAGATCTAAAGCAGTTTCTCGATATCCTTGGCAATGTCCATAGGATCTGTGGTGGGTGCATAACGATTAACTGGGATGCCTTCCTTGTTCACCAAGAATTTGGTGAAGTTCCACTTGATGCCACTGCCCAAGGTGCCTGTCTGCTTGGCCTTCAAGTACTTGTACAAAGGAGCAGCATCATCGCCATTAACATTGATCTATAAAAAGCAGTAAAAGTTGGATAAGCTATTGGTAGTGAAATTAAGTTAGGTATAAGCCTTACCCTGGCAAACAGCTCTCCAATATCGGCCTTGGCATCACGGAGGTGGCAAACCATGGCCTCTCCATCGGCTTCGGGCATTTGGGAGTTGAACTGGTTGCAGGGGAAATTCAAAATGGTCAGACCACGTTCGCCGTATTTCTCCTTCAGATCGGTCAGTTTCTGATAGTTATTCTTGGTCAGGCCACACTTGGAGGCAATGTTCACAACCAGAACGACACGACCCTTGTACTTCTCCAACGAGACATCGTTACCGTGTGTGTCCTTCACGGTAAACTCGTAGATTGAAGCAGCGTTCTTGTAATCTCCACCAGACATGTCGCGCTGGAACAGAAAAGGAGCAGTTAGAAACAGAATTTAATAAAATTAACTGAAAGTTCAGCGCAAACAAACTACGATCGAAAAACAGAAACGACAAGCAACAATTTATTTTAGTTAAAGCAATTAAATTTAGTATTAGTCGCAGCAAAACTTGGCAAATTCTACACAAACTACTCACGGCAGCTGCAGTGGAGTATTGTGACTTCTGTATTGTTGCAATATCGGCAGCACTGCAACTAACACTAGTGGTGAGAGTTACCAGCGGGAACAGGACAACGCAATAGCGATGGCACTGATTTAACTGCTTAACATATATCGATTGCTGTAGACCAAAGCTTCGCCTGTTTATCACTGAAATTCTGCTTGTTAGCTTGCTGCATCTCAGTGCTTGCTGCGATAGGTTTTGAATGTATCTGAGATTCATAGTTAATAGCAAGTCTGCAAATAGTCAGGGGAATCAGGACACCGATAAAGCCGTAAACTATTTAAAATCAATACCAATTACTGCCTACTCTTCTGTTTATAGAAAGAGTGGGATAGAATAAAGAAAATAATAATTTTGTTTATGTAGTTTTTAAGTATTTCAATCAAAAAGAGTTGTTTAACTTATTGAACTAACAACTTTATCAAACATAATAATGTAGTGAGATAAGACTTGCTTTGTTCAAGTACATTCCTGTTTTGCTTTGATAAAAATTATAACTATTTTACTACAATAGGATTACTTTCAAATAATAAACTACAATAATTATCTAATAATTGTTTATATCGTATTGTAGCTCCAGTTTACTAACGTATTATCGGTCATTAGCACAAAAGTGTCAGTCCAAACAGAGAGAGAACAAGAGCAGTCGGAAAATGCCGCGTCATAATAAAATCTTGAAGGTCATCGTCGATTCGTATGAGTCAACACTCAATACCGCATTGAGCATGTACATTTTTGATAAGAAGTGTGCGTGTGAGATATGCGCTGATAGACCCATTAAATAGGGTAATATCGTAGTAATTACTTGCATGGTTAAGTAGATGTAGGTGCCCAAGGCTGTGGCAAATGCACCGAGCAGAAATGATATTAAAGTTCGACCAGCCATCTTCTTTAAATGCCAAATACACAATATCATAGAGTTGTGTCGTTTCGTTCTGAATAAGTTTAAATGAACGGGTCAGTAAAATGAACGATTGAACTTACTCAGCAAATTGAACTAAAAATCCCAACTCTACAATATCACAATACAAATCCTTTACAATAATAATTTCTGAATATAGACGCGATGTATGTGTGAGTATTGTCTCTGACAGCTGTGCCAATTAGAATGTGCAAGCTCACGCTGATATGCACTCTCACCGCTATGGCCCTCTGGGTACAAAGTACACCGAAGTACAGAAAAATATCACCTGCTTATGCTTTTTGATCATATAATCTCACAGCAATTGAACTATAGATATGCTTTATTTATGATTCCACGCTTAACTTTGCTTACTTATTTCGTAATCGTTCTTTTTCGAAGCTCAAAAATAAACTGATACCGGCACAGAGTCGAAACACAAATAAATAGCTTTCCCAAATTCTTTGTATGTATGTAAATATCGATAAGAATAATCGATAGCACATTATAGGTATTCCGTAAAAATTGTGCTTTAAATTTATAACTTTTGGCAACAATGACCTCGCGTACGTTTTATTTCTAATACAAAATTGTCTTCACATATCCATAGTTTACTTATTACAAAAAAAAAATACCATAATTAAAATTTAAAATTAAACAATCATTAATTTCTGGCGCCCCAGATAATAGTGGGAAAATATATAAATCGATGCTTTTATCGATACTACAATCGATACGTGTCTAGCTGTGTTTTTTGGTAAGACCTACAGTTTTTCATTTGGTCACACTTAAAAAATTTTTCTTCTTTTGTGCTTGCTGTTTTGTGATAGGCTAGCTAAATAATTATGATTGCAAAATTAATAGTGAAATGCAGTGTTTAACACACATAACTAGTATTATGCGCGCTTTTATCAAAGTGTAGAGATCGAAGAGGCGCGCCCCGAGCAGCCGTACTGCCCAACAAGGATACACATTTCCATAGGCACACACACGCACACAAACAAATTTACACACATTCACAAACACGAACACATAGATATTTGTAGCCTGTCCAAAAAAACAGCCTCTAAATGATGCTATCATCTATAAACAACTCGTTTGAGCAGGACACCCACGATGTGGATGCCAACTGTGATGGCCCCGATTTGGACTTCCTGTACTCCGATGTGGATAGCTATCAAAATGAAATTGCCGAACTTTATAGCTACACGGAGTTCAGTGAATTCCAAATGAATGTCAAGGCATTCGAGGATCAAATGGAACTATACGATTTACCGCCCAATTGGCAGAAACAAGATGCAGCCTCCCAGCGGAGTATTGTGATGAAACTGGTGGATCAACTGGAAGTCTCAGATCGAACATTTCGCATGCAGGCGGCACGCTGTATTCTCTACTTGGCCCAAGGATGTTGGGCCGAAGTGCAATCTGACGAGGAGCAGCATCAAAACACGCGTGACAACGTCATCGTTCTCTATGAACTGGGCGTGTTCTCCTCCTTCATTGATTTGCTCAACATGGAGATCGAAACTGCGTGTTCTCCAGATATCGTAGCGGTTAAAATCACCAACGTGACACTAGTGGACTCTACTGATATACGTGTCATTCTCTCCGTGCTGTACATCATAACTGAGACAATCCGGGATGAGCGCGAGAAAGCCACCGAAGACTACAAGCAGCTAGCGGAGTCCTTTGTGCAGGAAATCAACAGTCCCTTGCCAGATGGAGAGCTACTTGCTGTCAAGCTCCTGGGCATGATTACCCGCTTCTGCAGCGGAGCAGCACCACAGTTTCCCATGAAAAAGGTGGTGCTGCTGCTGTGGAAGGTTTCGCTTCTTGGCCTGGGTGGCATGGATGTGCTTAAGCAGCTTAAGAATGAGTACAGAGTAAAAGTTGGACTGGATCCGATCACCGAGGACACATTGGAGGTCACCAAATGCATGCGAGCAAGCTCACCGCCCGCCACAGCAACCGATATATTGGAGAATCAATATCCCAAGCGAAATTTCAAGTGAGTTGAACAAAATTTGATAGAGGATTTCCAGGGTTAATTTTTATTCATTTCTCTGCTGCAGGCGTTCGTTGATGAAGCAACGTTTTCTGGATGAGCCGGAGCAAATCGACATGGACCAAATGGGCAATGAAGGTGGCCCAAATGCCAACAATGGCAATAACGCCAACTCTGGCAGTGCCACCGGCAATGGCGAGGATGAGCTCTCCCAATACTATAGACCATTCGATGATCCCTCCGCTTCCACGTCGGGTAACAACAGCAACTCGTCGACAGCGAATCCAAACAATCAGCCTGGTCTGGCACAACCACCAGCAGCTATGCCAGCGGTTCAGATAACCGCACGTCTGCCCTGGACACCAAAAGTACGCCAAAAGGACATTGATCAGTTTCTGGATATATCGCGTAACAAGTTCATTGGGTACTCATTGATTGGAGACCATGAGAGTCTGGCCGGCTTGCCGCAGCCCATACATGAGGGATTCAAGACACTACAGCGCCACATGTACGTCAGTTTGGCCGACATGCAGATCAAGAAGGAGGAGGACATTGCACGCAATCCGATTTCCACCCACGAGGATGAAATCAAACTAACGCCCGCGGAGATACTCTATCAGGCAATATTGCCCAATTTACCACAATATATGATAGCGTTGCTGAAGGTCTTGTTGGCCGCATCACCCACATCCAAGTCCAAGACGGAGAGCATCAACATAATGGCCGATGTGCTGCCCAAGAAGATGCCACTGACGGCAACGCAGTCGACCAAGTTAACTGTGGACATGGGACGACACAAGGAGATCATTGTCAAGGCGGTATCAGCCATAATATTGCTTTATCTGAAGCATTTCAAGATCAATCATGTGTATCAGTTTGAGTTCATGTCACAGCATCTGGTATTTGCCAATTGCATTCCTCTCGTGCTCAAGTTTTTCAATCAGACGATCACCGAGTATGTGAATACCAAGAACTCGATTCCATTGCTTGACTTCCCGTCGTGTGTGATTGGGGAACAACCGGATTTAAGTGGCGATAGCTTTGTCTATGGCGGTGAGATGTCCGACAAGCCCTACTCCTGGCGCAATGTCTTCTCCTGCATCAATCTTTTGCGCATCCTCAACAAACTGATCAAATGGAAACATTCGCGAGTCATGATGCTGGTTGTCTTCAAGTCGGCGCCCATATTAAAGAAGACACTGAAGGTGCGCCATGCCATGATGCAGCTGTATGTGCTGAAGCTGCTCAAGATGCAGACAAAGTACTTGGGACGACAGTGGCGTAAGTCCAACATGAAGACACTGAGTGCCATCTATTCGAAGGTGCGACATCGTCTCAACGATGACTGGGCCTTTGGCAATGATCTGGAATCGCGTCCTTGGGACTTCCAGGCGGAGGAGTGCACACTGAGAGCCTGCGTGGATCGCTTCAATCTGCGTCGCTATCCGGAGGCCACACAGAAATGTGGTGCAGGTGGTGGCAGCAATGGCACTGCTGCACAAAACGCAGAGAATGCTCAGCAATCCAATATGCATGCGGGTAATGGCAGTGGGGGCAACAGTGGCGGCGATCGGGACACCAATGGCTATGGTAATGGCAGCAGTGGTGGTAACACCGCCGGTAGCGGGCAACAGAACCAGCAGCTACATGACTATGGCGTCGAGGGCGGATTTCCCAGTGATGAGATCCTAACGCATTCGGACTTTGCATTCTTTGGCCATTCCGGCTGGTGGGATCGCAAGGTGGAGCTAACGGATTACTTTAAGGCCAACTATGCGGTGTGGCTGGAGGAGGAGGTCTACAACAGCCAAACCGACTGGGATGCGCTCTAAGGTGGGTAATAGTTTATTCCAAAAATGATTCCAACTAATAGTTTTCCTTTGGTTTTTTCAGGCGCCCGAAGGATTTGAAGCGTTCGCATATTTAAGCAGAAAGTTATTAACATTATTATTAGGAATACTATATATAAATATATATAACGTTGACATTGATATAATCGAATCCCATGTAAGCTAAACGCCACAGTCAGGCCTCGATATGGGCCCCAAAAACGGCACTTTACTCATTCAACAAATGGAAAAGAAATAAATAATAACTAATAATGAATTGGCAATAAACAAAACTTGTGCATGCAGAGCTAAACTATATAGTCTATGATGAAGGAATGTAATGAAAACGGAACCGAACAGATCGACAATTATTGTACTATATTAAATAATCGTAATTCGTAATCGTAACACACCATAATTAATTATTATTATATTTAATGTATTTATTTTTTTAATTCTATTGTGTTCGCGACGCACGCACTAATCATTAATAAAAACCGTTTCCCCGAAAATCTCCCAAGAAAAACCGAGAAATTGCAATAAACAAAAGTGAAATAAAATAAGTTTAATTATTATTTATTTATTACACTCGCTGTGTGTAAATGTGTGTGGGTGGAAAAAAAAGTAGATTTACAGTTTAGCGTCTTAGTGATTAATTTAAAAACAGTAAATATAGTTTAATACATACAATATTTACAAGTTGATGCCCTCCAACCAAACCCAATCCCAAACTAGATTTAATGCCTGAAGAGCGTTTTCTAACAGTTTTTGAAAAGCGTTTTACAATTTTCAATGATTTCCTAAACCATTTTTCATTTACAGTTTACAAAGGAGAGCTTGCGTCACTAGCGTAGTTAGCTTAACTAGCCATAAAACTAACTAAATTTCTATTTATTTCCTCAAATAGTTGAACTGGTTGGTTTACTGCTCCATGGGACAAGCGGTTGGCATATGATTGTTATTGCTGGCTGAATTGGCCATGTAGATTAGGCCAAATCGCTTCTGCTGCTGCTGCGGCGGACAGGGAACTACAGGTACAACTGGAACTGGTGGCGATGACATCGTTGGCACCTCACAGCGTTCCTCGAAGTAATGCACAATCCGTTGGAGTACAAACTTAAAAATCTTTTCCTTCGCTATTTCACCATTCAGAAATGTTATGTCCTTGCAATCCCGATACTCGGCAAAGTTCTTCTCGTAGTAGGGCCACACGCAAAGCTCGAAATACCCTGTAATATCGGGTGGATCGTAAGTGCGTTTGATGCGACGCTGATAGCACTTCTCGTAGGGTAAATGAAAGTGATACTTGAGATTACAGAGCGCCAACAATTCGGGTTGATTGAATATCATAAACCCCTCGATTAAGAGCACATTTATTTTCTTATCACGCAGTTGAGCTGCAATCTGTGCATTGATGTTCAGACGCATCAAGTGTTCCGCATGTTGTTGCTGCTGTGGATGGTGTTGCCGATGTTGTTGCTGCCTATGCTGCTGGTGATGATGCTGTTGCTGATGATGAGGAGGAGGTTGCTGATGATGCTGTGGATGGTGACGCTGCTGCTGCACTTGCGGTTGATATTGATAGGCAGCTGCTGACATGTGCTTGCCATTGCTGTGCAGCTGATAATAATTTGAATTATATTGTTGTTGTTGCTGCTGTTGTTGCTGGTGCTGTTGTTGTTGTTGGTACTGCAGTGCATAATGCTCGAAATTCGCATAGTTTGCTATGTGTTCCGTGGGTCCGTTTATGATGTGTGCTATATCTGCCAGCATCTGTTTCATATCCAACGATGTGATCAACTCAAAGTTTATAGCATTCAGCTTTTCGACACGCTTGTGTCGCCTGTCATCGACCGGCAAAAAGTAATCGTCCTGCGATATCAATTGCACATCACCAATTGTATAAGGTGTGTTCCACAGGGGTGCATTGCACAGGCCCTTGAAGTAATCACGTAATCCATGGGCCAGCGTCGTCTTGCCGCCACAGGTGACACCCGAGATGCCAATGACCAGCCACTGAGGCATCTTGTTTCCAACTGCCGTCAATGCGGGCAGCTGTTAAGCTGTTCACGCTTTAAAAAAGCGTTTGTTTTTTCGCTAATCTTTCCACAAGTCGCGACCCTCTCAATGCTATTGACGTCGCTGAAATCTTCAAATTCGCTTTGATTTCGTAAAGATCCAGATGTGATAGAAGGAGAACACGGCGATGCCGCCCAAGCAGATGACCCCAAACACAGTGGGCACTATGAATGCGTACTTCAGCGGCGGGAAGAGCGAGCGAATCGGATTACCTACAAGAGAAAGAGGAGAGAGAGTCAAATGAGAGCGAAATAGTTCAAGAGAGAACGGAAGAGCGGGAACTGTAACTTAGCTGTAAAACGACCTTGACATTGTCGCTTGTTTACAACATGTGTGAGATTTATTTGAGACGATTATGCGACAGGTAGGAGGGCAAAGCACGAAGGCAAAGGGGTATGCAGGGCTATATAATACCCTATTAACTGTTTAAGGTGTGCTAATAATTTATTCTCTAATTAAAGAAAATAATGAGGCCCCATGCGGAGCAGAAAAACAAAAACAAAATGGAAAGAGAATGTCTGGAATTAGCATATCAAACAGTGTTGTAGCATTTAGCCGCCTACAGCACACAGGCAAGCAGAGCAAGCGGGAGGTAAAATATAACCTATACAAATGTGTGCGTGCACACAGTGTACACACATACACATAGTCATGTATGTGTGTGTATTTGTGCACAAAACAAATTTAATCGGCGGAACTTTAATTACTACACAAAAGCCGCATGGCACTGGCGGCAGTGAATGATCTGGCGCAATTCGAGATTATTTAATAAAGCAAACAAATAATACAGGAATGTACACACGCACACACTCACACACACTAGCGTAGACAAATGGTTTGTTTGTTTTTGTTACTCACCTTCATCCAGTATCATAAACGGCAATATTGCAACCCAAAAGAAGTAGTAAAAGAATACAACAATTGCGATTAACAAAATGATTTTTCCGAGCTGTGCATTTGAAGCCATAAATAAGTGATATTAAAATAACACGCGACCAGTAAAATACTTCTAATTGCGCATAGGGTTAATAGCAGTTGATTGTTAACAAATGTGTGTGACACACACATACATACGCACGCTCACTCACTCACTCACTCACGCTGGTATTCGCAATTTGTTAACAATTTATTTTCAGTTCTGTTCACAGTCGCCGCCATAAACAAACAGGTGGTGCCAATGTCAATTGTTAGTTGGTTTCGGCTTACATATATCATGTATTCATATATTTCCACAATATATACATATATTTAAACATTTATATATATTTGTGTGTATTTTCTTGGTTTGTTTGCTCGTGTGCGTGTTAAAAGTGTACTTTGGGTCGTTCTGGCCAAAATCAACGTTGTATTGCCGAGTTTTTAGTTTGTCTGCACTGCGCACTTTTTTCTTTTAGTTAATTCTTACGTAAATTGCTCGTAACTACAGTTCGTGTGCCGCCCTTGACGCAGCCAGTTGTAAGTTTAGTCAGTGATTAGTTTATTAAATTAAATTTAAACGGCAAATTGCCACAATATCGTGCACAAGCTGTGTCCGGCGGTTTCGCGTATTAGTTATAAACAAAATGCCAGGGCCGTACAAGCTGCCAATAAAATGTCGATAGCGCGATAGTAATTTATCGAAAACTCAATTCGCTTATCAGCCCTAAATTACTAAAAACGATAGGCAAGTAATCGGTTGTGCGGAAAATCGTTGCATTTCCCAGTATTATCGCAGTAAACTAGTATATTTTTCCATTTGCGCTAAGGGTTGGAGGGGAAAGCCCAAAACAAGAACATAAAGGAAACGCGAGGGATATTATTTTGTAAGTTTGTCGCTTAACGGATTGCGGGTGATTCATTTGCTAGAGTTGCAGCCCTGGTAACTACATAAGTACCGAATTTGGGTGAAAAGTTTGAAACAGCCGCTTGTTGCCCTGACAACTGTGCAAATAAACAGAGTGTTTTGTCAATTGAGTAATTCGCATTGTTTCGCTAACTTTTTTAGTCTTCCAGGTGTGAGCTGCATGTAAATTTTAAGAATGATGCGCTCCATTTACGACGTGCAGCGGGACTTTGCTCTAAGCAGTGGACTCCGTTGCGAAATAATTTGGGATGCGTAAGTTTATGACATCAGCTAGAAAAATATACTAATTAAAATATATTTTCAGGTTGACGCTCGATCAGGCCGACGTGCTGAAGCAGAAAATTGATAATCTTATTGGTGGGGAGAGTGGAGATAAGAAGGTCACAAAGACGTTGGTCAGGCAGAGGCAGCAAATGTTCGAGAATGTCTGGAAGCAAAGAAAATACACAAATGACGTACTGCTATCGGCGATTATATACGTTTTGGTAACGGAGGAAACCGATCCCGAGTTGGCCATGCGTTCCACTAGTTTCAGTTGCCATCCCGTCATACGCACGCGCAAGTGCGTCATGGAGGACAGCGACAATAGTGATGGCTGCTGCATGAACTTCATCGATGAGCACGGCAGGATTTATGCCAATTGGAGGCAGTATGTCTACCACAACACCTTGCCCAAGGGCACCATGATTGCACCTATCGATGGCATTTACCGGCTCACCAATGATTTGGACAACGGTGTGCTTCTCAATGTCCATGCCACACCAGCGTCACGTGTCCAGTGCAAAATACTCAAAGCCAGTGATCGAGTGGCTTCAATGGGCGGCCTGGTGGCTAGTGTGCCTGTGGCGGCTGCTCTCGCCGTGCCCGTGGCGCCCACGCTGCTAATGGGCGCCACAGTGCTAGGTGTGACTGCAGCCGCCTACAGTACGGTTCGCTCGGCAAATTGGTTGTACCAGCGTCGTCAGTACGGACAGTCCAACTCTCTGCGGGATAGTGAAGCAAGAAACAGTTGGCTGAGTGTAGCGGGCGGCGTGGTGGGACTGGGCGCCACTGGTGCCTCCCAAGCGTTGAGTGCAGCGGGCGGAGAGCTGAATACGGCTGCTCAGTTAGCCGTGAAGGGCATTAATGTGTCATCTATTGTGATATCCGGCACGGGTGTGGCCAATAGCGTCTACGATGTGTATCTGGTGAGTATACGGCTGAGAGGGGGGACAGTAGACATCTCTAATGGTTCCCCTTTACATTCCAGAAAATCAGCGATGATCAGCCGTTGAACAGCAATGACCTGCTGCAGCTTGCTTCCAGTCTCATACTCTTTACACACTCCATCAATAATCTGAGATTGGCTAATGAGGCCACCACTGGCTCCGATCTCCGCTATGCTGTGCGTCATCAAGCCACCAAAATCTTTGGCCAAATCGCCGACGAGTCGGCCAAGCTGCGCCAGGAGTCTGCTGTCCACAAATTCGACATAATGCGCATCTTGAATGACATTCCCCACAAGGAATCCCTGCTGACTGCATTGGGGGAACGCCTAATGAAAGCAGGTGCCTTCTTGTTGCCCAACGTGATGCGTGTGGATGCGGATGGTCATATGGATTTGAATCTGGAACAGTTGGGCAAAGTGTATGGTCCCAAATTCGTGCAGCACATCAGCAATGGGAGTAGCCTCATGGATCTGCTGCTGGCTCTAGGCGAGTATTTCTCGGAGCAGACGTTGCAGTTCCTGCTGCAAACCACACGTAGTTTTCTTGAGCAGAATGTGAAGGGGATTGAGCATGCCCTGAACACATTTGTGTCCACGGAGACGGTGCTCTACCGCGTGTTGATTCAATGCTTGAGAAACTACAGGAACTTGACGACCGAGTTTCTGCTGCAGCATCACAAAGAGATTCTACATGGTGTGTCCCAGTACTTCGAGGCATTGCAGCCACACAACAAGCAGTCTTCCAAGAAGTTCAAGTGCAGAGACTGCCATGGATACTACTATATAATGGAGGCGACCAATTCCAAGTTATAGCATACAAATTAATTGTTTGTTTTATTTTATTAGTTAATACAGTTAATTACAATAGTTACTAACTAAAATTAAGATTATTCAAAGCGACTCAGGTCGGAAGCAACCATTTGCTTGGAGCTGGCGTTGTAGCGCACGGTGATCTCGTAGAGAATTCTGCCGGGCAGCGTTAAAAGTTGCACACGATGAATGGAAATTAGTGGATCATCAGCTGGATTAGGCACCGCCACAAAAGAGCGGGAGATGGCCAACAAGGAGCTCGGCTTAGCATGGAGCAGTAGTCGTTTTTGTTCCATCTTGGCGTAGAGATCTGAGATGTGCCTGAAGCCGAAGTGAGCAACTTTCTCCAGGAGAGCACTGCTTACATTGTATTCCTGATAGGACCAGCAAGTGCACCAGTGATCTGGAATTCCGACAGACGCACAGCTGCGATTGGCTGTGATGGGCAGTAAAAGACTCTGGCAGTTGGAGCAGTCGCCAGTGCCAGCTAATCGTCCTGAGCTGTTGCGGCCGGAGAGTGCCAAAATATGCTGCAGTGTTGCATGCAGGTCATAGGGATTAGTCAGACGTTGGTTGTTTTGTCGGAGTGCCTGCACAAACTCAGGATGCTCCAGTCTCAGCCCCGGAGGCAACCAGAGGAAAAGGAAGGGCAGACGCTCCTCCAGCCAGCCAAGAGGCATGAGTCGCGTGGGTCCCTGACGCTGGCCGTGATCACTTAGCAGCACCACAATCGTATGCTCCATGGTGCCCTGTTGACGTAATCTTTTCAGATACCGGACCATGTACTCATCCATGGTGGTGGTGCGGGAGATTCTTGCTCCATGGCTGTGTGTGTTGGTCCAGAAGACGCCAAAGAAGCTATCGTTACGATAGCGTCGTGCGAACTCCAAAGCATAGTTGTAGACATGCTCGGAGGCGTGGTCATAGCCCAGACAGGTCTGATCGTCCCGCTCCTGCTGCTCCAGCCACTGCTCGGCGGCTATCATATACGGACGGAGATAGTAATCCACGGGTGGTTGCTGAAATCCCTGCCGATTGAAATTGAATGTGTTGATGGCCACATCGTCCTCCCCAAAGGCAGTGACATAACCCAAATCCCGATAGAGCTGCCAAATGAAGCTACAGCGATCTAAACCACCGACCTCATGGGGATCACACTCATCCAGAATGCTGCTCATATTGCGGCCAGTGAGCAGGGCTAGCACATTGGGCAACGTGTTGTCGGCCACCTAAGAGGGATTAGCCAGCTAATCAATCAATCCCCTCCAGCTACTTACACTCACCTTATTGTAGCCGGACAACTCAAACCAGGAGCGTGTGTTCAGATATCTGTAGGTCTTGGGCATGGCACGCATCAGATTCAGTCGGGAGATGGTATCGATGCCTATTAGCAGCACACTTGGAGCACGCTTTGACCTCCACTGCTGCAGGCGCTCGCGCAGCTCTCGGCGCTCCGGCACAGTGGCATGTGCATTGGTGTATATCACTTTCCCTTTGGCACGACACTCCACAATGAAGCTATCGGTGTCACTGGGCAGCTGTACGCTGCTTTCAAAATCCCTACAAGCTGCCAGCTCCACGTGCTTTTCATTGGGACGCAGTATGTTCATGTAGCAACAGCTTAGCGCTGCTGGGGCGGGCACTCTCAGCTCCAAATCCGTCTCCAAGTACCAGCGATAGGCGCTTTCATTAATGCTCAGCACGTAGCGCTGGAAGGACTCGTTGTACTCCACCCAGGTGAGTGGCTGCAGATTCGTGCAAGCTCTGTAAGTGCCACGTCGAAAGTTCCGCATGAGTTGCTTCTCATACGGATTGGGATCTGGTATACGGCAGTAATCGTTGTCCACCACATAACGTGGTTTCAGACACTGCAGAGCTGCCGGAAGCAGCAGCAACAGAAACCAGAAGTTTCCGAGGAAAATCATTTTATTTCTATAGTTTTTCCAGAATTCAAAATGATTCAGTTCTTTCTAGAAGCTGTTGAATTTTCAAATCTTATTAAGTCGAAATATCTGTCGTAATCCTCTTAGTTCAACATCCATTTAGTTCTGATGACAAATTCTAGATATTTCAAGAATTTTGAATATTTTTCCAGAGTTTTTCTTAGATCAAATGAATCTCAATTCCCTAGAAACTTTCCTTTGTCCCCTCAGTGATTAAGAAAATTCAAAGTTTGTGTAGAAAGATGAAAATGCATGTTTATTACAGATGAATGAATTAAGGACTAATCTTAGCCACTAAAATTAGCAACTTAACCTAGTAGTTGACTTATTTGTGTACACTTTTAATACTGTGTTTAGGTCCCTAGTAACAACTCTATAAGAGTGAGAGCGCGCTTTGAACTATTTGTACAGTTACAGTTATAGTTGTATTTTAGTTATAGTAAGTTAATTGGACGGAATCAGTTGCTGACTAGCTAGTATAGGATTCCAATTATTTTGATTAGCAGAAGAAATCATCGTCGCACTGATTGTAGCAGCAGTAGGAGATATTCTTGTAGATCTTGTTGGATGTGTCACGTCTGTAACGGGACTTGAGCTCGTGGGAGAGCTTTTTGGGCTTGTAGCGTGGACGCACGTCCAGATTCATCAGCTGATGGTAGTGCACTTTGCTGACCTTGAGGTAGCCACCTTTCGGGAAGCTGCTACGGCCAACGAAGTGATGATTTTTATGCGATTTACCAGCTGTAAAGGAGAGCAGAGAAAAAAAGGATAAAATTAATGGTTAATTGACATTTTTGGATAAAATACCCAGTGTAGTAAGTGATATAGTCAGAATAAAACAAGTGCCAGTTCATAGCAGCCAGCTATAGCATACCCATACCCAGCCAGCAGCTGCACGGTGTTAAATAGCTGAATTTGAGCTGTGGACTGTACTGCCACTGGGTATAAGAGAGTCATGTGTACTCCACTGTACTTTGCTCTCGTGTTTAGTCTTGAACTTGCGCCTTGGCAACGGTTAAGTGCACAATCGGAACTGTCATAATTTTGTTGACTTTACTTAAACGTGTTTTTCTTTTTCGATATTCGATTTTTGTTTATATTTTTTATGCAGTTCCGATTTCGATTTGGGTTGACTGACTCTGTGACCTTATTTAGGGATTGACTTCAACTTACGCGACAATTCGTTGGCATCGTGATGATGCAGATGCTGATGATGATGATTGTAGTCTATGGAACGCTTTTCCCGTCCCTCATCCTGCTGGAAAAGTCTTTCGCAGGCCTCTCGCGCAAATGTTTTCATCTTTTCCAGGGAACAGTAGCCGTGGACTTCGCTCAGCAGACAGCAGCCAAGGATCAGGAGTAACAGCTGCAAAAGGGGCAAAGAAACTAAAGTTAAAATATATTCTAAATTTAAACACAACCGGCCTCCAAATATATTTTAAATTAAAAATAAAAAATAAGGCATTTTGATTTTGTATTTGTATCTGAGACAACGAGTGTATCTGTATCTGTATGTGGATTAACTGCTTTGAATGACGTGTGCCGCCGTGACGCTTGTCCTTGTCCGCTGCTGTTGGTGGGGCCAACAAACTGGGTCAGCCGCTTGAGCAGCACGAGCAGCGAGAGGCACGGCCGCGACTGCGACGGCGACCGCAACGTCAGCAACATAAAAACTGGAGCGCATTTGCAAGTCGTCACAGCCAAATGACAGTGTTTTTTTTATGGCCGAGGTTTTTTTAATGAGCGAAACTTCCCCGATTACAAAAAGAGTTGAGTATTATGTAACAACAGGTAGGCATTTCCGCAATTTGTTTAGCACGAAAACAGCAACAACAGCACAAAACAACAACAAAAGGAAAATTATGCTTATTTTCAGTGCAGTGCAGTTTCTTACTCAGAACAAAAGCGCATTTGTTGTTTTGTTTTGTTTTAAAAATAATTTATTTTTAACTCCCCAGACAGGTGATTACTGGCTTGCCGACAGGTTTGCATGGTGGTACACACCCCTCTTTGAGCCACCACAGCAGCCACAGGCACACAACAGCGCAATGGCTAATTAGTAAGTCTATGCTGGCAATATACAGCTAGCACTAGCTTTTTAAAGCGCATTTAAAATCGAGCATAAATCAAAAAATCTACTCCAATTTTTCAAAATTTATTGAAGATTTAATTTAAATATTTTAATTTTAATTTTATAGTTTTCTTTGAAACTCACCTTTATGCGCATTTTTGTAGTTTATTTATTTGTATTTCGCAATTAAATGTTTAAGTTTTACACTTTTCACCTGCCCTAGTGGCAAACGTTGCGTATACGTATTATAATTTGAAACGAATTCTGCTTTATTTTAAGCTTTTTGGCGGGCAAACCAGAACACACCACCGACCGTTACGTGATAAGCTTCCAATTACGAATGGGAGCTTCACGCAGTGTTGTGAGCTTTTTATATGCAAATCGATATACAGAGCACAGGAACAGCAAGCGTCGCTGTCTCTCTCGCTCCTCGCCGTCTGAGCGTGCGCAACTTTCTGAAGTGAGAGCGAGTGAGTGAGTCTGCGCAGAGGTTGCGGCGCAGTCAGAGAGCCAGCAGCGCAGCGCAATGTGCGTAAGCGAAGGGCGCGGCTGTGCCGCAGTCTACGTTTGGTGCTTAGAACTGCGTCGACGTAGGTTGTCCCCGAAAAGGATGTGCAGAGAGAATGACCGATAATTAAATATTTTTTGTTTTGAGCTTCTTTTTGTAGGTGTAGCCGGAGGCAATTTAATCTTTTCATGATAATTGCCGACTATTGCTATACAGGGGCTGATTAAAAAACATTTGGCGGCATTTAATCTAATACCTTGAAAACTGTAATTGTCATGTAATGAGGAAATTAATCAAGGTGGTCAGCCTAGAGGAGAAAGTAAGCGTGTGACTGCCATAGACTTTGTGTTACCTTGTTGCTAGGGAAATTCCGCTAGCCGTTGTGAAATTGTGAGTATTTCATTCATAACATAGATGTTGTTTATTTCTTGGTCAAGCATACTCATCGTCACGAGTCTGATAAAAATTTACTACTACATGCCTAATCTATGTAAACATAGTAAAAGCGGCAACGATAAAAGACTTCTGTTAATTAACATGATCATAGCATAGGCTGTAAATAGGGCTGTCTGTAATCTACAAAAGCTGTCACGTATGCATGTAGTAGTGTGTTTGTAACACATGTGCGTGTGTGTATTGTATGGCAACCCCAGTGCAAGGCCACTCGCACTCTCTCGCTCTCTCTTTGTGCAATTTCACTCTCATCTTGAATGCACTCTCACTTTTTCTTGGCTCAGCAGCTGAGCTGCTCATGCATTCTGCGTGCTGTGAGTGTATGAGTGAACAGTGTAGGTGCAGCTGCTGCAGCAGCAGCCGCCGTCGCAGTCGCATCAGAGACGCGTTGACGTTATATTGACATTGAGCAGCACTTAACGGTTAACGTCAGATATCTGCTGCAATTGTTGTTCTAATTTTACTTTAACGTTTTAATTGTGCACATAAAAAGAACATGTGCATGCGCATGCGTGTTTGTAAATATTTATATTTGGCACCGGCACTTTCGGCCGACTTTTGTCGCTTTGCTCTTCTTTCTCTGTTGCTCTTACATGCGGAAATGGGTCGTATGAGCAATGCAAGCATGCATTAAATAAGACGCAATAAATACTTACTGTAGTCTACAAGCCTTGCGTGTACTTGTGTGTGATTGTGTGTGTGTGCGTTGGTATGTGCTGCTACGTGTGTTTGCTGTGCTGCCCCAGACGAATTTTTGCAAGCTTTTTCAAATCTAACGGTATTGGCGGCACGTTTGAATGAAAACAAAATGAAATTCCAACGAGACAACAACTTAGCCAAAGGCAGAACGAGCAAGAATGTGAATTAAAATTAAAAAGTTGATTTGGCATTTACGAAAAATATGCATTTCATTAGTTTGTGTTGTTGTTGTTGTTGTGCTGTTATGATTGCTGTTGCCTGATCTACATAAAACACGCGAATTGTCCAGTTGTCCAGTCTCATTCATAAATATCCCACAAACACATGCGAAATTTCATATGCTACGTTAGTATTTCACAACCTGATTTAAAGATTGAACACGCCACTTGCCCTCTTGTGTCTCATTATCTCATGCTTATTACCTGGGCAGCAGCAGCGGTAGCGACATCGCCAGCACCAGCGACGTCGGCCGCAGCTCGGTATTTTGATATTTTGGCTGCCCAAAATTAAATCAAATTCAAACTGGTTTCATGCCGTTCTAATAGTATATAAATTCACTCTTAAAATCAGATTTGCACTCTCCTCTGTCTAGACGAGCTTAGGTCCTTGGCAACAAGAATGGCCAATGTCTGTGGCTGTGGCTATGCTTTATTTTGTTTCGCTCGAGCGTGTGATCGTATAAGCTGTGCTGACCTTTTGGCTTCTTTCTAGCTAGCAAAATTAGCCTTTATTGACTAAGGGCAGCAGGTGGAGTGAAAGCTGTATAAATATAAATGTTCTTAGCTGAAAAATTTGCTTAAATAATAATTTAAGTCTAATTTAAGGCAATTAAATATGCAGTTAGCTTGTTAAACTTCTCAACTTATATGTCTTAGCAGTTTTTATTCTGATTAGCTATTTTAGCTGTTAAAAACGACAGCACTGCGAGTTGGTTTCTATCTCTCTCTTTTTTTCTCTCTCTATCTTTTTGCTGCCGTTGTCCTTTTGTTGTTGCCGTGGTTCCTTGAACTGAAAGCGAAAGTGATCGGTCAAGGCACACACAGAACCACACACACGCACTCGATTTTGCCGTTCCACGCTTACTTCAACTATCCTCAGTTCAAGCGGTCTTTTTTTCTTAAGCCAAGAGTTCAAGAAACTTTAAAAGGAATGCTCGAATTTCTAATGAGATAAACCGACATTCCTATGCTCTTTTCATTTAACCGACAAATTTGCTCAAGTTCACAGCCATACGCATGACTAAGCTGAAATCGAATACGTAATTTATGAGCCATATAGAGCGCCTATTTCCCAAAAATGTGTCTTAGTCATTTAAGCCAAAAGCTAGTTGTGGCCAAATCATAAATCAAGCGTAAACGAAAATAAAAAACTTTTAAGCAAACCGCCAATTGTTTGTAGTAAGAAACATATTGCCTAGAGGGCGCTAAATGCTAGCGCCATCTCTTGTAAGTTGGCAGACAACACACACAGCTGTTGTGTATTCAACTGCCTGCCAGCGCCATCTAGTGTAACTTATTGTAACCAACGACAGATGTTATGCCGCGTTTTTTATACAACAAACGAAAATAATCAGAAAATGTTCGCAACGAGAATAAGAAATTTGGCACGTAAGACCCATTTGCCGGGTAACTGGAGTTGGTGTCGCTGGAGCAGCAGCAGTAACAGCAAAGCCAACGAAATACCCTTGGAAGCTGATAAAAGACAACAGTTGCTCAATGAGCTAGCAGAACCTTTGGACACCGGTCGAACCCGTCCCACCATTGATCCCAAGGAAACGAGCATTGTGCTGTTTCCTGGCCAAGGTACACAGTATGTGGGCATGGCAAAGGATCTGCTGCGCTTTCCTGGCGCCCGACGCATCTTTCAGCTGGCAAACGATGTGCTTAAATACGATCTGCTCAAGGTTTGCCTCGAGGGACCACGCGACAAGCTCAATCGCACTGAATACGCACAGCTGGCGGTGATGGTCTCCTCCCTAGCGGCTCTGGAACAATTGCGCGAGGAGCGACCTAAAGCCATTGAGAATTGTGTGGCTGCCGCCGGCTTCAGCCTAGGAGAGATTACGGCACTTGTCTATGCCGGTGCACTGCCCTTTGACAAGGCCTTGAAACTGGTCCAAGTTCGTGCCAATGCCATGCAGGTGGCCTGTGATCAGCAGCCCGGCGCGATGGCCATGACCATCTACGGACCAGATACGAATCTTGGTGATGCCTGTGCCAAGGCGCAACAATGGTGTCTTGATCGCGGAGTGGAGTCTCCGTACTGCGGCATTGCCAACTACATGTATCCACATTGCAAGGTCATTGCTGGCCACGTTGAAGCCCTGGAGTTTCTGGAGAAAAACTCAAAAAGCCTCAAAATACGCCGGATGAAGCGTTTGGCGGTCAGCGGTGCTTTCCACACGCCTCTCATGGCCAGTGCCGTGGAGCCTTTCACCAAGGCACTGAGCGCCATCAGAATACAGGATCCCATCATCAAAGTCTACTCCAATGTGGATGGCAAGCCGTACAAGCATGCGACGCACATACTCCGCCAGCTGCCCAAGCAGATTGTTCGTCCGGTCAAGTGGGAGCAGACACTGCACACGGTCTACGAGCGTCAACAAGGTGTCAACTTTCCACGCACCTTCGAGTGCGGTCCTGGTAAAGGATTGCTCCAGGTGCTGGAGAAGGTCAACGCCAAGGCTGCCCAGACCGCCCACAATGTTATAGCTTAAATAAAAGTCTTGATCCGGTCGTTGATTTATATAAAAACTTTATTTTTTGTTAAAAAACAGAAAGAAAATGCGACAACTCAAGTAACAAAAGGAGCTGGGTGCTAGGAGCAGGAAGCCAAATGGATTCTAAGTTTTGTAATCTCTTGTGCTCATGCGATGCGCAAAAGCGGCGCCTTTGTTCTTCCGAAACCTCTCGAAAGGATCGTTTAGATTGTTGCCGACGCCCTGCAAGAAGAGTAACCAAAAAGCTCGACCCGATTAGCTCATCCTCCAGGTATTACGGGCAGTCCTGCTGCTCACCTTGTACATGTCCTTGCGATCGCGCACCTCACCGCCGGAGATTGGTGTGTCAATGCCTTGGTTCTTGGAGCCCAGGCCGGTGCCAGTGCCCGCCCAGCCCATCTTCATGAGCATCTGGTGTCCCTTGTTGGTCTCCTCGATGAACTCCTGTGGCTTGGCAAAGCTGCTGCCACTGTAAAGGAAGGAACAAATTATTATATCAGTTAGGGTGAAGCTGGAGTAGCTGAAACTTACAAGAAACTGGGTGGCGTTGGCGATCTGTCGCGTTCCACGCGTCTGGAATTGTTGCCATTGTTGTTACTGCTGTTGCTATTGTTACTGCTGCTATTGTTGTTGTTGCCGCCGCTATTGTTGTTGCGTTCTCCACGATTCTCCCGACTCAACAAATTCAAATCCCGTTCGTGACGCGGCGAACGATTGCGAGGTTTGCGATTGCTACCAGGAGCAGCAGCAGCAGCACCGCTGCCCACTGCTCCGCCTGCACCAGGTGCTGAAGCTGGCCCTCCGCCCGCACGATTCCGCTGTGCCGGCGGTGGCGTCAGTGTACGCTCAGCGGAACGCGACTTGGAACGTGAGCGTGATCGGGAACGAGATCGATTGCGATTCACAGGCGAGCGGGAACGGGAACGTGAACGACTGCGACTTTTGGAACTGCAATGAAAGAAGATTTTAGATTGGAGTTCAAAGTTCTGGGCACGGAAATGTAGAAAACCCACCGATAGCACCGCTTATTGCTCTTCTTGATCTTCTCCAGCACTATTGGACTGGGTGAACGAGACTTCTGCCGTGTGCCATTCTTAATTTCCTCCTCCTTTTGCTTTCTCGCCGCATTCTTCACCTTGTAGTACTCATAGAGACCCAGCTTTTCCCAGCCCTCACTACAAGAAATCAAAATTAAATCTCTGCTGACCAAGTTCAGCAAAGCAGACTCTACTCACTTGTCCCTGGGACGGTCGTGTGAAGGCGCCGCATAGAAGGCATTCAAGGCATTGGTCAAGCGTTCGCTTTGCGGCGCAGGTGCTGGCAAACGTATGTCTCCAGAATCCAGCGGTTTATAGTTGTAATCCTCGAGGCGTATTAGCGGCACAATGAGTCCAGCTGGCAGGTCATAGTACGGCGCTGTCGGCACTTGTGGTTCCATGGACGGCTGCAGCTCAGTGACATCTAACAAATCGCGACGATTGCTTTCGTCCAACTCTCCGCCAAGCACCTCATCTGGTCGCTGCTGCAGCACAACATTTATAGCTGCATTCAGTGCTCCAATATCGACGCCTCCATCGCCCACTGGTGGCAAGTTGTTGAGTGGAAAAGGTGGTGGTTGTTGCTGCTGCTGCTGTTGTTGTTGTGCCTGCTGTTGTTGGTGTGGATGTTGATGTTGCATCTGCATCTGTTGCTGCTGCTGCTGTTGTGGCTGTTGGTGTTGCTGCTGATGCTGCAGTTGAATCACTGCCTGTATCGCTGCATTCAATACACCCATATCCACCATGGGATCTCCGCCAGGCACTTGACCAGGATACTGTGTTGGTGGTGGTTGCTGTGGCTGCTGCTGTTGCTGCTGCATTGGAGCTGGAAAGCCTGGCGGTGGCTTCGACATGTCCGGAATGAAAAAGTTTGGACCACGCGGATCAACAAAGTGCTGTGGTTGCTGCTGCTGTTGTTGTTGCGGCTGGTAGCCCGTATATGCATGCGGATCCAATGCTCCTACTGTCGGCGCCGGGGGCGGCGTGTTCATATGCTCCTTATCCACACCAGGCATGGCAATCCTTTGGGACATGAGTGCTGGTATAGACTTGGACGACTGCGGTGTGCCTGGCGACGTTTGTGGTGGCTTTTGTGCGATCTGCAGCTGCTTCTCTAGCTGCAGTTTCTGCTGCTCCAATTGTGCGATTTGTTGCGTTGCATGTTGCATGAAGATCTGATGTTGCTTCTGGTAGCTAAGAATGGGAAAGGGTTAAGGGATGTATCCACTTTATAGCCACCCTCGACTGACTCACCTGTCCAGCGTGGCTTTGGTGCTCAGCGTGTATTTGGCCACAATCTCGTGATGCGTATTCTGCACATTCGTTTTGTACTCCTGCATGGATGAATCCGGGGACTGCAGCTTCGAGATAACGCAGGCATCAAAGAACTTTGCCTTGGACTCCCACAGCGAGAGCAGCTTCGCTAGCTTCTGTCGCTGCTCAGTGTTGGCAACTAAAAAAGTAATCCATTAATTGGTTTATAAAGATTACAGTATATCAATTGAAAACTTACTTAAATCGGCGCTGCAGAACATCGGTATAACGACGTTCTCGAGATTGTTCTTCAAGTCGCTGATATTTTTGCGCATACTGTAAATAGATTTTTGGGTCTTAGAACACACGAACGGCGGTTTTACCTTCTTTCTGTGTCCGGTGTTGTCATTTTAGCTAGTTTAAAGCTAGAGTGGGCAGTGATTTTATAAAGCTTTAAGCGAAAGAACTAGCAAGTGAAAACTGCTACCAATTAAGTTTAATAACTGATCAATTTGTAAACTTTAATGCAGAATTTAAGTAAATTTAAGTAAAGTATCTTTAAATGTGTTTCTGTGCATTTGGAGCATGTTCTAAAACTAGCTAATTTTATTTGAACTGTTTTTTAATTCTGTCATCCGTAAGTTGTGTCCGTCTGTCCTCAAAACTAATCAACAGAGTTTTAGCTTTAAACAGCTGTAGATTCTAACTCTGTTGTTTAGTTTCGTTTAAAAGTTTCTTGATTGTTTGTGCGAACTTACCAATGATGGAGTATATCATTAACTAAATATATAAGATGCAATTTTTGCTGAAACGTTGAACCATTGACCAAAGCCCTAAAAATAAATTAACAAACGAAAAACATATTTTTGTCCATTTCTTTTTTCTCTTTCTCTGTACGCACAACACACAATTGCCAAAGTGTTTGTTGTGCCTGCATAAAACAGTATGAACTTTTTTAGTGTGCGGTGGGTGAGTGTGTTTATCTTTTTTTGTAACTAAACTAAAGTCTAACTTGGCTCAATTGGATCACTGAGCTTAGGAATAAACGTGCATCCCATATTATTTTTTGTTTGAAACGAATCAACGAATTAATTTTGATAAGGAGTCAGTTACTCGCTCGCTCTGTTTCACTCTCTCGATCGTTCGGTAACTCATTACAACGAGTGGCAGCGACTCGTTCTTGCTTCATTTCATTTCGACTCGTTTCATTTTCGTTTCGTTTCACGTTTACCACTCGTCGTTTAAAAAAAGAAACAATTGTTAGTTAATAAATGTTTTGAAAGATCATTAATTAGGTATAAACTGAGGCATACTTCTTTAAAAGATATTGTAAAACGACATTGATTTTTGCGCTGTCGGTTGAATGCTGTAAAATCCAGTTCTTGCCTAAAATTGCAATATCAAACGGGTTACTTATATTGTCATTTTCTCAGCGTTCAAATTAAGTTTATAAATTTTTTTTAGATTTAATATTTAATTTAGAATATTTTTTTTGATTTACTTTTTTTTTGGCTAGCTCAAAAAGTTAACTGACGTCATAAAATAAACTTAAAAACTAAAGTTAACCAGTCAGTACTAGATTTTTTATACGCATAGTTCAATTTACCTGCTGAGATGCTATCCTTGGTGCAGGACTCGATGATGGGCTGCAGTATACTATCGAATTCCCTCAGCACGATTCCCTGCTCATTCGCCAATTGCTCCAGTTGTGTTGCCTGTGCTGACGTCATCGCATCGTCGATTTGCTTCGCCTTTTGCGTCATCAGAGCCTGAGGGTTCAGTGGTTGTGTTGGATTCATTTCGTGGGATTCGTTGGATTTCGCATCAGGATCAGGATTCAGTTTCAGTTTTCGATTTCAGTTGCGTCGATTGATTTCAGTTTGATTTTTTAGATTTTAGAGATTTTGTGATACGTTTTTTTATTTATCGAATGCGACAATAAACAAGTATTTTTTTTAACACATTTTTGTTTTTATCAGTTTTGTATGAAGAGTGGTTTGTTTTTATCATATTTTTTTTTTGTTTGGTTTTATGTTTCAAAAAATATACAATAAAGCAAAAGTTTAATGTAGCATTGTAAAATTGTTAATTTAATAGTGGGAAAGTATAAAAAAAATATTGTAATAAATTGTGAATCACAAAACGGAAAAACGAGTTGTTTTCACGGCCCAGACGAGTGTGACAGTGGGAGAAATCACAAAAGTTGTGGACAACTTTGTACTAAAGAGGGAAGAGTGTGGAGCCCAACTTTCCACCAGGGAAAACAAGTTGAATTACAAGTAGAGCTATTTATGGACTAGTTAATTATTAAATATAGGAGATTTAGTGGATTACCTAATAACATTTTCTGGTAATTTTCAGACAAGAGAAATAAATTGAAGTATTTTATGGTATAAGATCAAAACTAAGCACGGGGGAGATACAAACGGATAGCTAACAAGCCCGTATCCGGAAATACTAAAGTAATTGGACTTGGCGGCTTTGTGGGTAAGGAATACTCTCAGAAATATATGTGTTCTGCCTGTTTATAGAGGCTCAGCTGCGAATGAAGCAAATACACAAAGAACTAGGTTTATTTACCGTATGTTGTGCGGAAAGATTCGCATCCGATTGCTTGATTTGTTCCCGTAACGTATTCTGTTGCATTTTGATCGCATCCAGTTGATTGCCCAAATTGATAGCCATTGCTGTGCCATTGGCGGTTACTGCCACTGCCGCTGCTGCCGGCATCGTCGAGGGGGAGGGGGGAGCGGGATTCGCATTTGGATTTGGCCACAAATGCTGAGATTGTTGTTGGTGCTGCTGTTGTTGTGCTTGCTGTTGTTGGTGTATCATGCTGTCCGGCGTATTATCGTGCTGCTGCTGTTGTTGTAGTTGTTGCTGTTGTGGCGCGTAGTGCACGTGATTAGGCGGCGGTTGTTGCATGTAATGTGGACCACCCGTGGGCATGCCTCCTTGCTGTTTCAACACTGTGAACAAAACTCACTTCGGTCACAAATAAATTCATTTAGAGACTGAAACTTTCTCGCCTACTCACTTTGCTGCTCGGCTGCCACACGATATTGATAATAGGTGGCAAATTCGCCGCCATAGAGAAACTCAAATTTTGGATTGTTTTGTTGCTTTTGCTTTGTGATTGCTTCGAATTCCGGTCCATTGCGTGCCACAAATTCCGCCAATTTGTCTATAATATTGCGTAAACTTGCATCTAAACATAGTTGGGAGCAAACAAAAAAAAGTATTTTAGTTTGAGGTTCCGCTGCCGAGCATGTGTATGTGTGCTTGTTTGTGTCTGTGTGCGTGTTTGTGTGCGTGCGCAAAGATTTTGCACAATGTTTAGTTTAGTCGTCTCACCTCTGGGCGGTTGTACGTCCATTGTATTAATTGTTTATACAAACTAGTTATTTTGTAAAGTGTAAATAAGCGTGCTTAAATAACCATAACTTTTAACAATTGAATTTCTTAACTTATTGCGGCGAACGTAAAGAATTTTTTTTATCAATCACTCTTCTTCTTTCATCTTTTATCTTGACGCCATGTTTAGAGCTGGCACTTTCGCTGATTGTACTCGAATCGGAATTGATTCATCGTTTATCGGTCACAATCGGCAATCGGACACAAATCGAGTGAGCAGTTTGCCATTTTTATTAAAAAGCTGCCAGTCATTCATTTGCATTTTCTTTAATTCAAAGTAAATATGTCAGTACGTGTTATCAACGACGAATCGCATTTTCAAGCCGAGCTAACCCAAGCGGGCGTCCGGCTGGTTGTTGTCGACTTTACGGCAACATGGTGTGGTCCCTGTCAACGGATTGCGCCCGTTTTCGACACGTTCCCCACAAAATATCCAAAGGCAATATTTTTAAAGGTTGATGTGGATAAGTGCCAGGACACAGCAGCCGGGCAGGGAGTGTCGGCCATGCCCACATTCATATTCTATCGCAATCGGAGCAAAATCGATCGTATTCAAGGCGCCGACATAATGGGACTGGAGGCAAAAATACAGGAACATATTGGCACTGGTGGTTCCGAGGAGGCAGGCGAGGACTACGGCCAGGGTTTGGTAAGTCTTGACCAGCATTTAAAAGTAATTTTATTTAAAACAAATTCATCCACAGATGGAGCTGAACACATTCATATCGAAGCAGGAATGCGAGTGCCTGAATGAATCGGATGATCACAATTTAAAACATGCACTGGCCACGGCCGGAGGCTACTTGCAATCGGACTGCGATGAGCAATTGATTTTATCGATAACGTTCAATCAGGCTGTTAAAATCCATTCGCTCAAGTTCAAGGCGCCACCACAGCTGGGACCCAAGGATGTCAAGCTGTTCATCAATCAGCCACGCACCATTGACTTTGACATGGCCGAGTCAATGAGCAGTGTCCAGGAATTGACGTGAGCGAGAGCAATGCTTTAGAATAATTACATGGTCTAAAAATATTTTTATGTTTTTTGTAGCTTGGGCGAAAAGGAGCTGGAGAATGGACAACCCGTGAATCTACGCTATGTGAAATTCCAGAATGTACAAAACATTCAGATCTTTGTGAAGAATAATCAATCCGGTGGTGATATTACACAAATTGACTACATTGGCTTCATTGGCTCACCGATCATAACGACCAAGATGAATGACTTTAAGCGTGTCTCCGGCAAAAAGGGTGAAAGCCATTAACGAGTCCAATTAATTATTGGGTAATTGGTATTACATTGATGCTATAGTGTGAAATTAATTACCCAAGGCTTGGTCTGATCCCATATACTTTCGACTTAAAATTAAGCAATTCAAAACAAAATAAAATAACAATTCAGCTGGCAAACAATAGATCAACTACAGATTACTCTGCTGCCTTCCATCGAGTTCCTTGTTGAGCATTTGCCACGCCTGCTCTGCCTGACGCTGGGTAAAGTCATAGTCCCATTGAGAGCTGAAGATCACCTGCGATTTGGACACGATATCGGCGTTATTCACCTGGCTAGCCAGACGATTTCTTGCCTCATTCTCGCTTAGCTTATTGCGCTCCATGACACGCTTCACCGCCTCCTCGGGCGGCACAATCATAGACCACACCTCATGGCAGTGGGATTCCCAACCAGCTTTTAATAGTACTGCTGCCTCCAGCACCACTACTTTGGGCACCTGAGCTGCTGCTCGCAGTTTGGCTAGACGCTTATTGACCTCAACCATGAGTTCTGGCCAAACAATGGAGTTCAACATCTGCAACTCCTGGGGGTTGCTAAAGACACGGGGTCCCAGCTTAGTACGATCTATGCGTCCATCCGCTGCCAGTATATCGTTACCAAAATGCTTGACGATCTTCTCATAGCAGGCTTGACCCGGCTCGTAGACGTCGTGGGCCACCTTGTCGCAGTCTATGACATGGGCACCCATCTTTCCAAGACGTTCTGCCATTTTGCTCTTGCCCGACGCAATGCCGCCGGTTAGTCCAATTATATAGGGTTTTAAGGGCAGATGTGGGCGTGCCTAGCAGAGCATTGTTAAGAATAAGTAGGAAGACCCAAGGAATTCGTTAAGCTTACCTCTGGTTGACGCCAACGCGTGCCCAGTAGATCGATGCGTTGGTTGCTGGAGCTAATCTTGGACTCATGTATGCCATCGTTCACCTCGCTCTCTACAATGTCAATAGCAAAAATATCCAACTGGCTGAGTTCTTTGCTCGCTCTTATCTCGTTGACCTTCTGACCTCCACGTAGTGTCTCGGCACTGACCACAATCATATCCAGATTGGGATCTGTTTGAGTTGGGCCAAAGGGATCGTCTATTGGCACAATTTCATACTGGAGTGTGTTATCGATATCCAGGAGAAACTCTCGCAATAGTTCAATCCTACGCTCCACAGGTAATATCAACTCCGGCAACACTTTGTCTATAAGAAATATAAGAATTTAGAGATCTGTGTTTACAGGGTATCTTGCAGTCATACTCTTTGTAAGGGCAGCTGTGGTGACGCCGACGACAAGACGCTTGCGGGCACGCAGCACAGCCTGCGTAAGGAATATTTTGTGTCCAATATGAATACGATCAAATGTGCCACCAATGACCACATTCGGATAAACCTTCAGATTTAACCCTTCTGATTCGGACTTCTCCGTCGGCAGTTGCAAGTCCGTGCTGATGGTGTCATCCAAGAAGATTGTGGGCTTACTTATGTTCAGAGCTGTGCGCAATCTTTCGCAGAGTTCTGGTTGATGTGCGTCCGAGAATAGCATGTCCACCGGTTTGCGTAGTTTAAATGTTTGTGTGTCGTGCTGGTGCTCCTTCAGCGGTGATAGTAAGACACGTAGATCCACCTTGTTGCCCACATAGCTACCACTATTTGCGTACAATTGCGATATCAGACGACTCCAAACCGGCGGTGGTGGCGTTGTCGTAGACGCTGTGACATTTAGGTGGATGTACAGCGAATTCACGTATTTCTCAATGCTGCGCAGTGATTTGCCCAACTGCTTTATGTTGGACACGACTAGCAATCCTGTAGAGGCCATTGTCAAGTCAGGAATGTCAGTGGAGTACTCCGTGTACTTTGGACTACGAGGATTGTTGATTCAACTGTTGTTGTTTTTACTGACTATCGATACATATATCGGTTCTGAAGAGCAATCCCCTGGTAAATCTATTGCAATCACAATGCAACCCTTGACAACTATCGATAAGCGCATTGCGATGCAATCGAATCTAAACACTCAGTTTGGCTCAATTCTATCGCGTCGTTTTGAAAAACGCAAACGCTGGCTTGGCTTTCAACACAATAAAAGCTGTTTTTTACATTTTAAATTTCTGGAGCATCAAAATGAAAGATCATAAAACATTATATAAAGCGCAAACTTCTGTATTAAGTCCGCGTAATCACAACCAAATCAATCGTGAGCGTCAGCGCGTCGCACGTACTAAAAAGCGGGAAGAATGTTACCAATTAAATCGCAACATGGATGTCAATCCGACGCCAATGCCAACGTCAACGCCCCTGAAAGAGCTACAATTAGAAGAGCCGCCTCAACAGACCATATTACACGGCGAACAAGAAAATCGGAAGCCGTTAACACAATCACCAACGGCCAATAAGAGTACATTCGAGGGGCGCAAAGAGAATTATCTGCAGCGTTATATGAAATGGAAGACAGAGAACAGGAAACGCGCACCGGTAAGGGCACAAAAAGTGGACAAACAACAGCCAGCAGCGGCAGCCGTATATGTGCCACCCAATCGTCGCTCGATGTATGTCGTTATAGACTCCAAAGCAATCAAGGCACCCACGGAGGCAACCACAGAGCGGCCCATATCATTGGCAAAGCCGCCAGCTAAAAGGAAAGAGGCTAATGCGGCAGCAAAACCAGCTAAGCACACGCCAGGCGTGCAACTGCCTAGAGCTGCAACTGGAGCTACCATGAAGCCATTGCTTGGTGCTGCAGTTAAGTCCACCATCCCGCCTGTAGTTAAGTCGTCTGTTGTATCAGCCATTAAGTCCTCAACTGCAACAACCAACAAGCCCTCAGTTGGAGCAGCTATTAAGCCGAAGACTACAACGCTTACAGTCAAGAAGCCGCTACCACCAGCAGCTGCAACTGGAGCTATGAACCAACAAAAGGTTCCAACCACTGCCAAGAAACCCTGGCAAATATCTACAGTGCCAAAGCCGACTCCTGCAGCCGTACCCGTAACCGCTACAGGGACGACTCCCGCTGCTGCTGGCAAGCCAAAGCCAGTAGTGTCCATTAAGAAGCATGTGGCCGCTGCAAGAACGAACAGGCCTGCTAATCTTATGACGCAACCATTTGATAAGCCAAATGTGGCAAAGATTGTGAAACCTCTGCGAGCAGGCACTGGAGCGTTAGGCGGTGCTGCTGCCAAATTCAAGACTGCCGGTCCACAAAAGTCAACCAAAAGTCAAGGAAGGTCGAATCTCTCCAAGTCCATGAAAATAAAGAAACCAGTTCCCAGCAAACAGAAACTGGTTGAAAAAATTCCTAACTATAAGAATGAATTATTTAAAATAGTCACAGAGGATCCGCTGCCGGATACGCCCTTGGATCAGGTAAACACTGAGTACCCCTTCCAGGCACAGGCCACATCCACGCAGTGCAAGTCGCTTAATAGTAGCCAGAATCTTCTAGAGGCCTATAAGGACTTAACCAAGATAAGTCCCGTGTCGGTTACAGAAAATCCCAAGAATGATCATGCATCCGTCAAGCGGCAATTGATACCAGGCAAGAAATCCAAGGAGAAGTCCACAAATAAGTTCAATTTTGTGCGCTACTCAGAGGGACACACTTTGTTGGAGTCACCAAACGCAGCAGATGAGCCGGACACAGTGATACCGGCAGCCACGGGTATATCTACAAATCTATAAACATTTTTAGACCCTGTTGTGATAATTTCAATATTTTCAGCTGAAGACACGGTAGTAACGAATGAAACGGGCGAGACTACGGTGATTGCAGCGAAAGGTGAGTCTATAGGAAACCCCAACTTAACTACACATTTCATGTTTTAACTCGACTTTCAGCTGAGGAGCAACCACAGACGCCTACGCAGAGCTCCAATGGCAAACCCAACTACTTGAGTCCATTTGTAAGCGTCTCACGTGGTAAAGTCAACTCGCACACGGAGCGCAAGAAGCGGGACAGCATGTATCTGCAGGATGAAGACAACCAGCAGCCGGAGATGTCAGTTGCAATGCGTCGCACCCTGGACGCAGTTCAGTATTTCCGAATGCAGCTGAGCAATGAAATTGAACGTCTTCAATCGATATGCGTTGAATGGAGTTCGTATTGTGATCAGCACGAGGATTTGTTAATGGAATCTGGTGGCAAGGACATGATTGATGCGGCCGTTGGGCAAACGAAGCTGTTAACCAGCAAGAAAATGCAGCAATTTAGCAGTTTGATTGATCGCTGTGAAGCTGGTGCAACTGGCGTTGGATTGCGTCCCAATGATGGCAGTGAGTCCACCAAGCCCGTGCTACCCGACGACTTGGAAGGCTGGTGGGCTATGCTGCGTCTGCAGAGCGACAATGTGGACAAACGCTTTGAAAACTTGACACGTTGGAAAGATAACAATTGGCAGGATCCTGATGAAGTTCCTAAGCTGGCCAAGATCAAAGCCAAGGTGCCCAAGGCAAAGCCAAAACAGCCAGTAGTGAAGGCAAGCAGCAACTTTAAGAGTTTCCTGCGCAAGGCAAAGGCCGAGAAGAAAAAAGCGCTGGCGGAGGAAGCACAACTGGAGCCAACTGCCACACCGACTCGTAAGGTTATTATCGTACGTGATCGCAAATCCTTTTCACCCGCACGCACTGTGCTGCGTCTGTCCATGGGCAGCGGAGGACGACCTTCAATAGCTGGTAATGGATTACTTAAATCCGCTATTATGGCCGCAGCAGAACAGAAATCACGACAGCCGGCAACGCCACCGCCAGAATCACCGCGTAAGATACCCGGACGTATGTCCATACTGAAGACACCGGGAACCGCCAAGAAACGGGAACCAGGCACGCGCGGTGTCTTGTTCAGTGCCAAGAAAAATGTGCGACGTTTCGAATTTGCTGTCGAAGAGGGCAATATCAGTGGCGATGATGATGATACCATCTTGGGCATGGACAAACTGGAGGATTGCGAGGAAGATATGTCGTTGGAGAAGAGCTCCTCGTCACATAACAGTCTACAAACTATACACAGTGCAAATCCACAGACTCCAGAGGATCCTATGGTGTTGCGCACATGTCAATTGCGAAGTCGCCGAGTTAAGATAAGACCATCATCAGAATTTATGTAGTTTTTTTTTTATTTTCTTATAATCTTTAGACACACAGTAAGTTTTCGATATAACAAACTAAAGTCGTGGTAGCGTTTAATTGGTTGTTTTATGTTCTATTTGAATTTATATATAAGTAATTAGTTATCAGTTCTTAAATACTATATTTACATGCGTTTTATAAATTGTTTAAATAAAGTAAACAGTCGATATTGATTTACCCGGTTCGCCTATCGCTGTAATCGATAGCAGGTCACTGCTCATTGGAACTAGTTCGTTCGACAAAATGGCCTATCGATAAAAGAGATTCAGGAAATTGTATGACATATATTTTTCTATTAAGAATATTGCTTTAGTAATTTTAGGACAAATGTATTAAAAAATATAATTAAAACTAACATTTTCAGCGTTGAAAATGTTTATTGTTATAGTTAAACGGATTCTTACAATCGATTCATCGCGACTATGCGTCAAGCATCGATGCTTCCATATGAGTATCAATTTAAGTGCCATCTCTATGGTACACCCACCACTGAAGAAAAAAAGTTTTCCGACAGATTTGTATAAGAAACAAAAAAAATGTCTCGACAAGCGACCAGATTAGATGCAAAGAAAGTGGTAAGTTAATATAACCGAAAGCAGGAGAACGAATCTGACTCTCGTTTTTAGTTGTAAGCTTAGTTATTGGCCTAGTCTATAAACACAAATATAAACATTGAAGTGCCACCCTCAAACTCGGCTTCACATTCGCATTTTCCAGTAAGTGGTGTATATTGAGGGCGTGAGAGAGGGAAACAAAACACACGTGAAAATAGCGCTACCTGCGCGCTATGGATAACCATTTTAGCAGTAATCGCACCACAACCGCAACCGCAGCAAGAATGAGCAACACAGCAAACAACGCTAACAACAACAGCAGCAGTAGCAACAACAACAGCAACACGCCCAGCAACAATTCAAATCTAAACACTGCAGCCACAACAGCAACAGTGGGTGTGGGAAATGCCGGACAACCAATTCAAGTTATTCCGATGCCAATGCTGCCGGCTGGAGCGGCACAAATCATTATTGGCCAACAGCCACAGGTGACACAGGCCGGCGGGGCAGCGGGGACACTGCAGCCCCAGTTGATTCCACTGCAGGCGAATCAAATAATGCTGCAGGCACAACAGCAGCCTCAAATGCAAGTGATGCAGCTGCCGGATGGCCAAACCATATTCTATCAGACACCGACCATCACATCTCTGGATCCCAATGCACTGGGCGCTGCACCCCAGCAGACTCCACACTATGTCAACATTAATGGACAGTTGGTGCAAATAACGACGGCACCGAGTGCCAACCCAACGGCAGCAACGGGACAACAGATCATAATGGTGCCACAAATGGCAGCGGCAGTAAATGCAGCCGCAGTGGCAGCCAATGCGGCTAACAATGTTGTGGCCCAGAGCGGTAACAGCGTTAATGTGGTCAACAATGTGGTCCAACAACAGCAGCAGCAGCAACAACAGGCACAGACGCTGCAAGTCCAAGCCGGCGGACAGCTAACGAACACCGGAGCTAGCAGTAATTCGGGGAGCAGTGCCGATGTGAGCACCAGCACCACGGGCACCAATACCAACAGCGAGGACGAGAATTCCAAAGGCGAGGCGGACGAGGAGCCGCTGTATGTGAATGCCAAGCAGTACAAGCGCATACTGATACGGCGACAGGCTCGTGCCAAACTAGAATCCCGCATCCCCAAGGAGCGTTGTAAATACTTGCATGAATCTCGGCACCGGCACGCCATGAATCGAGCACGAGGCGAGGGCGGACGCTTCCATTCCGCTCAGGAGAAGGGCGATCAATCCGGCGGCCTTGGTCTAGATGGCCTCAATCTACCACTGGCCGCCAGCGGTGGTGCAACGCTCAGTCGAGGCACAGCACGTGCACCACCCAAGCTGATAGCACCGCACCAAACGCCGAGCATTACAATAACAGCCATCAAAACGGAATAGAGTTCAATGTTGTCTATAGACCCTATATATACCCCCGACATATAGGCCCTATATATGTACACATACAAATATCATATAGTTAATTAAGTAACACTTAAGTTTATGTTAAGGTTTTAGGCCAAGATTCCCTTTTGAACTGTACACAACTGCAAATAAATTTGGTATTTATTTTAAATGTGTGTAAACTGATGCCTTATTATCGTGTGGCCCTGAATTGTATAACCAGCAGCACACCAAATCTTTACTTCTCTGCCCTCTCAACTGCTTTTCCCTTTACTCCTACAGAACTCGGAGTTCCTGACGCTTACCTATGGCGCACTGGTTACCCAAATGCTGAGGGACTTCGAGAACGTAGACGATGTGAATAAGCAGTTGGAACGGATTGGCTACAACATGGGCATGCGTTTGATTGAGGACTTCCTGGCACGCACCTCAGCTCCACGCTGTCTGGAGATGCGTGAGACGGCGGATCGCATCCAGCAAGCATTCCGCATCTACTTGAATGTTCAGCCCACAATCTCAAACTGGTCAGCCGCCTCTGATGAGTTCTCGCTGCTATTCGATGCCAATCCCTTGACGGAGTTTGTAGAACTGCCCACGGATCTGTCCAATTTACGCTACAGTGCCATACTCAGTGGCTGCATACGTGGTGCTCTCGAGATGGTCCAGTTGGAGGTGCAGTGCTGGTTTGTTCAGGTATAAACAATATACATATAAATATATATTTATCAGTCTCTGTGTGGGTCTGTCTGTGTGTGTGTATGTGTGGAATACTTTATTGGCTGTTCATTGATTTGAATTAATTTATTTTATTTAAATATTATTTATTGTGTCTCTTGCAGGATCAACTGAAGGGCGACAATGTGACGGAGTTGCGAGTTAAATTTGTGCGACGTCTAGAGGAAGCCATACCAGCTGGCGAGGATTAGACAGAGACAGATAGAAAAGAGACAGAGAGAGAGAGGGGAGATATTACTATATAATCTATATAGATGTGGTTAGAGGGAGCGTCTCAATTCTGAGAATTTAGTACGATTCTATGCAAAAAGCTGCATTCCGAAGCGAATTAAACAACAACACAAATATACAAAAATACAAAACGAAAAGCATTAATTATAAAACAACAATATTTATGTTTTATTTTTATTCGACTTTATACAAAAACTCAGATGTGTATTTATAAATATAAAGCATTAATTAAACGCATTGTTTGTTTGTTTGTTAAGTTTAGCAAAAGTTTTTTATACAAAATTGTTAAACAAGTATTTGATTAGATTAAAGCATGTTTTGTTCAAACTATATAGTAGACTATATATATAAAATATTATGCTTTAGTTAAGGCGGCGTTTGGGATTACTGATTTGCATTTAACACAACAACAATACTTAAACTGCGTTTGTTTAAACATTTAAATAACATGGAATACTTCTAATAGGCACACAATACTTGGTTACATTGTTTTCATTTTTGGCATTTAGTTTTTGTTTTCTTTTTTAATGTTTTTTATAAAGCTGCGGTTTGTTTAGCTCACTTTCCACTTTGAATTGCGATAGTTGCGCGCTGCAGTGGAAAGCGGTAGGTTTTTGGCTTTGTTGTGTTGATATTGTTGTCGGTTATCGATTATCGTTTATCGGCGCTTGTTTTAACTCTGCTGCGGGCAAAGCATTAAGTTGAGGTTGCGGCGAGTGAGCACCTTGCGCAAGGCTTGCAGCGTTTTCATGCAGATAACGACACAACAACCATTGGCCACGCCCTCGGCTGGACTCTTGCAGGTGCACGAGCTGTTTTTGATTTCTCCGCCGCCACCACTGCTGCTACTGACGACGGCTGGAGGCGGTGGTTTGCTTGAGCAGCAGCCGGAGGTTGCCACAGCAGGCGCCGGTGAACAGCAGCCGCTGGCAACTGGTGGAGCCGCTGGTTTATTGCCAGAACAGCAGCCACCGCTGGCAGGCGGTGCTGGGGCAGCTGCTGCACCACCACAGCAACCACCTGTTGCCGGAGCTGGCTTGGAAGAGCACCCACAGCCGCTGGAGGCTGGCGGTGGAGCCACTGGCTTGCTGCCACAGCAACCACCGGTGCCGCTGGCTGAGCTGCTGCTGCCGCCACTCATGGAAGCCAGATTTTGCAAGAGCAAAGCAACATCCTCGATGTTTTGATTCATTTCCGCTTCGCGTTTACTCACTTTTTTGCTTACGGTGCTGCCACAGATCCTTTTTCCACCTGATCCACCATTGGCGATTGTTGTTGTTGGTTTCATGGACTTCACCACAGCACCTTGAGCAGCAGAGGCAGCTCCACCACAGTCACCGCTGTGACAACTCTTGGTTTGATCACACTTGCAGTTGGTGCAATTGCAGATGCCCGCATCTGCTGTGATCTGCTTGAGGGTCGGCTTGTTATCCCTAATGTCTAGCTCCACCAAACCGGAGGCATCACTGGGCATTTGGGAGGCCTGCTGCAGCGTCGCTTGGAGCAGAGCGCTGTTGTTGTCAATGGTCATAAGTATATCGTTAAGCAGAGACTCCGTCTCCATGTCCTCATCATTATCGAAGCTATCATCCTTGAGCAGCTCCTCAATGTTTTGTGGATTCAGCTCCAGTGTGGGCAACGCAGACGTTGAATTATTTTGTGTGCTGTTCAACATTTCCACATCCAATGTGGACAATTCATCCATGTTGCCACTGATGGCATTGCCAAAGTTCTGCTTCAGATCCACAAAACTGGGCATTTCGGTAGGCAATGCAACGCAGGCATCCGTCAACGGTGCCATGGCCATAATGGGCTTGGAGACAAGCACGCCAGCGTCAACCCAGGGACTAGGTATCTCCTCCTCGGCGGCATAGGATAATGGGTAGGCTTGAGATGTCTCTGGCAACATGTAAACATTGGAGACTTGCTGCAACACCACGCCGCTGTCATTGCTTGTGGTCTCGGAGCTGTGACTGCCTGGATTAAGTAGCACCATCTCAGTTACTTCGACCTCGGATTTTACAGGATGTTGCTCCTCTTGCTGTTGAGTCTCCAGTTCCTGCTGCTGCTGCGGGAGTTGTTTCTGTGCTCGTTTCATTTTCTTCTTGCCCTTGTTGAGCATTTGACGCTGATGCGTCTTCTTGTGCGACTTAAGACTGTGCGAGGTACTGAAAGATTTCTGACAACTATCCTCCTGACATGGATACGGCTTCTCGCCGGTATGTGTGCGCCGATGCGTCTTTAAATGATGCGAAGCTGTAAAGGCTTTACCGCAATCGTCCTCGGGGCATTTGTAGGGACGCTCCTGGGTGTGGGTGCGCATATGCTTCTTGAGATCACTCAAGGTGGTAAAACATTTCTGGCACATTTCACAATTAAAAGTCTCGCCATTGTGCAGACGTAGATGGGCGTGCAATCTGATAAGAATGTATATTTACTGATTAGTTCGACACCATATTGGATTCCTGGACAGTTTGCTGATACATGTGCAAACATATATACATTAAATATTTACCTGTAGCGTGTGTTGAACGCCTTATCACAACCACTCACTTCACATTCGTAGGGCTTCACTTTGGTGTGGACACGCACATGGATCTTCAGGCTGTAGGATGTAAGAAACGCCTTGTTGCAGCCCTCCTCCGTGCACTTGAAGCTGTAGTCACCTGTGCAATCATATGCATATTTACTTAATATTGTTTAAAAACAATTAAGCTTGTTAAAAATTAATTTGACTGGCGCTAAGCGCGCAGTTTTGTCAGTGTTGGCTAACATGGTATAATAGTTATTTGAGGTAGGTTTTAAAGTTTACGCTAGATCATGGTGAAATTATTCACAATGTGGTGAGTTCGGTCGGCTTTGAACCGAATTGATAACAGTTATTATTAAATCAAATAAATAAATCAGTGCAAACTAAAAATAAACCTAGAGTGATATACTTTAGCTATATATCAAAATGTAAATATTGGAGGTATATTTTAATGTCTTCTTGTTTTAATTTTGCTATACATTTGTGACGTAGACACTGATATGAAAGACATTCCTGTTGACATACCACCACATTCTAATTAAATTAATCGATGCTCGGTATTATCGAACTTGTGTTTAAAGAAAGCAATCGGCAATAAACTTATGTTAAACAAAAGGCGCGAGAAAAAAGTGAATAATACATAAAACCCGTTGGTTTTATAGATTTATCTATTTATGTTGATGCTTACCTGTGTGCGTTTTTAAATGCGTTCGCAGATTTCCAATAGTGCTGTAGCTGCGATAACAGTTCTCATAGTTGCATTTATAACGGCTTAAAGCTTCATCCGAGCTCTGTGTTGTTTGTAGATACAAATCGTATAGACAAGTTATTAGATATTATATGAGCTGCATACTTTGTATAACGGAGCATATATGTACAAAGTCGTGGGTTTCAAAATAAAAGTCATTAGGTCGTTAGGCATGTATTATGTTTATGTAGTCGTAAGTCGGCCAATAGTTATAAAATCTAGGCATGCAAAGTGAGCAGAATTTGTTTAAATATAATAATGTTGTGTGAGTGGAGTGTTGGTGTTTTTAGAGGAGGTCAAAGGTTTTACTAAAACTACGCACCAAGTTGACTGTTTGAAATGCGAAAAATTGGTTAGCAAAATTTGAGGCAGCAAGGATCACAGCTGGAGCCCAGTAATGGCCTCCCTGATTGTTGACTAGCTGACTACGGTTATCGATTATATTCGCTTTCGATTAATTGCTACAAGCAGCGTTACAAAACGTTAGTTACAGCACACGACGTTGTTTTTACACAATTTGCGATTGGTGTGTGCGTGCGTATGTGAGCGTTGGTTATGGAAGGGGGAGCTGAGTACCTCATACGCCATCGCCATCAGCTGATCCTCATCGGTGTCCTTATGCAAGGCGCCGGGGTGTATGCAGTGAACTAGTTCATCGTCTTCATCTGGTTCATTCTGCTCTTCGACAAAGCTGGAAGATCGTTGTTGTTATTCACTCTCTCTCTCCACAATTCGAAATCTCTCTCTCTTTCTTGACAATTGGAAACAAACAGCAACAGTAACAACAACAAATACAAAAAAGGAATGCGCCGTCTTCAATTTGTGTCAGTGGGCCGTTAGAATGCTGTATATATGTACATACATATGTACAGTATGTCAAGTAAGTGTTTTGACAAAGGCAAAAGTGCAGAGATTAGTGGGGTTAAAGACGCATCAGTAAATAAATAGAAAAATAACAAGAAAAACAAAATATTCATAAATAAATAGTTGACAGACAACAAAGCAGAAACATTTGTCATAAGTTGATCAACGAAAATAAAAGATAAACGAAAGAATGAACAATGCAAACTGAAAGATAACTGATTGCTTGAACTAGAAAAGCCCTCTTAAAGCTTTAATAACTAGATTAATTAATATTTAATATTGTCATGGCCAAACACGACGTCGAACGAACTATAAATGCGAAAAATAAACCGAAAGAAAACATACACATAGAAAAATAAAAATTTCCAATTTGGATAAACAACAAGTGAGTGGGCGAGTGGACGACTGACTGTTGGGATGGGATGGGCTGTGTGTACCAGACATACCCTCCTGCCCTGCGTCATCACTATGGCCCTCTACGTACCGGCCCTCCCTCCTTGTCTGACTGCCTGCCAATCGCTGTCCCTGTCACGGACACAGCTGGCAGAATTTCCCCCCACATCCACCAAACATCTCCGAAAACCTGCCCTATTCTCACATATCTCGCTAGGAGCACTGAAAAATGAGAAATATGATTGAGGTGAACACTCATGGTGATAAAAATAGCGTGTCGTAGACATAGAGGAGGCTAAGACGGACGGTTGGATAGACCGACGGACGGACTGAGCAACACAAAGACGAGAAATAAAAAAAAAAAAAAATATTGAATTATTATTATACTAAAAATGAAAACAACTACAAACTTGGGACTAACCACATCGGGAGAGATCATTTAATCATCACTCATAATTGATGTTTAATAGACTAACACATAAATAAATTCTGAGATTATTTCTTTTGATTTACAAGAGGCTAAACCATTATAGAAAATAAACCAATAACAAGACACAGTTCCAAAGAAAATCTCTTGAGTTTTGGCAAATTAATGGATGGAACAAATGTGTTGATATCCAAAAATTTGTCATAAATTGTATGTATCTTAAAGATTTTAAGACATTTTACAGTCCAACAAAACAAGCTTTTATCTATACTAAATGGATACAAAACACGACAACGTAATGGAAAGATACGAGGAAATCAAAATAAATGTTTTCCAATCAGAACAACTGAGTTGACGCGCATTTCTTATTGGCACTGATAAGACACACAACATATTGCGAATGCTAGGCAGATAATACTATGACTATAAAACTAGACACGTTGCCCCTGCTAAAAAAAAAAACTAGATTAAAATAAATAAAAAATTAGCAGATCAACTAAATACAATGATGGTGCGAAATAAACCATATTGACAGTTTTTGTGTATGCTCAATTTAATTGGAATATTCTAGAATAGAATTTCACAAGGCCCCAGAGAAATGGAATCTGGCTACTTTACACCAACCGAGTGTGTGAATGAATTTCGGGAAAAAGATATAAAGTTCTACATATTACAAATGTTAAATCAAGTGTATATGCTATAAACAGTTAGTTAGGTAATTAATTTGATAAGCTAAGAACTGCAGGAATTTTTTTAGCAGACAAACTAGTTAACATTTTTTAAGACTGACTAAATTTTTTAATATTATTTATTAGCTACTTTACTTATTTCGTCAAAACATTTACTTGACCCACTGTATTTATATGTTTATCTATGTTAGTAGGTGTACGTGTGTGTGTTTGTGTTTTGTAGTGGGGGGAATCTAAATGTGTTCATCGGCATAATTATTTTTAGACCAAACAAACGATTTGGATACAATCATCGAGCAACAACAAGAAGAAGCAGAAGCAGCAACAGCCGCTGCAGTCGCAGTCTCCGTCGCAGCGGCAGCATCGAAAAAACCGTTACACTCTCATTGCCATCCAAAACAAACACACATACATACATTCATTTCTCTGTGTGTGTATGTGTGCGAGTATGTTTGTATGTGGGAGAACACCGGCGAACACATTTCAGGCAATTAGCAACAACATGCAAACATTTCGAGCGGTTTACGGACGCGCGTTGTAATAAGTGGACATTGGAATTGTTGAAATTTGCCAAATTTTCGCTATGGGTGAGAGCAAAAAATATAAATCTTCATATTTTCTTTTCATTTCTTTTTGCAGGGGATATTTGCATCTAATTAGGAAAGGCAGAGACACGTCACATTAGAGCAGACGGAAAAGAAATAGCATGCAACAAACAAATTTGTGTGTGGGCAGTGGAAAATTTAGACATTGGGCAGCGTAGCCCTGGGCGGGGGTCAGCCGTTCAAATTGAAAGCAAAGTGCAAACACCTGCCAACATTCTATAGTACTTGAAATGACATCGAAAGCAATTACAACAACAACAGGAGAAACAAAAATATTAATCAGAAACAGATTCAAAAGCGATTGCAAAATTATCGATAAGCAGTAACAACAAACAAAACACAGCAGTAACAAGAGCAGTGTTGTAAAGCATGCAATGAGGCTGCCAGTGCTTACTACCTCGTCCCAAGTGTGAAATATGCAGTAGTAGGAGAAGTTGATGCGGAGGATAATGTTGAGTTGTTCATGTTGTTGTTGTTTTGCTGCTGCTGCTGCACAATACCACTGCTAATCTCTGTGGTTGTTGTTGTTATTGTAGGATCTTCAGTTGCTGGCACCATACTGAAGGACACCACCGTTGGTGGCTGCACCTGGACAAGCTTTTGATTTTCAAACTGATACTCCAGTGTAAAACAAATGTCATCCAGATTGTATGCGCCCATTGTTGTTGTTGTTATTATTGGTATTGGTATTGGTGGTTGTGTTTGTGTTGTGGATGCTCCCGCGGGCATTGTGACATGTGATGAAATGTTTGTGGGTGTGTGTGTAGGCGAAGGTGATGTGTTTGTGATGGTGCTGGTTAGCAACAAGGGTGCAGTTGTTGTTGTTGTCAGTGGTCTTAGTGTGAACACCGCGTCGTCATCTAAGTCGTCCATGTTATTGTTGTCGTTGTCATCGTCCTTGTATGCTACAATCTGCGTCTGTGCCTCCTGTGCACCGTATAACGTGTATGTTGTTGTTGTTGATCTACTTGTCGCTAGCACATCATCGTCCGCCTTAAGTGTTAAACTTAAGCCTAATGGTTGCAGCACCTGTTGCTCGCCAGAATAAATGCTGCTGCTACTGCCACTGCCACCGCCATCCGGATCCGATTTGGGCGCCAGCAACGATGCCAGCAATGCTTTATCCTCAAACCCATTGAAATCTAGTTGCAGCGATGACGCAGTTATTGGTGGCGAACCAGTCAAAGATGTACGCGTAGAGTTTGTATCATAATCCCTGCTGTCTGATAAGGAATTTCCATGATTCGCAGACTTCCAACTGTGTTCATAGTATTGTTGTTGTTGTTGCTGCTGTTGTTGTTGTGCGCTGAGCGTCTCGTCGTTGCTTGAATCCATTTTGTACTTATTCTAGTATTTCACACACTCTCACACACACACATTCATGTATAGATTAATTTCACGCATGCAGTTGTTTTTTTCTTATATCACTGTGCAATGCCGATACATATATTTATATATGTATTACAAAAGAATTAGAAAATTATAAAGAGCAACTGCGGCGAACCGAGCGAAAAAATCACGTCCGCGCAGCACAACAACAAAGATAAGACTAGTGATGAGAATGTGTATGTAAAGAACTTTATCGATATTTCGATTAATTCTTTCGACGATGTCATGCTTGTGGGTATTTTAAGTTACACGAGTTTGCAAAATTAAATCACAAAATGTCCGGGACTATTTTTGAGAACCTTAGCGGACAAAAGTTGTCCATATTTGTCAGTAGCCTACTACTTTGTCAAGGGGCCTATGCTTATCCAGGATTTACCCAACAAATCAACGATACGATCTCGCTACTGGGAGACTCGCTCGGCCGTCATCGTTGGCTGCATTTCCAACTGCCCTCCGCCTTTGCCTAGCTCATACTGTGTGCACGCAGTCATAAACTGAGGGTCACAATGGGTAAGAAACGACGCAATAAAGTCCGTAGAGATTAAGTTGGAGCTCTGAAGATTTTATAAGAACATTGGCGAGATATCTAAAAATTAATATTTAAAATGTGCTATCAAAAGAAATTAAGTAAAATTGAATGGGGCAGCTACAATTATAAAGTTGATATTCAAAATATTGAAACTTTAAAGCCAATTTGAATTTTCGCGCTAGCTTGCGGGCGATAGTATCAGTATCGGTATCAATATCGGTACCACCCAATTAGATTCGGTCACACTGCGTGCAAATGCAAAGGCAGTACATATACAAAATTCATTGATTTTGTCAACGTAAAACACACAGCGCATAGCTGCACAGGCAAACCATCTAAAAGTGAAGTTTAGTTAACTAAATTGGGAACGCAGCTGTGGCAAAGTGGACAGCAAAAAACCATACGAAAATGCAAGACTTCTTGCAAGACGAATTCCAACAGTGAAGACGCGCACAACGCACCAACAACGGCGACAGAAACAGCAACAACAACAACGTTCCAACAAGAGTTTCGCTTTGCCTGCTCCCAATTTCCAATAAGAAAGAAGTGCGAGAAAAAGAGCATACGGTGTAAAAGGAAGCAGAAAAAAAAGAACGCAAACACGCAAAAGCAAAAACAAAATAAAAACCAAAAATAAAAACAAAAATAAGAAAGAAGCAAATACAAAAAACTAGAAGCAAATAAAAATGACAATCGTTTTACAAGAATAATATTGGGGAAGCAATACGAAGGAGGCTGCAGCGGAGCTCGGCCGTAAAATGCCAAGGAACACTTGCAGGCCAAGTGAATGTGTAGCTAACGGTACCAGCAACAGCAACGGCAGCGGTGACACGGCTAACGGTGACCACAATGACGCAGTGGGAGAAGGAGGTGGAAGTGGGGGAGCTGCAGCTGGAGTTACCGCAATTGTTAAACAGGAATTTGAAGCAGCGCCCTCTGTGGGTCACAGAAAATCGGAGCGACGAAAAATCGCACGCGACATTTTTCTGGTCTTCGAGGAGCAGACGACACGTAGGCGGCGGGGGCGTGGCGGTGCGAGGGGCAAATGCACGAGAGCCAAACAAAAATTTGGTCATCTAAAAGTGGCCAATACGCCGCGTATTAACAAGAATGTATTGCGTGAAATCAAAACGGAACCAAAGTGCAGTTCAGCAGTAGCAGCAGCAATAGAGGCAGACACAGTGGCAGCAACACCAGCACCGACAACAGCAATCTGTGTGGAAATGCCACTGGAAATGCCTGCAGCCAAGGAGGCAGCGAAGATTGTTAGAGAGCCAGAGAAGCCCAAGGTCGAAATGGCCACAGTGAAACTTGAAACCAAAACAGCATCAAATGCAATAGCAAAACTAACAACAGCAGCAGCAACAGTTGCTGCGGTGACAACAGCAGCAGCGGTAGTGCCGCCAGCAACAACTCCAGCTGAGTTGCCGACGCGGCCTGCCAGCAGAGCGGCAGCAACACACAGCACCGCAGCAACATGCACCGCTGCAGCTGCTTCAGCAACAGCAGCATCGCCGACTACGCCAAGCGTCAATCCCATTTTCCTGTGGGTTAAACAGGACGACACGAGGATCGTGGAGGTGCGTTGCGAGGATTACGATAAGCGGAATCGCATACGTCTTACCAAGACCACAAATGGCTGGCGCTCCATGCCACGCACCGATGCCTCATCCACTCGGATTGTCAAGTTCTTCCACAGCACAGCAGCACCCACTCCCAATCTGATGATGAAGGTCAAACGGGAGCAGCTGCAGCCACAGCAATCAATTGACCAGGATGAGGAGGAGGAGCAGCAGCACCAGGAGCAGGAGCAGGAGCTGCATGACTGGTCGGCGATGGAGGAGCAGCAGCAGCAGCACGAGGAACTGCAGCTGCAACGGCAGGCAGAGGAGGAGCAGCAACAGCAAACGGCTCTCATTGAGAATGTGGTTGTTGTTGTGCCTCCCCAGCAATTGGAGCAGCAGGAGCAACTGGAGGCCACGTCCGCATCACAGGATGTCAGCTTTGATGCGCTGCTGGACAGCGAGACAAACGCATCCACCAAAGCAACCAAGACCAGCACCAACAGCAACACCAGCAATCCAAATACGCCAACATATCACAGCTCCTCGTCGCCAGCAACACCAGGCACGCCCACGCGAACGCCAACGCCTACTCCGACTCCACTGGAGCTGCAGCTGTGTCCCAAGACGGGACTTTTTCTGCCCCAGGGAGTGGCTGGTGCTGTTGCTATGGAGACGCCGCTGAACGATGAGGAAACCACTGACAATGCCAGGTCGCCAGACGAGGAAGAGGAGGAGGAGCAGGAGTCACACCACCAGCAGTTGCAGCTGGAGGCCACAGGTGGCAAGTCCAACGCGGATCACTCCTGTTTGCTGGATGCGAATACAAAGAATCTGAAGGATCTGCTGGATGATGCCGATGACCTGCTCCAGAATTGCAGCAGTGACAATGGCAGCAATGGTGCGGATTTGCTGGATTCGCTGGTGAAGCGCAGTTGTGAGGACAACCTAATGCAGGCGGAGAACAGGCAACAACAGTCCACGGCGAGTGCTCCAAGTGGAGGAGGAGTAGCTGGTGCAGGAGCAGCCAACGGATCAGAAGGATTGAGCTCGTTCTGTGTGCCCGACGTAGCGGGTAAGGAGCTGCCCAGCATACTGGGCATGAGCATGGACAGCAGCGATGACGCACCCAAGTGCCTGTCGTTTAACGAGGCCGGCGAGATCGAGGGCCTCAACGGTGATCTCTTCCTGGGCATCGATGCCTTCGACAAGCCCTCCAATGACACGGAGGCAGAGCCCAACACCACCGCCACTGTGCTGGAGAAGGAGCACGACCACGAGCCGGTGCTGGAGCTGCAGCTGGAGCCCGAGCAAGCGGAGAGAACTCCAACCCGGTTGCTCGACGAGACGCCCAAGGATTTAAGCTACAAGAAGCGCGAGGAGGTGTGTCCACCCTCCGAATCTCGTAGCCAGTGTGCCGTCACCTCCAGCTCGGATGTGCTTAAGTCCAAGTCCCCTGAGCCGGAGCTGCTACAACTGCCAGCTGCTCCGAGCATACCAGCCGAGGTGGAGACCACATCGGAGACCATCAAGCATCTGATACTGGAGCAGTTCCTCAAACTCAACGGGAATCCGCAGCAGCAAGCGGAACCCATGGATCTGGGTAAGACGACGACAGGACGTGGTGCTGGTGACAAGCTGCACACGGTGGTCATTGACGACGAGGACGAGGAGGAGGAGCAGCAACGGAATAGTGGGGAGCCCACGGAACCCCTGAAGAAGCGTCCCAAGGCCATCAAAATGGACAAGGATCCGGATCCGTTGACGCAGCTTAAGATGCTCATCAGCAATCCACAGTGGAAGGTGCCAGATCCCATACTCGTGCCAAAGGATCGACTGGGTGCAGTCCTCGCCTCGCCAGCCCGTGAGATTCCGCTGCTGCTGACCACACGGCCAGAGTTGAGACTGCCGGAGGCATTTGCCTATCCGGAGATCATACAGAATCCCAACATTCTGGTCGTGACCATGGAGCAGCTGGAGGCCATACTCAAGAATGATGCAGATCAGGCCAAGACCCCAACGGCGACCACAACAACGACGACGACAAAAGCAAGCGATGCCACGCCCACGCCCACTACACCCAGTCCATGTCCCGTGTCCATATCCGTGCCTGCCTCCTTGCCGACGAGCGGCAAAGTAGCGAGTCCTCTGAAGCATCCGCATGTGGGGAGCATTCACAAATCCATGTCACAACAGTCACCAGCTAAATCCTTTGCCTGCTCCTCAGCTGCCACGCCCACGCCCCTGGCGTCAGCTGTGCCGCCCACGTGCTCACCCGCTGCCGACTCCAGCATGTCCACAGAACTGAATGCCACAACGCTGGCGCTGCTCCAGCAGATGCTCTGGTTGCCCTACTTTGGACAACTCTCACAGGAGTTCTTCAAGACTCTCAAGGATCCTTTAGGATTACAGCGCAAGTTCATGAGTAATCTCCTGCCGCTCTACCAGAGTCAGTTTGGACTGCAACATCTGGACGAGCTCTACAAGCATTGCATGAAGCAGAAGCCGCCAACGCAGGAGGAGCAGGTGCCTCCCGTGCCCGCTCCAGCAGCAGCAGCGGCAGTTCCTTCGCCAGCTCCTCCTCCAACGAAGCCAGGTGCCTTCAATGGCTTCAGCAATCCCATGGAGCTGGCGTTCATGCAGAAACTACTCCAGCAACAACAGCAGCAGCAACAGGCCAAGGAATCGACTCACCAACAACATCATCAGTCGCATCATCAACATCATCATCTGGAACACAAGCGAGCCAGACGCGATGCGGATGCCACGCCCCTGCACATACCAGACTTTGGGAAGCAGCCAACAAAGTCCACGACACCAGCAACTGTCGCTGCTGTGCCTGCAACTGCTGCTGCTGCTCCGGCTGCTGCACCAGCTCCTGTGACGGAGCACAAGCCACGACTTACCTGCAAATCTCTATCAAATCTTTTGGAGCCAGAAAGCAATGTGGTGCCGCTACTCAACGTGCCCTTTGATGCAGTGCGTCGCATGGGTTCCATGCACAAGACAACGCACGATATGGCTAAGGAACCAAGCAGCGGACGCACCTTGCGTTCCAGCAAAGCCTGCGTCACCTACAATCCCTTGGAGCATGCGAAGCAATCACAACAGCAGCAGCACCAACAACAGCAGCAACAGTTGCAGCGCAAACGCGGCAACATGTTGGCACACGAGGTGCAGCAGCAGCAGCAACAACATCTGGCAGAGGCAGCGGCAGCAGCAGCAGTTGCAGGCGGAGGAGCAGCAGGAGCACCAATGGATGCCAACTCAGCGCTGTGGCATCCACTGTTTGGCAAGTAAGTTGATGAATCTATTAATCTTGGTAGGCTTCTAATTAATGACAACTTCTTTGCACGACAGCAATCCCAAGCAGGGCTACAACAGCCCCTGGCAGTGGACAACGGTGACGGCTACTGGCGAATGACAGTCAAGTCGGGCTCACAAGGAGCCAGCAGCGGCATCACATGGCTACGAGGAGCAGCAACAGCAGCATGACTACACCAGCAACAGCAGTGGCAGCAACTACTCCAAGCAGCAGCATTTGTCCGCGGCAACAGCAGCAGCAAGCAACAATCAAAATCACAACAGCAACAAGTTTCCATATCCAACAACAACACCAACAGCTGCTGCTGCTGCCATGGACAACATGTTTCAAAGCAATCAGCTGCTCAATTCGTATCTGTATCAGAAGAACGATGTTGCTGCTGATGCCAATGTGAGCTACATGGCGGAGCAGGGCTACTGGCAACAGCAGCAGCAACATCAACAGCAGCAACAACAACAACAGCAGCAGCAACAGCATCAAAAGCAGCAACAGCAGTGGAGCAATCACAACAACAATCAACGCAGCAGCAGCCACAGCAACAACAGCAACTACGCCAACAACTATGCCGCAGCAGCAGCTGCCTCCATGTACATGCAACACTTTAATCCCTACATGCAACAGAAGGCAGCGCTGCTGGCCGAGAAGGCGGCACAGGCAGCAGCAGCAGCGGCAAACAAACATGGCCGATACGCAGGCGATTATGGCTAAGAGGAAACTGAGGAGGAAACTCAACAGCAACACATTAAAATATAGGAGATAATAACTGAAGTAATGGATAAATCAAGCATATATAGAACTATACGATACCATACGATACGATATGCCCAATACCAATATATATATATATATAGATATATATAGTCAATATACACGTATAGTTCATTTTTATTATAAATAACAAAACAACAACAACACAAAGAATAAGGAATTGCTAAGGAAATTTTCCGAAACAAAACACACACAAGCAACAACAACAAGGTAAACGGAAAATAACAACAATAATTAAACAAAAAACAAAAGTATAATTATAAACAATTAGTAAAAATTTGTTATTGGTAGTTTGTTAACAAAAAGTAAAAAGAAAAATGACAAAAAAAAATCACACACAAAAAGTAGCAAAGAAGCAAAAAGAAGCGAAGGAAAAAGCAAAAGAAAATTAAGAAACAAAAAGAATAAGTAAAAAGGATTAAGGATAATAAGCGAACCTAATTATTGTATTATTGTTAACCCAAGCTGCGTTATATTATTATTATTATATTATTATTATTATCATTATTATGATTATTATTATTATTAACTCGTGTGTGTATATAGCGTTTTTATCTAGATGTATTACCACTTAGTAAGACCCACTATCCCTGGCCCTCGTCCTGCAACCCCCACTCCTAATCTTTCCTCCTCGGGAAGCGCTAAAAAGGCAATTCAATATTTATACAAACTATATTTTATTTTATTTTAATATTGTTTTTATTTGGTTTTTATTCATTCCGCTAAAAGCAAAGCTACAATCAATTTTTAAAGGTTTTATGTTTTTATTTTTAAATGTTATTCCTTTAAAATATTTTTACGAATATAATTATTATTATGCTTATTATTTATAACACAAAACAAATATCGAATTCCCCTATAAAAAAAAAACAAAACAAAAATGAAAAACAAGCAAAAAATGTGCAATCTTCTTATACATAAATAATTTATGTTTTAGCAACAAAACAAAAAAAATCAACAACACACACACTACACAACAAAATCACAAGAAAATCTTATACAAGAAGAAATGGCAAACGCAAAAATGAAAATGAAAAATAAAGAAAAACCTTTTAGAGAATTTCGCTGATAAAGGCAACAGAATAGCAAAAAAAAAAATAATTTAATTGTATTTTATTTTTACTGGGTTGGGAATTTTAATATTTTATTTTAGATCAACTAAATTTTATTTATTTGTTGATTTTTCTGCAAGCGCTCAAATTTAAATTTAACGGCCGCTTTGAAAAGCACTCAATAAATGCACTCAAGCTTTAGCGTACAATCCCACTCAATTCGCATTGGGTGCATTCTGTTTGAGTGTTTTCTGCTCTTATCGGATCGGCTGGTAAATATGTTGAATTTTTAGAGTTGTGGCAACGAGTAGTTATAGTTAGTGATTTTTTGAGACCTACTGAAAGTTCTGTTCGCCTGGAATTACAGCTGGAATATTAAAATAACCAGTTGAAGTCTCAGGCGAAAAGAAAAACACAGTAAGACACCAACAAATGCGTTGAGTGAAAATATTGAGTGAAAGGCAGATCGCAGAGAAACAGCTAAAAACAGCTAAATTATTAACTATAACAATAGGGAAACATAATCAGCAGAAAGCAGCAGTTAAAATAGTGTTAAATCATCATACTTGACCTTGAATTAATAACAAACAGAGGGGGAAGAAATGCAATTACAGCAGGAGGGGTGTGAGTGGGAGTTGGGGCTGTTACTGTAAGACCAAATGTTAATGTTACATCATTTGATTTTGGGCAGAGCAGATCGCAGCGACCAAAAATAAATGACTAAACGAAGATTTTACTGGGTGAAATACCAGGCAAACAGAACCAGCAGCAAGCGACACCATTTAATTCAAAATCACAAAATTAAAGTAGTGTGCGTGAGCAGCGCAGCCTTTTGGCGGCCGCGAACATTCACACATACAGTGGAGTACAAAATCAGAGCGGGAGAGCTCGCTCAGAGCGAGCAGTTACAGAGCCTGCTGTGTGTGTGAATGTTCGCGGACGCCAGCACAGCGGCCGCTGACGTCCGCGAACAATCACACAAACCGTGGAGAGCTAACGAAAGGAGACAGTTTAGTGCGGGAGAGCGTACTCAGAGCGAGCAGTTACAGAGCCTGCTGTGTGTGTGAATGTTCGCGGACGCCAGCACAGCGGCCGCTGACGTCCGCGAACAATCACACAAACTGTCGAGAGCTAACAAAAGGAGACAGTTTAGAGCGGGAGAGCGTACTCAGAGCGAGCAGTTACTGAGAACACTGTGTGTGTGAATGTTCGCGGACGCCAACAGAACGTCCGCGAACATTCACACACACAACAGCCCGGATCCTCTGAGCGCAATTAACAGAGAGTAAGAGCGTGAGCATGCGCACCCCGTTGGAGAGTCTGCGGTTATTAGCCATCTAAGCGGGTGTATAAGAGATCTATGTACCTGCCACGTGCTTAAGCGAATATTTTATTCTTTGTGATTATGTAAATGATGCCCTATTGTGATTTCTGTTTGCCTGGTATTTCAGCTTCATTTTTACCCCGCAGTCTTTGAATTAAAAATGCAGAGGATTTATATTTTTAACATGTTTTATTCTTACATCGTAACATAGAGCCTTATAATGAAAGTTAACATTTTTCTTAAGCTTAAAATAATAAATATTGCAAATTAATTACTATTACTATTCGTAGATTAAAATAAATGTACTCCATTTCTAAATGAGTTTATATAAAAATACTTTAAATTTTATATTAATTTTAAACAGGCAGCAAAAGATTGTCCTGAAAATATATAGAAAAAAGAATTAACGAGTTCTGCAATAAATGTATTTGTTTTCTTTTTAGTATCAGTTTAATTGCAATTTTTACTTACCTTTCATACTTACCAATTTTTCTTTAAATAATTAAATTTCCGAATTTCTTCATACTTACCGCTTGACATTTTAATATAGTCTGAATTGTCAATACCTCAAAGTATTGTTTTATTTAGGCTGAGCACCAAATTACTAAAAAATTATCAAGGATTTTGATGCACCCAAGCTAAAAACTATAGCAATCAAAATTCGGTTGTCAGACCCGATCTGTAGAGACATGATAATTGGTCACAGCTATATAATTAGAAATATGTCGCTTCCAAACCAGATAAGATGACAACCGAGCACATCTTAAATGGACTAATAAAAGATAATACAGACGTTGTTATCTAAAAATAAGAATACAAATATTTACTAAAGAAATCTTTTAAGATAACAAGCTTAGAATTCTATAATTACAAACGGCAAGCACTTTGGAATTGTACAAGTAACCTCCAGATATATATGGAATGTCGATCAGTGTTTTATATATAGAAATATATTTTAATTTCGGTGTATAAAGATAGATATATATGTACGTTTAATATATAAATGTTAATTTCTGTATAAATACGCAACTTTTCACTTATGAACAAAATTATTGAATAAGTTTATCGTTTAGTTAAAACCACAATCTAATTTTAAGAAAATTTCTTTCATTTTTCAATAAATGTTGTTTTGTTTTTCCTTCTTTTTTTGTTTGTTAATATTAGTTTACTTTTGTGTATTTGTTTAAAGCATTTCAAATGCGCGCGTGCGAATGTTTTCAGCTATTTGTTGTAGTGCTGTGTAGTTTAGTGTAGTTCAGTGTATTTGTTTGTGCTCCCAGCCGGATCCTTGATCTCTCACCCTCTCTCTCTCTACGATTCAATTCCAATTTTGGTTACATTTGAGACTATTCAATCTGCCGGTGCGCCTCCTGCAGACGAGCCACCACTCCCTGATAGAACTTGATCTGTTCCGAGATAAAAGCCTTCAGCGTGTGCTTTAGATGCGTGTCCCGTTCGCTCTTAAAGTGCGTGAGTTCGGCCAATACCGTGTAGGAAACGACATCGGTGCGTCTGTTAACATCCTGCAGCTGTGCCGGACTCATCTTGTTCTCGGCCGTAATACGCTCGCACTCCTTACGCTTCTGTATGGCGCCCTTGTGCCGCGAGAACACGTCCGGAAAGCAGTTCAAAATACCTCTGAAAAGACAACAATCAGTTAGAAACTCCCCGCTTCAGCTGGTTAATAGCCGAAACCCACCTGTAGATGTGCAGACGATCGGAGAGTGGAATCCAGTCGTGCTTTGGCTGATCCCCGACCATTTGGCCAATGCCAATGTAGATGCCGCCAATGCGACCCACACTTTCCGACAAGGGCACACCATTTCGAGTGGGAGCGCGCCGCTCGTCGATGGCCAGCGATTTGGCCAGCTCGGAGAGACCATCCCCTATGCGTTGGAATTCCTTTTTGCTCTGGGCCAACGAACGTTTGGCCATGTCATTGGAAATGTTATTCAAATTTCGTATGGCTCCATCCATGTTGTGGATGAACTGCGAGCCGCTCTCCAGCTGTGCATCGACTTTTGAGTGCAGCAAATGATTCGATGGCGGCGTTATGGCCATACAATAGTTCATATCCATGTAGGGATCCTTGTTCTCCGCTTTCCGCTTGCCCGACTTCCAGATCTTCTCATCGTTGCAGGTAAGAAAATGATACCAGACCTCGCATTTCGATAGCACCGGATGACGACAGACCCAATCAACGAATTCCTGCAGCTGCACCCGACGATGCTCCACAAATTGCTCCTCATAGCGGCCGGAAATCTGTTTGTCCGGCAATGGGGGCACCGGAATCAAACAAAACTTTGCCGATAAACGTTCGTGGAGCCAATCAAAGTGTTTGTAACGACGCGACACCTGTGACCAAAGAACAACAAAGAAAGACAGTAGCGATTAGATAGAAGCTCAATTTGAAAATGTGACCCACACACAAACACACACACAGCACATGAGTCACACAGCCAATAGGGGAAAGAGAACTGCAACTGAGTTGGACAACTTGCCCCTTTGTGTTGGCCCCAATTGAACTCAGAACTTACAACTTCAGCGTCAGCTTCAACTTACATCATGTGCTACACTGTGCTACAAAATACTGTATCATTTGAATGAAACAAAGTTATTTTAAACTCAACGTAAACAATAAACTTTTGTGCTAATTTTGAAACGATTTCTTTAGTCATTTCTCAAGCAAACACTCCACAGCATGATCAAGTACACAAAGAATTCTATAAATATAACAAAATTACCTATCAAAGTTTTGCAATTTTAAAACTTACCACAATCTAGCTATAAATCAGCTACACTGTCAACACTAAACAAATCGACTATTAGCTAATCTAAGCTAAGCAAAGGCACCCCAAAACGCAAACTACATAAATAATTATGTAGCGCAGTGCTATCGTTCCCACACATACACAGACAACACTCACACCGATTAAAGGTTTATCTACACATACACAGGCATACACTCGCTGCCACACACACAGCGCTGGAATTGTATGAGTCGCTTTGCCCCCACACATAAACCCATTTATATAAAATTATTGCTGCATATTATACTCACGGATATATTATTAAAACTAGGCGTCAGCTGGTAGGCTATGAAAGTTTTCATTCCCTTGAACTTGGTTTCTTTTTTGGGACTGGCCACAACCACTGAGTAGGGCGAATGATTCTGTGTCCATTGGTATATCGAGTCCTCGACTTGTGTAATGTAGGCCTTTTCACAATCCGGTATTATTTCCTTGGAGGTGAATAGACCCAGTATATAGGAATCGGAGCTCTTCGCAAACATGCCTTTCTTAATGGTTGCATTACTTGATCCACCTGCCACCGTTGAGCTTAACGACACGGCATCATCGTTGGGCGCAACAGGTAGATGCCTGTTGTCGTAGTCACTAGCCGAGTGCGATATGCCGCCGAGGCGACTTGTTGTTGATGCTCTACCGTCAGCCGCTCCGATTGTTGTATATGTTTCATTGTCATCGCTGTCGGACCAACTGTCCTCATCCGCATCAGGTGTAGGATCATATCGATTTGCGGCTGGTTGCATATCAAAGGGATCGGGGACTTGACCCGACGGCGTAGCACTTGTAGTGTCGCCTGTCGTAAAGTGTCGCGCCTCTGCGGCGGACATCACCTCCACGTAAGCCGCTGGAAAAAGTCCAACTTGACCCCGACTGTTTTTACCCTCCCACCAACCTTCGCCTACGTCGCTCCTTGTCACTGTTAGAATGTCTCCGGTGACAATCGATAGTTCCGATGAGCCGGGCTCACCCGAAAAATCGTACATTGCACGTACGTAGGATGTCATTTCGGTTATTGCACTAATTTAACGCGTTTTTTTTATAATTCTCAATTCGCTTCCATTAAACAAATGAAAAAGCCAGTGTCTGAGTCAGTGTGTGTGACTAGTGTGACCGTTGTGTGTTTCACTGATTTCGCAATCGGTTATCGATAATCGTGAGCTAGTTACTATCGTCATCGCGGCAAGCAAGTGTTGAGCAGTTAGTGATTTGGCTGTTACTTCTGTCAGTGACTGAGACTTTGTGTAGAATTTAATATTAAACGAACATTTAAACCAGAAATGCATTCAGGATACTATAAACAAATAATAATTTTTTGTATTTCAGTTTGAAAAAGTATAAAAATATTCCTCCATAAATTAGTTGTGTACAGTGAACGGATTTTTATTGCCGTGACAACTACTTTGAAATATTTGTGACCGCGACGTTTATATCGCCCAACTCTAACAGCAAGCAACCCTGTGCGGGATCAAAAAAAAAATCAGTTCGTGTTTCGTTCGATTGGATTTTATTAATCATTCTCTAATTGCGCGTTGCCGATTTTGTTGGTGAGTAGAGCAAACTAATTTATTAGGCTTTACAAAATTTTACAAAACAAGTTAGTCCATTTAACAAGAAGAACATATATATTTTTCCCACTATCGGTTGTACGTGATGAAATTTTGTTTTTCACCAACTTGAATTTTTTTTCTTCATTCGTTTTGGTGCAACCAACAACAACAGAAACGACAGCAATAAGCCAACACGTCAAAAGAAAATAAGGAAGCCCAAGTTCTCGAAAATACGAAGAAGTAAACAAGCAAACCGCGGCAGTCGTGCAATTTACTATTAAAAAACGATACGAAATCAACAAAATGCAGCTACAGGCCAAATATTTGCTATTATGTCTGTTCGTCGGACTGTTTGCCTCATATCGTTGTGCAGGACCAGATGGAGGGGAAGGTAAGCCAAAAGATTGCCACAACGAAATTCATTCAATTGCGTACATACATATGTATGTAAAATTTTGTGCTTGAGCTAGTGTGCGTGTGTGTCGTCAGTGCAGTGAAGATTCAATTTATAACTGTATGTGTATAAGTGTTGCTGTATTGGAATTTTAAATGCCACATTCGTTGAAAGACAGTCAGTAAAGTAATTGTTTTGACAAAATGCAACTTTTACGTAGATTATTTATGGAAATGAAATTACTTGTACTTGATTGCTTACACGAATCTATAAGGTTTAATGACATTTAACACAACATAAAGGAATATGCAGTTTTTCTGGCAGTAGAATTATCCGACTAACTGTCGCTATGTGAATGTATGTAAGTGCGAGTGTGTGCGAGTAAGTAGGGAGCGTAATTGAAGAAGATTTCGACACGACAAGAACTTTCTTTTAAATTTGTATACTCGACTTGAATTACTTTTAATACATATATAATACATGTGTGTATGTACGTTTTATAGGCATCACTGCAGGAACGGCCACCACTGTGACAGTGCCACCGGTAACCGATAATGGAACAACACCGATAACCACTGAGAAGCCGACTCCAGTGACGCCGCCTACAACAGAGACCCCAACAACGGTGCCTACCAAGCCAACACCGGATCCAGTCACCACGACCACTCCCAAGGCAGATAACACTACAACTCCAATTACCACTACTACCCCAGCCACAACTACTACCACTCCTAAGCCAGATAACACTACAACACCAGCTTCCACATCCTCCAGCACCACCACCACCACCGTTAAACCCAGTCCAACACCAGTCCCCACAAGCACCACAACAGTGGCACCATCCACCACACCGAAACCTGCTCCGGTGCCATGTGGCCATTTCGATGGATCCTCCTTCATTGGTGGCATTGTGCTGACCCTGGGATTGTTGGCCATCAGCGCTGTGGCTTATAAATTCTACAAGGCACGCAATGAGCGCAATTACCACACTCTTTGAGCCGCCACTGCATTTACATCGGCCTTCAATGCAGCAGCCGGCGGTGGTGTAGGTGGTGGTGGTGCATCCTCTGCGAATAATGCTGCCACGGATGCCGAACGTGTGCGCTTTGTTCAGCCATCAATTCCGTTGCGATCACCGCCAGCGCAACCGCCACCACCACCACCAACATCATCATCATCTCACCATCATCATCCTGCACATCTTTTGGGCGGCAATGGTGGTGGTGCCACACACAACACAAACCCACAAAATACTAATTCACCCTCGGCCAGAGATCGGCTGCTGCATACGTAATTTATCTCGGGATACAAAAACCACACATCAAAACAACAAAAACTATCCAAAGAGCCCCGATAATCTCTATAAAGAAACTTATACAAAAAAATCTTCATCTTGGGAATAGAAAAACTCAGAATCCTCACAAAAAATATCGAAATAGAGTCGAAAAAGAAGATAATTAATAACCAGGCTCCACATTCTTTCCTTATCACCTATAATATATAATATATATATATATATAAATATATACATACTTTATTATATTAAATATTATATATATATATATACATTTCGAATGGCTTTTATAAATCATTATGTATGAATCACGAGTTTCGCTGTGGTTTAATCAGCGGATGTTCGACGCCTTAACAAGTACTATATATATACTATATCTTTATGGTATATATGTAAGTATACAGATAGATGTGAATGAGAGGTACCCTTAAGCTTGAGGAGAAAAAGTCAAGAACAATTAATAATTATAATACTAATGCTTGTATTTGTATGTATTTATCGGAATAATGTTAAACCAACATTTAAGTATGTAATAACAGCAAATATGTGAGACTGTATGGGGGATAAACTATAGGGACCGCAAGTCGAAACTCGAGTCTTGGGGTTCCCCTGAAGTTGTGGTGAAGAACGTGAAGTAAAACTAAAAACACACGGTGTTTTTTGCTTCTCTTAAGTCTAGGGCTACGCAAATATAGATTTGGATTGTATTTACAAAAAAAATTAAAAATTTTAAATACAAGCCCCTAGGGATCTAAGCATATTTATCAATATTTTCGAGAGCTATAAAAGAAAACAAATTTAAATTAAATGGCGTTCTTAAATTGTTTTAATCTTTATTGCATACAATTTGCATATTGAATATTAAATGCGATTTATACTTCTCCAATACCAACACACACATATTACACCTATATAGTATATTTATATATAGCTAAGCTCTTGTTCGTGTCGAAAATCAATAGAGAACGTCAGAAAAGCAAACAACCGAGAGAAATCGAATAGAATACTTAGTATATCTGGACAAAAGCGTCTATTCCTGCAAAAGTTTTCCCCAAATGAAGAGTAATACATATACTACTGATATCAGTGGGTCCCCGGAAACCCAGAAAAATATTGAAAGTTATGCGATTGTTGAATATTTTATATATTTAAAGTGGAACAACACATATGAATCACCAAAAAAAAAACACCATTGCCCCTTATCACCTTCCCCTTCCGCACTTATTGTTAAACTCTCCCAATTTTCATCTACTAATCTCTTGAAACACACTCACAAATCTATATTTATATATAAAATAGGCTTAAATTGAAACTTATGTGTATGCAGTAAATCTCAACCGGCTTGAATAAACAAATTACCTTACTATGAATGTATATGTATGTATATCGTGTACGATAATAAATATTTTAAAATTTATTGCAGCATTTTTAATCCCAGCGCAGGAATTTCCGGTCCAATGAGTCGTTGCGGAGAATTCTTTTATTATCTATTGGATTATTAAAGACTGAAACCCTTAGAGCTGATTTATAAAGTAATTTTGCATTATTTCTGTATTAACTTTATTTTTACTTACCAGAAACAATAACTGCAAACAATTGGTTGAGGGAGAAAACTTTTCAGATTGTTAGACATCCTAAAATATCCACTATTCTTATTCCTGTCCTGGCACCATTTTTAACTTAATTAAACTTGGTTTTTGTTATAGGATTTTAATTAATTTTAGAATAATAAACGAACAGTAAATTGAGTGCCATTTGAAATTTCGCGCCCAATTTCAAGCCAGTGCTGCCACTTTTACACAAATATTTTTCTTTCCAGCACTGTCCATCCAACACACGAGCTGTGACTGAAACTGTAAACTGTGATTGCTGTGATTTGATTTCACAGCATTCAACGCCGTTAAGTATATAGTATATTTGAATAAGTGCACACTTTAATCAATTTAAACTTGTTTTTTTTTTATTATTAAGACAGTTACATATTAGAGATACACCTAGTTCACTTAGTTGGCGGGTTCAGCTTTTATAGCCTTCATTTTCGTCACTTCGCGCTTGACTTTGACATCTGCAACTGCTGCTTTTCTCTTCAGGTTTTTCTTGGGCCGCCGTTTCTGCGGTTGTGTGTTGAAGCGCAACTGAAGTTTGGTTCCCGAAATACTCAGATCTTGTTTGATAGCTTTACGAGCATCGAAGGTGGAAGGTAAAGTAACCGTCGCAGCGCTGAAATCGCGGAACTTTCCTTTGCCGGGTTTGATTTGAATATCGACGGCATTCTCGAAGAGCTTCCGCACCTGGGCCACAGATGTTGTCTTGGGCAGATTAGTGATGACCACGGATGATGTGAAGGTGTCCTTGCGTTCCACCTGCTTTCTGGCACGCTTGATCAACGATTTGTTTTTCCGCTTCTCGAGCGATTGTTGTTTGCGTGCCACAAGTTCGTTGACAAACTCTTCGGAATCGGTTTTGGGTACAGAGACAAATAATCCCTTAAAATCAGTTGCATCATTTTCAATAGAAGCTCTTATGTCCTTTAACGCCTTATCGCGATCCTCCTGTGAATTGAATTCCACGAGGCAGAAACGTGCATGCTTTTGACGTGGCTTGGCGGCCTTTGATACCAGTGGATGCAGTGCTTTCACAATTTTATCAAATTCCTCATTAGCCACTGGCAGCTTATGGGGAAATCGCACGTATAGACGAGTTCCTTTCAACTGATCATATTTGTTGTGTATTTGCTCTTCGATTATGTCGGCTTTTGATTTGGTTGGTGTTTCTTGCTCATCGTCCGACTCGGCGTCATCTTCATCGGATTCTGTTGCACTGGCTCCTAAATCCATATCGCTATCATCATCTGATGCGTCGGATTCATCTTCAATACTCTCCTCTTCATCTGCAATGCTTTCCTCCTCGTCTGACACGGGTTTCACAGTCTTTTTCTTCATTTTATTTTCAACAAATTTTGTTTATGTCGCTTCAGTGCTGCACGTGCTATGACAATAGGGTTGCCATTTGTGACAGAGGTTTCATGACCAGGGCTACTGAACACTATGTTTAAACAGCTGTTTTCTTAACTGCAATGGGGCGGTCAGTCGATTGACACTCGATAGTTTTTACAGGTGCAACTTTTAGAGACAACGACTATATCTATCTTTTCAGCAAAACATTTTCTTTTATCCAAATAAAAATTGACAATGGGCATTGTGGAGTATATTAGGCAATGGTTTTCAAACGAGCAATGGGTGAACAAAGCTGCCGCAATAATAGCAGGATTCCTGGTGAGTAGCGGAGAGTACAAAGGTGAGAGCAAAATGCGTAATTGCTAACTCCTTTTTTCCTATTCGTTTCCTGCTTGCAGTTCTTTACGGGGTGGTGGATAATAATCGATGCGATGTCTGGAGATCCCAAGCATCAAATAACGACAGGACATGTGTTTATAGGCATTTTTGGCACAATCAGCTTCGCAATGATAAATATCGTAAAGAGTGAATATGTAAGTAAATATATACAAAGTCGTTATGCTACATATGTACAATGCAAATGAGTCATTGTTATTTGTTTATAGATTTCAGAGAACAACACCACGGAATGGGGAGTGAGGAATGCTAAAATCGTATTACTCCTTGGATTTATCATGGGATTCGCGTCAGTTATTGCCGCCATTTGGGTAATGATCTCAGACTTTATCAACAATGGTAAGCCAAGTCGAGTGACTGTGATCGGTGACGAATCCCTAATAAAACTTTTGTGTGTTATCGATAACAGATAATAAGGAAACGAGCCTGGGAGTATCACTACTGCTGCAGAATGTCTTCATACTGTTTGGCAGTTTGGTGTACAAATTTGGACGCAATGAGGAGCAATGGAACGAATGAGTTAGTGCATCATCGTTCGGAGCTGTGCTGTGCATCTATTAGTTATAACGAAAATTATACATACATAAAACACATTGTATTCATAAAGAAAAGAACCCCACACACAAAGTTGGAAAGATTTGGACTCCAGAAGGTCCTACCACAAAAAATAATCTCATTTAAAAAGAAACACATTATATTAAACGACGAATCACTCGAGTATTTTATTGAGGAAGCACAAGAGGACCAATAGCAGTACCCAACTAGAGGAGTAACAATTAGCTGCGGCGCCAACTGGTTATAGCGCATACGCATCCACTGGACACTCATTTTCATTCTGCAGACACCACTGGGGCTGCATTGCCTCCGCACCAATGCCATTCTCCACCAGACGTTCACGATGCAGCAGCATACGTGCCTCAGCCTGCTTCCAGCTCTCGACAGGATCAGCCCAGAGGCGTTCGGCCAGAGCACTTGCTCTAGGCCAGAAGCGATTGTCCAACGTATGCTCGTCAATCTGTTCCGACCAAATGGCAGCCTCAGCGCCCAGCACATGATTGGTGTAACCCTCACCGATTTTGGTAATATTGTTTTGATAGACCTTCTGCCAACCTATGTAGGGAGAGCACCAGTTGTTGCCATCGGTCACCCAGCCAGGACCGCCGCAGTCCAAGTAGAGGGCATCATAGTTGGACACAATGACGCGGAAGCCACGTTTCAAGATTTTGCTTATGACCTTGTCATCCCCCTTCGTCCAGATTTGTATGATATAACGACGTGGGTTCAAATAGTCATCGATGAAGGGTTCATCCGTGAGACGACTGGTCCATAAAATAATCGGAGGTTCGGCTCCATCAGCTACCAAATCCACACGCTTCAGGGCCTCCGTTTGGAAGTGTCCCCAGAGGCGCATGAAATCCGACTCGGTTAAACCCCAGCCACGCTGGGTCATCCAGTTACGGATAGTTTCACTGCTGTTCCAACAGGACACGGAGACTTCATCGCCACCCATGTGGAAGACATCGGGATTGTGTAGCTTAAACATGTCTTCAAAGATGTCCTGTAGCACATTGTACATGTCATCGACAGTGGGATCGAGTTGTCCACACGGTGGCTCCACACAGAACTGATTCCAGGGCTGAGCATTGAAGCAGGCCGTCATGTTCTTGTGCTGCCAGCCCTCACCCACATGGGCGGGCATGTCAAACTCGGGCATGACACGAATGCCACGCACACGACCGTACTCTACAATGTCCTCCACATCCTGGTGGGTGTAGACCTTGCTAGGCGTGTAGGCGCCCAGTTTAGAGAGCTCCGGTCGCTTGCTCACCTCCAGCGGGAAGCTGTGCGAGTCCGTGATGTGCCAGTGGAATGTGTTCAGCTTCACCATAGCCATGCCATCTACAAAAGCAGAGTCTTGAGATTAATGCTGTTATTCTGTTACTTCAAAGTGTACCTAGTGTCCTCTTGATTGATTTCACGGAGTAATAGTTGCGGGATGTGTCCAGCAAAAGGCCACGCCATTTGTAGACGGGCGCATCGCTGATCGAGGCATTTGCCGTCACTTGCACCTCGCGGCGTATATCATCAAAGATCAGCAATTGGTTGAGCGTCTCCAGACCATGTCGTGCTCCATAGAAATTGGCAGCCGTTATGTTTGCCGTCACACTATTGGCATCTGATCCAATATGAAGAGTATAGCTCTCATCGGTTTCAAGGGTGAGTCTCGTAGGCTCCGTGCTCTCCGCCGTGTTGATGCTTACGATGAACTGATAGCCACCCTTCTTAAGACTTCTACGATTGGGTATCTTGGCATGCAGCAGATCCATCCAACGCTTCTCGGTCTTCTTCCACAGTTTGTCCCCTTTGCTTGCTCCGGGCACTTGGAATTCAATGGTAGCTATGTCCACTTGGCGCATCAACTGCTCCACTTGCACTTCACCAGTGGGTTTGGGCCAGAGTGTGCCTATGTTACTGCCACAGAAAAGTCTGCAGACGGGCAAACTGATCGCCTTGGCGAAGTTTTCCTCGCTCAGCTCCACTTTGCGGCAGACGCCGATGCGGCATTCGTAGCCATAAACCAAATCACTGCCAAGGGAAGAGAGAAAACGATTAGTTGTAGTGAATTTTTAGAAGACACTGTTCATATGAAAGCTTAGACTTAAATTGAAAATAGTTTCCTAAGTCGACAAATAAAAATTTAAAAAAATGCTTGCTAATCAACTGTTTTAGCAACTGTTGCCAAAGAGAGCGTCGGCCAATCTTGGGAGTGGTACGTTAACTATTAGACGCAACTCTTCAACCTAATCAAATTAAATATATATATAAAATATATTTACTTTATCGTTTATGCCCGCTTCTTTAATCCACTCTGATTCAAGTTTGCGGTCCAATTAGCCAAAAAACAGCTTTCATTTTTCTCACTGTGCGTAATGTTACATGAGCAACTGTATGGAAAAACTTACTCGGCTCCCAGGGCTGCAGCTCCTGGTGTTGGCGTCCAGCCAAAGGCCAATAGTGCCGTCACCGCCAGCAACAGCAACTTCATTTCTGTGGTCGTTTTATTTTGTTTACTGCCAGGTAGCAAACTAACGCACGCACACTGAATAATAATTAATAACGACCGAGAATTACAATAAAACGGGTTTCGCTTCACGACGCCTTTCAAAATTATTTGTAGCGCCACAAATTTACAGTTCTTCAGCGCCGACTGACGACGAACAACTAATGACTTTGTTTTGCTTCGCGGCCAATTTATCGGTTCGCCGACACTCGAACATCGATAGCGATTGCACTCACACACATATGCATACGCACGCACTGGCTCTCTCACCCACACACACGCACGCTCTCATGTTTATATTTGCAAGCCGTTACGTGTGTGAGTCTTTGTTGTTATTATGTCGATGCAAAGATTACATACTTTTGCTTTTAACTATCGTTCTGTTGTACAAGTCATATATTTTTTATTGATTTTAAATAATCAAACAAAAACCACCACATTCACCTGAAGATAGCAGAAGTGGTTGTAAATCATGGTAGAAAGCTCACTTCGGTACATATGCATAAGTATCAATAATTTATTTCTAAATTCTTCAGCACAATTCTGCAATACTCTAAGAATAACTATTTGACTCTTCAGCTTAAATTAATCTTATCCTGCTTGAGCTGTTCTATGTTGGATTTGCACCCTTTTGTGTTAGGGTATTGTCTTCATATGTCTCCAGAACATCCGCCAAATGCTCGTTGTCTCTGGGTTTCTTAAACTGCCGCTTTTTGTTAGCCGCCTTCTTGCGCTTTGGTACCGGTTTCTTAAGGCCATGATCTTGCATCGAACGTATGCCTGAAAGTCGTAGATAATACTAACATTAAATAATTGCACTTGTGAATTTGTAGGGCTTTTCGCACCTTGTTTTTCCAGGTATTCATCGATTTTGGCATCGTCCATTGCATCAACTGTTGCGGAACGCCAAAGCTTTTGGAATTCATCATCCACCTTAAGCATAATAATTGTATTTATTTATCAACTGTCTTTTTTGTATATAAGTCTTAATTCTTACCGCAAAATTCGCCGTTCTGTCGTTGTAAAATAATATTTTCTTTTTGTCAATGGGTCGGATTATAAACAAAATTTCGGCTGCTCGATTTTTTAAAACCTTTTCGCAATGTGGCAGAGATTCTTGTACATCCTCTAGCAGTATGCCACCCAATCCTTTCAGGTCGTGCTGTTTCAGTAAACGCATTAGGCTTTTGCCATCCTTTATCTTGTAGACGGGCTTAAAGCTGAACTTCATGCCATCTGGTGTGACGTCTATTTTAGGATTATTACTCAGAGCTTCGCCAGCTAGCCACTGTAATCGAAAGGATGAATATTAAGGAGCCAAGGTAGGAAGGTCATAGATGATTTACATTTTTCACAGATTGACCAATATCCAGCTGATTGGTCTCATCGAGAATTTCTTCAATGCTTAGCGGATGATCATCCCCGTCTTGATGCCGGGTGCGCATAAATTTCACGATTTTGGCCAGCACTCCAAACCGATACTGAGAACTGCCAGACATCGTTTTGTAGCTGCAACGAGGAGGAAGCGATCATAATGTGGGACTTCCCGTGGGAGGAGTGGGTAAAAACTTACGTGGACGCATCCAGCTTTGGCGCGGTGGGCGGACGCATTTTCTTTTGAGCATCATCTCTACTGGGTGGTGGAGGTGCCCTTTCCGTTTTGTTTTTCTTTTCAACGCTTTTAAAAAACAAAGAAATCAATAGCTGAGCAGACCTGGTTACCATGTGGAGCCTGTATTTCTTACGTTGGCGTGGCCATAGCCCGTTTTTTGAACGCTTCGCGTTCACGAAGTAACGCGGGATCCATTTTTGCTTATTGTGTGCTTCAACAACTTCTGGAGGAATGAGTTTTTTAACAACTGAAAAAATAACAATTTGTTGTTAAGATTCCATCTGTTGAGTGAGTTTTCCAGGGATACAAAAAAACCTATCGAAAATATGGCTGATTGTTAAAAACAGCTGTTGCTGTCGTTTTACAGGGTTGCATTAAGCGGAGCTATCGCCGCGCACTGCTTTATCGATAGCAAAAATAAAACGCCATGTTTCGCGCGAAAAACGCCCTCATTTTAAAATGTAAATTGATTCACACAACCAAGTTTAATTTGGTAATTTCCTTTATTAATATCGCTTTTAGAGCTTTACATAATGGTTGCATATAATTTAATATATTAAAGTAATTAATTACTGTTCGGAAATTTATATCCGTGAGTTTGCTTCTTGAATATATATAAGTGTATATATATATGTTTTTCTTATTTTTGTCGGAAAATACGTTAGTAAATTGTACAGAGTTCGTTTAAGTATAGAGTTTCTTAGTTTTTGGGTTATTGTAATGGTAATGCGATAGATTCGATAGTCCTGTTCCGTTAGTGGTTGGTGTTATCATTCATAATAGCGGTTTCGTTGGCTCCGTTTAAGGTCTGGTCTTTAATTGGGTATATATCGATATATATATATAGTATACTCAGTACTCAGTTGGTGTTTCTTGTTCTTCCGTTTTCCATGTCTGTATTTTTTTGTAGTTCTGGTTCTGGGTTCTGGTTGATTCCGTAGTGTTTTGAACGGTTGTAGTTTGGTCAGTTGAACTGTTTAATTGATCTGTTTTCTTTTGTTTCTGATTCGTTTTTTATTTTGAAAGTAAACTACTCGTACATTAATGTTCTTTTGTTAAGTACAATTGTTGTCAGTGGGTCTGTGGAAATAGAAAGATAAAAATTGTTTATGCTTTATTATGTTCGTGGTCGATGGCAGGATCGTCAAATTGGTTGAATTGCGCGTAAGTTTAAAGTACAGATCAGTAGATCAGTGGTTTGTATATAAGAGAACAGTCTGAATAAATATATTTTTAAGTCTTTTTAGTTTTTTCTGCAACACTTTTCCGAAAGGTTAAAAAAAACACTAACTTTAAAAACTTACCTCAGACTAAGGTGTTCATACCACATTCCAACTATGGCTACATTAATATATATAGATATATAGGATCAGTATTAGCAGAGTGTTACTTACACTTAATTGCGCCTCAAACGCTTTCGGCCACTATCATCCCCATCGGAGCCACTACGCTCTTCCGCCTCCATCACCTTTAATTTGGAACCACAGATTTCAGCACCATTCAAAGTACTAATGGCTTTCTGGGCACTGTCACAATCCGCATACTTTACATATCCACAATTTTTATTTGGCAATAGATAGACATCAATAAGTCCCTTCCAGCAGGAGAATATGTTCTTCAGTATCGAATGTGGTAGATTCTGAAGTAACATTTAAATTAGTAATGAATTAAAATTGAGTCTAATCTTTCCTACCGCTGAGAGTACGATGAAAAGTCGTTGGGCAACTTGGGCATCTGGGGAAGCTAGGGGTTGTGTGGGTGGCAAGGGTACATTGCAAATAGCATCCTTCTTAGTACGTTCTAAATAGGTTACACATAAGTAATTTAAACGACATAAATATAAAACTTAGGTTCTTACTATCGATAAAAGATGTGTCCATGCGAGCTGAGCTCATGCCATTAACTTTAACTATGATACGCTCGCCCATTGGATACTCCAAGCCATGAAGCTTGTCTCTGTAAAAAGAAAATATGTTATTAAATAGTTATACAATAATGTATAGGTGTAATAAATACTTGGCATAAATAGCAGCTTCAGGATTATCGTAAACAACCACAGCTTCATTTGTGCGTGGTCCATCTGTGTTGTTAGGGGAAAAGTTTTAATGTTTTACCAACTATACGTGCTTATAGTACACTCTACTTACGTTCCCGCATAATTTGGCAATAGTCCAAGCCGGGAATGATGTCAAATAAGCGCCAGAGTTGATCTTGGTTAACACAATTGCTGACAGTTACTTCGAGGCATGTGGGCTGTGGCACGGGAACATTTTGCATGCGCAGAAAGGCCGACATATCGCTGTTGACCGATGCATTCCAATCGTTGTTAAAATTATTATTATTATTACCACCGCCTCCTCCTCCACCGCCACTATTATAATTTGAGCTACTACCGCCACCACCATTACCGCCACCGCCTCCTCCGCCGCCACGTCCCGAATTGTACATGGGACTATCGTCGGCGAGTCGCCCATACTGATCGCGTTGGGTGCGGGATGAACCCTTGGGCTCGGCAAAGACGGCTTTATATTTAGGTGAGCAGTTCTCAAATGCCACAGCAGCGTAATAGAATCTGTAAAGAGGATCAACAAGCAATTAGTAGGGATATTCCAGCAGAAGATTAAGATTGGTTTAAGTTTAGTTTTCAAACTTGTATAAAACAGCTGACAAGGATTGGTTTATAATTAATTTTCAAACAAATATAAAGAGTGAACTGATTAAATTATAACAATGCTGCAATCAGTACAATGAGTGTACCAACTCTTGTAGCATTTCTTTTGTTTTATCAACTTACTTGGTAAAACGAACATATCCAAAGCCTTTGGGATTCCCATTGTTCTTCTCCCGCACAATTGTCACGCTTTCCACTTCGCCCCACTGCGCAAACTCATCACGTATGTCATCCTCAGTTGCCGTCTTCGGAATTACAATGAACAGTCTTACATATTTTTCCTGTTCGTTGTCCGATTTGTTCGAACCTTGATTTCGACTGCACAAAGCAAAAGCATAATAAGAAGAAGAAAACCAATGGTTAATTTTGTTGACCTCAGCATTAAAATTTTCTGCCAGGTCACTTGACACTTACTTAGCGGCAACCAGCACCTTCAGTGTTCTATCAGTTTTTCCAATGGTTTTGCCATTCATCTGTTCCTGTGCCTTGGCGGCATCTGATGTTTTTGAGAACTTTACGTAGGCAATGCCTTTGTTCTCCTGTGTGTGCTTATCCTTAACTACCCAAATATCTTCAATCTCTCCGTACTGTGAGAACGCTTCACGAAAATCTTCTTCGGTGTGCGCTTTATTGCAGATTATAAACAGTCGCGACATTGGCGGATCATCGTCATTTGAATAGTCTTGACCACCACGACCGCCTCCGCGGGATTGAGAGCGATAATCGGACATTGTTTTTGCGTTCTGAATTTATTTTTGCACTTTATTTTCTATATATTATTTGTTTGTCTTGCCCGGACGACGAATACAAAATGGCAGAATGAGCAGAAAAATATTTGTGTATACTACACTGAGTTATCGTCAGCGTGTTATCGATAGTGACCGGTAGTTTTTTTTTGTAACTATCGATTTTGGCCCTTTTCCAACACAGAAATATTGCAAATTTGCATTCCGAATTCCAGGTAGACAATCTGATGCTCTACTGATCTCTTGTTATTACTAGTCACAGTCGCCGCCAATTTCCACAATACGCGCCAATTCTCTATTAGCTGTGTGAGAAGTGCGCATATATATTTACGAAAGGCAGCAGCCCTATCTAACTACTATTAATTTTAATAAATTGTTACAAATGTCAACATTTCAAAGTGTTTTCATGCTGATTATGGTTTTAATGCCATACTTCCAGTCAATACACGGTAATATGTCGAAACTGTCTGAGAAATCGCATGTTGAGGACTTTGAGGGCGTAACTGTATTATTTGAGGCTTTAACATCAACACCAGACGACGGTTACTCTTACGATTGGAAAGTGTTTACCTTTCCGACATATGATTACGAGCATGACGTAATGCGCAATTGTACCGTTTTATATATGGATCTGTGCACGTCATGGAATAAATGCAGACAAACCTGCCATAAAACTGGTGCAGCTAGCTACAGGTGGTTTCACGACGGATGCTGCGAATGTGTTGGTGGGCGCTGCCCAAGTTACGGCATAAACGAAAGCCGCTGTAGCCAGTGTCCTGAACCGGGATGTGAAGAAGATGAAGAGTTTGACTAAATTAAAGAAAAATGTTATAAAATTACATATTATTAAAAACATAGTAAACAGTAAAAAGTAAATAAAGCAATCTATTCACTAACTGGTTCAAAGAGCGGTTGTTCTTCGTTCATCAAAACCACCAATCGATAGGTTCGTCTATCGTCGTTTGTTTCATCACTAATCCATTTCAACTCCACGTTGTTTTGGCTCGCTGCATAAATTTCTTTAAATTTTAACGCTAAGACTAGAGATGGGACGCAAATTCCAAAAGAAAAAGAAGGTGGAGCAGCTGGAGATAGTACCGCTGGATGAGAATCCACCGCTACCCCCACAAAGAGCATCAGACGAAGTCATACCCCGAAAGGTAAGAAAAAAAACAAACATTAATTTGAGACTCTGTTAAACGATGTTTATTTCAGGAAAAATGGATAAATAAACAGCGTGTGTTGGTATTTGCGGCACGTGGTATCAGCCACCGAGACAGACATCTGATGCGTGACATCAAAACCTTGATGCCACACCATCGTGCAGAGTCGAAAATGGAGCGCTCTAAAACGTTGTCGGTGATCAACGAAATGTCCGAGATGAAGCACTGCAATAAAGCCATGTTGTTCGAGGGCCGTCGCAAAAGGGACTTATATATGTGGATAGCCAATACGGTAGGAGCTACGGGACCCTCGGCCAAGTTTCTCATTGAAAATATACACACAATGGCAGAGCTGAAGATGACGGGAAATTGCTTGAAAGGCTCGCGTCCATTTCTTTCCTTTGATGCCAAATTCGACGAGTTGCCGCATCTGAAGTTGCTTAAAGAGTTGTTCGTACAAACGTTCGGTGTGCCCAATTATCATCCGAAAAGTCAGCCATTCATTGATCATGTCTACACATTCACCTACCTGGACAATCGCATCTGGTTTAGGAACTTCCAGATTCTATCCGAAGACGGTGGTTTGTCAGAAGTGGGACCACGCTATGTTATGAATCCTGTTAAAATATTTGATGGCTCATTTACGGGTAAAACCATTTGGGAGAATCCCGACTACGTGAGTCCATCCAAGCAGCGACAGATGCTCAAGAAGGCGGCCAAGGACAAGTATGTCAATCGTGTGGAACAAAAGGTGCAACACGAGGCAACGCGTCCAACCAAGGCCTACGAAGGCATGGAAAACGAAGAGATCTTCGATGATGAGGATGCACTGGAAACCGCCAAGTTGCTGGCACTTAAAGCCAAGAAGAAGGCACTGGAACCCAAGAAGACACCAAAGTCGGCTTTAACCAATCGCATTAAGGATAAACAAATGAAGGCCGTGAAAGAGGTGATTGAGCAAAGAAAAGCGCGTGTAAAACGTGGGAAAAAAGTTTAAATGTTTTTAATTCGCTTTACAAATTACGAATAAATACAGATACATACATAAATACATATAAAAAATTGAATACATTTAATAAATACAGTGCGTTTGCCTCTGTTTGATCATAAAGTAGCATATTGCATATTAGCAAACAGTATAAGTTAATATTATTAATTGTTTTTCATAGCGTTTTGTACGTTGAGTTTGTTTTTTATTTTACACACACGGAGGGCATTTTGGTTGGTCCTTTATACTGACATCCAAGCTGAGATGTGCGTTTCGTTGAGTTTCTTGGAAGGTAGATCTTTTCTGGAGTTTACTCCGCCATGGGAGCAACCTCAGCATCAGTTGGTGGCAATCGTGTGAAAGGTTGTTTGTTAATGGGCATCATTTCGACCACTTGAATTGGTGGCTCCTCTCCCGGCTGCAGCGGCTCCTCACCCACAAGTTTGGCCAGATTACTCTGTGCCCAGCGACCGCCGCGTCCATTGATGGTCTTGTCCTCGCAGACGCAAAGGAATAGAGTGTCAACGACCATCTAAAATGGAAGATAGAGTTAGACGTCTGTTACAGGGTCAAATAAATTAAACGTACCTCAAAGAGCGACAGCACAATGTGTGCTATAAAGAAGGAGAACACAATGATCAATATAACTGGTGCCATATAAAAGTTAAGTCCCGGCATATCCTTCAGCATAAAGATGCCAATCAGACCAGATAGCGCAGCAACCACAACTTTGCCCAAGAAGAGTATAAAATCGCCAATGCTGTTGATTGTGGCCACTTGTAGAGCATTCGTTGCCATGGCATTCCAAGCCTAAAACAAACAATCAGTTAATTTAAACAAATAGGTTTCTTATCAATTTAATTACAATTCCTGCGGCTGGACAGAAGTTAATGGACTCGATGGCAACCACAGTGTAGGCATTATGATTTAGAAAACGTATGAACTTCTCCAGCAGCCAAAAACCACAAATGCAGCACTTCAAACAGCAGGCAGCACACTCCGAGCCCTTATCCTCGCCCTTCTTTAATCTGCAAAGCAATAACAATTAACTTTAATCAAGTTTTTAGGGTAATTATAGCTACAACTCACTTGGCATATAGATAGGTCAGTATCAATCGTGGAATTTTGAATATGGTGATCACAAAGGAACCCTTGGCAACCGTACCCAAATGGTATTTGACCAGTTTACCAATGGCGTACCAGGTGGGAGTCGTCGTTGGCTTTCCGAAGTACCAGAAGGCCACGGCAGCAGCCAAGGCAAACTGTTGACAGGCAAAGATGAACTCCACTGTCCAAATAAGACCCACCACGTAGACCCAGAACATGCTGCGCAAAGCACCGGCATCAGCATACTCTATGCGTGGAATGGCTGTGGGGAGTTAGCACACAGGAAATTAGTAAATATTTCAATATAGAGTAGAGTATCTACAGAGTAGAGTATTTATATACAGTATTAAAAGAGAAGTAACACTCAGATATTTACAGATAACAATTAAAAGGTAGTAGAAGCTTGATAGAAATGTTTAACTATTTAGAAATAAATTTAAAAAATTCTTTCAAAATGGTATTAGATAAGTGCATAGTATGTACAAAACTTAAATACTTATTTTGGTTAAGGCAAAATGTGTATGTACAACAGATAAAATAGAATTTAATGCAAGCAATTGATTGATATTCGTATATATCACTTACATTGCCGTTAGACCAATGTTTTTTTTATCAATAAAAACATATAATTATAGAATTTGCATTAATATAACAAGAGTAAAGCCAATCATTAATTATTAGTTGGTTTTTTTCAAGGACAACTTTTAACTTGTTTCTAGTATTAAAGGGATTGAGATGTCCTCGGGCATCTAGTCAAACCTAAAAAACATTCTACTAAGAAGCTCTGCATAAATTTCTACTTACTTCTGCCATTGGTTCCTCCGACGGGACCAACCGTTGTCTGATTAATCAGCAGAGCACTCGTTGGCGGTGGCTGATATCCCGCATTGCCGTGGAATATGGCAATAGGACTCTCGCCTGGCGTGGTGGCCGTGACGAGACAAATGACAACCACTACCCAAAAGGCTAAAAATGCAATAAGCACTAGGAATGCCAACAATGGAGCTATGAGCAAGCCAGGTAGATTCATCATGCAGATGCCGGCCTCCTCGAAAAGTGCCGACAAGCCAGACAATTTGTTCTTGAGGAAATACACAATGACCAGCAAAATGATCTGTAAGAAAAGGGTATTAATTGTGAGGACAAAAGATTTAGCAGAAAGAAGTCAAACCATGGTAATAGTGGCTATAACAGCCAAAGCAAAGACCGCATCCTTGTTGCGCAGGAACTCCTCTAGATGGGAGTACGTTGTATTGACAGACTTGTGCTTTATGCTGTAGTAGGCATACCACAGAGCGCCAGCTAAGCCAATGCTGGCCACAACGACGAGCACACAAATTAGCCAGGACACCAGACGGGACAGCCAATGCATCATGACGATCAAGACAATGGATATAACTGAACAAAAGGGATGTAATTAGTATTTAGCTCGATTAACATAGAGTTGCTAAACTTACGCAGCGAAATGCCACAAACCATGGCTATAATGTGCCAGGTGGAGTAGATGTCGCCCAGAAACTGCTGAGCCACATCCCAATTGTTGAGCAATTCGACGACCTCCTTGGATGACTGCTTGGGCACACAACGGTGCAGCACAGGAGAGCTAGAAAGGAGTTAAATAAAATTAACAAATAATACAGTAGCATAGTTAATGGCTTACCTTTCGTATACAGGAAAGGTGGGACATGGTCCTAGCGTATTAAATGTCTTGTCCGATTTGCTCATCGTTTCCAATTGAGCCATATTATAGTCATATTTGCAGAGTTGTGTGCCGGTTTCTGTAAAGTACTGCAGCAACTCCTTTGGCTCGTTAAGTGTGCGTTTTGGACAGGTTTTTACGCAGATCTTGAGCGATTGTTTCAGCTCCTTGACATTAAAGTAGAAAAGTTCGGTCTTATCGAGCGTATTTTTGCCGGAGAGCGGAAAATTCTGAAAGCGTTCGTTGTGCTTGACGCCACAGGTGTTGCCAAAGGAATCGTAGCCATTGATAAGACGCAAGGGATTACCGTAAACAAACGAAAATATAGCAATCACAATCTGCAAAAACAAAGTACATAGAATCAAAGTAGCGTTGAGTTAAACAGAAATGATCTAATCATATAAACATATATAATTCATGTTGAATATGCTACTGTTTAAGTGCCAACGCCCACGACATTGGCATGTCATAGTGTGTGCCTCAACGAGCACGCTCGACTGAGAAATACCCATGGGACGAAAGAATGCCTGTTATTAATCACAGCTTTGTGGGTGCTGCTACGCCATCTGCCACCACACAATCATTCTACTCTCCGCACAAGGTTATGCCTGGAGCATAAACTGTCTGGGGAATAGCGTGCCGTAAACTATTTTTTAAAGGAACTCTAATATATTCATGTTTTGTATTTGCGATGCGAGGATAGCGGCACAGCAGACAAAGGCTGCACCCTAATTATTGGGACTAACATTCATTAGCAGAATTAGCAAATAGATTAAATCCACTCATATGATGCGATGACGACACACAGTCGAGTTTGCCCTTCCCCTGCCCGGCTAACAAACACACACACACGCACTCTCACTCACACACACATTGTTAGCTAATGCACTTGCACCAACACAAAGACGCGTCTGAGTAATCTTCGCAGCTTTCACTTTTCTAATACTGCAGGCGGCGGCTTAAGCACTTTGTTATTACTTTTCACATTATATATTCAATTTGTTTATATGTATTTTGTGCTGTTTTTATTGAACAATTTACCAGAAATAGCCAAAATAATACGTAAACGACCAGCCAAAAAACGTCTGTGCAGGTGCGGTATTTGGGCCTATTCCTATTATTGGCGGTCTCGCCATCACCGTCCTTGCTTTCAGCACAACCCATTTTTAAAAACTACTTTTAATTATTATTATTAATTAAACTTTATTATAAATTGAGCGAATTTATTTATTTGTTTAGTGTTTTCGTTTCACAACCAAAACCGCGAATGAACGCAAGGGATGGATAAGCACGGTACGCTAGGCAATCAGGGACGACGCAACTAACGTCTACTATCGATAGTCACAGCTATCGTTACATCGATACCACCAATGAGCGCGCCAAAGTGAGTAGCTTTAAAAGCGCATGCGCGCGTTAATTCTTAGTAATTCAAATATTTCATTTTCTTTACACGTATTTTATTAAAATATCGAACTTATCAAATAATAAATTACTTTTTTCTGACTAATATTAAATTATTTTACACTTTCGTATGCATTGCAAATATTTATTAATGAATTGTGAGCTTAATTACATAACCTGCAGCTGAATTTATTATTATTGTTTATTAATGCGTTAAAGTTAAACGGTTGGAAATAAATAAAGTACTTAACTTAAGTTTGGCAATTGGGAATGCTGTAATGCCATAAATCTACACAAATTGTCATTCCAAAATTGTTCGTTTCACAGTAATGAACAATTTTCGAACAAGATTACGAACTTAAAACTAAACTGATCTTAATTTCTCTACTTATGGATATAAGTACCTAATAAAGTTGCATTCTGTAGTGCAGAATGATTATTGCTTAGTAAATCTCTTTATGCGCGGGGGATTCACTTCTTAACCGTGACCTTGATGCCGCCCTTGACGACCGCCTCCGCCGGAGGCTGAGCGAATCTACGACTCTGATTGACGTTGCTCTTACGCCGTATGCTGGTTGGAACTTTGGGTTTTGTGGTGACTGGAGGAACAATGTCACTCTGACTACGCTGCGATTCAAATTCCAAATCCTCCGAAACGGGTTTATAGGTGCGAATACCGGAATTGGAACGAACCGGAAGTAGTGTGACTAAACGATGTGGACTTGGCTCCGTGGACGTGGACTCGGCAAACTGCGAAGTCTTCAAAAGTTCCTCATATTTCAATGGATCAATGACTTCCACCTCCGCCTCGCCGACTACCGGGATTGCTGCCCCCAACACCTCCGTGGAGCCGTCATCCATAAAACTAGACATGGGTTTGATAAAGGGTTCACGTTGCTGCAGTGGCAACTCTACAAAGTTCGGCACGAGTGGCAGCTCTGTGGTGGTCGTTACAGGTTTTACTCTCGTCTCATTCCGCTGACTGTGCTTGAGTTTGTTGGGCGAGAATGGAGGAAACTTGGTGGACACACTTGGGGTGATGCCCAGTTTCGAGGCGAGTGTGTCAAAGATTAGGGAAATGTCCTGTATATTGCTGGCATTATTAATCCTGGTCTTGATGTCATGCAGCGTTATATTCTCCGTCTTCTCCACATCCTCGGAGACCCAAGCCTGCAGCGTCTTATTAAACACCTTCCTCATGTTGCCGTTGTAGCCATAGTTTAGAGGAGCCGAGCTGTTGACGAACTCCCACTTGGAGTGCGATGGAAACAGGTTGGAGTCGTCCAACATCGTGGGTCGCTCGCTGCTCGGACGCACGCGATTCCTCTTGGTCGTGGTTGCTGAGGTAGGAGCAGGTGTTGAAGCAGTCGTAGGAGCGGGTGTGGTAGTTGGAGTAGGAACTGACGCGGGTGCTAATGTTGTACTCGTTGTGGTTTCTGCCGTATTCCTTTGCAGTATCAGCTCCTTGAGATTCATAAAGTTGGGCTTGGATTTGCTAGGTGTTAGCTGGGATTCCACTTTCAACTTCGTTTCCTCTTCGCTCTCCTCCGGCTCTATGCGAGACTCCAGCGGCTCTGGTTCCACTGTGCTGGTCTTGGTGCCGTTCTCCTCCTTGGGCAGATTCAGCAGTTCCATAAAGAACTCACCGATGGTGTCTGCCAGCACGGAGTTCTCCGTGGGCTTCAGTGTGGGCAGCGCCGGAGCAGTTGTCGACGAGCTTTCTAGTTCCAAGCGGAAGGGAGTGGTGGAGCTGCTCGCTGAGATCGTGGCGCTTGTGGTGCTCTCCTTGTGCTCCACTGGCGGTTCCTGTTGTGTGGAATTCTCCTGTTTTTTGGCAATGACGCCACCGCCAAGATGCTCGAATTTGCCGTTATTCCCATCGATGTTGAACTGCAATTTGTTCAGTCCACCGAGCGTGGGATTTATGGGTTTAAAGGGAGGAATGAGCACATCGTCGATCAGTGGCACTGGCAACGGATGTGGCTCAACGAGTGCTCCGCCCAGTCTCTCGATGTCCTCGGTTCCGGGTAGAAAGACGGGACTGCCAAAGTTGTGATAAAACAGCATGTCCTGATCCAACGGATCCCGCTGATCCTGCTGGCTGGGATTCTCCAGCAAGTGTCCATCCGTCTTGCGCTTGCCGGCACCCATGAAGCTGGACATGGTCATGTAGGGCTCCATGGTGGCGCTCATCGATGGCACCGCAGCTGACGGTGGTGTGGGATTGTCTCCGATGAAGGGCAGCTCCATTTCATCAATGCGACGCTGTGGTATGTGATTTAGAGTGGGTGTGGTTGAGGGCACGCCCATGCCCAGCAGCGTCTTGGTAGGAAAAGCGGGCGGTGGTCCGGGCAGCAGTTCAGGCACCTCGCGGTGTATGGGACGCCAGGGTTGGGTGTCCAGTATGGGGAAGGTTGTGAACAGATTCGCATCCAGCTTGGGCAGAGCGACGGTGGAAGAGGCTGGTGCCGCGGTGGTGCTAGTGGTACTGCTGGAAGAAGAAGAGGAAGTAGCTGGCACAGGAGCAGCTGTAGTTGTGGTTGTAGTCGTCGTTCTCCTGGTAGTGGCTATAGTGGGTTTCGGTGTGGTGGTGGTGGTGCTTGTAGTGGTTGTAGTGGTGCTCGTAGTAGTACTAGTTGTGGTGCTCGTGGTGGTTGTGCTCTTGGGTCTCTTCGTTGTGGCCTTTGTGGTCGTTGTCGTGCTCGAGGGCATCTCGCGTGGCGTTACCGTCGTTAGCTTCTCAATGCCCGGTTTCTTGGGCTTCACACGCAGCGAATAGGGCGTTACAGAGATGGTCTTAGGTGGCAGACTGGAGCTCTGATAGGATTTCGTAGGTGTTGCCTTCTTGCGTGCAATGTCCGCATCGGTTTTGGTGATCTCAAAGGATCCCTCAAACGATCCCTGTATCACCGGTGCATTCTCCACATCAATATCGGGTTCATCGTCCGTTGAGTGCGTTCGCTGTGCAGGATTACGTGGCTTAGGAGTGCTGACACCGCTTGACTTGGTCTGGAGTGGGGGTATACCGACTCCACTGGCTCCACTTGCTCCCTTCTTCATCAGTCGCTTCTCCAGCTGCGTTTGACTCGTGGGCACAGTTTGCTGTATGTTTAAGCGGATTTAGTCTCAGATCAGAGGAGTTTGTGAGTAGTACTTACCGCCTCTTTTAGAATGCCCGCGGAGCGTACGACCTGCTCATCCAGTATGCGTTTGATTTCCATGGAATCGTTGTCCAGACGTATGGAGCGATATAGTGACTTACTGGCTGATGTTTCCAGAAACAGTGACTCCTTGATGTACTCCTCCACGCTGAGTATGTTTCTGAGGAAAGGATAGAGGAGATATTAAATAAACCCTTGGGGAAATCTAAGGAGTATCTAGGGGTTGCAGGGTAGTTCTCTACTTACTGTGGCAGCTTGCGTACATCCAGAAACACTCGGAAGGAAACTTTGATCAGTGGACCTTCACCAAAGCCCCAGACATCGGTGCGCAGCGGTTGTAACCCATTGTCCGCCATCGCACGCTCCACAAATCGTTTGTAGAAGTCGATCTTCTGCTTATAGGTCGTCGTATGGTTGTACTTCAGTCCAGTGGAATACAAATCACCCTTGGCTATGCGAAAGGAGCCCTCAAACCCAAGTACAGCTGCAAAAAAGGTGCTTTAAATTGGATCCCATACCAAATTATTTCTATAAACTTACGATCCTCTAACGTGGCCTTAATGGAGCTGAAGTAGAAGGCCAAACCGGCGATGGAGATGACAGCGAGCAGCACTATAAATGCCGCCGTGGTTAAAATGATGGAGAAGGATCGGTTCTTTGGGTAATGCGTATGGGTTTTGGTGGAGAACGTTGAGGGCGCTATATTTCGACCATCCCGCCAGATGCCCCAGGTATTATAGCCATACTGACTATTAAGGCTATGATCATTCGTATACGAGGGCTGCTTATTCATATGATAATAGGCGCCCAGCTGGGAGCGTCGTCCCAGCGTGTTCTGGTAGTTGTACTCGGAGGTGTTCTATAAGGAAAAAAGGGTGAAGTAAATTAGGATAAAGTTGGAGAAGGAAATTTATTTCTTTTTGAACGCTTTTAAGCCCCAAATGCCTCAAAGTGTGTTACCAAAACGTGTCAAATCAAGATGCCAGACACAAACCATTAAGCGCAGTTAATTTGATAATTATCTCTACAATTCGATTGGGCTTTTTTGGCGAAACTTTCTCAAAAATAATTCAAAAACAAGCCAAGAAAACCGCTAAACTCTTTAGACACTTTCTAGGCAAATGATTTGTATCTGAAATTAGATTCTAACGGTGCAAAGGGTCGTGAGAGAGCTACAAATCTTGTTATGTTATGTCAGAATCAATTAGCAAATCTGTAATCTATTTAGTAGTCATGATTTGCTAATTTATGCGCCATCAGCAGTTTTTTTGTGCAATTTAATTAGACAGTACACGGAAAAAAATTAGACATAAATTGTATATATCTGAAAGATGTCAGAAGTAGTGTAAAAAGGAAAAGGAATAAACTTCAATAAAATTTCTCTCTGTGTATGATCTCTGGGAATTCTTGGAAGACCGGGAATACTCTCCACCTTTTAGTAGACCTGGGATTCTGTTTGCCCTTTAGCAGTCATTAGCTCTAGGGCAAATTCTAATACAAATGAGCCATCTCATTTGATGAGCCTTCTCTCTTCTTTCTTTCTCTCACTGCCTTCCTCTCTCTTTCTGTCTCTTTCTAGCGTAGTAGCCAACCTGTTGTCACAACAGCTGTTTTGCTCCCTAACCAAATTCTTGTTCTCCCGCTTGACGCTCTCACTCGCTTGCGTCTATTCGAACGTTCTACTCTCTCTCTTCCGCTCTCTCGAGTCATTCACCTTTAGCTTTAGCATTCTCGTTTGTTCTTGCCTCTGTTTGACTTAATAACTAACTTGGCTTTTGTCGTGACTGAGGAATGCAAACATCACCACTGAAATCTTACAGCCTAAGTAAATATGCATCAGAAATCGTCTCCTTCCTCTTCATCATCTTCTGTTCTCTTCTGCTTCTTTGTCTTTCATTTCTGATAAAAAAAACTGTTCTAAAATCGTGATTTTGGTTGAAAAATGTTCTTGACAATAAATAAAGTACTTTGATTTCCATTAAAAACTTAAATAATTTGTATATCTTAGAAATAAATGCTATAAATCTATTTATAAAACTTGAAAAAAAACTAAAACCATTTCCTAAATCTAAGAAAAAAATTCCTTTTATCATTGGGATTATCTAAACTCAAGTGGGTTTTATGTAATGTCTTCATCTGTCCAATAAAAACTGATTGTCTGCCCACTTTTAACCCACATTTCACCGTTTTCTCATGTAAATTAGCCACCAAATTCTTTTGAGAATTCTTCGTACGATTGTATAACAGTATAACAGTGAATACTTCACTGATTTATAGAACAAAAACTTAATACTACTTACCATTTGTCGACATGTCTGCGTTCGATAAATATCACTGACTCCGGACAGACTTTGAAAATACTTCTTGGTGCCATAGACCGTGTCCATGTTGGCTTTCTTCTGGTACTCTGCTGGTGTTCTACGAATAAAATTAGAATTTAACATTATTTTTGGTGCTTCACTTTCATTGGCTTTCTTTCGGTGCAGTGTTTGTTGGTCGTTAAAAGCTTCCGGTGAGCGATAAAAAATGAAAAAACCAGCTAATCCTGTTTTTTTACATCTTTTTTGTTACCATGCTAAGTGGCCAAAATGAAAATTCTCACTTTTCGCAAAGTTGTCAAGTCGAAAGAAAAAGAAATGAGCTGCAGAAAATCGTTTTCGTCAACCGGTTTTCATAGGAAAATGCAGGAAAATGGTGGGGAAATGAGTGGAAAACCAAATGTAATTTAATATTTTTTTCTTAATTGTTATAAAGAAGTGCGAAAGCGAAAGCTTTCCCCCAAAATATAAACCCAAATCTAATTAGAGAACTCCCAAACAATTTTTGATACGCTCACTGGACGCGAGTACAAATTGCGAGGGGGTCGTGAGAGGGTCTTGAGCGGATCGTGAGAGGGTCGTGAGCGGGTCTTGAGCTTGAGAAAGACAAACAAGTCGAGACACATAGAGAGAACCAAGTACATGCTGAAGATCTGCTGCAGATCAGAAGAAAATCAGCTAAAAGAAACCAGTTTCCAGACCAAAACCAAAATCAAAGCAATGAAATGGTTTGGATGATGCCTTGGCTGGCTGCGCAGGGTTATTGCTCGTGCCATCGTCATCATCATCATGATCATCTTGGTACTCATACGTTGTCTCTATAATGCCACTATGTATAATCAAAGAGAGAAACCTGTGTAGAAATATAAAAATAGTCTTCATTTTTTTGGTTTTGTTTACGAGTTTTAAACTCGACTCTGAACTGTCAAAAGTAAAAGTTCTTCTGCCATTGGAATGCACTGATCATAATGATGTTCATGATGATCACATCCAAAGCTTCTGCTGGTGAAACTAATTGGTTTTGGCCCTAAGTAACACATATAATTATGTCCAGCGTAATACCCCAAAGACTTTGTTAATTAACGGCAAATAGAGTTTGAAATTTGGTTTTGGGCACAGTTATAGGCTGTATTTTGGTAAGATCTATCAGAGATAACCCTAATTAAGTAGATTTATAGCCGACAACTTTTGTATGCAGCACAGTTACAGGGAGATTGGAGTGCATCTGGGAGCGTTAACTCCAAACACTTTTACTAAAAACAGTTAGCATCGAAAAAGTATTACGAAATTTGGTATGCAATAGGGGAGAGGTGTAAATTAGTCAGTTTAGCAAGAAAAACTGTGAAAAGTATTGATTAGCGGCCGGAATTGGATAATATTTTAAGGTCTTACTGAAGAAGAATGGTTCAAAAATGATTAAAGTTGGTATACCGAAAGAATTATGTCTAAATCCCCCAGATTTTTGGTACCAGACACTTATTTTATACAACTCTATTCAATATTCAAATTAGACATAAAATTAACTTTGGGAATACTAACAAAGTAAGTAAAATATTCAATAAAAAATCGAAAAGGCAAATTACGCAAATTTTTTAAACTTTAGCAACAAATACTAAGGAACAAAAGAGAAATTCGATTTTTGCATAAATTATTATGAAACTGATTATAAAATACAGCTTTGTTCTAATTCTGCCACTATTCTAGCTTTTTTTGGAAACAGCTAAACGGCAACTTTTCCGCAAAAGAAAACTTTTTGCATAATAAAAAAAATCGCATAAGCAGCGCAAAAAAAGTGACAAGCAGAAGTACAATTAGTGTTACGAGCACAACTGCGAGTGTATCGAATATGTGTATTCAAATGGGTATTCAAATGAGTATTCATACGAGCACTCAGACCAAACACTTAACTTCTAAACTCAGACAGACAGAGAGACAGTTACCAATACACACACAAACCATACACGTATGGCGATTGGCGAGCCATTGCCATTGCCATGGCTTAAAGTTGACGTTGACCCAGTTGCGCAGGCGCGAAGAGTGGAGAAAAGCGAGAGGAGAAGAGCGGGACGGGGAAGGGGGCACTGCCGGCGGGTGAGACACCAAACGGCAGCACTTGAGGCGCTGTGAGGCTCAGACCCCAAAACTGGAAACCTGACCATTCGCTGTTTTTTTGTTCATGTGAAGACAGCATAAAAGGGTGTATAAAGTTTGTGAGGTTTAGGTTTGTTACAGGACTCAGAAATGTATGACATAACTCAACTAAATATTTTTTAGACCCCGTACTCTTTAAAAAAGAGTAAAGGGGGTCTATTAAGTTTGTCAGAAGCGAGATGTGCGTAACACGCAGAAGGAGGCGTGGCCGACCCCATAAAGTATATATATTCTTGATCAGCATCAACAGCCGAGTCGATATAGCCATGTCCGTCTTTCCGTCTGTCCGTCTGTCTGTCTGTCCGTCTGTCCGTATGAACACCTGGATCTTTTAAACTACAAAAGCTAGAACTATGAAATTCACAATGAAAGTCCGTTATTATGTCAAGCAGATCAAGTTTATTTCAAATTGTTGCCACGCCCCCTACCGCCCCCGCAATGAGCAAAAAACCAGACAAACCTCGAGAAAATTTTTGTTTTAGGCGAATATCTCAGTAACTATAGCACTTAGGAGCACCAATTTTGGTATACAGGTTCCTAGAGACAGCCTTAATATAACGCCATTCAAAATTTTGAGCTGCCACGCCCCCTTTGCTCATCAGAAATAAAAGACTCTCCAGCTTCAACGCCTTTTTTCAGGCATTAAATCAAATAGTACAGTGTTGTAATTTAACATACGCTTAGAGAATTACTATTTCTAACTTTCCTGAAAGTGGCATCAAAATCCTATGTCAAACAACAGAGAAATTACGGTTCAAAGTCGAAGTTATTTTAAAGCAAAATCACTGCATGCGCGCAACACATACAAACAAACACAGAAACATACAAACATATGTTCGAACGTTTTCTCTACCTGCTGGCGGCAGCGCTGCCCGGAGCCGCTGGCCGCGCCGACCAATGCTATACATACACACATATGTATGTGTGCACATACATATATGCAAATAATCGGAAGAATGATAGAAGAGGGTCGTGGTGCAACTGATAGAGTTGCGGCGCAATGTGGAACCTTCGCATGGATCGCGGGTTCGAGTGCTGACGATGACAGTTGTTAATTTATTTATTTTTTTATTTTAATTCAAAATGTAAATATTTAATTTTAATTTTTTTAAATTTCATTTGAAAATTTTAATTTAAATAAAATGCAATACTATGGGAGTACGGGGTCTTTTACAGTCGGCTCGATCGACTTTAGCCTTTCTTACTTGTTATATATCTAATTATTTTATTTATACAATAAAAAGCTTAAAAATGATGAGAACTTTGCTACTTTTATAATTTATACGCATTTTTATATTGTACAGGGCCTTTCACAGTCGACTACGCGCTCTGCACTTTCTTCTACCGCCGCGTGTGCTTATGGAGAAAGAACAAATTGACTGACGAGAGTACACAGACACTCACACACACAAACGGAACCAAACACAAACACGCTCACACATTCTTACTCACTCACTCACACACACTCACACTCCGTCTGAGCTGGACTCAAAAAAAAAGCCAAACTCAACACTCAGCGAACAATTTGGTGGCATTAAGACTTCAACGCAACGCATAAGTTGATTAAATTTCTCGCATTTAGACAATTTTCTCCTCAATGGAGTGAAATTATTTTTAAACAAAAAATAATAGCAACAAAATGAAAAACAATAACAAAAACAAAGCGAAAGAATGATTGATGAGAATTTGGTCAAATGAATTTCTAACGGAAGCAACCAGTTTTTGCCGCACAGACCATAATGTTCACCTGCTGGCAGGCGACAGAAAGAAAGAGAGCGTTAGAGGGGAAGCTGTGGTGAGCAAGGAGTGGTGAGAAAGCTGAGTATAGGTGTGGTGTGGTGTGGGGAGGTGGAGTAACGATGTTTTCGGTGTCATTTCCATGTGTGCAACGTTATTTGAATTGTTTTTTTTTTCTTGTTCGAAACAGATTATAATCAAGCAGATCCACTTTCAATAATAATGGAGAAGAAAGTGAAATGCGAACAACATTTTGATCATTTTCAAATGTTTATCAACAGTAATAAAAAACATGATTCAAAAAATGTCAACTAGTGAAATGGAAAGTTTATTTTTGGAGCGCATCTCTGGAAGAGCGCAAATTGAATCACTCAGACAATGCAACCAGACGAACGACCGTCCGAGAGTCACACACTCTCAGTCCGATAACAAAGAAAATTCCAATTTTGAAAGTCTTTCTTTTGATTGGCAAAAAAAAAAACCAATCGAGAAAACATTCACCGCTTATTTTGTTAGATGTCATAATTTATTCAGTGATTTATTGATTTATTATTGCTAGTCAAATTTATGCAATATTTATTTATGAATGAGTTTGCGCTCGACTTTGAGTTGGAGTGAGTCTGGGAAGCACTCATGAATGAAAATAATTGTATAATACAAGTTAATAAGTGTTTAAAGTTTGCAGCATGCAATTTCATAATCATTCTAACTGTTTACTCTGATTAGCTTTAAAGCATTTTTCTTATTGGAGCATAACAGGCCAGCTTAGTTCAGCGTTGCCACTACGTCAAGCACTTAGCTTGTCTCACTCCCCCGCGCGTTGAGCGTTTAAGCTGCTAAACGACACGCGGTGGCAACGCCAGCCCAAAACTGCAGCTCATACATAAGAGAGCATGTGTGTGACAGCTGAGAGTGTTGCTCTGGAGGGGAGAGTGCAAAGTGTGGAGAGTGTGGAGTGCAGTCATTAAAGGCATAAACCGTTACGCTTTAACCGACAACCAAAAACTTAATATGTAATTAAAAGCAAACAAATCTGTTCCCAGCCTAAAACGACGAGTGTTTTTTACACGTGTGTGTGTGTGTGTGAAATAGAATTTGGTAAGCTCGACTGTACCACGGGAATCTTAGCATTAAATTGCAGAGTCATCCATGTGTGAGTTGTTGTTGTCACAACCGTTACACTGAGCACTAACAGTATTGCGACTGCTAAACGCTGACTGTCTAACAAAATCATTTGAAATCTCTTACTTTTTTATAAGTATTTACTTCAAACTTTAACTGACAGTTGACTCTCTTCTCCCGCTCTTTAAACTCAAAAATGTCTAATGCAAATATTAGGCACGCACACACACACACACACACAAACATTCTCTGTACAGTGAGCTTGTTTAGTATGCAACACGTTGATAAGAACACAAGATTGCCTAGAACTGCAATTAGTGCCACGATCAAAATGCAAGACACGCAGATCTCAGGTCTCAGAGCAAATGCATTTCATTTTCTTTTCTTTCCCAGCTGCTTTTCCTACTACTTCTGCTTCTTCTTCTAGGCTTTTCTAAGAGTCTTTGTCTTTTGTATATACTGTGGAGTCTATTTGAATATTGAGAAGAAAAATGGCTGTTTGTAGCTATAGAAAACAGATCTACTGACTCATAAATCTTTTTAAAAACTGACCAATTGGACTTAAATAATATTTATGGGGTTATTCTGATAAAGAATCCCTTTTATTCCTATGAAGTTTTTACCCACTGCAATTCTTTAGTCAATTCTACAGCGTATTAAATCTTCTGCTCTTCGTTTTGGGCTCAAACTGCCATCGAAGTGCATTCGCTTTACCGCAACGAACTTCAACATGAGCCATCAACTTGAGAGTCGCATTTGAGGTCGCGTTTTCTCCGCAGTCTTCTGTGGCTGCTTCTTCTGTTCTACTACTTCTTCTACTCTACTGCTGTTTCTTCTGCATGTTCTTCTTTAGGCGCAACAAAAGATCGTCCCATTAGATGCGATTTTGCATCATTTGAATGCAATTTAGCTGCAGTTTAGCGTTATGTTCTATTTCTCTCGCGTCCCGGTCTTCAAAGCTACGAAGACTCGACTCAACTCGACTCGTCGTCTGTCATTTTCAGTGTGTGTGTTTGTGTGTGGAAGAATCGTGCGGCACAGTTTGACCAGCAGAAGAAGAGTTGGCGAAGACAGTCTACAGTCCACAGTCCACAGTCGATAGCCAAGAGCTCTTAGCCAAGCTGTCAATTCGGGCCAACAACGCTCAAAATGATGCCAATTTGCGATTCTCAACAGTCAATTCCAGCCAGATTAGAAGAGGGGAGCACTGTCTCTGGCTCTGCCTACCTACCCACTCTCTTCGTCTCTCCCTCCTCTAAATTTTGGTCGCTTCTGGGAGACTGAGAACCCTTTTGTGGGCGTTCGGTGCAGATCAAAAGATCGCGGCCTCTTAACGAGCGAAAGTGTTTCATTAACTCGTAAATTGTCTTCGAGTTTTGCCCCGAAACGAAACGAAATCAGCCAAGAAATGAAAAATAAAAATAAAAACAATAAACTGCTCATTAAAATGTACATAACTCACAAATCTGCATGAAATTTTCGTTTCTATTTCACTTTTGATCCACTTCCGCCAACTTGAAAATCGCATTTGATTTTTCTTGGTTTTTTTTTTTGACTTTTCTTGATTTTCGGTCTCGCGACAAGTGAAAATATACAATAATTACGAGTGAAAATGAAAATTGCCCACAAATGTCGACGCGTTGACACCTGAGACAGCGATAGGGGCGTGGCCATAGATTTGCTGGGGCTAGGCAATTTTCTAAATGCTTGACGGTGAGATTTGATACCACGTAGAGGTGAGGGAGAGCTTTGAGCAGAGCTATGTTTACAGGGTAGAGGATTCCAGAAACTACTGATAAATGAAGTTCAGATTAATCCCGCTTCTGACTTCTTTACCGACTGATTTACGTCTGGAATTCCGGGCTATTATTTAAAATAGACTTCTCTTAAGGATAAGCTATCCATTACAGGGTATTTCCATAGTCTATCACTCCTCTGCTAAGCTTGGCAATGTCTGCTGCTCCATCGATGATAAGCATGTGAGTCATTTGAGCATTTTGGTGGCACTTTCACATTTGGTAATTGATATTGCAATCTGTTCCCCGACTGCCCCGCCAAATCACCGATGAATCAGTTGAGAAATTTGCGTAAAATCTCAGTTTATTGGGTCGATTGGAGCTTTTCCGGTTTCGCGCTACAATCAATTTCAAATCGCAACAATTTCCGGTCAAAACGGTTGATAAACGATTGATAATATCACCTCCGGTCGGTCGGTCACCTACTATTTGTAGTAAGTTGTTTAGAATCTGAGTGGTTCGCATAATCATAATGGCCTAAACGGTTCAAGCTCAATTGGCCCAGTTCATAAATGTGGTAATTGCGACATATAAAGCACCAAAGAACGTTCTTTTCACTCACATTCCGATTCTTCTTTTGTTTCTGCTTCTGTTTCTACATTGCGTAGTGCGTTGATCACCTGTTGGCCAGTTTTGGATGTTCTTGGCCAACAATAAGAACTAAATAAAGTTGTTCTTTGTACTGCTGCCCTTTTAAGACCCTGTACTCAGAATAGATAGCAGAAGTTTAACAAGTATGTGGGAAATATGTAAGAACAAGATATTTAAGGCTAATAGATCAGAATGGAACAGGTACTATATAATATAGCTAAAAAAATAGACAATCGGTCGTTATTCTTTGTAAACGTTTTTGGTATTTTGAAGATAAACATAAAGTCCATATAAAATTCTTGACATTTTCCACCGACAGGGTCACCTACAGTCGACGTTTCCCTCCCTTTTTTTTACTTTGAGGTGTAGTCATATTTTCTAATTTTCTTCATTTTATGATGTTGGTCTCGGCTCTTGGGTCTTGTGTGTAGTTTGCCTCTGTCTTCTCCCTTCTGGTTTTCTGACTTTTATTGCCATTTTCTTCATTTTAACATCCATAATTTTTAAGCTTTTGGGCCCGCTCGTTGTGATTATTGCCGCTTGGGTTTGGTTTTATTTTTATCGCTTTTATTGCCTCCGTTTTTTTGTATTCTCCTATGTTGGGTCTTGGCTCTTTGTAATGTAACCAGTTTTGTACCTTTTGTACTTTAAGTGCAACTACTTTTTCTAGTTTAATGCATGTCTAACTAGTTTATGGCCCAAAGGGGGACGGACACTAACTACACTATTTTCCGTTCGGGCGAGTCTTGTTTGCGGACACTGTGTGATCAGTTATCGATAATTCTCGACATGGCTTACCAACTGTTTGTAATCGCTCGCTAAAGTTCAAATTCCATATATAAATGTGTTTCCATTTGTCACAAGCTACAATTCAATTTAATATATAGCAAATCGATCTTTATAATCACAATTGTGTTTCTGCACCGCACAAAAACTATTTGAACGTTGGTTCGTATCACAAAAATAGAAGACGCGTTTCCAACTGTCAACTTGACGCGCCCGCAGCTCAAAGAACACTGAATACTGAATCAAAAAGAAATTGGAAGCTTGGCCATCGAAGGCTAGCTTAAGAGAGAATTGAAGATGGCTCCAGAATGTAAGTTAAGAGAGACAACAGCAGGTTGCACAGGCCATGATACAATTATATAAGGTAGTCTCGTCGGCGGCAGAGCTCGTCGTTTTTTTGAGGTCTTAGCTTCAGTGCGTTCGTGCTTGTCAGAGTGGAAGGTTGTCTGCGGACGAATTTTATCGAAACTGTTAACCCTTGTGTGACCAAACAAAAATGAATTATTGCTATTTTTTATTTTCAGATTAGAATCTACATGAGAGTTAAAAATTTAAACAAAAAAATATGTAAACAACAACAAAAACAACGCTTAGTTGGAAATACAACATTATTAAAAATAAATCTTTGAAAAAATACTTAATCTATTTGTTTATTTGTATTTTTGGCCATTTTAAACCCCAAGGGCCAGCGGTGGGTTAATCAACACATTGTACAGTCGTTTCATTCGCACTCACTATACAAAGTGCCTTTCACTCGCACTTATTGCAAGCATAGCTAAGACTCTTCTGCCGCCGACGAGACTACCTTATATAATTGTATCATGGCACAGGCGCAACGGTTATAATCGCTCTCTTTGCACACTCTCGCTCTTGCCTTACCGTTCTCTTTGCTGGGCAGCTATTAATTGAAGCAAGTTGGCATCTTCATAAATTGAGTAGATCGAGCGCACATCCGAGCACAATTTAAACTGAAATTTACAACACAATTTAATTACATTTATTGCTAATAACTTTAAATAACATGATTTTTACAATAATCGAATCGATATTAATGGAGTTGTTTTTTTTATTTAATCCTCTAGAATTTTGTTGTCCCAGGACTTGGCAATCATGAAAAGTGCATCTTGTTTGATTTTTGGTCCAATCAAAGGATTCATTTGGGCCATATAACAGCACAGCCAGAACAGCCAACAACACGCTGCAGTCAGCATCAGAATGCAGCGTATTAAATTCTGATGCGGACCACTTGGCGTCATTATAGGCATTCCAATGCCCACCGCTCCCCAAAGGGCTGTGAAGAAGAGTATTGGGAAGAACGCAGCACCCATGTCGGAATGTCACACTTTTAATTACAAACAGACAACGTGTTGATATAGAACACAATTATTTTGTTAGCTGTTGTTTCAACGAGATTTTCGTATGCAGATGAGAAAATCAATACAACGGCGATAGTCAGACTTATATCGATACTTTTGAGTTTATACTCGATGCTACTCAATGCTGTCTGTTGTTTACTGTTCAGAGGTTGTGGTGCAGTAAGGCTGCCGTGCTTTGTAGTTAGCGGAATTCATTCAAATGGCGGGCTACTTAATAACAATGAGTTACAATAAAAAGTAAACTAAATAGAGAAAAGCGAACTTTATGTTAATAAAATTTCTTGTGCATTTTTTTATAACAAGCATAAATTCTACTGTTTTACCTAAAGTTAATTGCCTTATCGATAAATAGCTATCGTATATCGGGCGGTTATTTGGACTACTTTTACGTTGAAATGAATTGGATTTCAAAAGAATACAAATGCAGTGAGAAAGGATGTGATATGATTTTTAATACAAAGTGGACTTTAAAGCGCCACTCGACAACACACCAACTTGACAGTATTATCTTCAAATGCAATGAGTGTGATAAAAAGTTTTTGCGCAAAGACTCATTGGACCGCCACCACAAGTAAGTTTTTCCTTTTTTAATTTTAAAGGGATGTATAAATAAGTCTCATTGTTTTATTTTATTTCTAAGAATATCTCACAGCAGTGCTATAATGATGTACGTTTGCTCTGAGAATGGCTGCGGAAAGTTGTTTAATCTAAAATCCACTCTGCATCGGCATATGTGTTCCCATGCTACTGTTTTCGAATGTGAACGCTGTGGTAGGAGCTTTACGCGCAAAGACAATTTGGCAAGACATAAACTGTAAGTTTAAATAATATATGAAAGCTGTTTCTTTGATTATATACAACATTTTACTACCCTAGTGTTCATGAAAAGAACTTACCGAACATTCAAATGAAGCCAGTTCCTTTGAAAAATGAGAGGCAAAGTCATTCTATGCCTACAAAGAATTTGGACAATTTAATAACAAATCAAAAAATTGAATTAAACGATGAAAAAGGCGATCACACATATTCCATTTGAACTGATAGTTTATTGGCATTGGAAAATTAATCTAGTTCGTGAACACAAAAAGTATTTTTATTATTCAGTATTTTCGGTATTTTTTTGTTTTTATCAAAGTAGGTATTTTTTGGTTCAAGTATCGATAACATATAATATCGAGCATTGTCAGGTTCGCCATTTTATTTTTCGTAACAACTACATTGAAGTCGACTTAGCCGTGTTGCTGCGATAAAATTAATATTTTCAACATTGATAAACAATAAAAAATTAGCAAAATAAAAATATAGCGTTTCACCTATATATACCGAGCCCTTCTGTCTTTGTGCATTGGTCCTCAATAGTTTTGCGTTGCGTTTTGTATGGTTTTCCTACTTGGTGAGTAAAAGTTCAATGAATAAAGCAGTACATGCACACATAATACATGTACGTGCGCATCAGTGTGTCTGTGTGAAGAGTTAATTAGCATAACAACGCCTGTGGACACGCCTCAACAAACTCAGCTCCAACTAAAGCGACACCACAAATTGTGCATTAGTTACTAAGTAGTAATAGTAAGCAGTAAACAGTGATTAATAAATAAATGGTTACGAGTTACGTACAAGGCCATGGAAAAAAGTGTATTGCGACTTTATCGATTTGCAGCCTTGCAAACGCAATTATCGATTTAACAAGCCTGTACTTTTTATTATTGCTGTTCTTGGTATATTTAGGAATACACACTTGCCACACATAAATACAAACATAACAAGTCCTTATTGCTATAATAGTGAGCATATGAGTTAATATATATATTAATGTACGTATCAATACTTTAAGCCACGCGATCGATATGTATTCGGACCAACGCCAAAGCCGTTTGTACGATAACCGGGCAAAGTGTTCCCATTGTTTGTGTATGTAGGCTGCAACGGCAACTGCGGCGTCGGAGTTGAAGGTCCCCGATTGATGCCAAGACCATTGTGACGCAGACTGGGCGCCACATACGGCCGCTGACTGGTCGAAACGCTGCCAGCTCCTGCTCCTGCTCCTCCCACTCCGACTCCTCCTCCAGCAGCTGCAACTTGGGGCGGCAATTGAGGCTGTGGTAAATTACCCTGCGGCTGCTGTTGTTGCGGTTGCACCAAAGGCGGCACGATAGAGTTAACTGTGGAGAAGTTTGGCGGCAACTGAGACTGCGGCAGAGGCTGTGCTGGCGGTGCCTGAATCTGTGTGCGTTTTGTAAGCGCCGGAGCCAAGTAGGGATGATTTATGCCACCATTGGAGCCACTGCTATTGCTCTGTGGTATATCATAGGTGCGTCCCGATGGCGTGGTCACCTGTATGCTGTTACCATTGGGCGCTGCTACTGGCGGTGCAACTGCACCCGCACAGGGCTCGGGCTTGGTGTAATCATAGCCATTGGGTAGCACCTGCACATAGTTCTCAAAGAATTGGCTTACCGAATGCATTGGTGTCGAGTAGTTGACATTAATAAGAGACTCTCGAGTGCGCAGACGCTTTGTTTGCTCCAATTCCGGTTGCTGCTGTAGCTGTTGCTGCCTTTGCTTCAGTTCCTGCGCCTGCAGACGCAGTATATTGGCTTGCTTGATATGTGGCAGCAGCTCAGCATCTCCCTTAATCTTCTCCACGATAGCCTCATCCTCGTCATCCGCATACTCCTCGGCATGCTCGCTGGTTTCTTTCTTTGGAGTGGGAGTTGGTGGTGGTGGAGGTGGAGCTGGCGCCTTTGTGGTTGTAGGCTTTTCTATTGGCTTCTCTAATTCCTTTTCGGGCTTCTTGCGATTGACAAAATCAAATAGATCATCGATGTCGGGCACATCGGGTAGACCGCCATAGGATTCAAAGTTATCACGAAATGCACTTGCCCATTCCTCGTTCTGATGCAACTTTGGATTTATGGCCAGCTTCACTTGCTTATTGCTTGCGGCACTCGATGATCCCAAGTCGGCGATGCCCACGCCGCCAACATTCTTGATCACCGTGATAGTCTTTACTCGCGTCCCCTCCTTGGAATCAATATTGGTGGCTGCATAGCTCAAGCTAAGATCTCTCTTCGCCGGCTGCGTTCGCTGCGCTAATTCCTTGTCCTGCTGCGGATACTTAATGCTGATTATAGTGGTGCCCTGGGCGCCGACAAGCAGTAGCAGCCCAAGTGCCGACATTGCCTGCAGATTATATAATTGGGCGGATTTAAGTTTGTTTTTTTTTTTTTTTTGCTGGATTTAAAGCTCTTGGTGGGAAACTTAAAAACTGTGCCTATATCTTTTTTTTTGTAAAGAAATCCATCTGTTTAGTGGTTAGTAAGGCCATTAAACGAATAGGAAACTGATTTATATATAAAGTATATCTTCATTAAAGGCCTCTACGATTTTTATTTTTTGATCATTTATGAAGAATTATTTCCTGATCACAACCATTTCTGTCTTCTTTTATAAGAATTCTTTTTGTTACTTACTAAACCTTAAATTTATTCACAGTTTTGGCTGGTTCTATTAAACTTTTACTATAATTATGAAATAAATTCAATCTTCTGATAAAATTGGAACACATTTAGAATCTCTATGGCTTTTGGAATGGAATTTGAGTCAACTCAAAGATAATCATGGCGTTAAGATTTCACTATTTGAAGTTTTTTATCAAAAGCTCAAGATTAGTATGGAAAAACTAATGGTTTAATACTTTATGATATAAGATATTTCGGAATGTGATATATTTCTATGATGTGAATATTATAAGTTCCAGTGCCTTGCTATAAGTCACAGTCATTAAGTCATTATGCCTAAAATTTTAGTTTTAGTTCAAAGATTAGTTTGGAAACTGTAGCCATTTATTATATAAGCTTTCATTATTAGAAATTGGCTTATGTTGATCGGGTATGTAATTATCGGTGCTTAGTGATATAGAAACACAATGAACGACTGATCCAAATCTATCGCGTGATTAACTGTTAATTGTTTATAATCCTGAGATCATTATTAGACTTTTTTTAGTGGATCACACTCACAATTGCGAATCTCATAACTTGTTAAATTAGACAACGCACGCGCCCGGAGCGAACGACGACAACAACAACAACAAGATCGATGACTTAGACGATGGTAACGCGGTCAAATCTTTAGTATTACTGCAGGTCCAGATGGCCAACAATGGGGTTTTTATATAGCTAAGCGGAAGGAGTTGGAGTTTGCTGGGTTTCCTGTAGTCGCTGTTAGTTTTTTAGCTTTTTTGGCGTTAATCAGCCAAAAGCCAAAAGCAAACAAACAAAACAGGCCGATGTCTCCAGCTCCTACTGTTGCTGTTGTCGCTCCTCGTTCTCCTCCCCACGCTTGTCCCCTTTGCTCCTCCTTTTACCCTCCATCGAGTGTCACTTAGCAATCGGAGGTTGCTGCTGTTATTTATATTTGGTTGTCGTTGTTGTGTCGGTTGTCGTTGCCGTTGTCGGTGTCGTTGTTGACGATTCAGCAATTTAATATAGTCTGTAGGAAAATGTCGGCGATAGCAATTGAATTAAAGCTACATAATCGCTTTCCATTTATGTGCACTCTGATCAACTGGTTTTTTATTCCATTTTTTTTTTTGAGTTTTTGGAAAGCAGTTAACGTTTTGCACTATCGGCCATCATTAACAGGTAATTGAGTGCGTCTAATGAGGAAATTGAAACGTCTAAACGCCAACAGAGTCGATCCATTAACTCTTGTTAGGCACTGCTATGATCCTAGGGATATCACTTAACACAGTAGCATAGTTAAGTGGTAAAACTCTGCTTTGACCTTCATTTTAACGCAAGAAGGTCACTCGAAGGCGTTGATTTTTTTTTTGTTGTGTGGGTAAGTGTTATCTGGGAAAACTCATGTGGGAAACATTTTCACTTTTCACGCGTGCAAACACAAAAAACTGGTCTACTTATGCAATAGCTCCTCGAAAACAGTTGCCCGATCTGCCATTTAAGGCTAGAAAACGGCTAGGAGAATTTCAGCCAACAGAGGCCAGTTTGTAGATCACACATTCAGCGTTAATAAGTGGAAAGATATTAAGAGATTACTAAGTTTGCTTTGAGCTTTTCCGGCTACGCATCTTAATCGCTAGGAAACTGGTAAGATTTTCCAATTCGTTAGCTTGAAAGCCGTTCACTGATTGATTGAAATTCATATTTCTGTCAGGAAAATTATGGTTGAGTTTTACAGATCACAGTGCACGCTAGCGGCGAAAGCCGAGCTTCGACTATCAAAATCTATAACTTTACTTATAAGTCAACATATTTCAATAAATAATTTAAAAACCTTTAAGTGCCCCAACTCAAAATCGGCATGGAAATCGTAGTACTTTGTGGTATTCTTTAAAAAAAATACTATTAAGACTAAAAGTTAATAATATTGATTAAAGACTCGTTTTGAAGGCAAGAAACTGAACTTTAAGCATGGACAACTGCTAGTAAGTTAAAATATGGTAGTGCTTAAAAGATTAAGATTTTTGCGATATAAATTTAAGATATTAATATAAAGAAGTTTTTACACTTGGTAAGTTTTATATTGAATGGGGTTTAAAGCGCTCAAAAATCTAGAAGTGATCTTGAATTGATATTCCTGATTATAAAAATAAATCGCAATTTCTAGCTTTAATTTATAAAAAAAAAACTTAAGAAATCTAGCCGAATATCCATGAGTTCTGTGTATAATTCTCATTACAGATGCCTAATGGAATTTGGTGCTGGAAATCCCTTAGATGAAGCCGTCAGGACTTAGATGAGAGGACACGGCCAGACGAGCACAGGAAAATTAATTAGAGAGAAGAAAGTCGTTTCTTCCGAAAGGAGGGCTACGCTCCCAGTAAATAGCAAAACATATAAACGAATATTAAACAAAAATCGTATATCAAAAATAAAAAAAAAAGTGATTAACTAGAAAAGTCTTGGTTTGAAGATGAGTGTCATTATTCGTTTGCAAAATCTGCCGTGGACGGCAAATGCGCGAGACATTCGCAATTTCTTCACGGGCCTCTCGATACCGGAGGGAGGTGTACACATAATTGGTGGCGAAATGGGCGACGCTTTCATCGCTTTCAGGTAGTTCTCATTCATAGTACTCTATATATAACTGTATAATATAGCACAAACTGGAGATCAAAGGCAGTAAAAAAAGATCTGTGCTGCACTCTCTACTCTACTTTACCTTATGGACTTGCCCTTATTTGTTGCTTCTTCTTCTTTCCCCTCTCTCTACATAATTTATACAGCACCGATGAAGATGCTCGCTGCGCCATGTTGAAGGATCGTGAGAAGCTGATGGAGATTCAGGTGCGTTTGTTGCTCTCCTCACGCGCCGAAATGCAAAAAGTGATCGAGACGGCGCGACAGGTGAGCGTGGCAGCAGCAGCAGCTGTTGCTGTTGTGCCCCCAGCAGCCGTTGCCGCTGTCGGACCAGTGGCAATGCCTCCAGTACCACAGCCACCAATGATTGGTCGTCTACTGGGACAGCTAAAGCAACAGTTGCCACAATCGGTTGCTGCGGTAACAGCACCATCTTTTTTGGCTTACCAACAGCAGGCGGGGATTACGCTCGCCGAAGTCTCGGGCGTGAAGGTTGAAAAACTTTCACCGTCGGAGCCAAATAGTTTGCGCCGTCGTCATAGTCGCAGCCGCAGTCGTTCTCTCAGCTCCGATGATAGCGACCGCAGTCGTGATCACAGTCGGGTACGTGATCGTGACACGCGTGATCGTGAGACTCGTGAGCGTGGACGCAAGCGTCGTTCGGATTTGCGCCATGAGAACAGCGATCGCGAGCGTGAGCTTAAGCAGCCCCACATAATGCCATGGGCAACAGTTGCTCCCGTCACAGCGGCTGCAGCAGCAACAGTTGCTCTGCCAGGGTTAAATCAGCAACTGGACATCATGTCCATGCTGCAGTCAGTGCCAGGGCTGCAGAGCTACACAACCAACAATACCACCAATAACTACAATCTTAGTGTAACAGCAGCTGCAACTCGGCAGCAACAGCAACCACCTCAGCTACAGCAGCTCCAGCAACAACAGCAGATTCCCTTTGGAATGTCCAACAGGCAGGTAACTAATCCCACAGAGCAGCAGGATCAGCCAATAGCCTTTGCCAGTGTCAATCCGTATGAGCAAATGTATCCTCAGCTGTTCCAGCAGCAGCAACAGTTGCTCCTGCAACAGGCAGCCAAAACAGCGGGCAACTCACCCAGCTCAGCTGGGGGAGCGGCAGCCGTTGGTGCTGGAGGTGATCTCCTCCGAGGCTCTTCACCAGGTTCAGTTAGTGTAGGTGGTGCTGCTGGCGGTTTGGGGCCTATTGCCGAGACTTGTTACATCAAGATTAGCGGCATGTGTCCCACCACATCCTACAGTGACTTGCGCAAATATTTTGCCGGTCTCTATATACCACACAATGGCATCAAGATCATAAACGATGCCAGTGGCACACGCACGGGAGTCGCTTACATTGAATTCTCCCGTGTGTCCAGTGCCCAGAAGGCGCTCGCCCGGAATAACACCAAGTTCCGGCAAAGAACGGTGCAAATTGTGCCTATTAGCGACGAGGAGTTCGAGCAGGCGGACGAACGAGCACCGCGTGGCTCGGGAGGAGATGGCGGTGGGCGTGGTGAGCCGCGCGGCAATAGTGTATCAGGTTCTGCAACTGCTGCGCCCGCTGCACTGCCTCCCATCTCTGTGCTATATGTCGAGGACTTGCCACAATTGACCACCGAACAGGACATTATGAAAATGTTCTCAGCCACGTGCACCATTGTGGACATTCTGCTCACACCCAGTCCCAACAATCGTCGTGAGTTCGTGGCCTTCGTGCTCTTTGCGCGCGAGAAAGAAGCGCGCTCCGCTCTTGAGGACACTGCCAGGCACTTCATTGGTTTCCGTAAACTGCGCGTGCGTGCGAGCAGTCCGAATGAAATGCAGCATGCGAAGGAGAAGATGAGACGGGCTAACGAACAGTTGCAGAAAGAAGAGCAACAACAACAGGAGGAAGCGGAGAGAGAGCAACAGCTGAAGCAACAACAACTGCAGCAGCAAGAACAGCTGTTGGCTTTGCAGGCAAAGTTCAGCAATGATCCAAGAAGACGTAATGAGGGACAGGGACAGCAACAACAGCCGAACTCTCTTCCTCATAACAATAACAACAACAATCACAATATGCAGCCGTTTGGCAACCCAAACATGCTGCATAACGGTAATATGCCGTTTGCTTTCCAACAGCAGCAGAACCTCAACAACAACAACAACGGCATGCATATGCACAACAACAACAATAACAACATGGCCGCCTTTGCCATGCAAATGATGACCAATAACAACAACAACAACCATCCGCCGCAGCAGATGCAGCAGCAGCGACGCCGGCAGGAAGACAACTTTGTGCGTGTGCATAACTGTGAATATGCCACGCGTATCAATGATCTTGGCGAGCTTTTCCATTCGGAAAATCTACGGATTGAGCACATTGAAATGCTTTTCAATGATCGAAATCAAAGCGCTGGTGAATTTATTGTGGAATTTGCTGATGCGCATAATGCCAAAATGGCCATTCGTGAGTTTCACAATCGTCGCTTTCGTGGGCGTGGCCTGCGCTTAACGCCCATAACGCCGCAAGAGATTGCCGATCGCATGCAGAAAATATTTATGGATTATTTACCTGGTGGCAATGGACCCAGGCAAGTCGACCAAGGAGCACCGCCAGCTCAGCAGCAGCAACAACAACAGCCATCACAACAACAATCGCGACGTCGCGGTCCCAGTCGTTTCGACGATGCTGGAAATACTGGAATGCCAGCGCAACAACAACAGCCACATGATAGCGATGACAGCAGCAGCTCAAAGCAACAACAACACTTCAATCCATTTGCCGTGCGTGGAGGTCCTGAATTGAATATCGACGATGTGGTTGCCACCTCCCCCAACTCGGCTGTTTCTCCGGCAAATCTGAATGGTGGCAACGCCAATGGTGCTCTTCCTCCAGTGCCTGCTGATGATGGCATTCCCGATAAATTTAATCGACCTGGTTGTGTGGTCGCTATGCGAAACGTGCCCTTCAAAGCGGATCTCAAGGATATTCTGCGTTTCTTCAACGATTACAAACTGAGTCCCGATGACATAATAAGGCGTTTCAATGACGAGGGCAAACCCACGGGGGATGCTCGCGTCGCCTTCGAATCCCAGTCAGAGGCGCGTTCCGCCTTTGAGTCGCGCAGACGCAAACAGATTTTTAATCGCACCGTTTATCTTGACGTTATCTAAGATAAACTCGAATTTTTTACACAATTTATTTGTAAATACAAATTTAATTTAGTTAACACTTAAGTTAGTAATTAAGCCACCAATGCATAAGCCAAAAATCAAATGGAATGGTTAAATATCATTTAAAAATGTACATCAATACTTCAATAAAATGACAACCTTAAAATAATGTGTAGAAAAAGTCTAGAATTTCTTAGTTCATTTAATTTCCCGCTAAATGCCATTAAACAGCTGGATTTCTATGCATAATTCTGCAGCTGAATGACTTGTGACTTTTTCAATGACTCCCTGCACAGCGGACACTCGTCGCGCTCCTCCAGCCAGTCGAGAATGCAGCTCCAGCAGAAGATATGACCACACGGAGTGAGACTAGTGTTTTGTCTCGGTTCTAGGCACAGAATGCACTGTGGCACATCACTGGGCACGGACTTGACACTCGTTTCGCGTTGTAGGAAGTGCTTTCCGGCCTGCTTAATGGCCTCTAGTTGCTGGCGTTTATGCTCCTTCCAGGCATCCCAGCTTCCAATGGCTAGAGAGACCGTAACCTGCAGGAATGTGATGATACCCAGTATTTTATAGCCATACAAGGAGAATTCCGGCTGCAACCAGTGACGGATGAGCACGTAGTTAATTCCAGTTGTACGCTTAGACAGCTGATATTTGCTGGCATCCAGATAGAACAGAGATTTGTGCAGAGCTTTGATGTAACTGGGCGATTGTCTTAATTTTTGGATAATTTTCTGTAGCTGTTTCTTGGCATCGGGCACAATTTGCTCGTGCTCTGCTATGTGGAGCTCCAGTTTTTGCAGCACGCGTAGGAACAAAGCATCGCCACCGAACTCCAGTATGATTGCAATTAGTTGTAGCTAAAATACAGATAAAATTAATATACATACATTTTTTAGAGTCGTTCGATTTCTTACCAGTCGACTGGGAATGTGTTTGTAGTTTCCATCAACCTGAATGATACCTGTATATTCTTCGCCCAGTGTTTGCAGATTGTTTAGTGAGGCAAAGCCATGATAACTGAGCTGTGCCAGCAGTTGACATAGTTGATTATATTTTATCCAGTTTCTGGGACCGGTAATCCTCAGTATGTCGGACAAGTCCTCGGCCAATTCATTTGTATACCGTGCATCCTTTTGTACAGAACGCACGATTTCTGGCTGTCTGGCGCGGGCGTTACGAAAGTCCATAATAGTGCAATGCCTTATTTACATTATTCGAGCAGCGACCCACTATGGGCGTTCAAAGTTCGACTAGATAAGCACATAAGAATTGAGGAGTTTGATTTTCCATGGTTAAAATTTGTATATATGTTTATATCGATAATACAATCGATAACGAGCTGATCATATCAGAAATTGAGGGGACTCCATAAACAAACAGCATAGTTTTAGAAAAGTATCAGTTGACCAGCGAACAAAATAATGTTAATATCTTAATTCTTTAAGAATTTACTACTATATTTGAGACAACAAAATTTAAAAATGTTGAGACATTAAGAACAATTTTTTTTCTCCTGTGTTCAAAAATATTTCATTTGCTACTTTTTCGATTGAATGTCCAAATCGATACTTAAATGATGAATCGATGTATCGCGACTACGATAAAACATCGATGCATTGACTCTGAAATCGATATTAGTTCCAGCTCTAGTTGGCGAAACAAAAATATAATCCGAGACTTTGTTACAAATGCCAATAGATAAACATAAATTTAAATAATTTAACGGGAGTTGCAAAAAATTAAAAATAGAAAATCGGTGCAAGTGCGTGCTAAATTTTTTAATTTGCAAGTGATTACTTCTGCCCACACTTGCTGGCAGTAACAAACGAAACACGAACGTGACTTCGCGTCGCAGCGACGAAGAGGAGAAAAAATTAGAGTAGCAATTGTTGGGAGCTGGCAAATTAAACGGAATTTCGGACGGTGGAAAATAACTAAAGAAAAAAATACAACTGCAAAACGCAATAGCAAATTGTGAAAAGTTGCACTTATAAAAAGGTAATTAAGCAGCATTAACGTGTTTGTGAAGCTGTCCGTGCAAAAGTTGTTTTCCCTGAAATGGACGAGTTGCAAGTAAAATACCCATTTCGATGACGAAATTTGATGAGTGTATAAGTGTGTGTGTGCGTGTTTTTATTTCCAACGTCGTTATTTTTTGCATTTGATAATAAGGTGTGAGTGAGCAATATAAATGGCAGTATATATTTAGTTATAAGTGTGTGTGTGTGTGTTTGTGTGAAGTGAGGTTTTTGATAAGCAGCACAATGGTAAAGTCTTCCCCTAACTGCCTCTCACCCACACAAAGGTCACATATGTTGGCATTTAAGCTGCGTATTTATTTACAGTTTTTGGCTAATAATTTGAGCGGTAAGAAAATCAATTTAGCTACTCAAGCAGAAGCCCCTGAAAAGTCAGCTCCTCGTGTCCAAAAATGTAATTAGCACTGCATGAAATTGTTGTTCAGCCCATACTCCCACTCACACACGCACACTTTGACACGCACACATACTTGTACTATATTTATACATATATATATGTATTGCTTTTCTTGTCTCTCAAAAACGCTTCCGTGCTACCATTGGAGACTTGAAGTTTATTTGGAGACTTTTCGCTTTGTGCCAATATACTTTTGCATGTAGATATGTTTGTATCTGAGACACTGTGTATCTTCAGCAGACAGCAACTTGTTGTTGCTTTCATTCTTTCGTCTCTTCTTCTTTTGTTTCTATGCCTTCTACTTTTTCTTCACCTCTTCGTCTTGGCCGTTTTAGCTATTTTAACTGCTTTTGCTGCAGATTTGTTTCGCTTATTTGCTAGTCGTGTCGCTTTACCCTTCACACTTTTTGGGTTTCAGTGTCACAGCACAGACTAAATTCATACTTCTCTCCACACGCATTGTTTTCAAAGAGTAAGTGAGGGGGTTAGGGAGATGGGGAGAAATCAGTTCGTTTAACTCGAGCTTCCAGTTTTGCAATCTGAGTCATATTTCTGTCGTTTTTGGCATTTAGCGTAATTTCTTTATTGTCAAGTTAAAAACCTGATCAACATGTCTATACAAGTAACTGCACTTACCCACAAACGTAACATTTCAGTTTCATTTGAACCTTCTTAAAAACTCTCCAAAGGTTTTTGCAAGGTTGCAAAAGTTCAAAATTGTTTATTTTTATTTAGTGGCATCATAAACAGCTGTTTTTATAGCTTTCTGTTTAGCTGTTTTTGAAAGGCTCAACAATGGCTTAAACATGACTTCTTCAACACACTTTTTGTAGAATATGCTTTGCTGTGGAAAATTTATAGTTCTATGAAACTATAAGACTAGTTATCCAACTAGATATGACACAAGACTACTAATTTAACACTAAATTTAAATTGCTGCTTAGTTTATAACTTGTTTTGTAAAATGTGATGTGTTATACAACACTGGTTTTGTAGAGATCCCTCTATGTAACTGCGATACTTAATAAAACTAGCCCAATTATCATTTATAACATCTGTATTAATTCCCATTTAGTTTTAGTTGAATGAACTTGAATTGATTCAATTGTCACTTGCATATAAATGTGCGTATTTATGCAATTATAAATGCAATTTCCTTTTTTAATGCATATTTAATTAACAACAGTTTGCTACGCCATTGAATTACTTTGCGTGTTTAACACTTGTCTATTGATTCGCCACAGTTGTTGCTTTTTCTGTTGTTGTTGTTGCAGTTATCGTCTATATACTAACTTGTTTGTTTATTACATATCTACACTTAGTATAGAATCGATATTGGAGCAGTTTTTCCCCACTGACCCTGAGCTGGTACAAATTTCCATGCCCCCAAAAACTTGAGCTTAGAGTTTTGTCTGCTTAATGTTGCGTGTTTATCGCAATGATGATGATGACGATGATGATCTAATGCGTGCTGCTTTTGAGACCCTGTAGTCAAAAATGACACGGGTTGGTTGCCCGTAAAGGAAACGAATGGGTAACAGGTAGCATATGGTGCATATATTCCTTATAAATCTGGGTGGACTTCCCTAATAAAGTCTATTTTGTGTCTCTATACTGCACGCAGATCAAGCTTTATTAGGAAACCTGAAAGTATTTCAATCAAATCTTGTATTTCAACGTGTTTACAGGGTCTTTTGCAGTCAGTTCTCTACTTTTATGCTGCCTATTTTGGCGTTGACCCAATTTAGTTGCAAGTCTGAATTTTTATTCTCACAATTAAGAGAAAACTTTTGTCGAAAACTAAAAAACTAACAGGCAGATAAACAAAAGTGTAATCATACTGTTTAACTTATTAAGGCACTTAAATTATACTCTGTGTCTTTGGTAGAATGAGCACAACGCCGGCCAGTCTCATTGAGGCGGCTTTAACTGTGGCTGCTTCAACGGCTGCCGCAACGAATGGAAGTGGGAGTGAAGGTGTTGCCGTGAAATCGAATACAAATTACGTAGTACCATCAATGAAGAATCCATCGGTAGCACAGGAGCCATTGGATCCATTACTTCACGTGGGCGATGGCATATTCCTGCAAACTAAAACCGCACAGGTGCTCGCAGGTGTGTTCGTTTGGGCGGCACTGTTTGTCACATGTCAACAGGTGAGTTCACCACTATAATCAATCCATAATTCGCATATATTATTAATAAACATATCCCATTTCTAGATCTATCAGCACCTGCGCTGGTATACCAATCCACAGGAGCAACGTTGGATAGTCCGCATCTTGTTTATCGTGCCCATTTATGCGACATACTCATGGATTAGTTTGCTATTCTTCAACTCGGACAATGTTTACATCTACTTCTTCACGGTGCGCGATTGCTACGAAGGTGCGTAGTTGTTTACCTTCCTTTTGGCCAAGTTCTTAACTGTTTTTTCTCCGTTTCAGCCTTTGTCATCTACAACTTTTTGTCGCTATGCTACGAGTATTTGGGTGGCGAGGGCAACATTATGTCGGAGATACGTGGCAAGCCCATAAAGACCTCTTGTCTGTATGGCACCTGCTGTCTGAAGGGCAAAACCTACACAATTGGCTTTCTGCGCTTCTGTAAACAGGCAACGTTACAGTTCTGTTTGGTTAAACCGCTCGTTGCCTTTATCATCATCTTTCTGCAGGCTTTTGGACACTATCACGATGGCGACTGGAGGTTTGACTACATTGCTTAACAAATCTCTTTTAATTCCCATGCTAAACTCTTGTTTTCTGCGTCTTTTACAGCGCCGATGGTGGTTATATCTATATAACTATAATCTACAACATTTCCGTCTCACTGGCCCTCTACGGTCTCTATTTGTTTTACTTTGCCACACGCGATCTGTTGACACCGTTTGAGCCGGTGCTTAAATTCTGCACCATCAAATCGGTTATATTCTTGTCCTTCTGGCAGGGTGTCGGTCTGGCTATTCTGGAGAAGGCTCAGGTCATTTCACCCATTGTGGACAGTGCTGGCACTGTGACGTCAGCGGGTACAGTATCCGCTGGATATCAGAACTTTTTCATATGCATTGAAATGCTTTTCGCTGCCATCGCGCTGCGTTATGCTTTTCCCTATCAGGTGAGTTAATTGCCCCACAAGATTTGACAGGTATTCGGTGTATATTGTACTCGACAAATAGATAAGATAGCTTCCATATCACTTCTTTGTTTATCAACACCAAGTTGTGTGCTTAGTTTTCATTACGTTTCGTTTTTTTGAGAATCACAGCAATGTGGAAGTTTAGTTATATATGAATATGTATACTTTTTGTAGCTTGGTTGTCATGCCTGTCATGTCTGACTCATTGGTAGATTCCCGTTTTGCAGCTATTTGCGATTTAATGATTAATTGTTTTTAAATGCTTTAATTATTATATATTTAGTAAGCATTCATTGATTATAGTGTGGTTTGAGATATTAATACTAAAGCGGCTTGTTTAATCTAAACTGACAGCAACAAGCAAATTTATTTCCTATAAATAAAATATATAGAAAAATGAGTCTTTGACCTCATTATTTTATATTTAAGATATAAATTTAAGGATTGAAAATAATAGTTATATAAGTAAAAATCAAAAAAGAAGAAGAAAGCTTCCATTAAGTAACAATTGTATACAACTGTTTTGAGTTTGGTAGACTATAATTAGACTTGTGTGTATAAAAATTAACGAACTATATTTTACCTACCTATTCATTCCAGGTCTATGCTCGCAGTTGCATTGGTGATGGCCACGGACGCTCAGTGACCATGCAGTCCATTTCCAGCAGTCTTAAGGTAAGTCCCCAACACCTTTAAGCCAAACAGAAACTAAAATTTTCTTCTATTTTACAGGAAACTATGAATCCCAAGGATATTATGACAGATGCTATACACAATTTCCATCCTCAGTACCAACAATACACGCAATACAGCTCAGGTATGTATCATTTTCCAGCGCTTTTCTTTCATTTCTCTACTCTCTTTGCCTCTTTTTGAATGTTTGTTGCCTGCGTTTCTTGTAGCTATTGTTAATCTTATCTCTTTTACTTTGCCTTCATCATAATTACATTTACATTTACATTTTACATTATCGTTATGATTTAAACTTTTCGTTTTTTATTTCTGTTTCTTATCTTTTGCAGAAGTAACCTCAACTCAGCGTTACGAAAAGCTCTAAATAAAACTCTAAAATACAAAATACAAAATAAAACTAGCGAAGCCGCAACTAAAACTTAAACCTAAAATGAGGAAAAATTTATATAAAAAAGCAGTTAAAAGACAAAACAAGTGTACTTAAAGCTTACAAAATCGACACCATAGTTGCCTTTGCTGCCGTTTGAACACTAAACAAAAAAACTTAAGAAAACAAAAGCGAAAAAGATAAAATATTAATTAGTTACTTAACATACGTATTAGGCCTAGTTTAACGTACTTAAAGCAAGCGCGCACTCAGAAAACCCAAAACTAAAATTGCCTAGTTACCTTTAGAACGTTATGTATGTAACTTAACTATTACTTTTTAAAAAACAACACAAAACATGCATTAAATGTTTATTCTTTCCCTTCTTCCTTTCCCCTTTTGCTGATTTCTGTGTGTTTTTATCTTCTTTTATTATGTTTACGTTACGATTTAAGCATTTTATGCAAGTTATTTAAATGTTTTTAGCTCTTAACTTGAAAATAACATTGCATTCTATATAATATTTGAGATAATATTGTAAAATATTATGTATTTTGTACAACAAAGATTTTATTATTATATGTAATGTAATTATTTGTATAAACGGCAATACAAAGAAAAGTTTTAAATGGCCAAATAAGGCCAACAGATTATAGCCAACTATGCAGACTCAATAGGCTTAAAATAACTGGCAATTTCTGGTGAATCCCCATTCCAATTAACTACAAAATCAGCTCCTTGATGTACTTAGCTTATTATGCATTTAAATTTAGTTAAACAATAAAACGAGTTTCGAGTTTACATTTCAATTATAAAACAAAAATTCTTTAGCTCAAAGATACCAAAAATAAAATTGAAAATTGATTTGCTTTTTTCATTTTCTTTTTGTGATAAACTCAAAATTCGAAAACTCGTGCTTATGTGTGTTTCTTTTTTACTTATTAACTTTTGTAAATGTTTAAAAAAATTGTATAAAATATCTATAAATATATAACTATAAATTATGTGTATTAAAATAAATGTACATTAAGCTTAACAGCGTTTACTTTACTTTCTGCTTGCCTGCATGTTTACTAAAAGGCATGAAAATTTCAAATCGATTTAACTTTTGTCTACTAACTTTAGTATACAACTTATTAATAAGCAAGTGACTAATTCGTGCAGGTGGAAAGAATTCGCGTGGCATTCGTGTCTCCAGCTACGATCCCGATGATCCAAGCAATGGTGGCGGTGGTGCTAACCAAGCAGCGTCTTTAGGTGGTGCAAATGGCAGCAGCGGTGGCTATAATGCGGTGGCAACTGGCGGTGGCAACAACAGCTGTGTGGCCTCCAAGACACTGGGCAATCAGCGAAAATTCCTGCCAAGTGGACAGCGAGTGGCAACCATCAGTCAGAACTACAACGAGAAGACCATGCTGCTAAGCAGCGATGATGAGTATCAGTAGAGCAGGAGTAGGTGCTGTCGCTGGAGCAGTGGGAGTAGGACCAGATTGAGGATCACTTCAGTACTGATCCCAGTTTCGACTAGTTTCATGTTTTGTTTGTTCGTTGTCATTTTTGGAAATTTTTCGAAACTTTGTTTATTGTTTAACAAAACTTTTTCGCTTGTACAATAATCTTAAGTAGCGCAACACATAAAAAAGAGAAATGAAAAATACAAAAATCTGATCTATAGTAAATGATATAATATATATTTATATATGTACTTATTAAACACATACTCTAATGCCGGATGAATGTGTATGTAATTGTATGATTAATTTGTATTTTTACACAATGGTATGTGCGTTGTTTAGTTCTTAATAATTAAATAATTACAATCCCCATACGTTTCAATTCTTACTTTTGTAAATCGTTTGAAAAACATTGTATAAAATCAAAAAACCAGAAGAAGACAAGAAATACTTCAACTCTAGCGTCTTGAAAACCGTCTACAGGCTGCTTATACAATAAAAATCTCAAAACGAAAACTGAAAAATAAAAAAAATAGCAACAAGAATTGGAAAACAAAGTAAAATATATTAAAAATAATATATAAAATAGTATATTTATAAACTAAGATGCAAATTTTTAAAAAACTGCAACATATTAAGTAGGAACCGGTTAAAGCAAACAACAATTAAATAGCTGAATACTTTAATGGTATAAAAAATGGATATGGATTTGTAGTCAAAAAAATAACAGCAATGTAAAAAAGAAAACTTATACCTGTACAGAAAAAACATTATTTTTCCCAAAGTTCCAACTTCACATTACGCAAGGCTTCTCTTTAAACATAATTAATTATTAAACAAGAAGCGAACGCGTAAAAAAGTAGAATGATGGGCAACTGGCAAAGTCAAATTATGCATGTACATGTAATTTTATGATTCACTGTGTGTATGTGCTTTTGTGTAAATCGAATCGACAGAAAACAATGGTTTTTATGTACATTTTTTTTTGTTAAAAACTCTATAGAACGAAAATAAAGTACATAAATGTCATAAATACACAAAACATTTAAATAAAACCGCCATTTGTTTTTTACTATTAACCAACACTACGCGGGAATTGTGGCGGCAGGCCAGTGCTTGTTATCGTTATCGATAAGCCAAGCGCGCGTAGTTTAAATGGTAAGCAAACTATTTAAGCGATTTAGAGTAATTATAAATATAAAAAATGATAAAAATTATCATTCACGACTATGATTTATTCGCAAGTGTTTAGCTTTGATTCGTATATTCCTATTTCATTTCATTCATTTTTGATGAAGGCTGCAGCGATGAACCGGAAATTAAAGCCAGCAAAACAGTGGCACTAATGGGAGGAAAGGAAACTGTGGCTTCACCAAGAAATACCTCTTCCTTGCTATCCACTTCCTTATTTTTTATAATAGTAATTTCTACAGTAGGATTGAAACTTCTGGAACTCTCATTGATTATTTCCGTGCAATGATCTACGCTGTAATCCTGACGCATAATGCAGATATCCACTTTAAATTCCGACGATGGATCATTTTTAGCACCTGCAGCTATAGCATCAATTAAAATGTCACGTGCGTCGTTCTCGTTGAGAGTGGCTTTCCAGCGATTCTCCAGAACTTTGGTTGCTTTATTCATTCCCTCTCCCATTGCGCTGTATGGAAGTTCATCCGTGTTGCCATCATGGTGTAGACTATATAGCTGTATTCCCGTACTGTCCACGCCACCGATAATATAGCTGGCCAGATGTTTACCCCGATTATGCTGCTGCAACGTCTTCATCAGATGACGGGCAGTATCGACCGGGAGTCGACGATTTGTGCACATATTAAGCATTTTCAGCTGGGCGTTGATCACCGTTGTCATTTTGGTCAAATCGGCCATTAAGCCGATGCCGCCACAGCTGAAAGAGGAGGAGAAGGGGATATTATTAAAACATAATAATGAAACTTCCCCTTCCAACTTACAATACATTGTCGTGCAGCTTAAAGACTTTGTTACTGTTGCTTCTGATCAGCGAGTTTCCCAGATTTACTCTGGTATCGACCCCAATCATAACGCCATCTAGAAACTGTATTCCCACTGCAATGGAGTTGGCCAAATTAAGCTCCGCATCGCTATAGAAAGAAAAGGAAATTGTATTGAACTATTCACTTACTCATGGCTACGTACCGCTGAAAGCTGTTACATTTGAACGATTCTATTGTGTGGTCCATTAAAGTAAAAGTTTTTCTTCAAATTATACCAAAATTAGTAAAAAGTGTAAGAAAAAAGTGTACTTTTTTTATGTGTGTGTTGTATAAAATTAGAAACGAAAGTGTCGTATAAATATTTGTGGAAAATACTAAGCCATTCTGATCAGGGCTTATTTAGACCAGTTCCCAAAGGTATCTATATAAGTTTAAAGATTTATAGCTTTAACAATTTTCGAGACCTACTAAAAATACACATACAACACATGCCTAATGCTTTCGCTGAAAAACAGGGTGTCTGTCCGCTCTGACGATCGCTTATCAAATGGCAGTAGCGAACCACCAGCATGGCTGGAGGCGGCAGCGAACAAACACACAAACAGTTCGGCATAGGCAATTAGCAGCAGCAGAGCTTGCTTAGAGCGTAATTAACACAATGAGAGAGAACATTAGATTCTCCTGTCCGCTTACGCTGCAGGCGACAGCGAACAAACACACAAACAACGAAAGTAGAGAATTAACAGCGTTAGAGATTCAAGGAGCGCAATTAACATAACATGCGTGAGCGGAGAGGCTTCTGTTAATTTACGCTGTTATTGCAGCGAACAAACACACAAACAGCACAGCCTGGCTAAACAGCTGCAGAGCTTGCTTAGAGCGTGAGCAACATATGGAGAGTGAGCTTGCGTGACCGTAGGAAGAGACTACTGTTTCTGAACTCTGTTATTGCAGCGAACACACAACCAAACGGAACGGCTGAAAATAGAGCGGCTTAGCTAGCTTAGAATGTACTATTAACATTGTGGTTCTTGTGGAGAGTCTGCTGTTTTCGTGAACGGGGCTCTGCAGGCGGCCGCGAACAAGCACACAAACAGTGATAATAATAATTAACAGGGGCAGAGATCCTCTGAGCACAATTAACAGTGAGCGTTAGAATGCATGACCTTGAGTTGCTTTATGTATTGTGATCTGTTGACAATTCTGTTTGCTTGGTATTTTAACAGAAATTTATTCTGTCTGTAATCTCGGAAGCTTGGAATATTTTCAGCTGTCGTCTTGGGACAAGAATAAGTTTTTTAGGGGCAGTTAAATTTAAATTTCAGTTCGCTTGGTTTGCAGCTGGAATATACAAATAACCAGTTGAATTCTAAGCCGAAAATAAATTCACAGTAACGTACAACATATAATTAATGTGTATTAATATTAATTTAATTAAATTTTGCTTCCCCCAAGTTCTTTAACCTTTTCATACCATCACTAAGATACTGTGCACATTTGATGTGTAGAGCTCTTCTTAATTTTTAAGTAATTACATAACTGTTTTTAAACCTTTCTCAAATAACGTTTTTGTATAAAAAACGCATTGATTGTTGTAACTTATTGAGAATTGTTTAATTATTATCAGTTAAGTTGATATCTTAATTGGCTGCAAAATACAGATGTGGCACGTACATTATATAGTGGCAATTATATAGGGGAATATATGGAAATTGTGGCATGAAGTCAGCGCATGTAGCATGATAGCTATATCCTGTAGCATGCTATATACACACACACACACAGGGACATACACACAGTTTATATACTTACATATAATATTGCAACTGTTATGTCATTTTGCTTGCATAAATTATGATGTTATGTGGCAAAGGTAACGGATGTGCATGTGGCAGTGGCAGCACACACACACAACCAAACACACACATTCAGAGAGTGCTGGTGGCATCCACAGGCAGCAGAACACCAAACATAATCGATATAGTGCCCTGGTCTGAGGAATTCTGGGCGCTGAGCGTATTACGACACACACACACAAGTACACCAGAGTGTGTGTATGGGTGTGTGTGTGTGTGTGTGTGTGTGTGTCACGTAAACGGAAACCAAACGACAATCGCACATTTCCCAATAATTATATTTCAATGCATCAGAATTTCAGCATGACAGTTGTCTGGTTTTCCGCATACGCATACAGCAACAATCACAACAGAGTGTGTGAGAGAGAGACAGAAGATAGACAAAGCGAGTGAGACAACAATAGCGCTATCCATTTGCCCTGCTCAGTGCCCACGCTTTGGTCATTATCTGTTTAACAGTTCCACATTAACGACCCTCAGCTGCCTGGTCATGGATACATTCTGTGGCAGTATCTCTGCTCTCCCTCTGCCTCTGCCTTCCTCTCTCTCTACCCCTGCTCCTGCTTGACTGACAGACTGACGCCATATTGTGTGCCATACACACGAACAATCAACGGAAAGCCGTTGGGCCAATAAGTTTATTACTTGCCTCAATGCATTGACCATCAATACAGTGGGCATTGATATGAGTAGCGGGCGTGGCGGTGTGTGGTGGGGTATGCTGTTCGTTGTGGGCGTAACGGGTGTGTTTGCTTCCTGCTCAAGGACTTCTGACACACACAAACACACACAGAGACACACAAATAAGTGTATTCATATTGAATACGAGTTTATCGTTTCGACAACCACATAAATACACACACACACACACATACACCTACACACACTTGGCTCACTCGCCGCAGGACTTCCTTGTATAATTCATGAAATGCACATCATTCCCACAACCTCAATTATGACTACCATTCAGCAATGTGTCCGTTAACACACTAAAGTCGCACTGAAATAATAAAAATTATATATAAATATATATTTCATATACATAGCTATATATAACTTTAATTTTTATTTCTTTGTTTATTCGACGCACTTTTTCGACTTTAACTTATCGATTGCCATAAATCAAATAACAAATATTCCAAATGACACAAATTAATCAATGAGCTCAAGGGGAAAGTGTATTAATTGATACAGGTAAGCAATTATTTGAACACTACGTTTGTCTCCGGGGATATTTGTTGTCATACTGTAATACTGTTATACTGTAATACTGGTAATGCCATTTCTTATTATCGCCATCATCGATTACTTTACTATATCAACACAATAAAGTGCTTTATCCTTGTCAGTTAAACGACTAGTAATATTCTTGTTAATTTAATTAAAATTGCATTTTATTTGTATTAAAAATTTCATTATAAATTCCCCAAAAGGTGTGAATTAATTAAGTATTTTAAAGTAGTAATCTTTTAGGTAAATTTCTAGTTAAAATTCCTTTACAAATGGTTTTATTTCTACCCCCTGCAGACAAAATTTGCTACTTATTCACTTACTGCTACATTTTAGTTAAATTGCGCATACGACGCATTGACCCATTGATGTTGCTGCTTTCATTGTTTTGCAAAGTCATTGCGAGACAATCAACAAATTGTTATTCATTAAATGGCTTTGCATTTTAATTGAGTTATTGAGCACGTTAAACACGTTTGCAACAAAAGCTACAACAACAACAACAAATACAACAACAATGACAGCAAAATGTCACAACAACAATAATTTGAAGCCAAAGTCAATGTCTGAGGCCTGCAGCTGAAACAATGTTGAGCATGTTAAACTATGGCATGAGTGTAACTGACGCATTGTGGCTTATCCGTCTTGTTGTTGTGCCACTCACACACACGCACACACACGCTCTCACTTAAAGCATCATTATTAGCACAACAGTGCACACACACACGTACGCACACAGTCGACCATTATGACCACTTGCTGTGAGCTCATCGTCGGCAGAACGTCGTACTCATCGTGTTGACATACTTCTGCCAACAGTTGATCTTGTGGCCTACCGCAGGCATGCGGATTTAATCCATAAAGGATACGCACAAACACACACACACACACACACAGACATATATATATATATTAAGAGTGTGTGTGTGTGTGGGTTTTGTGAAATTTTAAGCACGTCCGTTTTGGTCTAACGAGCCACGTTCCATGCTCGTTGTGGCTGCTGCTGCTTCTTCTTCAGTCTCGCCTAAAAGTAGGCAATGAAATCTGTGGAAAAATACACAGAGCGAAAGCAAGAGAGAGAAAGAGAGCGTAAGCGTAAGGAGACCTTTAGTTGTATTAGTTTACAAATCACACGTAATAACAATTGACACAGACACGTCACGCCCACTGGGCGGCATTTGTTTGGCTTTTGGGTTAATTAAAATACACAGACAAAGACATCGACACACACACACACACAAGCAGCTCACATAAAATGAATTTTGATTTCAAACACAGCTCGCAATTAGATGAGGCATAAAATGTGGTCAACTGGCTGTGTGTGTGTGTGCTTGTGTGTGCCTGGTTGTGCAGCAAGTTAACCGTAAACATTGTAAATTCCCTTTATGCATAAAATTCATTTTTAATTTCATTTCATTTGGCCAGTAAAAATGATTAACGTGCGCTACACATGTAAAATACGGCTTAAAACTCTTGAATAAATAAATTAAAATCAATGAATTCAAACACAACAACAAAAAAGGAGTGTATAACCACAAAAGCGCAGCTGTGTGTGTGTGGGTGTGTGTGTGAGTATTTTACCCTGCACATTATTACAATTAAAATTAATTTAATAATAAATTTCAAAATAATTACAATACACTCGCTTAAATAAACGTTTCCACCACGTTGACAAATAAACAAAAAAAACACAAAAGCTGTTTAAAAAATAAAAAACAAAAAATACAACAAAAAAATGTCATGTATACATATGTAATTTATTTATATGTATGTACATGTGTACTTAATACATATGTATTTGCTTTTATGCATATTTATGGCATAAATGTTTGACAATCTGCTGCAATTCCAGTGGCCAGCAGCGTAAAAGCCAACAATTTTAGCCACTTTATTGCTGGCCACACAATATTGTCACTTAGTTTTGTTTTTAAGTGAGCAAAGTTAATGAATTTGTGGAAAAAATATTTATGTTATAAACTTTACGTATAACATTTTGAGGCATCAACTTTGGAAGCTTAAAGTGTAGGAATTTCAAGCTGATCCTATTTAATATATTTTAAAGTTTTTTCTTAGCTTAAATAATTTGTTGCTACTTAAACTTATTTGAATCCCTGAGAGTATTCAATAAATGAACTGATCTTGAGCCTAAAACAATTTTCTTTATTGTTAATATTATTTATTTTTCAAAAAGGTATCTTAAATTTAATTATGAATATATTCAAAAAATGTTTAAATATTTTCTACACATATACATTTTTGTAGAGCATCTAAATGAACGTTAAACTCTACTTAAAGTTTTGTTTTTTACACTGCAACAATTTCTGCTGCATTCTCCACAAAGTTGTGCATAAATAAATGACACACACACTCTACACACACACTTAACACACAAATAAACGTTTGCTCTAGTTGTTGTTGTTGTTTTTTGTTAATTTGTATGGAAAATCACTTTTTGCGAAAAACCCATTTAAAAATTACGCTGTTTTTATAAGGTAACAATGCATACAACAATTTACACACGCGCACGATGCAAATTTGCATAACATTTGCCCGGGCAAACACACGCGCACCCACACACACACACGCAGTCACCCACACACACACTCACACCCACGCAGTGGCCCCTTTTGAAAATGGTTTACCCAAGCGTATAAATTCACATAATAAGTCTGCGTCGGTGTCAGTGTGCTCGGTAGATCTGTGATGATGATGCTCCACTCTCCTTTCTCCTGCTCCTACTACCCACTTCTACTACCCACTCCTACTCCTACTCCTCTTAACCTCAATTCTCCTGCTCTTGCGCCTGTTTCTTCCCACAAATTCTCCCTCTGTTTCCGCTCTTTTTATTCCAACTGCTCCCTCATTTCTGACTCCGCTCCTGTTTATCCTCTTTATCCTGGTTCTCCCCTGTTACTCCTGTCCTTTCCATTCCACCTGATTCCCTTCTGTTTCCAATGTTTCCCCTGTGTCCCCTGTTCCTTCTGTTTCTCTTTTGTTTCTCCTGTTCCTCCTCCTGCCGTTCACAGCGTGAATTCGCGACAAAAACAACTAGACGAATCCTGACAGCGATACTCCCATCATTCCACCCAACCGACACCCACAAAAATTGTCAACTGATGACGATGATGATGCTGCTGATGGCTGGAATTGGGATTGGAATTGGGAATGGAACTGGGCATGGAATGGGATTGGAATTGGGATTTAAAATGTGGGATTGGAGTTGGCATTGTTGATTGGAACTGTTTGTTGTTGTATTGTTAATGGCCAGTGTAATGACATGAGCAACCTGACCAGACCAGACCATAAACCGACTGCTCCTTCCCTTTACACCCCCCTCTAACCACATACTCCTGCATCTGACTGACTGCGGTTTCAAATATTGCAAAATTGTAAATGTTTTTTATTTGAACGCCCACCGCTTCAGGACTCCAATCCCCAACAATCCCCACCAAGCTGTGACATCTGCCATTCGAGCAGTCCACAAGTGTTGTTATTTTGCTGTTGTTTTGTTGTTGTTTATTGTAAATTACATGCAATAAATTAAAATAACACACTTGCTAAATGTCTCTCTCTATGTGTGTGTGTGTGTGTAATCAGAGTCCTTTCCATTCCAAATTGCCTCTCGGCTTTGCTTTGTTTATAGATTGGCTTATTTTGATAATGAATTAAATAAATGAACTTGCTAAATGAAATGTTTCATTTTTGGATCAGAGCGTCGATGGGTCAATTAACAAATGGGAGAAGTCTTTATTTTAGTTAGTTAAGGGGTTTAAAACACAAAATAAATAATAAACTTAGGGATTACTTTAGTCAAATTTCATTTAAAGATATTTGAACACTAAGTTTATTAATCTAGAGTATCTGCTAGTCGTTCAGTAGACACAAACCGCATTCCAACTTGTTTTCGAACTAAATGTTTTCAAACAACAACAACAAGTGTTGCTAACGACCAAGCTGACATTCTTACAGAGTTAGTTATAGTATTTACAGCACTGAACGATCAATTGATCAATGGAACCAAACTTAATCAGTTGTGAGTTCATTAAAGTTGTCAAGTCGTTGAGTTGATCAGTTGTTGACTTGTTATGTCAGCAGATTGTTAAGTCTTAATTAATTGTGGTTTATTAAAACGAGCGACATCATAAATTATACTATTTAAAATGGCTTAAAGACGTGTGGTGTAATTAAATATATTTTTATTTGCAGTTGTTTCAATTTTTACGCTTTTCGTTGACTTTAAACAGACAATGAACAACAGCAACAACATCTGCAGACACAACAGCAGAATCCCACAACAGACGTCTCATGAGAAAGTTCTGCTTTGAAGACTGTAAAGAGGGGGCGTGGCACACGGGGAGTAGTGGTGGGGGAGACTTCCATTCTGCTTTTTGTTTCATGTTTTGTTGGCGGCGAAATTGCGTTGAATGTTACCTGCCATTTGGCAGCGTACACAACAACAACAACAGGAACATGGCAAATGGAAAATGGAAAATCGACAAAGGAGCAGGGAAAAACTGGCAGTAAGGAGCTGGAGGAAGAGAGAGCGATAGCGAGAGAGTGGAGAACAGAAGACTGAGCCTCTGTACATTAAGTAAATGTCTGCCTATGTGCTATATACACAGAGATAGAGAGATACAGAGAGAGAGAGAGAAAGAACTTTATGCACATGCAATTCAACGGAATTGCAACAACGAGTCAGTGTTGACTTCCCTTTAAAGGCTAAAATAGCTAGATTAAGCCAACTGGCTAGATACAACTAAGCCAATAATTTAATTTAAAATTATGCAAAATTAAAAACAAAATCCTTTTCTTTATGCAGCAGTTTGCTCAGTTATTAAGTTAACAACTCCAATGTCACCACTAACTCCACTGTCATCACTAACTCCACTGCAATCCGCTATTTTCTCTACAACTACATACACACCTACATAAGATACACATACACACTCACACAAACATACAAAACAACTCGGCTGATCAAAAATCCAGCAGCTGCACAGTGGAAGCATAGAAAAACTACCAGGCGAGCAAAAATTATAGCAAGCAGCAGTTACCTCAAATGCACATGGAAAAGGGCTGCACTGAGAGAAATGTAGTTGCAGAAAATATTTAAAAATGCAAAACATTTGCATAGAAATTCACAAGTAAAACAGATTTCTGCAAGTGCAGCCTAGAGCATTGACAACAACAAATTAACATTGGGATTAGTGAAGTAACGGTAAAAAGATCGCGAACAAAGATAAGACAACGAAGAATGAAACATTGTTGTTTTGTTTTGCATTGACACAAGCAGTGTGCAATGAACCAATAGAATGTCAACCAATAGGAGAGCTCCCTCCCCTAGAAACTGCAATTACAAAAACAAATTTAAACCAGCAGCGATATCGTCTACTGCTTCTGATCGCCTGGTAGCTTTGCTGGTTTTCAACCTTTTTCGACAGAATTTTCTAGGGTCTACGCTAGAGACGAAAGTAAGGCACTGAAGTAGCTTTTATTTATGCTTTGCACAAACAGCATTTATTTTGCTTAAATAGCATCACTGCCATCAGCAGACAAGCAACAAGAGGCTAAAAGGTGCCCGGTGTTCGGTTACTCGTTGATTTGGTGGCTCGGTGTGCACGGTGCTCCTTTAGCGTTTATTTGTTGGCCCGCTTGGTTTGGTTTGGTTTTGTGTGTTTGCTCGTTTTTCAGCCAAGTTCTGCTGCCTTGTATCCTGCAAGCTGCCTGGCAGCCACAACGGCAGCAGCAGTAACTTTTCCATTAAATCTTCTGCTTCTGTCCGTTCGTTGTCCTTTTTGTCCCTCACTTTTCTCAGTCCTTTCACTGTATGTTTTAAGCGATTCCCTTTAACTCTGTCGCTCTGTCTCTCAGCCTAACCTCTTAGTCTCTTAGTCTGTCTGCCTGCCTGTCTGTCTTCTTGCCATTGTCATTGTCTAGCGTCTAGACTCATGTCGCTCTGTATCTTTGCGTATGCGCAATATTAAGCCCTCATCAAGTTTACAATAATCAAAGGTACGAAAAAACAATTTCAATTGAAAATGCAAATTTAAACACTTATTTTAAGCTTTTTATATACATTTTAAAATCGAGTTCAAAGCGAGTTCTCAGCGTTACCGAAACATACAAAATGCACAAGCAGAGTCCTTTGTATATATTTGTATTTGTATTTGTTTTTGTATTTGTATTTGTGTTTGCTTTTGTATTTGTGTTTACCAATAAATAAACGAGTTGTCGTTGTCGTTGCCGTTCTCGTTGTTCCTGTCGTTGTCCTGTCTGCTGCCGTTGTCTCCTCTTTGTGTTTGTTGACATGTAATTGCAACTAAATATTTTAAATTGCTTTAAAATAAAGCGTCGCTCTGTTCCTATCGCTGTCTCTATCCCATTCTCTATCTCTGTTAGACTGCCGTGCTGACTGCTCACCCAAAAGGTTATGCAAATGACAAAGTTTCCTCATTGCACCATGTGGCGGTGACTGTGTGGGGATGCTGCATGCAACGTTTGAGTAAATAACATAAAACTCGTATTTATACACAGCATACGTGTAAACACCCCACTTTTGGTAGGGAAGGCGGTGCAAAGGGGCAGAGTAGGGAGCAGAGTCCTTCGGTTTGGCACAGGTCGTTTCATGCATTTTCCTGTTTGCATTTCACATTCAGCTGCGTGTTAGTCTCGGGATACCTGACTGCTTCTCTTTCTCCCTCTGCCTTCTCCTACTACTTCTCTCTCTGGCTCTTTGTGGGTTTTGCTGCCTGTGGACTGATAGGTGGAAATGCTTTTATCCACTGCAATTGTTCAACAAGAAATAATCATATCAACTCACTGAAATAAACAACTATTTACAAACTCAGTCTATGGAAAACAACTTTATTGGAAGAACTTTCACAATTTGAAATATTTAAGAATTTTCCATAAAGTGAATAGTATTTTACTGGAAATAAATTAAAATATTCATTTAAATTCAGGCAGTGAAAAAATACTTACCAAATGTTCATTAAATAAATGTTGACTTTTAATACTTATTTTCAAGAATTTGTATTTATTTTTATTCAGAATATATACAATTTTTAGCTCTTAAAAGCTAACTTTTTGCTCCGAAAGAGTTCAGAGACTTTAATTGCAGAAGTTTTCCCTTTAATTTTAGATTAAGTAAATTTAAAAACATTAAAAAAATCAAAACACATGATTTTGTTAAAGAAAAGTTAAGTTTTGTTGTTAATAAACTCTATAAAAAACTCTGTACAATTATTGAACATAATTTAAGACGCTTTAAACTCAAAGTTAACAATCAGTTGGAATTTATGTGACAGTTAAATGACGGTTAGTTGCAGTTGACTGCACAACTTAGTGCATTTAATTATGTATGTATTTATATAGTATTATAGTATGTTTACAGTATATTTATTTACGCAATTATTAGGAGTAATTGATGTCGCTGGAATGAAGAATGGAGAACGTAGTATGAAGAATGGAGAGCGGTGAACGAAGGCATGAGTTGAGTTGGCGCTGTAATTAACACCAAAACACCCAGTGAACATGTCAACAGTCACTTAAAGCGAAACCGAAATGCCCACAACACGGCCAAGACAACAGAAGACAAGGCAAGACACGATGGAACAAGACAAGACACGAGGAGACATGCGGAGGCAAGACAAGACAAGCAAAGAGCAAGACAAGACGTGTTGAGACGAGTCGTAGTAAGGTAAGACCTTCAATCATCAATCAGTCAAGTAATCAATCATTCAATTGCATTTTTTTGCACCGAGCTAAACTTGTTTTTTTTTAGTTCGTTGTTTTTAGCCGACAATGACGACGACGTTGACGATGACGGCCAAATGCACATTGGCCACATTCTTTGGGCTCCATGCGATCGTCTCTGGTGGCTGTGAGAATATGCAACGGGGAGTCGTCGTTTAGGCCATAAATAGTTACAGTCAAATGACAGTTATGTGCACACACATTACCTACACACACACGAGTCAGGCCTGAATTCATGCATGCCTCAGCAGCGGCCTAATCAGCGACAGCTTCGATTTCGACAGCGAACTTGGCTTAATTAATTAGGCGCGTGCGCTAATTGTTTAGTGTCCTGTTTCTGATATTTTCTTCGCTTTTTTCTCGCATTTTTTTTCTGCGCTACTTTTAGCGGTTTTAGCTGTTTTTGTTGCTTGCAATTAGCTTGAACATGCGCTTTGGCGCCTGCGCCTTGGAATAACCAGTTTCCCAGCATCGTGATCAGCAGTGCGAGTGTGACTGCCATAGCTATAGCTGGAGCGTGTGTACGAGTGAGATGCCGCAACTGCTTTGACATTTAATAGCATTAAATTAATTAACAAAATTAATAAAACATTTTCGTTCGTTCTCGCTTTTTGCATAAAGTCGAGCAAAAATTAATTAACTCGACTGCTGCTACCGTCGCCAACTGGCGAGTGTCCTCCATGCTTCATTCCTTCAACTGTCGTCCTCCATCGCAGCGCTACCCGTCGCGTCGTCACCGTGCGTTATACAATAATTAAGTTTTCAGCACCTGCGTGTGCGCCAACTCGAAGCTGGAGCGGGAGCTGCGACTGGAGGTGGGTCTGTAGCTGAAACTGCAGCTGCTTTGACTTTTTTGCCAGCCATTTGACTTTTTTGTCTCCGTGAAGTTGGCAGCAGCAGCTGTCACAGGAGCGCTGTGGGGTGTGGGCGCCAGCTGCAGTGGGGCGCGTTTCTAGGTTGATTTCTGTGAAAGACTTTAAGGCACGTCTTTAAGGTAGTTGAAGCTGGAAAGATGAAAAGAAATTGATAATGTTAATTTGGGTAAACTTCTATAATTAAAAATAATTTTATATATATTTTATTATTACTTACTTTTACTTATACTTAATATTATTTATTATTAAATCGTTCTAAGACTTTTCCTTACTAAAACTAAAATTTAAAATCTATTTTAATTATACTTTTCCGCTTCCTGCGGCCCGCTTTACCCCGCGCAGCGCTCCTGTTGCGTTATCCAAAAAACTGTCGCCTGATCGGTTTGCTTGCCACTACTGTTGGCAACTGTGGCGCATGTTTTGGGCCATTTTTACAAGCGTAGCCAGTTTCAAATTTCATTCCTGTTGCCAATGCAGCCCAAGCAGTTCACCCCCTCTCTCTCTCTCTCTCTCTCTACATCTTGCTCTTTTGCTTATGGCCACGTCTGCTGTGCGTGTGTGCTGCTGCTGTGTGTGTGTTGTTGACGTGTTGTTGCACATGCGCATTAACCCGGCCACAAATTGTAATTACCACAACGCATTACAACATAATTCCCAATTGAGTCCCGAGCACTCGCTCTGTGTTTCCTTCTTGTTTTTTATGCGCCTTTTCGCATATTTTGAGTGTGAATTTAATGATAGGTGTGTGGAGCAGGGAACAGGATCGTTTCACTTATGTGGATGACTACGAAATATTTTTTGGTAGGCCCCATAAAGAAAGTGGTGAAGGGCCACGACTGTATGTTTGAAAAGGAACGCGCCGATATTTCTGGTAATAACATAATAGCCCGAAATATGGTATTGGCATTGGAATTCAATTAGCAGACGGAGCAGACAGCAGTTAAGCTCATGTGAAAGGTCCCGAAAGACGCCGACTTGTAGTCCCTCTGCCTCTTACCTCCCTACACTCTCTGCTCTCCCCTATGCCTGCTACCAAGTGCAGTGGCCATTTCCACTTTGAGGTCAATAGTTTTTGCAAATTGCTATTTGTTGTTTGTCGTCGTTTTGAGCAACCGGCTCAGGTTGTGGCCCTGTTCCTGTTCGTAGCCCTGTTTCAGTCGCTGTCCCTGCTCTTGACCAGTTTCTCTCTCTCTCTCTCTCTCTCTCTCTGGCTGTCTCTTTGACCAGTTTGGTTAGTTGCCTTCTAGACAAATTGCTTGGAGTCAGCTCAGCTCAGTTGAGCTCGGTTTAGAGCTTGTTCAAACTCTCGGCAGCTCACTCTAGTAGATGCCATCAGGTGTCGAGTGTTTTGTCAGGCTATATTTGCGTTTGGGCTCAGTTAATGGCAATCGAGCTGCCTGCCGAGCGCTGCCACTGCAGCTCTGAGCCCGATTGTCAAAATAAGCAAAATCCGGATTCTTCTCACCATTGTTTACCTCTCTATTTCTCTCTTTCTCTGTCTTTCTCTAGCTGCCAACGAAGAATGCAAAACAGACTCTAAGAATGCTAGAAATAGAGCTGGGGAAATTGAGTCTTCTCTGAGATTTCTGAGCATTTCAATGGCCAAGATTATTGCTTAAAAGATTTATGATAAAATGGTATTTTATATAAGATTTTTGGTGTAATAATACTCTGCAAAGTAGTTAAAAATTAACTTTATTTTGGCAAAAATATAAAGTTTATTTAAAGTGTAAACAAATGGTTTTATACATTGAAATATGAACAGAAATTGTCAGTTGATTTTTCATAAATTAACTGTTATTATTAAATATAAGAATTTATGAGGAAGTTAACTATATTTCCTGGCTTGATAGCTCCACTAAACTTAAATTGGTAGTGCGTTAAATCTGTGTTAAAACTTGCTTTCAACTAACATTTAACACAACAGTTTTCTTATCGATTTTAAATTACTTTATACAAAAGTTGTATGATTAAAAATTATTATAAATAAGCTTAAGAAAAACCCAGCTAGATGATCATTATTATCAGCTATAGCTAGTGCTATAGCCAGTTGCGTTGCCAATTGTGGTAGCTCTGTTTGTTTGGGCCAAAAGAGCTGACACTGGCCCAACGGCACTGGCTGCCACTAAAGACTCAAACTAAAACTAGTTTCAATTAAAATTCTTGAGCAGCGACAAAGGAACAAAAAAAACAGTAAAGAAAAGAAGCATTAAAAAAGTGAGTAAAGAAACTGCAAGGCAAGAAAATTAAAGTGGATTATGAGCATATACTTATATAGATATAGATATATACTTATATATACTTATGTGTATATGATCGGAACGAGACGGTGTCTGCGAACTTCTGTCTCTGGGGCTCAACTTTCTTGGGGTGTGTGTGTGTGTGAGTGTGTGTATCTGGGCGCATTTAAGTAAATTTGTTGTGCTTTTTTGCAGAAATTGGTGCAAAAGACAAAGAAAAGCCCATAAAAAAATAATAATAACAGCCGCAATCTGAGGACGCGTCGTCGCCGGGCGAAAACAACGGCCTCCGGGGCCAATGACTAAATGACCAAATGACTGACTAAGTGCCAAAGGGTATAGAGAAAGATGGAAGTAGAGGGAGAGGCAGGGGGAGAGAGGGACCGGGGGATACACTCAGAACTGCTCGCTCTGCCGCTAAATGCGAAATCGAAACGAAAAATCGAGAGGCAAAAATATAAAATACGAGTGCGACCGTCATCGCCGCCGTCGTCGTCGCCGCTCATTATAAATTTTTTTAATCGCCAGTGCTGGCAAGAAAAAACTTCAAAGATCCGTCGTCTCGGACTTGGACTTGGCCTGGGAGTCGTGGCGTCTTTTGGGCCCCGAGTCCCAGTCAAAGTCCCAGTCCAAGTCCGAGTTTGAGTCCGCGTTGAGTCCGCGTCGATCCTGCAAGTTTAAATATTTAAAACAAAGTCTTGAGCTCTCGAGGCCTGTATGGGTTTTTTAGGCCTCCTTTTACTTAACCCCTTCCAGCTCCCTTTTTCAAATCATCTTGCCTCCCCTCGTTGTCAGCATCTCCATTTCCATCTCCATCTGCATCTCCATCTTCGTCTGCGTCTGCGTCTCCGTTTCTGACTGCTACGACATTCCAGGCGCGCGCGCTCCACCTTCGCCTTCGCCTTGTGCTCGCACCGCAGCCTCCATGGTTGCACACACATAATTATACCCGTTAATCGTTTGGGTTATAGGGTAGTTGAGTGATGGACAGTTTTCTTAACAGTTTTCTTAAATTTAGCTGTTAATTTAAAGCTCTAATACCATTTAAGACTCTCAGCTTTGCTTTCGAACCTTTTCCAATTAGTTTGTAAGTTAAAAAGTAAAAATGTCCATAAAATTCTAGGATTTTCCATCAATTTCACAAGCTCAGCTGCTACGCAGTCTGCTTAATGGGTAGTTTGTAGTCGACTACTCTTTGTTAGCTTATTTTTTGTATTTTTTGCACTGCGCTTATTTTTATTTTTGTAGACCTGTCTGCATCCCGCTCTCGGGGTCTGTCCTTTTGGGTTCCCAGTCTCAGTTCCAGTCGCAGTCCCAGTGGCTGTCTTGGTTTCGGTTTCGGTTTTGGTTTCTGTCTCTGTCTCTGTCTCCGTTTTCATCTTCATCTCCATCTTCATCTCCGTCTGGATATCTGCTGGCAACTGTTCGTATTTCACCTGGCACTGTCGGTCGGTCAGTCATTAAATGCCCTCAAAAAGCGAACAACAACAACAACAACTGCCAAGTCGAGGACAACTGGCAAAAACAAGCGTTTCACGCACATTTTGTTGTTGTTGTTGCAGTTTCTTTACTTTAAATATTTAATATTATTATTTAATACAAATTTTTGACAGTGATCTGATCTTTTGTTCGTCTTTTAACGTCTCACCGCTGACAGCTGTTGACACAATGCGATGCAAGGTAGCCCAAGAGTGAAAGAGGCAGATAGAGATGGGAGAGAGGAAGAAAGAGAGAGAGAGAGGCAATAATAACGCCGATCATGCAACTCATGCCAGTCATTAAACAGATGCACAACATTCGAAAGGCCGTCAATCAATTAAAAAATAATTTAATTTCGGTGATGAATTGTTATAAATTTAAATTTACTAAACTAAAAAGATTGCACTGTTTTAAAAGTATATAAATATTGTGAATTAAATAAAAAATTAAATACATAAATAAATAATTTAATATACAAGTGGTATTATTTAATAAAATACTTAAAACACAGGCTCAGCTTGATAACTAAAGGTTTATGGATACACTACTTAAAAACTGATTGAACAATCACTATTAATTTATTTTATTAAGCTTAAAACTGAAGTTTAAAAACATAAGATATATTCACTTGCTACATTTTATTTAAATTATTTTGTATTAAAACTAAAACGCACTTTTTAAAATACTTGATGAAATAAACTACACACTTGTGAACCACTTTCATAATAACTATAATTAATTCTATGCAAATTTTTATAATAATAATACTTACTTACTTGTTTTTTAAGGTTTTACTACTTAAACATTTAACTTAACTTTTAACTGTACTGCAAATTAAGTTAATTGTGTGGCCAATAATAATTTCCATATAAATTGAAGATGAGCTGCGTTTTCCGATTGCCATAAATTATTTGAATTATAAAACTATAAAAATGATTATGCCATTAAGTAATTTTGCTCAAATTTAAGCCTTTTATTTTTATGCTTTTTTTTTTGGGAGTCTGCATTTTTTATTTCTCGGCCATTATTTCGATCGCTAACAAATTGTTCAATCGAAACTTATTAAATGAGAAAGATGAATGCCTGACTTTTGTGTGCTGCCTTTTATTGTTTTTTTTTTTTTGCTCTCTTTTGTATCTTTGTATCTGTATCTTTTGTTGTTGCAATTTACATGCCATCGAGTGGACAACTGCTGCAAATTGTGCGTGTATCTGCCAAATGGAGACGCTTGTGGCAGGAAGCAGCTGCTCGAAATTCTTGGAAATGCGCATTGCTGCGTTTATACATTTCGGACAACCGAAAGCAGCAGCAACAACAACAGCAAGTGGCACAACAGCAATGTGAACTGCTGCCTGTTGCACGTAGCAGCATTGAATGTGTTTACAAGTTGCCGCCAACGTAGTAAATATAATTTAATAAATTTAAATGAGACAAACAAAAGACAGGCAGCAACAAGAACAACAACAACAGCTATAACAACAAATACAACAACAACAACATTATTAGAAGCTGGCTGCCAAAAGTGCTCAGTGTTCTGCCTTTATGCTCTGGGGTCAATAGTATCCCTGGAATTCAATGCTTTTTGCATTTGGCCAACAGCTAAGCTAAGAGAAGCGCGCGCTCTCTCTCTCTCTCTCTTACACTCCCTCTCTCTCTCACTCTCTGGCTTAGCTTGAACTGCTCTCATGGGCACACAAGGAAGCGCATTTTTAAATGCCAAAACAAATGGAAAAATTAAAGCCAACGAACGAGGCGACGGCAACAACAACAGCAACAAACGGCAGCCACAGCCAACATACAACGCAAACCTGCCCCGTTTTTCACGGGGTAAAGGGTATATTGGCTAAGAGACACACACTTACACACAGGCACTTACACACAGTAACTCTTCAGCCTCTTAGGCTGGCAAAAATTGCATCTAAGCTGCTTTGCTTTTTTGCCAACTTTTACCAACTGGTTTTCTTGCATTTTCCTCACTCCACAGCCGCACAGCTCCCCACTCCCCACTCCACACTCCACCATTCACCATTTCTCACTCCACAACTTCCCAAGTTGCAATTCCCAGATTTTTCAGTTCCACGGCAGCAGCAACACTTTTATTATATGCCTTCATCTAATAAGCTAAGCGTCGCGGGGAAAACGCGACGACAACGAAGAAGTTGCTGTTGTTGTTGCTGCTGCTGTTGTTGTTGCTGCTGTAGCTGTTGCTGGTGTGTCTATTGAGCTATCCGTGTCCAATTGCCAAAGCCCAGATACATACACATGTTGTTTGGGGACTGGACGCTGTTCCCGTTGTTGTTGTTGTTGTTGTTGGGTTCATTGGTTCTGCTCGTATCGAGTGCGATGATCACCAAACATGATCATTCAACTTTGCTTTTTAACGCCAAATAAAATAAATCAAATTCCATTGCGGTCGTCGACTAGCTAGACTAGAAGATGCCTAAAGGCCCAGGAAATGCCAGACACCTTCACACACACACACACACACACACACAGTCGTTTAAGCCTGCTCATAAAATGCGTTTATTAGTTCTTAAACAGCACAACAACTGCAGTCTTAATTGCTTAGTAAATCATTTAATTTTATTATATTATTTTAATCTGCTACTGCTCAAGAAAATGCCAGTTAAACGCACCTTACTAAAAGCTTGATTAAATTAATAATAAATCTAATAATTAAAATGCTTCACACAGTTAAAATTTCAGCAGCAAATCAGTTGTAAACACTTAGAATCTTAAATTAATTTAAGTCTGCAAGTTTTTTCTTTTCAAATTAAAACTTAAATTTAAAACGATTATTTTGCTAGCTTTCGATAAATCGATTATTTTTGCCTACCTACTCTAGCTGCTTAAATTATGCCTACACCCAAAAACAGTTAAAGCTCGCAATTATTTTGGCCGTTAGCCAAGTTGTTGTTGCTGTGCCTTCTGCTGCTGTTGACCTGCCCCAAAACTGCCCGAAGCCAACGAAATTTCTAAGTGACGATCGTTGTCGTTATCCTAGAGCATATAATAAACTTGAGGAATGCCAAAAGCAGCAGCCATTTAAACAGCAAAACCAAAGCAAAGCAGACAACCAACAACCGATGTGGATGCAGATACAGAAACAGCCAACAGAATTCGAGAGCCAAAAGCCAAATGATGACCGTATCCACAAAAGCAGCTCAAAACATGTTAAGAGCGCAGATTAAATTCAAATAAATCGACATGTTCGACTGGAAATGAAAACATTCACACAACAACAGCAACAAAGTGCTTTGAAAAGCATAAATACTGAATAAAACAGGCACAGGAATGCTCTATATAAGTAGTTGGTGGAGTTAGAAGGGTAAGAAAAAAGATGGTAGGTTTAACTAAGGGAAAAGTATTTAATATTAAGCTTTAGGTTAGCTTTAGTAATAAAATACTAATATTTAGTAGATGAAAGTTAAACTTCTTTAATTGTTTCTTAAAGTGATCAGCTTGATTTAAAGTTATGTTGCAGAAAAATTGTGTCGCTTAATTTGGAAATATCTCAACACAAAAGACAGTTAAGGTTATTATATAAATATGATGTTCTTGACTAAAGTTGTTATAGAGTTTTGTAGTCTACATGTTTTAAATTAAAACAACTATTATTTAAAAAAGTTATCATATACATAATAATTTAATCAACTAACTAAAGGAATGTTTTGCAGACCAAAAGAAGGTTAAAATAAGGCTGAACTTTTCACAAGTCAATATTCTTTCAAGCGAATTAAACTAATTGTTATTCACTTCACTTCAGTAACTTTAGATTAAATTATTAACAACTGTTAAATTTAACTTCTTTTCAACAATTACTTGGCTTAATTATATAAATCGTGTAAAGTCCACACCCCCGATGACTTATATTTCTCTATTAGCCACTTGATTTAGCCCACTATAAATTTAGCACGAGTGCGTTGCTGATTTTATAAGCAAGTAGCGCTTAAGTTACTAAATATATATGTGTCTGAGGAATACCCCTTATTACCCTAACTCTTGGGTTACTAAATATATATACAAGTATAGCCGAGGAATACCCCTCATTACCCAAACAGAGCGCCAAAAGACAAGAGGCGAAGACTTCATGGGACTTATGTGCTTATGCCGGGAGACAGCGGACCCTAGGGTGGCGCAGGGGGCGTAGGGGGCTGTATAGAGTGCAAGGGGGAACTGAACGGTCGCAGGGCGCAGCCAATTTGCGAATATTTTCATTTCAATTGCGCGCAGAGCTGATCTCAGTTAGTTGTTGTTGTGGCTGTGACTTCACCAGGATGAGCAGCGCTTGCCACATGTGTCTGCAACGTCTACAGTTTGTTGTAGTTGTTGTTGTTAGTTCTTGGCTCGGCCATTGACACAGGTCACACATGTACAGGCAAGGCCAGTCCAGAAGCCGGCAGCAGTTTTCAAGCCAGCATTTAAAGCCAGGGCCTTTAAGTGTTGCCAAAGCCAAACGACTCAGGACTGGAGTTTGCTGCACAGCAGCCGCCACAGATTCAGCGATCCACAGATGCAACGATCCACCGATTTACTGATCCAACGATCCAACGATCCACAGACAAAACGTCACTTTGGTTGCATGATCTATGCTAAAAGTTTAGCCGCTCACCTGTGCCTGCTTTTGGGTTCTCTGGGTACTTTGGCTGACTTGGGGCTGTTTGTGGCCTCTTTGGAGCTGGGTTCTGAGTTTTATGTGATCCACTGGGCTGGGGCCATGGATCACGGCAAGGCTATCATTAGTGGCTGCCTCGGGCCACAAGACGGAAGACCGAAGACTGAGGACTGGAGTTTTGCTCTCTTACGATCCTCAGTATTTTTGTGCTGTCTTTTAGCCTTTTTACTTTTTGCTTGCTGCTTTTTGTTTTTATATGCATCATCGCCTTTTGTTTGCGAAAAACTTTCTTAAATTCTTTAGCTGCTGTCGCGACGCTGACGTCGCTGTCGGCGCAGACTAGTTTCGTATCTTGAAGTTGAAATAAAAATTATTTACGATCGTTTTGTCAGCCAGAACTGGACGCAGACAGTGAGCGCGAGAGGGAGGAGAGCGGGGAGGGAGGGACTGCCATGGAGTGTCCAGTGGCCTGGCCACCTTCAACACAACTGTCGTTCATCTCTGCAGTTACGGCCCCGCCCTGCCGCCTTGCCACCTTGCCACACAGCACTTGCTGCTGTTGTTCCTGCTGCTGTTGTTGTTGCTGTTCTCAACTTTGTTGTATTTCACGCTCATCAAACAAGCAGCGACAACTGTTGCATCTACCAAGACGCTGCACAGTGGCACAAACTCGTCATCGGTCGATCAAATAATTATAATGCTTTAATATATAATTACGCTGGCATTTCACTAGTTGACTTCATTTGCTCAGTGCTTTAGTCGCTTGATTTACGCGTGCAGTTAACCACAGGATTGACTAAGTTGACATCAAAATTGACTGTGTTGTCAGCTTATGTAAATTAAGCTCTATACTCAGGGGTTTAACTGCATTTTTTGGGGGTACTTTATGGGTATTTTATGCATATTGAGCGCTGTAGAGAGAAGGGTTCTGTGAAGGTTAGGTTAAGGTTTAGTGGGTTGAAAAGGAGGTTTTCAATGGAGATTTTAAGAACTTTACACTCCTTATAAATAGTTTGTGTTAAAAATTAATTAAACTACATTTATGAGCTTGACCACTGTGCGTTAGCTGCCTCTCTCTCCAGCCCTAACCTCCCTTCCTCCTCTACCTCACACTACCACTTCTTCTCCCTGTTTAACCCTGGTCAAGTTCCTCTGGTCTGCTTCGCTTTAACTTAACTTTAAGTTTAGCTTTAACTTTAACTTTAGCGTCTGTTTGAGCTTCGGAGTTTGCGTTGCGTTTGCGTTTTGCGTGCCGCTCGGTTAATCGGCTATGAACAGTTATCGGACTGGTTTTATTGGGTAGCATTTGTTATATGTAGCGGCTGTTTGTGTGTGCCTCTGTGTGGATCTGGCTGTGGTTATGCCTCTACTTATGTATATACCTCCAACACCGACTTCCACACCGACTCCCCACCACCGACTACCGACTGCTGACTGTGACTGCGGTTTTTGCGGTTCGTTTCGACTGTTTTCTGGGCACTTTCTGGCCATTGAGTGGCGGTGAGGAAATTAGTGCGCTTTGAGGCGATAAGCATTGAGCGTTGTGCGTTTTATAAGCGTGTTCAATTGGAAATTTAGATAGTAGCTGTGAAACAGTTACAACTGTCAAAAAATATCGCCTCCAATGAGTTTTTTGGCCATTGCCAATTACTTAAGTCACTTAGCGAAGTGCTGGCATTAACATGGCAGTTAGCTTATTTGTTGTGGCTATCGATAACAAGTCGATAATTAATACGATTTAGCTAAATTTGCAATTAATCAAAATTATCGATAACATGTAATGAAGAGTTTAAACTTATCGATAGTTAGTTTATTGCCTATTAAACTGTTCTAAGTCTTAAAATGAACCTCTTTTTCTTTAGCTCGACTTCTTAGCTAACCTTTAATTCTGTCTAGTTACTCAGACTAACAAGTTAGTCTCATCTAAAATTCAATTGCCTATTCAGTTGGCTAAAATGTGTTTTCAGCTTAACCCATGGTAAATTAAGTTAGTGGGAGTTTTATGTTAGTCACCTTGCACCTCACAGGTGTCCACTAAATGAATTCCAATTTGTCGCTTGTTTTAAGCTTGCCACTTTTTGTGGCGCCACCGAAAAATATTAGAAAAGAAGCAGTAGAAGAAGAAGGACATTTCTGCCAGCTCCAAGTTTGGACAACGAAAACAGTTTAACGCAGGCAGGTGGCAAGTTACGCGCCCTGCCACACCTGACGCCCCTCCTCTAAATGGCTAGGCGTTTTGGCCTTGGCGTTGGCGTGGAATGTTGGCGAGCAGACTGTGACTCTCCCTCTGCCTCATGCCTCATACAACGTGCTCTACTTGAAGGACTTGTAGCGGTGCGTACAGAGGGAAGCCATCGCGGGGGGTAGCGAGAAAAGGTCCTTTGTGTGCATGTAAAATGCCATTCGGTAGTTCGGCTGGCGGTGCGTTTTACTATCTACACACACATACACACGCACACAAACACCCTCGCACACTGAGGCAATTTGGGCTGGCAGGTTTTCTGTATTTATGGGTCGAGGCTACTCGCAGCCCGTTAAAGAGGCGAAGGTTGACGCCGAGTGGGCGGCAAGTGGGCGAGGTCGTCTCCTCGCTCGGTTCGTTGACAGCAACTATGGGTCTATGCGATTGTGTGGGCTTATCTATGTGTGTTTGTGTGTGTGTGTGTGTGTGTTTTAGACTCGCACTCAGTCCAAAATAAAATGTGAGTCTTGTTTTGCCAGCGGCGAAGGTTAACTTAGCGTCGCAGTTGTCTTTTCAGCTGAAAGTTAATAAATGTGCCTTTAAAATGCACAGACAGTAAATCACTATCTCTTTCTAACCCACTCTGTGTGCCGTCTCTCTCTCTCCCTCTCTCTCTGTCCCTCTGTCTTCATCTGTCCATCTCTGTATATAGTTGAAGGTTAATAAATGTGCTTTTAAAATGCACAGACAATCTCTGTCACTTTCCAACACTTTTCTGCTTTTATCCCTTGTTTTGTCTATTTCATTTTAACTTTACAGACGGTTCGTTTTATGCTCCCTGACCATGCTAAAGTCCTTTCAATATTATGTCTTTTGTTTGATTAAATTTCTTTTGTAAATATTTAAACAAACTTTACTTTAATTTAAGTTAATAATAGTTTCTGGGGTAATAGGTGTACTTAGACAGGACATAGGGAAACTATTTTTAAATAAAGTTCGATGACTTTAAAAAAGTGTTGCCTGCTTTTTGGCGCTCCTGAACTTTTTTTTTTTTTTTTTTTTTTTTTTAAATTTCTGTTTTATTTATTCTTTTAATTTTACTGTTGTTTCTTCACAACCAGATTTGAACTCATATAAGCATGAAGTTCTCCTTATGACAAGTCGGCAGCTCAGTTCTCTGAGCTATTGACACGGCCGCTCCTGAACTTTAAATAAAAAATCTGCCACCCTTTGAGCCGTTTCTTGTTACCACCCAGTACATCCACGCTACTCAAATCACCCGCTGTGACGTCACTGTGCTTGTTGTGACGTAACTGAGACGGCAAACACGTCAATGTTTTGGTCTAAGTCGACAATATTTTTGCTTTGTTGCTACAACTGGATTCGCCTTCGATTGGCATTTAGAACGCCTACACAAATATAGGTATATAGACGTACATACAAATTATATATACTTATATTTAGGTATAAATAGCTATAGATACGCTGCTCTCAAAGAGTGGGCTCCTGCTCTCTCTCTCATTCTCTCTCCGTCTCTCTTTTGTTTCTGTCGCTTTTTGTTTGTTTTCTCGGTTTGTTGCATACTTCAGCGGGTAAAAAAGGCGCAAAAGAAATCAATTAAAGTGGGCGACCCCAGCCAAGTACAAAGGTCAAAGGTGCTGCAGTACAATTGTAATGAAATTGACATTTTGCAGTGCTGTCGACAACAACATCGAGTTCTTAAACTAATTTGCTCATATTTCCATTGCAATATGACTGTAGTCTGGCATCGAGTTCTATATGCGATTGGCATATAGTAGACTAAGGGGTAGTTTTAAAAGTATGTATTTAAAATTTAAAAGGGTTTTCAGTTCCTCTCCTTGTAATGTCTACATTCTGATTACTTTTAAGCCTTTGTTTATAAGTCTGAACCTTTTCTTTGTTCAAACTTAATCAATATGTGTGATTAAATTTGTATTGGTAATTGGAAAATATCATATGAATGGGTAGTTTAAAGAGTTTGGCTTAGCTAAACCACAATTATAAGCAAATTACTCAAACAATTATATCTTAAACTTAAAATATTTGACTACTTTCTTTAGCTTTTGTTTGAATTAAGTTAATTAAGTTCAATTATTAAAATAAATCTTTGAAAATTCTTGACTTTAGGGTAGTTTAAAGAGTCTTTCTAGTTTTAGCTAGTTTAGACAATTCTTTTATTAAAATCTTAATTTGCTGCTCCTTAAAAAATTCCCGTTTTAAATCCTTTTTTCCCCTTTGTTTTATTACTTTTGTTTGAAGTTCTCAGCTGTCTTTCATCAAATCAATATGCTAATAATTTTCAACTGTTTGAGCAACCCTCGTCGAGTGTCTTTGAGTTTTACGGTTTGCTGTCAACACGCGCAACCTGTCGCCTTTTGCCGCCCCTTCAGCCCTCCGCACCTTGTGCCCTTTGACCCCCTACCACGAGACTTTGGCAGTAGCAATAAAAGCCACACGCATTCACCTTTGTGCCATCTGTCCCAAACCCCACCCCTGACGCTCCTCCTACCCCCTAAGCCCCCCACACAATACCCCTTTTTCCAACTACGCCTCTTTTGTGTGGCCACGCCCAGTTCCACCGCCTCTTTTGCCTCTTTTTCGCTTTGTTGTTGCCTTGCCTTGACTTGGGTCTCCTCATCGTTCTCGTCGTCGTTCGCGACACAAATTGCCAACGTTTTTGCATCCTTTGCCATATTTCTTGCTGTACACACACACACACACACACACATACTTTATAGCTGTGTAAGTGTGTGTGTGTATACGTGTGTTTACAGTTGTGTATGTGGAAACATAATTACATATTGTGCGCTGTCACTTTTGGTGCCACACGGCGCACAATGCCACCGAATACCCCCTGCCCCTACACCAACCCCTCCCTCCCTCAGCTGTTTGTCATTTGTTGTGCACACTCAAACACACACACACACACAGACACATAAAGTTATGTAAACTTTGCATATACAAACGGGAGTTTCAATTCCCTTGCCCATTTCTCATTCCCCATTTCCTCAAACATTTTGCTCGACATTTTGTTTTTAGTTGTTATTTATGTAATTATTAACATTGTTGTTGTTGTAGCCATTGTTTTTGTTGTCCCATTGTTGCTGCTGCTGCTGCTGTCATTTTGTTGCTGCTTTCATTTAAATAATAATTTCATTGCGAACGCCTTCAATGAAGACTTCTGCGGGATCTCCCATTAAAAACACTCAGTTGAATGATATTTGAAAGAGACAGCTAGAGTTAGAGTGGCATAGAAAGAGGGGGAGGAAAGGGAGAGCTACTGCCAGGAAATGTTGAACTTCTGTTTGTTGTTCTGCTTGAATTTTAACAGTTCAAACAGGGCGTATGCGTAACGTGCGAAAAGTCAACGTTTATATTCAAGGCTAATTGGAATGCTGCGAGCATAATAGATCAAAGGGATTACGCATAAATTAATAAGTGCTAGCAAAACTGATAAATTAACATTTAATGGGCTATGGAATTTGTATTTAACGGCAGTTGTCTTTATATTTGTTGTGCTTTACAACACTAACATTTTAAGGAATTTAAACTGAATTATAGAAACTTTAAGATAGATTTTTCTAGTAAAACAATCAGCTTAATAAATGAATAAACAATTTTAAGTGAGTTGATAATTTATTAACAAAAACTTAAGCTTTAAAAATAAAATATATTCCAAAAAAATCCTACATTTTTGTAGACTCTTTTATTTTAACTACTTTAAACATTTATTTATAAAATACTTAATATTCTTAAGTGCCTTATCAAGTGTCTAAAGTTATTTTCTTACTATTTATAGACTTCCGATTCATATGAATGACAACTAAGAGGCTTTTTAGCTATAAATTCTACCTGGATAACCTTTGCCAGTTACTTTAATATTTATATAGATTTTCATGCCCATACTTGCTACACTTACTCACAGAGCAATACACACACTCTGACACACACACACACAGCTGAGCATATGTGTACATCCTTGGCATGCAAAATCTGCTCAACTAATGAATTCAAGCGTATTAATTATTACGCATACGCCACATTGTGCGAAGGACGTCGAGCACAGTCAAGCAACCTTCTCTACCTCCGTCGCTCCTGCTCTTCCTTCGACAAGCTCAAGCATCTCTTTCTACCCACCCTACTCTGCCCTACCCCACACAGTGCTCGACAAAAGCGCCCCGCCACACCCACCGAGAGGCGCAAATTGTGCCAGGCGTTCGTTCAGTCGTCGTTTTTGCTGGTGATGCTTCCTGTGCTGCCGTTTAGAGGCTGCCAAAAAACATTTATACAATTTTGCACGGAAATACACACACACACACACACCACCACAATTTCTCCCTCTCTCTCACACACACCATATACACGCAGCGCATAAAAGTTTAAGCAGCGCTGCAAAAATGCCAAAAAGTTTCCACAGCATTCAACACACAAAATGGCACAAAAAATAAAACCAAGAAAAATCTATGAAAATGAAAATTAAAGCAAAAAAGACAATGCAAATCTGACAGCAGGGAGTTTAAGTGGGCGTGGCAGTGGTTACGGGCGTAAATGTTTGCGTATATTCGGGGATAGAGTGCTGTCTGCCACTTTTCATACACCAGTTACCAGTTAACAAAAAACAAGCACAAAAAGGGTAGAATAACTTTATACCCATCTCGATAAACATATTTCTAGTTTAGTTCTTTTATTTTATGCTGTTTTGCTGTTGTACTAAAATTGTGTTTTAATGGATGCTACAAAGTACTCCAAACTTAAAGCTAAACTTTTTTTTGGGGATACAAAAACAAAAAAAACCTAGACAAATTGTGGTTTATTTTTTGTAGGAATTTATTTTCCATTGCTTTAATAGAAAATGGTATTGGATATGGTTGAAAAATTGAAATAAACGATGGAATAGATTTAAAAGGTAACTATTAAATGGAATTTATTTAATATAGCTTTTTTTCGGACTATATAAATCCCAAAGAAAATGGTTTTACTTTGTGTTCTGTAATTAATCACATATGTAAACGCCAGTTAAATAAAACTAATGTCATAATGGAATAACCAGGCTATTCTTAATACTTTAAGTATTTTTTTAAATTAAATGAAATTACGAAATACTGTATTCTACGATCTTTAATTTGTTATATTATATAATATTAATATTTAATATAATAACAAATAAATTGAATTATATTATTGTATATATTGTATTTTATGGCGTGAAGCTATTTGTTGTTTATCTCATATTTATTATACAGCTAATTTAATATGTTAAAAATAAATTATTTCAATTCGTCTATATATTTTTTATAGGGTATTTATATACCGTTTTCAAAGCTGTTAAGTGATTTGCCTGAAGTTTGAGTTTGAAGTAAGCTGGAACATGCTTTTTTGGCAGGCACTGTTCAGCTCTTGGTGACATTTAAGCGATGCTGTGTATAAGTAAGTGAGCTCACTCTCTCTGTCTCTCTATCTCCCTCACTCTATCTATATCTTGGCTGTAACTGTGCTTTGCTGTAACGGTGCTTGTAGTTGTTGCTGCTCTTGTTGTTTTCGTTCTTCTCGTTTTCGTTCTTGTTGTTCTCGTTGTTGTTGTTGTTGGGTCTGTCTGTTTCGGTTGCTGTTTCTGTTGTTCCTCTTGTTGTTGTTGCTACGTTATCGTTCAGTGTGCAAGCTGTTTGCTCATTGTCTATTTATGCAAACACATACAGATACACAGAGCAGCGAGCGTAGAGATGGGCAGCAGGGGGAGTGGGGAAGGCAGAAGGAGAGTGGAAGGGAGAGAGACGAGATATGAGCACGTAAGCCAAACGCATTGAGTTTCAAACCGAAAGTGGGAGGCAGAAGAAGAGAACACAATGCACGTGTGTTAAACAGACAGTTACAATTTGTATATCAACACGCACACATACACAGGCAAGAGCGTAAGTGTGTGTGTGCCTGTGTTTATGTACATGTGAGCATATCCTTTGCAGTGCCCCGAAAAGTGTCGGCGTTTGTTCTCTTTACATATATGCAAATGTTGATCTGTCCTACTCCCTGTGTCTGTGTGTGTGCAGCGTGTGTGTGTGCGTAACGTTAATACTGAAATTGACAATGCATTTGGCATGCACGACTGCCACGCCCACAGGCACCACACACCCACTCCCTCCACACACACAAAATGCTGCTGAAACATTGATTGAGAAATTTGCGTTGATGCCTTCCCCACATTTGTTATGTGTATTAAATTAATACGATAAATATACATATCACTGGCTATAGACAGCTGTAACGGTAAAATATATTTACCGCTACACACAGGTACATAAATTTAAAGGTGTATCACAAATTTGTTAGCTTGAATTGCCGGGGTGCAAAAGACACAAGTATTTAGTAGCTACTTTAGCGGCTTTATGGCTATGTGTGTGTGTGGGGGAGAGAGATAGCGTGTAGGAGACGAAGAGGGGGAACAGGAGGGTAGGCATTTAAGGGTACGAGGAGATTGGGGGACTTGGAGGGGTCAGCTTTTATTGCCATCATGACCCGCAAATCGCACACAAAATCCGCATACAAAACTCACAAAAGCTTGGGAACAATATATTGCCATACATATATGTATGTGTGTGTGTGTGTGTGTGTTTGAGTGCGTTAGTGTGTGTGTCCTTTGCATGTCCTGACTTGTAGCTGAGTGTGAGCGTGCAGAAATGCAGATATTTTAGCTTTTAAAGCTAGTTTAGTGAATTTTAATAGTGGGAAATACAGAAAACTGCTGAAAAAATTTCATTGAGGGGAAAACTAGGTTTTTATAGCTATTTGACTTTTAGATAGTGAAGAAAGATATATAAATTAAGCTAGAAAATCATTTATATTTCTTAATTTTGTAGCTTTTATTGTACTCCCATCTAGCCATTTAAGGCTAAATAAGCCTGCCAGCACTGTTGTGCTTGTGAGCGTGTGTGCTTGGTTAAGGATATGTTGGCCTTGTTGATCGCTTGTATCTACCTCTTTAATCCCACACGTCGTCCCCCTTCTCCTTTAGTCACTGTTCCCACCTCACTATCGCTCACTCTTTCTGCCACATTCTCACTTTCTTTCTGTCTCCTTTGCTCTTTCGTTGCGACTTCCTGCACTCGACTTCTGTGCGCCTGGCATTTTGTAAGCAAATTTTTAACTTTTCTCTCTCTATATACACACACACGCACACACACATGCACACCTACATGCATGTGTGTGTGTGTGTGTGTGTGCGTGTTTATATGCTGACATGTATGTGCTTGTCGAAACTGTTTCTGTTGCTTTTGTTGTTGTTTTGCTGACACTTTGCTGTTGACTCTTTTTGTTGCCTCTACTGTCTGTTATACCCATTGGGTGTGTGGGTATATGTGTGTGTGAGTGGGTGTGCTACGTATGCAGCTTGTAGCTTATTAAGTTGTTCAAACTGAAGCCTTGCTTCAAGTATTTACTGTTAAAAGAATATAAACTGTATTAACATTTGTTTAAATCTTTTATTTTGACTTCTTTTTGGGATTTTTCGAAGTTTGTTGGCAAATTCGATTATATATGACTAGGGAAATACTTTTAAATCAAAGATTTAATTTATCCCTTTAAATACTCAGTTATTCAGTATGCAAAAGACTTAAGAGAGTATTACTAATATTTTTAAAACCTCACAAAAACCATAACCCATTTACTAGATTTCAAGAAAACTTAGAAGATAAATAAAAATGTCTTATTTTCTGTTATTTCTTACCTTTATTTTATCTTTCCATCCCGATATTATTAGCTGTAAATAAAAGAGAAATTTAATTTGATTTATTTTGATTAATTTTAGCTCAACAAAATGTTTGGTAAGCTTAATTTTATATTAAATAAAAAAATAAAGCACAAATAATTAATTTCAATTAGTTTATTATAAGCAAGTATGACAACAACCTTCCTATATTTCCATTTACCATAAATTATGTCTATAATTTCTATAATTATTTCACTAAGGTTTGATTTTCTGTGTACCACATTCTATTTGATAAATTTATCTATTTTTATTTTCTTTTATAATTTTATAATCCTGTTTTCTTCATCACTTTTAACTGCCAATAATAAGCTTTATATTTAACTAGTTTATAATATACAGCTTATTTATAGCAACTAAATAAAGTTGTTTCTTGTTAATTATAGCTGAGTTTTCTGAGGAATTTAGTACAATTTTGGGCATTATATTTTGAAATCTAATGTTAGAATTTGTGCTATTTTGTGCGAGAAATTCATAAGTGTGCATTATTAAGCAAGAAACCAGAGGAGGAGAAGGACAGGAGACACATATAGCTACAGCTAGGCACATACATACACACAGCACTGTATATAGTTGTCCCTAGGGGGCGGTAGGGAGCGGGGAGGGGCATGGAACAGGTGAGTTCTGCCAGCTCTTCCAATGCGCCACTTAGCATTTAAGTGGGCGGCATTGTGGGCGCAGTGTCCCACTGACTCCCTCAGTGTCTATGTCTTCTCTCTCTCTCGCTTCTTCCCTATCTCCTCTCTCTTTCTCGCTGTGCTCTGCTTTTTGCTAAGACATTTTGGTAAATCTTCTTTAACAAGTAGCAACAAACCAGCAGCAAGCGCATAAAATGCTATGAAAAAGCAAACGAAGCCGCCAAAACACACACCCACACACACACACCCAAACTCACACACACACACACTCATACACCTACAGACAAACTCAAACATAAGTCGCACACTCACACACACAACACACACACTCAGTGACTAAAGCCGCAGGAGCGGCAAGGACGTTGTGTTATAAATTTTATGAGCTTGCCAGCAGCAGCAGCATGTGTATGTGTGTGTGTGTGTGGGTGTGTGTGTGTGTGTTGGCTCATAAAAATAAGTTGCACTCGTGCCACGCTTTCCACGCTTTTCTCGCATTTCTCTCCTCACATCAACTTGTGCCACACGCCATAAAAAAAAAATAAAATAAAAAAAAAGAAAACTTTGCTTCGGTGTTGGCATTTTCCACTGTGTCTGTGTGGGTGTATTTGTCTCTGTCCCTGTAAGTGTGTGTGTGTGTGTGTGTGTCTCTTGGCAGTCAGTCAGTCATTGTTGTTGTTGCTGTATTTTCTTGGCAAGCGGAAACATAACCAGAAGGATAACGCTATAATGCCCCAGTGGTACAATACATACAAAAACATTTCTCGACTGTGTCTGCCTGGCCCCCTGCTCCCCCCTCTACCTCTGCTCCCCTCCACCCACTCTCCCACTCCCTCTCTCTCGCTGTCCTTGTCTTACACTCTATGTATTCGCTGCTCTGCTTCTGTATTCTTGTCTCCTTTGCTTTTGTTAGCCACTCCAATGTTGCCTTTTTTTAACTGTTGTTGCTGGCTTTCCTATCCCATCCTTCCATACCCCTGCCCCTATTCCACCTCCTACTGTCACCGCCTCTCCCTCCTCCCCCCTTCGCTTTCGGCTTTTGCTTCCCTTTCCAGCTTGTTATAGCTTTTTTTTGCTATTTTCTTTTTTCACTGCTTTTTCCAACTGAAATTCTTTATTTTTTTCTTCTCAGCTTCTGCGTGTCTGTGTGTGTGTGCGTGTGTGTTGGCTTTGGGAAAGCGTATGTGGTTAAGTGTAGGTGGAAAAGTCCTTAGTTCCACATTGCGTTGGTTTGGTGACAGCAGGAAAAAAAACAGCTAAAAGAGGAAGCTAAATTGGAAATGTTTTTAAACTAATTCTGTTGACACTTTTAATTTGTAAATAAATACAATAAAAGTCAAAACTTTATTGATAGGGGTACGTCTAGTCATTATAATGCATTTATTTAATTTATTAAAATAAATTAAACGATATTTTTTTAATCAAAAACTTCAATTAAAAATCTTGAAAGCCTTTTGAAGGTAAGCAAATATTTTTGCTATGATTTAAATACTTTTTTCAACAGAAGTAAGTTCCATTTTTTGTTATTAAAAATATTCAAAACTATTTGGTTGTTTATTTTTTGATGCAAAAATTGTATATTTAACACAACCGATAGCTTAAAAATGTTTATAAAACAAGTGATAAAATAAAAAAATGTTTTTGGCTAAAATACACGATTTTGTTTAATAAATATATCAGTAAATTGTATAAGGAAATATGAATGGCATTCCTAAGCATATAAAATATTAAATATATTAAAATAACTATCTTTGCTTATATAAAAATATTAATTTACAACTCTTCAGTTAAAAATTTAGCACTCAAGTTAAGCAAAGAAATTACAGGCGTGCCACTAATTCAACTATTTTTATACCAACATTTAAATACAATTTTTTCTAAAATACTGTACTGTTTAAATATGTTTGTTAGTGTATGCCCTAGTCGACTTGTCTCCTTTTTTCTAGTCAACTTTTAGCGCTCGTTGAGTTGTGTTTTCTGTATTTTCGCCTGTCTGTCGCCTCTGTCCGCCTGTTTGCGTGTGAGCGTGTTTCTTGCTCTTGTTTTTTTGTAGCTCTTCTCTATTATTTACAATTTTGCTTGCTTTTGTTGTTGTTGTTGTTGTATGCTTCGCATGGATTTCATATAATTTTGTTGCTTCATTCATTGTGTTGTTTGTTTAAGAGTGTGAGTGCGAGTGTGTGTGTGTGTGACTCTCAAGAGAGTTGTGCAAGTGAGTGTATTTTTCATGGGATTGCATGCGATAAATGTCTCTCTTTCCCACACAAACACACAACCACACACACACAGCTGCAGACTCCCTGCCACTTGCCCATAAAAGTATGCTACAAAAAAGAACTGAAACACGCACTCGTCCGTCCACATAGAAAAGTAAACTTGGCTTGCATTTTATGCAACTGCCACGCCCACAACACTATTTACGGTGGTACCCCCAGTCCCTCCTCCTCTCGCTGCCCTGTCCTCACCCCTCAGCTGCAGAATTTGATGGTGAAAATGATTTCAGTTTCAGCTTATTTTTCACTTGTTTTTTGCTCGACTATTTTTACGATGACGCTGCCATTTCGTACGCTTTGTTTTGCTGTCAAGGCGGCAGGGAGCAGGGAGTAGGGGAGGCGAGGGGCAGGCAAACGACAACGCGAACGCAATGTGCGCGAAAATGAAATAAACTTTATGTGCCAGTCTTACGAGAGGAGTCGAAGCTTGGTAGGGAGTAGTGAGTAGGGAGCAGGGAGCTGGAGGCGTTAACAAACTGCGCCCTTTTCGCTCGACGTCAACGCGTTGACGGAGGCCAAGTTGAACAGGCGAGAAGCGCGTACAGCAAGTGGCAATTTCACGCGAAAGGCGAACAGCGAAGCCAAAAAGGAAGCAGAGAGCGAGGAGAGAATGAGGTAGGGAGGAAGGGTAGAGCGAGAGTAGTTAAGGGGGTGAGCAGCGGCGTCGTCTGAGCGCCCAAAAAAACATTTCGTATTCAGTGCTCGTAAAGCAGAATCAGTAAGAGCAGTCAAGAGTGGGGCGTCGGAGGGCGTGGCAGGCAGTGGGGGTGCCTAGTGGGAGACTGCTGCTGTTTTATGCTGTGGGTTTTAAAAATCTTGCGTTGATGTCGCTGCGTGTGCCGCAATTTTCCATTGTCGTTGCTCTAGTTGTTGTTTGCTAGCGTTATCCTTGTTGCTGTTGTTGCTGTACAGCTTCCACCTGCAGCACACATTAAACGACGAAACCAAAGGCAAAAGGCAGACAGCGAGAAGAAGAGCGAAAGAGAAATAGAGCACGAGGGTGTGCGAGTGAGAGAGCAGCGGCTATAACCGCCTGAAATAGCGAAATGTTCAAATTGCAGCAGTAAAATTTCACCCAATGCCATAAATGAAAAATGAAACTTGTCTCTGCTTCGGCGACTTTTGAAGTGCAGCATGGAAAAACGTTGGGAAAATGCGCGGCGAGTAAAATCCGCTTGCCATAAAACGCTTGGGAAATTTAAGTACAGTCTAAAAACTGGGCTAAAAACCAAAAGATGCCAACGAAGGGGGAGTGGAAGTGGAAGGGACAGAAGTAGAAGTAGAAGTAGGAGTGGTAGCTGTGGCAAGTGGTAAGAGGCAATAGGGTCATAAATGCACAGGATAATGATGGAATATTATATTATCTGAAATGTTTAACTTAAGTTCGTTGGATTTAAAGCCCTGGTAATTGTAGACGAAATCAATTTGCATGAGTTGGCAGCGAAAAGTTTAGAAATTTAGAGTTGGTAGAGCAGAAATGGGTTAAGAAGTCTTTAAAAAATATAAATTACTTTAAGAAGAACAAGTTAAAGAGATATATATATAAAAAATACATTAAAAGAATTAATAAAATATAGATTAAATTGTTTAAGGCAAACTTTTCTATGCAGTTTGGCTGTAGAGTCTTTTTTGATGGAGTAAATTAAATAATTATAGAATATAAAATTGTTACTTATTACTTCATTTATAAAAAGTATTTACACAAAGATTTACATAATTTAAAGACAGTTTTATGGGAAGAAGTTATTTAAATGGAAATTATTTAAAGGAAAACTCGTTAAAAACTATAAAAAGTATTTCAAATTTATCTGTTCTTCTGAGAAGTCTTTAGTCAGGTCTTAAATATATTTAATAAATACTGCAGTGTGAATATTGACGTTCGTATTATTCAAGATTACTCATAAATGTGCTGCCAACTTGGCTAAAACACACTTACAGGCACACACACACACTCGCACACACATGCGGATAAGAAGTACAAATTTCTTTTCATTTCAGTTGCCAGTCCGTGAGACAAGTAAACAAATGCTGCTGCTGTTTCTACTTCTGCTGGCTCACAACTTTTAGCTTTGCACTCCACACTCCCCATCCCTCGCTCCTTATCCCCCTTACTCCCTACTCCCCCTTCCCTGCTACTCTCCCACTTTATTGCTTCCTTCTTTCTTCCTATTTCTTGCTCTTGCTGCAATCGCTCTATGCATTTTTAATAGACGCTCTGGCAGGAAAATAAAGCACAAAGCTAAAAAGAAAAAAGAAAACATATAGCCAAAGAAAAGTGGAGAAAAACATATTTGCCAGCACGGCGTATACGTAATTTTCGCATATTGCGTATACGCTGCAGTCGCAAGCTGGCAGCGCGTGGCAAGAAATGCAACGAATTTCACACTCACACTCACACACACAGACACTCTCGAGGCTTATGTAAGCGGTGTGTTGGAAAAGGGGAGTGGCAGGGGCAGCTAACGGGGGAGGAGACAAGCAAAAAGGCAACGTTCTAGTGTCAACATTGTGTAAGGCGGAAAATGCGAGCTAAAGCGCAGGAGGGGGAAAGGGAGAGGGAGAGAGGGGAGAGCAGAGCCTGACAGCTGTGGGTGTCAGTGTGGGCGGAGGCTTTGCCACAGTGGGCGTGTCAGTGTGCAGCATGAAGCGGAAGTTGAGTTACAAAATTAAATTGATAATTTTTTCTACGTTTTTTTTGCCGTTGACTCTAGAAGTGGGTGTGAGTGAGTGTGTGTGTGTGTGTGTGTGTGTGTGTGTGTGTGTGTGCCAACAATGGCGACGTCGTCATCGTCAACGTAATGTGCACCGGAAACGCTTGAAGTACATTCACATGCCAAGGCAACAAAAACGAGGATTCTTTGGGATAAAACAGCCAAGGAAGTTGTCTGAAGCTGCAACTATACAAACATATAAAATATATATATAAAGTATATAGTATAGATATATATACGTATATGTATGTGTGTGTATGTGTGTAGCAAGGACAACAGACGCCAATGCACTCAGTTCAGGTTTACAGAGGAGAAGGCGGCAAAAGGGGTAGCAAAGGGGTGGAAAAGGGGGCCTAACTCCCAGCTAGAGCTGCCAAGGGTTGTGAATTTGTTGCTGCTCTGTGTTTTGTTAATGCATTGCTAGCTTTAACTTGACCAAAAATCGCATGACATTTGAACTGTCAATAATCCATGATCAATTTTCAAGGCATTCGACTTGATGAAGTGACAAGAAAACCAAATAGTTTCGGTCTGCCTCACTACACCCTCTCTACTCTCCAACCCCTTCCCCTCCACCCCCCTACTGTCTGCCGACACGGCGCCAAAGCGACTGCTGTTAATATGACAAAAAGCAGCAAGAAACGCAAAACTTTTCCGACCCAAGCAGTTTTTGCCCCCAAAAAAGTGCAGACAAACTTTCTAACGGGAATTGCAACGGTTTTCACTCCACTGCAAAAGGACCTCAGCAGCAGCAACAACATGAAAACCAGACAACATTTTAAAGGCAAAACCAAAAAGCAGCTTCAACGACAAAAGTTCGCTTTTCTTTTTCATTTTCTTCTTAGATTTTTCTTTTTTTTTGCTCTGTGTATTTTGCCAAAGAAACGAAACTAAATGAAATTTTCATGCTGCATGCTGGAAAATGGCAATGAGCAAAAACTTGAAAATGGCATCGCATCCCTTCAGCAAAAGTTTATACCTATATAAACTTATATATATAAGTATATGTATAGCTATATATCTGCTTCATACCTTTGGCAAAAGTTTATACAGTGCTTTGGTCAGAGTTGCTTTTCATATACTTAGCGAAAAACTAATTTTCCACATAGTTTTCACTGCGAAAAGCAGCTTAGTTAAATTTGCTCTAGCAAAAGTGAATTTAAGTTTTATATAAATTATGTTTAATTTGTTTACAAGTGTGGTTAAGTTGAAATTTTATTTTTTTAGGCTAGGCAATTTAGAGGAAGGTTTTTAGAAATCTTTTTTAAATAATTTATAAAATTGTTTTTTCAGTTGAACTATTAACTTTTGTAAAATAATTTATTTTTAAAGCTTTTCTGTTCAAGGTTTTAATATAAATTTGATATTTATTTATTTTAAAAATATTTTTATATTTTACCAGAATTTATATCTATTTAAAAATGTTTCTTTCTTTATTTGCTGGCCTTTTTTAAGCTTATTAAAATTACTTTATTTAACAAAATACTAAAAAGTGGTTGGAAAATAATAAGTAATCAATTTTTTTTATTTTTATTCACTTTTTTTGGTGTTTAAAACTGCTTTAAAAACTTGTTTAAATTTATTTAACTTAATTCTAGCCCTCTTTACCCCACCAAAAACTTCCTTAAATGAAATAATTACAACATTTGAGGTGATAAGCAAATCTGACCATCTTTCTGCGCAGTATGTCCATGTCTAGCTGCCATCACACCCACACTCTCCACACACACACACACACTCATTTAATGCGCTGCTGTCAAATTCGTAAAATTTGCCTGCGCTGAAAAGTATGCAACACAAATTGCGTATCCTGCTGGCTCAAGCTGCGTAGCTGTGGGCGGGGAAAGCGGTGCTGAAGGGGCGTGGAGGGGTACAGGGTAGTTCACAGTCTTGGCAAAACTTTGTCCGAGCGGTTTTTCATGGATGGTTGGGAACGCTACGGGGCTACGGGGTTCAAGCCAACTGCCGGCCACTGCCAATGGCCATAAGTCGTCTGTTAAATGCTACTTACAACTGCTTTGTACTCCAAACTCCCTGCCAGAGTGCCCCCACCCCCTCTACCCCTCTCCAGCTCCACTTGAAGCTATGCCTATTACTTTTTGGCATAAAACTTTGTCCTCTTCAGCGTTGACTTCTTTTCTTTTGGCTTTTGCCAACTTTTTGCCATCAGACATTCTCGTATCCTTAAACATTTCACTTCCTACCCCTACCCTTTACACCCCCACTCCAGTTGGCGAGTTTATAAAAGCAGGGACAGCGCAGTGGGCGTGGCACCTTTGGCGTTTTAATTACGCCGCACAAAAAACGCCAAAAGTTTTGCGTAAAAGCAAAATGCAAATTAATCGATATCGTTTAAGTTAATGTTACGCCCACAACTGAACACAAAAAATAGAAAACGGTTTCATTTGATGTATTTTTTGCCGCTGCTTTTTATAGCCAAAAAGGCGCATTAACTCCGCCAAACGACAGGGCCTAGAAAACACCGTAAAAATAAAAACAAATTCGAAATCGAAACTGAAACAAAAACCGTGAAAAAAACAGTATTGGATTCATCTGTCGACTGTTTAGATATGCTAATTAATTGGCCTCAGGCCTCAAGTATCTGAAGCAGCCAAAGTGAAGGGAATTTGGCTTGGAATCCGAGCGGAACTTCAAGCCAAAACTCAGACTTAAATACAAAAACAAATCTTGTATCGATGGTGCCACAAAAATGTTAATTTTCTAGCAGAAACTGATCAACAAGCGGCAGTAGCAGCAACTATAGTGTGGTAAGCAGCACTGTAAATGACTCTGTAGTTGGTAGATAATGGGAAAACCTGTTTTCTAAGCTTAAAGCTTGTGGAAACGAGGCGAAATCATAGAAAAGCTTCGACTTTTGGACTCTAGACAGCTAATAGCATCGTTTTTAGTTCGATTTGAGTACTTAAAATGGCTATAAAAAAGTTAAATTATATTTAAATATTTAAAAAACTATCAGTTTATAAGCAAAGTCTGATTTAAGTCACTAATTTCTACATAAATTGCTCATAGATTTACTTTACTTTAAATGCTGTACCACTCTATGATTTTTTATGTGATACAGGGTCTCACAACACCAACCACAACCATGAGCAGTTGGCCAACATAACTTGGCCTAATGAGATTTTTCAACTTATGACAAGTTATGCTAATTTCGGAGTTCCACATTAGGCCGCATTGCGGGGGAGCCAAACACAACACAAAAAGTAAACAAAGTTGCTATTGCTCCAGCTCCTCTTCCTACTCCCCTCAGCGACCCCTTGACCTAGTACATCCAGTAATTATGCCCTGAAAAGCTCTTTAAATTTAAGTGTCTTAGCTTATTTGAAACTTTTCGCTTTGTTTTCGATATTTATGAGCAATCTGATCACTAATACATTTAAACAGCTACAAGTCAAGTGTATTTAAATTCGTTTTAATTTCCTTTATTTATTACGCTCATAAATCAACTGAAAAATCAAAATTCAGTTAATAATACTAAAATTTGTTTCATTAAGTTGTCAAAACTAATTGTTGCACTTGAAAAGTGTTTGAAAAAAACCCGAATTCGCCCACTAACCAAACAATACTCAAACAGATCAGTCTGGGCATTATTGTTGTGCTTCTAAACAAATTGTTGTTGGCCAAAAAGCGATTATATAATCGTTGGCAAGCGCATAAAAGCTTATACGACAGTGGGACACGCGGACTGACAGTTATAAAAAGATGTATTGCTAATTTTTGGCAAATAAACCAGATGACAAATGTGCGAGACGAGATACAGAGAGCAGCACAAAAAGCCAAAATCGAAATGGCTATAAAAAACAAACACCGACAAACCAAAACGTGTTGTCAATAAAATTTAACATGTCTGCAGTTGCGGGGGGTGCGGGGGTGTAGCTGGGCAAGGGAGTCAGGCGTGGGACGCGCTCAAAATCATAAAAAAAAGTAGAAAAAAAATAAATAAATTTTAGTTGCACGAAATAAGCAAAGAAAATAAACAATAAAATCTCGAAACTGAAACCGGCTTCAAAAACATTTCGTTGTGTTTTTTGGCTAGTTTTTAGCTGTATTTTTTTACGATTGTATGACGCCAAATGGGCGTTACGTATACGCACTGTTGTTTGTTAGCTCAGCAAGGCATTTAGTTAATCGAGCAAAGGCTTTTAATAAATATGTTTGCTCTTTAGCACATTTGTTGTGATAATAGCCAATAAACTAAGCACAGGCGTAGCTACGCTCTCTTACACCCACACACACACACAAAGGTAGTCGCTTACATTCCTTTTAACTTCCACACTCACTCAGTTACCTACTCTTACAGTCCTCTACTCTCACTCACACTCCCGCTCTCTTACCTACACTCTGTTCTACTTCCCCTTCCATTACCTACACTCTCTGCTACTCCTCCTCTCTTACACTCTCTTAGCAGTCACTTGAATGACAGAAATGTTTTATGGCGACGCCAGGAAAACTCCTTTTAACCATTTTCCTTTGCCATTTACATTCACACACACACACACACACACACTTATACAGCCATAAATGTATTCACACTTATTTGTTGGCCCCACAAAATGCATTTCTAATTAAGTTAATTGCGGCAAATGCTAAACTTAAGTCACTAACCTAAATTAATAAAAGGCTGCGGCCCATATTTCCTACTGTATGTGTCTGTGTTGGTGTGTTACTGTGTTTGTGCGAATGGCAAACAGGCCATAAGTTGCTATTGCAGCTATTAATTTGCACCTACAGCCATCGAGTTGTTACAACTGTCTCAAGCAGCTTTAATGTGCTTTCAAAAGCGCTGCTGTTTAATTATTTAAATAAAATAAAAATATATGGTATTAAAATAAATAAAATTAAAATGTTTAACAAAGTTTGATTTAAGCCCAACCAAAGCTCCCGTTCCTAACGCTTGTAGGGCATCAAATGTGACTGCGTGTTGCGCGTTTTGTTGTAATTTCATTTAATAACTGTTTTGTTGTTGTTTATGAAACATTTGCCGACGGCTGTCGCTTCATTTTACACACAGACACACATACACTCACTCACTCATAGGTTTATTGAGTAGAGCCGGAAGTAAGTTGAGCGCGTGTGTTGTCGGACTAGCAGTCAGGATAAGAGCACAAAGAGAGAGAGGGGAAGAGCAAGTGGAAGCTAAGAGAGCGGGGGAACGCGGGACAATTGGACGATTGGGCGCCGCCTGCGGTGTCAACGATGCCATTGGGTTTGGCTCAGTTCAGTTCAGTGCTGTTTTGTTCGGTTTGGTTTGGTTTATTGTTCCACTTTTCATGTCAAAGTTATTGTAATTGTGTTAAGGCATTTCCCGTGTATATCCTACACACACACACAACAACATACACACATTGACACACGCAAGTTATAGCTATAAATAAAAATCGGAGCAGCGCCGCCAAGCTGAGCTGAAAGAGCAGACACTTGTTTGACTTTGACTAAGGCGCCATGTTTGTTGCCGCTCTCCCTCAGCCTACAATCCACACAGCCCACACAACCCACACGACCCACACAACCTACACGACCCACTCTCCTTGCTCTCTCTTCCTTTTGACTCTGCTCTCTGCGCTCTTATGCTGCTGTGTCTGTGTATTTTTCAACGCACATCATTATCATTCCGTTTGTGTTTTGAACCGGCGCTCAGCATTCAAGTGCAGGCAACTGAGCACAGCTTTCGGCCTGTTCACCACCCACCCCGTTCTCACTTTCTTCCACACTCGCATGCCGTCTCGCTCGCTCTGTCGCTTGTAGAGCAAATAAAGGAATAAGAGCTAATGCTTTGTTGTTGTTTTTGCTGTTGCTGCTGTCGTTTTGTTTTGCTCTCTCGTTGATTTTTGTTAGATTTTTTGTCGGCGTCTGTGTGTGTGTGAGCTGTATATAAATCTGTGTGTGTGTGTGTGTGTGTATATACTCCGATTACAAATAACAAAAGGATACAACAAACTCGGAACAGAAAGTTTTGACACTTTTATACTTGGCTTGCAGCGACCCAACACCAACCCCACCCCCACCCCCTTTTCGTACCCTCTTCAAGCTGCCTTTTGGGGTGTGTTTAATGGAGCCTTTTGCTTTGTTCTGCTGCTTCTTCTTTCTATCCCAAAAGTCGAACACACGACGTATGTGTGTGTGTGTGTTTGTATGTGTGTGAAATGGGTCTATTTGGGCTAATATTAATATTATAGTAACTTATGATATTCATATCGTATTATTGCTGCAAGCCAAAAACCAGAAACTCATTCCACTTTGGGAAAGTGCTTTCAAAAGAGTTTCCTTGGAAAAGCTGCCAGAAAACCATCAGAGTTACCAACTTTTATTTTATCTTGATAAACTTTAGTTGGATTAAATTTAAGATTAAATATAAACATGTAAAATATGAGATTAATAAATTTTTGTTTTTGATTATTTTTCTAATTTTTGTTTAATTTTTTAGCAATAAAATTTAAGGTTTTCATGTTAATAAATAATTAACAAATTTTTTATTTTAACTTAATAATTTTATTTGAAAAACTTTCATTCACTTACCGCCATTTCCCCTTAAAATGATTGCAAATAGCTGTAAAAAGAGAGTCAATTAAACCAAGGACATAATAAAGTGTCAAATGTCCCCTTGGGGTGTGGGTAAATGGGGCAGGGGGTAGTTAAATTATCAAAAATAATAAATCGGAAAATCAGCGTTAATGTAAATGATTTTATTACCAAAACAATGACTAGATTTGTGATTGCAGCTCAGGTTTGTGGAAAATTGTTAAGTGCAACCAGCAGAAACAACACCGAACCGCCCAACGCCCTCCTGTACGCCCCTTCCCGCCCACAAGCACTTCCTCACGCAGTCAAGCTAAGAGAGTTTCCCCAGTCCAAACACACACACACGAAACCCACAAAGAGAGTGAGTAAGGGAAGGGAGAGGAAGAAGAACAAACAGCAATTCCGAAATGAATTTCATTTTACAAATATATTAACAACTTTGCACAGCAACAACAAGAACAACAAGTAAAAAGCACAGCCAACATATGGAAATGGAAATACGACGATGACTACAACGCCAGCGTCGATGTCTACGTCGACGTCAGCGCTGCAGTCTCACACCGTTGATATGTAAATATACTTACAATCACACATGCACACACGTATGAACATAAATACGTGTCTCTGTGTGAGTCGTCGCCCCATCGCACACTTGTAGGGCAGGCAGCGGCAGAGCATTTATGCCAACGGCTGCGCTGCCGGCAGAGCGTATAAAAAAACACAGTAGAGGCAAAAGAAAAAAAAACAAAAACAACATACAAAATGAAAAGCACAAAAAGCGTAACGCGACGACAGCGACGCCAGCAGCGCAGCTCAGCGCAGCGCCATCACCAACAACAGCAACAACAATCAATTGGCAATCTGTCCCACTGAAAAAACAATTGCACAGACCTCAACGCACACACACATACTGCCAGCCACACTCAACTCGCACAAATGCCAAGCACATACACGTGCGCCGTTACTTGTGAGCGCAACAGAGAGGAGAGCAAGAGCGTGAGTGAGAGCGCACCCGTTCACTCAATTTCAGTGTTGCCGTGCTGCCAGCAGCAATGTTGCCGTGCTGCATGCTCAATTCTGCTCTTCGGCATGCCGCTCTCACTCATTTACTCATACGCTCTCTGCTCTCATTCGCTCTGGTCATGCTGAGCGCTCTCTCTCACTCTTTGCCGCCCCTGCCCGAAAAACTCGACGCATAACAAAAAGCCAATTTTGTTACTTAAATGTTTACGCTTGTGTTTATCTTTTGTATTCGGTTTCTTATTAGGTTCTCATCTCGTTCTCATCGTTTAACAATTTGAGATATGATGGGGAGCTTCGGTTCCACAACTGTCGCTTCTGGCAGCGCTGCTGCCGTCGCTGTTTTGTGTTTGCATTGGGTCTGTGTGTGTTTGGGTGTGTGTGTGCCGTATGCTGTAAGTGTGTATTGCCTGTGGTTTTGATTTTGATTTTTGTTCTGCTGCTGTAGCTGTTGTCGCTGCCATTGCTGGCAGCAACTGCGGACTGCGACGCCGGCTGTTGCTGTGCGTTGTTTTTGGGGGGCTTTTGCTAATGAGTGTGATTTAGACTTGTCGAGCTGGTTTATTATTTTGCGGTGTTTGCGCTCTTGTTGCTGCTCATTGCTGCCGTTGTCGTCGTTGTTGTTGTTCTCATTGTTGTTGTGTGTGCGCGCGTTGGTGTGCGCTTTTGTGTTGCGCGCGACCCCCTTTCCGTTCCCCACCCCTATCATTTACCTACTTGGCATTCCAAAGCGACGCTGTTGATCGATGCTGTCGGCGTCGCAGTGACAGCGAGCGAACTGCGGTTTTGTATTTAGATTAAATAGTTTTGACAGCTTCCAAATTGTTAATCTTTGAATGTGTGTGTGAAAAATCGTTTACGCCATTTGAATCCCTGCGCTAATTTTAGAAATTTATAAATAAATTATTGTAATTAAATTATTTATAGATTTTAATATGCAAATTTATGTTGATCTGTCGCTTATCGACTTGTTAAACAATTATTAAAATAATTTTAAAATATCTGTTGACATATTTGCGGGTGATAAACATTTAAATGCGAAATTTAATTAATTTATGAATCCACAATTATTGAAAAATTAAAACGCAAAAGCTTCTTCAAAGCCAAAAGCGCCGAACAGAAAGAATCAGAAAGAGAACGAAAAGAGAACAACAACAACAATATTAAAGTCAATTTGCAAAATGAGAACGCTTCGTTCGTTCGGTTTGATATGTTAATGTGTACAAATATGCACACAATCACACAAACGTACACATTTACACACGCACACACAAGTACACGCGTACTTGCGCGCATTGTAAGCTCTGTGTGAAAAACATGAATCCAGCGCTTTGCGGTCGAACGGTGTAGTTGAAGAGCGAGTGCCACAGAGAGAACAGATGGGAGGCGGAGGTGGAGGCAGCGGTCGGTTGGCGTCGACGTCAACGTTGAGCATATCTGGCATGAACACAAACACAAGCACACACCGATACTCACTCTCTCATTGTGGGTCGTCGCTGTCGACGGCGCCGCTGTCGCTACAGGGATTAAGCATGACAACGACAACGACAACAGAGGCAACAACAACAACGTCAACACAACGATGACGATTGCGATGCCGATGCCGAATGACCAGGCAAGTAAGTGTGTGAGTGTGTTTGTGTGTGAGGTGAAGTGGGGGCACAAGGTAGCATGCAAAAAGTAATTGGGAGCAGAAAGAGCAACAACAACCACAACAACAGCGGGCAGCGACGTCGGCGTTGGCGCGCAAGGTGGCGGCAGCATTCAACACGCAACAAGTTCGATGCAACCTGCTGCGACGGCAATCTCGCTCTCGCTTGCTCCATCTCACTTGCTCCCACTCTCTGGCGCTCTCTCGGCCACTCGGTCTGGTCTGCCTGTCTCAATTTGTTGCGCTCTCTTTACTCGAATCGCTCGGTTCGCTGGTCGCGTGTTGCTTCATAATTTCTGCCTGTGTTTGTTTGTTTGTTTGAGGGAGCGAGCAATTGGGGGTCATACACTCACATCCATACATTTGTACATATGTAGACAGAGAGGCATGGAGAAGCACCAACATGCTGTCAGTCATTATTTAGCGTAAGAGAGTGGGTGGGCGCAGAAGGCGCTGCATGTGGAGGGAAGAGGAACCATGAAAGCTTCGTGTCGCACTCGTCGGTTATTGTCGTGTGTTTTGCTATGTACGTACGTTTGTGTGTGTGTTCGTATGAAACATATTGAGCAAACAAGTTCGCAGCTTCTGAGCGACGTTTGGTATTGTGAGTGGAGTGGAGCTGTGGCTGAGTGCCCACTGAGTGCGGGTGGTGGGGGGTTGGTGTTTCGGTTGGGCCGATGGCAGTCATCGGAAGTCAATGTAACAACAAACATGCAAACACTCGCATACAATCGAAACATTGTACGTGTGTGTGAATGCTCTCGTGTGGAGTTATTTAAGCTCTCTTATTATTTCATTTGTCGCTTTTAGCTTTTGTCTTTCGTGTTGCCTCTTTGTTGCTGCTTTGTTGATGTTGTAGTTGTTGTTGCTTGCCGACTGGGTGGCTGTTTGGCTGTTTAACTGCTTTGTCTGTGTGTGTATTTGTGTGTAGTTGTTGTTGTTGCTGCTGGGTCGGGTCGCTTGGTTGGCTACAAAAAATGTGGTAATGTGCGAAAGTCCTTTCGTCATGCTCACCGCGCTGTCCGCTGCGCCTGTCAAAGCTGCAGGGCAGCGACGCAGCGCGACGCGACGCGACCCGCTGTTGACGTTGACGTCGACTGCGTGTGCGCTTGTTTGTTATTGCTTTTGCTTGTGAATTTGATTTTACTTACAAGTTTTTTTTGATGTAGTATTTTTGTTGTTGTTTCGTTTTTCATCTTCTTCTTGCAAATGGGCAAATGGGAGCTGCGTTTGCTTTGTTTGTTTGCGTTTTGCGTTTTTGTCGGTTGCCGGCAGCGACAGCAGCGACGCCGACTGCAGCGGCCAGTTCAACCATTTGGCAGTGTATACACTGAGAATGTGTGTGCGTGTGGGAGTAGGAGAGCGAGAGAGAGGGGGAGTGGTTTGAATATTTGACAATGTTTAGATTGTTTTACGATTTATTATGACAAGTCCTGTTAGATTGAAGTGTTTTTTTTTAGAAGGTAAATTAAGTTTTGCTGAATGGAATGCAATAAAACTGTATGGGCAAACAAATCAAATACAGCACCCTGTAAGGGAGGTGTAACTAACACATGAAAGATGTTTATTTAATAGTTGTTTTTATACAACTATCATGATTTTTTATAAATCTTTTAAGACACCCTTTATGTCAAAAAGTTCCACACAGCAAGACACCCTGTATCGACTGCTCAAATCAGGTGTGATGCGTCACATGTGTAAAGCTTACACGCATTTGTACACACACACACACAATCGTGCATACTTTGGCATTTTCGACAGCACGCAATCCCCACCCCCACCACCGTATCCCACACCACCCAAAGCTAACCCACAAAAAATCTGTCAGATACCGCAAAAAGAAAAAAAACTGTTAGCAAAGCTTTCCACGTATTGTTAACGCATTTTATCACCAACGCGTGGTTGATTGGATTTCAAAGGAGCAGAGGGGAACTGGCAGAAAAAAGAACTGGAAAGCAAGAGAGTGAGTTTAAGAGAGTGAGCGATTGTTTGTGTGTGGGTGGGTGGAAGAGAGGGTTGAGTGGCTGGGTTGATGTTGGGCTGATTGGTCCCAGTGGAGGGGTGGGTCTGTGGATTCTATGGCAGTCATTTCAGTGGTTTTTGTGGGTCATTTTGCTGTTGTTGCTATCAATTTCGTTAGCAGTATGAGATATGGAAAAATACGCACACACACATGCTAGATTTATGTGTGTGTGCTTAAAGCTTAGCGCATGAAATGTTTCTGTTTATCGATGAATTGCCTGAGCTCATGTCTGAAAAGTACAGGCTCTTAAGCGAAGCTTTGGCGCTCCACTTGCCATCCAATTGCACTCAAACTCGCTCTGCCTACCTCTCTCCTTCTCACTCATTGTCTTTCCTGCTCTTGCTTTGCTACTCACTTGTTTTATTTGCGCTCATTGCGCTCTGCTTGTGGCTGGGCTAACAGGTTTTGAAACAGGTCTCTCGAGTCTTCATTGCTTTGTCTGTTCCTATCTCGCTCGTACGCATGCACTCTGCTTGGCTGCTGCTGGGCGAGATCAGCCGCCGATATTGTTCACACATTTGCTTTAGCTGCTGCTACGGCTGCTGCTATGGCTGGCAGCGCAGTCGCGTCGTCGCTTCTTGTTTGTTGGTGTTTACGTTGATTTTATCGCAGGCGTAGCGCGTTTCATTGTCTTAATTTGTGAGCTTTCGTGCTCTTCCTCACTCCCTCTCTTCTTCGCTGCTGCTGCTGGTTGAGTGCAAAGCTATTTCTAATGGTTGAACTCCTCCAACAGGTTTGCGGCTTGTCTCAAATGACAAATTACCACAGTACGCGTTTGCTTCTTTAGCATTTCATGATCTCTGCTGATCTGTCTTTGTCTCTGCCACCATAATTGGCAGCCACGCGCCTCTGTCGCTGTCGCTGTCGCTGTTGACGTCGCTGCCAGCGTTTGAGTGTAAGCACGTTTTTTTTTGTTCCTTAATAAGTTTTGACATTAATTTGAGTGGACGATTCCCTTTTTTCTGTGTCTGTTCTTTTTTTTTTGGATCACTCAGTCAGTGCGTTGCTGCTTCTTATGCACGTCAGGCTGCAAGATTATCCACTTAAGTGCTGTCCACCCCAAGTGACAATTGTCATTGTGATTGTCTTGGGTTGTAAATCATTGAATTTGCTGTGTGTTTTGACAGCCCGCCGAATGCTTAATAATATTTAACAATAATTGTCTGAAATTGACTCATAAATTATAACGAGACGGAGACGTCGCCATGTGTCAGATTTTGTTCACTTTATGGATATAAAAATGTGCGCAGGCATAAACACTCACACACAGGCACACATACACAGAGGACACGCATACACGTCTGGCAATGCAGCTGCAGAATGAGAGTGTGAACGTGAGAGCGGGAGCGTAAGCTTTGCTACTCTTTGCTCCTCTGCTTTAATCGTGCTTCTTGCACTTGCTGCTTGCTTCGCTGACAAGGCGCTGACATCTTATGCTCAGATTCAATTTCAATATTGCCATTCCCGTTGATTGATGGAAAGGCGAACGAGTTGAAAACTTGCAAAGATTGATCATAAAGCAAAGAGAGTGAGAGTGTAAGAGCGGGGGGTCGAAGAGTGCAAGCTTTGAGCAGATCAATCTATCAACCAGCGTTCAAGTGCTTAATAATGCATAATTATTCATTTTGATTTACACAAATTTGTCATCAGCGAGCTTTGGCAGCAATCTGCGGCTGATAAACTTGTTGAACTCATTTCTATAGAAATCAAGGCACTTTTAATACCCTGTAAACATAAAAATACTAAAAGGTATCACACTATTTATTTGTTTTAGTATGTTTATTGTTACATATTGTGTGCTTAAATGTGTATACCCTTTTCCCAAAGGTGCTGCAAAATCACGTGTCGCTCAAACAATGGAAAATGACTGAGAAAAAACAACAACAAAAACACAAAAGTCAATGCCAAAGTCGGAATAATAATAAAAATAACAAATTGAGCTTAAGTTCATTTAGAAATTTCACGCTTATCGGTTTAAAGGCAAATGCAACTAAGAGAGCGGGAGCCGAAGAGCGGCAGCAAACGACAGAACAAAGAGAGACAACGTCGCTTAGCAATTAGGCCAAAGAGCGAGCAGAAGGAGAGTCAAGAAGTGATGCCCGCTAAACGGAAGGTCAGGTAAGTGCCAACTCTTTGCCTTTCCCGCCGCTGGCAAAAAAAGTTCAACTTGCCTGTGCTGCATATGTGTGAGGGCGTTTCATAGTGGGCGTGGCACACACAGGCACTCAAAAGAGACTCGAACTCAGACACAGACACAGCCACAGCCACAGCTACGGCCACACGTGCCAAATTATGCAAATAATGCTCCCATAAAACATGTCAAAAGTTCAACACTTTAACGCATATTAGCGTAACAGCTGCCACGCCCACGAAACCGCCTATGGGCTACTCCCAATTCGATGTCAGAAGTCAGAAGCATTAATAAAATATTCGCTTTTTAATTAAGTGCCGTAAAATTGATATTCAAATATTTTTTCAATTTTGTTTTGTTGGAAAAATTCACAGAAATATTTGTGGAATGATAACAAATGAATTGAAATAACTGTATAAATGTGTGACACTGACACAGTGTGCGTGCGTGTGTGTGTGTGTGTGTAATATGCTAATGCGGTCAATACTAAATCATAATTTGTCAACAATTTCATTATGCTAAATAATTTACTTTTGTTTATTGTTTATATATGAATTTGTGTATACTTTTTTGATTGTTGCGGTTGAGCGTAGCTGTTATTGTTATCTGTAGTTTATTACTATTATTGTTGTGTACCCTGTAGTTACAGCTGGCTGCAGCAGGGGTGTGTAGGTGTAAAAGGAAAGGAAACTATTTAAATTAAACTATCAAATTAATTTAATAGTTAAAATATGTACTTAAAGCTTCTGCTTCATTTACTTACTCCTACCTTACAGGGTATCTTTCAGTCTTATACACCACCCCCCTTTCATGCATAGTTTTTGGCTTTTCCATGCGACTGATTGTGATGGTTTTTGGGCCGCTTCTTGTAACCAAGTTAGTCAGTTGTTTTGTGGCTTCTTTTGTTGTTCGGTTTTGCAGTTTGTCAGTTTTATAAATTGTATCTGTCAGATACGCGCTCATTAGCATTGAAATCGCATTCATTTGCCAGCTCAAAACAATTTCAATAAATTATAAATTTTCCACTGCAAGAAAAGAAACAAAAAAATAAATAAAAATTGTTTGTGTTTTTGAAAAACCTTCAAAACAAATTGCTCGAAATGATTCCAAATGTTATTTTGACACATTTTCCGCTTGTCACACAAATAGAGTTAATAATAACAAACAAAATGAAGAAGCAGAGGGAAGAAGAGGGAGCACAGAGAGGGCAGCAGAATTCTGCTCAGCGGTGAACTGAAAAAAATACCACTAGAAATTGGGACACGTCAAAATATTTCAAATCAAAAGATCTTTTGAGACAATAAAGAACTAAAAATGAAAGCGCCGTGTGTTCACACACAAAAGTTTTATATACTCAATGTAGCTATGTATCTGTATCTCGAACTGTAAATGTATCTGTAGCTGTAGCTGATGGCATTATTAATAAAATGGCAGTTTGAACATTTTCACAGGTTCTAAACAAATCTTCACACAACGTTGTCAGTTTTTTAGTGTTCTTGTCTCGCTCTTAGGTACACCCCTCTCCCTTCTCTTTTCTAAAAATATTGGAATATTTTTGTTTTCGATTCGAGTGACAAATGTGTGCTATTTAGAGTTATGGCCTGTGTGATTTGCCATTCTGTGTAGATCCGTTTATGTGACGGATTAACATCTATTCAGCATTTTTAAGACGCTGCGTCAAATTGTTGTTAATTATCAATTATTATTAAGTGTCTTTAAGACAGCAGCATAGATTATTGGCTATTAATTTGTGTGGTTTAAGGAATATATTAGAAATTTGTATCTTACTTAATTTATGGGCATAAGTTTTGTAAATGTTTGAAGGCGTAACTAATATGATTTGATACCCAGTTAATTGAGTTTTATATAGACTATTATAAACTGTTATTTGGCTACATAAAAAAGCTAATTTTGGATAATTTTTTAGTGCTTTTCTGAGTACTTCAACTAGTTCTTGTTTGTTGCCTATTTTAAATTGGATGGTAATTTTAGTTTATTTATTTTTTTTGACCACTATATTGCCATATTTATGCATAAAAAATAAAGAAACTTCTTCTTTATTTTCTTCTACATAAATCAGTTACAAATTTGCTGGAAAATTCGTTTGGAAAATGGGGCCGGAGGCCAGTAACAAAGCGCAGACATTAAAAATTTGTCATGCATATTTATTTATGCCCCCAATACAAGTGTGTGTGTGTGTGTGTGTGTGTGTCACACTCAGTGCTGACATTCAATGTCTAATTCATAATAGATTCATGCGCATATTCGTTTTCCTACTCGTTTTTCTATTCGTTTCTGCTGCCGTTACACACGGCGTATAAGTAATAAGTTTTATTTGGCACTTGGCTGCCAACTATGATGATTGTTGTTGTTGCTGGCGTCATTTAATGGCTAACCAATACGACATGTCTATATAGCTGTATCTATATCCATGGCAAATGTATCTGTATCTTTGGCTGTATCTCTAGCTGCTACTGCTGCTGTAGCTGTATCTAGATACATTTCGTTGTGTATCTGGCGATCTTAGTGCTAAAATTAATTTGTACAAAAATGCGTGTGCTGCGACTCGAGGCTGTTGTTGTTGTTGCTGTTGCTGTGGTTCTTGCTGCTGTTGTTGCAGGTTCCAAGCGTCAGCAGTTGCGGTAGCAAATTACGAGAAAATTAAATGTTGATTTAATTTTGAAAAGCAATTTTTCATTTTTAGCGTCGTCGTGGCGACGCAATTGACGTATGTATCTGTATCTCTAGCTGTAGCTGTAGCTGTATCTCAGCAGTTGTATCTGTATCTAGGCATTTTGCATGCCTCTCCCTATCAGTGCGGTGTATGTGCGAGTGTGTGCCTGTGTGTGTCTCCCTGTCTGTTTGTATTTGAGTTACAATTTTCGTTTCGCTTCGTTTTTCGCTACGGCAATAAATTGCACTTTGCACGTCGTTGACGGGTTCGTTGCCAGCTGCAAAGCGACAACAAATTAAACACACACACACACACAAGCACACATATTTATATATAAACAATATATATATCTATCTGTTTATATAAATACAAATAATATATTTAAATTGCGCTAAAATTAGACTGCGTTTGAACCGTTTTGTATTGACATCTCAAGTTAATTACACACCTCATAGCAGCTACAGATATCAAATTATTTGTGTTACCAAGTGGCTAACAAGCTGATCGGCGTGTGGTACGAAGGGCAATAGGCAGGAGGGGGAAGTGTAGAATTTTTATAATTTTAGAAGGCATTTAGAAGGCTTTTTAAGAGTATTTACATGAAATGGGGTCAAAGGTCAAAGGGTTTTATTGGAATAACTTAGCTGCCCTTGGAATTATCTGCACCAAACTTATAGCTTTGGTTGTTGATAGTAAGCTACCTATGGCTAACAAATATGGTTGAAATTGGACTACTATAAGTGACTTAAAATCGATTTATAAAAAGTTTAACTTTTGTTTTGCATAACTTTTTGGCTTAGTGGTTAGCTTAAGAAAGTAATATGAAGTTTAAGCTAAAGTTTAAGTACTATAGATCTATAATATGAGTTCGTTTTACCCTGCATTGTATACAAAAAAAGTCTCCCAGCTTTTTGTCCGCTTGAAACCCTCAAAACCTAAAGATATAGACAGCATAATTTGTGTATTTTACAAACAACTAATTGCACATATGTTTTTGTTTTTACTACGATTTAACAAACTTTTAAGTTATATATTTTGTGTGTGTATCTTTGAGCTGTTTTTGTATCTTTTTATTGCTGTTAGAACACGCGATATCTTTGAAGTTTTGTCTGGTTGTTCGCAGTCGGCGTTCGGACTGATCTATTGACGGCTTTGGCCTGGACCACCGACAGAAATGGCTTAAAAGAAAGAGCAGAAAACGGTTTATTTTGGCGCTGGACAGGCAAACAGCGAATTTGACACGCCCACCTGTGTCGACTGTAGTTTCTGTTGTTGTTGTTGCTGCTGGCGGCATTTGTACGGCCAAAGTCAAAGGCCAGAAAAGGCCAAAAATGGCAGAAAGCAGCTCCACTTGGCCGTTGCCCTCTTTTTTCATATATTTTATGATTATTTTTTTTTTGTACTGTCTTTAATCGGTTTGGTTTTGTAGAACTTGTCGGCTGCTGGTGCTGCTGCTGGCCAGGCTAATACCAATTAGTGTTTTCGCTGATCCAAACAAACAACAACAAGCGGAACAGCAACAACCAAAGACGCCCCAAAAGATTTATGACACCCACGAGGTACAAGACGCGGGTGGAGGAGGGAGTGGAGGAAGGGAGGGATGTGGGGAGGGCACTGAGGGTGAAACAAAAGATTTGTGCCGCTTAAATTGTGTGCGGCGCCGTGTGGCAACATGTGCAGTCTAATTGGCAACATGTTGCAACATTGTTCAAACATTGCCACAATTTGGGGCAACAACTAATAAAAGTTAAGCATTTAATGCAATTCAAGAGCTTATCAGTTTAGGAAAATAGGAAATTATTAACTTAACTGGATTTATTTTGTATGTTTTGTTTATTTAATATGTATGTAAAACTAATACACACTGCGAGAAAATTCTTGTGGCTGAAGTCTTTAATATAAACAAACAATTAAACAGCTTAGCAGTCTAAAAAACTCGATGGCTTAACTGCTTTTATTTTGTAAAACACCTTTAAGATTTCAATTGAGAAGTTTACATACACTGGCAGAAAAATGTGCAAGTTTAAGTATATAATATTAATTATATAAAATTTACATTTAAACAGAAGGCTAGGCTAGCAAAACACAACCCTTTAGCTGTTTGTGTTTTAAAGAATTTAATGTACTCAATTTTATACACTGAAATTCAAGGCTTAAAAGTTCTTTAGTTCTCAAAAATTTATTTAAATTTTCTACAAGTAATTTAAGTCTTTTTGGCTAATTTTTCAGTGATTGTTGCTGCATAATGCATAATTAATACTTAATTTCAACTGTTTCTTACATAGCTCTAATTCCCCCCTTTTCTCGCTGTGTAGCTTATAAATTGAGCGAACTCAGCATTAAGTTACTGAATGAACTTCAAAAACTCAAATCAGCTTTCAGAACTTCAAGTTGTTTGCTGTGTTTGTTGTTGTTGTTATGGTTGCTTTCCTTTTGTTTATATTTTAACAAATTGAATTTTACTTGTTGTTGTTCTGTACAAATGCGCGAATTCTTCACTTGGCTTCATTTTTATAATTTTTTTGTACTTTTTTTGTTTTTGCTTTGCCAGCACAGAAGGTGTTTGAGTTTGTTGTTGTTCTTGTTGTTGTTGTTCTTGTTGTTGTTGTTCTTGTTGTTGTTGTGGTTTTGGTTCTGCTTCTGGGTCATCGCTCTTAAAATATTTAAATTGTTTTTGTTGTTGTTGTTGTTGTTTCACCTGAAAGTTGTCGTTTTTGGCTGTGTTTTTTGGGTTTTTTATGCCCCATCGCATAGAAGACAAGCGAAATATATTTTCGCATGTAAAAAAATGAAAAGTACAATCCACTTTATTTTCCCCCGCTCTTTTTTACTGCTTTTTTCTTAATTTTTTTATACACAAATTTTTTGACTCGTTTGGTTTTTGGTTTGCTGGTCGTTGATCCGTTGAGACGCTCGAATCGGTGTATTTAACTGATTTGACAGCTTCACATATATACACATATGTACACATATGATATGATACCAAATTGCTGTTGTTGTTATTGCTGTTGTTGGTGACAGCGTTTCTTCATCTTTTTGGTTCTATTTTTAAGCATTTTACGTGCAAAAACTAGTTGAGTCTGGATTCTATGATGTAATTCACTGAGTTAGCCCACAAGTGGAATTTATTGGTAGCTTAACTTTGATCGGATCAATTTATTGAGACGCCCGGCAACAGCAACTTTAACTTAAGTGTTGTAGTTGTTGGAGTTATGTTTAAATATTGAAAGTTATAGCTGTTTAATTGGTTAAGTATTAGGAATTGATTGCTTCTTGTAGGGAGATTTGTGTTCTTAAAGTTTTAGCTGTTATTTCTATATAGATAATCAAGGCATGGGTTAGGAATGAAGTAAGGGGGTGTTCAACTATACTTTCTTTAAACTAGTTTAACAGGATCAAGTGGTTATGTTGGCATTACTTAGACTCCTTTAGAGATATCTGCTACAAACAATATACTCAGGTTGGAAGTAGTATTCCACCTATACCAAAGAAATTCAGTTAAGATCGGACTTCTTTAACTGACATAAAATCATTATTTGGTTTATATTGAAACTAATTTGAAATCTTTATAATTTTAACATAAATTTACATAAAATTACATATATTTTAAAAGCAGCTGTACCTTTCGAATTTCTAAGTACTTTTTACACCTAAAAGCGCTTGCCCCAAAGTAGTTTTGGCCAAAAGTTTGGCATATTTGATATTGCAGCACTTGCCATTGATGCGGAAGCATTGAAAACTGCATGGAGTTCTAGGAAAAGCGATAAACTCGACTATAGCACCTAAAATGCACAGCGACCGAGTGTGTCTTGTAGAGGAAGACAGCTGGGAGATGAGAAGAGAGAGAGAGAAAATTGGAAGGAAGAAGTAAAGACAAGTAGATGCCATATATCATGGCACGGCTGAGCGAGTCAAGTGCGTGGCCAGTTCATAAGCATAAGGCGAGAAAGGGAGAGCGAGAGAGGGGAGAGGAGAGGGGTAAGAGAGGGAGGGCAAATGGGAAGCAAATGTTTCTGCTGCTTGGCAACTACTTTGCACTTTGCCAGATACTTAACTTGCAGTTATTTACAAGTCATGCTTGCTGCGAATTCGCTTGAGTGTGGCAGACAGAGATAGCAAGAGAATGGGAGGGAGGGAGGTAGAAAGGGAGAGAGTGAGGAGTTTTCCCTCTTCATTGGATGATGATGAGCTGCAGCTTCTGAGCATTAAAAGCAGCCAAAATCTGTTTTCCGTCTGTCTGCTGTTTTTTTCCTTTATTTTGTCTTCTCGGCATCTTTTACCTAAGTATTTATATTCGCATTTATAAATAAACAATGTGAACGAGTTGTCGTTGTAATAAATATTGTACACACACACACACACACACACACAGCCAGACACACTGAGACGGACTGAGTCTGAGGAGACAGGCAACAGACATGCACAAATATATTTATATTTAGCCAATTTTCAACGCTTGTTGACAAAACTGTCAACAAAATGCAACGCAAAGCGTAATAAAATTGTCCAAAGAAGCTGAAGCAATTGAAGCGAGGCATCTTGGGGCAGGGGTAGAGGTAGGGAGCGGAGGTAGGGCAAAGGGGAGTGCCGTACACGCACGGCAAAAAACAAAGTTGCTACACATGTGACAGGCTGCGAAAAGGGCTGAAGAAATGGGGGAAAGGGGAAAGAAAAGGAGTTGGGGGGGGGGAAATGTAAAGCAGGGAGAAACAATTGTAGTGAAGCGTAGCCAAGACAAAGACGTAGACAAAAGGAAAATCGTGAGGCAAATGGAAAATGGCTGAAGCGTTTGTCATATTACGTATACGCACAGTGTGCGGCACACAGACACAGTACTTTTACGGGGTATCAGCGGGAAAGTTATGAATTCTTTTGATGGGAAATCAATACAGCTTATCTCAATGTGCGCTGTGTGCGTAAAGAGATCGGAGAAGTTTAAAGTTTATGGTAGTTAAACATTAAAACTAATTTAAGGCAAATACAAACAGAAATTAGAGTTAAACTGGAATAAATTAAAGCCTAGTGGAGTTTTTAATATTAATTTTATAGAAAGCATACATAAATATTAAAAAAACAAATCTATCACTTGCTAAAAATTCTTTTAAAATTCTCAGCAATATTTTTTAACGATTTATAGCCCAAGAATTGAACTATTTTTTCATCTGCTGCCAAATTTATGCCCACCAAAGGCGACAGCACTAATTAATAGCTAGTTCTTGCGCTAGTTCCCCGAATTTGTTTAAAACATATTGAAGCCAATAAAAATGTTAATGAATTTACATTTATTAAAGTTCGTTTTGAGCACTAAGCTGGCTTATTAACACCTAGGCTTAAGCAGATCATTAGCCCAATTAAGAGCGTTTAAGAAGAACTTCAATTACCACATGAGCTCAATGAAAGCAAAGTCTTAACTTGTTGTTGTTGATTAACTCAAACTCTCGGCCACTTGACACATTTGGTTAAAAGATCAGTCACCTTGCCAGACACACGGGCACATAACAAATCTTCAGTTCAAGTCGCCTAATAAATTAATTTCTTTAATTTCCATTTATTGTTGTTGTTGCTCGGCTCTTGCCATAAATAAACTATACAAATATTTGGCTCGACCGGCACAAGCAACGAGCTCATAAATCTGTAAATAAATAAAATAAGTTTTCGGTATAGATACACACAACTAAACAGCTAAAGATACAGCTACAGCTAAAGATACAGATACATATAAGTATATATATCAAAAAGTATCAATAAAAATGCTCAACAAGTTTTATTTGCGCCACAGCAGCAGCGGTGGCAGCGCATAGAAAAATTTACATTTATCATAACAAAATCAGGCAAAATGATCAGACGTTGGCAGCGCAGTCGGCGCAGGCAGCAACAGCGGCAGCAACAGCGGGAGAATCGTTTGCTAATTTGGCGTGTTAATTGTCAGCGCTGAGAAGCCAACGCAAGAGAGAGGCACTGAGAGCGAGACAAGGGTCAAGACTGATCGCTCTCTCGCTCTCCCTCTCTGTCTTGCTCTCTTTGCTTTTGTGGGCCCCATAAATTTGTTGTGTTTTGTGGCAGAACGAAACGTTTAAGCCGCAAAATGACAAACAACGAGTTAACAAATTAATAAATTATAATTTTTCTTCGCCTTTTGGCGCCGTCAAATGAATATTTAATATTTAAATGAATGGGGCGGACGCTTTTGTATCTCTGAGCTCCATTCTGCGTGTGTGTGTGTGTTTTGGGTATCTGCGAGATACTGTATCTATAACTAATGCACACAGCATCAGTTTTGGCACTTGCTGCTGAAGCGGTGTTGTCGCCACCGCCACTGCCACCGCCTCCTTTTTTTTTGCATGCATATTAATTCAAGCGGCGTCAAGGCGTTTAATTGCCCACCAAATGGGGCGTGGCAAAACAATGACGTCAACAAGCAAACGCCCCGCATCCGCATCGAATCAATTTAATTCGACGCGACTCGACTCGAGTCGAGTAGACTCCACGATTTGATCAACTTCAAGTGGGTGTCGCTAAAAAAACCGCGGACAACACCAAAAACAGCAACAACAACAACAGCAGCAGCGGTGGCAACTTCAACGGCAACTTCAACGGCAGCTGACAAGTGCAAATTTTTGCACATGCAACAAACTTGCGGCAGATTCCGTGGCAAATTCCCCTAAACTTCGCGCATATCATAAACTGTTAGCAGAGTTGCTGCTGAACTCAACTCAAAGAGACCCTGTAGTAAAAATAACGTACAGCTTAGACAGAAACTCAGAGGTTTTAATAGGTATTGAGTGGATAACTCAGATTAGAACCTACAAGGTCATGCCATAGTCTTAGATATAACTTTTAAGCATAGGTAAGGTTAGATTAGATTAGGTTAGGAAAATTTAGGGAAGGTTAGGTTAGGTAAGGTTAGGTTCGGCTAGGTGAAAGAATCCTCAACCATATATATTTAGAGTTAAATTTACTCAGATATAAATTTATCCTTGAACTTTCTTAGTCTGCTAGCTTAGGATCAGCTTGAACTTGTTCATTTCACTCAGCTGTACCTTATAACCAACCCAACTAAACCCTCTTCAGAGTATCCTACTTAAAGTATCTTTACTTTATAAGAGGCTCAAACTTCATACACCCTCTATGCTACCTAAGTACAGGGTCATTAAATACCTGAGAGTACTGCAAATGCATTTACTCTAAATGTATCTAGATACATATGTATGGCTAATTTGCTGTCAATTGCCAAACATGATACGAATACGAATTCAAATACGAGCACGAGTGTGTGCGTGTGTGTGTGTGCATGTGTGTGAGTGTGAATATACTTGTAATAACATAAATAAGACGCCCGAGCGGAAAAACACTCGCATCATTTGTAACCCACTGCGACGGTGCAATGATCTCTCTGTGGTTGTGCCAGCCATGTGTGTGTGTGTGTGTGTACGAGTGTGTGTGTGTATGTTTATGGCTGCATGCCAGCAATAAAAAACAACAACAACAACAACAGCAACAAGAAACTGGCAATTGATGCAGCCACCGAAACCAAACAACCGATAATTGTCATGGAAAAATTGAATAAATTAAGAGAAATGATTTTTCATTTAAATTTAAACTTTACATAAAAACAACAACAGCAAAAAGTAGAGAAACATAAACTTAACAAGAGCATAAATAATTAAATATAGTCAATCGATCAAAAAACTTTCAATACACATCAATTTTTATGTAGTCAGAAATTGAGTTTTATTTGGCACAGGAAAACTGCGGAAATCGTCAAGGAAAAGTGGAATAACTGTGGCACGAAATCATGTGTAATTTAAATATATGGCATATTTATGTAAGTAAAGCAAACATAACTGAATAATTGCACGGATATCCGTTGCCAAAAGTTGAGTTGTTTAACAGGCAGGTAATGAAAGCAGGAGTGGAGTAGTGGAGGGAGGGTAGAAGGGCAGTGAAAGAGCTTTAAATAAGTTCAGAATTTATTTGTGAGCCGGAAATGTTATAATTCATAAGCTGTCGCTGTTGGCGCCTCTTTAAATGCTGTGCTTTATGTAACTAACAAATAATCATACGCCATGTGGTACCAACAGCTCACCAAACCGATTAAATACCGCAGCAACAAGAGCAGCAGCAAAAAGGCAATTGAGAAAACTCAAATGAAAATAGAAATGAAAATGAAAATCAGAAACAAAATAGAAAATTGAAATAAAAATTTGTAAATGAAAATCGCATTTGCTGGTCATAATTTTTGGTCTGCTTGGGCAAAAATTCAATTGCCTTCAAATTTGCCAAAAACAATCAAAGCAAAATACCAAAATACTATAATAAAAATGGCAAATCTATTGCGCTACCTATACAAATATATATATAACTGTATATATACACATATATATGCTATAGAGTACGGTACGGGATAAATGCAAAATAGTTGCTCATAAAATATCTAATGCAATGTGAATTTTCAATAAAACAGCAACAACAGCAACAACAACAGCAACAACAGTGGCAGCCATGAAATGTGCAACAGCCAAATAGACAGGCACAAACATGCACACACTTGAAATGCAATAATCATATTAAAATCAACATCAACTATGAACAACAAAAAAATCTCTAAAGGCAACAAAATAGTTCATTTTTAAAGTTATTATTAGCCGCAAATGTGCGGCGATACACACACGCACACACACACACACACCCAGAACACACACACACACATAGGTATATATAGAGACAGAGAGAGGGCAATCAATATATTGTATCGCACATCGCTTATGCATAGCTCTTTGTATCTATAGCTGCGAATGTATCTGTATCTGAATCTGCATCAATTGAATGACTGACGCTAGAGTGCTTTTATTATTGTTTATATATGTATGCATTTGTATGTGTATTTGGCATCAGCGTATAAATCATTTAAGCGGCCGCAAAAATAAAATCAAGTTGAAAATATTCAATGAACTACTTTTCGGTTATTCTATGCAAAAAATAAAAAAATGAGTACTACACATTAAATAAATACACACAGTTTTGTTTATTTATACACAAACACATTTTACACATATATTTATTTATACTTAATATATAGCAAGTCCTATAATATGCGCTGATATTTATATATTTATTTTTATGCAATATTTGCTTGCCACAAATTGAACGCAACGAGCAAAAACGTTGCACAAATGATTTTCCACATTTTTCTAAGGGTTAAATAATAAACAAATAGCTGTGGCAAAGCTTGAAATGTTTAAATATATATGTAATGTATTATAGACGTGTCAAAGTATTTTTTAATAAAATTACTTTGGTTTTTTGTTTACTTTATAGCTATTTTATTGAGCTTACATAAGTTATGGAGCTGTGATGCTGTTTAAAAATATGGAAAACTTGTAAGTGAAATATTTACATTTTTTACTTTATTTAAAATAATACAATTTATTTCTTAAAATTTATTTTGATTGACATACTTCAGTATAAGTTGTTTAAAATAATTTCTTTGAATAGGAGCTTAAAAAGACCCAACAAAATTTCAGTTAATTTAGGCACTATGATTTTACTGACTTAATAATACAATTTATATTTTAATAAAATAGTAGTTCTTGGAATTTCTTGTTTTATAAACACGCTAGAATTTTATAACATTTTTATATATGTTAAATAGTTAAAAGGACTCTAAAATGTTTGATTATATCATAATAGATTAACTGACTATTAAATAGGCTTTTAGACGTTGGGCCACACAAAGTATTCAATTAAAAGTAGTGTTAGTAAAATGTTAAAATAAACAAAGAAGGAAGATAACTATTTGCTCTATACTTTCAGTGCCTTTCTCACTCAAATACTCTGCTCTTCGCCTACTTTGTTGTGCTTATATCTCAATATTAATTTGCCATTTATAAAATTTACAATTTAAAACGCAAATTTCAACAATTTCAGGCGTCAACGCATCGCCAAAGCAGCGCAACCCCCTGCGCTGCCCTATGCACTGCTGTCCAACTCCCCCTCTAACCCCTCTAGCTAGCTGTCCGCCCCTATTTTGTATGCTCCTCCGCCTCGATGCGCATACGCCGCGTAGGCTAGTCGCATATAAATTTGCGACTCAATCGCTGGCTATTATTGTTGTTGTTGTTGCTGCAGTTGCTTGTGGTCGCCTTTTGAGGCGAGTGCCCCCGAGTGTGCCACACATACACACACACGCACACACACACTGTGGTCTGCCGTTGTGGTGGGCTAATTTTTGCTCGATCCGCCTTCATTTTATATGCATTTAATTTGCTTCACCTTCCCTGCAGCTCAGTATTTTTCGCTCTCCCTTCCATCTGCTTCCTCTTGCTCCTCTCGCTGTCTCTTTCGTTTGCTCAAAAATAAGTTTTTAATTGCTAGCCAACGACGGCAGATTATTCGCCAAATAATTTGGCTCTTGAGGCTAAAAATCCACTGCAACTGCAAAAGTTTTTGCAGCTTGAGCGAAAATCGTTCTGTTGGCTAAACACACACACACTACTACTACTACACAGATCTATCTCTCTTGACCATGTGGCGCAGCTAATCAGAGTTTTTCTCTTTGCCCGCTTTTCCGCTTTTCCGCTTTTCCGCACACACAACTCGTCGTATAGTTGGCAAAATAAATTATTGAAATGAGGCGGCAGCGTTGAAATTAAACAGGTTGGCTGAGAATGCAGTAAAGGTACTCGAGGGGTGGGCGGAGGGGGTGTGTTCTGCAGGGGGTGGGGGTCGAACTGTCTGTTTATTTGTTTGATTTGCCAGTTCAGTCTCATAATTTGTATATTTTGCGATTTTCAATTAAGCAGCTTCAGTTTCGCTGTCTCTGCCTCAGTCGCTGTCTCAGTTGCCGTCTCTGCTGTGGCGGTGACATATGCACCACAAATATGCCACATGGCCTGTCGTGTTGCAACTTATTGAAATTTATTAATAGACAGCCACCCACGCGAAAAGTGATTGCGACTTTTGCTGCTCTTCCTCTGCGAGCTGCCACAACTCGTTGCCACAACTCTGTTGCCTGTTGTGGCAAGTTCTGGTCATCACACACACTCACACACACACACACTCACTCACACACCATTGAGTAGACATAATTTACAATTATTTCAAGGACACTTTACATAGAGTCTGTGGCCTGTGAAACGAGTTTCAGTTTTGAGTTTCCAGTTGAAGTTTCATATGCAGTCGCTGCTGTTGCAAGCAGGCCCAAAATGCCACCTCAAACCACTTGATGATGATGCTGGACTTGAGAGTTCGCTTGTGTGGCATGAGGGGCATCCACTTTTGCCCAGTTGTTCTTGTTTCTGCTGTGCATTAAGTGAAAAATTGCAATTTTAACGCCCGCGTTAATTTACAGCAGTCAGTTACAGATATAACAGCAACGACAACAGCTACAGATGCAGCTAGAGCTGCAGTCAAAGCTACACACGTACACTCAACTGCAGATACTATAGATACTTGTGGTTGCCCTGCAACAGTTGCAAGTATCTAAAGCAGTGTCTTTGTCTTGTTTGGCGGGAGATGTTGCCGCGGGGCGAGAACCCAAAGAGTCAGCAATATTGCTGCTGCAGCTACTTCTGACCGTGCTGAAGGTAAACCAGTGCGTTGTCATTGTTGTTGTTGCTGTTGCTGCTGTGCGTTGTCATTGCCAAGGCTCCGCCCCTCTCGCAGCCCCTACCTCTTGACGCTTCTATCGCATAACATTCCATATAATTTGTTAACTTGCTATGCATAAAAACTCGAGTGCGGATTTATGACTTGACGCGAAATTGATCGCGACTGATCAAGTGAAGGCTTCTGCAGGTCTCTGTCCCTCTCTCCCCTCTAGTGTGCCACTTGAAGCCCTACAAAGCAGAGCGAAAACGAGACTTTGCTTCTTGGAGGATTCTACTGAGGATCGACAGCGAGTGCCTGGCCCTATCTGCTGCTCTTGGCTTTGCCTTTGGCTTTGTCTTTGGCCTTAACTCAACTCCACCCGTATTGAATTCCAATGTCAAATCGCAGCACATGATTCAATGCCAAAAACACAAGGTGGCCCGTATCATCGTTTCAAGTTTTGTTTCAAGCATTAAAATTACCGATCAGCGATCGTCGATCGTCGATCGCAGCAGTTCGCAGTTTTTTTTTGGTTTTTAGTTCAGTGATCCTCCAGTTTGCAGTTGCAGGTGAAGACAAGGCTTCTCTTCTGCTTCTTCTTCTACTTCTTCCACTTCAACTTCTTCCAAGTATTCACGTCTTGCGACCGGAAGTGGCCTGTTGCAACTGGCGCCATTCGCATTGTGATTGATATTATCATTTGGTTAATAATACGCTTTCAACAGTCCACAAATTTATTGTGCTGCTTTCAAAAGAAATGAGCAAGCGAGGAATTAAGTGCGTTTTGAAATGGGCATCACTTCGGGTTAAGAAAAGCTGCAATTTTCTTAAGTCTTCAAATAGAGTTGATATATTTTAAACTGTTTCTAAAATATTTATATTAATTTTTAGGAAAATTTTGTTTTTTTTCTAAGTAAGATGAAGATTAGAACTAATAGTAAGTAATAGTTTAATACTCCTACTTTTTCTGTGTCTTTAAATTCAAGTGCAGATTGATTAAGACATTTATATTCCCTTAACTAAACCTTTTTTAACTGAAATCGCTGCGTAATTTACTCACAAAGTTCTTCATAACAAGTCGTTTGTTATTCTCCGGTTCCAAAATAAACTGAACCCAAACAAATGCATATTTAATTTAGGAAAATTACCGAGTAAATGATGTGATAATTGTGCTGTGTATAATCATTTATAAACATGATTTGTATTTGCTTTTTGCACTTACACACGAGTGGGGTATAATTATAATTGTCAGCTTTTGATTGGCAGCATCATCAGCGGTTTATTATGCTATAATACAAATCATTTAAGCGAGGCTCGTAAGAAATGATCTTTACACTCCATATAAATACAGTCATTTGGTCGATAAGTTGTTGTGGCTGTTGTTGTTGAGGAGTCTATAAAACTATATGGCTGCCAATTTGGTTTCGGATTCCCAACAGCGTTTTAACTTGGCTATAACCCTTCTCGTAGTCGAGGGGCAGCAGTGAGCTCATAATGGACCTTTTAAATGACAATTTGCGGTTGTGAGTGAGAGATTTTTGTTTGCTGCTTATCGTGTGTGCTTTTATGTGATCGTGTAAACAACAGGTCGATTGGCAGTTAAAACTTTATGTGATTTTTCACACTTTGCATATAAATTTGTTGTTGTTTTCAGTTGTTGTGATTGCGTGCAATTTGAGCATTGATCGAGAAACTGAAGCCCCAAACAAAAATTACTCAGATTTTAAAAACTGATCATTATGATGGCCATAAAAGGCGCGTGGTGCAGCATTAACCGTTATGCCAAAAATTATCTACCAAAGAAAGAAATGAGGCAGAAAAAGTAAGAAAAAAAATATGTAAACTGATTTATAGCGTTGATCCAAAAAGGGTTTATAAGGCCAGACAAAGCCATAAAAATCCTGAACGTAAATTAAGCAAAGATGCCAAAGACAAAAGCGATAAGTGCACACAGGCTGAGAAAGCAAATTATACATATACATAATATATATCAGAATTATATATATATATGGGGATAGTATATAAGTTGGGCATGGGAATGGGACTGGGTCTGAGACTGGCACTGGAATTGGCAGACAGACGGAGTAGCTGTAGCTGAGCAGGGCTAATTTAAGCGAGGACAACACCTCAACTCATATTTAAAGCCGGCTAAATCAATGCCTGTCTGTCTGACTGTCTGTGTTTGTGTCTGTATGCGTCTGTCTGTCTCTACGTCCCTCCGTCTGTCTGTGTGCAAGAGAATCGCGTACAAAGTCACCCAAAAGCAGCGTCGTCTACAGCGCTGCTGTCTGTGTCTGTGTCTGCTTGGTTTTGTCTTTGTGTCTGCGCCGCAAAAATACAAAAAATAAATGATGAAAAAAAGAACAAAATTAAACACATAAGTAACAAAAGAGAGACAACAAAAAAATACAATAAAATTATAAAAAAAATATATAAAGAAACGGCAGCAACTAAATCGATGCAGCAACAACAGCAGCCGGTAACAAAAAGAAGCGCAGTGCAAAGCAGAGAGCGCAAAAAGAGTGTTGTGGTGTGCGGTAGTGTGTGTGGGGTAGGGCAGCGCAGCGTATGAGTGATATACGAAGGAGTGCAAAAGGGGAAAGAGGCAGGAGGTAAGGCGACTACAGGCCAGAGCTGTGGTGCAGTGCAGAGAAATTAAGAAACCAACAAATTCATCCAGAAAAGTAGTCAATAAAGTGTCGACAATGCGCACAACAACAGCAACAACAATGACAACAACAGGAACAACAGAGCCGACAACAACGAAACCGTCAAAAAGCAGCAGGCAGGCCACGCCATGAGGCCCGAAGCGAAGACGCCAGAAGAGAGCAAGACAGAGTGACAGAGAGAGAGAGAGAGAGAGAGAGCGCCCGAGGAGACCAACAAATCAACTCGAGTGCCGAGTGCGAGTCCGAATCAGACGACGACTGCGACTCCTCGTTCGAGTCAAAGTCAAAGTTTGAGTTCGAGTCAAAGTCAAAAGCTGAGCCACAAAATCAATTGAGCGATCAAGTGTCTTGAGGCGAAACAGAAGGTGGAATAAATAAAACAATAACGATGATAATGAAGTTAAAGTGAATTTTGATGAATATGCCGACGAGGCGTGGCCCAAAGAAAGAGAACAACAACAACAACACACAGAGACCAAACAGTGAGCAGTGAACATAGCGTACAGTGAACAGTGCCTCAAGTGGACAACAGTCGACATGGGAGTTGCCCCGTACAAACAACTGCCTTAACGGATATCCGGGCATGTGCTTAAGCACTTTTGCTGTCCACTGTACACTCTCCACTGTCCACAGTCCATCATTGCAACTATTTAAGCAGCAGCCGCAAATGACACCAGCTGAAAGTGCCACTTAAATGTTTGATTAAGACAACTGATAAAAAAGGAGCAGCAAGCGGCATTTTCTTAGTTACTTTAGGGGTGCTGAGCACTAGAGAGTGCTTAGAGCTTTAAAGTATAAATAAATTCTTAAGGGTTTAGCTTAAATTTAGCAACTAAAATTAGCTGGCAAGTCAGTTGAATGATTGATTTAGACTTGGAATGAATAGAAGCCATAAGGTGACTAATCCAACTAGTTCTTAGCCTTTACTCTTCTACTAAAGGCTTTAAAATCTGTCAATATTTGTATTAAACTTAAAGCTCTTAGCTCAAACTTTACTAGTACATAATTTCTCATACCAATTTACTTCTATTGCTTGCCAAATGAGTCCGATCAGCTGCTTAAATTTAAGCAATTAAAACTAAAGCTCGTTGGATAACCAAAGTTAGTAGTGTAAAGAGCACAATGTGTGTGTGGGGCAACTGTGTAAAATTGATAGTGGAGAAGCAACTGCACAAGTTTCTGCTGTAATTTGAAAAGTCGCCTGTGACAGTGTTGAATTTTCAACAGCCCCAGAATATTTCAAAGTGTCAAAAAGTTTGCGCTGAAAAGTTTTTTGTGTTCTGGAATAACTGAATATAAGACATGTTGGTGGAAGCATATTAGATTAGTAGTTAAGTTAAGTAAGATATTGATTTTAAGCACATTGTAGGTAAAAGAGGAATGATAATTAGCCAAATTTAAAAAGTTTAGCAAGGTAGAGACATGTAAGACTATAGAAAAATCTTAAAGTTTAGGTGTGATGAACTAAATTGGCAGTTAGACATGCATTGTTTAGTAGATTCCAAAGGAATTCTTAACTTTACGCCAATTTAAAGTTTAAAAAGAGCTGGTTTATCGAAAACTGAGCTCAACTCACACTAAAGTAAAGAGTATTTAAGCTTCGCAAGCTGTAATGAAAAGCTTAAGCTGCTTGTTATTGCTCGTGTTCCAGTTTGTTGTCATTTCATAGACATTCGACAGTCGAAGTTCGTCACTTTGGTGCATCCCAGCGAGGGAATCAAATGAGGGGTCAAGTGAGGGGGTGTGCGAACTTTTATAGTGCCGTGTCGAGGTCACAGAATTCACAGAGTTCGCTGTGACAGCGAGTGGGGGAGCGAAAGCGGGAGAAAGGGAGATGAAAGCAGTCAGGAAGGCGACAGCAAGTGCACAAAAAAGAAAAAAAATGAGAAAAAAGAGCTAAAGGCATGCTACAGTATACACACACTATATACAACGTGTCTTTGTGTGTATGTGTGTGTGTGAGTTTGATATTTCCTTTTATTGAAAATGCACTTTGGTGCCATGTAAAGTTTGCAATCAAAGTCAACGGAAAACTGGCGACGTTGGGGCCACAAGAACGAGACCGAAACCGAGTAGGAGACGGAGATGGTGAAGGGAAAGGAGACTGGGACCAAGACCTGAGACGGCTGAAAAGGTTCAACCTGGTATTGGATATTGGGTATAGCAAATGGGCAAGAGTAAGAAGAGGCAGAAACGTCTGCCTTGCCACCTCTCTAACGATTTAATGGCAACGACCATGAACAGACATTAGAGGCAACTGTGTAAGTGCAACTGCCACAGAAAGCAGCGATTGCGATTGTTGCCACTGTGCACTGAAAGAAACGCACAGCTTAGAAGAAGTTAGAAGAAGGGTAATATCAAAAGTAACGTCCTAAATCTCCTAACTTCCCATAGGTGCACTTTTAGCACTACTTTTGTTGCAGTGTAGCTGTTGTAATTGCTGCTGTTGGAGGCTGAGGTTGTGTAGCAGAGACACAGGCATAACTAGAGCCACTGAACAGAGGCAGGGTGCTGCTACTCCTCCTCTTTTGCGCCTGCTTTTCAACTCCTCCTGCTCCGCCTCCTCCTTTTACGGCTTACTCCCTACATCACTTGGTTTTTTGGCCTGCGCTTCCTATTTTTAGTTTGCATTCCAAAACGGTGTAGCTTCTACCTGTTCTGCTGCTCACTCACTGCCCACTTCCCTACTTCCCTACTCCCTTTTGTCAGCAGTTGTGTAACTCGTTTTCGTTTTATGATTTCTGCACCGTAAACTGTACACAGCAAAGACCAAGGGTCCTAGAGGATGCGCTCCTAGGTCTGTCCACTGTCAACGCTGCTTATTGCAATTGCCTCGATCGGTTTTATTGAATGGGAGTAGGGAGGAGGCACAGCAGGAGAATGGGCAGCGGTAAACAGCTCTTAGTAGCTGTCACTTTGCTGCAACTGTAAACGCAAGTGGCACAAACATTTGCAACCTTCGACCAACAAAATTTCTACAAAACTTCCAACTCAATGAGTTGGCTTTTGTTTGGCGGGTGTTGGCTGCCAGTTGCCAGTTGTCCTCCCTAAAATCCTCCTACAAAACGCTCCTGGAACTCCACCCACTGCTCCACCCTCGACTCCACCCCAATTACTGGCGCTTCTGGTGAGAAAATTGTGTTGTGTTGTGGCATTTTGGTTGCGAAGGGTCGCACAGACATGCAATGATTGCAAACAACAAAGCAACACAGCAACTTCCTGTGCCTTAGCCCCTCTGAGTCCCTCTGTGCCCCTCGTGGCCGCCTCTTGCCACAAAACCCACAATACTTTTGCCCGTTGGGTGCGTGGCGCATTAGCCAGTCCTAAAAGCCAAACTCAGCTCTTGGCTCAAACCATATTTGCTGTTTGCAGTTTACCTGCAACGTCGCTTCGCATAAAATGCAATGAACTCGGCAGTCGGCACTGTCAAGGATGTGTGTGTATGTCTCTCTCTCTCTCTTACGCTCTCCCCCTTTCCCCGTTGTTGCTGTGCATTTTTCCTCCATTTTCCATCTATTTGGTTTTATTTTAGCCCACAAAACTCCCTGACATCCAGAACGTTCCATGTTAGTCTTGCCTCGCCTGCCACCGAATGCATTTCCATTTAACATGCCAACATTTGGGGGCACGACGCATGCAAGGATGCAAGGATAAAAGGTTGCTGCTACTGGGCGTAGGGATAATGCTGAATCGAGTGGGTTGAACCAGCCAGAATGAACCATGGAAAATGGCAAAGGGAAATGGGAGTAGGGAGACTGGCAAAAGGGAACAAACGAAGAACGTAGAATGAAGAATGGCAGATGGCAATGCCATGGGCATTGGACATGGTCTATTCGTCCTGTTACTGCTCCTCCTTGTTCTCCCCTTTCTCCTCGTAGTCTGCTTCACCTTTTTGCCATTTTCACTGGCATTTCCATTGCCATTTCCATTTCCACTTCCATTTCCACAGCCACAGTCGCCGCAACCAACAACATTCACTTGCAATTGAATTGTTTTTCCAACGTGCAACAGTTTTGTGCGTTTTATCGCAAACTTTAGTGCAACAATTTAGAAATCATCAATTGAAAATGCCACTGCCTGCAAAAGTGTGCAATTTTCACAGTGAATCCTTAAATTGTTTAAGTGCATTTTTCAAATGGGATATGGAAAATGTCGAATTGGATTTAATAAACAAACTTTGGAGTAGAATAGAGTAAAGGAATTAACACTTTTATAATATGGAATTCGACTCTATTTATTCTTATTTGTATAGTGATTTAAACAAACAATGTAAATGATTCAGAATGCGTGAAAATCGAACTTTTGGAACCCAGCAGATTTGAGATCCAATTTTATAAATTTTTTTTAAGTTTGTTTCTTTTTTTGTAGTTTGTTAGCTCTTTGTTGACTGTTTGTTATATATTACATTAAATACTTAGCTAAACTGTAACTAGCCCTACGTTTTAGCCAGTTCCATAGTGTTGATAAACACATTAAATAGTTTTAACAGATTTCGCCCTGTCACAAAATGTTTCTCTGCTTTTTTGCTGATGTCTGCGACTCTAAACTTTTTCCAATCCAAGCCATTTACATGCAACTCTTATTGTAGCTGCTCTTGTTGTTGTTGTTTGTTATTTTTTTGTTATTTTTTGGTTAAAAACTAAGCGAAACAATAATGAAATAATACACAAATGTGATCGTGTGTCTGTGTACATTGGAAAGTTGCTGCTGTGCGACGGTTGACGGTTGATGGTTGACGTTGAGTCCGCATTGAGCTTCTCCAGACGCTGTCACTTCTGCCCCTTTTCACTGCCCTCTGTTTCGCTGCCCTGCTACCCCCTTTACCCCCCTCGTTAGCTAAGCAGCGCGGGCGGCTTTGGCGGCTGCCTTTGAGTGATGCTTTGGTTTCATAACTAACCGTTTTTTTCCCCCCATTTCATTTCATTTCTCAGTTTCCATTTCTCGCTTGGTGCACCCCCTCTTCCCCTGGGGAGCAGTGTTGCAAGTGTAGGTAAAGGTAATGTTTACCATTTCCGCTTGTCGACGTCGGCGTGGGTACAATGAAATTTCGGACGTGTACGAACGTGAACCGAAAGACGTCGCTTAGTTTTTGACTCTTTTTCGTTACCAGATTTTGTTTTTTTTTCACTTTTTGTTGTTGTTGTTTTGGGGTACGCGTTATATGAGATGCATGTCAACTTTTTTGGTTGCTGCCACCGAACTTCATTTACCTAACGGTTTTTTATATTTTTCTGTACTTTTTTTTGCTCTTTTTCTTACCAAAATGCGTGCCAAGGAAATAGAAAGTGCACAGAGTGTTTTCGAGGGGCGATAACAAGAAAACCAGCTAGAAATTGGCATTACTAGGTTGGATGATTAAATGGATTAAAAGCAGAGAAATAAAGGAAATTTAAGCCAAACTTTTAAAAATATATTTAATAAATATAAAACCATTTAAAGGTTAGCAGTTTAAACCTTATTTATTATTATTAACTTATATTTTTCTTTCAAAATCTGCCTAAGAACTCAATATTTTATAGTTTGACTTGTGTTTAAGCTAAGCCCTTTGTTAAGGCCTGTGTTGATACTTATTGATTGGCCAACAAACAGTTTTATAGGGTTGCAGCAACCTGCATTTCTAGTATATGTTGCTGATTGCATTGGCAGCACAGCAGCCGCAGCAGCAGCAGGTTGCTGTAATAGCCGCAGCAACAACAGCAACAACACTTTTTTGTGCTATTGCTAATTGTATCAAATTTTCATTTTGATTTAGATTCAGATTCAGATTACGAGCTAAGACCATTGCCTCTTGAGGTTGAAGTTGTTGCTGCTGTTGTCGTTGTTGTTGCTAGTTGTTGCCAGCGGCAGCAGCAACCTGCAATCATTGCAGTCAGAGTTGGAGCGGAGTCAGTTGCTCACTAGACAGCAGCAATAGACAATAGCAATAGCAGCAACAACTCTGTTGGCCTCATTATGTTCAAACATATTTCATATGCCAACAACAACAACAGCAGCAACAACAGCGACAATAATAGCAACAAATAAGCAAAGCAACTTTGGTTTTGTTTTTTGTTGTTTTCTGTTTCTGCTTCTTCTTCTTATTGAGCTTGTAGTTGTTGCTTCCTCAGCAATCGCTTGGCTGCTGCTGCTGCGATTCTTGTTGTTGTTGTTGTCATAACTGTGTTTTGTTGTGCTCAGACTTTGGTTGCTGTTGCTGTCCGGTGAAAGTAATCATCAACAACATTAAGCGAGGTAAACAAACTACAACAACAACAACACCAACAACTGAATTGTATAAGAAACACAAAAAAGAGTTACACTCGCCAAAAGTTCATTTAGAGCTGAGGAGACTTTGACCAGAGACAACGAGAATGCTCCATAGACAAAACGTCAGCTCTCTCCCTCTCTTTCTATCTCTTTTCAACACTCTCTGTCTGTCTCCTTCTGTGGGCTTGGGGCAGGGAATTCCGGCAGCTGCAGAAAGAAGAAGGTTGAAGAACCACAAAGAGATACGATTATGATGATTTCTAATTGAAAAACTCTGCGGCGCGCTCAAATGTGTCCAGGGAGGAGCCGAAGGGGGAAGCAGGCAGCGAAAACGAAGACGTTGAAACTATGTACGTAGAAAAGAAACAACAAAAACAACAACAGCTACACTGAGTAGTAAAGCGGAGAGTACAAAAACGACAACAACAACAACAAAGAGGAAAAAATGAAACGAAATTTCATTAAAACGTTTGCACAAATAAAATAAGTGCTGCAAAAAGCAGAAAAAAGAGTAGCAACAACTACGACAGCAGCAGCAACAGCAAAAGAAACTGAAACGAGGTCAACTGAGGTCAACACATTTTATGTACCGAACCCGAACTACTTCATACTCTACTAAATATTTGTATGACGACGACGGCGACGACTGAGACTGCGACGCCAACGACAGCAGCGACGCTAGCTGAGATTCAGTTTTAGTTGTGCGACAGTGCTGGGCGTTAAATAGCTATAAAGCTAGCTTTAAAATACAATCATATCAGACACTTCAAAAATATAGGAAAAATAAAATAAATAAAGGAAACTTTATAAATTAACTAAAATTAAATTAAAATTTATCTACTATCCTTAGCATCTTCTTTGTCTAGTCTTTTGTTAGCCCTTTTTCCCACTTTAAAACTAGCTTTTTTTTCAATACACTGACATCTCTGATGTGTGATTGGGGTGTTGGGGTGCTGGTGGGGAAACTGCAGCCAGCTTTTGGCTTGGAACTTGAAGTCAGCGTCAGCTTTGCTCCTATGCATGAGTCCAATGGGAAGGGCAGAGACATGGGCTGGTTTGTAGCGAGTGGGGCTAGGAGTGGGGGGCGATGCATAAACTAAATCAAACAAAAGGCAAACAGCAAAAGAAAATAAAAAGTGGAGCGACGGGGAGAAGTGTTTTGTGTGGGGAACTTCGCTGCGCTTCAATTGAGTTTTACATACATAGATTTCAGCTTAAGCTGCGCGCTTGTTGCTGTTGCTGTTGTTGATTTGATTTTCAACTATTTGAGGGCAAAAACGGCGACAAAATGGACACCAACAACAGCAGCAGCAGCAAAAAACTCGTTCGCTGTGACGCGCATTGACTAACTGAATTGTGTTGTTGCTGTTGCTGTTTGCTGTTGCTGTCGACGGTATGTTGTTGCTGCGGTGCCAGGGCAACAGCAACAGCAGCAGCAGCAACAACATGACTTGGCAAAATGCGCTCGCCAACATTATCGTCTTGACCATCTCGTGAACTTCATTTGCAAACGTTGAAGCAACATTTGTGTGGCTTAAAGCGGCTCGACTTGAGGGGCACAGGGAAGCAGGGGCGTACAGGGGCACAGGGGAAGGTTGCTGGGCAGCCAACATAATTCATTTGTATTGCTGTTGCTGTTGTTGGCACAGCAAGTGTTGCCAACTTTATGGCATTTACAAATACAATTACATTAGCTGCTGTTGTTGCTATTGTTGTTGCTGCTGCTTTTGGCATTAGCTTTGCCGTTACTTTTGCAATTGAGTGAACCAAGTTGAGTTTCGGTTTGAACCGAGAGACAGAGAGAGAGGGATGAGTGCTCAGAGTTAACTGTTGGCCAAGTGCGCAACTAATTTGCATTTGTTTAGGCAGCTTAAAACTGTTTTTGCTGCTGCTGCTGCTCTGCTGTTGTTGCTGCTGGCAAATTGCAGCTAAATGCAATTCAATGGCCAAGAATAACAATTCAGAATCTTTAAGCCGTTGCGGCACAAGAATTTCAGTTGCAAAAACATTTCAAACGAATGGAATTTTTGCATAACAAGCGGAAGCAATCGAACTGTTCTTGCAGGTGAAAACTCACAAAAGTATAACGGTTATGGGATTCCTGGCTCTCAAAAGGTCTTTAGAAATTTGTAATGCTTTAGTTTTAGATGCGCAGTAAATTTAATCATGGTACAAAAAGAATCTATTAAAAAACTAATTGAAAATGGCTTCAAAGAGCAAGTTAAAGCCACATAAAATAATGTTCCTATTTATAAATAACCATAAAGAGTTTGTTAACTAACTAAATTAGTAGTTAAAATAAAATAAACTACTTTCATAGTACCTGGAAGCGATATGAAACAAAAACAAGTACAGCCTAATTTTAATTTATTTCTAAACATTTTTGGCGCCAATAATAGGAAATAGAAAGTGTTTAAATTTATTTGTTCACTGTGCATAATTTAATTTTAGTCGAATGCTTCTAAAATTGTGCTGCATTATCATAAATTTGTATGCATACAAAACTATTTACAAACACCTGGAAGCAATTCAAAAGTGAAACACAAAGGCCATGACAGGATAATTGTTATTTATTACTATAATTTTTAAGTGCTGTTTCAGTTACTTTTTTTTAGGTTTCTATAAATATGAATTAATAATTGTAGACAGCAAAAAAATATATTTTTAAAGCTGAGTTTGGTATATAAAAACCAATATTTACAAACATCTGCTGTAATCTGGTATTAAAAATAGAACACAAAAGGATTATTGTTATTTATGTCTCTATTTTTGGTGTAATTTCTGAGAAATCGAAGGTGTTTAGACTTATCAATGGAAGGTGACTAGGGAGAACTGCTTAAGAACCTACTTCAGTTGTTCTTTTGTTCGGCTCAAGTGGCGATCCCTCAAAGGACAGCTGATCCTTGAGCTCCACAACTGAACAATTATTGACACGTGCGCATCTCCAAAGAGAAGAAAAGACAGAAATGTCCCAAGCGGGGAGCTGCTTTGGCTACAACTGCATTTCCGGCAAGAAGGAATAAGAAATAAAAAATGAAAAATATATTCAGCTGTTGATTTCATCCTTCTGCTGCTACTGCCTGCTGTTTGTTGTCGATATTATCTGCAATTAAATACTCAATGCACAGAGACCGGCGACCAGGACAAAACAAGTAAAAATTTCAATAACTAAAAACGCACATGTCCTGTCAGAAGAGCACACCAAAATGGAGAGAGAGAGAGAGAGAGCGAGAGAGAGAAGGAGAAGGACAAACGAACAGACAGTCACAAGCAGATGTTAAAGGCTCACACAAAAAACTATTGGAGCGAGTCCTGAAATGCGTTCCCGTCCTCGTCCTTTTTTTCGTCCTGCGCACTATTTTTTTGTGCTGCCTACACGCTGCGTCTGTCTCTGCGCCTGCGCAGTTTGTCTGCCGCTTCCTTTTCCTTTTGCCTTTGCTTTTCTCGGCTTTTGCCTTTTTATTCCCAGTTTTATTTTTGGGGAGCAACCGAAAATTATCCCCTAAATGCGCTTGTCAATGGGATGAAGCTTCCTGCGCAGTTTGCGGCTCATCAGCGTCAGCCACAAGGCACCGATCAGCAATCCAAATACACTGAGAGAAAAATAAGGGGTAATACTTAAAAAGTTTATTAATAAATTTAAGAAGAAATTCTATTTTAATAAAGTTTGTAAGCTGTAATAAAAGTTTAAACTAAAGCCTCTTACCACTTGCCGTTTGGGTTCCACGCTGATCCGTAAGGAAAACAAGTTCTATAAGTATTGATTATTTATAATGTATGTTATATGTATAAATATATTGTCCTTCCTTTTACCCCTTGTTGTAGACTTGCTAGTGGAAGATTTCTCTCAGTGTCTGCCTGCGTAGGCTTGTGTTGGTTATCAACAACCCCTATATCACACAACATAAAAGACTGCACAGATACCGCAGAGTCTCCAAGCTAATTGGTTGCCCCTGACACGCGTCGTGTTCTCAAAAAACAAGAACGACAAAAACGACGACAACTGCAACTGCAAAAGGTGAAATTTCTACAACATTCTCACTCTGACACTCACTCCACTCTATCGACTCATGCTCTTTCTCACTCTCTTCCGTTCTGCTTATTGTCTTGGCCCAGTTGTCGAAGCTACCTACGCAAAAGACGGCTTCCTAGTCCCGCTTTTTGTGTATATTTTCCAACCTTTCCCTGTTTTCCCAGTTACTTCTCAGTGTGCGTGTAATTTTCCTAAGCGCTTCCAATCAAACAGAAAGAAAGAAAGAAAGCAGACAAGAAAGAAAGGTGCCACAAAGCGAAGAAAGCAATAGAATGGCATTTTTTATGAATGGTTTGAATCATTCGACATTTATTCTAGAAGCATTCTCGAGTGCCGTGAATAAACAGCGTGTAAAGTGACCGTAAAATGCTGCACACACAACACAAACACTCGAGGTCACGCGATTAGTGCCACCTTAACAAGCGATCAACAAAGTATCCTTTATCCATCAGCTGTGAATCATCAGCAATATGTTGGATTGACTCAAGAACAACGACTGCAGAAGCATTGCATATTTTATAATGGGCTTAAAAAATTTAAAAAAATATAAAAACACATCAAAGGGTCAAATTGGTAAATACATAAGGAATTTACAACGAATTTTAAATTCTCTTTATTTGGTTTTGTGTTCATTTAATTCATTAGTAGATAACAACGATTTGTAGCAATTTTCTAAAAAAACTTATAGATTTTATCATCTTTCTAATGATCTCCCTTAAGGTTAAGATGAGCTATATCATGTGAATCAGTTTCTAGATCTGGAATTCAGTTTTCGTTATAGTAGATAGACGTATAGATTGTGCTAAAACTCTTTTAACTAATATGTTTATAAAATACTTCTAACTGCTTGTCATTTTAAAAATGTTTGTAATTTATGATCGTAGGATGAATCTTCAAATTTTCAGAACCCTTGCTGAGAGAGCTTCTGTTCTGATTAATTGTTTGAAAATTATGTAATTTAATTACCTGCAAGCCATTGTCAAAATAACATTCCATTTGTTCAAGTCAAGATCGGCTGCAATCGAATTATAGTACCTGTTAAACAACCTTTCGTTTATCATTGATAATTAATTGAACTGTTGCATGCTGTATCTTAATGCAATTATACCCAATAAAAGTATTTAAAATTTGTGTAAATACCGAAAGCTGCTTAAAGGTGCCAGTTTCGTTTTTTGTTTTCCGAGTGTCCTGTTTGTGGTTGGTGTACGGCAAGCAGCCGTGACAGATGTTACCGCATCGATATATATATACCTATATATATATATATATATATAAGTATATATGAATTAAGTCCATTGACAGCTTGTCGAGTGGTCTGTCGTTCCTTATAGCTACCCCTTTCGTTGAGCTGTTTTAGGGTGAGTTTCGATCAATGCAAACGACTCTAATCAATTGCATGCTGCAACTACATATTTGTATAATGAAAATCATGTCAAAGATTGAGATTAAGACTGAACAGAGCTGAGCTGAGCTGAGCTCAAAGCAAGAAAAACTGATCGATGGAAAGGCCACCAAACAAGTTAGAAATCTGTTTATTTTCTTTCTTTTCTTTCTTGAATTGCATTGACGACGCATCATTAAAATATTTTCCATTGCTTGTTTGCCAGTGTTGTTGTTTGGTGTTAAATCAAAAACCACTTGAACGAAATAAAATCTTTCTCACAGTCGCCGTCGACGACGTCGCGAGAAAGAAAAGAATTGAGAACGGGATTGAGAACTGGGCATGGGAAACGCGGTTCGCTTGGGATGTGGGAAGAGGGATGTTGTTGGTTGGCTGTGTAGAGAGGGGGAAAAGTTGAGGCAAACAAATTATGAGAACGTAAAGCGACGAGTCTCGACTTGTCTTCTCTTGTCTTGTCTTGTCTTGTCTTGAAGAATGTCTGGTTTTGTTCTTGTTTCGTTTCATTTGTTGTTGGCTCTTCTAAATTGATGACAACAACATCAAAATGGACAAGCGTGCGCTTCAAATGTATCCGTATCTGTATCTGCATAGGCTCCCAAAAGTATCTTTTGCTGACCGTGACGATTTCTCGTGTACCTGGCGACGATTTCGAGCAAAAAAACAGAAAAAAAATTGAAATACACACAAAATAAATGCCACAATAAGTCAATAATCAAAAGCAAACGACAGATAGATGGATGGATAGGTGGAGGGATGTACAAATGGAGGGAATGAATGATTATGAGCCAGAGTGTGAGTATTCGTTTGGATTGGCCTGATGGATGGCTAAAAGGTTCTTACTTTTTTCTGTGTTCTTTTTTGGAGCTGCGCTTATCATCATTATTCAAAGCGAGCCACCAACGCCACCGCCGTCTACAGCGGCATAGAAAACTAATAATAATAACAAGAACAGCAAACAGAAACGAGAAAAACAAAACAAGTTTGAATTTTGTGGGCGAGAGTGCATGGAAATGTCTGCTGTCTATCGATATAGAAAAACATATAAAAAATCAAGTTGAAAAGAATTTCTAAAACTCATAAAACAACTGCGACGAGTTTTGATTTCGTTTTGAGTTAACTTCCAGCTCTTTCTCTCCCTCTCCTTCTCTCTCTTACACACTGCTGGCTCTTGATCCAATCGTCTGCACAGAACACATGTAAAAAACATTTTAATTCACACTCTGAACCAACTCTTTGATGGTCCAGACAGTGTGCGAAAGGGAAAGAAGAGGGAGAGAGACAGATAGAGAGAGAGGGCTATACAGAGTGGTTGGCGGTGGCACTAACAACTCGTCATCGTCAATATCAGGTTCGGTTTTGGGTCCCAGGAAAGTGGTCAACATTGGTAGAACCCACGCCCGCGTTATGATTTTGTGGCCATTTTATAACTAACAGCATTCCATCGTCGGCGCCGTAGTCGTTGTCGTTTTCAGATCCCCTTGCCCCTTACCCGAGGCGCAGGCCGTGCCCTGCCCCTGCTTTACCCTGCTACCATTCCCAATTCCCACTCCCGTTGCCTGTATCGGCCCAGTTTGTTGTACAGGCCACACACATCGATTGGACGTTATGAGATGAGACACAGTCACAGAAACAGACACAGACTTGGATACAGCTACAGTGTGTCCATCCAACAGACGGACTGAGAGACAGACAGACTCACACTCACTGCCCAGCGGCATTGGCTACGCTGGTGACAGAAGCAATGCGTTGCGATGCGTTGCAATCGTATGTGGGCAGCAGCAGGGAGTGGCAGGTACAGTGGGCAGAGAGTGCGTGTGCCTCAGTCCAGCTGTTAACCCATTAAAGCTCTTGTCATCACTAATAAAAACTGAAAAGAGAATTTAAAAAGTGAATCAACTTAGATCAAGATTCCGTTGTTGCATTTTGATTTATCACTTGAACATTTTCTTAGATAATTACACACTATAATCAAAGCTGGAAAGCTGTTAGTAAGCAATAAAAAATATAAATTGATTTTTTTTAAGACAGCTTTTTAAAGGGAAAAGTTTTTAGAGGGATTGGAAAAGTTAAAGTTGGTTGTAAATGGGAAAAACTTGAAGAGTGAAAAGAATCGGCTTCAGTGGGTTAATTGCAGGATACAGGGTCTTACAGTAGTTGTAGTCCACACCAGTTTACAGCCATTCTAGTACAAGTTTATTCCACTCATTTCGACTAAGACGCCATAAAATGAATGCAAATATGTGTGATCATAAAATGAATTATAATTAGGCAAATGATTGCCAACATTTATTTGTGCATGGAGATAAACATGAAATTGATAAGCTCTCCTCTTCTGCTTCTCCTCTTTCTTCTTCTATCTTTATTTTATTTATATTTTTTCGTGGGCTTGACAGCGTTTAAACATAAAAGATCGTTCACTTTATTATTCAAAAGGTTATCAATTTGCCTTTTATCTGCGTTTAATCAGATAAGACGCTAAATTTAAAAATAATATAGAAAAAAGCGCATAGTATTTCTCAGATTTGTATACTCATATATAGCTATATATATTGCTAGCTGGATTTTTATCAGCAAATTAAAATTCTTTGAAATGTATCTAAAAAAGATTCTTGTTCTATTTTTTGTTGTGTACTCGAACAGGTCTACACAAGTGTGTGTGTGTGTGTGTGAATGCCAAGTGGCCAGATATATTCGTAGCACTATATATACTTATATCTATTCTAAATGCTTATCAATTGTATTCGTTGCTAACTTCCATCGGGTTCCCAAGTTCTCGAGTTCCCAAGACTTGTGGCCACATGTTTTGTATAATTATCGTGGTTAAATGTCTCAACATTGTTATTGTTGTTGTTTTTATATTTAGTATTTTTTTTTTTCCTTCCAGCTGATAAAAAGTGTTTTATCAGTTCTTTTTTCTGTCCATGTGTGTGCGCGTGTGTGTATGAGGTTGCGTTTTCTGTTTGCCTTTTAATTAAGTTGAACACAAAAGTGAACAAAAAATAGAAAAAGAAAAATTCATGGAATGCCAACAAGCATATACAATTTACTATTATTTGTCCCTACGAACTGACCTTGAAATCTCCAGTACAACAACTAGTTGTTACCCTCTTGTTTTGGCCCAAAAAACATCAACTTTCTTTTGGCCATTTATTGCTGTTGAAAGTTGCGGCTAATTTCGAGCTGCTGACGAGCCTAAGTAACAATTAAGCTCCAAAACTCAACTCAGCAGCTGCAACGAACAGCAGCAAAAATGAAAGTAGACACACAAAATTTTTGTTGCAATATTTCGTAATGCACACAATGCATACCCTAACTAATATACCCCATACCCCGCTCAGTCTATCCCAAATATACATCAGCAAATACAGTCTTAAGATCTGTCTGCTTGGGGGCTATAGAGTTGCCCCAAAACCCACATGAGTGGGTTGTTGCTGTTGCTGTTGTTGCCTTGGACAAATTGCATAGTGCTCTGTGCTCTGCGCTGAGCTCAGTTCAGTTCAGTTCAGTAGTTGGCCAATCTTTGCTAAGATGCCGCATAATTAGGCATAATTTATGACTAGAGCAAATATGCTTGCCACAAACGGTTGCAGTTGCAGGCCAGGCCAAGTGAAAGTGCAACAGCAACAACAACTAAATCTGCAGTGGATGCATGTAAATTGAGCAATTAAATGGCATATGTCAAAGGACACAATGGAAACAAGACACAAAAGTTAATAAAAATGTATTATATGTCCAAGAGAATTCATTTCTAGCCAAGTTTGTTAACAAGTTAAACAGTTCAGTCACAAAACTCAAGCAACTTGGAAGAACAAAGAAGAAAGCGTGTAGCCAGCTCAAATTGATCGACTGCTGACTAAACCAGACTGCATTTGCATCCACACGCATTTGTATCTGATAGATACATAAGTAGTGGTGTATCTTTTTTTTATTAGTTTTTGTTTGTTACTGTCTTTGTGTGTGGCAGTTGCATTTTACAGCTATGAAATGGATTTCAAAGCTGCCGTCGTCGATCTTAACGTATCATAAGTTATGGTAACGTATTTGGGTTTTTATGTTCATGGCCAGGGCCAAAGCTAACGGTAAACGCATTTTTCCACGCCTCAATGTGATGGAAAACTCTTCACAGATTGCATTACAATGTCGCCCAGTTTATTTCATTCCCGACTTAAGTACAACAATAAATCGAGAGGAGCGAAAGACAGTGAGAGAGCTAAGAGAATTGAGAATCGAGCACAGAAAGCTGACAATTCGAGTCTAGATTCGAGTCGCCCACGCAACAATTGCTACTTCATAACTCACTCAACTCGCAGTGAGAGAGGCAGAGATGCAGTGACACAGAGGAGGGAGGGAGAGGCAGAGAACGTGTGTGAGCGAGATGGAGTAGTGCAGTTAACCTCAGAAGTAGCGTGGAGTTGTCGTACTCGTAATATACTTGTAATGCCCCGACTCTTGAGAGTAAGTGCTGGCAATTTAGCATTTAAAAGGCTGTATACAGAATTTAAAATACTTTAAAGGTTTTTACATCGAGCAAAACTATTTTTAAATTAATTTAAAATATTTTAAAGTTATTTATATCGAGTAAAATAATGTTTAATTAATAATTGCATTCACTTTCAGTTGAATTTTAAAGCTTTGTACTATTTATTATATAACCTAATAATAGGTTAGTTATAAGGTTTAAAATTCTTTTAGCTTTCCTTCTGACAGATTATTGTAAGTTTAATTATTGTATTAATTTGTTTTTTAACTTTAAATACATTATTAGATACTATTTATATTCCTTAACCTTTCTACACACATTTATATTGAATCTAGCTTATTTACCGTAAACTGTCAAAGCTCTGACAACACTGTTGTGTGCCATTTCTGTGATTCTGTGTGTACGAGTGTGTGTGTTTGCATCTAGAAATTGTGCTCAATTTTCACGCAAAAGTCACAGATATGCACACGCATACACACACGCACACACAGATACAAACACACACACACACACACACATACAGAGACATAGAGAAATAAAGGCATGACTGAGATAGAGACAGAGACTGAAAATTGTAGCGTGGACTTATGTCGTTATCAACACAGAAGCATCATCTATTCACAAGATGCTTTTATCTCTCTCTCAGTTTGAGTCGTTTCGGAACAGGCGCACAGCAAACGACAAGAGAACACTCCACTCAGAGGCAGCGACAGCGACAGACACAGCGACAGAGACAGAGAGGCAGAGACTCAGAGTTTTCGGATACGTTCTACAGCTCCCTCTGCCTCTGCTGCTCGTACTTGTTCTCATTCTCGTTTGGTTTGTGGGGAGTGGGGTGGAGAGGGGGTCTGTCGGGAGGTGGAATGAAATGAAGGGGGGAAGGAAGAGAAGTAGAAAAGCGAATGCGAATGCGACTCGTTGATGATGAGGCTGAGTGTGTGCACAACTTGCCAAATATACACAATGGGCGAAATGTGCGAAAAAGCCGACAGCAGACAACAAAACTGGAAATGGAGGAGCCTAAAGAAGGCAACGAAAGCCTACAGAGCGCATAGCAAGTAGCAAGTGCCAAATGGCAGTGGAGGGAGAAGGGGCGTAAAGGGGTGGGTAGTTAAGACGGGAGAGTGGAGACAGGGAAGTAACTAAGAGAACTGCAAATGAATCGAAATGAGGCAAAATGCAGTCGCAGTCCACGTCGCAGTCGCAGTCATAGTTATAGTCATAGCCATGGCCATAACTATAAAACCATAGTGCATAGTCCACAGTGCCTCTTTCTCTCTCTACACCTCCCTCTCCCGCAGCTGCTACCTCTGCCCTTTCCCCTGCCACTCTGCCAAGCTCGTTTCTAATGGGTTCGTCGCCAACAGGGCGTAATAAGCGCAGTTTCTATATATTTGTTTGCTTCTTTCTTTGCATCTACGAAATATGACAAAATATATACTATACACACACACTTGCATATATACTTATATATAAAAGAAAAACTGGGAGATAAGAGCAGAGAGAGGAGGGTACGGTAACTGAAAGCCGAGAGTGTGCAGTGTTGATTGCACTTTGTGAGCGAGAATGAATCGCAGTATTCGCTTGATACTCGCACAAATACTCTAGAAATCTTGGATGTGATATGCATACGACATGAACGAATTGTCAATCGAATAGATAATAAACAGTATAAATGAATAAACAAATGTTTTGCTTATATTTTAGATTTAAATTATACAAAATGTCTATTAAAATTATACGTTTAAATTGAATTTGATTTACAAAAACATGATAGGAACTTGATTCGGTTTGAAATGTTTCGATAAGGTCTGAGTAAGTCATGTCTAATAAATAAACTGCAACTACACTGCGAGAAAACAGTGCAACATAATTTTTATATAGAATATTAAAAGGTTTATTAAAGTGGTTATTTCTTGAGATATAGTTTTGCTAGATAAGAAAACTGTTATCATGATATTAATTTATAAATTATATTAATATAATTTTAATCTTTTAGCTTAATTATTAGTAAGGATATTCACTTTTCGTAGCATTAAGTTGGCTGCAGTTACATGTTGAGTGGCTGCTTGTGCCGGGGTAGTGTGAGTGTAAATGGAGGCGTGTGTGGGCGTGTGTGTGGGCGTATGTGTGTGGCATAAACTGACAATGAAGCCATCACTGCTGGCTGCCTGTGCATCAAATGCAACCCTCAATGAAGCCGAGTTCGCTGCTCAGTCCACGGCCTGCACTTAACACGGTTTTACATGCTACAAACACAAACACACACACTGGCAACACAGTCACACACATACATAGGGGGCTCTACTTTGGTGTGCAGGGAGCACCAAATCTTTTGCTCTCACTGTGCTTTCTGCCGCTCTCTTCGACAGTTGCTATCACTGTCACTTGCACTCTGCTGCTCACGTACTCTCTCGCTCTCTCTCTCTCTCTCCCGCTCTTTCTCTCTCTCTTGGCACTTTTGGGGCACACTGAAAATATCGCTCATTTTCAATAAAAATAGCTTAAAATTCGAACAGGCTTCCAGAAATCGCACGCATAGCGAATCGCTGGAGAATAATACTTAAATTCTCTTTATGTTCTGAACTCTCGACGTCGACGGCAACGTCTGCGCTGACTGCGACGTCGATTGTCACGCCGGCTTGGGTTTATTTTTGGGGACAGGCAAATTTTAATACTGTCGACAATTTATTAAAAAATAAAGAACAAAAAACCAAAAACTTTGAGCGGGGGAAATGTGTGAGGCAAACGGAAAGTTTGGAAGTTTGGAAAACGCCATTTTGATTGCAACAATGACGACATGCCACATCTGTTTGGCAGCCAAGAATCTGCAACACCCAAACAAACTGAGACTGCGACAGAGACAGCAATAGAGAGAGAGGGATAGGGACAGACACAGAGTTAGAGCGAGTGGACTGAGCAAACAAACTGAGCAGCTGCCTGCAAATCGACCTGCAGTTGCTGCTGTTTTCCTGCTGCTGCGAGCGCCGCAAATGCAGATGCAGCAACGGCAACAGCAGCAGCAGTAACAACAACAACAGAAGCAGTCTTAATACACGCAGATAAAAAATGTAGGGTAAAGCTAGGAGATTGAGATACTTTTTGAAGCAAGCTCTAGTATAGATACCAAAAATCTCTAGTTTGAATTCTAAAAACTTAAATTTATTATATTCAGTTAATTATTTAAAATAAAATCAATTGTATCTGATAGCACACTACATATTTTCTAGCAGTGTACCTGTGTATGCTGCTACTTCCGGTACGTGGCGGGGGTGGAAACTGATCCCCGACTTGAGTCGAGACGCGTTGAGTTGCGTCGCGTCGAGTGGTTTGTTTGGCTGCTGCATTTTTGGAGCGCACATGCAAGTGCGGCAAGGGGAGGGCAAGGAGAGGAGAGCCGTGAGGGGAGGTGTAGTGGCAGAGGGATGTCGACATTGCAAGTTTTGCGGTCGTTGGCTTCAGTTTCGACGTCAGCAGCGACGTCAGCAGCGTCGCATTTTTCGTTTTATTTTGTTTTTGTATTTTTTGCAGTTTGTTCTGTGCTTACAGCGGATGCCGTTGGCTATGACGACGTACTCCACTCCCCCACTCCCTCTCTGCTACCCTAATGCCTCGCTCACATAGCTCCCCCTGCCCCTGACTGTTATCTATTATGTTTGCTGATCCGTGGGTGGAGTTTGCAGTGCTTAAACAGCCTCGCTTGGAGTCTGAGTCTGAGTCAGAGACAGCGTCCGAGTCCGAGTCCGAGTCGGAGACTGAGTCTGAGTCTGAACTTATGTTGTATGCACTCGCATAACTGCAGTTGCCTCGCTTCATAACTGCAAAAGTGCTGATTGAGTTCCTGCAACAACTTATCCTACTTGCCACACACACTCGGCACACAAGTAACATAGTAAGCAGTTAGTACTTACCCGAGAATCATCAGGAAATTGAGCTGAAAAGCGAGTGGTGAAGGAGTGGGGAAGAGAGAGAGGAAGAGACAGCGAATGGACTGGTGTTCGCAGTGATTTACCCACACATTCAGACATAGAACACGTAGCATGACAGCTTTTTAAGTCAAAGTAAATAGAGTTTTCATAAAATGTTAATAAAAGTAGATAAATAAATATTTTAAATGAGGAAACATATTTATTTAAATATCATAAATACTACCTAATAACCAGTAAAAACTCATTAATACATCAGTAGGTTTTTAAAGTCTTATCTTACTATTCAAATCCACTTTAAATTTGTTTAATGTGCCAAATAAATAATAAACAATCAGGTCGTGTGCTTAAAAATAAACTAGAAAAGCTACAAAATTGAAATCAATTAAATGTGTAGAGATGAAAATCATGAGCACATTTTACTTGATTTTATGCTTGAACTGATTCCACATTGAGCTTGAGATACTTGTATCTTTTGCGTTGATTTGCTACCTGATTTGTGGCACACTTAAGTCGAATCTTTTGAGTGAAAAGCTTGAGTTGAGTTTTATATACCGTTTTGAGATGCGATCAGACACAGATCTGATTTGCGGCTAATTAACAATTTGCTTAGTCAGCGTGGCAAAGTGCTTTGCATTCAGTTTGTTTTGCTGTTGACGGTATCTAGACAGATCAGATGCTGTCGATTGTAGCTGGTAAAGTAAACAGAACAACAGCAATAACAACAACAACAAAAGCTGCATATAATTATGCTAAGCTTTTAAGTTGACTTTTATTAGTCATTTAGTAGTGAGTTGCATTGATTTCATGATCTAATATCGAATTGATGACAAACTTATTGCTTGTTGTTGATTTCTCACAGCAGTCGGTCAACGTGGCGTATGCGCAATGTGCGGTTGCTGTTAGCCAAGTCAAGCCAGTTCTTTGGCTAACCAAAAGCGGTGCGGCCGAACAACATAATTAAGTATTTATTTATTTACAATTTTGGGCAATGACAACAACAGCAACAACAACAGCAACACAGAGGCTGCAATTTGAATGCAACTGCAACTTTAACTATTGGCGTTGCAGTCGTCGCTGTTGTTGTTGCCACAATTGCTCATTTTGCTGCTTGTTGCAACCTTGTGCTAAATTTTCCAAAACGTTGAACGCTGCCGCAGTTGTTGCTGTTGTTGTTGTTGCTGATGCTGACACCAACAAGCAACGGCAACGTCAACGGCAACTCTGTTGCAACCACTGCGATAAATGTCAGTCAAACGGCGTTGCCTGCCACGCCTCCCCGCCAGCAGCCGCCCTCTTTGTCAGACTCCCTTGGTCAACGGTTGACGCATTAAACAAAAAACACATAAAAATGAAAAATAAAAAACGTTGACAACAATTTCCATTGGAGCGCATTATTGATGCTTATGAGCAAATGTATCTATGAGATACTTGCCTCATGAACTGAGTCGTGAGACTGACACCGACCAGCTGTTGCAGCTATCCAGCAAACTACCGAGCGAAAGATGACGACACCAAAAAAATTAATAAACATGGAAAACAAATAACAAAACTTGCCACAAATTGCGACTCAAAAGCTGCCGCATTTTGCGTGTCAAATGAATTCGCAGCGAGGCTAATTAAAACAATTGGGGGAAAAAGAGAAAGAGAGAGAGAGAGAGAGAGAGGAAGTTTCTAACGCAGCTGGTCTCTTCACTTTGTCCAAAATTATTATCTGATTTGGTTTAAATATTTTGTACACTGCACTTGGCATATGAAAACTTGCAATTAACGCAATGAAAAGCTGGTAAAAAGAAGAAGAAGTCAAAAAAGAAATGAAATGAGAGAGAAAAATACAAAAAAAAAAATGAAAAACAGTTGAAAACGTTGCGGTAGGAAATTACTTTAATTTGTTGCTCCCATTGTTGCTGTTGCTGTTGCTGAAACTTGGCTAAATGAATGCCTGACTGACTGAGCTGACTTCGTTGACTGGCGGCCACATGTTTTCACATGATTTCCACACGATGGACAGGTGAAAAGCAAGTCCAAGTCGCCGTCGAAGTCAAGGCAGCAGAAAATTCACTGGAGCAAGAAAAGAAACCGTCGCTGCGAGTGTTTAGAAGGGGGTAGGTGGAGGGAAGACAGCGGGCAGAGGGTGTACATCTTAGCCGGGTTAACAACTGACAGGCAGAAAGTCAAGCACAAGATTTGACGTTGTCTGGGTAAATTTTAAGCGACTGCACACAAAACAGGCAACGACAACAGCTGCGGGGGGGGGAGTAACCCCACACCCTCCTTCTATACCTCTCTCACTCTCTCCCTGTCTCGCTTTAGCACACAATTGAACTGTGTATTTGCCCAGCGTTCACTCAAAATGCAAAACTATTCACAATTTCTATCCCATAGTCGAGTTTTTCAACTCTTCTTTTAATAGCATTTAATTGTTATTATTGTTGTTGTTGCAAATGAGCATAATTACAGCATAACATAATTGTGGCATTGCTGACAAGCAGATACTCTCATAAACAAATGTTTTATTTATTAATAAGAAATGTTTAAACTCAAAAATACTTTGTGTGTGAGGTTTAGATACTAAGCTAAGCCTCAAGCTATAGCTACTCCAATACTAAAATAATAATCATTTCCTTTCACAACACTACTCACACACAGCGTTGCACTGTGTTATGTCTGCAGATACTTTTGTGGCACAACAAAAGATACAATTTGAATTGCCGCATTGCCTGCATGTCAATCGACACTTAATATGGGCCATGCCACGCCCACAGGCCGTTTGTAACATGTTACATGCGCACTCTCACAATTAGCATACCCTGTAATTGTAAGCTAAGTTCACTAATAAGTGTAGGGTATCACAGAAAAACAGGATCGAACACGAGCAGTGGCAAGAAGCAGAGAAAATCATACAAATGGCGCATAAATTAGCAATGGTCGGTAATTTTCGAGAGGGTCGTCAACAGTTTATAAATTGTGGCATCTTCGAAGGGCGCGAACTTGCAACCGCAAAGGGGTAGGGGTAGGGGGTAGGGCGGGGCACAGTCACAGTCGGCGTGTCCGCGACGCATTCATTAGTTTAATATTAAAATAGTCATAATAAAATTGTAGATAAAAGTCGGTTACTTGCGCGCCAAGTGAAACAATGAACAACAAGCAGAACTACAAGAAGAAGAAGAAGAAGCAGAACAAACACAGTAGCAACAGCATGAAGAAGAAGAAGAAGTAAGGGAAATGAAGAAGTTGAAGAAGCAGAACAGTTTCAACAACTCAAACCAAGTTGAAGTCGCGCAGCCAAGAATAAAGGGCCAAGATTTATGAACTGCAGTCAGTGAGTGTGTAAATATGTGAGTGTGTGCGACAGGGTGTGAGTGTGAGTGTGAGCGTGTGTGCAAGTGTGTGTCTCGCAGTCACTGCCTTGCTACCCTCGCCGGCTCCACCTCTCCCTCCACTCCACTCTCAGCCACTGTCTCGCCAAGTCGCGCTCTAAGCGGAGCAATGAACTATTTACGAACACTCAAATGGCAGCTACTACTCCATGCACTTAGAGAAATAGGCGAGTACTTGAATGGGATTATTTAAATGTTGATTTAAGAAATATTAATTAAAGTTTAATATAGTTAAAGTAAAAATGTATAAAGAGTTGCATACCAATATAAAAAACATTTAAAAAGCCTTTTTCTCTCAGTGTACTCTACTCACACACGCTGCTAGTCACGTAGGCGTCACATGTTGTTCTGTGAGATAAGCTACGTACTTGTAATCATTTACTTATAACTATGCATATTTATGCACTTTCTGTATGACCTTGAGTCGCCCCGAGGGATAGTAAAAAAAAGTTCTCAAAGTTCTCAGGGCCAATGGAAAAGTGTGGAAAATTAACCGAAAAGCAGCAGAAAATGCAGCAAAAATTTAAGCAAATGTTGGAAACAGAATGCTAAGAATGCCAATTTGTGTGCAGATTGATAGCAGGTATTTCAGATATCTGTCTTAATTGCTATATTCTGTAGGGAATGAATGATGGCTTTAAGGAGTGATTGACAATCAAGCAAGTGTTTAATTTTTGAAAGCTAGAGTAAATGCTATTCATTTAAGAAGGGTTTAACATTTGTCTTCCAAATTATGCTAGATTCTATTTAAATAGTTAACTCTACATATGCAAGGCTGACAAATTGACTGACTGCTTGATTAAATGATTGACAAGTTACCCTTAAGACAGGAGACGTACTACAGTGGAAACTTTAAATGATTTGTCTTCATAAAGTGTAGAAGAATTGTAAGTTAGCTCTGAGTAAATAAATCATTGCTTGACTGATTGTTTAACTCACCGACTGAGTAACTGATTGAATGATTGATTAGCCTTAAGTTCTAATCAGTTGCTCAAGACCTTTTGTTAAGCAAATTGAAAGCTAAGTTTTTTTTATCGGTTTCAAAACAAACGCTTCAAAAAATTCTGAATACTTTTGCTTTCTTCTAAAATATTCTAATGAGGCAAAGCTTCGTTTGTTATCTTCCACATGATTTATATTCAAAATTCATGCGGTCTTTCCACATAAATTTGGTGTTGATACTTTAAATTTATTTAGTTCGTTCTTTTGGGTTTCCCAGATGCTCAGATTGAAAGCAACTATTCTGACACTGATTTAGCTAGTTTCATATAAATGTATATAGTATACATATGTTGAGGGTGTTGTTGATGCCCAACTATTTATCATATAATAGACCCCATTCGGAAAGCGGGAAATGGGAAACGGGAACACTTTCAGCTGTGAGTTGCAACCAGCTGCAACAACTTGCAACAACTTTGCTGTTGTTTCATTGAAGTTAAAGTTGCTTCAATGGGATTTTTAGTAAACATATATGATTACAGTTGAGAGTCGGGCTGGCGCTCTATTTGTGTACACTGTACAGTGCACCCTCGCTTGATGCGCACCCTCTGCCAAATAGACTCGTGCGACTTGTGGCAGCAACAGCAACAATAACAACAATAATGTGGCAAAGAAGACGCAGTTTGTGTCTTCTGCTGCCCACTGCAGCCACGCCCCCTTTCGACTTGACTCTGCCTCATTGAGGGCTGTTAAATTTAGTGCCTCCACTTCAATTTTAATTACGGGCATTGTTGAATATGCGTTCGTATGAGAAGCACTACCCCCGCCTGCTCAGCACGCCCCCTTTTCCTCCCTCATCTACCCCCCCCCTAAAAGAGATTCGTTCGCGTATCTGTTGCACACATGTTTGCTCCCCTCGCTGCTCTCTCACTCTGCCACTCTCTCTCTGTCTCTCCCTCTCTCCACTTTCATGCCCTTCCCATTCTCGCTTCATTCCGTTTCTTTGTTTGGTAGACAATTTAACATATTTGGGAATTCATTGCACTTTCTTTTATTAATACGCACTCGAGAAGTCTCCCTCACACACACACACACACACAGACTCTCTCTCTCACTCCCTTTCTCTGTCTCCCTCCTCCTCTGCCTGTCTGGAGCATATGCTGCTCTTTCGCTGCCCTATCTCTAGTTCCTTACGATCCTCTCCTCGCCTAAATTTAGTCGCATTCTTGACTATTTTTGGCACACTGTGCGCTCTGCACACTGTGGGCTGAGACGCTGCTTTTATTGCTCCAATTTTGGTATGCCAGCCATTGATAAATATAGACGCCTCGACTTTTCCACAAATTTCCCCCGAACAACAAAACATATCAATGGAAATGGAAATGTAAATGGAAATGAAAATGAAAATGGATATGTATCTGAAGCTGAATCTGAATCTGACTGCGTATTTGTTGCTGTATCTCAAGCCAAAGCTGTTGTACAATGACTACAGTTCTTTGACTCAAATTGAAACTTATCTGTTAATCAGCACATCTGCTTGTCACATGAGCACTGTATACTCTTCGGAGGGAACTGTTGGGGTGGTACACAACTGCTGGGAATGACTGTTGCCACGTGTGCGAAACCGAACCGAGGTTGACTTTGGCCTTAAGTAGCTGCATTTAGCATTGACAGCAAACATCATTTGCCAGCAGTCGAGCAGTCAACAGTTTTTAATAGACGAGTAATTTTTACCCGCAAATTAAACTGCAGTTTCCACTGCGCCTTCTCCTTCCCCTCCCCTCTCCTCTTGCCCCTTGGGCATTGTTTATGGCATAAATTGCAAACCAAATGAGAAACGCGCGCGAAATCAAAGCGATGACAAAAACAAATAGTGGCATGCATGCGAGGGGAGCGCTAACAGTTTGCAATTAATATACAAGCTAAATTTTTTAATCACAGTTTATTTAGTAATTTAGTAGGACAAATTACGCTTGGATTAAAAGGCTGAAAAGCTTAAAAGACCAAGCAAAGTTGTTTGTGAGTGTTTAAGAGATTTAACATAATTATTAATTAGACAACCAGTGCTTGAATTAATAAAATATACCAATGTTTATTTATATACTGTTTTTTAAATATTTAGAGATTAATATTCATTTGGTTTTTCCACTCAAAGTCTTTTGAAATTTTGGAATTTCCTAGCACGTCAAATATTTGTGATGCCTACGCAGTTTTATTTTTCATATTTTGGCACATTTCTTTGTTTTGAACGTCTATTAATTAATCAATTGATTAGCATTATTAATGGAACATCCCACGTGCATACTATATACGTACTATAAGCTATATTGTTGAGTATTTCGCACAGCAGTTGCACAAATGGCGCAAATTGGTTTGAAACAAATGTAAATATTTATTAAAATTGCGCAAATGCTAAGCGCAGTGAGTGTCCCCCTCTAACCCCACCACTGGCAGCCCCTGTTCCCCTGTTAATTCACTCAGCGCGTAGACGAATTGCAATCAAATGTTCGCATGATGATGAAAAAGCTTTGAGCTCGTGATCATGCACGTTTCAACATGCATGCGGGGGTGTAGTGATCTCAGCAGTGAAGCAGTAAAGAGAGGGACTGCGGGAGAGGGAAGCAAAGAGATCTGGCTGCCTTTGTCTCCTCGCACTGAACTGATTATCGCCTCGATTTAAAAATATTTATGCGTATGAGTAATCGAAATGCAAAAAGTGACACAAAACGTTGCCATCTTCGCATTTTGCATTTTATTTTTTATTTATTAATATTATTTTTTATTTTTGTGCATTTCATTTTATTTGTTGGCCAGTTTTGGTATGCGTTATGGTGATTTATGTGCAAGTTCAGAAACAGCAACAGAATCGAAAACGCAATCGAAATGGGATTCGAAATCAGATTCAGTATCTGACGACATATGACTCAAAACAAGTGTGTGCGAGTGTGTGTGTGTGTGTGTGTGACTTTCGACTGACAACAAATGCGCATTTTTCATTTGCTTATTTCCCCCAAGTCTCACGCCAAACCAGAAGTAAACAGTGCAGAACATTTTCAAAGTATTTCGCTTAACCAGAGCTGTCAGCAAAAGTGTCAAAATGACACAAGCTGAAAACTAAGCTTAAGTGTCAGAGGAAAATTTAGGAAACTTAAAGCGATGGGAAAGAAAGGAGTAGCAGATTTGGAAAGCCGTTTAAACTAGGAATAGGGCTAAATAAATAAATGTGTACAAACAAAAGCTGCCTTAAAGCACATTAAAGTTTTACAAAAAGTTCAACAACTATTTTACTCAAACCAATACCTTTCTTGACTACAAAACGATACAGTTGTTGAGCTCTTAGAGCAACTTTCAGCTCGTGTCATCAGCTCATTAACTATAGAGAATCGCTCTAAATTTCCCATTTGCCTCTTGGCACTTCAACTCAATTTCGATGCCCAAAAGGTCTTCAATGTTGTCGTCGTCATTATCAGCAACAACAACACCAGAGATAACAACAACAACTAAAACTGGAAACTGAAAAACTAAAACAAAGTCAATGTTGACGACGCTTGAGCGATTTTCACATTAGATTAAATATTTTTCAACTTTTAGTTTTGAGGTCAAACTGAAGAAAACGCCCAAAACAAGAAGAAGAAGCAGCAGCAGCTCAAGAAGAAGAGCAGACCTTTGTAGCGGCAACAATTTTGTTGCTAATACAATAATTGCCGTTGTTGTCGTTGCTGTTGTTGCTGCTGTTGCTGCTGAGAAGAAGTTGCTGCGGAAGCGGATGCAAAAAAAAACAGCTGAGAGAGGAGTAAAGAAGTGAATAGAGAAGTAGCAAGAGACAAGCTGGAAAGCTAAACATTGAAGTGCCAGGGCGAGTGACGATCGCAAATAGATACAGCAATAACAGCAATAACAACAACAACAGGCATAATAATAATAACTGAAGCAGCTAATTTCTCAGCATAAGAGAAACAACGAAACAACCTTGCCAGAAGCCACAACAACAACAGCAGCAACAACAACAACATCGAATGAATTTCCATTGTCTTGAGTTTCAGGCGCTTTTAAGTACTCGACTTGTGTGTGTAAGTGTGTATAGGTGAGTGTGTGTGTGTGGCACCCCAAAGGCCAAGATCGTCGTCATATTAGCGTCCAAAAGTCAACGTCGCTTGTCGGCGGCTTCTCAAAAGCCCAGCAACAACAGCTGAAAAATATGTAGAAATGTCTGCGTATAAGGCGTATAATGTAAATTCCGCAAAGTGCGATGGACAAGCGACGCTTCAAATTAAAATAGGGTCATTAAGCGGCCAGCAACTCAGGGCCTAAAAGGGAGAACCAGCAGCAGAGAGGAGCAACGAAAGAGGGGGAAACAGAAAGAGAAAGAGACTAAAAGAGTATAAAGAGGAAACTGTAAGGGAAACTGCTGTATCTTCATACCAAACTGGCCCTAAGTAATTGCCCTACAACTAACTCTATCTAACTCCCCATCCCTCCCTCACTTTGCCTAACTCACTGACCAGACAAATTTCTCAACAATTATTTTGAAATGTTTTTCAATCGACAGGCAGCAAGACAAGTTGTATTTTTCCATAAACAACAAAAGTGTGAAAATCGCTTTGAATCTCAAGACTTGAATCCCAAGTAAATCTTATAATTATGATTGTTGCACTCAAAGTAGTTACCTTCTCTCTCTTTCTGCCCCAGACACACACACACACATATATGCCTCTCTTTTGCACTCAACTGACATTGGTTGTGTTATGAAAAATAATTATTGATACAACTGCGATTTGAGGCGTTGATCAATTGACGTTTCAATGATTTTTCATTGGCCTGCAATTCACAAGATTTTTCTTAAATGTCTAAAGTAGCAACGTTTGTATTTGTTATGGCATTTCAAAATTCAAAATTATACAAAAGCTCAAAATTTGTTTGGAAAAACAGACGAAAATCAAGTGTTCTCTAAATTACACAATTTAAACAAAATTTTCATCATTTTATTAAATGTTTAACAAGCTTATTTTATAAGGAATTCTTGACTAAAGTACAGATTATTTATATTTTCCAATAGATTATACTCGCCGTAATTTTAATAAATTTCTTTAACAAGCTTATTTTCAAACAGTTCTTTATGTAAATAATATTTTGCTTATGCAATCGATTAGTCACTCGATTCAAGCTTTAAAGTTTGAATTTGTATTTTAAAAAATCTTTTTTGAATTTTGCTGAATTTTGTGCCCAATTTGACAATGGGCAACTGTTGCTGTTGTTGCCGCACAAAAAGGTGCGAAGCTGCCAAATGAGCAACACGAGGGCAACAAATTTGCAGCTGTTGTTGTTGTCGGTATAAAAACCAGTAAGTGATTTCACAGAGAGCCCAAGTCCAAAACGGAGTCCGAATCGGAGTCGGAGTTGGAGTTGGAGTTGGAGTCGGAGTCCCAATCCAAGAGTAAAACTAACAAACGCTGAGCAAAATTTGTAACATATTCGGCAGCAACATATTTAAGTTGTTGTTGTTGTTGTTTTGGTTGTTGTTTTTGGTGCGTTGTTTTTGCTTATTGTACATAAAGGCAAAGCGACGCGATGTCGGTTCATTGAACCATTCGTCGTTGACTCTGACTGACTTATTGAATGACTGAGACAGCAACTGCAGCAACAACAACAAAAACAACAACAATGCTGCTGCTGCCATCGAAGGCTGCACAGATTATGTCACACATTTTGTGTATTTTGGGGGAGTGTGGATGCTGTCGAGGAGTCTGAGAGGGGGCACTAGAGGGGAGCTATGTTGCACTCGTGGTAGCCATGTTACAACATCAATTGCGCGCGCCAAACAGCAACAACAACAACTGCGACCCGAAACTGAAACCCAAAAGAAATCGTATCTAAAAGATTGTGCTTTAAAGCTTGGGCTGTTTGTATCTGTATCTGCGGCACAGTCAATTTGCTACCAACATTTGAAAGCCTAAATAAGCTATTTTCGTTTAAATATTATATAAATAAATATAAATAAGTTTAACATAATAATATACAACAAAATGTTCTGTTAAAATATGCTAAAACTAGCTTTTAATGTGCCAAAATGACAACATTGACGGCAATCAAAGCTGAATCATGCGATTAGAAACTGGGAACTGGGACTGGGAAACTGAAACTGGCAACTGCCTAACTTGGCTAAAATCTGGGAGAGTTCATAAAATCAAGCTAAAAACGTATGAACTCATGGAATTTAATAACTGCTTAGCTACTGTAAAAGTGATTGGAATTAAGTGACAAAATAGCGGTAATTTACAGGGAGTGTTTGAGCGGCATTTTCAGTGACGTTTAATATAAGAATTGAGCGACCTTTTTAAACTAAAACTAAATACTGCAAATATGTAATGAATTATTTTTTATAAAATAACGTTTGAGATATTTTAGCTTTGAACTATCAAAATATTTACTAGATTAATGAATTTTTTTAACATAGTTTCTAATCGAAATCAATTGGTTTTATTGAATGGATTCCACTAAAATTTATTTAATTTTTATATTGACTAAAAATACTCAAATATTTGTAGTTTGTATTAAAGATACTTCCGTGGCGCTGCAGTTGCTGCTTCACTGTACTGTCACGCTGATAAAGTGAAGCTGCCAAAGTCAGTTGTAAATATTTTCACACTCAATTGCATAATGAGCTGACAAGTTGACGACTTGAGATACAAACTTCAGCTTTGGCTTCAGTAACAGCTCCATCTTCAGACTGGTGTCCTACAGCTTAAACTGTTAGGAAGAGAAAAGAGAGAGGGAGTGAGTGATGGAGAGAGACAGAGAGAAGGGGACTGCAATGGGTCGCATAGAAATAAGTGAAAGTCAAATTGTATTGACGCATTGAGCGCTTGAACAAATTAACTGCGCAATGAGCAATCTCATGAGCCAGACGGACAGAAAGACAGACAGTGAGACAGAGAAAGAGATAGAGAGACAGTGAGGCGAACAGATAGAGAGACTGACACGCACATGTATCTGTATCTGTTTCTGCGCCTTTGTATCTTTGTTTGGCATCAGAAAAGCAAAGCAAACGGTTAACGGCAATGGCTACAATTTTCGTATGCTTTTTGCTATTTATTTGTTATTGTTTTTCCTTTATTTTTAGGCGAATTCATTTTTTTTGCTTTTATTTTTTTGAAAAAATTATTAAATGAGCCACAACAAATGGACAAGAAACGGCAAACAAGTTTTGTTTTGTTTTGCTTTGTTATGCTACCATTTTGTTGCCTGATTATGCAACACAACAAACAACAACTTGCCACAAATAAGTGGTATATGTGATACCAAACAGAATATGCAGCTAAACAAGCGTCTCAACTCAACTCTTAACTCAAAAACAAGACGAAATTCAATGTGAATGTTGAGTCAGAGAATGAAACTTTATCAGTCGCATTTGCTGCTCCAGATAAGCGTTGAAAAACTTGTGATTTTGTTATTTTTCAATTGAATTTTCGATGAGTAATTGTTCAAATGTTGAACAACAGACTGATGGGGATGAGGGTGTCAAGAGCGGCTGTATAAGACCCTGTACTTTCCCTTCAAAATTTAACTTTACATTTCAGTGTCTGCTATGCTGCTTGAAATTTAATATACCTTTTTTGCTTTATCTTTACAGGGTATGAAAATTCAAATTGACACTCGAACACCTTCGCGGCGTGATAATGAAAGCGTGAGACGAAGCCAATTAGTTTATCAAAGTGACAAAATCGTATTCACAGCGCTTGACTCGATTCTGAAATTCAAATGTGGCAGGTTGCAATCTGTACATGTGGCAAGTAAGGCGAACAAAATGATTTGACTTTGGCAGCGAGACACGGAGAGCAGGTGTGGTGGCTTGGCTTTCTGGCTGCTTGGCTGTTTGGCTGCTTGGACACTGTGGGCGTGGCAAAACTTTCACAAATTAATAATACTTGAAATCGAAGAACACAAGTCGCAAGTTCACAAAAACAAAAGAGTCCCAGAGTCAGTTGAAGCGGCAATTTAATTGAATTCTCGAGGTGAACTAAGAACTGCGAACGGAGCACAGTCAGACCCAAAGAACAGATGGAACTCAGTTCCAAGAACTTGCCACAGACACAAACATAGATACAAACATAAATATGTCTGATCTTTATACATATGTACGCACTTCTCATGCAGAAATAAAGCATAAGACCAGAGAGTCGAGCCAAAATGGAAAGGAAAAACAAAAAATTGCAACAAATAAATAATATAAGACAATGCAGATGAGGAAGAACGAAGTCGGAACGATGGTCACAAGGTGATTCAGACTTCCAGAAGGCAGCTGCAATTTCACTTGATAAACGGAATTGAATATCTTGCAGTAAAACAGGCTGTCAGCATTGTATAATTATCGACAATTAAACAACCACTTATATAATTAAATATTTAACTAACACAAAATTTCCATAACTAATCCATTTGTTTTGGATTTTAAAACTGACCCTATAAAAAGCAGCTTACTCAATACAATTCATCTAAAAAAGGAAATAAAATGTACGATTTGAAAACTCTCTTTCTTCTGTGGACTATTGCATTTCTTGCATGTTTTGAGCCACACTGTCCCCGTAGGGATTAATTAAAAAATCACTACTTATTATGTCTGGAAGTCACAATTCACTTAAAACAATTTTGTTGTATTTGTTATTTCTTAAAATAAAAATGATTCTGTGCGTATAAATAAATAATTTTGTTAAATAAACTTGAAAAACATTTTAAAAGATTTTCACACTTTAAATATAATTTATATAATTCAATTGTTAAGTACAATAAATTTCCATAAATAATTCATTCGCGTTGGATTTTTTTAACATCCCCTATAAAAGCAGCTTACTCAATACAACTCTTCTAAAAAGAGCAAATAAAATGTTCGATTTGAAAACTCTCTTTCTTCTGTGGACTATTGCATTCATTGCTTGCTTTGAACCAGACTGTACACGGTACAATAAGTCCCCAGAAGTAAGTCATGAAAGTAATAATAATTGTTGAAAGCCGTTGTTCTTCTTGGAGCTATTGCATTTGTGCAGGGTTGCATTGAACCACCCTGTCGCAGTGGAAAATATAAAAAATGTATCATTGCGTATAAATAAATAATTTGATTGCATAAATTTGAAACTCTTTTAAATAGATCTCCACACTTAAAAACTAATTTTTATAATTAAATTGATATAGCATACAAAATATAACATTTTTTTAGAAATATCTATTAATAATTAAATTGCTTTGGATTTTAGAACATAGCCAATAAAGTCAACTTTCTTTTAAAAAGCAACAAAATGTCGGATTGAAAACCATCTTTTTTTCCGGGGAGTATTGCATTTGTGCATTTATGCATTGATTCACCCTGTCGTTATAAAAGGAAATAGTACAATCTCTATATCTTGGAGTTACTAAACATTTTTTCAGTTAAATTTTAAATTACATTTTAATTGATCTCTTTATAAAAAAGAAAGTAGTTTTGGTTGCAAATAACCGAATTGGCTGAAAATTTTTAAAGATGTAGCTTAGAAACAGGAGACTGACATAGAATACAATATAATTTTATCGCTATGAACGCAAAATTTAACATTTAAAAGAAATTTCCATAACTAATGCATTCGTTCTAGCTATTATAACATGGCCTATAAAAGCGACTTCAAGACACAATTCTTTTAAAAAGGAGGAAACACAATGTTCGTTTTGAAAACCATCGTTCTTCTGGTAGCTATTGCACTTGTACAGGGTTGCATTGAACCACCCTGTCCTCCAGGATGGGAGGACTCTAATAAAGACAAACAGACCTGAGTTTAAAATCCAGTTTTCAAAACTTTGTTGTACTTGAAATTTCTAAAAAAAAAAATATATAAAAAACACGAGCATACAAACTTTTAATAACTTAAAATCGAACATCGACTCTGACTATTCAGAGTCGTTAACTGTGACTAGTGATTTCGTCACTAGCAAAGTTGCACTGCCATTTGCAAAATTATTGGCTAAACTAGTCAAAATGCCAGTTCAGCTAGCAGGCGATCAGAAACAGTAGACGGTATCGATCCTGGTGCATGTTTGTTATTGTAATTGCAATATCTACATAATAAATCAATAATTCCTATTGGCTAGCTCAGCCTGGGGAAATGTCACAGACAACAACAATGTTTTGTTCTTCATTTTCGTATCTCCTTTCGCGATCTATTTACCGTTACTTCAATAATCCCAATGTTAATTTGTTGTTGCCTATTTTCAGGGCTACACTTGCAGAAATCTGTTTTGATTATGAATTTCTATGCAAATTTAAAGCATTTTAATACATTTTCTGCAGCCGTTTTTCTCTCAGTGCATCCCTTTTGAAAGTGCATTTTTGGCAGCTTCTGCTTGCTATTATTTCTGCTCGTCTGGTGTTTCTGCTGTCCGGACACCTAGAAATTTCGATCGGCCGACTGTGTATGTATGTGAATATAAGATATACATATATGAATGTCATTTTGCTTGTATGTGTGTCGGCAAGGAATGATTTCTCTAAAAAAGCTAAGATGCCAGCTCAGCTAGCAGGCGATCAGAAACAGTAGACGGTATCGATCCTGGTGCATATTTGTTATTGTAATTGCATTTTCTACATAATAAATCAATAATTCCTATGGCTAGCTCAGCCTGGGGATATGTCACACACAACAACAATGTTTTGTTCTTCATTTTCGTATCTCCTTTCGCGATCTATTTACCGTTACTTCATTAATCCCAATGTTAAGTTGTTGTTGCCTATTCTCAGGGCTACACTTGCAGAAATCTGTTTTGATTATGAATTTCTATGCAAATTTAAAGCATTTTAATACATTTTCTGCAGACGTTTTTCTCTCAGTGCATCCCTTTGAGAGTGCATTTTTGGCAGCTTCTGCTTGCTATTATTTCTGCTCGTCTGGTGTTTCTGCTGTCCGGACACCTAGAAATTTCGATCAGCCGACTGTGTATGTATGTGAATATAAGATATACATATATGAATGTCATTTTGCTTGTATGTGTGTCGGCAAGGAATGATTTCTCTAAAAAAGCTAAGATGCCAGCTCAGCTAGCAGGCGATCAGAAACAGTAGACGGTATCGATCCTGGTGCATATTTGTTATTGTAATTGCATTTTCTACATAATAAATCAATAATCCCTATTGGCTAGCTCAGCCTGGGGAAATGTCACACACAACAACAATGTTTTGTTCTTCATTTTCGTATCTCCTTTCGCGATCTTTACCGTTACTTCATTAATCCCAATGTTAATTGTTGTTGCCTATTCTCAGGGCTACACTTGCAGAAATCTGTTCTGATTATGAATTTCTATGCAAATTTAAAGCATTTTAATACATTTTCTGCAGACGTTTTTCTCTCAGTGCATCCCATTTGAGAGTGCATTTTTGGCAGCTTCTGCTTGCTATTATTTCTGCTCGTCTGGTGTTTCTGCTGTCCGGACACCTAGAAATTTCGATCGGCCGACTGTGTATGTATGTGAATATAAGATATACATATATGAATGTCATTTTGCTTGTATGTGTGTCGGCACGGAATGATTTCTCTAAAAAAGCTAAGATGCCAGCTCAGCTAGCAGGCGATCAGAAAAAGCAGACGGTATCGATCCTGGTGCATATTTGTTATTGTAATTGCATTTTCTACATAATAAATCAATAATTGCTATTGGCTAGCTCAGCCTGGGGAAATGTCACACACAACAACAATGTTTTGTTCTTCATTTTCGTATCTCCTTTCGCGATCTATTTACCGTTACTTCATTAATCCCAATGTTAATTTGTTGTTGCCTATTCTCAGGGCTACACTTGCAGAAATCTGTTCTGATTATGAATTTCTATGCAAATTTAAAGCATTTTAATACATTTTCTGCAGACGTTTTTCTCTCAGTGCATCCCATTTGAGAGTGCATTTTTGGCAGCTTCTGCTTGCTATTATTTCTGCTCGTCTGGTGTTTCTGCTGTCCGGACACCTAGAAATTTCGATCAGCCGACTGTGTATGTATGTGAATATAAGATATACATATATGAATGTCAGTTTGTTTGTATGTGTGTCGGCAAGGAATAATTTCTCTAAATAAGCTAAGATGCCAGCTCAGCTAGCAGGCGATCAGAAAAAGCAGACGGTATCGATCCTGGTGCATATTTGTTTTTGTAATTGCAATTTCTACATATTAAATCAATAATTCCTATTGGCTAGCTCAGCCTGGGGAAATTTCACAGACAACAACAATGTTTTGTTCTTCATTTTCGTATCTACTTTCGCGATCCATTTACCGTTACTTCATTAATCCCAATGTTAATTTGTTGTTGCCTATTCTCAGGGCTGCACTTGCAGAAATCTGTTTTGATTATGAATTTCTATGCAAATTTAAAGCATTTTAATACATTTTCTGCAGCCGTTTTTCTCTCAGTGCATCCCTTTTGAAAGTGCATTTTTGGCAGCTTCTGCTTGCTATTATTTCTGCTCGTCTGGTGTTTCTGCTGATCCGGACACCTAGAAATTTCGATCAGCCGACTGTGTATGTATGTGAATATAATGATATACATATATGAATGTCAGTTTGTTTGTATGTGTGTCGGCAAGGAATAATTTCTCTAAATAAGCTATGATGCCAGCTCAGCTAGCAGGCGATCCGAAAAAGCAGACGGTATCGATCCTGGTGCATATTTGTTGTTGTAATTGCAATTTCTACATAATAAATGAATAATTCCTATTGGCTAGCTCAGCCTGGGGAAATGTCACATTATAGTAGACAACAGCTATATTTCATAGTTGTAATCTCATTCTCTTTCTTAAAATATTTAACCGTTATATCCTTTCCATGCACTTGTTGTTGTCTTGTCTCCGCGCTACACTTACAAAAATTTCTGTCAGATTTGAGTTTCCTTTAAAATATTAAGCAATTAACAAATTAAATTGTTCACGGTTTTTTACAGTGTATTAGGTTTTGTATGTAAGTTTTCGGGAATTGCAACTCGCTATTAAGGCTCTGCGCCTGGTATTGCTGCTTGGCTCCCTCACTGCAAAGACATAAATAGCGATCAACCAAGTGTTTATGTGTTTGAGTGTTGTGTGTTGTGTGTATTTTGTTTGAACGTACATATGTTTCATCGCATCGTCTACAGGAGCGGATTATATTACCCGCTTTTAGGGCTACGTTAAAATAAGGATCCCTTTGCCTTTGCCAACAAAACTGGTGTTGTGAAGAAATAATATCATTAAGTAATCAACGTGTCTGATGATAAATTCCATACCATTCTTCTATGCAAATAATTTCCTTTACTAATTTATTATCACTTTCAACTGGAACGCGATCTATAAAAGCCGCTTTAGAAACAATCGCAGTTCAGTAAAATCAAGAAAAAATGCAGAAAAAGATGAAGTTGAAGACTCTTGTGCTTTTTGCGGCTGTATCATATGCAACATATGATGGTTGGATAAGAAAAACCACCTATGTCTATCCTTTTTAGACAAGTTATCTCGGAATAATCATAATAGATGCGGTTCAAAGCAGTTGTACTTATCTCTATCATATAAGCTGCCCTAAATGGATGTTAAAAAAAATGGTTAAGGTTAACCAAGCCTGTAAGAAACCTTTGTTATAAACAATTTTCTAAAATTCCAGTACAAATTATAAACAAATATTGGGTGTCAAAAAAGTAATTCACAATCTGTTGAAGCGAGAAGAGCAGAGGAAATATATAACATTATCTCAGGATTCATTACTAACTTGTACGATACTTTCTCTAGATACTTTTCAATCTTGAAGAACAGACAATTCGTTATATGGTCAATGCCTGCGGCTACTTAGAACAGGGGGCGTGGACAAACTCTACTCAAAACTCACAGACTCCACTGATGAACTGAGGAGAATAACAAACTGAAGAACTGACCAACTGATGAACTGCCTAACTGCTTAACGGACGGATTGAAAGACTGTTCTTAAATATATCTTAGCTTTTTGTTGTTGCTGGTAATTTGTAAATTGGTTCATAATTTTGTTTCATCAGCTCAGCTCTCTATTCAGTCGGCGTTACTTTTAATGCCGGCCCCAACTCTTCTGCTCACTCTTACGCTCCGCTTTGATCCACGGATTGTGGCTTAAGTAATTTTATTTGTATCTTTTTGTTTGTTTCTCTTTATTCAGTTTTTTTTTTTTTTGGAGACAGCTTCAATGCGTTCGTTGGCTTCTTAAGTCCGTCCCGCTGTCTGCCTGTCCGCCTGCCTGTCTGTTCTTCTTGTTCGTGGGGGAAAACAATTCAAAAGCTCACAAATGAAATGGGTACAATCAACTAACTGTAAATAGTTTTATTTCTCCGCCTTCTACTTCTCCCTCTACTCGTAATTCTTGCTCGTCTTTTGGTTTCTGTTTTGTTTTGGACGCTGTGCCAGTTTTGCTTATGAGCAGACAGACAGATGGACGGAAAGACAGACGGTCAGAAGAAGAGCGTTATAATTTTCTATTTTCTACAACTTATGATTGCCTCTGCTTTGGCTTCTTATTCGCTTCTCTTTCGCTCTGTGTCTCTGTGTCTCCACCCCTCTGCCATCTGTCTTACTCGCTCTCACGTATGCAAAATTGTTAATCGAATATCAAATCCCAATCGGCATATACTTAATTTGCATATTTGGTCACTTGTTAATTAATAAACAACTACAAAACGACCAAAACACATAACTAAACAGAAACAAGTAGTGTGCAGACTAGAAACTGGTAGACTTTAGCATACCCTGTGAACAATTCTATCAACTCTGCAAACATTCTTGTCTGCCAACTACCAAAAGATGCATTTGTAAAGGGCAAAGGTTCAAGGGCTGCTTATAAAGTTAGTAACACTAAATTCTGCTTAAAACTCTAACATAGTCAGCATACCCTTTATCTGCATACCATTTTAATACTGGGTATCGAAATGTATCTTTGAAATTGCTCAAATATATCTTCGGTATTGACATTATCGAATCTGTTGAGTTAAGCGCAGCTTTTATTGCATGTTTGGACACTTTATTGAGTTTTAAAAATGTTAAAAGTCAGCAGTTAAAGCTACATATATCGAAACAGGTGATAGCCCAAAAAACATAAAGCCAATCAAAATTTAAACAAGTTGCAGTCCATAAATATTCATATACATATACATATGTATATGTACCAAAAGATACACGTGCTTGTTGTTTATTCAATATATAATTTAATTTAAATATTATTTGATTATCTAAGACTAATCAATTTAGTTAGGGTTTAGTGACGAACGTGGTGATTTGTTTTATAAGTATTTAATTGGCTTTTTATGGCTAAAATGCTTTGAAGTATTTTGTAGTTTACCTTCTGTTTAAAAATGGAATTTAGCGAGAAATGAGTTAACAACCAATTTAAAATTGAAAATAGTTAAACAAGTTAATAAATTATTTAAGACTAAAAAGAGTTTTCTAATTCCTTGTATTTAAATCATATTTTTAATCAACTTAAGTGAACTTTTTACTAACAGTTTTTTGTATTCAAACCCTATTACTTTATTTTCATAGTAATTATTTGCTTTTATTTCTAATAATACGCTGCGAATTGTAATTATTATGTGACAATTGAAGTTGACATTTCGTGTGACAGTTAACAGACCCAAATGATATCGCTGTGAGCCACATTCGGTGACTTTATATGGCTAGAATGCAAGTAAAACAAATTCGCATGGATGGAGACGACTATTATAATAAAGTGCTGGTCTGCGAGGGGAGCTAGCAAAGTATTGGCTCGGCTAAGCAAGGGGGTCAGTGCATGAAGGTTAGCGGCAATTTGTGTCGACAACATCGTCAAAAGCAGCTAACAAAAGCAAAGCAATGCAAAAGCAAACTTGAACCGTTCGTTGTTGCAGCGACAGATCGATGAAATGGCAACAACAACAACAATGGGAACAACATAAACAACAACAACAATAAGTCAATTTCATTGGCAATAATAAATAGAAGCGAGAGAGGGAAGTGGGGAGAAGAAAGAGCAACTGCACTTACCCCCTACTTCCCTCCACACCCTTTCCCCTACACTGCTTTGCCACCCAACCCCTGAGGCATCCACACGTCCAGAGATCGGCAACAAGCTAAACAAAACGCTTCCTCATCGCCGCTGTTTTCCCAGCTAGCGAAGGGGGGAGAGGGGGCAGAAAATAGGAGGCCACAACCAGTTAGCCCAATGCGAGACAAAGACAGTAAGCGTTAGAGCCAGAACGAGTGAGAGGGAAAGAGAGGGAGACAGTGCTCAGTATCAGTTGACGGTCGGTGCGTTTTGGAATGCATCGTTGCCTCGACTCCAGAAATTGGCAAACAATAAAAGCCGTCAAAAAGTGCAGTGAACAACAACAAAAACAGTAATAACAATAACAAATAGAAAAGCCAGAGAGCGAGGAAAAAGATTAAACGAACAGAAGAAAAGCGCAAAAAAATAAAACAGTTTGAAAAGTTGATTGTTTAGTTGAAGCATAAAAAAAAAATGGTTGGCTTTAAAAAGTGGAGCGTCGTGGATTGAAGTCGCAGCAAAAAGAGCTGGAAAAGCTAAAGATATAAAAAAGAAAATGAGTAGAAAAAGAGTAAAAAAAAAGACAGGCAGAGAAAATGCGCTGACTGTATGGCAGGAATTGAGTTGCAGTTGCGAGTTGAGAGTTGCGAGTAGCAAGCGCCGAGTTGCACATTCTGAATGATGTTTTGGCTGCAGTTAACGTTTATAATGGGGAGCAGAGAAGGAAGAAGAGCGGGAGAGCCAGAGAGAGAGAGAGAGAGATACAGAGAGAGACAGGAGACGCAGAAATCATCGGCTGGTGAAAGATACATTTCAACTCTTGTCAAAAATGAAAATCAACTTTAAACTTGTGTATATGTGTAAGTGAGTGTGCTTGTGTGAAACTTTGTGTGTGTGTGTGTGGCAAATAGACAAATGTGTTGGAAGAAAGCGCACTGGCGAAATTTGGGGTGGCCATTGGGGCTTGTGCGGTTGCAGGGTGCGGTTGCAGGCAGAGTTTACTGCTTCTGCGCAACTGCCCGTTGACTGACTGACATTTTATGGCAGTTTTTCAGCGACCCTGTAGCAAAGTGGAAAGCAAGCAGAGTATATAGGGAGTGTGGCATAGCCCACAAGCTATGAATTCAAGATAAAAAGCTGAAGAAGCTGCAGGAAATAAGTTAGCGGAGACTAGAATGCTGACTATACAAAGTGCTTAACTGCAGAACTATTTCTCAAAGCTACCTATATTTTGCACAGCTTAAGCACAGGGCTTTTGGCAGTCTGTTCCACCCACTTCTAGTCATTTCTTTTATATTTTATTTGACTGCAACGCAAAAGGCGCCCGAAGTGTTGCCTGACAAATGCATAAAACTTGAGGCAGCAACTAAAGCTGAGGTTGCAGCCCGGTAACTGCCAGTCTTCGCCGTCTTGTGCGCTGACAACAACCTTAGCAACAACAGCAGCAACAACAGCAGCAACAACAACAACAACAGCAGCAACAACAACAACAACAACTGTGCGGTGATGACGACAACAACGTCGTTGACGTTGTAGCAATTGAATTTTTGCACGTCGCCCATGAAGTTGTTTGTTTGCATGGCATCGTTCCCCTCCTCTACGCCCCCTACTCTTACGGCTGTGCCCGCCCCTCTTTGGCACGCCCCCGCGCACCACTTGCAACTCATTGTTGTTGCTGCACTTGGATGAAAAATAGTGGAAACAGTTAACGAAAAAGAGGAAAATGTTTGTGTGCCTGATTGTTAAACGTTGTTGTTGTTGTTGGCCATTGTTGCCGTTGTTGTTGTTGTTGTTGTTGTTGCTGTTGTGGGCATATTTATGTTTGCTTTGACTTACCGTTAGACGGTTATATGCCGGATTACATTTGGCACTGCTGGCAAATTATCTATGCCGAGTATCTTTTTCAGGCTCCAAATGAAGCAAAGTGTTTGCTATTGTCGTTGTTGTTGTAGTTGTTGTTGTTGTTGTTGTTGTTGTAGTTGTTGTTGTTGTTGTTGTTGTGGGCAGTTAGAAGTTGTTGTCTCTTCTTGCATTGCTAGTAGGTTCTCAGGCATTAGTTTAGAGCAATAGATAGAAATAGATGCAGAGAATTTATTCTGCTGAGTCGACTGATGAAAGTAGCAGGCAGCAAACGATTAAAAGGAATGGCTGGGAAATACCCTATAACTACATGAACTATTGATGAAAATAAAATATTGAAGAACTCCAGAAAATACTAAGAATTTACTGGGTTTGTTGAGTGTACTGACAATCAATTGCTATAATTTACAGGGTATGTTCTACAAAAACACCACAATACCTTCAAAGCTTGATACCAATCATGTCACAAATGTAGCAGTTCCACCTTCGCGTTATTTACAGGGTATCTGCCAGCCATTCGCTTTTCGCTTGTACTACATGAAACCGCTCTCTGATTAGAATGAGGATAATCGCATCAATTATTAAATATCTTCTAAGCTTTTACTAACTTTCTTGCTGCTGTTGATTTCAATAGTTTTTCCCATGTTCTGCCTAAACAACAACAACAACAACAACAGTCGAGTAACTTGGCCAAGATGCCATTCACTTCTGGCCAACTAATTGTTGACGTTTTGTCGAGACCTCCTAGGGATATGAGCATTACTAATGATGATATGCGATTGCCTTTGGGCCATTTTCTGTGTGAAAAACTGCGACTCGTTTCTTCATTTTACAGTTCAACTTTCAACTTGCCGGACTTTCGCAGCAAGTGACACACAACAAACACACACACACACACACTCACACTTTAAGCTAAGATATTAAATCCAAAAAAAGGAAAGGAAAGGCCCCTCCGAATCCGAATACAGCTGCAGTTTCCCCGCCCCCTTGGAACTGCCCCTGCCTCCTACTGCTCTCTGCTCTCTGCTCTCAGCTCTTTCCCTCTACACAACTTTCAAATGACTTCGCAATCGTTGGGCTTCAAAAAAACAAAAAATTCGAGTATCGAGTACTCGTATTTGAGTAGTTTTATACTCTCTGCAAGAGTATATTGGGTTTGTGCAAATGTATGTAACAGGCAGAAGGAGGCGGGGCAGACCCCAAAAAAAATATATCTCGCGCCACCAAGCGGAGCGGATATAGCCACGCCCGCCGCCCGCCGGCGGGGGGGGGGGGGGGGGGGGGGGGGCGCCGCGGGGCGGCGAGAAAAAAAAAATCAGAGAGGGGAAGAGCACAAGCGGGGGGGGCAACGACAAATATTTAGTCAGGCAAAAAAAAAAATTTTTTTGCGGGCCCCCCTTATTATTTTATTAAAGAGTTTTGGCTAGTGCTGGCTACATTTTATAGGCCAAAATAGCTAGATTCATAACTAGCAGTTGATCAAAGTAGCTTAATGCACAGCAAAATAAATGGAATTGCTTTAAAATAGCTAAAATAGCAGCACTGGTTTGGGCCAGTCTTAAAGCGATTCGCGTTTGCCATAATTGTTGCTGTTGTCCAAGTTGTTGTTGCTGCCGTTGTTGGTAATTGTTGAGGAAAGAAGGTCGCACAAGGTGGTCCGAGCTGAGCGATTGCTTTAACTGCTATTTTATTATACTCTATGCGAAAGAGGGTATAGAGGAATAGTGAACAAGGCTGACAAACTTTTCAGGGTACTCAAATTGTTTAATTTATTCACTAGAAAACTCAAAACTTAGTAGACTAGGACTTGGCTAATTTGTAGCTCTGACAACACCTAAACACAATTTCAGTTAGCAGCTCTCATTCACATCAATCGCCTCATTAACAAAACATATACAGAAATATGATACAGTTTTTACATGGAATATTCGGTGCCCTTGTGCTGTTCGCATATTGTGGCTGGAGGTTAATTTGGAAGCCGAAAAAGCTAAATGAACAGAATGAACAGAATAAACTGAATGAACAGAATAAGCTGAATGAAATGAACGAGGAGGAGTTGAAGAGGTGAGGAGTTGAATGAGGAGTTGAAGGAGGAGAAGCTGGATGAGAAGCTGACAGAAGTGCCAGATAATGAAATGGATTACCTAGCGGATTTCTACAAGCAAATTATGCAAGAATTGGCTCTATCGTCAAGAATTAATGAAGGTTTACGGAAACTCGACCAGTTAGCGGACGAAGCAGGAGGAAAGGAAGGCTAAGGGGCTACAAGAGGCTAAGGAGGTACCAGAGGCTAGGGAGGTACCAGAGGCTAGGGAGTTACCAGAGGCTAGGGAGTTACCAGAGGCTAGGGAGTTACCAGAGGCTAGGGAGTTACCAGAGGCTAGGGAGTTACCAGAGGCTAAGGAGTTACCAGAGGCTAAGGAGTTACCAGAGGTTAAAAAGGTACCAGAGGCTAAGGAGCTACCAGAGGCTAAGGAGCTACCAGAGGCTAAGGAGGTACCAGAGGCTAGGGAGGTACCAGAGGCTAGGGAGGTACCAGAGGCTAAGGAGGTACCAGAGGCTAGGGAGGTACCAGAGGCTAAGGAGTTACCAGAGGCTAAGGAGGTACCAGAGGCTAAGGAGGAACCAGAGGCTAAGGATTTACCAGAGGCTCATGAGGTACCAGAGGCTAAGGGGTTGCCAGAGGCTGAGGAGGAGGTAGTTCCTAAGCCACGTCGTAATCCTAAGAAATTAGTCATCGGAAAAACTATTGAACTTATACTCACTCGATTGGTTTGCATTGAGGCCTCGCTGTGTGACGCTGTCGATCTGAACAAATGTCTAACTAAAGAGGAACTAACGGCTTTCAAATCGGAAATGAAGGAATTAATCCAACGGGATTATCGACTGAACATAGCTGAGGTTATGGGCCCCGGCTTTGAAACAGAATCCGAAACGGAGTCCGAAATTCAAGCCAGTATCAAAAAGAACTCGGAGCTGCAGAAAAATCCAAATGTTGACTCCGAATTCGTATACAGAATGGCATGACTGATTAGTTTAGTGGAAAAACAGCTAGTTTTGGCTACAATAAAATGTATTTTTTAGTTAAAGCTTGACTTTGTTTAACAGGGTATACGAGTAGTCGACGTGACTCACAGCCAGTTTATTTGCATTGTTTCATTTGTCTTTGAAATTAATGTGCCAGATTTGAGAAACCTGTAACGTCAGTCCACAGAAGATAGCCCCAAGAAACAGCTGAAGAATTGCAATCAAAGCGCTCTCTTTTCAGCCGTCTCTTTTGCTCTCTCACTCTGTAAGCTATAGCCATTTCACTCGCTCTTAAGTGGCTGCTATTGATTTTCACTTGAATTTTCAACTCTTTTTTCGGTCATCTACAATTCACGCTGGTGTTCAGTTAGATCTCAGATATATGTATGGGTGTATAGGTGTGTGTGTGTGTGTTTGTTTGTCTATATAATAGTTTTACTATCTGCAGTTACCTATTGTTGTGGCTCACGTCGCTCACTTTGCCAATTTTCGATACGTTTTTAGCCTTTTTTTGGCGCTTTGGCATTGACGTATTGCCGCGCAGGGGGCGTCACACTCTGATATTTGTCGCTGTTTATTGCTTAGCAGTTTTTTTTTGGCAATACTTTTCAATAGTTTTCGCATACAATTTTTTGGCCTCGCGTAGGTTTTGCTGTCTCCCAAACTCCGTCGCGAAATCGAAGTCGCTTTGCGGCATAATTGAATTGAATTTGTTTGTCGTGGTTGATTTGCATTCAACTCTTGATAAATTGAACTTTAAGCATTGCGCCATTTGGGCACACAAGTTGGTCAAAAACGGTCTGTGTCTCAGTCTTTGGCTTGGCTTGGCTTCTCGGGTTCAGAGCGTTTTGATTGGCGCTCTTGTCAATCAAAAACTCAAATTCCGACTGTCAAAGCGCCGCAAATTTGTCGTTTTGAGCACAATTGAGACGAAAAGCGAATGTGACATAGCTGCAGACCCAGATTGTCAGACATTTCATACACACTTACATATAGAAGTTATATATGTTTATTCATATGCCAGATTGCGCATACGCCGCGTTGTGTCGGCGAACCCACAATAATTTTTAATAAGCCGGCAAAGTTACGAGCGCAGCGCACGCGATATAACAACCAATAAGTCAATCGTTTATCGTCTATCGGCAATCGACAATCGGCTCAGGAATGCAGTCAATTACAGCTACTTTTAAGCCTTTGTGAGTGTAAAACTTTTGAACTATGGCAAACATGTTAACTGAAGGTCTCTTAACAAATAAATAAATCAAGTCTTTAATTAATTGTTTTGGCCAAAAGAAGCCACAGCAAATCTCAATGGGTTAATCGCCTGCTGCTGTTGCCAGCAATGCTACAAAGCAAAATAAATGTTTAACAATAAGCAAATAATTTTTGCCACACATGACATGCAAATCGATGGCAACTGTGGGGGGTTAAGGGGGTGTGGAGAGGTGTGTAGTGAGGCCAAAAGACACACAGTTGGCTTAGAGCAAGCGTGCAACATGTTCCCATGAGCTGAACGCATTTTGGCGATCGGCAATTGAAAGCAAGTTGTCAGTTGTTAGCTGAGCACATTCACACATGTAACGACAACAACAACAACTGGAAACAACAACTGGAAACAACAATATCGATATAAAGTTATTCGATTTCTATGCTAATCGATTGACAACTGCGACAACTGCGTAATGAGTTTGCCATTTGGCTCTTGACTTACATGTGTTTTGTAGGCAGTGCTGTCACTTTAGCTTTTTGAAAGCACAGCTAGCTATTTTAAACTTTTAGTGGGAATGATCTAAGCTTCAGTTCTCATAACTTGCATATACCCCCTAGATTTGATAGGAAAAGGGTTTCTGTATCTACAACCTTTCAGCGGTTATATAAACACATAACTCTTAATGGTTCCCAAGGACTTTAAACCCATCACTTTCCTCAACTACTCTACGCAGGGTATCTGTGTGTGCTGTCAAACCCACAGCTGGTTGCCTTGCATAGGTCACTCAAATATCAAGACCCTGTTGAGTACACAGTTCAGATCGTAGGCATGACATATGAAAACACATGTATGTGCCAGTTTTAGCCATGCTTATTTTACTTGGCTTTTATTTTATTTTAGTTTATTTTGTTTTGTTTTTTGCCACATATTTAGGGCCAAGTTATCGCGGCAAGTGAATCGTTAGCTGCAAATTGTTGCAACAGCTACGTGTCACGATCTCAGCGCCCAAAAGTCACACAGAGAGAAAGAGAGAGAGAGAGAGAGAGGGTAGGAAGAGAGCGAGAGGAGTGTAGGAAGGTAGGTAGAGAGAGACAGACAGACAGACCATCAAATGAAACATTTTGAAAAAGCTGCCTCACATACATGTGTGTGGCAAAGGTGCTGAGTTATGTTTATGGTTATATGAATGCTGTAAGGTAAAAGCAATTATATGATAGACTATAAAAATACCCTGTTTAAAACATATGTACCTTAAGCACAGTTGTCTAACTAAAGTCAAAAATAAATATGTCTTAAAATACTATTAGTTTCTCTTCCAGTTGGGCTAGTTTAGTGTGCCTTTGCTGCCACTGTTTTACAGGGTATTTCTGCTGTATCAAAAGTAACCACAAGCAGGTTCAACTATCGCTTGAAAATCACTGCAAATGAGCTGCGCAAAACTAAAACGACTGAACGACTGTCGAAATTGTTTGGCTATAAAAAAACGAAGCCCAACTTGAGAATGGTGAGACAGCGGGACAGAAAGACATAGACAGAGGGACAGACAGATAGCTAGACGGACTCACCAGGCCGTCTGTCATGTCTGGGAGTCGAAAGCTGGTTAACGGTACACAGGTTGCCACAGGTTGAGGTACAAACCGCTGCCGAGCCCAGCGAACATTCAACATTTTGTGGCAATTGCAACTTTATTTAAGCCACACACAAAATGTCAGCGTGGCTAAATTTAATAAACAGCAACAACAACAGCAGCCACTTTTTCGGCTTGCCCCAACACGCGTGTTGGCAACATGTTGCATAAACAACAACAGCAACAGCAACAAAAAATGCGACAGTAAAAATATGTTGCACGCGTCGTTGCTCCGATTTTTGCTGGATTTCTGCAGCAAATTCCCAATTTGTGAGCTGCGTATGTTTGGGGTGTAGGCGAGGGGCGTGGCAGGCGGCAGGGAAGGCCGTCTGGCATATTTGTCGTGCCTGGCAAACACCAAAAGCTCACAAATTCCCACGTTTAGTTTTTTTTATGGTGGTAGTAGCTCGGTTATTATGCGTATCTTTCGAAATTTAAGTTAATTGAATTTATTTGGTTGAATGAAAATGCAAAAAAAAAAACAACTGAAAGAGCAGCAAAAACGATTTATCATTTAGTTTGGCATATTTGGTCATATTTATTGGCAAAACAAATTGATTAATTGTTTTTTATAGCCAGAAGATTATACAGTTCGCATCATTGAGAACTTTCCAAGCTTCAAAGTGATCAATGATCAATGATCGATGATCAGTTGTTGCACGCTGCGTATGCGCAATGGGCAAGGACAGCGCTGTGCCCAACAGAAAGCTGACTGCTGCGTAACGCATGCCGGTAGCTGCGTTGGCCACACTAACCATGTCAGGGACAGTCTCTCTCCCTCTCGCTTTCTCTCTCTCCCACTCTTTCGCTGTGCAAACATTCATTAATCATCGCAACTGAACGATCGCCCCTCGCTCGCTGCACTGCCAACGACTTCAGCTTCGAGTGCTCCAAGTGTCCATGCGCCTCAAGTGTTTGTATGTGTATTACATAATTGTCTCGAGATACATAAGAAAGTTAAGTGCAGTCCACATAGAAATTCACAACGAATTCAAATGATACCCTGTAAATTAATGGTTGTAATAAAAATTGAGCTGTAACAGCGGAGTTTTCAATAAGCTATTCGACTAGCTTACATTATTTTAGTACTTATTTAAGCAACAGTTAGTCACAGTTGCCATAAAAATTACATAAAAGTATGATATTATTTGAGCAGCTCAAGGAGTTTTATGTGGGCAGTGTGAAGCTTCTGGTGTTATGCACTAAAACTGAATAAAATAATAATAAATTTAATATAAACGTAAAATTTAAACTAACTACAACAGTTGTAACTATTTAAGTCAGTCATAAGATCAGTTATATGCTAGATAGTTTTCTGAGAAAAGACAATGAAACAGATAGGAAGACTTCTTCTTTAAGCGAACTAGAAGGAAAAGGAAGGAAAGAGAGGCAGAGGAAGAGTGAAATAGACCGACAGAGAGATTACAACAGTTAGATAAGGCTTATATCTTACTAATAATTAATTAAAACAATTGTTAAAGAGTATAAAAATTAAATGATGTCAATGAGAGCTGCTCAAAGTGGGTTAATTTGGCGCTACCTATGGCACAGGGGACTTCCCCGTGCATGTTCATGATTTTGGCTGCAAGTGGGAATGACATAAGCGGCGAGACAGTGGACAGCAGACAGCAGACAGTGGGACTAACAGACACGCAGACACTACAAAAACTGAGAGCTGAACAAGCGTAACATTTTGTGCAAATGGTAACAATTGATTATTTTTGTTTTTCTCTTTCTTTTACTTGCCTTTTTTAAAGGCCAACAACTTGAAACGTTTAAGAGTTTTGGGTGTTAAGAATGCGTCTATGGATGTGGCTACATCATCCCACCAACACCAGCATCTTTAGCATGATGATCAGCATCTCTCTCCGAGGGCGATGCTTTCGTGTTGTCCACTTGACAAACCATCGATGCCATCGGCAATGGTTGCTGTTGTTTTGGCTGTGATTGCACTTGTCGCTTTTGTTTCCGGCGGCAGCAGCAGCAGAAACCGTTAGTTTTCAGGGGGTGGGAAGTGGGTTGTGTTCATGGAGGTGTTCCGCCAAGGCCAGCGAGGAATTCAACGCTCTATAAAAGCTCTCGATTCGCTTGGCAATGGCATCAGTTCAACAAATTCACTCATCACAAACAGATCAGCTATGAAAATCTTTCTCTGCTTACTCTCGGTGGCTGCGGTGGCCCAAGCTGGCTTCATTGGCGGTGGTGCAGGTGGTGGTGGTGGTGGTGTTGGTGGACACGACCATCATCATCATGGCGACTCCAGTGGCGGCGGTCAGGAGGTCAAGGTCATCAAAGTGATACACGAAACCAGCGGTGGTGCCGGTGGTGGCTGGTCCTCTGGCGGTGGTGGTGGCGGCGGTGCTGGCAGGCTGGTCAGCTGGCGGTGGTGCCAGCGGCGGCTGGTCTTCCGGTGGTGGAGCTGGAGGTGGCTGGTCTTCAGGTGGTGGTGCTGGCGGTGGTTATGGCGGCAACCAGGAAGTCAAAATCTTCAAGATCATCCAACAGTCTCCTGCCTCCGGCGGACACGGTGGCTCCAGCGGTGGCTGGTCTGCAGGTGGCGGCTCCTCCTCTGGCTGGTCCTCCGGTGGCTCTTCTTCCTCGGGCTGGTCATCGGGTGGTGGCAGCGATGTCACAACTGCCGTCAAAATCATCAAGATTATCTCCGAGAGTGCACCTGAGTCTGGTGATGCTTCTGGCTGGGCTGCTGGCGGTGCTGGTGGTGCAGGCGCTGGTGCTGGCGGTTGGTCATCGGGTGGTGCCTCCAGCGGTGGCTGGTCTGCTGGTGGTGGCTCCTCAGGCGGTGCCTGGTCTCCTGCAGGACCCTCTACCGATGGCTGGTCCGCTTCTCAGAGCGGCGGTGGTTCCTATGGTGGCTCCAGCGGTGGTTCTTATGGTGGCTCCAGCGGTGGTTCCTATGGTGGCTCCAGCGGTGGTGCCGGTGGCTGGGCCTCCCAGGGCGGCAGCGGTGGACACGGCGGCAGCTGGTAAAAACTGATTCACAGCCTGTGATAAATCTCAGTCTCATCCCATGTTCATATTTCATTTGTTGTTTTTCCTTTCGTTGAATTAAATTCTTTATAATTTTCACAATCGATATTTTTCCACGGGTCGGTGGAGAGGGAAAGGGGAGCACAGAAAAGAAAGCGCTAAAGAAAATTGTCTGAAAGTTTTCCATTTAAGGCAGAAATTACCACACCACAGCAGCAACTGCATTCAAGGGAAGAAAGCACAAAATGAGGAAGATTTTTTCACTTATTTGCCATCTCTTTTGCACTCGCTTAGATACATATATATATATTATATATATATATCCATTTCTTGTGCTTGACTCGAGGAAAGCAACAAAAAAAACACACTTAAGCGTAAAGTAATAAAATTCAAGCAACCAAAAAATGTCGGCAAAAAAGCGAAAAGAAAAAGGAAAATAATAAAAGAGAGAAGTGGGAAGTGGGAAGAAGCAGCAGAGAAGGCGAAAAAAAAAATATGTAAAATATCACTTTGGAGCAGCGACGCCAAGAGCCGAGAAGGAGCCAAGGATATCGAGTATACCAAGCATACGAAGGATACTCAACGAAAAGGGCAAAAGTGCAAGAAAAAGCTCTCACAGCGGGGTGTATTAGCGTGCCAGGGGCGTAGCGAGGGGGAAAGGGGGTGCGAGAAGTTGTATAAAAATATTTTCCATATAAATCTAACAAAGAACGTGTTCGGGTTACTTGATTAGGCGGCCAACGTGTGCCAAGAGCGGGGACAACGGCACAACAATGACTACGACGACGCCAAGAAAACAACTAAAAAGAAGGGGGTGTGGCAGGGGAGGCGTAAGGGTAGTGGAGGGGTGAAAAACGCCACTCTTTGGTTTCCTTAACGTTTTCACAATAAATACTTACAACGAAATAAAAGCGAATAAAAACGAAGGCGCAACAAATCCAATTTGTAGCTGCCACAGTGGGCGTGGCAGTTGGCAGTCAGCACAGTGGGTGGGGGACACTACTTTACGTATTGATTTACTTTGTGAATAGTCCAACCCCCCTGCGAAAGGAAGTGAGCAGCGAGTGAATATTATTTTAAGACTATTGCGCAAAAATTTTGATTTGCTTTTGTGGAATTATAAAAACAATCATTAAACTGCCGATCAATGTGCAGCACGCCCCCTCACCCTCCACCGCCTCCTCCTTTCTTCAGTGCTCTTCAGACAGCCAACTTGTTGCGCGTCTATAAACAATCACAAATCGTATACAAAATTCACAGTTCTCAATGATTTGCCTGCCTCCCAACGCCTGCCACGCCCCTGCCCCTGAGGAAACACCCACATTACTTAATATACGCTTGTCGAATATTCCAAACTGATCCCAGCACCAAAAACATACAAAATTAACCAAAAATAAAACACAAAATACAAAATTGTATTTCCAATTATTTTGATGAGTTAATGGAAAATTTTCCATTGAAAGCAAACATTGTGTTTTCCCGCTTTTCACACTGTCTCCCTCCCGCCCTCTCTCTCTCTCTCTCTCTCTCTCTCTCTGGCTTCCTCTTGTCGCTAAAATAGATCTTTGTACCCGATTATTTCTGCAAATTTGTTTAAGTTTTATTTTATTTTCATTTCAATTTTAATTTTCCCGATTGCTGCTCGCTGCACGTGCAGCGCCAAGAAACTGGAAAATTGCGTATTTGTTTAACTACAACAACAACAAGAACAATAAACAAATCAAAATTGTTGTTAAATCAAAGTTAAGTTCGCTTTGGTCTCATTTTGGCCACTTTTTACTAAGCCAACTTATTGACATAGTCACAGGGTGTGTGTGGGTGTGTGTAGTGGTTGTGTACTTAGTCTGTTGACTGTGGACGCGTGTGCCAAAGCAGCTAAAAAAACACAATCATTGAGCCAAAGACAAACAGTTTATGCGACCCTCGGTTCATTTGCCAAAACAACCCTCGCAAATAGACGCGACAACTGGATGCCCTTATTATTATGTAATTAAGCAACAACCGTTCAACTTGATAGACAGTTAAAAGTGCTTCTATTCAGTGGTTGTTTTCAATTCCATTGCGGAAATTCAGCAATTTCCACATAAAATTTCATTTCAAACTGAGACAATATCTGAGAGAGTAATAGAGAGAGAGAATGAGAAACAGAGAAAGGGAGCTGCTTAGTCTGCAAACCGTTGGAAGTTTGAAGTCTCTAATTTTCAGTTGCTAAAATCATTCCATTTTTCTGTAATTAAATAAAGATATTTAAATTTTTTTATCACTTTATTTTTTAAAAATTGCGTATAAACTAACAACTTATTTATAATTTTTGCTGTATTCCAGTTTTAGTGTGGCATCCGCACCGAATTGAACTCCAGTTGATTAAGCTGACCGAGTACCAAGATCTCTTCTATGGCCTTCTTGGCCAGCAGACGATTGCGCTGATCCAGTTTACGGTAAGAAATGGCCCAACCCTCGGCAAAGATCGTTGCCTCATCACGTGGGTTGTGATTTGCATGGGTCAGTGGTGGTAGCAACTGGTTGTGATTCAATGAAATGTCCAGTGCTGGTCGCTTGTGGCTTTGAGTCGAGTTGTTTAGGGGTGACTCTCGTTCCGGTTCAATCTACAAAGATAAAACTCTTTTAAAATACGAATCAAAATTTCAACAAGAAGAAGAGTACTTACTTTTGTTTCCTCTGCTGTAAAGTCATCTCCGTTCTCTGTTATATCTTCCATGGAATCGTCTTCGATATCAACATCTTCGTCTTTAAAGAAACTATCTGAAGTATCCTCAACAGATGCTTGAAGTGCTTCTCTGCCGGAAATATCTTCTCTTAAAAATGACAATTCCTTAAAATACCACAAATGTGGCACATAAACATCATCTGCATTTTTAGCCACTAATTCGCTCTGTTCGACTTTGCGCAGTTCGCGGCGATAACATGTGCGAATGCCGTTCATTCGACGACGCATGCTGTCCACATTTGCATCCGGATCAACTCTCAGGTAGCTAACCAGCAACTTTTTGTAGGCAGCTGCCTTTGCGCGCTTGTTCTTATAAATTTCTTCAGAACTTTTCCACAAAGCAGGTAAACGGCGATAGCAGTTGAAGAACTCGATCCAACGATCGGTTGGCGGGATTGCGCTCATATTTAATTTCGACACACGCACAGACACAGGGCTTGAAGCGAACTGAGTAGGGACTGCGAGAGCAAGCGCTTATGTGGACAACGAATTGTACGAACATGTTCGACAAGCGGTTCGAGTGAAGAGAGCATGTTGGATGCAAGCGGCTTGAAGTGCTCTCAATTTCGAAAGAGAGCGAACGCTAGCATGTTGTCAACGTTAGGTAAACGATTCGCATAAAGAGCGTATGTTGGAAGCATTCTTAAGAGTGAACGAGAGAGATTTAATGCTTGTTTGTATTACAAACATGTTGCGCGTTATCTGCCGTAAGAGTGTTGCCAACGAATCGTTGGACAACTTAGTTGGCAACGATTGTAGACGACGCTGCTAACTGCAGACGAGCATCGTCGTTGGCGCCATTAACGGCGTAGCCTGATCGATTTGTCGTCGACGTCGTTGTCGTCAACTATTTTTGTTGTTTTTGTTTTGTAGATAATCATACACACAAAGACAAACACGCAAATGTTCACACGCATGCACATGTAAGGCAAAGCAATAGTATGCAAAGTAAAATGCACGAGACCATAATGAGCGAAAGCAAAAGGCACAAACAAAAATATTATTACTAATTCATTTTGTTCGTTGCACCCTTTGCTGTACTTGTGTTGACGTTGACGTCGACGCCTACTCGCTGCGCTACGTTGCGTCGCATGTCCCTCTCCCACTTCCTCGCTCACTCTTCTTATTTGGTTTGCACTATGTGCACTATGCATGCTAGCCTCCATGCTGACGCGCCTTTCTTACGCTCTCCCTCACTCACTCTCTTCATCGCTTGCTTTGCTGAGAGCGCTTTTGTTGCACTCTTTGCTGGTGTTCTTGTTTGTTGTTTTTTTGCTGTTTAACGTTTAACGATTTGCAGGTGCTCAATTTGCTCTCTTCTTCTGGTGAAATGTGTCGGGCAAGCCATAAGTAATTTATCATCATACAAAATTGAAGTGCGTCGACGTTGACGGCAACAGCGACGCCACTGTCGACGTCTGTCAATGCCAATCAGTTGTAAATGATATGACTGACCGATTCTAGAGTCTTTCAAGGCATTATTGTTGTTGTTCTTCTTTTCAGGTGGTCAATTGCGAGACACCAAATTGGTTGCACAGTGTTTATGTTGTGAGAAGGCTAAAGGGAAGAGGGGGAAATTGATTGCTTAAGGAAATGTTTTGTAAATAAATCAACGAAACACGAAGAGCGCAAGAAGTGAAAAAGCGATAACACCCCAAAAAGGTATCAAAATGGGTTTGCAAATCAGTTTGTCAACAAACAATATAAATGACAGTTGACGCCATAACTGTTCCCACTGGGTACAGTACTTACTGACTGTACTCTCTGCAATCTGTTCATGAATTTTAAGTGAGGGATTTTTTCGTATTTTCTTTGTGCTCCCCTCCTTTCTGTTGTTTGCCGTTGGTTTACACTATTATGCCTTATCCATTGTCACTTTATTTATCGATTGCTTGCAGTGTTTTCTGTTTTCCTTCCTCTTTTTTTAAGAACTCAGTGAATCGCATAAATTTGCAATTATTGCTCGCATTTTACACCTTGATGCTACAGTGAAGCCACGCTATAACAAACACTGCTCTTGTTTTGTGTATTTTGTGTATTTGTATCGTTACAAATTTGCGTAATTCCTTTAATTGCACTGTTCAAATTTGTACAAAGATTCATAAAATGCCACACACACTACACACACACACACACACGTACTTAATCAGACTGGCACACACACTCAATTACTATGCAAACTACCAACAACTCAACAGTAAAATGCGATTTCCTACCCAAAATTCACACACACACTCACATGGGTGTACACAATTTTTTGGGCCTGCTTTGTGCTTTGTTTTGTATGTGGGTCATGTCCTTATGAAATATTCAAATGTCCTGAATTAAGCATTTATGCCATTTCCATTCCCCAGACCCTGTAATTTATGCACACAGAGTGTTTGAGTTGTCGGTAAAAATAAAGACTGAAGGAGATCCCAAAATGTATTAAGAGTTTGGGGTCTCTATAGTTTGAGTTACGGCCACTACAGGGTCTCTGACGTCGTTAACCCCACACTCTCTACCCTTCTCCACTGCTTTATTGTGTGTCTGATTTTCCAGGCCGTAGTCCAGTAGCCCCAAAAATTTAACCACTTCCACTGCCCCGCCCACTTTTTTGGGGCAACACATGTCACCCTTTCTGCTGACAAACAAATTGTAAATGCGTGTGCTTGTGCATGTATGTGCATGTGTGTGCATGTTTCAATTTCTTTATTGAAAATTGACCAAATTTGCGTTGCGAGAGAAAGGTGAAAAAGGAGAGAGAGAGAGGAGATTGGCAGAGAAAGACAATAAAACACAAACGCATAAAAGCAAATAAATTGGTTACATTTGCTTTACACACACTCACACACACACACACACACATTGCGTAAATCCGCAACGGAAGTTGTGCTTTTAAATCGATTTTGATTGATTTTTCTCACTGCTAGGAAAAATGCCTTTTGGCCAGCAAACACACACACACACACACACACACATGACTCTATTATGCGTGTGCCACACACACACAGTACCATGTAGGTGTGCGTTTATATAAATAAAATCAAATTGTAAATAATCGAGTCGGAATCGTCGCCCGTTTGTATTTTTGCAGCCCTTTGGCGCTTTTCGCTTGAAATCCGTTGGCAAAAAAAACGAGGAAAATTAAATGAAATCAAATAAAATACTGGAAAAACAACAGAGCCAAAAATAAAGTAAAATATTTTCACTAAAATTATTTTCAATACAAAATTTGTTGCTATTTTTACAATTTTTTTTTTGACTGACTGAATGTGTTTAACTTTGCCGCTCGCAGCTCGTTATTTATTTATGTTTATTGAATGTGTGTGTGTTTGAACGTGTGTGTGTGTTTGCATCGCTTTATTTCAATATCATAAAACAAGTAAGCAGGCAAGTAAAGTATGGCAGTGGGTTGAACTAAAGCTACCCTGTAATTATTATGCATGAACTTCTGATAAGCTTAAGTAGAATATGAAACATTATAAATTACTGGGAAGTCTAATAGACTTGGAAGTCTGTTATACCCACTGCTGCTGCTTGTTTACAGGGTATATCAAATTGACGCTGCCCAAGGAAAATAAACTAAAAGCCTGCACTTACATTTTTAATACAAAATCAATAAATATAAAAATATATGTATATTAAAATATGTTGTCCCACACACACACACACGCATACACGCACACGCACACACACAAACACACAAAGTTTTTGTGTTATTTTTTGTAAGACACTTTTTTATGGCTGCGGGATCATAAAAAGCGCATAAAGTGGCTTTAACATAGCATAAAAAATGCACCCAAGAGTGCCAAACAGGGCAACGGGTAGGCGACAGGGGCGTGCCAAGGGGGGTCAGTGAATGACCCAACTCAGTGGACACTTTGGGTGGTCAGGGGCGGGGCTAACGCCTGGGCGTGGGGCTGGGGTGATAAGCGACATGTTGGACACTAAAAGAAATACCAAAAGAGCATATGTGACAAAGGAATTTATGCTCGATGGTGTGAAGGAAGCAGTTACTAGAAAGGGACAGCAAAAGAGTTGTAAAAAGTGTGCGAGAAATAGAGTGAGTAATGCCACTTACTTGTTGGCTATAAAGAAATCTGCTTAGCATGATTTATAACCCAAACTCATTTAGATTAAAGACCTGAACAAATTAATAAACTAAATTTATTTTTAAATAATTTAAAATTCATAGCAAACGTAATTAAACAGGTGTCGATATGACATATCATAAATCTGTCCAACTTAATAGATAATAGCATAAAATAGCCATAAACTCTGCTCGAAACTGAAACCTGATAAGTTTATGCGTAATCAAGTTTATGCTTGACTGATTTATGTTGCCAAAACTATGTGTAACTGAGAACTGAAAAGTTTTTGGAGTGGGCAAAGTAATAAAGCAGCCGCATACCAAATTTAGTCACTCCAAGTTTTACACTTTTCGGGATTGAGAGTTAAACAAATAGAAACCCTTTCATCTAGTCGGCTTTTATTGGACGCAACGTTTGATTTTGAGCCTGCCTTGAACAAACAGAATTTTCTATGCATTGTTTGAACTGAAGAAATAACAAAAAAGACGAAAAATAGGAAAATAAGGGACTCTAACCAAAGTTAAGCTTTTCCTTATACACGAATACCTTTTTCCTACGGCAGTTTTCCTTTTGTCAGACATAAGTCAGGCATCAAAGCACTCAATAAACACATTTACATGTGTATGGGTGTGTGTTTGTGTGTACGTATCTACAATCAGGTTGTAATTAAAATATCACGCCCATGCAAATAAATTCCAGACAAATTCCTACTTCCCTCCCACACAAAAAAAGTCCTTTACCATGAAGATTTCCAACCCTTTTGAGCCTCCTCTCACCTTTCTTGGGGTAATGCCAACAAATAATCTTTAACCCGCTTTTTGTTTTTAATAAAAAGGTCTTGGCAAATATGTTAGGCCGCTCATCGTGAGTCCTCACACCTTCTGCTCTGCTCCTTGACTGGGATCCTTGGCTGAATTCGCTCCACGTCTGCAAATCAAAGAAGCGTATCGCGCACGTGTCTGAAATATGCATTAACACACCGCTGCTGCCGCCATCGAAAACAGCATTAACCCCAACCCGAGACATCCTCGCACCCACTCCCAGAGTTTGTTACTGTCGGTGGCAGGTCAAAGGTCGGGGGATCACACCCCGGACAGCAGCGGGAAGCATCCACTGAAAAAATGATTTAACTTTAAACATTAATTGCAGTAATCGAGTGACCGTGACCATGACAATAACAACAATGACGACAGTGAGAACTACAGTAACTACCCTCGGGATCGTCGCTGTCTAAAACAAAACCACTCTAAAATCTTTGGCGGGGTAGGAGTGCTAACAATCACCACCCATTTGAAACTTCCGCCCCTGCGGATGCGCCAATTAAATTTAATAAAGCTCTCGACTGCCGGGTACTATAATTATTATTAACTTCTCATAAATTGAACATTTTCTTAACGGACTTTATCTAACGTTAATTATATTTAAGCCATAATTTCCAGTCACTCCTTCAAGCAGTCCGTGTATTCCTTAAGCTGGTACGTAAAGATGTTGATAGTTTCTTAAAATCACACACAAATTGGGAGTAGTTTCTTGAGACTCTTTTACGGAAATTTCTGTCGTCTTATCATCGATGACTTTTCATTCCTTAAGAATAGGTGGCTAGGGGAATTATGAACGCCAAGTAGAATATGCCAAAAATTAGAAATTCAAACATTTTGACTGCGATTAAATTTGATTTTATTCTGAATTGTTTGTCGTTGTGAGCAAGTTAAGATTGAGACTGAGATATTGAGAGCAGACAAACTAACAATTCATTTAAGCTAAAAGTAAAAGCTTACTAAGAAATCTTTTTAAAATGTATATTATTTTAATTAAGTATTTAATACTGTATTTTAAATGGATGATACCTTAGCTAAGGCATCTTAAGCTGGTAAAATTCCTTCTTACATTCAAGTACTCCACATTTCTAGCCGTGTATCATAATTTCAGATCCATATTGCCTTAAGTATCAAGTGTTCTATTGGTTTTAGCGTATAACCCGCTGCTAACACTTGTATCACTCTGACACAATTCTGACTTTTCATTTGCCCCTCTTTGTGGCAACGCCCCACTGTCTGCCACTTGCCCCAGTCAACCCTACACACACGCCCCCCCTTAGGCGTCACAATGCCAAACCAAATCCCAAAACCATGTCCGGAACGCAAATAAACGATAAAAGCGCAGTCGTTCCGAATAACACTAACAATAAGTAGCGAGAGCGAGAGCGAGCGACACGCGGGGCAGAGAGAGAGAGAGAGGGAGAGGCGAAAGACTGACAGTCGCACTCGTCGGTTTCGTCAGCTCGTCCGTTCGTTCGTCTGCTCGTTAGTTGGTTCGACAAACGCGGGAGTTACCTGGGAGCCCAGAAATTCGAGCAAGCGAATTCAACTCGAATTTTATAAAGTGCGCAAAACGGCAAACAAGGGATGAAAGAGAAACTAAATGAAAGAGAGCGAGAGCGTAAAAGAGAGCGCGCAGTGTAAGCTAAATTGATTTGAGTTGGGTTAGGGTAGCTGCCTCTAGGGTTGTCCCATCACTTTTTTTGTGGGTGGTTTGTTGTACTCGTTGATTTTGGCTTGACTTTCAGCATGTGGAAGCCGCTGCTTAGCTTGTTTCCTGCCATTAGACTTTGCCACGTGCGCACTCAATGCAGAGAATACCGTACAGAGAGAGAAAGGGACGGGGAGAGAGCAGAAGAGCGCACTTGCTCTATCTCTGTCGCTCCACAAATTTTGTGGCAATCGAAAAAAGGTTCAACAAATGGTTGGGCTCAATACCCGCCCAAAAAAGGGCCCTAGGTAGTGCCACAGTCGAGACAACCCGATTGTAAAAGACCCTTGGGATTTCAGCGCTACCCTACCTTGTTGGCACCTGGCACAACTTTTGAGTTTATTACACAATCCTAGGGAACGTTTGAGCATAGTTACAGCACATGATTAACCAACTGCCAACTACCTGGTTATGAAATTTCCACACTAATTACTTAGTTTTAATTTAGGGCTGGTTACAAAGTAACCTAATTACCGATGTAGGTACTCAGAGAAAATGTGGTATGAAAATTAATCTCCTCAGCTGTTCTAGGTTATATTTTGACAAACCGTTACCACTCCTAGCACTCTACACTACAGGGTCTAGGGCCCAGCTCGTAAACGTAGCTGTAAACCCAAAGAGCCACCCACTATTTAGTAATGACACAAAGTTGTAATGTAGGCGGACAGCGAGTAGGGGTCGTGGGTGGTAGGCCGTGTGGTGTGAGAGGTGTGTGGTGTGTGGAGGTTGTTGACGGCCGTTAGGTAGGAGGAATTGAGAAGTCGGCGAGGAGGTTCCAGGTTCCGTTCTGTTTCTGTGCATAAAAACGTGTGGCATCATTTTTCAGGCTCCAGTTTTTACGAGTGTGTGTATGTGTGTGTGTTTAGGAGGCGTTAGGTGTGTGTGTGTGTGTGTGTGTTGCGGGTGTTTTCTGGTTTTGGGCGCACAGCAATTGACACAGGAAAGCAGCAGAAAGTTGCTGGCTGAGGCCATTATAATGTCCATTTTCCCTGGCACTTCACTCGCTTGCTGCTCTCCCTCTCCCCCTCTCCCACTTTCTCTCTCTCTCTCTGTCTCTTTGTCTCTCTGTGGCTCTCTCTTTCACTCTGTCGCTTGAAAATTATGTCAACGAGCTCTGTTGATTTTCCATTTTGCCTGCTTTCATTTTAGCCTTCTTCCTGCAGCCGTTTGTCGTCGCTTCTTGTTGTTGTTGTTGTTGTTTTGCAGTTTGTTTTTGTTGTTAATGCTGATGTTATGGCTGGTTGTTGTTGTTACCGCCGCCTGACGCTGGTTAATTACATTTTACAAAATTTGCTGTCAAGTAGTTAAGTTGGGTTAAGTCGAGCGCGTTGCTGCCAACGGTGGCTGCCAACGTCGACGTCAACGGCGACTGCGACGTCAGCGTCTCAGTCGACTCAATGCTTTCGCTATGTTTTGTTGGTAATTTAATATTCGATTTTATAATTTTTATGCGTTGACCTTTTTGCATTTTGTGGCATTTTCTTTTTAATTATTAATGTGCGGTTTGTGTCAAAGGGACGAGCGGCGAGTGGGGCGTGGCGGGGGCGGTCTGGGCGTGTTGGCGGCTTAGGTTTAGAGGTAGGGGGTTGGAAGTTGTCTTGTCCCGCAGATTAAATGAAAATCGGCATATTTAATTATGCAGACAGGTGACTGTAATTGAGAAATGTAATGAAGAACAAGTAAGAAAAGTACAGTCGAGCACGCCCGACCGTAAAATACTCTCTGCATTTTTTCGCGATTTAATTATTAAAATCGGTCTAGAGATATTACAATGTGTAGTACTTGCATTAAAACACGTTGAAACAAAAAAAATCTAAGCATATCAAACACACATCTGTTTGTATGCGAATACACATACGAAAGCCAACATATGATGCATATGCATGTATGTATGTATGTGTGTATTCAGCGCGGCCAGCGACTGCGGGCAGCGCTGCCGCCACGCAAGAAACGAAAACATTCGAACATGTGCTTGTATGTTTCTGTCTCGCTTGCACTCATACAAGATATTGCAGTCAGTTATCAATATTGCAACGCTTCTAGTTTTATTGTTTGTAGTGCGATTTCGATGCGCCTTTCAGGATAGTTTGATATAGTTAGTGTCTACACGAATTATAAATTACAATACTGTAATATATTAACAAAAGCCTTAAAAACGGAACGAAATTTGATAATTATTTTTATTAATTGTGGGAAAATGGGGCGTGGCAGTCCAATAATTTAAATGTCAATGCATTTACGCTGTCGCTAGAAACCTTCATACCAAAATTGGTGATCCTAGGTGCAATAGTTATTGAGATATTCGCCCAAAACACCAATTTTTTCCGAGGTGTGTCTAGTTTTTTGCTCATTGTTGGCGAATGGGGCGTGGCATCGAAAAAAAAAAAGATTCTTGTATTGACTGACTAAATATGTGATCGATTGAGACCAAGCTCGAACTTGTAGCTCTTACCATCTCTGAAATCTGTTTGTTCATACGGACAGACAGACAGACAGACAGACAGACAGACAGACGGACAGACGGACAGACAGACGGACAGACGGACATGGCTATATCGACTCGGCTTGTGATGCTGATCAAGAATATATATACTTTATGGGGTCTGCCACGCCTCCTTCTGCCTGTTACATACATTTTCACAAACCCAATATACTCTTGCAGAGAGTATAAAAAGATAGGAGTACTAAAAGAAAAGAGACAGAGAAATAGAGAGAGAGAGGTGGAAAAACTTAGGACTTAATTTAATCAACAGAACTAAAAATGTTTACTGAAACTGTTTCAGTGCTTAAATCAACAATATCAATTTGACTGCATACTTTCAGAGCACACTGTGTGCGAGCACAAACTTTTAGTGGCACTGTTAAATGGCACATGCTTTTTAAAAGCCATCGAGTGTATATCTATGTCCCTGTGTGTGTGTGTGTGTGTTCGTGTGCAAAATTCAACAAAAATATTTGGAAAGCTCAAGTTAGCAACACAGAAATCTAAAATGTGCGAAAGAGATGCACTTAGCCAAAGGGAGAAGAGCAAGAGATGCACAAAGCTGCAAAAAGCACAATGACAACAAAAAAAAAACTTTGCTAACAAAATGCACAGAAAATTGTACTGAAAAAAATCAGTGAATATGTAGATATAATATTTAAATATGCAGCTGAGTTTAAAGGACTTTTTAATGCGCTGAAAATAAAAGCTAATAAAATCTTTGATTTACTAAAATTAAGTTTAATTATATCTTTATCAACTTTTATCGTATGACAAGTGTTTATAAGTCTTTTACCTATCAGAAAAGCTGTCTTGGTTTTAATGTAGAGAATGCTCAAGTCGTCTATAGCTGAAACAGCCGCTGCAGGATACTTTTTGGGGAGAACACAAAAAAAAAGAGAGATAGCAGAAAGAAATTATTTAAAATAAGAAAAACTCTAGCGCAAAATGTTACGCTTGCATTGGCTCCAATAGGAGTGTGAGAGATACAAATAGAGAGAGCGAGGGAGAGAGGGAGAGAGAGCTAGTAAGATAGAGGGAGATAGGTATGTGGAGGTAAAGGGGATATGGGAAAGGCAAGAAAGGGGGTTTCTTTGCTGCTGTTGGGCATTTGGGTGTTTGTCAGTGCTGCCAAAAACTGAACTGTCCAAAGTAGCCAATTTTAAAAGCTAGATAAAAAGTTAGTGAAGGGAATATAAATTTTAAAGATACAATATTTTGATGCCCATCGAAAGTTCGGCTTCTAACGAGTCTGTAAAGATATAACAATCGCATATGTGACTTTTGATATAAGGAGAAAAGGCCATTAAAAAGCTTGATTTTTAGCCAAACTCTTTCACATTAGAATAGCTTTTATAAAGCTATATTAGCAGCTCCTCTCTCTGGTGTCTGTCAATTTTAGAGCAACCAGAACTTACAATGACAACGACAACGACAACGACAAGGAGAAAGAAGCGAGTTGTGCTTGCAGTTGTTGTTACTAAGGTTGTTGTAGTTGTTGTTGTTTTTGCTGTTGTTGTTAATGCTGCTGCAGCAACAGCCGGCAAAGCTGAGCAGCAGTTGAGGTAGGTGGCAATGGAAGCGAGGCAAGAAGTGTGATGAAGGCATTAAGCTGCTCCCCACACACACACACACACACACACACACACACACACACACACACACACACACTAGTACGCACAACACTCCAACACACACACACACCAAGCCCCACGCAGATGGCAGACATTATGGCCGGCAACGGGCGAAGGATGCGTTTGCCATAAAATTCGCACAGATAGAGCGAGTGGTAAGCGTAGAAATTAAGCATACAAGACAACAAGAGTCCCTGTACTTGTCACTTTGAAAGTAGCAAAGAATCGCAGCCTTTTCTTATCCGTGTACAGCAAAAAGTTGCAGCTTTTAGTTACGTCTTTGCCTACCGCTCACATTGTGCCACATTAATAGACTTCTTTATGCCTTTTCAATGCAGGGTCTAAGCATACACAGACACACAAAAGCTGGCGACACACTTTCACACACACACACACACACATACACTCGCAAAATAACTTGGCAAGAAACTTGCGCGACTTTTGCCAAAGTGCGGGAAACTGTGGGGGAAAGTGGGGGAGGGGAGTATATCCATGCCAAAGCGATAGAAGAAACAGCCAGTAGACACACACACACACACACTCACAGTCACACTCATGTGTGTGAGATGCCAGAACAAAATGGCAACATAACTGTAGTGAAAATGTCAAGAGAGAGAAAAGATATTAAAACGTATTTGACTTCTGCGAGTTTGCGGATGAGACTGAGCTGGGGGCGCGGACGGAGGGCGAAGCATGTGGCATGTGGCACAATGAAAAATATATAAAGAAGCCGCACACACACAGGGACACCCACACACACACACATGCAGCTTATGACAAAAATAATAAAAATGGCTCAAGAAACGAAGCAGCTGAAAAGCAAAAACGACAAAAAAGACGAAAAAACAGCAGAAAGTAAAATAAAAGTGAAGAAAAAAGCAAAGGAAAGCAAAAAACTGGAGAAAAAAGTAAAATAAAAGCGAAATACAAGTATAAAAATGAATTTTAGATGACAGTCAAAGTGCTAGGAGGGTGGAAAGGGGGTGGGCGAGGCAGATGGTAGGGGCAGGTTGGGGGTGCGGTCCGAAGGTTTGTCTTTGCAGTTAAGCAGACGAGTAAATGTTGTCCTTATTGTTGTTGCGCCAGTACCCCAGCCCCTGCTCCTGTAGTTACCAGCCCTCCTTCTCCTCCTACTACCCCTACACCATCTCCATCCTCTCCATTCCCATGACAAGCCATGTCATGGCTGCTATTTTATGCCAAAGACGTCGACAGCAACAACAAATTGTGGGCGGTGGGTTGGGGGCGTGCCCGCACTGCACAGCGGCAGCAAAAACTGAAAAGAGAAGCGACAAAAAGTGGAAAGTTTTATGAGCAACAGCAGCAACAGCAGAAATTGCAATATACCGTGGCAAAGGATCCTCCTGGACTTTGGATTGGCCATGGGGGCATTGCAGGGGCACAGAGGGGTGTAGGGGTATGGGTAATAGGGGATGGGGTAGGTATCTCTATGCGACTGCTGCTTGGCAGGAGGTGATGAGGTTGCTGCTGTTGAGGCACTGACAGCAACCAACCAACAGCAGCAACAGCAACTGAAATATAAGGACAGTGACGGAGACAGAGGCGTAGGGGGCTGTAAGTGCAAGGGGGTAAAAGAAAGTTTTGAAGAGTTTTCGGGGTAAACTTAACTACAAGCGTATAAAGTGCAGGGTCTAAAGGTTAAATCTATGAATCATATTAAAATATAGACTTAAAACATGTAAAAGTATTTTAGTAAATAGTATTAATTATTTTTCTCAGCTTATATAGTCTGTTTACACCCCCTTAACCCCAAATGAACCTACGCTGTTGTGCAGCTGAAATGATTGTCTGTACATCGATGCCAACACCGAAGGCGACACATAAGCCGAGGAATTCACAGTGGGGAAACACTTCCCTTAACACCACTACACTCCTCTATACGCCACCCCTCCTACCCACTCCCCGCTGACACCAGCAAAGAAAATGATTTCGTTTCGTTGGCACACGAGTTGGGAGAAACTTCGACAATGCTGATGGGGAAAACGTTAACAGAAACAACTTACAAATTAAGGCTTAAATAAGAAACCGTCGTCCGTTGCAGCGTTGCCAGATTCTCGTTCTCTCTGGAGGCAAACTGGCAACATATGTTTTGTCAAAATCTCCCCAGCAATAAGTATATTTCACAGGGGAGTCAAGCAAAAAGGAAAAACAGAAATGAATGGAAATAGAATACAACATAAAAATAAATCATACGCCTCATCAGCCCCAGAAACGAGCCAATACCGTAACCATTACACGGCCACAACCCCCTGAAGCACCCACCCCCGCTCCCCTCCAACCTGCAGCCAACTGCCTACAGTACCCACGTACCCCTGCTCCACTCCCACTACGCCCATGGCGCTAATAAATGCTTATCGAAGACGCATAAAGCGAGTAAATTCGCAGCCATTAAACGAGCATAAAACTCAGAGCAACAACAACAACTGGAATGAGAGGCCGACAAATCAAAGTACAAGCAAAACACAATCCCCCTTCGGCCCAGCCACACCCCCCCTGGCCCAATGTCTTATGCCCATTTCCCTGTTTGACACTCCCTAAGGCCGCAAAAGCTGTGAAATAAAACCAGGCAAAGAACCGACCGATGAAACCCCAAAAGCGGCTCCCAGGCGATTTTAATGCGGGTTTGGCGTTTCGGCCCAAGAAACAGCCAGTTATAGCACCACCCAAACCACCCAAAGCCCCCCGTAGTACCGCTCGAGCCACCCAAACCACCCAAACCACCCAAACCACCCAACGTTGACAGCATACAAAGTAACTTAAATCGAAACAATAAAGCGGCAACTTTGTTCGAGCAAAAATGCAAAAAGGGAGAAAATCATAAAAAAGGAGCACAAAAATGTGGGAAGAAGTAGCGAAAGAAAAGGGAGGGGGAGGTGGGGATTGGGTAAGGAGAAGGGACGCAAAAGTAGCGCATAAAAGTTGCCAAAGATGGCTGAAGGAAAAAGACACAGAAATAAAATAAAATAAAACAAAACAAAATAAAGAAATGAAAAGGAAAAGGAAAAATGGGAAAGGAAAACATGGAAAATGCGCAAATAAATGAATGAATAAAAGCGCACCACTGTGCAAGAGGGCAGAGGGGGTGGGCAGGGACGGGTAAGATTGAGAGGAGGAGCAAGAGAGGGATAGAGCTCTGTAAATCACACGAGCGTGAGCAAGAAGTTAACACAAAAGAAATTACAAAATGCGACGGGGACTCAAAGCCAGGAAGAGATATTTTTAATAAATCTGAGCTACTATCCTGGCCACAGGACACTAGGCACGATCCACTTTCCTTACGCTTTATACGCGCCACACTCTACTGTTCACTTTCAAGGCACTTCAGCTAAGACTACAGCACACTGCGTATACGTTATATGCAAGCTAAAGAAACAAAAACTTTGAGTGATTATCAAATAATAATTTTAATATGTGCTTTAAAAGAAAATGGCTTTTTATAGTGATCACTGATAGCATTTTTAAGGAGCTTATACTTAGCTTAATAAAAGTAGCAAGTTCTTTTAATTTCTGTTAATAAGTGTAAGACTTATTTTATAATCTGTAACTAAAACTGTAAGTGTATAATAATAACATCTACATGAAGATTATAAGCTATTATTGTTCACATAAACCATAAAGACTTTAAACAATACTTTAAATAACTTTATAAAACAGTTTGCATACTGATAACTTAAAAACCCGTCCTTAAATGTTATTTGTATTAAAATGTATTAAGCTGTCTTAATAACTGTCCAAATATTGAGTGTAATATCTCAGCGTACTCATTACCATAATCTAAAGTTAATTAACAAAAAGTGTTCTAATAGAAAAGATTAAATAGCCACCTTTATGCTTGTGCTCGTTCGCCGTTAATTGCCGTGTCATAAATATAATTAATGGAAAACTCGTTGCATAATTTGAGAGGACCATTTTGTTGGCACTTGAGACACAATTGAATTTGCGGACTGACTGTGCAGTGGTGCGATGATTCGTTGGCCATTTGCAGTGACCACTAATCATAAGGATAACACCTAATCAACCGCAGTTCGGTTTAACCGCATTGTGTATACCAAAAAATGGGCGACGGTGTACCGCCCACAAAATTGTGAGGTCGCTGGAATTCGGGGCTAAATTAAATGAAACGTTGATAAGGCGCAAAAGGGCGCACTAAACGATTAAATCGAATGAGCGAGCAAATGTTAGAGTAAGTGAGTGCGAGCAGTGAGTCGGGTGAATCGGTTGAATCGGGTTTCATTCATGCAAGTCTGAGCTACCCTTAACCTCCTGCCCCTGCGCTCTGTCCTAAAAACCGACACCCTGTAGCAGTCTCTGACGCAACGTTGGACGTGCCCGACTGACTTTCGGCACAAGTGCGCAGCGATGGCGAAAAGTGAATTTTCCGCCGTGCGGTTGTCAGGCACGCAGCGAAAATGACACGAGTAGTAGCAGAGAGAGAGAGAGAGAGTCACAGAGGCCGCAAGTGACTGAGTGCAAGCGAGAAGGCGCACACAAGTAAGAAATTGCCAGCTAAATAATTTCAACGGCAACGCCAACTGCGACAGCGACTGCGACGCCGAAGCTATCAAGCCAAAGAGAGTGTGGAGCTTAGGCATTGCGAAGTCAGCTTAAAGCGTAACAGAGAAAGAGCGAGAGTGCGACCCAAACGAAGACAGCGACAGTAGCAGGACGAAGCGTGGTTCGGTGGTAGGGGGGAATTTACGATTTGGGAGCAAGAGAGAGCGAGTGTTAGATTGGGTGGGCTTTCGTGCATACACACACTAACAAAAATTATGTGATTGTGTTCGGCCCTAGCTCGTTTGCTGGAGCCGACGTTCGGTCAGGCAGACAATGTTTTTCACGTGCCATTGCATGTGCGCATACAAGCAAACAATAAATATATACAAATCCGCGTGAGTGTGAACGTGTCTGTGTGTGTGTCGTTTCGAGTACAGTAAGTTTGGCGCTGCTACTGCATTCTGTGCGCCTGCTCTGCAAGCAGCGTGTTGCGTTCGTGTGTGACGTTCTGTGCGACCAACTGATTGACGTTGACTGCAAAGCCGACGCCTCTGTTTTGGTATTTGTAGTTGCTAGCACTGCTAAAATGAGCATGGAGTGAGAATGAGTGGGAATGCGAGACTAAGTGTGAGAGCTCGCGTGGAGACAGTAATTGTAGTTGTTGTAATCCTGTTGTGCGCGCTCTCACTGTCTCTTTGTGTCGCTTCCCCCTTCCGCTCGCTTTGTTTGTTTAACTGGACTTGATTAGGTTTTCGAGGTTAGATACATTACGAATTATTCAGCGCTCAGTGGGAGGTTCGCAGCCACACCCGCAGCCGCACCCACGCCCCCTCCCTCTGACCCACTCCTTGTTGTACCACTTGTTTCGTTTGGCTTTACTCCTGCGAGGGCTGTTTATCGAATTTCGAACCAGAAATTCTTTGATTGTGTTGTAATTGTGTTATCATCCATCCTTGTTGCCGTCTGGCAACTGCCACTCCCCTTTTACCACTGCGCTGCGCTGCTGTGGCACGTAGCACATAATTGTTACTATTAATATTTCATTGGGTGGTTGCTTCGGGACATTTATGGACTGTTTTTACTCGCCTTTTCACCACTTACTCACAGTGTGCCAGTGTGTGTGCGAGTGTGTGTGTATACTTGTGTGTGTGTTTAATTAATCGACTTGCCGGCTGTGAGTGCCAAATGTTCTTATTGTTTTTGCTTGCTAGTCAAAATATTTGACTTGTAGATGTTCCTCTAATTGAGTGTTCTCCTCACTCCCAGCACACCCTGTATACCAGCAGCCGGTGCAGCAGCTTTGTAAATAACCCAAAAACTTTTCTTGGCCAACTGTTTTTGTTGCTATTGCTGCTCATTCAGTTCATTCGACGCTTTTCGCCCATCTGGCGTTAACTTCACGAAAATGATGTAAACCTAATTAAATTTCCAATAGCAAATGACGTGCCCCCCTTCGACCTGCATACCCCCCCGCTCCACCCCCTACAAGATTAGCCCCAAAAAGAAACTTTGACGACGGCGCAGATAATTGCTGGATTGCGTCATGCAAAGCGTATTTTCCATTTCCATTTACGCCCCTTCTCCAGCCCCTTTTCACCCCAAATTATGTCTAACGACTTTTCTGTATTTTATTTTTCAGTTTTGGCTTGTTACAAAATGACAGTATCAAAGGTGGATACTCTGCCTTTTGTAGCATTTTAGTTCATTATGTTCAGCAGTCGAGGCCCAGTCAAAAAAGCAACCATTTTTTGTCCTGTAGAAGCAAATTAATTGGTTGCGTTTCTAGGAACAATTATAATCAACTTAATTTAGTTGATTATTAGTTTACAAATCACTTGAAGAGATATGCTTTTATCTATGTAGAATTGTCATTAACTCCACTTATTTTCCAATTTCTGTCTTATCAAGATAAGTTCATTATGGCTCTTAATTTGGTCAGCAGCAAAAGGGGAGTTTTAATTAAAGTTTAAAAGGAATATGCTTAAAAGTGATCTGAGATGAGAATTTTTTGTATTTAATTTAAAAACTATATTTTTATCTAGTTGAAAAATTGATAAATACATTTCTTAAACACTACTTATAATTAGCATTTATTTACTTTAGTTAACAGTCCATTAAGGTTGCGTTTAAGTAAGTAAGTAAATTTGATTCCAAGAATTTATGTGCCCAATAGGTCGTTCCATTTCCATTTTGTTTCAGTTTAAAATACAGTTATTTTATGTTATTTTTTAAATTTTTAAATCTATTAAAAATATAATATCTACTTAATTTTGTCTACTTTCTTAGGCCAATTTGTCACTTGTTAATAAATTGTTAAATTACTTAATTTATTGATCAAATTCTCACAGCTGTTGACAGCAGAATTTCAGATTGAAGAAAATCAGCAGCGAAGCAGAATGAAACGATAATTATCGGAATGACAAGCGAAGCGATGTCGACAACTAAAACACACACACACACTCCCACACACACACACTTGGTAAGGAGACAGCACAAAGATGCTGGGTCATTGTGGAGTGTCGAGTGTCGTGGGTCGTTGTCGCTGTCGTTATCCTCATTGTCAATATCGAGATATATATTCACACACACACACTGACACACACACAAATTGAATTATCCCCAACAAATAGATCTGTGTGTGTAGGTGTGTATGTGTGTTGGCATGTTTGCGCTTTGTGTTGTCTTGGATTGTCTTCAGTGTGTTGTGTGTGTGTGCTGTGTGTATCTGCGAAACGTCAAAGTATCTTAATTAAATTTCATCCCTTAGCCAAAACGTAAAAATGTACAGCAATTTCACGTTGCCCGACTGACTAATAGACAATTTACGCCCACACAACGACAACAGTCACACACACTCACACACACACAGAGACACACAGACAGACAGTCAGTCAGCCACACAGACTAAGAAACTAGAAGTCAAGACTGAACACGATAGAACACGACACGAAACGGAACGTTGAATGAACTTAGAGGGGACAGGGACAGGGTCAGGACTCCCCACAAATGTCGGGAACTTTCTACCCAAAAATTCCTCCCATTCCCCAGCAGGACTAGCAGCCGTACCCCCAGCCCCACCGCTGCTTAACCCATTTGAACTGAGAGACATGAAGTGCACGAAATACAATTTCACAAACAGCTACAACAAATCCAAAAACAAATACAAATACAAACATAATAACTTCAACACACACACACACACACACGTAGGGCTGCATACAGACATGCACATGCCGTTTAGCAACACTGTTGGGCAGTGTGAGGCAATACCAGCCAACTGGCAGTCAACTGTTATGCCATTAAATAAAGTTGGCAACACTTAATGCACAGCGACAACAAAACCAACAACTCAACCTCCCAACGACAACCCTACGAGGGTGTCTAAGATGGGCACAAGTGGTGAAGGGAAGGAGGAGAGGCAGAAGGAGAAGGAGTAGAAGGAGCAGCAGTAGAAGAAAGAGTCTTTGGCATGGAATTGTTGTCGCTTGTTGTCGGTTGTTCTCATTGTTGTTGTTGTTGGTAGTGTTGCTGCTGTTGCTGAGGGTCCAAAACGTTTACGGTTTTGTTGCTAATATTTAACAGGCGTCGAAAACGAAGTCTTCACTTGGAGTTCTATGAAATATGCACTACTTTAACAGTAGTGTTGTTAAAATTACAGAATTTGTTAGGTTTATGCGATATCAAATTTCTATAAAATTGTGATGGCAACTCTGGCATTTTAAATAAAGATTAAGCACTTTGAGCTTAACAAAAGGAGTTCATAGCGAAGTTAAAGGCACTAGCTTAAGAGTGTATTAAGCACTGGGCAGTCAGCCCTGTCAGGGTTGCCACCTTGCCTCGAAGTAATCAATAAAGCTGGAAAATGCAACGCAATGAAAATGGAAACTCTGGGGAGTTGTGCACTATGGCAATATTGCAGTAAGTGTAATCTGAATGGCTATCAGTGTGTGTGTATGTGTGTGTGCGGGAGTGGTGGGGGGTTACCGGGTGTGTGTAAGTGTGTGTGTTAGCCATTTGTTTTTGTCGCTCGCCTCTGGCGTTCGTATAAACAAGCCACGTTAGGCGACGTGCCAAGTTTCATGTGTGGAACTTCGTTGCTGCTAAACAACAGTGCACCCAGTGGGACCACCACCCAGTAGGACCACCACCCAGTAGGACACCCACCCAACCAGCGATTGCAGCAGTTCAATCCAACAAACTTCCACATATGCAGCGACAACAAAGCGCACTCCCTCCCACCTACCTCCTCCCTCTCTCACTCCCTCCCTGTCTATGCTGCTGCCTGTCGCCGACTGTCCGTGCACCGCAATTTGCGCGCAACTACAACAACAACTATTGGACAAACAATGGCAACTGTTGGTCGACGCGTGATATCCTTTACACAGACAGAAGTTTAACCCGCTGTCTCCTACTCCACTCTGTCCCACCACTACCCCTACCGTCCGCACGTCGCTTCCCACTGCCTGAGTTTTGCTTATCCATAGGAAGCCGGCACTCTCAGCTACCGTTCCGAATTGAATTAAACTCAAACTTTTACCAATTTACAAGAGCAACAGCAGCAAAGTGGAAACTGCAAAGGGAAATGTAAGAAAATGGCAAGAAAGCGTAGTGGGAGTGGGTAGAGGGGGTTGAGGGGAATGAAGGAGCACTAGAAGACGACGTCAGCGGGTGGCTGTGGGTGTTTGGCGCGCCAAGGAGCATAAATGACGGCCAAAGAAAAGCTGGCCAAAGTTTTTACCCAAAAGCCAAGTTGAAGCTTATTTTCTGCTGCGCCTTTTGCCTTCTATACCCTGTAAAGTGGGGTATGCTTGATGTGTGTTAAGGTGTGTAACGCACAGTAGACAGAGCAGCCTCTATTAAGCACTTGTAAGCGTATCAAACCTTTCACTTAGCCCAGTAAACTTTTATGTCTTGTTGTTTTGTGCCTTTTGCCTATTTTCATTTTGCGTCGAGACTTTTCTTTGGCCACTAACCCCACACCCCCCAACGCCCGCCAGTGCCACCCACTGCTGCTCTACTATTCCGTTTTTTTTGCGTTTGTTTTTGGCTCTTGGTGAAACACAATCTGCACGGTAAAAGAGCTTAAACCCTGTCAAGCCACCCATTAAGAGGCAGAGGCGTACATTTTGCGTGATGGCATACCAACACACACACACACACAGGGGGGTTAAAGGAGGCTAGGGGTTTTCAGATCCTTGTAAAGGACAACTATGAGCGAGCTTTTGGCCGGATGGCCGCCTGGGACGCACAGACATGGCCAAGTTGTTGGCAGTTGTTGCTGGGATTGTTGCTTTTTTCGGTTACTTTTGTTGGTTTTAGTGGCGTTGTTGTCGTTGTTGTTGCTGGAAATTATAGCATGTCCTTTGCACTGGCATTGCTATGGCTTTTGGCCACAAGCAGAAAGGGGCGGGTGGTAAGAGGAGTGCGCAGAGCAGTGGCATAGCTGAAGAAGATTGTTTGGCTCTCGGTTTGTGCTTTGACTCCGCAGCATGGCCCAGACCATGGCCAAGAGTCAGCTTTCTCACTCACACTCCCTCTCCCTCTCTCCCTCCTCCTTTCACCCTCCGTTTGTCAGCTGCTGAAATATAATCGAGTCGAGCAGCCAAAAAGCGTACAATTTGCGCAAATTTAGTAGCAAACAAGAGGCTGAGCTATCGAAAATGAAAATGACTGTGGAAAACCACGAAAATGGACAGCATTTTCCATGGCACTCGCTTTGGGGATGACATAGCAGCTACAGCTCAGATAAGCAAATGGCAGATGGACATGATATGTTAAGCATAAGATGATGCATGTGCGCATAGGAGTACAGATACACTACCATACCACACCATGGAGGTGTATGTGTGTGTGTGTGTGTGTAGCTACACATATTTTTATGCTGGCAGATGATTTGATTTCTTTTGGCTGCTGATTAAATGGGTTACGTAACGAGTGGACAAAGCAGCGCAGACTTAGAATAAATCAAGGAATATTACTTTTGATGATAAATGCGATGATACTGTGTGAATTATGAGGGAGGAAAATAAAGAAATTACAGCTGACTATAATTGTATACACAATTTATGACAAGTATGCTAATTTATAGCAGATTTAGGTAGCCAAAACTAATCAAATTTAGCTAGCAAATCAAATAAAGTTATAAGAAATATATATTATAAAAGTTTTTTTAAACTTTCATCGCTTTTAAACCGAATTTTTATGCTCTAAAGCTAATAAACTAACCCCAACGATGCGTATACTTAATGCTAATAATGTGGTTATTAAATATTTATATCCCCTACTCAAAGGGTCCCATTTTGTAATTATTGTTATTATATTATTGCGACGCTGGCAAATGATATAGCAGAACCTAATCAGCATTACATTGAGTGTCCCAAAAATTAAAATATACAAAAGACCAACGATGAGCAGTTCTTGGCTATCAACTACAATGTTGGCCCTGTCAAAAACCACGCCCCCAAATAGACCCACAGCACCGCCCAGCGAACGCTGCAGCAACCCTGGACTTTCGAATAATTTTGCAACCAAGAGACGACCCACTTGGGTGGTCATCATGCTGGCGACCAGGTCAGAGTCAGACGGTCAGAGAGACAGACAGACGAAGAGGGGGAGAAGGATAAAGAAAAAGTAGCTAAAACGAAAAGTTAATAGAGAAAGCAGAAGCGACAGCAACAGAATGTGGGGCCAAGGCAAAAACAGTGGGAAGGGGGAGACTTTTGGCAGCAACCAAAGGGGACAGAGGGGCAGACAGTCAAGGCAAAGCATTCACAAAAAGGTCGCACACAAACACACACACACACACAGACATAGACAGAGAGTAATACAGAAATATAGAGAACGAAGGACAAAGGACAAGGGACATTTGGACATTTGGTTGTTGGCTGTTGGACGACGGTCAGCAGCAAAGTTGAAAATGTACAAACAAATCGAGCAGACATCGAGCTGAGAGGAGTGTGGGGGGGGGTTTGGGGGTGCAGGGGGTCTGTTATAGACGACGACAGACAACGAGAGCAACAAACAAACAAATAGACAAACAGACGTTGACCCAAAAGTTGAAGTGCAGACCCAGTGCCTGTGCCCTGTCTCCTGTGCCTGCCCCTGCCACTCCCCCTCGCCTCTTACACCCCCTGACCACTACAGCAAAGGCAAAACCATAACTCTTCTCACCTCCCTCTCTCACCACTGTGCGTTCGACCAAAAAGTTTGATTTAAGCTGTGTAACTTTTTGTTGGGTGCGCTACTCGAGTATATCACGCATACGCACTGTGGCCATGATAGCTCTGAGTAGCTCTCCCTGCGTGTGTGTGTGTGTTTGTGTGTATTTGTGTGTATTACTGCGTATTTGTTGAATTTAAACATTTTGGCAAAACTTTGAGCTGCTGCGAGCAAAAGCCAAAAGTTTTCCCAGCAGCAAAAACTTGGGCGCTCAACAAAAAATAAAAATAAAAAGAGTTTATTGCTGTCGGACCCGAAAAACATGAGACGTGCGTTGGGATTGAGAGGAGGTGAAGGGGCGGGAGCAGTGGGGAGACTACAGAGGTGAAGGGTATGCGCCTTGGCAGCCATTGCCGCTGGCAGCATAATATTTTCAGCTAACGCAGTCACTTTTCATAAACTTTCACAAGCAAACAACAACAACAACAACAAAAAATGGAGAAGAAGAAGCAGCACAACAACATGTACAAAGTGTACAACAACAACAATGAAAACTCAAACAACAGCAACAACTTGTAGAAATGTTTGAAAAAGGCAGCCAGTAAAAAAGGATTATAGAAAATTGCCAGCAATATGAGCAGAAAGTGTGGACACGCAGCAGGGGATGGGGAGTGGGTGGAGGGTCGGGGATGGAACGCATATTGTCAACTGTTGGCATCGACGAAGCACGAAACGAAAACGACAACGAGGAGGAGCAGGAGGTGGAGGAGCAGGAGAACGACGACAACGCATCAACGTCGTCGTCATTGTTATTACAGCCCTGTGGCACACCCACACTCAAGCCAGCACACACACACACACACACACACACACTCCAACACACACACACCCACACACATGCCTAAAAGCCGTCAACACAATGTTTGGCTTGTAGCTGAGAAGCGTTACCAACAATGTGGCACAGTGTGCAACAATTGAGACAACAAAGTGACTGCGAGAGTTATTAAAAGTGGAAGGGATTAAAAAATAAGGAAAATAATTAAAATCTGTTTAAGAGGAAACATTTTAATGTTTTTAAAAGCTTTAAAAGAAAGTATCGCAAAGGGTTTTCATAAACAATTTTAGAGTAACAGATAAAAAGTATAATAAATATTATTTTTCAAATAATATATGTATTGTAAAAGGTAGAAACATGATGTTATTGAAGTAAGACCTCGACGCAAGCAGCACTGCTGTCGACGGGAACACCTTGTATAATTACATCCTGGGCAGAAAAATGTATAGATTTGATATTTGATTCTTTGGTTATCGGCAGATTTTATTTCACACTGTGAGAGCAGACTCTGAACAAGTCTGCAACTCATCACAGTTACCGAAAAAGCAAATCAAGACCAGTCAACCTGTCAGCAGGTTCTTAACACTCGATAGTCGATGATTCTCCTAGATATGTAATCGATACTTAACATTACTTGCTTAGCGATATATCGGCAGTTACTTAACATTATTGGTATTCACATATTTAAAACACCTTACTGTATATTACCTATATTCTATTTAACTCGATTGGTTTTTAAATCAACCTTTTCAACACTTAAAAGTTTCTCCACCTTTTGACGCTACTTGCACCACTGTGCGTTGACAGCGAAGGTCGTTTAGCGTTGATGACTTGACGGCATCTGACACAAACGAAGAGCGAGAGATGCTGTGCCTGTGTTTGTGTTGGTGTGTGGGCGTGGAGGGGGAGGCGTAAGGAGATTATGCCTCGAGGGCCATGGTGGGGCCAATGAGTGTAGGAATGGCAGGGTGGTTAGGCAGGGGCCAGAGCAGGGTCTACAGTCGACTGGCGTCGGAAATTTTCAGGTTTTGATTGTGTAGTCATGTCAAAATAATAGTCAACTTACATGCCACAGTCGAGGTGGCCAACCCCCAAAAGCAGCGCTTGAATTACATGCCCAGAACGACCCAAAGAGAGAGGGGAAAAGAGACAGATAGGCAGAGAGTAGGAGAGAGAGAGAGAGAGGAAGTTTGTTGCAAAGGATGACGAAGCTGCTGCTAAGTGGCTCAAACTTGTGAGTTCCTGTGGTTTTCGCTGCTGCTTTCTCACATTTCCCCACATCTATACAAATACAAGTTTATATATCTTATAGCGTAGTATATATATATAAATTTATATATATGTGCATTTTTTATTTGATATTTTTTGTGGCTCATTTGCATTGCTCGACGCGAAGTGGGAAAATGAATTTGCGCATATTTCGCATATTATTTTCACTGGGTTGCTTCGGTGGCAAGCTGCTTGTGCCACAAAGCTCTTGACAAGCTGCTGCGATTTATTGACGGGTAGTTGAAGTATGTAGCGTGTGTGTGGGTGTGTGAGTCTCCTGTGTGTGTTGAGATCTCGAGTCAAACTGAAAGGCAGCAACAATGTCATTGTCATCGTCATTGCAACCCTTAGCTACAGTTATAGTAGCTGATGTGCCAGCTTGTACCCTGTACACTGCACATGCCGCCCACCCCTACACACACACACACACACACACACACACACATCCCTTAGTCTCGAGCCCAATCGCTTGTATTATTTTCCTTTTGTCATTGTGCTTTTTTCATTTGATTTTTCTTTTGTATTTGTATAATTTTTTTCTGTCGCCTTTTTCCAACCCCCTTGTGCCCCCTTGCACCGCCTTTCACCCACACCTCTGCCTGTCTTCATTCATTCATTTCTCTTCTTCTTCTTCTTTAGTGGGCTGCCATTGTTTGCTCGCTTTTTGCTCTGTTTTATTCCACTTTTTTCCCATTCTTTCGTTTCATTTTTTTGTCCTTTTCTGTTTCTTATCCTGGCACGTCTTTTTATTTCGCTTTTGCTTTGCTTCTCTTACGATTTGCTGTAACTTTTGGCCATCATCATCATCATCGTCGTCTTAATCATCATTATCCCGTTCATTCTCGTCATCGTCTTTGAGTTATCCTGCGCCTGAAATCCTCCTTTCTGCTGTCTGCTGCTTCTGCCTCTCACACTCCTTTCCCCTCTTTCTCCTCCTCCTCCTCTTCTCCTTCTTCTCCTCCTCTGCTTCTCTGTCTCTGCCATTTTTATTGTTCTTTGCACACAACTTCATTCTTAGCCCACTTTTGGGTGGTTTATTTTTATGGCTCCATCCTCAGTCCTGACCCCCCCAGCTCCAGCCACTGCCCTCAGTTTCTCCCTCTTGCTGGCCACAGCAGCGTTTTTGGTGTCTCTCACGAGTCGTTGAATTCTTGTGCTATTTGCGAGCTCACACCCATCACAAAAGGCATCGCTTTCCACCTTTTCCTGCCCCTTTCCCGCACCATTTCCTTACCTTCTTCTGCACTCACTGCTTGTTAGACTCTGTACTTGAGTAGCACAAAGGGTCACTTAAATTGCACAAATGATAAATGGCTGGCGGTGTAAAGGGCGCTGTGGGCGTGGCACTACTCGTTTATAGCGGCAGAAGTCGAAACGATTTGTTAAATTTAACTACAAGTCTATAAGTGATTGGAGTTACAGGGTCAACTGCCGTCTGTTACACTTCACCTAGCGGCTCCTACAAGTTTCCTTTTTCGTGCTGCTTTGGTTTTGACTTTGATGAGATTTTTTGAGGTTAATCCCTTGTAGTGGCAGCACCAAGTCCAAGTCCAAGTGCTCGTCGTACCTTTGTCTGCACGTCCCAAGCACTGAGTGTCTCTCTGTGTGTGTGCGTGAGTGTGGAGTGCAAAATTAGTACATGCGATTGTTCTTCTTTGCTTGCCGCGCTCCACTGGACAGCAGGGATTGAAAATAGTGGCTGGGTGGGGCAGGGGATTGGGGCAAGTTATGGGGCACGTGCGTCTTTTATTTTTTTGTATTTTTGGAGAGCGTTTTCCTTTGCTTTGTTGTTAGATTGTACGAAAATTAATTTCGTTAGCTACCAACTGCTGCTGACGGCGAGTTCTCAACGTGAAGATGAGTGGGAGAGGGAGAGGAAAGGAATGTTAATGGACGCTGCAGCTGAACAGTTTCCCGGCAGAGCGGAATGGGGGAAAAACTAAGCACTGTGGCAAATGACACCTCCAAAAATGTTTGAGCGTTGATTTTGGCTACAGAAAGATGAATACGAAATAAAAATTGTTGCACTCGCTAAATAATGTATTTTAATTTGTGAGGAATTTAAAGAGGGGAGTGTAGAAAGAGGGGGTGAAGAGGGAGGCAAAGCTCACAAAAGTAATCAGCAATAAAAAGTAGCGACCCACATGCCACAAAAAAGAAGCTGCTGCTGTGAAAAGCGCTTTAAAAGCGGGAAAAGCAGAAAAACTGTAAAGCGGGAATACTTTAAATCCTTAGATTATAAGGGAAAGTGTAGGAAAAGTGTGTGCCGGGAAAGCTGTGTAAAAACTAAGCTCACACTGCAGCTACACTTCAGTGCTATCCAGAGTCAAACGCTTGAGTTGAGACGTGTAACGCTGCGTATACTTAATATGCGAGTACACATACTCAGCGTGATATATTTATGGGGATAAGCGAGTGCAGCGCACACACAGAGACACCCCGCATACACACACACACACACATTAAATAGCAGATATCCTTTTAACACTTAAAGCGGTGAAAATATGAAAACCACAAAGCCAAAAACAACAACAACAACAACAGCAAGAAAAACATTTTTATTGATAAATGCGCAGACATACAAACAACACGCACACGTTGTACTAGAGTTGTGGGCGTGGCAGCTACCATTTGGCAGCGGATGGGGGAGAGGGGGAGTGTAGGGGGAGTTTTGCTTATGTTTGCTGGTCGTGTCCATGCCGAACCGCAACGCAGCGCAGCTCGGCGCAAGTGTATAAAATTATGGAAAAACTCGCACCGTTCGCGTTGTTTCCCAACACACTAGAATAATCCCCCTCCCCTCCCCCTACCACTCCCACTCACCCACTCCCCCATGCACTCCATTCTACCTTCCCCTGTCACTCCTCTCGCCAACACAGCGCTAGACAGCACATACGATATATATCTGCTTGGACTAACTGTAGGCACAGTGGTGCAAACTGCAGTTTAGCTTGGGTATTGAAGGACTAAGGGCTCCTTGGCAGTTCATAATTAAATTTGGGATAGTTTAAACCTTAAATAAGCTGCCCTTTTTGAGCAGTGTCATATTTATACAGTAGAATCCGGTTATAACGACTCTGCTTAAAGCGTACGTCCGGTTATTGCGACGAAAATTCGATGACTTGGTTGGTTCTTCCTTGGTCTCCTTTGGTTAATGCGTCTACCGGTTATAACGACGTAAAATCGTCGCTCCCTTGAGCGTCGTTATAACCGGATGCTACTGCATATTTAATACTTTGAGTTTCTGCTACCTTGCCCCACTGTGCTCAATCATGTACGGCCTTGCGCTGTGCCCACACCACAGACAGTTCACACACACACTTACACACACACAGAGCACTACACTTGTGCTGGTATTTGGTGCCTTCTGACATGGTTCCGGCTTGTTTGTTTGGTTTATTTCATGACCATAACGGCACCCAACGAACCAGCCACCCCATTACCCCTAGGCACCAGGGCACGCCACGCCCCTGCCCCCACTAAACCTGGCCTAACGTCCGACCAAAAGCAGTCTGAGAATTTCCAACTATAATACACAGTGGTGCCTATGAAAGCGGTGAAGAAGGCACAGAATCAGCTGCAGGCACTGTATGTACTACATCTATACATATATACATATATATTTATGTGTATATGTGCTATATATATGCACTGTTGTGTGTGTGTGTAAGTTTAGTAGCTTTTGCCGCCTGTTTGACTCAGTTGAAGTTCGCTTTGTTCCATGCGCTCATCTGTGTTCATGTTTGCCACGCATATAAATTGCGTTGCTTCCCTCTCTCTCTCTCTCCCTCTCCCACTCTACCCCTCTCTGTCTCTGTCTATCTGTGTGCTGACTGCGCTTAGCTCGTTTTGAAAGCCAAAACCGGCTTAAATGCCATTTGTATGCATTGAATGTTGCATGTGCCAGGAGCGAGCTAAACTAAAGGACTGCGACGAGGACTTTGCCACAACGGAAGAGTGGCCATGATGAGTTCAACTGTGGCAGCAACACACACACCAGTACACCCCCACACACTTACACCCACCTACTCCCCGCCTGTCTGCCCCAAACTCCTTGTCTCCTGCTCTTCCCTTGCTTTGCTGGCAACGTTGCCACATTTTGTTATTTCTTTTATTTTTTTGCATACACCACAACAGCTGGCAACTCTATGCCGCAATCATATTTTCTTGCCACTTTTTTTTGTAGTTTTCTATTTTTTTGAAGCCCACAGCAACTACTAAAATATGCTGCATATTATTTTCCATTTTCCATTTACCATTTGCCATTTTTTCGTTTTTCTTTTTTCCCTTTTGCATTTCCCTTTTGTTGCAATTCATTTGAAATATTATTTACCTTCCCCCAGTTCCCCCGTGTGCTTGTATTTTCTGTTTACTCGTTTCCACTTTGTTTTTCATTTCCACTTTGCACAAGTGTGTGTGTGTGTGTGTGTGTGTGTGTGTGTGAGTGCAGTTCAGAGTTCATGCAGCGACAAAATGACCCAAGGACTGACCTTCTTCCTGCTTGCAACCCTTTCCCATTATTGCCTTCATTATCCCTTCAGTTGAGTTTATACTTATGTTGCCAAGTTGACATTTAACTATGTACATTAAACCTACACACACACACACACACACACTCCTGTACCTGTATTTACTTTTATGAATATTTACTTGCGGTTGCACTTAATTCAAGTGAATTTCCTGCACCTTTTGAGCTGCCAATCAAATTGTCATAAATGTGAATTAAGTTTTCATTTCAATTCATTATAAATTAATAGTATTCATTTCACCATTTTCCAGTCCCTTTTCCAAACGCACGTTAATAACTGTAATTTATGATCGCATTTCAGTGTACACCTTAATAACTAAATAATGTCTATCAATAATACACGTTAATTCTAATTGCCGCTACGCTGTCAACCCTTTTCAGCAGCTGCAGCCAACTTAATGTGGTGAAATTACCACTCCCTTAGCACTACATTAAATCTGCTTTAAGAACAGCACAAGTGCAGCTACTTTTCAATCAAACTAAACTAAAATAAACCAGAAACTCTAGGAAAGGAGTGCAAAATTTAGTTTTTCTTAATAAGCCTTACTAATCCTATTAAAGCATGGATTGTTCATATTCTGCTATATATAGCATAACTCAAGTGTGTCAAAATTAGTTGTATAAGGTCGTGGTTGCGCTACAGACTCTAGAAAATGAAAATCGTAGCTCTAGTTCTGTTTTTTACTGGACTCGAAGGCATCTCCTTCCGCAAAGCTTGTAAATTTATTTAAAACTCCATAAATTTGTTTGCTATTAACCTCTTTTTTTTGCCAGATAACACTTGTCATGAGCCGCCTTTCAAAGATGGCATAGAGACAGCACAGGGTGAGGTTAAATGCGCTTTTCACATACCAACCTGGAGCTTCAGTGATGCCAAACACAAATGCGTTTTTTGGAAATACGGCGGTTGTGGCGGGAATCTGAACCGTTTTAGTACCAAACAGGAGTGTCGTGCGATATGCAAAAAATCAGAAAGTTTGTTGGATACAATTAGGTCGCTATTTAAATGGAAACATTGACGATTAAAAAGTCTAAAATATTTGAAAATTAAACTATGCCAAAGTGAGTTCTAAGAAACAATTTGAAGCTGACATAAAAGGATTGAGTAGGGTAGCTGTGGCAACCCTAAACTAGCTACGGGTTCGTTAGAGCTGCATTGAGTTGCCTCAGACCCAGAGCAATCTCAATCGACAGTGGCTCCTCGAAAGGGTGAATTATTGTTATGATTAAACTACAGCTTTGGGCAAATGTCCGTATGTGTGAGTGTGTGTGGCACACACAACCCCCTGCAGACCCAAAAAGCGATTCAATCTGTATCCAACACCACACTCATGTCCATCTTTCAGCCCAACACCAAACGTAAACCAAAGCAATCTCATACGTCCCATCAAACATTGAGTTGGGTGGCAGGAGACGGTGCTGGAGTTTGGTTATACCCGTTTAGCCATACACTTCTACCCTGTATTTATTTGTACCATTCTACCCCACTTATTCTATATTTTACTTAATGCATTCTCTGCTTATCCTTATTTTTATTAGTGTTTCAATATTCTTTTTCACTTTGCTTGGTTGCGTTTTTCCTCTGTCATCCTTTCCCAAAACTTTTGCTCTTCTTTGCTCCGTCCTCCTGTCGTCCTCCTTTCCGTCGTCTCCAGTCTGTCGATGCCTCTTGCCACTTCCCGCTTGACTCCTTTGTGTGTGTTTGCTTACGAGTCCTGCTTAGAGTCCTGCTGGGGTTGGCTCGTTTCAGCCATTAAATGGACAAATGAGGGATATAAAACAATTCGCTTTGGCTTCCTCCTTTTTTTTGTACTTTTCTCTTTTTTTTGGTGCTCGTCTCGCAGTCCTTTTGGCTACTCTACTTCTGCTTCTGCTTCTTGATTCGTTCTTCTTTTCTATACTCTTGCAGAGGGTATTACTAGTGTTACCAAGTGCTGAAAAGTATAAAGACATATATCTAATAGGGCTAGAAAGTATAGCGAGTTGAAGTTTTAAACCTCTTCTAAGAAAAAACTTTTGATTATGCATAACTTTGAGGTCCTTAAAGTTAGCCTAACCAAATTCACAGCATATTATTAAAATAGAAGTAGCTTTATGTGTGCAAGGTTTCATTAAAATCGAATTACTATATTCTAAAGCTGTCATAGTAAACATAGTTCAAAAATGAACCTTTAGTATGAGAAACTTTTGAATATCTTAAGTTATCCTAACGAAACTTAAAGACTCCTTCGGATAGGTCTCTCTTGTAGTTCTTATAGCTCCGCTGTCAGGTAGTGTAACAAATCTTCGATGTGTTAAAGAAAACATTTCATTCCAGGTTATTTTTTCTTTATTTTTTTGCTGCTTGTTTTGCACCAAAGTATTTTATTATTATATGTATTTCCTTTTTCTTGTAGACCTTTCGGGTTGGTCACTTTATTTGTACCTTTGGCTGGTTTAGTGCCAGGGTCGTGGTGGGGACTGGTGGACTGTGGGACCGGGCATGCAAAGTGCCTGTGTATCCTTTTTGTGGGCCATATCCTGGCCTGGGTGCTGGCCATGGGTTTGGTCAGGATTTATGCTCAGTCGTTGGGTGTTTCTATTTGCCTTTTGGGTGTGTTTGCTTACACGCCAAATGTCCGTTCGTCCTTTCGTGTGTCCTGTTTATGTAATCGCCCACATTAGTTTCTAACGCTGACTCGGCTACGCTAACCATGTGTTGTTGTTGTTGGTGTTGGCCTAACACCATTTGCACTCACTTTTGTCGACGGCAGATTCTCCAACACGAGCTCATTTGTTAGTGGCAGCTAAGTTGCGCTCCTTAATGCGTATCCTTTCCATTTCCATTCCCCCGAAATACAAAAAAAAGTAAAGGAAAATAAGAATTTACCTTAATTTTCATGCCCACTTTCGATGGGTCACTTGCCGTTTACTATTATGCCCTTCTATTCTTCTCTCTTTCATGTTTTATTTTTTCCTTTCATTTTCTGCTTTTATTTTGTTGGCGTCCTTCGCTGTTCCATGGAAAATGGAAATGAAAATAGAATGATACTCATTAATTTGATAAATCGCGGGCAGAAGTCTCGACTGCTGCAAGTACCGTTATATTTTTCTATATATATATATACATTTTCTATGTGTATATTTACTCTGGACTTGGTCTTAGTGCTCTTATGTACAGTCTTCACTGCTTTTGGGGCTCGCATTTCCTTCTGTTCGCCTTTGTTGTTTAATAATGCTCGGAGATTTTATAAATGACCATGTTGCAAATGAAAAAAGTTGACCTTTCGCGCAAATAGCCAGCCGAAGTTTAAACCTCTAGGCTACAGTCCCCTACGCTCCTCTTTGCCCTGCCTTTCCCCCTTTCTCCCTTTCTCCTCTTGTGCATTCCTTTTGTGCTCGTTGATTTTGCTTTCATCATCATCGTCATTCAGCTTCATCAGCATCCGCATCCGCAGAATTTCTCTTGAATTTTTAAGTAATTTTTCTTGGTTTTTCACCGTCCTCCTTACTCCCCCTACTACTCGCCTCCTCCTCGCCTGAATTGAGCTCTAAACAATTTCTGGTCGCGCAGGAAGCGTTCAGTGTCGTCATGCCCATTTATTTGGAGACCCGAGCTTTTATTAGCACACATTTAATAGGGTCACGCGTGTATTTGATACCCTCCCACTGACCTATAGCCTACACCCGCAACACACCCCCTGCCCCTCCTCCTATTGAGGTGTTTTTCGTTCGTTATTTTCTCGTTTTTTTGCTGCTTATTTATTATTATTAATTTTCCAGCAAGTTACATGCACACAAAACAAAATAAAGGCAGGACAGCAAGCAACATTCAGCGGAAGTAACTTAGCGTGGGCTGCAGGGGTTGGGGGTGATAAGGGGCGTGGTAGGCGCCACCGCCCACAACACGAGAGCGGCAACAACGCAATGCGAAAGGACACTTAAATATGGAGGAAAAAAAACTGTAACTGAATGTGAGCAACGAGCAGAACATCGAGTAGTGCCGTCTCTCTCTCTCGACCCCTCTGCCTTGCTCTCAAATGAGGTCACTTTTTCTCAGCACAGACAGCAGGCGACAGGCGGCAGGGGGGGAGCAGGAAAAGCGGGAAATATTTGTGGCATTACCTCAACGACCAAATTAACCGAAGGCTATAGGCAATATTTGGTTATAGAAAAGCTAGGACAATGAGTTGTAAATATAGTTACTTAAATTTAGACACAGTGGCTAATAAGGAAATATTTAGTTATATTTTGAAAGTTGGTTTTCTTTTGCCACTTTCATTTCCACTCCATTAGAAGACTAGTTTTTTCAACCACACTCCAAACTCTACTTAAAACTAATGTCTCGCTTAGAGCCAAAGTCTAACTGTCTAACTGTAAGACCTTGAAAACAGTTGTGGTCGTCAGTAACTGCAGCTGAGACTTGGCCAACTGTGCATTAGCCAACATGGCACTATACTATATAAAATATATACAATATATTATTTATATACATAATATTTGTTATGCATATGCATTTACTGCGTTAGAAAACTTGTGCAAATAATGTCTGCAGACACTGATTTGAATTTTACTCTATCGCATTACAATACGAAGAATTTGCCCCTGATTACCGGGAATTGAAACTGTAAGCCGTCAACACATGACGTATACGCCTTGTCGATTATGAATTGCATGGAGTTTTATGGCCAGAATGTCTGCGACTGATGATTTAGTTGTTGGCCAACTGTAATAACTGCTAACTGGCACCAAAGCGATAAAGAAAGAAGGAAGTGAAAAATAATCATCAATGGACAAAGAAGTTGACAACGTTTGGGCCACGTCTATAGCCAGTTGTTCCCGTATGCAGTTGGCCCAGTTGCAGTTGTTGTCGCAAACTCAATGCGTGTAGAGCTCTCTTCCGCAGAATTGCATAAATCGTAGTAGAAACTCAGACAGACAACGTGGCGTATGCGTAACGCGAGTGAGCGCAGTAAAAAAAAACTACAATGAATAGCTCAGCAGCTGAGGAAACGGAGCAGAAGACGGTACCTAATACTACAGCAAGTGGCTGTCTCTTCACCTTCGATGCCCATCCGTATTTCAGCTTTCCACTCGAACCCTTTGCCTCCTCCAAGTATGGTTCGCAGGTTCGGGAGCGCAAAATCGATCGCTGTCTGAAGCAGCTGCAGGAGGCGCTCAAAGTGGGCAAGTAAGTGACACATTTTTAACATAAAAACTTAGCCAAATAATATTATATTTAAGATAGTTTTGTTTTCTTGGGATTATTAGAAAGCAAATACTTTAAATTGATGCATTTTTTCTTCACCTCCCTCCCCCAAATAAAATCCAAATTTAAAGTCCCTTTTTAATATACTAAATTTATTGACTTCTCATCCTTCTTTCACCTTCATTCCCACACTTTTAAGCCCTGTACTCATAACAAAATTAATTCCTAGCTAAGTCAACAGCTTCGTGTCTTGACTTTTGCCCTTTTTGGTCTTAGCCTTAAGCCCTTTGGCTTACATTGTTGCACTTGCAATAAATATTTATCTGAGCAACTGTAAAACTTATTAAGTTTTGCAATTGGTTCATTTGTTATGTGCTACTTGAATAATTAACTAATTGACAAAGCCTAAAACTAAAGTGGCAGCAAACAAATGAGTTGAATGCATAAATTATTTAAACAAAAACTTAATTTTTGGCCAGGAAATGGCAGATAAACTAGCAGATACTTTGCCAAGCGGATTATGGGCAGTTCAAGCTGTTGTAAAGCACAATGGCCAGCAGCATGGCCCAAACGGATGGCCAACAAAGCTCAGCTCAAGTTGAGCTGATTGTCTGCTGTCTGTGAGTCCTGTGGGTTTGCCACTGCGAGACTGTAACTAATCACAAATGATAACATTTGCATGTGCACACACACACACACACATGCACAACAAGCTCTGTGTAGGTGTGCACAATGCATTTATGATTTTCGACTATTTGCATACTTAAGTGTGCAGTTATTACCTTGTTATTCCGATATAAATAACAATGACGATGGCATTTCACAAGCTGTTACACACACAGTGTGTGCGAGTGTGTGTGTGTGTGTTGGCCATAAACTGTTATCTGCCATGGGCAATTGCATTTGGCTCTTTGAAAACATCTTGTGCATAATTAATTTCGGTTTATTTAATACATTTTAATTTATTATTGATTTTACACATCATAAGAACAACAACAACAAGCACTTGTGAAAATTCGGCTGTGAAAAGCACAAGAAAATTGCATTTAATTTGCATATCAAGTATACGCCGTGTGGGACACCGCAACTGTTTAAACTACTGCAAAATTCCACAAGCAGAGCAACAAAAAGTGTTGTTAAAAAGTGCCATAAAATGCGATTAAACAAATAAAACATATAGTCACATTGTGGTGTTAATCAGCGGTATTTAAAATGAAAACATTTAATCGCATTTGCATTAATTTGCCGTGCACAAAACTATGCCAAATGGGGCAACAAATTAAAAAAAAAAAACATTAAGGTGAAAGAATTATTTAAAGCGACAAATTAAATAATAAAGATTATGCACACCAGCACACACACACACACACACGTTGTATCTGATTGAATTATCACATTCTATGCTGCGCAAACAAATGTGAATACAAATTGAATGCAAATCCACATATGTATCTGTATCTGTGTGTATAAATATTTTTTATGTATTTTCATAAATTTATGAAGTTGCTTCTTTTGCGTCGACATATTTCGAATTTCACTTTAATTATTATATCACCAATTTGCCGGCATTTATTTATTTTTGCTGCTCACTTCACTTGCTGACCGCAAAAAATTAAACAAAACATTTCAAAGCACGGCGTGGAGATACGCTGTAAAAGTAGCTTAAATATATGTTTAAAAAAATATTATAAATAATATAAAATTATAATAACATAAAAAATAATAAAAAATTATTTTTAAATAAGTAAATCAATTTCTAAAATAAATACCAACCGTTTAAAACAATTTTATACAAGCAAATTAGTTTTTTTATATAAAAATGTAAATTTTTACTAAACTATTATATTTCCTAATGTTAATAAAGCTACTTTACAATTCTGGACAGCTTCCAACAAACAGTTTGTTAATTTAATTATTTAATATTAAATATTTTATGCATAATGCCCACAGTATTTGTTAGAAAACAATGACACAAAATTATGCACATAAGTCAACTCTAATGCGTTTAATAGTTTAAACTTTTACAACATTTTATTTACTACAATGCACATAAAAAATCGTGATAAATCATAAAAAATCTTTGCAATTTTAATTTACTTATGCTGCAGTGTTAATGCACTGAAAGTACATACAATATAATGCACATTTACTCAAATAGTCAAAGCATAATATTAATAAACATCTTAAAAGATTATGTAGTACACATAACAAATCTAGATATTTAAGTGATCCGGACAGCATGAGTAAAAATATGAGATTCCATAGAGCATTGCGCATAAAATTAATTTACTAATTGATGGGGCCCTGATCTCAATACGCAAAATAGCTCAACGAATTATCGTCGACAATGCAAACAAGTTGAAATTCAATTACGAAGACGACGATGAAGACGACGCCAGAGGAGACGGGGGAGGAGAGGGGGTAGGGAGCAGAGTAGGCAAAAAGCTGAAGAAAAGTAAGCGTAAAGTACAGAGAAACAAAGCGAAAAACAAAAGACAAATGCAAAGGGAATTGTGAAGTGAAGTGAAGCGTGTCAGCGGTTGGAAAGGTGGGGGAGGCAGGAGGAAGAAGCAATAGCAAATATAAGTAAATAAATAAACCGAATAAACTGAAAATTTATTGAAGAAACAAAAGCCAAGCGATGATGATGAAGAGAGATGGCATAAAAGAGGTGCTCTAGGGCCAAGGCTTGAAGGGGGGTAGAGAAGGGAGGGTAACAAAATCGGCGGCGTTTGTCGATAAAGTGACTTAAATCTCACACCCGCAAATGACGACGACGTTGACGACGATGACGCCAATCACAACGACAGTGGAAACGCTGGCGACAATTAGAATCGAGTACGAATTCGACTCTGACTACACTAGCCAACAAAAGTATGCGCTTGAAGTGGGATAAAAGTATAGACTAAGATTTTAAATTAGATGCCTTAAAAAGTTCAAAGAACTGTATATGTATTGATAAAGTAAATTTAGTAAAGTAATTTTATGTTAAATATACAATTTGTCTGCTGCATAGTGCTATAAGTGTGAGTGGAGTGTGTAAGTGTGTGAGTGTGTGTGACTACCCGTTTGACAAACCGGGCAAAGGCCCGAACACAGGCAGACACTCAAGGTTGGCCCAGTCCCAGTGCCAGTGCCAGTCGCAATCGCAGTCTCAGTTTGTATCAGTGTATCTGTAGTTGTATCTGTAGCTGTATATCTAGCTGTGTAGCTGTGTGTACACACTACACACACAGTAAGCTATAACTTGTGCCCATGTGCAATGAGCGATTTCACAATATTTAATAAATAATTTCATAATTGTTTTGCTTTGCGTAAAATTCAAATGAAAGAGGCGCTGAATTTTTATACAGACTGTAGAGCAGTGCGAAGAGTGGGAAGAGGCGGAGGAAAAGGGTAGAGGAAGAGGCGTAGTTGGAGGTAGCGACAGCGGTGAAGCGGGCACGCACTATACCGTTGCTTCTTCTTCTACTTTTGCTTCTTGCGATGCTTCTCGCTTCGCTTTTGTGCTTCGTCTTTCAGTGTATAAAGCACATAATTTAAATTTAGGTTTTTTTTTCGTTGTGTGTACTCAATTAAAAGGCAACAACAGCAGCAAAAACAACAACAATCAAATGGGAAATTATTCCGAGAATCTTTTTGGATTGCCCGGCAGCAAACGCCACAATTAAAAGATTCAATTTTTATTCTCCTTTTCCCTACTCTCCTCCACTCCCCTCTCTTTACTTCACTTCTCTTTTGTTTTGTGCTATTTTCCTTATTTATTATTTTTTCTTTGCCCCCAAAAAGCAAAACGTCTAAACAGGGTGTTTTTAGGGGGTGTTTCGAGGGTTTTGTTCCTTTGTCACAACTAAGCGACCTTCGAGTCACACAAAAGCTACTAAACTGCCCAAAAGGCAAAGTGGCAACAACAATAACAACAATTTTCAATCTTAATCCATTAAATCCATAAGCTTTTACAGCTATGCTAAACGAAACTTTTGTGTTTATCATATGAGCTCATTAGACTGACTGGAAAAGTCTGGGAAAATCAGCTACGAAGATTAAGATAAGCTCTAAGGAAAGTAGTAGTTGATCAGCTGATTATCAGGCACATTAAAGATTATCATGAGGTTAAGCTGTAGACTTAAAACTACGACTTGAAAGGCAGGAAATTTCAGAGAGAAAAATCAAGGGTTTATTTTTAATAAATATAAAGAAATAAAATTAGAGCTATAGGCAGATTATCTATAAGTTTTTCAGTTACTTTTGGGTTTAGGAAGCACTAATAGGGCCAAAAAGAAATTTAGAAAATTTGCTTGTTAAGAAAATCGGAGAAGAAACGAGAAAATATAATTATAGCTAAATTATGGGGTTGTCTAAGCAGTTTTATCAATTTCCTTTATGTTAAATAAACATAAAATTAACATAAAACATTATTAGGCAGTTTAGAAAATCCAGAAAAATGTTTTGTATCTAAAGAAGGAACAATAAATTTATATACAAAACCTTTAAATTTATAGATACATTATAAATAAAACATACTAACTGATATATGGCTAATTAGGGTACTATTTATTTACAGATTTTTAAAGAATAAACTAGAAATTTGAACCAAAAGTATAAAGAGCAGTCTTTAACTTTCTGAGAAACCTAAATAAATAAATTGTTTTTTAACAAAATGCAATTAAAAATCGATAAAATAATTGCGACAAATCATTCTGAAAATAAACACACAATATTTTGACAATCTGAAATTTTCATAAAGGAAAATAACACAATATAAATGAAAATTGATGCGTATTTATAAAATGTTTAATTTAAAATTGTTTTTTACTACATATTTTGCTTGGTCAATGCCATTTGGCACTTGTTGTTGTCGTTGTTGTTGCAATATGTACAGTGTACACTGTACAGCATATTATAGTCGATTTTTTATTTACAATTTCGAGTTAACTTAAAGCATTTAATTTGTTTTCGCTGCTCGTCTTCCCAACAAATTTTCATCTCGAAGCGAAGAAGAATTCTTCGTGTATTAAGTCGATTTTCCGGGCAGCAAAAAAAATAAGCAATTTGTTTATAGAAAATTTACTTGCAAGCGCTTCAGTTTTTAATTTTTTTATTGTGTTTTTTCTCACTCTCTCTCTGCTGTCTAAAATTTTAACTAGTTTGCATGTGGAAAACATACAAAATTTGTTTTTCTTGCTTTGATATGGGGAAATATTTTACAAATAAATTAAAGCCATCTGGCATTAACAGATCGTTGCAATAATCAGATAAAAAATGCCTTAAAATTAAATGGGAATTAAATTTAAACGAAATTTAATCGAAGTCATAGAATATTGTGGCATGGGGAGCTGGGGAACAGGATATTGACAAGTCGTGATCAATTTGAAAGACTCGTAAATACTAAAACCCAAATTCGAAAATTCCCAACAAAGTTTTGCTTCCGGTTGTACATTTTCAATTAAATTCCAGGCGCGTAATTTAGTTAATTAAGTCATTTCAATCAGAGACTTTGAGTGACAACAACAACAACAAGAAAGGGGATTACAAATCAGACCAAGTGAATTGAATAAGAGAAAAGAACAATAATAAAAACGCTTGCATACCATAAATTATAGAACAAATTATGCAAATCACAAGGCAAAATGTACAAAACCTCAAGACGAGGCTAAAGACACCCACCGAACAGTCCAGACCGGAGACCAGAAACCACTGCACTTGGCTGGGCATACCCGGCCCTGGCACCAGGGCACCCAACAATTCAACAAAACTTAGCGACGACTCGTCGCCAATTGGAATTAACTGCACTTGGCAGCAACTCGAGGGAAGTCGAAGATCATCGTGAGCATAGCGAATTTGGAATACACTTAAAACTCCAGCAAGTAACAACAACAAGCTTAGTCTGCTATACCCTTTGCTAGCGTATTAAAGAAACATGCAGTGACGGAATAAAATCATAAACAAAACAGAAGGAAAGAGTGACAGACGAAGAGAGCGAGAGAGAGCGGGCGGGCAGGAGAGAGCAAGAGCGTAACTTGAATGCGAGTGCATTGTGAGTGCACGTAGTGAGTACACTCACACATGCATATATACTACGTATGTGTGTGTTTGTGCTTGTGCTTGTATGTGAGTCCATTGACAACTGAGCTCAGGGTCAGTTCTTATGCATCACGTCACCCGCTATGAAAACCCAGTCGGAGGTCCGCACTTGTCCATGGCGCAAATCATGTGTTTATTATGTTAATTAATCGTTTTAATCAAAGATCAATATACAGTTGACAACAGAAGGAAAAAGGGGATAGGGCGGGGCAGAGGGCGGTAAGGTATGCAGCTAATTGCATTAAAGTCATCGTACTTATGACTGAAGGAATATTGAGAAAGAGAAAAAAATAAAGAATTTTATGGAAAACAATAAATTCAATTTCAAATCAAATGATTGAATCGATTTTTATGAGAAACAAACTAAGTTTAAACTTGTGATGGAAGCTTTTTAGTATGTTTATATGAGAAAATCAAAGTTTCAATTAAAAAACTATAATAGAAAAGTTTAATAAGCTGTGATTTGAGCGATAATGGACTCTAAAGTGACCAGTGTATAAAAAAAATACTTTAAGGAGGGAACTAATTTATTTTTATTATGCCTAAAATTTAAAATTATAGTATTCTTTAAAAAATTGGGTGAAACTTAACTTTTTAACAAATTTTTTAAAGCTCTTGAATGCCCAAAATTAGAAAAGCTCAAGAGAAAAATCCTCCACCATTAAACTATTTGTACGACTACAAAGTTATCCCTTATTGAACACACTTGGGTGCCCACGAACCCTTTCGCTGCTGGGCGTGGCTAACAAATTATTAAACACAATAAACTACGTTATATATCATTAAGAAACAATACTTAGACAATTGATATACTGACACTGAATAATCCATAAGTTAAAGCAAATCATTGGCATGCCAAATTGTCAAGTTGGCTCAATAGATTTCCGACCATTAAGTTCAAACAAGTAAGGAGTAGTTTATTAAAGCACCAAGAATAGCCATAAATAATGTTGGCCAAACAATGGATGACACCAAAAATACTGGAAATCATATGCGTAACCCAAGTAGACAGCGAACCCGAAACGAACCGCATAAATGGCAATAAATACGCACTTAAGGGTTAGAAATTTAGCCAAAATTCATAAGGGATATGTCGAGTTGGTTCAAGTCGTTTCAAGTCGAGTCATGTCGATGTTGTGTTCGGTTCAGCTGAGCTCAGTGGCGTCCAGTCTATAAAGTGTTTCGCCGAGCAGATTGCAGATTGCACGGAAACAGCGGGTGGTCAGTAAATAAAAACTACTGGGTGCGATCGTGGTGTGTTACACATGACTGATGAAATACCCAGTAGTAATAGAAAATTAATTAACAACTGTTGTGATGCCTTTTGAACTTCTAGCTGGAGAACTTTTAGGTTTATGAGTCGTTTAAGCTGAAATTTTGAGCATAACTTATAAAATAGTTTATAAATACCCTGTGAAAGAGCTCCGCACGCTAGCATTTGCTGCCTTTACTTGATCTTTCAGTTAAAGAAATTTGTTTGATTTTAGTTTTCAGTGTTTTGCGACCCACTTAGCACACCCTTTCTGCTTTTTAAGTGCTGGGTCCACACTTAGACACATAAATTGTTGCCGTTGTTTATGTTAAACATGCAATTTCGATTTGGCATATAATTTTTTAATACTCGCCCTGTTTTTTGTTGGTTTTTTTGTGCCACCCGCTGTCATTTCGGGTGACAAAAATGTCAAATGCGTAAATGTTAAGACAGCAGGAGACTCCACTCCTCCCTTTCCTGCACTCCACCCCTTCGAGAGGCGCTAGAGCTGACGCAAGCTACAAGCTACAACACTCTCATTGCTAGTCTATGCAGTCTCCAGCGTGGAGAGAGACAGGGAGAGTGAGTGGGGGAAGACAGTGACTGAGACGCTGGCAGACAGTAGCTGCTATTTTCTTGGCACAACATTTTCATATTCATGAGGCTAAGCGCGACGCCTTCAACCACCGCCAACCACCGCTAGCTACCTCAAACCACCGCGTAGCAACCACCGCTCTCAGTTCAGTTTGTTCTCATTATCTCAGCTTGATTTTCAGCATTTTTATGCGTCAAAAATGCTGCGTTCGTTGTCTCCGCTAGCGATGACATGGCAGAGGGGGGGCGGAGGCAGGGGCTGGGTTGGAAGGGGGCAGGGGACATATTCCACTGCACGTGTCAATTGAAATGAATGTCGCCAGGCGTCCCGCAGTCCAACCCACCACTCCACCTACGTCTACCCCACCTTAACGCCCCTGCTACACCACTGCCCGCACCACCTCTCCACCTACAACTCAGTACTTAGTATGACTAATCTTTGGCGTCGTCGTCGACGTTGCTGTTGTCGCCGTCATGACAAGAAAAATGCCAACAACATCAATAAAAGGCAGTGACAGAAAGTAGGCAAACTTACAAATACCCTGTAAGGGCTTAAAGGTAGGACTAGACTAAGAAACTTCACAGTTTTTGTAGGGTATGCAAAGAAACTTAATAATTTTATAACTTAAACTAAAATATATAATGAATACCCTGTAAAAATGACTTACACTCACAAATTCTGATGTCCAAATCAATCAGTGCATTTTGAACTAATAATTTTCAAATGCAGTCAACTAGAAAATGCTCCATTTATATTAAAAAATAATTAAAAGTGTTCAATAAAAATCTGTCACATTGAAAACTAATTTAATTTCCACTTAAATATTATCTAACTGACATATTAATGTCCCGTGATGATTTTGTTTATTAAATTATACAAATTGTACATAGTGAAAACTAGAAATTATAGAAATCATTTATTACTTTATTCTGATTACAATCAAATTAATTTGAACACATTACTGTAATTTTAAAATGTGCGAAATGTAAATTGTCACCCAAAGCTCAGCACAGCTGTTAGAGTTGTGTCCTGCTGTGTGAGGGCAACCCTAGGGGGGCTACAAAACTCAATCATAACTTGGCTGAATCGCGTGAGTTGACAGAAATGACGACACGATTGATTTTGCATTGATGCCAACGGTCAAAATGCAAACAAATCTCCATGTGGCATGTACAACTGCAGCACACCTTCGTGGCACAACAGTTGTGCTACCACCAGCACTACCAACACCACCACCAGGAGCACCAGGAGAGCACCCTAGAGTCACTCGAATTGCGTCGCAATCTGAGGGGCACTGAAATAATGCCCTAAGCCCTAAAGACACCCTTAAGCACCCTCAAGTATTTACATTTGAATTTCACACAAATAAACTCATCGTCGTCGTGCATCCTGTTTTAGTCCTTTGCCATCCTTGTGCGTCCCTTTTTGGCCAGCCAGAAATTAATAATAACAATAAATTGAAAATGGCAGCCACAGTGTGTGGCAGGCCTTGTGGCAAGTAGAAGGAGAGAGAGTGGGAGAGCGTGTGGAGTTCTGTGCCTCTGCCTCCTGCTCTTCCACCTCGATTACAACACATTTTATTTTGCATTTCATTTGTATCTAAACTCTAGACAGTCTGCCTCTAACTACCTTCGCTATACCCTGTTAAAAAGGGGGTATTCACTTTGAGTGCTCACAACTCCGTCGAAATGAAGAGTTACCTTCAAGAGTTATATCATTTTATACTCTAAAAAACTTGTAGAATCGATTGTAGTACGAAATTTGGTTTGTATTGGAAACGATCAAAATCGGTTCAATTTTTGGCTAATTTTATGATGTTACCCCTTTGCAGTTTTTTTAAAAATTGATAAATTTTAAATGTTTCATATTTTGATGCCAATCGATAGTCCTAGCTCCAACGAGCTCGAAAAGGTATGACAATCGATATATTAGCGGCCTCAGCTTTGAAATATTGCAAATCAAAGTTTCAGTGTGTTGGTTCTGAAAAATGACTTTAATTTTTAACTACTTCATTTTCAGAAGCGCAAACTTTGACTATTTTAAAAAAAAAGTAGAGTTTAGCAACTAAGTGTAGACTCTATCTCTATATAGTATTGTTATTAAAGAAGTTATTGGTAGCAAATGAAGTTAAAGCTTAAGAAATTTCGGATTTACTTGAAATATCTACAAAAGATACTACAGCTTACCTATTGGTGACTGTTTAATAATCTTTAGCCAATTAATTTTAAGCCAAAACAGTTACTTAAGCAACTAATTAAAGCGCTTCTCAACTTATTGTAATCATCGGTGTGCCTCTGAGGCATTAAAACTAAGTTTCCTGAGACACTTTAATAAAATCTTTTTAAAATCTAAAATATAAAAAAACTAGTACATTTAGTTAAACTTTAAGCTTTGCTATTTGTTCAATTTATACATTTGTTTTTAGTTAATTAATTTGTAATTTTAAATTCAAACCCTTTTAAAACTACTTGTTTTCTAGGGTATCTAATGCTCAGTCTTATTGTTCGCTGCAGTCAGTTGTTGCAAGTAGTTGCTGTTGTTGTTGCCAGCCGAGTGTGTCAACAATTTTAGTGGCTGCCTGCACGTTGCACGTTGCTTGCAACACTCTAAATTTGCGGGGAGGCGCAGCCCTGGCACCAATTGCACAGCTCCCCTGACAGCCCCTGCTAAGCAGCCCTAACCCTCCCCTCCCTCTCCACCCACTCCACTACCCACTTGGCTGCCTGTGACGTTCGTTTGTCTATTTGACACTTTGTGTTTCAGTTATGCTTTTCATATTGATTTTCGTGCTTTTGCGACTCGGCTTCGTGTTTGTGTATTGAATTTCAAATGAATCGATTAGCTCGTTGCTGTTGTTGTTGTTGTTGCCTTCAATACACACACACACAGCTGTTGTTGTGCGTGCTTGTGTGTGTGTTTCGCTGTCGTGTCGTTCTCTTTTCCGCTTCCATTTCCATGTTCGTCGTTTGTTTGTTTGCTTTGCATTGCATTTAATTAACTTTTATGCGCTTTTTGTTTTCAAGCATTTTAACTTACAGATAAAATATATTTAGAATCCATCTCGCTCTCTTCCACTAAGTTAGCTCACTCTCTAACTGTCTGTCTGCCTCTCTCAGTCTTGCTCTATTCTTCTAGCTCTTTCTCTCTATGAGTGTCTCTGTTTATAGACCCTGTGCTCAGAGTTTGAGTGGGGTATTTAGAATTAGAGGCTTGACAGCCTATTTAAAGCATATATATTCCTGTTTAGCATGAATATCTGGACTTTCTGAACTATAAACTGCATACTTTGTAGCCTCTTCTATATGATATAAGCATATAATTACTTTTTACTACTTTTTACACTTTCAATACAGGGTCCTTTGCAGTCTATTTACCTACCCAGCTGCCTTGTCTACTAGTTTGTGTAATGCGATAGCTTTGGCTTTTGATTTCAATCGGTGTGACATCATTTAGACTCAAATTACCCATCAAATTGTTGTCTTTGTTCTCGTTGTTGTTGCTGCCTTTGACATTCCACACGAGCCGCCATACGAAGCTGGCTAATCAGCTGACACGCCCCTGTGCAACACCCGCCCACTTGGCGAAAAAACGGCAAAACACACAACTAATTGCATTTCGTTAACCTTTTTTGTGTAATTTCCTTTATCCCTTGTGCTCCTCCCTGGAAATCCAACCCTCCCTGGCATTTAACTGCATAAATCTGACTTTCGACGCGCTTAATTTGTTTAGGCTACAGAAACGCCCGCGAAACGCCTGCGAAACGCGCACAAAACGCGCGCGCGTCAAATGCCGCAAGGCTCAAAACATTCGTCAACACATTTTTGGGCTGCGGATTTGCAGGCAAATTTTATTAGCATGTCCTTAGGGCACACAAGAAAGGCAGACGAAAACAAAGACGGCGGAGGGCGGGAGGGGAGTGGGAGAAGAAGTGTAGAGGGAGGGAACAGCTCAAGGATGCAGGCAGATAGGATAAACAGGAGGAATAAGTAGACAGGCGCACAGCAGCAAACAGTAGCAGGTTAAAGGAGACAAGAGGCAGAAGAAGGAGAAGAAGGAGAAGAAGGAGGAGGAAGGAGATAGCAGGCAGGAGTAAGCTGAAGGAGAGGGGAAAGGAGCGAGCAGAGGGAAGAGTTGGGTAAAGAAACAGGAGCTGAAGAAGGAGTAAAGAGGTAGAAGAGAGGAATCAGGAGCTGAAACAGCAGTGAGTAAAGGAGCAAAGAAGCAGACTCTGGAGATAGGAGCATGTAGGAGAAAGATAGGAGCTGGTTGGGATAAAGTGGAAAGGAGATAGGAGCTGGAAGATGAGTAGGTAAAGGAGAAAAGAGCAGGCAACAGATTGGAGCAAGCAAAAGCATTAAAGGAAGACTGGAAGAGAGTAGGAAGCAAAGGGAGGAACAGGCACAGAAACAGGAGTAGGATACACAGACTGAAGCTGCAGGAGGAGAAAGGAACATGTGTAGGAAAAGCAGGAAGGAACAGGGACAGCAGCAGAAGAAGGAAGGAGTTGGAAGAAGTTGGAGGCAGTAGAATGGAGTTGGAAAGAGGAGGAAGTAGAAGGAAGCAGTTGGAAGCTGGGCAACCCCCACAGGAACTGAGTGGTTTGACATTTGTGCTGACGCGCGAACGTGTGCACAGGCAGCGAACGAGAGCCGGACGAAAGCGGGACGAGGGCTGGGTCAAAACAGGACGAACGAGGGCAGGACGAAAGGAGAGCGCGTCGCTGTTGTTATCCTGCTTGTTGTTGTCAGGGTTGAACTTGCGCCGATAATCTCGATAATGAAGTGACTTTGCCTGCATGGTCATGCATCCTTCACATCCTTGCACACACACACACACACACACACACGCACACTTATACGCTTACTTTGTACATGTGTACGCTTTGATATCCGGTTCGCAGTTCGCTGTTCGCAGCGCCTTTTTGTTACCCGCCTTAAGTGGTGGGTTTTACTTTATTCTACTTTATTTTATTTTATTTTATTTTTACTCTTTTCGATTCTTTTTTTGTTGTTGTTTTTCGATTTTTTTGGTTTTTTGTATTTTATGCTTTTGTCGTCGAGACTTTTGACCATTTTGCACGGAAATTGAATTTAAATTGGAAGTTTTTAACCCCAGCGTGCGATAATCTTGCCCACTGAACCCACTGAAAAGAATAGAACACGGCCTACCCCTAACCCTGCAGCCCCTGCCGACCTCCTCCTCCTGGCAAATTGTCGATAAATATACATAAGACCCAAATCCAAAACTGTAACCACCTCGAAAACTCCTTCCAGAAACACAAAACACACACAACCTTTTTGCGTATTTCACTTTTCTTTTTTTTTTTGTAGAGTCTACAACAAAAGCAACGCAAATGTTGTTTTCAGATTCTATTAGCAAACAAATTCGTGTTGATTTCTGTAGATGGGAAAGGGGTAAGGGTAAGGGGGGTAGATACAATTCCATAACCAACACTGCGGTTACACTGTCAAACACTGAATGCCAGCCTTAACCATCACTGATCGCTGACAATGATAATGAAGTGATCCCCAGACTCATTTTCGGTGTCGGTTATGTCAACTCCGAGGGGAGAATTCCCTTAAGTTAACCCAGTTTGGCTGTGAGAAGGAGGGAATACCGTTAATGGGAATTTGGTTTTATACACGCTTATTATGCAGCAGCCTTGAGATTTAATTCAGCGCATTGTTTGCTCAATTTTGTTGCATTTCAACACCTTTGAAAGTGATTAATTAATAACATTTTGGTTGTAGGGGTTAAGAAAAATAATCAGAAAATTAGACAGGATTAAAAATAAAACAGAAGCTTTATTAGTTAATTAACAAACTAAATGAGCATTAGTTGTTTATCTTTTGCTTTTTTTTTGTTTTAAATTTTTTTTTTATTTTTTAAACAAATTTTTCTTGCCTTGTAGTGTATTTGCCCAGTCGTTGTCGCCTTAAGCCAGCTTTCCATATGTTTCTCCGTCTCTCTACAATTTTTTTGCTATTTTTTTCAGTGCGTTTCATGTCTGCGCCTTCAGTTATTGCTTTTCATATTTTTGCCTTCGGATTTTATTTTCATTTCAATTTATTCTCGTGCTGCCTCTGCCTCTCACTCTAAGTCTCCCCCTCACCCTCACCCTCTGCCTACCGCTCCCCACTCACTCTCCTTGTCTCTATCTCTTGCTGTTTCTCGGCTTCTTATTTTCTTTTTGTGTTTCGGCTTTTGCGTTTTGCGTGTTTAACCCTTTGAGGTTACATTTGGCGTGTGTTTTGGGTTGCTGCTCCGCCCCTCCCTCTAGGCTGTGCCTCCTCCTCCCCGCTGAGCCTGAGCAACTGCTCCTTCTACGTGTGTTGTTGTCTGCCTGCGAAAAGTGAGCAAAAATCAAAATAAAAAGCAGCTCGAAAAAAAGGTTCACAATTTGCGTTTTACGCAGGAGAAACAGCCCAGGCAAAAAAAGGATTTCATAAAAAGAACTGCGACAACAACAACAACCACTGATAGCTACAACAACAGCAGTTGGGACTGCTGAAAAGTAAGAACTCAAATAAAATTGTTGGCTCCTTGCGCGAGTAAATACGGAACGATACCCAAACGATGCCAAAACGATACCCAAACGATGCCAAAACGATACCCAAACGATGCCAAAACGATACCCAAACCTCACCCAAACGATACTTTAGATATATGCATACATTTCCGTGCATATCCCCGCACAAAGTCACAACATATTTAATCACAAACGATGACGCAGAACGACACACACAAAAAACCAAAAAGTTCAAAGCCCAAAAAGGAAGAAATTACGATTTCGTACCTAACCCCAAAATGTGGCCACCCACACCACTAACCCCGCCCCACACACCTCCTACCACCAACCACACCCCCACAGTCCACAGTCCGCTGAGCGCTGTGAAAAGTGTATCTACCCTCGATCCGCATACGGAATATGTGTCCTTATGCTATTATTGTCCTTCTGTTTGGTCTAAAGTGGTCAGGGTAAGGGGCGTCAGTGCTGTGGGTGTGCTGAACCTCAAAAGGTTTTACTTTAACCCTTACAACTCACGACTTTCCAATTCCGATTTCGAATGCCGTGAGTCACGTGTGTGTGTGAGTGTGTCTCTGTGTGCCTGTCTCTGAGATGAGCACGTCTCTGCTGCTACTATTATTTCTATTACTGTTATTATGATTAAGTGTTGTTAAGGGTTATCTTAAAGACTGAACTTTGAACTATTCTATTTTCCCTAAAATAAAAGGGTTGATTCGAAGATTTCTCTCTGTCTCTGTCTCCACCCTTCCCTCTCTGCCTTACACTCTCTACCTGAACAGTTGCTTGAAGAGCAGCGCGAAGACAGCAGACATCGAGCACTTTAGCCGGAAGTTGTTCAGGTAGCTGATCCTTAAACTAAGACACTCGGTACACTCAAAGAAATAAAGTTAAACTTAGAAAAGACACAGTAAAAAAAAGGCTAAATTAATTTAGAATTTATTAACTACACTGTTTAAATTAAACTATAATTTCTGTCGGTTTTTTCAAGGATGCAGATTTAAATGGATTGCAGACTTCAAAGGTTTTCATCCAAAGGAGTTTTCTCAAACCCCAAATGAGTTGATACTTAAACCAACATCAGTTTCCATACTTTAAAGTGCTGCTCCTTAACCCCTAATTTCTGACAGTGTATTTGCACGCAACAGGATGCACATTAGAACCGCTAAATGTCCAATAAACGACAACTGATCCACCAAATAAAAAAACAACAGCGGTGAAAACAACAAGGAAGCAACCACCAAGGCGTGTATCGAAACCACCACCGAAACGACCTCAAAAACAAGCTAAAACATCTATACCCATGTAGGTAGATGTGCAGATATAGCCGTGACCAGGTGAACAAAGGCGAAGGACAACAAGCAGGAGGACATCATTATCGGGAGCATTATCAACGCACAATTATCAGTGTGTGAGGAACTGACTCCGACTGTGGAGTGTTATGGTAGTAGCTCACATTCCGAGCAACCAATTGGCAATACTCCTGTGTCTACTTCCGATTTCCCTAGCTGAGAATTTCCTGATTTTCCGACTTCCCGAATTACCTACTCGAACTCGTAGTTTCTCGTCTTTCAGTTGTATCCTTGACACTGACAGCGTCCTTTTCTTTTGCTCGCTTTGCCAAGTTACTGAGTATCTAAGTAGCTGATAGGTTGAGTATCTTTGTGTGTGTGTGTGCGCTGCGGTTTATTGGTTTGTAATAAGCTCTTTGAAGTGTTTAATTGAAGCTTTTGTTGTGCAATTAGGCGCCTAAAGTGAAGAGCCTCAAGAGGCAGTAGGAGAGGGATAAGGAGGTGGGAGAGGCAGCGGCAGAACTTCCACTCGAGGTGTTGTCTATTAAGCCAAGAGCTGACTCCTCACTTAACATCACTCAGAATGACGACTAAAACTGACTGAATGAATGAATGACTGACTGTGAATGAATGTGAATGAATTTGTGAATTGTGAGCCAGTGAGCCAGTGAACCACTGAACCTGTGAACCAGCGAAATGAGTTGAAGGACGACTGAAATTGACGGCTTTCCACAAGTGTTTGCTTTGAAGTTCTTCACCAAATTTGTTTGTTTTTGAAAAGAGCAAAGAAGGAAACATAAATACAAATACAAATACGAGTTCTACTTAGTTAACTTGGCTTCTGTCTATTTAAAACGCCATCGAGTGCTTAATGAGCCAGGAAAAAGCATTGAAACACATGCGGCACAAGTGAAGAAGTCACTGAGGAATTCACTGAGTTTAATAAGTTTTAATAACTAGAAAGTTAAGGCCTAAAATAGGTACTACTAAGGGTTGTTAGAAGTCAGCTGGTTAGTTTTAGATACATTTTACTTTAGTCACCAGTAGGGAAGTTAGTAAAGTAAACAGAAATCTCTAAGTTACCTATAGAACTAGTAGTAGATAGTTTAAAATCTCGACTAAAAGATACCAAAAATACAATTGGAGTCTATAAAAACAAAGGAAACTTCCATAAATTCGTCACTAGCGTGGTTTAATTGTATATAAAATATAGTAGATGCGCTTACTGTCCTCAAAAGATAATTTACCTCCGCCCAAATTTGTCACTAGTCATAGCCTAGAGTTGAGTGACTAAACTAGTGACTAACCAGAACTGCCTCAAGAGCTCCAATAAAGTCATAAGACATTAAAACTTATAGCAAAAACAAACTGAACATAAGCAGAATTCCATTGAGAACTCACAAATCACTTGGCAAGTGCATTCAAAAGATTCAAATGATTCGAATGATTCAAATCATTCATTCATTCATTCATTCACGCTGCATTCATGAATATTTGCAAAGTGATTTGAAGCATAACAGAAATTGGAATTTCTAGTATGTAAATTGGTTGTTGAAAGTGTTGCAAGTATCTGTATCTGCCGTATGGAATGGTGAAGATACATTTCTGTTCTTTCAATACCGCTGATCATTTTCCATTCTTATTGCTGCTGCTGCTGTTGTTGTTGTTCTGCTTGCATTGTCCTATTTCCGTCGGTTGCAGCAAAAACTGAATCTGTTTAACGCGCTGCCTGCCTGCAGATACAAATGTATCTCAACATTGAGTGCTGATGTGCGTCTCAAACGTCTCAAACTGTATGTGTGTGTGTGTGTGCGTTTGTGTATGTTTTATTATTTATCATAGCCGCATTTTTATTTTTGTGTATCTATGGAATGCAGGCAGGCAGGCAGAAGCAGTCAGATACAGATACAGCTAGAGCCACAAATGCGGAGGTAAATGCAACTGCAACTGCTGTTGCTACTTCGAGTATCTTCTACTTGCTGCTCGCTTTGCTTGCAACACTCAGATAGAGATACAGCTACAGATGCAGATACAGATACAGCTGCAGTTTGCAGTAGCTGTTTTGCAGATACAGATACAGTTGGCAGTTACTCGTTGCTAGATTCATTGAATGCTTTGACCGCTCTTAATCATTACCATGTCGATCGTCATTACGATCTTGATTATGCTCATTATGATGTTCCCCATTTGTATCATCTTCTGCTTCTTCTTCTTGTTGCTCATTTTCATTATTTTGTTTGATTTCGCTCTGTTTCTTTGCTTTGCTTTGCTTTTGTTGTACTTACTTGATTGTGGCATAATTTCCATTCACTCCCCTTCCCCACCTCCACTTCCCCCTCCCCTTTACTGCGCTCACTACGCTCTCTTAGCTCCCCCTCCTCCTCCTCCTCCTGCTTCGCTCTCTCCCCTTGAACCACGAGCAGCGCATAAATTTTTTATTTGTTTGGTATTCATCTTATTTCGTTTAATGTATTTTTATTTTCAGCTTTTGTACATATTTTTCTCTGCTTCTGCTTCTGCCGCCTCTTCCTCTTCTTCTGTTTCTTCTGTTTTCTGCTGCTGCTTCTTCTTCTTCATGTGTTGTTTTTTTTTTGTTAATTTTTTTCAGCTTGTTTGGTGTTTTTAAGGTAATTTTTGTTGTTGTTTTAGTTGTTGTTGTGTATAAGTATTTTGTGTGTGTTAATTTTATTGTTGCTGTTGTTGTTGTTGTTGTTGTTGTTGTGGTTGACGGGTTTGTTCAGTTCAGTTCAGTCATTCAACTATATAAAGCATTGTCGCTCGTTTTGTTGTTGTTATTTCTGCTCCCCCACCTTCTCTGCTTCTCCTCTTCTTCGTTTATTATTCGTTTCGTTTCGTTTCGATTTCATTTATGTAGCATTTGTTGTTGTTGCTCTTTTTGGAGTGTGTGGGCACGAGGCGACTGCATGAATAAATTATTAACTTAAATCCAAGAGAGAGCGGCAGAGAGGCAGAGCGAGAGAGCGGGGAAGACAGTGTAAAACACTAAGAGAGCGGTTGTGAGGGCAGTCAGGGGCGTGGGGAGCGTGGGGGTCAGGAAGGAAGTGATCCCCATTTGCTTGTAAAATCGTGTAAAAACTTCAATGCGACAATTCAACTTCAATTTCAATTGTATTCGTTTCTCCTTTCGCCCTTTGCGTCCCACTTCTTCCGCTTTAGCCCCTATATGTTTCCTATTTTGTATTTTTAGCATTTTGAACAATTAAATTTATTTTTAGCTAATGGCTAAAAGTTATTTATAGAAACTAAAATAATTTTAAGCTATTTTAAAAATAAAAGATTTCAAATAAATTAAATTAAATAATTAATTTTTGAAGTGTTCTTACTAATTTATTATTCTTGGACCACATATTTAATTTTAAAACTAAAAAAATAGCGAGTTTTTTTTTAGAAGGGAAAACGACTTCAATTACCGTTAAATAAATTGTCTAACTCCACCCAAATTATAATTTCAACTACTCCCCTTTAATTATTCTATTTAATATGTAGATTTTCTACCATATCCCCCATATCTAACGGGAAAATCTAGAAAATTGTTACAATTGAAACTTCATGAAAACTTTTACAAACCAATAATTAGGCAATTAATTTTTTGGGTCTTTGTTAATTACATGTTGTTGATTAATTTATGTGTCATGGTCTTTGTTTAATGGCTTTTCAAATGAACAAATAGCTAAATTCAGAAAATTTACAACAATAAATAATACTAGAATGTGTTACAATTATGTTTTATTAGCACTTAATAAACAATAAAAATTATAATAAAGTAAAAAAACTGTAAAAATTAAATAGAATTTTATAATTTGGAATTAATTGCAAAATAATTATTAAAATTTTTGTTTATCATTTTATTAACTACAATAAGCTTTTTAACTCAAAGATTTAACCAATGAGAGAACTCATTGATTATTATGCGATTTTTGTATATATAAATTTATTTCTCTTTGCATTAATTCATTTATTAATTTCCTTCTTCCCCTAATTAACATTCAATGATTTTTAAGTACTCAATTATTGTACTCCTCTAACCGTATTAATCAATCCATTAATTTTCTATTGCTGCTTTCATTAATTATGCTCAAATCATTGTAGAGCAGAAATTTCCCCGCTTACTCAACACTTTTGGGCTTCCGTTTGCTCCAGCTACAAACAGCGCAACCGGTGTTGTATAATTCAATAATGAAAGGCTTTCAGTCTTTCAATCCGCAGTGAACACACATTAATTCATAATTGTATATGATCAATAGAGAGAACACCTTCAATTTTCCATTTTACCAAACCAAATTCCAATTCATTGCCATATCAATTTACCACAAGCCACACAAGCACACTCTCTCCCTCTCACACGTACACAAATATCCGCTCATAAAGGAAACCAACAAAAACAGCAACAACAACAAGAGTTGAGATCTCCTTCGTGCACAAAACAACAAAAAGAGAGAAGAAAATAAATTCAACAACTACAATTCATTCATACCAAAACGTTTTGAGTCGGCTCAAGAGAGAGCGGGCTGAAGAGAGTGAGATGACGAGCGGCTGAGCGTGAGTGAGTGTGAGTGTTGGAGTGAGGAGCAAACGAGCGTAAGTGGGCGAGATGCACTGAGTTTAAGAGAGGGAGTAGGAGTGGGAGGTGGAGTGGGAGTAGAAGAGAGCGCATTCCTTCAGTTGCTTCACATTGAAATTCAGCTCTTTAGCTGCATTTGCTGCTTATGCTGTTGTTGTTGCTGTGTTGTGTTGTGATATTTATGTTTTCATCAAAAGGCAGCCAACAATCAAAATGCGCTGCACTTCGCCTCAGCATACACACACCAAGATACAGATACAAAAGCGCACAGGTACATAAAGATGTATCTACATACATGCAGACAGCTGAATGTATGTAAACAACAACAACGACTACAACTACAACAAAGGCAAGCAGCGAACAGAAGGCAACGCTTTAACCTCATATTTATCCAACAGATACTCAGATACAGATACTTATAGCGAAAAAAAAAATCGTTGACGACCGACAACGACAAATACAAAGAAGAAGAAGCAGAAGAAGACGAAGCAGAAGAAGCAGAAAAAATAGCAACAGCAATGAAGACAGTCCCCCACCCGTCTTCCCCTCCCCACAACCCCTACTCCCTCCACGCTTTGTATGGCAACCCAAAAAGAAAAATTGTACAAAATGTTGAGGCAAAAAAATAACAAAAAAAAAACCGAAAAGAAAATAAAGCAAAAAGAAAAAGCCAAGAAAAGAAAAAAAAAGAGGCAAAAGAAAACAAATTTCAATAAAATATTATTACGCTTACGTTGATCGAACAGCAGCGAGCAGAAGCAGCGTGTATCTTACAGATACACTCTCATAGAGACAGCGAGATACTCGCCAGAGGCCAAGTGTTCATTCGATAGTCGCCAAGCGTTATAAATAAACCATATCCATCAATTGCTTAACTCAAAACAGCGCTAAAAGATACAAAGATACGAGAGACTCTCGATACAGCTACAGATACAAACAGCAAAAAACGGCACCCAAATAAAAACAACAAAAACAACAACAGAGCACAACAAAAACGTCAGGCAGCCGACGTCGGCATCGACATCGACGCTGACGTCGCCTCGACTGATAAAATGTATGAATACAACAACAAAGCGCACAAAAGAAAAAAATCTCAAAGTATCTGCCGACGCAAAGTCGTCTGTCGACATCGCTGCTGCTGCCACTGCCGCCGCTGTAACTGAAACTGAGCGAACATCGAACCACCGACCAACGACGTCGACGTCGCTTCTGCTGCTGCTGTTCGCTGGTTTTCTTCTTTCGCTGTCTTTTTTTTTCGTTTGTGTTTTTGTGTTATGCTGCACACACACACACAAATGCGCATTGCTGCTTCTTTCACTTTGTATGGGCAGGCAGCCAAAGCACTCAGCATAATTTTTTTTGCACGCTCTTTTGCTCCCAACGTTTGCTGATTATTTTTGCCAAACATCTGCGTCGACTGCGCTGCTCAACGACTTGCACGTGGAAAGGTGTCTGCCTCAAACCCCAAACAAGCTACAACAAGAACAGCAAGCAAGCATCGTCAAGCAAAGTTCATCGTTTACTGCTGCTGCGGCAACTGTGACAGCGACTGCGAAACCGACTGCGACCCTGCCTCTCTCACTCAGCGCTTCTCACGCATTTTACTAGCGTAGCAAAGCCACCAACCACCCCACAGCAATAAAAACAACAGTTACACAGCAGCAGCAGCAGTCGACGTCCTCTCTCTCACACTCTCTCTTTGTAGTTCACTCTATGCATGTGTGTGTGTTTACTTTGCCGAAGCTGAAATGCGCAACATATTTGTGACTGACCGTCGCGACGAAGAGAGCGTCGTACCGACTCACTGTCTGTCTGACTCTCTGACTGACTGGCCGACTGTCCACCCACCACCCTGCGCCTGCTGCCGCTGCCTGCGTCGGCGTTAGCGTTAACGTTGTCTGCTTTGCCATTTTTTCCCCACTACTATTTTCACGCTGCTGCCTGTGCTGTGACTACCAACTGCAGTTGTTGTTGTTTCTGCTGCTGCCGCTCTTTTGCTACATAATTGATTTTAGTGCTGCGCTCTCTTAGTTGTTGTTGCTGCTGCTGCAGTCGCTTGTTGTCGCTGCCTATGCTGCTGGCAGTTACTTTTGGTGTAATCTCAACAGTTGATGCTGCTGGTGTTGTTGTTGTTACTGCTGCCGTTGAGTGTTCTTCCAGCAGCCGCAACAACTTCTCCTCCGCCTCCTACCCCGCCCAACTTTTTATGCTTCTTTACCACCCATTGCCTCCTTCTTCAGCGCTTTCGTCGCTTGTTCTTATTGTTGTTGTTGTTGTTGGGTTTGGTTTTGTGAAAACCAGATTTTTGTCGTTTTATGCATTAAATTGTTTTTACAGCCGCGCTTTATATACAGGGTGTGGCAGTTGGTGTAAGTTGAGTAAAGACCAGTGCACCCTTTTTAAGACTTGTTATTTAAAATTGTGCTTAAATGTGATTTTTAGTGATTATTTATTTATGATATTATTATTAGCACTTAATTTATTAATGTTACTTTGTTTTGTTTGCTTTTAGCATTAAAAGTTTAGTACCGTAATTATTAAATTTAAAAATCTTTCCTGAACACCTGTTTTGCTTGTCATAACCTAATAAAGGGGTCACCCTGTATGTTAGTCAGCTTTGCTTTCATGACTAACAGAATGTTGAAGCTGCGTGGAATGTGTCACGTACCAAATGAAGTGACGCACCCTGTATGTGCGGTTGCCCAGCTCACAGTCACAGGAAGGCACAACACAACACAACGCACATAAGCAGCCCATGAGACACACACAAAACACACACACAAAGGCTGAGGGGCGAATGAACAGGCCAACAAGCAGCAGCAGCAACAACAACAACTACAAGCAACGCATTTACACAGATACGGATACAGATACTCGAACCTCCCTCGCCATGCCCTCATCCACGAACCTCTTCATCGGCATCACTCCCCACCCTTTGCACACGTGCATAAAACTGACGACGGCCTACAACGCAATACACTTCCTTTTACACTCAAACATACACACACACAAACAGTGGAAAAGAGTGAGAGAGGAACTCACACACACATGCACGCACTTACATATTTACATACATACAAACATAACCCAATGAAGCTGCCATCATCATCGCACAACTGTCGACTTTTATTGTTGTTGCCGCTTCGAGAAGACTTCCTGCGTTTCCTTTTCGCATTGAAATTATGACAAGGACTGCCAAAAATCGACGAAGGCGAAGCAGATGAAGAGAGCAAGGAATATTTACCCACAACAAAAATGAAGAAAAAAGAAAGAAGTAAAAATATACAGCATGATAAATAAAATAAAACATAATTTTATGCCAAAGCAACAAACACATTAACACTGCCAGTCAGCCAGCGGCGTCGACAGCAACGGCAACAGAAACAGCGGCAGCGACGCCATCGTCGACGTCATCAATAAATCGCACGACCAACCAAGCGAACGACCCACCAACCACCCACCGCACAAAAGCTTACAAGCCACGCACACACAACTACAAACATACATGCATATACTATACACTCTCCCTCGCTCTCTCGCGCGCGCCTTCACTCTTTCGCTCTCACTCACGCTTACGCTTGTCTCTTTGCCACCTCCAACAGCGGCGCTGCGCTCGTTTGTGTTTTGAAAATTTAATCTCGATATGGCAACAAATATGCTACAATTTCATTGAGATGAACACCCGATACGGATACGCCGCTGCCAGAGCCGAAGTAGCCGGAGACACACGAGTGTGTTTAAAAGCCGAAACCAAAGCCGAGAAGTAGCCGAAGTTCAAGTCGAAACCGAAGCCAAAGCCGCTGCTCTGTCCAACTCAGCTCTGCTGCTGTGTTTGGGTATGCATTTAATTCGCAGTGAATTTCTCACGCTGTGCAGCTGCTGTTGCTCTCAATGCGATTGTATGTGTGTTTGTGTGTGTGCGAGAAGTGTAGTAAATACACTACTACATTTTTCTGTGCTAATTGAGTGATAAATTGGGAGTGGATTTTGGGCATGACTCGACTTTGCCGAGAGCATGAACTGAGAGCGTGAGCGCGTGAAATGAGAGCATACATGTATGATAGACAGAGACAGAGGACGAGAGACGGAGCGAGAGAGGAGAAGAAAGAGAGTGTGTGCTTGTGTGTGTTGAGTGTTGTGTGCGGCAATTGATATGCTCAGATTAAATTGTTAAATGTTTTTTATTCGGGTAATTAAAGTATTTCAATTTTGCGGCCACTCGACGAAAGCATACAACGTTTGAGTGAGTATGTGTGTGTGACAGAGAGTAAATGAGTGACTTTGTGTTAGTGTGTGTGAGTAACTTTTGATCATATTGAATGTTTATTTATTTATTTATGCACTGTCAAATTAGATAATTTGTGTTGATTATGATTATATGCAGATTATTGACAATAGAGGTGTAACAAAGCAATTTATTGAATGCTTATTTATTTAACATACTCGTAAATTGCTGAGTATAACGTGTCAAAACGTTTAAGAAACAATTAATTTGCATTTTAATAATACCTACACGCAAATTTGCATATATTTAAGCCCCCGTATATCGAATACTGGCCAAATTGCGCCCCCTGGCGGCCGTAAATCATTCAAATATCAACCACAAATCACAACAATTAAGACAAATGTGCTGAAAAATCTACTTAACGCTACCCACAAACGCACAGATAAACGGATACTCTCTCACACACACTCGAACACACATTAAACGGTTTCAAAACAAACCCAACAAATGTCAGTGGTACAAAAGGTAGTAGTAGCTCCGCAAAAGTAGTAGTAGTAGCAGATTCTACTACTATTTACGCTTTACACGCTAAACGTAGCAATAAACGCACGCAAAAGAAGTCAAACAAATTGACATACGTATAATTATTATTTTACTTAAGTGCTCGCGCGTCGTCGCCCCTTAACAATCAAATGAATACCAAACACAGCGACCTGAAATAAATCAAGCGCGCGCGAGCAAGCGAGCGAGCAAACACAACCAAAACAGCAACCGATAGACAGAGAGAGAGAGCAAGTCAGTGTTGAGAGAGCGTGAACTCGTGAGAGCCGTCAACTGTACCACGCGCGTATTGCTCTCTCTCTCGAGAGTATGAGAGTGTGTCTCTGTGTATGTGGGTGCGAAGGTAGCGCCGCCATCGTAGCGGCAGCAGCAGCAGAGACACCGACAGCGGCAGCTCTGCCAGCAGAGCAGCCATCGCAGTCGACAGTTTCCCGTTCAGTCAGTTTCGAGTCGTGCCACGGTCAGCGTTGCCAGCCAGCTTCAGTTCCTTTCTGGCTGCCGTCGTCGAATGTTGTCGTCGTACGGTTGAAACACGCGCCCGACACACACAAACACAAGCACGCAGCAAAATCAACAAAAAACAAATTGAGAAGAAGCAATCAACAAAAATGCGAAAAAGTTTGCGATCATAAAAAATTTGTTGGATATAAAATAGTTTTGTTTAACAAAAAAAAAATTAAATAAATTAAAACGTGTGAGATAAAAGTAGAAAAAATTGTTTAAAATCGAATTGAACAAAATTCAACAGTGTTGTATTTTGCAAAGTGTATTACGAAAAGTTATAAACAAATTATCAAGTGACACTTAGAACAAAAACAACAAGTGAAGAAAGTAAACAAACAAACAAACAAACAAAACAACAACACAAAGCACATTTTATGGATTAAGTGCTATCAAAAATAAATAAACAAATAAAAACAAAAAGTTCCTGTTGCAACACAACAACAACAAACCACAGCAGCAACAACAACAACTTGGATTACTACAACAACAGTATTAAAACACAACAAACAACGACAACAAAAACAAGTGAATTAAATTAAATTTGTTTAAAGTGCATAAAAAAATTTGAAAGAAATTTTTGCTAGCAACCAAAAAAAAAGAGAAGATAAAAATTTAAAGTAGCAACAAATTTTTTGGGAAAACAGACAGAGAAATGTGAAAGCGTAACAAACAAACAAGAAAAGTGAAAGAAAAAGTGCACAAAAAGCGAGTGAAGAAAAAACAACAAAGTTGAAATAAACTTTGCCAAAATGTCGCTGAACCTTTGAGTGCGCAAACAGCAAAAGAAACACTCAACAAAAAAAAACAAAAAAAAGTGGAGAAGAAAGAAAAACAAAATACAAACAACAACAAGAAGAGCAACACACTCGGTGTGTGTTAGTGATCATATGTATTTGTTGATGCCATGCAATTGATTGTTGACAAAATTCCCATGTATTCCAAACAAACAACGAAGCGCAATTCCAAAAAGTAAGTTTTCCACAAAAATCATAATTTACCCCACCGTACTCCGTACCTCTCGCCCCATCAAACAACAAGTGGAAAATGCAACAACAGTTACAATCAAACAAATGAGAACAAAAAGATTCTAAAGTGAAAAGTGACAGCATTAAAGTAAAGAGGGACACAAAGAGAGCGGGTGTGAGAGCGAGAGCGCGAGGAGAGCATAAACAGTAACTGATAAGGCGACAACAGCAGCAACAACAACAAACAACAACAGCTGCTGGCTCTGCCTCTGCTGCTGCTTCTTCCTCTACCATAAACACAACAACAACAACAGCAACAGAGAGCAGCAACAACAAATCGCACAATAAATGAAAACTTAGGTAAAATATCTAAAAATAATAAATTCCATTTAAAACAACAAAAAAAACCAAAAACAAAACAAATGCCAAAAAAATTCTTTAAAAATATTTAATGCATAAATTATTAATTTATATTAATAATAAAAAATCATTGGCAATTTTGTAACATTTCTTCTAGATCATCTTATAGAGAATCTTTTAATTGTTGTGCTTTGAAAGGAATGTGCTTTTGTTTTTAGATATTTTATGTAAATTTTTGTACCATTTTTATGCTTTCTTTGTTGTAGACACAAAATAATCATTATTAATTAAAAATATTATACGAACAATTAGTTGTAAATTCACATATATATTTTAGAGACTGAATCGGAGTATTTATCACAAAAAACTTATTAATATTTAAGCAAGTATTGTGTAGTAATTATTAACTACTGACTTACCATTAAATTTAAGCCATAAATGGAATATTTAGTTAGTTTTCAATTTAATAGTAAACGTGTTTAATTGGTGAACGGCTCACAAAATTTTAATCAAGTCCAAAAGTGTGTAGTGTTTTATAAAGTGTCTTTTTTAACTAAAAGTTTGCAAAAACTCTGAGCAAAAACACCGTTTAAAATTCTCTTCTAGTTGTTGAATTCGTTGTTTAATAGTTTTAAAATTTAGTTAAGTTTTTTAAATACTATTCTAGCTCTTAAAAAGTGTCATAAAAAATCTCAGCTGTTACCACGATTAATTCAATTTAAATATTTATTGCCAATCAACTGCTTAAGTTACTGAAACTCCCCTCGTAAACACACACGTCCTCGCATCAGCTGAGACAACCGTTACGCCGCGCTCACACACTACTCCGCCTCTCTGTCTCTCTCTCAACTGCTCTAACCTCTTGCACAGCTGACCCATAATTGACTCACAAACACAAACATATACGCTCTCACACGCACTCAGCAACAGACACGCACACACGCAACATACACTCACACAGGCTCACCTCAATGTTTGCACGTACGCCACAAGAAGAGGCAAAAGATGCTGGCGGAGCGGGAGAGGCAGCTGGAGTTGGACTGCAAGCAGTTGGAGGTGGGGGCAAAGAGAGCATTTGGTTGCTCTTCATCAGCCTTAGAAAATATTTTGCTATGATTTTTTTTTTATTTTGAGTGCAGCACAAATTGTTGCGACTTTTGCTTTGTATGCTGCTTCTTCTTCTTCTTCGGCGACCTACTGCTGTCGCTTTGTTGTTGTTGTTTTGGTTGGAGTTTTTCCATTGAACTATTTTCGTAGAACGAAGGCGCACAAGAATGAAAGAAAGAAAATTTGTTCACAAACAACAAGAAAGCGATACATTGTCGGTCTCTCTGTCTGTCTGTTGTTCTCTTTCCACCTAAAATTCTTAAGAGTGTCTTTTGGAGGGGGGAAGTAGGGGAAGGGGTCGTGAGTAGTTTGCCGAAAAAAAGGTCAGACGGAAAACCGAACCGAAACCAAATTCGTCTCATGTGGGATTTGGGATTGGGTTTAGAGTTGGGATCGTAGCTGCCACTGGGAATGAGACTGGGACCGGGACTGACTCTGTTTTTTTCTACTCTTTCTTAAAATTTTCTTTTTTTTTCGCCTACCTACGCCTTTCCCACTGTAATTCATCAAATTGTTTGAAAAGTGCAAGAAAATGCCGACACAGGTAGAGTAGCGGGCAAGAAATACCTTTAACATAACCTTAACCTTAACCCGTCTATGGTCACAGGTAGTCAATAGTATACGAAATAAACTAGAATTCTTTTGATCAAAAACTGTAACACGCACTTGAAAAATTGAGAAAAATTAAATGAAAAATGCGCAGAAAAGCGTGTAAAAAAGGCATAAAAAGTGTGTGTTTGGAATATAAGCAAATATTGGATTGAAAACTATGTGACACATCAATCAACCACCAAGAAGAAGGCAGGCAGAGGCAGGCAAATCAGAACTCGTCAACAACCACCAGAGGGAGAGAAGTAGCCTTTGCAAAAGGACACGAATGTAGCGGGTTCTTATGCAATTACCTCCCCGAAAGGGACTTCCTGTTTCTCCATCTGCCGTGGGCAATTTTCACACGGGAAATAAAAATGCGATACAATGCAGTAAATAGCTGAAAAACAAAACCTAAACGCGGAAAACCATTTGCAAATCGCAAAAAATAAGCGAGAACAACCCTCTAGAGAATTCTCTGTGGTAGCAGCGTTAGGTGCTAGGCAGTGAAAGAGGGAGAGAGGGAGAGAGAGAGAGCGAGTGCCACTGGGTGATTCTCTCATTAACCCTAAAGAAACAAACATTCGTCGCATTTATTGCTTTATCGAATCCACATACACTCAAAAAAAAAAAAAAAATAGAAGTAAAGTGCAGTGCGATATTAATAAACCCATCAGGCATCACTCTAACCTCGGGGGCTGAACCGACCAACCCTCATTGTGACCAAAACAAAGAGGAGGAACAACAACAACAATATATGTATATATATATATATCTACGACAATCTGAAGTTTTACACGTGTAAAATAAACCACCCTTTAAATTAGTAACCCTCGAGAACTGAGTGAAGGTCAACGCTTGTCTCGCATATCTAATTGCAAATTTAGGTTTGATTAGGCATTAATGGGTTAAGCATCTGACTTTTGACTTGTGAATGTTTACCAATAGTTGTTGGCCAAGATTGTCATTCAAATGTGTCATTTGATAGGTGCTCTGCCTGTTCTTGCAGGCAGCAAGGGGTTAAGCGTACAAGTTTTGATTGTGATTTAACCCTAAAAACTTTTATCAATACTTAAAGGTAAAAGAGTCTTATGACAGCTAATTTTGGCAGTCATTAATGGGTTAAGCAGCAAAGTTTAGACTGGCAAACTATTAAAAATCGTTTACCAACACTTGTGTGAATTTTTGATGCATCCTTTTGAACAGAAAATACTTAACCCTTTTATTTGTTGACTTTTTATAGTAAAGTAAATGCATTTACCAACACTGCTGCTCTTAGCCGCACAATAAACTGTCCTCAAAACACCTTGAAGAAGTCACATGATAAATAATGAACACCTCCTCCCAACCCACAACCCTACCTACTAACGAAAATGTACAGAAAATATACGTTTAACGACCCAATTAAAAGCCAAACAGTACTTGATATCAGTCCAAAAAAGAAGAAGAAGAAGAAGCAGAGAGACTACTAACGAACACATTCGCATGGATATAGTAAAATATATGCTTAAAATGGAAGAAGTAGAAAATTAAAACCGAAACTCCGAAGTGCACGAAATATAAATAGAAACCGAGCAAAGTTGTCGGGGCCCCAATAGATAGCACTCCCCCGTGCCAGTGCCAGCACCAGTTCCAGTGCTCTACAGTCTAAAAAAAAATATAAAACACAAATCAAAGGTAAAAAAAAATCTTATCAGCTACAAAAAGACAACAAAAAAATGATGAAGCAAAAAGTGTTGTTTTGTCAACTGACAAATTCGAAAATTCTACAATCGACAAAACAATGGAAATTTGTATACAACTGACTCGCTTCCACTCACTGCACAACGCAACTAGCTGTCTCTGTTCAACACTGGCAAGGTATGCAGCATTTGTTGTGTTTTGAAGTTATCGCACCGCTTATCGGAGAGCCGTCTTTCACCAATATCTGACGGAATTGTTGGCCAAATGCCCGAATGCCATGGAATACCATTTTACCAATTACCGATTACCAAATGCCATTTTGTAGTTTATTCTTTTGGCCCAAGACCGAGCGATTTGTGAATGGAAACGGCTCGAGTACGGCACAAAATTTATGACACTGCGATTACATTGTGAGCTGAATGAAATGCGAGTAGTGCTGAGTACGGCAAAATGCTTGTAATTAGTACGGGCTGTCTCAAGTCAGCTGGGGTCAGCTGTAAATATGCTTAATTATACACAGATTTGTTCATATGCATCAATTAAATGCCGTTTCTAACCTCAAATTAACAGCTGTTTTTAGTCTAATAGCAAATTTAAGTGCTTGCAATGGGTTAAAGTCTGCAGTTTGAGCTTTTAATAGCGAGAAATCATGAGCAGACATCAAATTTTAGTGGCAGTCAAGACATGATCAAATCATTGCGCCGCTCCCTGCGCTTCTCAATAATCAATTTAAGCAAATTTCGTTTAATTATTGCACTTAAAATAAATTCCTAGTGCACTGGCGCCTCTCATCGTGTCTTGACTCACTGTCGCCGCTCTCTGCGCTTCTCAACAGCTGTTTTTGGCACTCAACAGCTGTTTTGCCGTTTCTTCCTCATTCCACCGCTCGGGGACTTTCAACATTTTGTGCTTAGATTGCAAAAAATTTCATGATTTTTTTGGATTTGTTTTTTTGTACAATTTTTTGGACTTGTTTTGTTTGTTGTCTAGCTGTACTTTAGTCGACATTTTGTTGTGTTGTTTGTGTTGCTTCAAACAGGTTTTCAAGTACGACGTTGGCAGCGACGTTGACTGCGACAGCGACGCCAGCGTTGAATTTATGCGTTGAGTTTTTCGTCGCTCAACATTTTTGCGCTTGGCAATTTTCGCTTTGTTTTATTTTTATTTTATTTCAACAAAATGTGATTTATGTATATTGTTTATGTGCTTTGCTTTTGTTGTTGTTGGAGCAAAATACTTGAGCAAAAATTATTGCAGCTTCTTTTTTTGCTGTTGTTGTTGACATTCAGCCTTCGATTTATTTTTAATGTTTATGTGTCTCTAATTGTTTATGATTTTTTTCGCTGGCTTTTGTTCGAGCTTTTGGCGATTTCAAGATGGACGATTGTGTTTAATTGGCGATTAGATAAAACTACAACAGCAACAACAGCAACAACAACGATAAACACACCACTCTCTGATGACGCTAACGAATTATCCAATTCGTTTAGAATTATTATTATTATTTTTGTATTTTTGTATTTTTGTATATGCCACAAGGTTCTACAACTGTAGCAACAACTCGGAGCTGGCATAAATTTTGTTTCAGCAAAACTGACAGATAAGATAGTCGAGCAGCAGCAGCAACACCTGAGTAAGGTGCGCAAAACTGTCGCTGATTGATAGTTACAGTGACTAGAGAGGGAGCGTGAGAGGGAGAGGGGGCGGGAGAGACAGCCTGAAACTGGCACTACCGTTGGTAGTTGATGTCAGTTGTTGTTGCTGATTAGCGCGTGTTACAAGTCAACGTTTGCTTTTTATCGCTGCACGAGCAGACGGCAAACCATTTGGGGTTACATCACAAGGACAGCACTACCAACAACAACAACAAAAACAACAACAACAAGAGACACCACAACAATTGTGGAAATGTTGTGAAATGCAGCGCACATTTTATTTATGCGTTGTACTCTGTGAAAGTGACGCAAATGCAAAAAGAACAGACATTTAAAGGCTTACATATGACAAGCTACAGTAATGACTGCCTAAAGCGTAAGCAAGTGAAATAAGAATAGTATTACAATTGAAACATTTTTGACTTAAGTTTTCTATAGTAAAATCAGCAAATTTTAATTTAAATCATAAAAACTTTGAACTTTTATAGCAGATATTGGTCAAAGGTTGAATTTTTCTCAACTATTTCAGATGAACAAACTGAAAATGCAATTAAATTTGCAATTTTGTGTGAAATGCGTGGAAATTTGCTTAAATTTTGCTCTACTGTGCTAAATAAATTGTCCAAACACACACACACACACAGAGCATGCTAATTAGTGGCATTAGGCAGGTAGACACGTGTGTGCAAATAAAATGCAGCGCATGTTGCGTATACGCAATGTGTGCGGTCAGCAGCAAAAACGTTTTCAATGCATTTGTTGTTGTTGTTGTTGCTGGCATTGTTTAAATTACTGTTGTTGCCGTCTGCAGTTTACAGGTGCCGAAAAAGCGACGCTAACAAATTTGAAACAAACCCCATTCAAATATTGCTCATACCACATGTGGTACGATACAGCGAGACAATGGCCAACGGGCAAAAACAAACTTTTATGCAATATCCCTGTCACTGTCTACCCCTCTGCCCCCCTCCGCCACTGCGCGCTGTGCACGCTTCACCGCAAAACCGGCAAAACATTTATAAAAATGAATTTAAAATCGACAGGAAAAAGCAACTGAGAGAAAATGTTCAAACAATATTTTACATAACACACAGAATGAGAGAGAGAGAGGCGGGGGGCGTGTGCAAGTGTTAGGTAGAGGGGGGATTGGAATCAAATTGGCGGTGTATGAATATGTTTGTTTTTATTGCTGTTGTTGCTCTTTGTTGCATTGAATTTTTAATCCAAAAATTTTGCGTTTTTTTTGTGTGTTTGCGATTTTTATACAGTTGCCACTCAACGCAGTGGCCTTAGCGCTGCCTCTCACTCACTCCCCTCACCGCCGCTCCCTTTTCCAGTAAGTAGAATCCACATGGGGTTTATGGAGTGCCCTTTTCGAGGGTTGTTATTACTTCTGCGGTGGTTGCTTCGAGTCTATTATGCTGATTTATTTTTATTTATATTGCAATTTATGACGAGCCCTCGATACGATAAATCACAAGACACGACGATTTTTGAGGCCAGAAAGAAACTTAATGCGGAGTGTTCATAGTTTACTCCTTACGCAGCAGGCAAATAATTCGCTCAAATTGAAACCAGGAAAAGGCGGTAGAGTATCAATCGCCAAGGGGCGTGGCAGAGGGGCGGGTCAGGTGTGTCCTGTGCCAGGGCAGGGCTATGACGTCTAGTTTTGTGGGCGTCAAGCTGCGATTAACTTTGAGGAGTAAAGTGTGCAAAAAAGTGTTGCATACCTGTGGGCGCATAGTAAAGAATGAGAAGAGAGAGAGGGAGTAAAAGAGAGTAGTTGAGTGAAATGTGGAAAACTCTGACTCTTTACATATGTTGAACGAAAATTCAATAGCAGCAAACAGGAGTAGCCGACTGCAAAAGACCCTGTGAGCTTTTAATTGAGTTGCTTTACTTTGTGTGCACTGCCACGCCCACAACAGCCTACTATACCCGCTAATACAAGCGCAAAGCACAGGGCATGCAAAAAAAGCAGAGCACAACAAGCACCAACATGCACAAAATGCAATTCGAAAGCAAAATGGATTGAGATGGACAGAAATTGGTTATGGGCAACGAGTAGAGCCAAAAGGAAGAGCAAAAGAGGGCGGGGCAAGCGGGGAATGGGCAGAATTGAAATGGAAATGGATATGTGGATAGGAAAATGGTGTGATGTGATGTGATCCATGGTGTGTGTGTGTGTGTCTGTTGTGTGTGTGTGTGTGTATTGTGATGCAATGGATTTTTCGGTGGCGACTCGACATTAAACACCCTCGAAAACCAACTGTCAAGCGCAATTCTGAGAGGGTATCAAAGGCGAGCAAGAGTGGGAAGGAAGGGGAGGGGTGGGGAGAGCAGAGGCGGGGGTTGGTTATGAAACATACAGAAAATAGCCGAACGCTTTGGAAACTCGCACTGTCGCTCAACATTTTGCAGATGTTATTGCTTTTGCAACCAAATGCTGGACAAGCTGGGAGTGTGTGTGTTAAGTGTGTGTGTGTTTTGGGTGTGTATGTGTGCTTGGGACTTTTGTAATTGCCTTACAGAGTTGTGCTGACATTCAGTTAGTTTTTCAGCTCAGTTTTCCCAACTATTTTCACTCGCTCTGCTTCCCCATGTTTCTCTCTTCATCCCCTCTCTCTGTCTGCCTGCCGTCCATGTTCTTTATGCAGTTTTCCCACAAAATATTACGCATACGCAATGTTGGCCACACAAAATCCCCTTTAATAACTATAAACTATACAGCTGCATATAGTATAAATCAGGTCTTTGCGGTGGTATCAATATTTTTGCCACCCCTGCTACCCCCACCATCCTCTTCACCCCTGCTCCACAACATCCGTTTTGTTCCAAGCACGTGTCTAACAGTTTTTTACGACTTTCCACTGCTTTTTTCCACCTTTTTGCCGAGCTCTGCTCTCCCGCTCTCGCACCCGCAAATGGCATCTATAAAAAGCGCACAGCAACTAGCCCAACAACAATAAGATAAATAAAAAACAACAATAACTTTTGCACTTATTTTTCATGATTTTTTTAATGTTTTTTTTTTTTTATATTTGTGTTGATTTTTTACTTTGCTGTTTTTGTTTAGCCGCAGACATTTGCCAATCATGAACTTTTGACCAGACACAATGCAATATTGTGAAAGCCATCAGCCGCCAGCCCCTATCCCCTTAAATCACCCCCATAAAACAATATGCACCCTAACCTAAAAGGGGTTGTGTAAAAAATCGCATATTTCATTTCATTCCATAAAAAACTGTAGTAAATTAAACAGAACTTTATTAACTATTTGAGTTAGTTTCAAACTTAATTAAGATATTCATTATTTTGTCTAAAAACAAATGGTTAAGAAATGACAAAAAAAAGAAACAGTTTAAGTGTTGTATAAGCTGGCAGTTTCCCCTACTCTCCCCTCCCTTCGCTTCCACTCTAACCATTGCCCTTTTCCCTTACACTTGAGCATCATTCATCAAACAACACGGAAATCATTTCGAGCGCCAAATGAGAAAGGGAGGCAGCTAAGCGAAAGTGCGAGTGCGAGTGCGAGTGGGAGCGAAAACAACGTTATTTTATTTTATGACCGTTGCAAATTGAAGTGCGCGCAATTTACAATTAAGGAGAGCGAGCGAAACAGTGAGAGCGGCAGAGCGAATTGATAGTGGGAGAGGCGAGCAGAGAGCGGCAGATCAGCTGCAGCGATCTAGCACTGATTTTTTGTGCATTGTTTTTCTTTTATCTAATCAATAAAGAAATTTATATCTAATCAGCAAACAAGAACAACAACAAGCAACAATAGTAGAGGTACAACTGAACTACACACACACACATACTAACATATGCATGCATAACTTACATATGCATAACTATACTCTCGCGCTCTCCCTCGCTCTTGCATATTGTTAGTCACATAATGAGGCTGAACGAAACGACACAAAACGAAACGAAATGAGACGACAAACTTGACGATTGTATGACGATGTCGCTCTGCACTCCTCACTCCTCAGGCTCAAGCTAGACATGCTCGCACCCGCACTCTTCCAGCGCATTGAGCGCTAATTTGTTTGATTGTTGTTGTTTTTAACGCTACATTTGCTAGTTGCTGTTTATTTGTTTTTTTTCTCGCTCTTTTTTTTTTTGTTTTTATCGCACATACACCTTGCACTATTTGCGATCTATCTCGCTTGCTCTGTCTATCGTGCAATCTGAAGGTTATGCTGCTTTAAAAGTCAGCACATTAACAGGAAGTTGCTCATAACTGTAACTAGCTAGATAGCAACTATACATTGTATAATCTTGGTATGCAAATTGAATTGAAATGAATAATTGCTTTGCTCAAAACTATTGCAATATCAATAGCTTAAGTCTGCTCTTTTCCCACTCTCTTTGGTTGTCAGCCTTGAAGCGTGCCGCTCTTAGGCTGTCCAGTCTGACCCGCTGACCTGCATTTCTCTTGGCGCCTTGGGAGTGCAATTCGCTTCATTCCTCTCTCTTCGCCACACTTAACGTTCGCCGGCTGTGGACACAATGCTAATTTATCGTCACAGGTTCAGTTGATGGGCCCCCGCCCTCGCGTACGGATGGCTGCCTCTATCGCTTGCCTGCCCGTCTGCCTGCCTGCTTGTCGCTTGCTCTTTTACTCTCTTTCGTCTAGTTGTTGCCGGCATTGCTCTCGTCATGCGATTATCAGCCAATCGCTTAGTGTGCTATTTATTTACATTTGCTGCGTGCGTATGCATGTGTGTCTGTATGTGTGTGTGTGTGTTCCTTTACTTTTTGCTGTTTTCTGTATTTGCTTTTATTGTTCAACGCTGTTTTTTGTAGATGCGCAATTATTGTGAGCGTGTTACTTTATATATTTCTGTATTGTTTTTCTCTTTATTTATTTTTTTTCCTCTTTGTGTTTTTTTTATGTTCGTACTTTTCCAATTCGCATTGCGTTTCGTGTTTGTGTTCTCGCTTCATATGCTGCCAAGCTATTGTTGTTGTTTGGTATTGTTGTTGTTGTGGGCTAGCAAATATGCTTAATTATTTTTACCTTAAAAGTAGCTCCATCAAAAAACGCGAATGTGAAAACAATTTCAATGGAATTGCGACGACGACTTTGTTTATACCTTCAAGTGGTGTGAGGCAAAGTCTGAAGAGCAGAAGAGGGAGAGAGAGATAGGGGGTGGGTGGGGGAAGCCCATTTGACATTTTAGGCCTTTAAATGTCAGCGGAGAAGAAGCGCGAAGAGCAACAAAATGAAAACAACAAAATGCAAGGCGAAAAACTAAAAACAACATGATCATGATGATATGAAGATGATCATTATAATAATGACGAGAGCATCGTGAGCATAAAGCTCTGACATCATCACCATAAAACTGTCCCCATTATGAACGACAATTGACAATTGCAAATCGAGAAAATTATCCATTAAAACCAAAACAAAAACAATAACAAAACACACACACACATACTTTGAACATAATGAAACATTTTTCATAAACATTTATTTATCTGAAATGTGGAACACAATCATCAACGCAACTGACTCACAACTGAAATCTTTTCAAGTTATTTATAAAATTTATAATTAATAGAGAGAGAATTTTTGCAATTAGGTACTTGGAATCTGCTGCCATAATAAATAATTATAGTAGAAAATTCTTAGAGATTTTCCAGGAATTTATTTAAGCTAAAGAATTTCTGAATTGAATTGACTTTTAGCTATAAACCCGCGTTTCCTTTCTCTTCCACAACTGTCTCTGTCTCTGTGTTTTCTGTCTCTTTCTGACAACTTTCATTTCGGTTTGACTCTCAAAATTTAAAACAGTAAAACAAAATAACTTTTGCGTTGAAAAATTCGCTGCTTAGATCTTAATTAAATAGTTTACTAAATAAATAAATAAATAAAATGTTTTTAGATTTGTATTTAATACAAGCGACTAATCCGTGTTACTATTATTTGATCTATGATTATTGCAGAAAAAATGATGAAATGAACCAGCAGGCGGGCTCCTCAAGGGCGCCAGCCACAGGGGGCCAAATCTCACCGCCAGGTGGCAGCACCAATAACACCAACAGTAGCAGCAGCAACAACAACAGCAGTGTTGTCGATGCACAGCAGCAACAGCAGCAACTACAGCAGCAGCAGCAACAACAACAGTACTATAATCAACAGCAACAACAACAATATCAGCAACAGCAACGCGAAAGTTTTTTGGCCTATCAGCAACAACAACAGCAACAGCAACAACACCAGCAGCAACATCACCAACACCAGCAACACCAACAACAACAACAACGCACTGTTGGCGGTGGCAACTTTATGCTGGGCAATGAGCTCGGAGTCGGCGGCGATAGCCTGCGTAGTCTGAACAACACCTTTGGCCCCAACTCTGAGTTCACATCGCTGGGAGGTGGCAACTCTGGCAGTTCGCTTGGTGGCATCGGCTCATCGAGTGGTCAGAGCGTGCAGGGACAGAACAGCGGTGTGGGCAGTGGTGCTGCTGGCGGTTATCCTAATATGGTTGCAGTCAGCCAACAGCAACAACAGCAGCAACAGCAACAACATCAACACCAGCAGCAACAACACATGTCCAATATGGATGCCATGGGAGGTTACAGTCAGGTAAGAATCGTTTTAAGTACCCAAATAGGCTAAAATACTAAAAATACTAGAAGCGCTGCTAGTAAAAATACCAGAAATACTTAAGATTTGAGCAGGAAAAATACTAAAATAAATTTCTTATTAATATAAAATTAAAAACATTAAAATTTAAATTTTGATAAAAAAAAATACTAATTTCATAGCTTTTTTGCAAAAAATACCAAGAAACTTATGGAAGTATACAGTTTCCGAGTAGATAATTCTATTATTCAGCTGCCTACTTCATTTCAAGAAGATTACTCCCGTAATACCAAAGTTATACCTGTTTGAAAACTAGCATGAAAACAGCTATAACTTATAAAAAAACCAAAGCTAGAAATTCCAAAACTATTTTAATAAATTCTAAAACTTGTGCTCTTTGATTACAGATGGGTGGCGGCATGCATCCTGTTGCCAATGGCGGCATGATGGGCAATGGCAATGGCCAATACATGAATGGACAAGGCGGCTACAATGGCGGACAGGGAGGCATGGGCATGGCTGGCATGGGCTATGGCAATGCGGCCGCACAAAGGCATCATCAGGTGAGTAAACATCGATGACTTCATCAACAGACTCAGTCGTCATGATTGCAGCTTAAAAGTCTGAGTTGAGTTGAGTTTTGAGTTTGAGTTTTAGTCTCTGTGTCAGCTGTTGACAGTTTGAATTCACTTCGAGGCCATAAACATTCCTACCCATTAAGTTTTAATCGTTTGAACAGAGAACAACATGAATTCGATTCAATTTTTCACGATATTGAAATTCAAATTTTCTTAATTTGAATGAATGACAAATTAGCGCTCCCCCTACCAAAAAAAAACTAAGTTACAGTTCAGTGATTATCATATGATGACTTAAGAGCTGCTTTATGCAGGGGTTTATATAGAAAATATGCAGTTAAATTCTTAGTCTTTTACTATACAGTTTATATAGTAGCATTTGACAGCCGTATCATCCTTATATACAAGTACAAAAGTCAGATCAGCTCATTTAGCTATAACTATCGCAGTTTAATGAGCTGCATAACATTTAGTCGTAAAAAACCCTCCGTATATAGACGGTATATGGACAAGGTCAGCCGAGAATATGGCATGCATAATAACGTGCGCTCTGAAATTGCAGATAGGCAGGGTGGTGAGTGGGGAGTGGCAAGAGAGGAGAGACGGAGAGCGCTACGAACCAATTACGAAAGATGCAACTACTTATCGAACGACAGGTAAATCTTTCGCTCGCTTTAGTTCAGTTCAGTTCAGCTCGGATCGCATCGGTTCGGTTCGGTTTGGCTCAGTCGGGTTGTACTGGGTTGGGTTGGGTTGAGGTTCGGGAGCTTTTGGATCTCTGGGGTTTCGTATGTTTGCGCTGCGCAGTTTGACGGCGAGTGGCGGCGGCTTTCAATGCGCTTTCAATAACAAATTTAATTGTTTGCATGATGGTGGGCAAAGTGCAGTTAAATCTGCTGATGGAAAGATAGACAGGTAGAGAGGCAGCTTAATGCGAAGGCATCGAAGTAGTGAGAGAGGTGGGAAGGTAGCTCGAGAAGCTAAGTAAATTACCGCCGACATGGAAATCGCAGTGTTAAGCAATAAGCAAGTAGGAACTGGGAAGCATCGGAAAAAAGATGGGAAGTATTTAAGGACAGGTAATTGGGGAGCAATCATCTGAAGAAGTTTGCGACCTAGAAACTTTCTGGCATCAGGAACATACTTCTAAGGTGTTTAGGGTACTTTATTCCATAACCAATTACTTATCCCACCTTTCCCCCCTTACAGATGTCACCGATGAACCAAATGCAGAACATGTCCATGGGTCCCGGCGGCAGCATGGGTCCTGGCATGCAAATGGGTGGCATGAATCCCATGGCCAAGATGCAGGGCATGGCTAATGGGGGCTACTCGCAGCAGCAGGTGCCACCACAGCAGCAGCGTCGCATGACACCCTATCCACATCCACAGATGCACATGGCACAGAAACGAGCCGGCGCTGGCGTTGGCGTTGGTGGAATGTATCCCAATCCTGTCCAGCAGCAGCAGCAGCAACCACCTCAAATGTATGGTGCCCAGCAGATGCATCACAGCGCCGGAGCTGGTATACCACTGCCCATGCAGGCGGGTGCTGGCAATGGCTATGGACGTGGTGGTCCCATGGGCGGTGTAGGTGGTGGAGTCGGTGGAGTAGGAGGCGCTGGCGCCTATGGACGCAATGGTGGTCCAGTGATGAGTCCCGGTGGTGGCATGATGCCCATGGGCGGAGCTGGCATGGTACCCGGACCCGGTTGCATGGGTCAACAACGCTTTGTGCCACAGCCAGGCGGAGGAGCTGGTGTGAGCTATGGCGCCGGTTCGGGAGCGCATCAGGCACAATTCTATCCCGGCGGCAATGGCAACGGCATGGGTGTGGGCGTCGCTAGTGGCCAAGGCGGCATGTGTCCGGCTGGACCGGGCGCCGTTGGCAGCACCGTCGGTAATCCCTACCAGAATCAAGGGTGAGTTCGTCAGAAATACGCTAATACTTGATGCAGTTGCTCATTTCCATCTTTTTCTTTGTTGCAGTTTTCAGCAAAACTATCAGCACAGTCCAGTTCCTGGCAATCCTACGCCGCCACTGACGCCGGCCTGCAGTGTGCCCTACGTCAGTCCCAATCCGGACATTAAGCCGCCAATGGATAGCAGTAAGTATCATGTAGAAGATAAGTGGGATAAATACCGTTTAGGGACTCTAAAACTATTCCCAACCGTCAGAGGATTATGCTTCTCCTACCCCATTTAGGCACTCTTATTAAATTCCCCTATTTCTGCTCCTTTCAGGCGAAGAGATGAGACTGACATTCCCGGTGCGGGACGGCATCATACTGACGCCATTCCGCCTGCTCCACAATCTCTCGGTGAGCAATCATGTGTTCCATCTCAAGCAGAATGTCTACAACACGCTCATGTGCCGGTAAGCAAAGAACTTTCCCAAGACTCACAGCTGAACCTCTATTAATAAATCCACTTGCTCTTCTCCGCTTAGCACCGATCTGGAGCTGCAGTTGAAATGCTTCCATCAGGACGATCGCCAGATGAACACCAACTGGCCGCACACCGTCACCGTATCCGCCAATGCCACGCCCCTGAATATCGAGAGGTCGGAGAAGAACAGCACAGCGCTGCGTCCGCTCTACTTGAAGGCCGTCTGTCAGCCCGGACGCAATACCTTGCAGCTGACAGCCAGTTCCTGTTGTTGTGTAAGCTAAACGCAGATTTCTCTACCGATTGTGGAGCATTACTAATTGACCTCTTTCCTTACTGTAGTCCCATTTGTTTGTCCTGCAACTGGTGCATCGACCGTCGGTGCGTCAAGTGTTGCAGACGCTGCACAAACGGAATCTGTTGCCGCTGGAGCATAGTGTGCAGAAGATCAAGCGTAATCTTAGTTTGCCCAGCGTGGGTGCTGATGGTGTGGTGCCGGTTGGCAGCCCTGATGCAGCATCACAGCAGTGCGCCAAGATCTCATTGAAGTGTCCCATAACCAAGACTCGAATACGGCTACCGGCGCGAGGACACGAGTGCAAACATGTGCAATGCTTTGATCTGGAGGCCTATCTGATGATCAACAGTGAGCGCGGCTCGTGGCGTTGTCCCGAGTGCAGCAAGTCGGCCATTACGGATACCCTGGAAATTGATCAATACATTTGGGCTATACTCAATACGCTGAGCACCTCCGATGTCGATGAGGTGATCATTGATTCATCCGCCAACTGGCGTGCCTTGCATCACAACGGTGGCATGCCAAATGCACCGCAATCCGGCACAGCACCGCCCTTAGCGACGCCCACTGGCAACGCTGGCAGCGGCAGTGGCAGCGGCGGCAACAGCAGCAACAACAACAACGGCAACAACAGTGGCAACGGTAGCGGCAGCAACACAAGTGTTGGCAACGGTTTGCCTGCCATCAAACAGGAACTGTGCGATGACATTGCCAAGGTCATGTCCCCAGGTTCCACACAGCTGCCAACCTGGGACAACTCACAAGCGATGAGTCCCTACAACATGCACGACATGAATTCCATTGCCAACGGCAACATGATGGGCAACAACAATGCAGCCAACAATCCACAGCTGTAAGTAAAACTGATCGATGGTTGGTGACTGTACCTCTATGCCCAACCGACCTCTGACTCGATTGTAACCTTTTTGCTCTTTCTTTTGCAGTGGCAATCGCAGCAATTATGACGGTTTCAGTGGCAGCCACGGCGATGGCAACAGCTTGGCCAATAGTGATGCCGTCAACTCGTTGGATCAGCTTAATGCCATGGAGAAATCACTGAGTGATCAGGTAAGCAAAGTAACCGACTACTTTCCTCACTTGTACTAACTCTCCCTCTGCTCCCTACTAGATGCCACACACGCCGCACACACCTGGGGCCGCCAGTCATCCCATGACTCCCGGTGGACCACCCAGCGTTAGTTCCTCACACAACGAGCCCATTAGCGGTGGCACGCCCAACAACAACAACAACAACAGCAGCAGTGGCAACAACAACAACAACAGCACTGGACACAATTCACCACAAACGCCAGGAACGCCAAGTCGCAGTCTCGGCAGCAGCACCAGCATGTCCAACACAGACAGCAGCAATCAGCAGCAGCAGTCGCAGTCACAGTCACAGTCTCAGCAGCAGCAGCAACAACAGTCACAGTCACAGCAGCAATCACAGCAGGAGCAACTGCTGAACTCCCTGATGAGCAGTCAGACACAACTGAAGTTTGAGAATGATTTGAGTGCGGAACTGCAGAATTTTGATCCCTCCGCTGCTGGACTCGACAACAATGGACACGATCTGAATGTAAGTAACTTGTAGTGCTGTAAAACGAGCAGAAAACTAACCTCAAAGTCTATATTTGTTTATAGCTGCTACAGGATATGGATCCAATGGAAATCCTATCGTACCTGGATCCACAAACGGATTTGAATACGCCGCCCTCGAGTGGCAGCAGCAATAACAATGCCAATGATGATCTCTTGGCCACGTTATTCGATTAAAGCCAGTGTTCCAGTGTTGTAACGTGCAGAGAAATTCCTTAAACACACACACACACACAGAAAGAGAGGAGTAAATAGTAAAAAAAAAAAAAACAAATAAGAAAATGAAAGAAAAAAAACATATGGCATTAAACCATAATTGTAAATAGTATTATTAATTTTAATGAATTTTGTGCGTAAATTCGAAAAACAAAAAAATAAAAAACATTTTCGTTTCCTCACCCAACACACACCAACTACACCCAACACACCCCCTACACACACACAACAACACAAAAATCGAAGCAGCAAGTGCAAAATTTAGAATTTGCAGTGTTGAAAAACAATGAAATGTGATTTAAAAATTAATTAATTAAATTAATTGGCATTTAATTTAAACAAAACAAAATATATAATAAAAACAAAAACAACAAGGAGAAGATAAACAAACAGTCATTATACCATATAAACAACAATTCAGTTAAAAAGCATTATTAAAAAACAATGAAAAGTAAAAGTAAATGAAAAAATTCCTTCAATGAAATTTACGAATTTAAATGTTTAATTTTTTAGCTGGCGCCAGCAAAATTTCAAAACTTTTATTCAGCACATTTTTCGCCCACAATGGAAAGTTTTCATATGGAAATGTTTCTGGTTTATTGTACAAAGTATTACAAATAAAACTAAATATGTAAATTAAAAAACAACAACAACAACAACGCAGCAAAACATTACATTACAACAACAGAATATATAGAGATATAAAATACGATAACAAAATTAAAAATACAATTAAAAGGGAAGCATGAGCAAAGAAAAACAAAAAAAATCCCAACAATTTTATTACATTTATAAAATGAAAACATTTACATTTTAATTGTTGCATAATTTTAATTATTTTGTAAAGCCTATAAAATTAATTGATTTAGCGCAGTAAAAAAGAAAACAGAGGAAGAAGATGAAGAAAGAAGAGGAAAAGGAAAATAATAAGTGTATAAAAAAATTGTACTTGTAATTTTTAAGGCGCAAACAAACTATTAAAAATTTAAATCAAATTTAACGCTAGCAGTAAAATTAACATAATATAAAGTAAAATTAACTAAAATAATATAAAAATTGTATATATCAACTATATGTATGTATGTTATACGCGGCAACAACAACACAAAATACACAAAAAAATTAAAAAAAAACAAAAAACAAATGAGAAAAGTAATTAATTAATACATATAAATAAAAAATGAAATACATATATTAAAAAAGTATTGTTTAAAAACAAATTTGGGTTTCTTTTTAATTTTAGTTTTACTTTTTTTTAAATATATTTTTTAAATAAATATATATTTATTTATATTTTATTTTTATTTCGTGCGATGTGGTTAATATGGACCAATTTTTATACAATATCCACAAACCGAACGATTTAAAGAAAAAACGAAATGATATATGACAATTCTAAACAAATATAAAGTAAATGAAAATAAGATAAAAATATTTAAAAAAAAAAACAAATTAAAAATAGAAAAATTTTTAAGCGAAATTAAATGCTTTTCGAGCTATTCAAAGTCAAAAAATGAAAATAAAAAGACAAAACTACAAAATGCTTAAAACAATTATTGCAAAATCTCGTCAATGTGGTAGTTAAATAAATCTCTACTTTTCTCAATGTTATGTCAAAACCATATGCTAAATTATTATTATATATATATATATATATATATATATATATATAAACGCTTAACGTCGTATTCTAATTGCAAAAACAAAACAAAATTAAGCAAGAAGAAAAACAAAAATCGTAGTGGTTTCATTGTAAAACAATATTTCATAAATTTACGAATAGCTTCGACATTTTTCTCGCTTCTACGTAAAAAAGAAAAACTCAAAAAAATACGAAAAATACTTGAATTAAAGGCAAAATTGAAATCACTTTTCCGGTACTTTTGCAGGCGAGCGAGCTGCCAGATCGTGGGAAAAGTGAGTAGTGGAATGGAACGGAGAACTGGGGAACATGAACCGGTTCCTCCTCAAAGGGCCATTGGATTGTGCGCAAATGTGATTTTATTCAAAATAAAATACACATAAATATATAAAAAATAACAAACACATATTTAAATTACAATTAATGACATTTTTATTGAATCGGCTGAATTTGGCTGAGCGTGAATTGTGTATGAAGTGTGTATATACGAGTATTTACCTAACAGGACATATATATTTATGTATATACGTATATATATGTGTATATGCATATATGTATATACATATGTGTATATGATTTATTATTATATTAATGCTAGTTGTTAAGTTGTAATTTTAAATGATGAAACAAAAGCAAATACACATTAAATAATATGAAATTAAATAATGACAATTTCCAGTTGTTTCTTGTTTTCCATTTTGTGGATTTCTGTATCAGTTCCAGCGACTCTTTTTGGCCCGCTTCGCATCCAGAGCGTTGCTGGAGGAGGCAGCAGCCCCAGGTGCAGGTGGAGGCGGTGGTGGTGCTGCGAAGACGCCCGTTTCGGGCACTGTCTGCTCCCAGGTGCGATCGCTGGAGGCACGAAACTGTGAGTTGTACTGGGAGCGGAAGGCTTGGCGCATTGCCGAGTAGCGATCGGTGGCGGGTCCAGCGCCAGCACCTGATTTACTGGGTCTCCGGTATGGGTCCTTTAGTTTTGGGGGATGCCAGACTGCTTGCATTGCTGCTCGTGTTGCCAGCGCTGCCAGATCGCTGCTGCTCACGATAGCCCAAGCCCATGAAATTGTTGACTGGTTTGCGTCCTTTGCCCTGCTTAAAACGCGAACTGCGGAACCAGGAACTCTTCATGGCCAATTCCATGAGATCATCGGGCACCGTCTGATCAGCTCCCTCCAGATTGCGCACCAAGTGGCCAGCAAACTCCTTGTCCTTGTCGGTTACCAGTGTGTGTGCCGTGCCCTTCTCGCCCGCTCGTCCTGTGCGTCCGATGCGGTGCGTGTGCGTGTCAATGTCCCGCGCAATGTCGTAGTTGATCACATTCCGGATGTGGGGAATGTCCAGGCCACGAGCCGCCACATCGGTGGCGATGAGTATGTCGCATTCCTTACGCTTGAACTGCATGATGACCTTGTTCCTGTCCGCCTGATCCATGTCACCGTGCAGCAGCAGACAGTTGTATTCCTTGACCAACAGATTGTTGGCCACCGTCTCCGCGTCCGCCTTCTTGGTAACAAAGACTAGGACGGCGCCCTCGGAGAGGAATTTGACCAGGTGACAGAGCAGCCAGTTCCACTTCTGCAGTGGATTGGGAAACACATAGACATGTTGAGTAATATCCTGATTGGCTTCGTTCAGATCACCCTGGACAATGCGCACAGGATCTGTGAGTATATCCCGAGCCAGGCGCTCGATTCGCTTCTTGAATGTCGCGGAGAAGAGCAGCGTTTGCCGATCTGGACGCACATGATTGCATATGGAGCGCACCTGAGGCTCAAATCCCATGTGGAACATGCGATCCGCTTCGTCCAGCACCAGAAACGTGACACGCCTTAGATTGGTAGCCTTCATTTTGACCATATCGATCATGCGACCCGGTGTCGCCACTACAATCTCGCATCCCTGCTCAAGGGCCTTGCTCTGCTCCCACTTGGAGCCTCCGCCATAGCAGCATACCACATTGATATTGTACACTTTGCCAAACTTCTTAGCCTCATTGTAGATCTGGAGTGAGAGCTCACGTGTTGGTGCCAGTATCAGGCCAATGGGTCCATCTCCAGGTCGCAGCTCTCGTTGGTCCATTAGATGTGTGAGTAGAGGCCAAATGAAGGCTGCCGTCTTGCCCGAACCGGTCTTGGCAATGCCAATGATGTCACGGCCGGACAAAGCCGCTGGCACAGATTGTGCCTGGATGGGTGTGGGTTGTGTGTACTCCGCTTTGCGTACCGACTTCAGCAACTGCTCGTCGAAGCCAAAGTGGCCAAAGGAGGTAACCGGGTTGGGGGTCAAGGCGCCGCTGACCTTAATACCCAGAGTGCGACGCAATTCACGCACCTGCTCCTCATCTAGCTGGGCAATCTCTTCGTGCGGCGTATAGAAGTTTCGCTCAAACGGTTCGTATTCAATTTCCGAGTGATAAATGGGCGGCAATGGATCGATATCCTTCTTCTTTGGCGGTGCTATCGGATTGCCATCTTCATCATAATCAATCTCTTGATCGGAACCCTCATCCCGCAAACCAGCATTGGGATTCTCCTCCATGTAGCGATAGTAGCTCTCCTCATCGTCCTCGTCGTCTATGTCACCGCGTACGCCCTTCTTCTCCAGCGGTGCGATCACTTTTTGCTGCGTTTCTGTTGCCGCTCGCACTTTCTCCTTCTCTACCTGCTGATTGATACCGGCCATGAACTGTTCCAATGGATCATCGTCCGAATCGGAGTCTGGTTTGGCATCTGTTGCTCCTGGCGATCCCGGCGCTGGTATATATGCCTGTTCGGGCTGCCTGGAAGACAGCGCTGGTTCATCGTCGTCATCAAAGTAATCGTCATCCATGTGCTGTTTGCGTTTGCCCACAAAGTTCGTAGAGTTTGTGTACTGGCTAATGGAATCCAGCGTCGAATAGCCGTGCTTTGATGTGCCACTGCCACCGGCGAGTCCAGCGGACGCTCCACCTCTGCCGCGTGAAATACTGAATCCAAACCCGCTGCCGCCTCCGCGAGTGTTACTCAAAGCCGGCGGCGGTGGAACGGCGCTCATATTGTTGCCACCGCTTGGCTGCTTTTTGTACGGAAATCCGCCGCCTCCAATGCCGCGGTAATTGCTCATTGCTGCACTGGCTCTCTTTCTTGTTCTTGGGTTCAAATAAAAGGCACAAATCAATATAACATACGCGAATTAAGGATTTGCCAGTTTTGCATTGTTGCCAACCTAATTAGACTTGATGCTGTGCAACCCTGCACGATTGCTATCGATATAATCGGTGTCTTTTATGGGTATCGAAAATGTTCTAGACTTAGTTACCATATTTCAAACAACGCTGGTACATTACCAAAAGGGTACATTGTAATTGTGTACCGAACCTGGCTCTGTTGCTGCGCTGCCGCCACAGGGAGAGGAAATTGGCTCTCTTTCTGCTTAGCTGCAACGACAAAACGGCAGGAAACTTTAAATCAGTAGCTGTTCAGCTGTCGATCGTATTGGTACACTGCGGACGAAAAATGTGTATCCCTAGCCGTCCCTTTTACTCTTTCGCTCAGCCAGCTTTGTTTATGTTGGCGCGCAGCTTAGCGCACTGCTCAATGAATGTTTGTGTGCCGTTCTAAGCCGTAAAAATTTTAAAATGTATGCTAACGTCATAACTTTTGCAATGCAATAATTAATTCAAGGTATTAGACACCAATTACATGTAAATTTTGGTACAATGTAGAACGAGAAAGGTGGCAGCACTGTTTGCCATCATATGTTATCGTTCATCGATTGAAGCTTGTTGATTTTCGCTTGTTTTTCTTTTGCCACCAACTAACAGCTGACCAAAATGGTTGAACAAACTGGAAAGGATTATGCTAAAATCATACAAACCGCTGACTTGGACAAAGAAGTATTACCAGCATCTCTCAAAGTGTATTTGCATATAAATATTACATTCGTTTACAGATAAATCCGCTGTGCACTAACATAGACGACATGCTCGCTCGGCTAGACGAGTTTGAAACTGTCTTAGCTTCTGTAAGTGGTGCAAAACTGGTTGGAATTCCATAGTAAATAATTTAAATTGATGCAGGTGCGAGCAGAGTCGAATAGCATAATGGCCAATCATGTGTGCAGCATACTCAACTTTAGTGATAATTTTGGAGAACTGCGGCAACGGATCGATCACTTAGAGCAGTTTGTGGCCAAAGTCAGTGAGAATCTCAATGAGGTGGAGAGCTCTGTGGATGTGGCGGAGCACGAACTCAATGTCACCGAGTACAGTCTGAAGGGACTGCTTCTCAAGCCCCTTAAGGCCAAATTGACAGCTACAGACACACTGGGTACTCCACCAAAGAGCAATCTTATTGAGGGCGAGTTCCAAGCGATACCAATCTACAAATCCGACGAATACTTCGGAACCGCAGATGCATCCGTAAGCACATCTTCATAAGATTAAAGTCTTCAATCTTAACTGTCCACTATAAGTAACAATTTCAAATAATACAATTAATTCCATATACTATATAACGCTGATCTGCTTTACTGATCAACTGTTCATTTTTATATCTGAATGAAAGGAAGTAGCAGCTTTAAATCGGTAATTACCTCTATATACATACCATTATTCCTTGAATCGGTCTTGTTATATAGACAAGTATATATGTAATTGTGTTTATCATAATTTCATTCTGAAGCACTTGATTATCAGAAAATTCAAATTGAACTGTTGAAATCTGTTTAGTCGCCGCTCCTTTTATGTGATTAGTAGTAAATCGCAATTAATACGCCAGTTTTTGTTTTAATTATGCTTAAAAATTGAATGCATTCGCTTCGGTTTGTTACAAGGAAATCCAATAAGTTGGTATAATCTGAACTTGATTGCATTTGAAACGAATTCGATAACCATTCTACTTTTTTAGGGTATGTAAAATTGGTAATAAACAAATCAGATGTTCCATTCTTTAATTATATCAATTTATTTTAATTTTGTTAATGGTTTCGTTGGCCCCTTGTATTTAACTATCCGTAGGGATGTTGTCAAAATTCATCGCTTCACCAGAGGCTTGGCCCTGGGGAAAATAAACACCCACACTGATCGGAGGAAAGCCTGGCCATTTGTTTCGGCCACGGGTTTGTATTTGGGCCTCCAGATAGTTGATACATAAGACCACTAAAATCAACTAGAAGTTTATACATTTAAATAGTTTCTTAGAAATCCTTCGCAGAACTTACCAAGATTTTCATTTTCACGATCGCGAAAGAACTGTCGCAATATTTAAAACCAAATGGCATTTTATATCCACTTTTCATCATCCGATAAAAATTTTATTTGTAATTTGTTCCGTGTTGCATCATCTTAATAGCCATAAAAAAGTTGCAAAGAATATTTACTTGTAAAAATCAAGAATGACTACATTTATAACTTTTTAATATCGAAACTAAGTAAAATTTATTTAAATACTTAAACAACCGAGTTTTATTAAGGGTTTTAGTACACAGAAATTCCTTATTTCATGTTTTATTTTATAAAATATTTATTGTTAACATCAAAGACCAGGAAATTGACACTCAATTTTGTCAAAATTATCAGGTTTAGTGAAAAATCCTGTGGCTTGAAGGAACACAAGAAATTAAACAAGAAAAAAGGTTATCTTCGGCTAGCCGAAGATTATATACCCTTGCAGTCATGCACATTGCGTTAATTTTTTTTTCAATGACCGATTGTTTCTATGCCAGATATATGATATAGTAGTCCGATTTAAATGAAACTTGGTCAGCACATTGGGAATGTTAACAAATGCATATTGTGTGAATTTGGATGAAATCGTTCAATAGACATCGAAAACTTTCATACTAAGCAATTTAACCGATTGTTCCTATAGCAGCTATATGATATAGTTGTCCGATCCGGATGAAATTTGGTCGGCAGATGGAATATGATAACAAATGCATATTGCGTGAATTTGGTTCAAATCGTTTAAGACACACAAAAAATTTTCATACTTAGCATTTTCAGCATTTTGAACCGATTGTTCCTATGGCAGCTATATGATTTTATGCCAAATGCATATGGAGCAAATTTGGTTAACATAGCTAAAAAAAAATTTTTTCTTCCATCCGATTGTTCCTATGGGAGCTATATGATTTAGTCATCCGATCGGGCTGATTTTCACAAATAATCTGCTTGCAAAGGGAATACACATCTGTGCCAAGTTTCATTAAGATAGCTTTAAAACTGAGAGACTAGTTCGCATAGAAACAGACAGACGGACATGGCTTTATCGACTCGGCTGTTGATACTGATCAAGAATATATATGGGGTCGGAAACAATATACCCTCTGCAAGGGTATAAAAAGAAAACTCCAGTTAAGATTTAAGAAATGCGACTTGCAAGTAATTTCATTCTGAAGCACTTGAATAAATGAAAAAATAAAATTGAACTGTTGAAATCTCAGCAGTCGCTGCTCCGTTTATGTGATACGGAGTTAAATTTAATTTGATTTGATTTAATTAAGCTTTAATATGCAAAGGATTCGCCTCGTTTTATTACAAATATTTACATTTAAGGATTTATCAGATTAAATGGTATAATCTGAATAAACTTGAAACAAATTCGACAAGCATACTCCATACCATACTTAAGGGGTTTACACCCACTTGTAAGGCCCCAAACAAAAACACTTGATGGTTATAGTTAAATATATGTACAACCTTGATATTCAAAATAAACAAAATGGCGGAAAATTAATTTCTTTTAATTTTGTTCAGATTGAAATTCTTAGAAAGTATTCTAAAATATTTATACCTTAACAAATGGCATCAATTCGATTTTTCCATAACTGAAAGTTCAAATTTTCGTTCTAAAATAGTAAAGCGGTCTATTAGGTTTGTCAGAAGCGAAATGTGCCTAACAGGCAGCCGTTTGCGACCCCATCAAGTAAATATACATGTTCTTTATCAGCATCAGCAGCCAAGTCGATATAGGAAAAATCGGTTGTAAATTGCATATTTGTATGGAAAAATGAGCACTAGAAGGAGTACGGGACCTTTCACAATCAGATCGCTCGATTGTAGCCTTTCTTAATTGTTTTATTGTTAATGTGAAAGACCAAGAAATTAACACTCAATTTTGGCAGGCTCAGTAAAAAATTCCTTCTTAACTCCATCCAGTCCATTGCTCGTGGGGCCCGAGTGGCTTCCTAAAAATTAATTACATTAGAATGTATTAAACACACGGGTGATAAGTACACAAGTCCACTTACCTATTCACCGGATATAAAGACGGGCCTCCATCATCATCCTGATCCCAAGGCCAAGTTTCGTAAGTTTCAAATTGAGGTTGATAGCAAACACCGAAATCTCTTTCACAATCAAAGTCGACTGTGTTGGTGGGACGCCACATTAAACTATAATCGTCACCCCATAATGTTTCAGGTTCAATGGCTACATAGTTCTCGTCTTCGCAGTACACAACGTTCCAAATGACGCAGAAGGATGCAAAAGCCAACTAAAAAGTAATACAAGAAAAATAAAAAATTACAAAATAAAGGAAAACAAAGTTAGTAATTAAGGGATACGACTTACAATCAGTTTCATTCTGAAGCACTTGATTTTAAACTGTTGAAATCTCTTCAATCGCTGCTCCTTTTATGTGATTCGGAGTAAATCGCAATTAATACGCCAGTTTTTGTTGATTTAATTAAACTTAATTATGCAATGCATTTACTTCGGTTTGTTACCGAACTGTAAATAAAATTGTTATTTAAATATTTTCAATCTTTGCAAATAGGATTTATGCAATGAAGTGTAATAATCTGCATTTGAATTAACTTGGTACGTATTCAACATGCGATAGTTGCTTCAATCCTTTTTTTTAATTCATTATTAAATTTGTTTTAATTTAGTTGATGGTTTCGATTGTTGTTTATCCCCTTGAAAAGAATCGCTGTCTTATTAAAAGTAGTTTCAGAATTGAAAATATGCAGTCGAAACACCTACTTATGTCAAAAATATATAAAACAAAAACTTTTAATATGGAAATTAACCAGAATATATTTACAAACTTAAGCTGCCAAGTTTTATTTAAAGGTTTTAGTAAACATGGTCTAAAAACCATACGTAATGGCTCACAAAGCTCACACTGTTACTATTCATTTATTCCTTACTAAACTTTCCTGTTTAATAAAAAGTTCTTCAAATTAATTTCCAAATTAAAGTAATGACTAATATAGCTGCAAACTTAAGTCTTCTTTAGTTTACTTTTGAAACAGTTTTAAATTTGCACCATCACCGATTTAATGAAACACTGAGTTAGTATTCTTTATTAAATTTATTTTAGCTACTACCAAGAGCAGTTTCTTTTTGCTAGACATCTCAGTGGTCTGGTTGGCCAACCAAACCTTCGTGAGCACTGACAGAATCGGGCTTCTCTACAGCGACTGCTTGAGCATAGCAGATGGCGCCCAAGCATAATAGAATCGACTTTTAAAAGATAAAGCATTGGATCGATTGGAAACTCGTTACAAATAATGTTAATTTACTTACAAATACTTTCATTTTAAGGGCTGGAATCAGATTAGTCTGCAGTTTAAAGAGAACTGTGGGAAGCGGGTTACTGGCCTTGCTTCTTATAGCCAGTCTGTGATTATTTTCGGTTATTAAATATAACGAATAGAATTAAACAATTGGCGCTGGTTTACATAATGTTGGGACTTAACCAGGGCTACACAGCAAAGTGAAATTTTGATTTATAAGTGGAGTATTTTAGGTACTATAAGTTGTATATTGGGTAGGATTGGTCAGTGTTTGTCTAAGCGGTCGTTTTTAGATACAGTATCTTGTGGATTGTGTATCTTTAAGCCGGAAGTTGCTTGTATTTCTTGTGTGTAAGACATGTTAAGTGTTTGATAAACGATTTCACACGTATTATTTCGTTTTAATTCACTTCTTGTTTTATATTTTTATTATATATTTTTATTTGTGTATAAAATATTGGTCAAGGCAACAGCCGACATGGTCTGACGTATGATTTAGGCCTTTGATTCCTCGGAGTCCTTACTCTCCTTGCTCTCCTCGGAGCTGCTGCTGCTGCTGCTGGGCTTAGGCTTGTTGAAGAGCTCGGCTACGGGCACGGGACGATGACGCAGTGGACCATGTGGTGTAGTGCTGACGTCACCGTCTACGTGTGGTACCACGGGATGCTCATCTGATTCCAGTTTCTTTTCAGCTGTTGCTGGAGTTGCCTCGGGAGTATCACGTTTGAGTTTCTTCTCGTCGGGTTCTGGGAGCAGAATTGCTGGTTCGGCTTGGTGGTGTTCTTGCTGGTGACCGTGATGCAGTGACTCCTGAGCCTTTGCCGAGTCCGGCTTGACGGGGCTATCTCGCTTGGTTTTCGGACTCTCATGCTGTGCAATCAAGACAGCGGGCTCGGCTTTATGATGCTGCTCCTGGTGATTGTGTTGTAGTCCCTCCTGTGCCTTCACCGAATCCGGTTTTGGGGGATTCTCGCGCTTGGATTTCTTGCCATCGTGTGGAAGAGCATCGTGTGCGATCAGAATCTCTGGTTTGGCCGCGTTAAGGTGATCAGGTCTATGCTGAATACCCTCCCGAGCCTTGACAAAGTCTGGTTTGCCAGGAGCATCTTCATCGCGTTTCTGGCGATGCAGAACTGCCTGGGGCTCAGCATCATGTGCAGACTTCACAGCTGTTGGAGCGGCGTGGCAAATTGCGCACAGGGCCACAAAGATCAACTGTAAATATAATAAACTATCAGGAACGTTGATCTTGGCGTTCAGTCAATCAGTGTGTGGGAACTAAGCGTCTTCCCCATTCCGAGTGCTATTGTTTATAAATTTTATGGTCGTGTCGTGGAACTTACGAATTTTCTCATTTTTTCCGGATGCCGTTGGCTTTATCCCGATGCTAACTTATCTGGCAAGATATCGACTGTGAACTGTTGGCAGCGCTGAGCTGTTGGCCTATTATATAGAATAACGGATGGGGAGTAATTCAATGTTTGTCGTTATTGTTAACCAGTTTGTTAATTGGTGATAATTAACTTACCCTAACACTATATAATATATAGATGTATATTTTTATTTATATGTTTGTATATCAATAATTTTATTTATATATACGTAAATTTGTTTTTCCAATGAACTAATTATTAGCTGTAATAAACATCACTGTCAAGCCAAACGGCAGCATCTTTCAAAATATGTTAATACTACCTACTACCTACCTGTATATGTAGCTCAAGGTGGCTCCGATTGTACGACTGACTATATCTAAGCCACTAATAATAAATTGCTCGCGGGGATTTTAGACTAACTGCCGGCTTATTACTCATCTGTATTTAGCACGTTGATGCGAAAAGACGTTCCAGGCACGTCTAAACTCAGTCCCGAGAAATCAGTGCAAATATGTACTACTAAAGCTAATTGAAATGCACATAAATCTAGTATATATATTTCATAGACGACTTTAATTGCAAGCATTTTATTTACGTAACGACGAGACATTTACTTAAATTATCGCGCAAAGATTTAGACTTTGCTGGGAACTGTACTAGTTTAGCATTGCAATAAATACTAATTTATTAATTGCTCTTGTCAAAAGTAATTGCGCATGTCGAGTTCAACTATTCAAACTTAGTAACGTTTATTGCACGCCAGTGTATACTTACAGCTCCAACCCGGAAATACTCTATGGCAAAATGTACATATTTAAATTTCGGTAGTGTGTACACACTGGTCAGTCACTCGCTGCTTCTTATGTTTTATCATTTTGTAAATAGTTGCTAAAACAGCGTAAAATTTAAAGTGGAAAACTATTGGAAATGCCTACAGAAATTGAGAATTTAAATCCTAGTGTCTATGGAAAAATCAAGGAGCGTGAAACAACGGCAACTGAGGAAGATGAATCTGTTGTCGATCCATTTGATAAGCGTGAAATTTTTGGTGCGTGCACAACAAATATAATAAACTAAAAAAATTAAAGAACTTGTCACTTCATCAGATCTTATACGTAATATAAATGATCCGGAGCATCCGTTGACACTGGAGGAGCTGCACGTGGTCCAGGAGGAGCTGATCTCCCTGAGCGATAAGAAGAACACAGTTCACATCAGTTTTACACCCACAATTCCACATTGTTCGATGGCCACATTAATTGGTTTGTCCATTCGCGTGAAACTGTTGCGTTCGCTGCCTCCGCGTTTCAAGGTGACTGTGGAAATAACACCAGGGACGCATGCTTCGGAACAGGCTGTGAACAAGCAGCTGGCGGACAAGGAGCGTGTCGCTGCAGCCCTAGAAAACAAACATCTGGCCGAAGTCATCAATCAGTGCATCTCGGCTAGGAGCTAAGTGGGCAATGCTGTCAAAGTGTTTACAGGGTATTTAAATAGCCAAGACGATGCAGAACACAGGCCTTTGCGAGGGTATCCTTGAAAAATATTCTCCCGTTCTTTGTTAATAGTAAATAATAATTTTATTTAAGCATACAAAATATGCGTTAACTATCTGGGGACTAAAAACTATATAGTAACGTTAACAACGACACGTTGGACAATTCGTGTGTTACTGCTCCTTGGTGGGGGACTTTAGGCTGCCTGTGATCCTCGCCTGATCCTTCACGGACATGTCGGGACGCCTTTGGGTGGGATCAAACTTGTAGGTCTTGACCAGCGGTCCCTTGCCGGCCTTGGCAAAGCGTATTTCGTCCAAACGTTGTCGCTCCTCGATCTCCTTGGTGATCTTCATGTTGTCCCAAGCTGTGGAGAAAACAAACACATCAGGAACACATCTAGTTACTCAGATATGCTTTACTTACAGTCCTTCATGCCGCCAACGAAACTCTTCTTCTTGGCCGGCAGTGAGCTTGGTGCGTGTGTCAGCATCTTGTCAATCTTGAAGTAATCTCGCACAGCCGGAATACGCAACAACGCCACCTGGCCCAGGGAGATGAAGTTGCTGCAAGCCCAGTACGTCAGAATGGCAGCCGGAAAGTTCATTGTGAAGGGGAAGATGACGAGGGGCAGTGCACGCAGCACATACTTCATGGTACTCATGTTAGCAGCCGAGAGACGAGCGCTATCTGTGCCAAGTTCGATTGTCAGATAAAGTGTGGCGCTGGTGATGACGGGCAGCAAGTACAAGGGATCGGCGAGCGTAAGATCGGTGAACCAGAAAAGGCCTCCGTCCCGCATTGACTCCACCGGAGCGTTGGCCATTTGGCGCAGTCCCATGAAGAAGGAAATGAAGAGCGGCGCTTGTGCCAGCGGTACAATCATATTCTTGAGAGGATTAACACCTTTCTCACGCATAAACAGCATCATTTCCTGAGCATAGCGAGCGGATTCAATGGCATTGCCTGATTGTCGTGCCTCTGTCATTTTTAGCTGCAGCACTTGCATCTGGGGCATATTGTTGTTCATCTTGGCGGAGTTACGCTGGGCGAGAATCACCAAAGGAAAGATGATGGTACGCACGACTAAGGTTCCCAGGGCAATGGCGCCCCACCAAGGCAGATCCCAGGTGCAGTGCACAAACTCCATGCAATTTTGTACCATGCCCACGGGGGACCAGCCGCCCAATCCGATGGAAGCAAACGAAGGCTCACCACCAGTCGCCGCTAAGGTTTCAATGAGGGAATCTGTCGCCACGTTTGTGGGCGCCACTGGTGCTTCTGGTATGGCAGGCAGATCGACTAGCTCTTTGGTGGACACGGATGGAGTAAGTCCATCTGTGCTGGCGTATCTCAGACCAACGGGAGAGGCTGAGGCTGAGACGTAGAGCGGGAGCAACGTTGTTGAGGGCATGGGCATCAAGCGACGCTGGAGCTGATTACTCCATCTGGTGGACATGTGCATGTTTCGACTGCTGCTCACATTTGGAACCATCTACAACGAATTTTTTAGTTAATAACTCAATATTTCATTCATAACAAACCGCGCTTTGCAGGTTATGTCATCATTGCAGTAGTCTGCCGGCCATCCGACTTTGCCGCTTACCTGTGTCGTGGCCCTGGTGGCCGTGGCATTTACCGCTATCACCGCATGAGTTGCCCTCCACAACTGCATTCGTTTCGCCAACATTTTGCACTTTGTTTTAATTTATAAATTTTAGTAATTTGACGCATTCGCGTTCGTGTTGTAGAAAGAGATGGCAGCCTCGCTTCTTGCACAGATGATTGCGCGAAAACATATGGTTGTGCCAGGGCTGCTCAACAACTAGTATTTTTTCGGGAAAATTTAGTTGCAGTTCTCTTAAGTAATTTTAACGTGGAAACTTGAAATTTTATTTTAATTTACGCTTGTATGTTTGTTAAATCAAACCAAATAGTATGACACAAATAGTATGATTGTCATAGTTGTTATGCAACATGTATAACTTCTGAAAGATAGTTAAGTTAGTGTTAGCGGTATTAAGCCGTTACCCGATATAACCGTTTCGAAACGGTTACTGCAAAAGTATGCTGATACAAACTGGGCATCTAGTGTTAAATTTGTGTCAGTCGCTTGAATGCTGATTAATCCGTTAACCGCAAACCGTGTTATTTAAATTGTATTGTTGATTACTGTAAACCACACATTCAGTCGTCACATGTACATATTAATGCTTAAAATACATAATACATTAATTAGTTATTTATAAAAAATACAACAAATATTGTCGCGCAGATTAGTTTTTCCCGCTTACACGCATCGGTAAGAGAGCGCTGCTAGTGGAGTAGGTTTTCGACGCTTGCGCTCTCTTCAATCGTGAGCGCAGACGCCGACGTCGCTGTTGGCCGCGGCGCAGGAGTAACTGATTTTGCCGCTCTTAGCTTCAGTCGCTTTTAGGTGTTCGAGGCGAGTAGTCGTGGCGCGCACGCGTAACAACTGGCACACACACAGTAAACGGCAAAAAGAATAGAGGTTTTTGTAAAAGAATAAGAAGAAGAACAGATCGGTCAACGGGTGAAATAAAAGTTTGAAACGATTTTCAGTTACTTGCGGGCGCTTCAGCGAATCGGTTATTTGCGCTGTAGCGAAAAACGAAATAAACAAAAGTTTGCAGAATTGCAACAAAGTTGCAAAGTTCTTTGCAGTTGCGGTTGCATTTTCAATAAACGCGTTTTCTTTTGGCACGTTGCGTGGGCGCCTTTTCTTCCATGCGCCTGTCTCCGTCTTCGTGTCTATCTCTGTCTGAGCGCGCGCGCGTCTGTGTGTGCGTGCGTGTGTGTGTGTGTTTGTGCATTAGTTAATGTGTGTTTGTGTTGCTAATTAAAACAACAGCAAAAACAACAACAACAACTGCAGCAGCCGAAGCCGCAGCAGCAGCAACAAATAGAAACGAGAAACGATAACTTTGACGCAAGCCAAACAAAGTGCTATCGATAAATGCAATTAAGCTCATTCACAAATTGGAGCAGCAAAAACCACAACAACAACAACTAGTGCAACAGGTGTTGAGCTGGCAGTTCTTTTTCGTACAATTTCGGTTTTCATTTTTTGTGGTAAGTTTCATTTTCAAAACTATGTCGAGAACTAGAACTCCAATCAGCTGCGTAATAAATACAATAAATAAATAAATATAATTGTTTACCTGCTTATTAGCGGTCAGCATCAGCAGCAGTTGAACTAATATTTATTAGCTCTTTGTCGCTTTTCCAATAACAACAGCAACACCAACTTTGAAAATACCCCAACTAGATCAATTACGCGGAACAATAATTCCGATAAGAAAACAAACTCGCCGACCTCCTACACTCACACCCCCTGCTTTTCAGGCTTTCCACTTTCCAACTGCAGCTAATTAAATGCTTAAGCTATAACAATCAAATCGTTTTATGGTCAAAAGCACAGAGAATATGTAGGACATCTGAAAAATATTAATATTCTTATCTTTATCAATACCATTATCGTCATTATCATTATGGTATTCATTATTATAAAAGTCACTTGTTAATGTTTTCACGTAAAATTAACGAAATATTTTAAAATTAGGTGTTCGGTATTTTTAATTTGGAAAAACAATTCCATATTTGAATAGTAAATCACAACAAATATTGGGATTACTTACAAAATCTGCCAGAAATCATGTGTAGAAGATCCAAACTCTTTCATAACTTTTATATCACAACCGTGAACATAGTTATATGTATGTATATATCTGGGTATTGGGCAAATCTGCTGTAATCGGTAGACAAACAATTAATTAAGGCAACAGCGCCACAGCCCCGAGCTGTTTGGCAAAGATAGTGCGAGTTGAGAATTCTCAAGATCCTAAATTCGCTTATGGGTTGTTCTTGATATGAAAAACGCCCCGAAGCAGCAGCGTTAGAGGCCGGTGATATTATTATTTTTTAGATCTTTGCCGATACAAATCAGAATAAGAGAATTTGCTACCTGCCTTGCCAATTCCGTGAAGTGTTTTCCATTTTTTGCCACTTTATTTTTTGGTGCTTACGGTTATGATATATTCCAGAGTTTCAGACAAAACTCCCCCGAGGGGTGCAAACAAATCTGAGCGAGCTTCGACATGCTTCAAAGGCGGGTCGGCTTAATTCAAATTGATTTCATGCAAGATTTTTATAGTTTGTTTTTTTGCTTGCTTTATTTAATTTCTTTCAATCGATTTGCGTTTGACTTTTTTGTATTTTTGGCAAACAATTTGAAGTGTCAATTTGTGTTTATAAAACTAAAGTTATTTATCAAGCCGCTGGCCATCGCAAGTGGGCAGCGTAAACAGTTAAAAAAGTTTATCTATGTGTGTGTGTGTGTAGCTGTATGTGAGTTTGCTTGTTTGGCACAGAATACACTGTGAGAAATTAAGGTGTAAGAAGTAAATTATTCAAAGAACTTCAAATTAATTAATTTATTTCTAATTTTTTAATACAAGTATTTTTATACAAGTATTTAATTTGATACTAAACGTAAATAAAATTTTCATTCGAATACATTTCTTTTATAATTTTTTTTAGGCTCGATTTAAGCACCCCTTGTTTCTCGCAGTGTATTAAAACTCAAATGCGAGCACACAAATAAAATAGATATATTTCTGACTTGGCTGCAAAGTCAATTGCCAAATATGGCGCACTTGTTTCTCTGTATGAGTGTGCTTTAATGTCACACACACATTCACACACACACTTGAAGAGTTGCACAAGTTTAACTTTCTGCCCGTCAACATCTAAGTTTTTGTTTAAGGAAATTCAACTACTTGTTTTGCCAAAAGACAGCAGAAAAAAAAAATAGTCACCGATAAATACTCATAGATATACTACACATACACCTATATACATATGTGTTTATATGGGGTGTACACTGTTGTTGCTTGAATAAATATTAAGATTTGCATGTGTTATTTGGGCGCATAAATTTTGTTTGTTAATTGTTATCTAAGAACTCTATAAGGCCAGGCCAACAAGTGTGTGTGTGTGTGTCTGTGTGTTCATCTTAACTTGGCTTAGAACTTCAATGGATTGGCTAATTGTTGCATAGTATTTACAAATTCACTGACTAATGCAACAACTTTGCTGACTAATAAAATAAATTAATTTAAAAAAAAATGCAGTTCCAGTAAAGGAAAATGCGAATCTTCTTCTTCACTAACAACACAATGAAAATGGGAAAAACTTATTAAAAGTTATGCAAATAAACTTTGTGAAAATAGAGTGCAATTTTAAATGAATTTTTTATAAATTGATTAAAGTGAGCACAGAATTAAATTGGAATTCTTAGGAACTTTCTGTCGGTGTTGGAAGAGCCCAAGTGCTATTTTGTGGATTGTGTAAAATAAATAAATTAATTAAATATATAGTCGGATTTAGTAAACTAATTTGTTGCTGTATATAGATGATTTTAAAATAAATTTTTTTAGGATTTGATGCATATAGTTATAGTTTTTGACGGATGTCTAAAACTTGTACAAATATGTTTAAGTATTATTAATGATAATAATAAAAATAAATCCATTTTGTAATGATTTAAATTCTTAAATATATCACATAACACTTTAAAAACAATTTCTATAAATTAGAGCTATAATTAAGTCATAAATTTCCAGGAGAAATCTTAAACTAAACAAAAAAACATTTCCATCTACTTATTTAGCGGAAGATTTATTTACTAGCAATTAATCTATTTATTTAAAAACCGTTTAGTTAACATTTTTTACATGGCAATTGCAACACAAAGCTTATTAAGAGTTTATGATTTGTTTTTAATTTTTTTGTGCTAATACAAGTCTTAGTTAATTAGCAAGCATTCACTAACTAATTGCAGTTAATCAATGAATCATTTTGCCTAATGAATTACAAATCGTCAGTTGTCACTTTGTGTCAGGTTTGACTGTACTTCAAGTGCTGCACTTGCTAGGGGAAAATAAATAAATGCCCTTTGCTGTAATTGTTGTTGTTGTTTTTGTTGTTTCTCTTTGTTTTACGTCAACTAACCAAATCGAGTATACGAGTTGAAAGAAGAAGGAAGCTAAGCAAGAAACAAAGATAAAGTAATTATAATACAAAGTGGTAGAAAATTATGTAGTTGAGATAAAACGACTGCCAAAGACCCTGTAGTTTTGCTGCAGAGCAAGTTCAAGAACTTTACGGCTGGGATTATTTAGTTTATCTATTGATTGTGGAATCTAGTGAACATTTTCCTGGACTTTTGGGGAATAGGTATTTTATTGGGCACAGCTTTGGTTACTGATGAGTGGGGAGACTTCCCATCTTCATATACCCTGTGCCCTGTTGCAGTACAGGGTCTGCAAATAGCTGCAATGCGTAATACGCTGTCCAACCTACAACATTAACGCTAGCGACGTTCTTTGCATTGGCGGCAGCTGCTGCCGCTTAGAAACTAACCACAACAATCACAGCAGCAACAGCAACAACAACATTAGCTGCCAACACGAATGCATCGCCTTAGAGTCAATCACAATATCGCAGTCTCCGTCTCCGCCTGAGTTTGAGTTTTGAGTCGCTTATTTAATATGCAAATAAGCGCATAAAAGCGATTCATTGCAGGGGCAGGGCAGGGCAGGGCAGCAGTTCAGGGCGTGCAGGGAATGGGCGGCAAAGGGTGTGATATTTGTTAAACAATAAATAAAAAGTAGCTAAAAAAAAGAAATAAATAAATAAATACATATTTAATTGTTATTCAGCAGCAGTTGATGAAGGCGATGATGATGAAGATGGGGATGATGATGATGATGATATTGTTAATGAGGAGGATGCGCTCGTTGCTGTTGCCAACTCAAACTGTTAGCTGATTTATCTACTGTTGTTGTGTTACTGCTGTCGACAGCCCACGCAAAAATTAATTAGAATTTGAGCAGCAATAATTATGCGAGCGTATAACGCGGCGTATGAGTAATTTGCGTGCATGCAATTAGAGAAGCAAGCGCCGACAGCGAAGTCAACTGAATTGTGTGCAAATTGTAAGAATTAATAGCAAGCAATAGCAACCAAAAACCACAAAAAGTAATAACAAATGCGGCCAGCAGCAGCAGAAAAATCATTTAAGAAGAGAACAAAAAAAAATACAGAGAAAAAACAACAGAAAACAAATCCAAGCAAGTTGTTAAAAGCTGTGGGTGTTTGTAGTTCTAGTTGTTGTTGTTGTTGTTAAGTGGCCCACGCTTAAAATTAATAATAATAAAGTACGCAGCAGCAACAACAACAACAACCAAGAGTTGGCACTGAAAACGCTGTAAGAATTTTTCGTTGTCATTCTGTGTGCGCAGTGAACGAAATAAATAAACCAAAAAAATAAAAAAAAATACTTAAATATATAATAAATGCAAGTATTTTTTTAAGAAGTTGCAGGTAGGGTACGCAGACGTGGAGTAGGGAGTTGGAAGGGAAGCAGAGCAAGAAATGAGCGGGAGTATGGTTAAATGTGCTCATCAAATTGCCATAAATCAGTTCATTTAAATGTGTTGAAATGAGTTGAAAGTTGGCTGTGAAAGGTGTAGAAATCGTAAATAACAATTGAGCATCATTTGGGCTGCAGCACTTGCTGCCCAGCAGTAGACAGTGAGGGGGAAAAAGGGGGGGAAGAAAGAGCAGTAAAGCATGAGGAAATGTTTGGATAACTCGTGTAGCTTTTAACTAAGTTAGTGAATGTTTTTAGAACAAGATAAGCTACGGAAAACTAAAACTATAATTTATTTAAATTTTATAGAACAAAATAAGTCTATTTTTTCTATGCAAAGCCTAAGATTAAATAAATTTTCATTCGACTCAACTAATAGCTAAATTTGCAGTCCATAACCATTTGAAGACTACGCTTGTGCTGCACGTTGATCAGTGTCTCAGTCAAAGCAAATGATGTTAATTTGTAAAAGTAATAATCGTTTGTTCTTAGCTCTGCGTTAGATGGCAAAGAGGTTCAAGCGATTGTAATCTTAGCTGAAGACAACACGTCGTATGCGTAATTCAAATGCTCGTTGCGCCCACACACAGACACACAAAAGTTGGAAAACATAAATTACTTGCACAAAGGCGGGCTAGGAAATAACCAAAAAAAAAAAATAAAAATAAAATAAAACAATATAAGTATATAGAAAAAAAACCAAGACGTCAGCGGCTTATAGTCACAGACATAGTCATAGTCGTAGTTATTGTTGTTGTTGTTGTCATGTCCATTTAAGCCTTGCCAATTTTGGCAACTTGTCGACCACTTGGCGCTTCAAATGCTGCCGCTGCTGTTGCTGTTGCTGCTGATGATTTTACGCCTTTTAGCAAACGCTTTTGAGCTGAAAGAAGTCTCGAAAGTCTTGAGAGAGATCGTCAGTAGTCGGTAGATCGACAGATCGCTCGACCGCCCATACAGATTGTTTCCCATATTAATTAATCATTTATAAACGATTAATGTTATATAAATTAAATTGCGCGCCCAAAACAAATTCAACTTAATAATAGGAAGCGCACATTTCACGCTTCTGCCATTTTCATTTCTCAAAACTGTGTAATTATTGACTTAGTCTTATGGTTTTGGTATTGCCTTTGGCTTTGGCTTAAAGCCGACAACTGATTAATACCACTAGTTATAAGGCTTGTGGATCCACCTACCTGTGACTTTAGCTGTCCCTGTTTCATTTGACCTACCTGCCCAGTTTTATTTTTTACTTTTTTGTTTTGTTCTCCCAAATAAATACACATTTATTTATTTATGTTTTCATTTTTGCACTTCCGCCTTGCGGTTTTGTTGTTTAATTGTTTTACGCCCGTTAATTTGCGGGTAGAACAAGGTTTATTAGTTTTGTGGTAGAGTCGAGTTACCCAAAAGAGCGGAAATATCATTACTCTCTCCTCGTATCTGCTTATTTTAACTGGGCTTAAAGGCCTGTTGTAGACAGTTAGCTGACAATCTTTTAACACATGATGTAAAATCGCTTTGACAAAAAGTTATACTGAAAATTTCAGCACGATCGGTGAATGAGCTTCAAAGTTATCGAAAAATTACTTGAGGGGAGTCAAGAAATCCCAAACACTCTCAGCTTTATATGTACAGGGCTACTGCGAGTCGTGCCTGCCTGACTGCGGCTTGTTTTCTGATTGGTTTTCTCGGATTGTTAACTTTCTAGGCAGGCGGCTTTAGCAATTTCTAGGGCAACTCTAAGCCATATTTGGCCATGGCTGATTGCCTTGGCCCGCCTTGTCAACAGGTGAAATTTGTTTTGTTTTTGCTTTATTTTTTTTTTATGCGCCCGCCTAATTTGTTTGCCATTTACCATTTGCCATTTCAAAATTTTGCATAATTTGTCGATATTCCACACACAGATTTGCATTCTGCGCCAGACAAACACACACACACACACACACACACACTAGAGACTCTCGTACAAGACAGATAAATAATACTTCAATATTATGTCAAATCAACGACGAAGGTTGCCAGCAAACAAGCAAATAAGCAAACAAAAACAACAAAAAGAGCACACAACTAATAAATAAATTATTATTATTTAATATTATTACTCTACCCTATAAATAAACAAATCAAATAACGAATTTATTTTTCAGATTCTTTATTTTCTTTGCTAAATGTGTCGATTTGTTTGCCAATCAGTTGTAGCAAAGAATCTGATCGCACTGATTAAAAGCTAGCGACACTAACGACTTGAGAAATGCGATCTCTCCGCGTGTTTGAAGCGATTTTGAAGAAGAGATTTCTAAAAACTTAATTAATATTAACAGATCGCTGGGGTGATATATAAAAAATGTTTATTTATTACCTTAATATATTTTATAGTTTATGTTCAGAGATTTCCATTTTAAACGATCATCGATCACTGATCTGTTTATTGATCTTCGTGTTTTCTGCAGAATTTCATTTAACCCCTGTAATTAGTTAAATAAACTAGTTTGATTAAGTGTGATCAGTTGAGGATCTTCTTGAGGATCTTGAACTAAGAAGTCTTGAATTACGAATCTATTTATTGCTTGCTTCCCCTTTTCAGTTAACTACTGAGTAAATAAACAATTACATAATACTCTCACTTAGTAATGTATGTCACTTCCGTAGACCTGATCAATTTGCAAGATCGTCACTGTGTTCTCTTTAAAATTGTAGAATTTTTGTCGCTCCCCGCTGTGTTTATTTAAGCAATTCACATTAAAGTTGGCTTATTAAATGCCATAATTACGTTGATCAGTTTGTGGCGATCTTCAATGCTTTTGTAGATCGTTTCGTTAGGAATTTTGATTAAGTGTTCCGCAGATGAAGAACTACTGCATTCATTTAAACAATTCACGTAAAAGTTGGTTCATAAAATTACATAATTATACGCCAAGATCGTTAACTGCACAGAATGATCAAGAGGGCACCCAATAAACCTTAAAAAACCAATTCTGCAGAGAGTTACGTGTGTGCATAGCTAATTCTTCACATTATTTTTTTTTATTAGCCACTTGTGGAGTTTTGTCTTTTTTTATTGAGCAGAGCACGAATAAATATTTATTTAAAAGAGTAGGGTAAGAGGGGAGAACTGTAGCAGAGACAGAGACAGAGACATATGTCTGAGATTTGCGCTCAAGGTCGCGTTCAGCATTTGAAAATTTCTTGGAAGATCTTCGACTGCATTTATTAAATGTTTAATTTTTTTTGTTGTTGATTTTTTTGTGGATTTATGATCAACAAATGCCTTAAAACGGAAATTCTCGACTAATCGCAGCCGGCATTAGATCGAGTAACTTGTTTATACGATTCTCCTTCTCTCTCTCTTCGTCTCTCTCACTCTTTGTGCTCTTTCTCTCTCTTTTAGTATTTCAAGTGCTTTGCGGCGGCGCCTTTGGGCCGCGTTTTGTTGTCTGCTCTGCGGTTGCGGTTTTTTTTCGGGGTTTCTCTCGCTGTCTCTGTCTGTCTCCCTCGAGAATTCTATTAAAGCCGAAAAGAAATAAGCTAAATGTATTCGTCTATTGATTTGCATCTATATTGGCAGCGAGCACTTAAAGCCTGACTTTGTTTTTTGTTTTTAGCTAAGGAACTTGTTTCACCTACATTGAAATTTCATTCGTTTCCGCAGCTGCGTGTGCGTCGATTTCAGCTGCCATTCTGTACACTGAAAAAAAAAGTTTGTTTGTGTGAACTAAATCACAGAAGTGATTCCAGTGTATGTGAATTTCCTTTTCCCCTTAGTGATTGATTTAAGTTGGAGTTTGTTTGTAATTTTTCTCAGTGTACCTCTAGCTGTTTGTCATGTAGCTGATTCGTGTGCCACGCAGTTCTGCATTGTAATAATCAATTGGTAACAGCCCATAGAGTCCAAGGTTCGACTCCCCTAAAAACATTTGAACTTTGCTCGACAACTTAGGGCCCAAAAGCTGACGGATCAAGCAGGAAAAAAATAATGAAAAAATCAAGAACTTGCGCCTCATTAACATTATCATCGATCACCTCACAATGGGGGGTTTCTTAACGCCCTAGCCACTCCCCTGCCCCTACACTTCCCTCAGCCAGAAGGGCGGCCAGAATGGCTAACGAGGACAGTTACCAATGTCGTTGGCCGTTGCAACGGTATTAAATAATTTATGCGTTTGCCTCACGCGATTAACAATAATTCAAATAACAACAACAATTGTTTAAACAACGTAAAAAGTGCGTAAAGTTTTCTGCTTCTTCCTCTTGTTGTTGTTGTTTCTTCGCCATAAATCGTCGAGTCAGAAACAAAGCAGAAATTGGCAAAGCGAATGTCGTTTTTGGGGGTATTTCAGACGTGATCGTGCGTGTCTGGGATAACTCTTGATCCCAACAACGACAACTCATAAATTCATTTGTTTTCATTAAGCAAAATCAATTGAACAAAGACAACTCTGCGGGCTCGAAGAAGGCAATTTTCTGATACAGCCTTCAGTTTAGTTTGAAGTTTCATTTAATTGAATTGTTCACAAGGTGTGAATTATTAATCAGTTGTTGTAATGTAACCAAAAGCACGGATATCGAAAATTGTTAACTAAAATTTACATTCTCAAGATTCAAACACTTTTTACAAGTATTAGACAAGTGCTACGAACTACCACTTGAACGCCCACAACTTTAAGAGCTAATTTTGGATATTACGTTAAATTTAAAATTAAAAATTCAATAAGCTTTGCAGTTAACTATTTGGCAGGTTTTTTTTATACAAATTGTATAAAAATTAAATTTTTATTAGTCATATTTATGAAGCTTTAGACGCTGCTCAAGTGTTTCCTCATTTCCGCCCACAATTTATAGATTTTATGTTGGGAAATACGATAAATTGTTACTCAACTTTTTACGAGTGTACTGCCAACAACACATAGTTAATTCTTCTATAAAATATATAAAAACGGCTAATCAAGTTTAGGGAACAATTTGTGTGCAATGGTAAACATAAAACTGTCCCCTAAATTTTATTAAATCGCTTTTCAATAGTTGCAAATCCGCAGCAGAGCTGACACTATCCAACGATCTCAATTTCCATAGTCCAAAGTCTTTCGGGGGAATGACGCTACGTCAGCTACATTTATGGGTCAGGCTTACCCCAAAATAGGCAGCAGAGAGTGTTAAAAGACAGCTGCAGCTGACGTTGATTGAGTTGAAGTCGAGTCTAGAGTGTCCAGTGTATGGAGTGTACACTGTACGTACTTGGGATGTTGTCTATGCGCAACACGTACGCGGATATCCGTGCTCAATCCGAAGCCAAAGCCAAAGTCGAATCCCAAATCCCCCCAATTGTAATTAAACACGCTAAGCGGTCGTGCACTGGGAGCAGGCAGGGGGGAGTGGCAAGCAGGGGGTGCTAGCGAGGGGGAGTGGCAGCTGACTGAGTAGCCCTTAGGCAAAATGTCTGTGAACGGCGCCTATCAACAAATCCATCTATCGACTCGTATCGTCACTCGTATCTGGTCTCGTATGTGCTTCATCAAATTGAAATTATTCACAGCTGATCGACAGTTAGACAGAGATTGCTCTCGCTTATGTAATGACGCTGGGAGTTGGAATTGGAGATGGAAAATTGTACTGTAACTGCGATTGGGACGGCAACTGGGTATGGGAATTGAAATTGGGATTGCTGACAATTGTAGACAGCTAATAACTTTGATGAACCAGCTTGAAGCTTAAACTCAAGTCCTCAGCTCCACTGATCATTGATCGCGTAGACATGCAAACACTTCCTCAAGCTACACAGTTTGCCATGTAACAGCTTAAAAAAGAGAGAAAAAACATAATTTACACAAATAAATCAAAGTCATAAAATGCACAGAGCAAAAGCAAAAGCTGGAGCACAACTGAAAGCGGAGTAGAAAGGGCTAGAGTGGAGTAAACCGACTAGAAAAGACCCAGTACTTCATAGAAAGTAATCGAAACTTTTAAGAGTTAAGCCATTGTATCTAACTGCTCTTTTAATGTCTGCCTTATATACCCTTGTACCCCTTTGAATACAGGGGCTAAAATAGAGAGACAAATGATCCTCAATTGTCGATCGTCTGCTGCTGATTGCAACTTTTGAAGATCAGTTGTCGAAGTTGTTTTGAAATTCGTCGTTTTTTCTTTGGTTTTAGTTTTGCCTTTGTTGTTGTTATTGTTGTTGTTGTTGTATTTGGTATCGCATAAAAGAATTTAATGAAATTTAATGAAAAGTTACACGATCGCAGACACGATTCGATCGTTTGTCTACACTTTGTTGCTGCTGTTGCAATATGAATATGAATTTGTCTCTAGGACATTTTTGCAATTAATTGAATTATCGTCGTGAATGGCAAAAGCCAGTCAGCGATTTAGTGGCAATCAACGTGAAGAGAGTGTGTGTGTGTGTGTGATCATTCAAGCGATGGATCGATCGATCGATTGGCAGGTCGATTATACGATTGCTCTTAACTCTTTTAACGCTAAGGCCTCACCTCTTGACTTGGCTTATGCGCGGCACGTTTTATGGCCTTTTTGACTGCAAGAATCGGGTGTGGCATCCACATCGGTTGCGATTCACTTGCCACACTGTGTTGCAGCTCGTGTTAAGGTTAAAACAGCTAAAAACAAACCCGTCAAAGCTATTAAAATTCTGCCACGCTCCATTAGATGCGGCAGGCAGCGCTGCCAGCGTCGACGGCGCAGTCGACGTCATTTACGCCTAATTAAACAAATTATGGCAGTGCTTATGCTGCAAGTGCCAACAGCGATAGCAACTACATACAATTTGATTAAATTAAATACATTGCGCATACGCCATGTTGGCCCAGGAAATCTCACAATGAAATCTTAATTGTAAGACAATCGTCATATTGTTTATAAATAGCGCAAAAAGACAATGCAAACAGCAACAGTTACAACAAAGCAAACAGCTAACAAAATATTAAGTTACAACTTGGCTTACAAGTTCACGAGCCAAGCAAAAACAACAACAGCAACAAAAACATGAATGGCAACCTTTTTTTCTACTCTGCTTTTTTTATTACACGCCGAAATTAAAATGCTCTGTTAAATTATATAAACTAAGCGACTTATTTTACTTATATCTAAATCCCAGACTTTTCTTTAGCTGCTGTGACTAAGTGCAGAAATAATATCAAACTATAAGTTTAAATAAAAATAATTATTGAAATCACTTTGAGTGAAATTGTGCTATAAATATGCAAAATTGCTTTTGTTTCGTGTCGTGTATTCCCCTTGAATTATAATAGTTATAAGCTACATAAGTATATAAGTATATATTTTATTTGTAGCTGACAAGTTGCATGAACAACTTGTGATGCCCTCGATGAAGTTAAAGATACTTTTCTGTAGTCGTTGTTAATGTTGTTAACAAAGCAAAAAGCGAGCGGCGCTGTGGGCGATTCGGCTGCCTGGAGATCGCCAAGCTCTTCACTCTTTAGCCTCCTTCGTTGCTCCTATTTGTGTGTTGTGTGTGCTGTGTGTGCTGTGTGTGTGCCCCAAAAAGGCCAACAACAATGCACTCATTGGCCAACTAATTCGCCTGTCACGTGGCATAAAAAACGGCAAATGGGAGCAATCTGCGCAGCTAATTTTCAATGTGCATTGTTCATGTAGTTCAAGTTCGAGTTTGGCAACGTAAATTACAATAGTTTTGGCGAGTGTCTGAGCCAGGCCAAAAAGGTAAAAGTAATACTCACTCAATTGGCCTTTAATCTTTTTCTCTACCCCTTTTTGCACACTTTTCACGCTTGTCATTTGATATCTTTGTATTTAAAATTTTAATTTATGCATTTGTTTTCAAGTCAGGGAGAGAGAGAGAGAGAGAGAGAGAGAGAGAGAGAGAGAGCGAGATGCACACAAGTTGAACTTACTAAATAAGGCAACTGGTTTGACAATGGGCGCGAGAGAACCAAAGAAAAGTCTAAACTTGTGTGTCTGATTCACCTGTAGCAGGTGCATGTAGGTGCCAGAATGACATGGCGATAAACTCAACTAAATATAGACAACATACAAGATCTAAGACGCTGATAAAGTTTTGTTTCTTTAGCTTGATCTATGCGGAAATACTTGTATCTTTTTGGATGCGCCACAGCCCCGAAATGTAGCTGAAGGACAAATAGCTAAATACCACGCAATAATTGTGGCAAGAATCGCACCCAAAAATTGTTAAAGAAAAAAGCCAAAAGCTGAAAACTTGGCTGACTAATCAGAATTTGAATTTGAATTTGAGTTATAGAAAGAGACTTGATCTCGATCTCTTTTGGCATGAATGAAGTGAGGAAAACAATTTGCTAGCTGGCTAGATCATAATGACGTTGTTAATGATGATGTTGATGTTGATGATGATTAAGATAGAGCCCACACAGCGTAGCTGACAAACACGACAACAAACGGCAACTGAAAACCACAAGTCAATGTCAGCGCACTGTGGCGGCATCTATGGGCCAACTTGGACTACAAAATAAAATAAAATCAAATCAAATATATATATTTATTTATTTGTATACATATATATATATATATATATATATAAAAAGCTCGGCTGAACTTTTGTGTTTTGACAATTCAAAGTTAAGGTCAACAAGGGATTTGAAATGCTGCAAATGCGTGGGTTGTGCCTTGTTAACGTGGCTAACATGTTGTTGGCCTAGTGCATTGAACCTCAGTACCAGTACTGTTTCTGTACTGTACCCAAAAACATAGCGTAGTTAACCGTAAACATAATTAGCGTTCATTGTGCCCAATTGGCCATGAAATTCACTCAGAAATTTATTTAGTTTTGATTTGGCCACTCGATTTGTCATTAGACAAATTTTTTGCGCTTTTGGTTTTTTGGCCAGCTGTACGTGTGTAATGTTTACTTAGCTTGGTTTTTGTTTTTGGCTTGTTAGCTGTCATAAGCGTTGAACATATTTATGCACTTTACAAGAAACGCCGTGCAAGTCTCCAGCTGTGAAGCTGTAGATTGTAGAGTAGGAATTCTAGTATCAAACTATTTGGTAGTAAACTGTCTACATATTAATCTATGTTTCCATATATATTTAGTTAGATATCCGTCTGTCTGAGATGCATACAGTTGTAGCTTTACGACTTAGACCTTTAAAAAGCTCTTCATCTTGCTGTCTACTCATTTAAATACCTTTGTCTCTGCTTATCTATTTGTTTAACCTGTTAAAACTAAAGCCAGTTCTTGCACCTTTGCACCCAAAATTTGTTTCGTAGCTTAATAAAACTTTCGCTTTTCCGTTGTGTAAACGAGCATGAAAATTGCCCATTAGCGTCTCATCTTTTATAGGCTTACAGCAACGAACCTGTTCCACTTTTCTGTTTCAGTTTCACACTTTGTCGCCAATTGCGCAAAACTCCAAAGTTCCAAAAATCTCCCCCAAAAAAACCAGAGACTCAAAAAAAAAACAAATGCAGCTTTTCACACATTACACGGGTTTTTTTCTGTGTGTATGCAGTTCCGAAAAAATAATGTAACCATTCATAAATTCTCATCAAGAGTGGGACTCCCCTACATTCTGTCACTCCCTCTCCCTCCCTCCTCACGTTGTCCGTCAAATGTCAACAAGCGCCACGCGGCGTTCTGAATGAAGCCTAATGAAGAAGTTGTGGATAAAATAAAGCAGAAAAAAATATATAGAAAGGGACAAGCGCTTAAATGTTTCTATGACGTGGGACTTCATTCAATATAGAGATGACAATCTGACGAAAGATCCGTTTAATTTAAGAGTGATGCCCATACAGTTAATCAACTGTTTGTATAAATTGAACTATGCTTAAAATGCTGACAGCTACACAAACATATATTTATATATATACAGACATATTTATGTTTTCTTAATTAAGTAGTTATAGAAATTACTGTTAATCAAATTTAAGCGCTTAACTGGCTAGAAATTTAAATATGAACGCAGATCAAAAGCTCTTCGCTCAGAGATAAAGTCAGCAATAGTCAATGCTTATCAAACAGCTTTAATCACAACACATGAAATTCTTTATGCATTTAGCTAAAAAATGAAATACTTTAATTTTCAAAGTTTGTATTAACTTAACTGATCTCCCATCGAATAGAGCTTCTGTATAAGCAAAATAAGTCGTTATACGATAATTTCTAATTGATTTACGTATTCGTTTAGCTAAGGCTGCTCTGGCGCGATATTTTTATAACCTTTTTCCACCACTGTCGCAGCACGTGCCCATCTCTAGCGCATTAGTCAACTCTAACCGCATATTTAAAGTACTTAATGTGTATGTATGCGTGTGTGTGCGATCTTGTGCTCACCTTTGGTGCTGATGACTAGCTTTTGTTAGTTTTCCCCGCTGGTCAGTCAGAGTTAACAAGAGACGGAGTCATCGTCATCTAAAATGCAAAACCTACGCACTTCTGTTATGTTTCTTACTGTTTTTTTTTTGCTCTCTTCGTTTACTTTTATTTATTTCTTTTACTAGTTTTATTTTTTTTTTGGTTCGTGGGTTGCCTTTTATTTATTTAGTGTATTTGTGTAGTCAAATGTTCTTTGTCGAATGACTTTTAAATTATTTATATATTTCTTGTAAGTTGATTGCTGATTTTTGTGGCTACGCCTACGCTGCAGCTGAAGCTAGTTAAACATCAGTTTGACCAGCTGTTAATTGAGGCATTAAACGTTGTTTAACCTTAAAGTGGGCGTAGCCATGCCCCAATTACTTAATTTGCCAAAAACTACACGTTGACCTTCAAACTTTGCACTTCAACTTGAACGAAAGCTGCGAAAACTGTCGAATTATCCTCAAAAAATGAGCTCAAGTGCAGCGAAGAGAGAGAAGGAGTATAGTGGAGGGGGAGAAAGAGTGTGAAAGAGAGGGAGGTGGTGTCTTGTTGCATGAATGAGACAAGTTGCATTGAGAATGGCAATTGACATAAAAAATATATATAGTATATATATTAAGGCAATAAAATGTATCCCAATTTCAAGTACGCGACATCTCGAATTGGCTTTTTGTATTTTTAGCGTATTTTTGAAAACGAACAACGTACAGCAACGACAACAACAAATAACAACGACAACAACAATCGATACTGCCACATGGAGCTGTAAAGATGTTTTTACCGATTTTAGAAGTCATAAGGTCAATGCTGAGTGCGACAAGCGCCAAGATCGTGTTTTGATTGGGATTCGAAGTTGGTTGTTGTTGCTGTTGTTCATGTTGTTGTTGTTTATGTTGCTGGCGTCGTCTGTTGTCTGTCGTCAAGTGTTATGACTCGTCCACTCCATCTGTCTGTCAGTCTGTCTCTCCATCTGTCTGACTGCGTTAGTTTAAAGCTGCAACCCAACAATGCCATCTCTCTGTGCACTTTTTTTGTTCCCAGACTTTTGTTGATAAGACATGAGACATCATCAACAACTCAGCAGTGAAATGTATATGAAAATGAAGTTTTTAATAGCTAGATTAAACAAGAATCAAGAAAACATAAATGGGGCCATTCCCATGAACCGTACGAACTCTGTATACACACACACTCTTCTGCCAAGGGCAAGTCCCAAAAACCAATTCAAATTTATAACATTCAATAAACTTTAGCGGGAAAATTCTTATTGTCTTCAACTAGCCAAATTTGGCAAGAGCATAAAGTTTGCTATATTTGGCTTTAAGTTCTTGTTATGAACCGATCGTTAAGGCTACAGCAAATCGGCTTTAACTTTGTTATAGTTTCTTGGCTAAGACTAATCAACGCTTGAAGAGTTTAAATAAAATAAATAAATGATAGCAGTAATTGTAATAAATTAAAGACTTGAGCTATCTAATGTTTGCTGCTTAAACTTGTTAAAAAAATTATTTAATCTAATTTATAAACATTTAAAATCTGTTCGGGGTTTGCTTTTATTTTTGTAGCTTTAAATATATCAATCTTACTACAAAGTCAATATTATTTTTAATAAGGTCAAGCTAAAGCTTTAATTAAATATTTGTTGAGCTATTAAACTAAGCGTTAAATATTTTAATAATTGTAAAGCGCTAATAAAAAACTCATCTGCTCCCTCGTTTATGATGAGGGTGCGAATTTTTTGATTGTAATCAACAATTTTCAATGTTGCAGTTGAGTAAATTTATGTAATGTTCATTGTAATTTCAACAAAGTTTCGTTTATCGTAGTTATCGCAAGCATTTATCGGTTATCGGGTTAAGTACCAACACTTTGCTCAATGACCATTTATTTCATTTTCTATTCACATTTTTTTGTTGTTGCTGTTGTTAAACAAATCAAAATGCAAATTCGTTGCGGCTGCCGACTGTCGTAAAAAATATTCAATAAAAGATTATGAAAATTGTGCAGTCACAGCAACAACAACCACAACAACAACCACAACGGGCAACACCAACACCTTTTTGACGCTGGCTTAAAGCTGTTTGAGACAATAGCAAAAAACACAAAACACTTTTGGACACACCCGTAGAAAATTTATAGAAAATTTGTACGACGGCAAAGCTTTTGAAGAGGCTGCAGTTTCATTTGCTACAATTTGTTACAGGTGGCAACAACAACAACAACAACAACAACAACAGCAACACGACAGCAGCAGCAGTAGCTAAACGACCTTGCCACAATTCTGCCAGCGTCACTGCTGCTGTTGCTTATTAGTGTTTTATTTCTTATTTTTTTAGTGTTTTGTGAATAAAACTATTTAGCATTTATCATGTTTACATTTCAGATCTTGTCTTGTCAAGTGTCCTACGTGGCGTATGCTTGATTTGTGCACAAGCCCAAAAATGTTTTAAATAAACAGATAAAACTATGAGTAGCAGACGAGTGAGCTCGCTGTAAAAGACCCTGTGTACTCTTGGACGGAGTTTAGTCTTCAGCTCACAGAGACCTTAGTAAAATGTGCTAAGTTAGGAAAAGCAGCAGTCACTTGAAAATACACCCTTTAGTCTTCTTAGTACAGGGTCTAAAAATGTAAAATCTGAAGGCATTTCCAATGCACTTTGCACAACATTTAATCACATTAAGCAGCTGGCTGAACAGCCTGTGAATTTGTTAAAAGAGCCCAAAACATAATTTATACAACATTCATTATTGAAATGTCGCATAGACATTGAAAGCGACAACAGCAACACGACAAACTGACTGACAGACAGAGAGAGAGACTGAGAGAGACAGAGAGACTGAGAGAGACAGAGACAGAGCTACAAATGTTCGCTGAACATTGAAAAGTTTTGAAATTCGTGAATTATTACTTGCACTTTAACTTGGCTGCGAGCTACGAGGCGATGACGATGAAAATTCATATTTTTTACAATCTCAGCGCCTGGCAATTGGTGTCTGTGTGTGTGTGAGTGCGGTTGACATTTTATAGACGGGCGACGGCGACACCAAGTCGCCACCTGTCGTCTGTCTTGTGACAACAGGAGAACAGCGTAGAGGAGCGCTAGGCGGGAGGAGTTCAGAGGGAGGACAACGACAACGACAAAATATGACAAAGCCATTTGCGCCTTGTCAACGCCCCGCAATTGTCTTCCAGCCAAGACAAATGAGTCGAGGCTAAAAAACAAAACTCCACCAGAATTTGAGTTAAGTAAACCAAAAACTTCAAGCCGTCAAAAGCTTAAAAGATCTTTGCACCTTTTGACAAAATATTCTAATTAGTCTCTCTCCCCCAAAAGAAGCAGAACAAAAGTGAAAAAAAAACTGCAAAGTTCACTGAAAGTTCATTAACATTTTCATTAGTTCGCTCCGAGCATGTGGAATTGTTCCCTGAGTTTTTGCTCTAAAGTTTTGTTTGCAATTCAATTAAATTCGCATTTTTCATTTTGCATATAAGAAACTTAAAATCTTATTACCACATTTCGATCTATATGTATATATAAATTTTTATATATATTCACTTACTGCTCCGAGCCTAATGGAACCAGTTTTCGGAGCCGATAAGCATTTAATTTATCGATCTATGCGAGACACGCGGACTGAAGTATAAAGCAACTATATAAATATGTTATATATATATATATGAATGGAATGAAATCGCCAGAGAATTAAACAGTTGTGCGGGTGTTGAGCTTAATTGGCTGAAATACAAATTTGAGCGGCAGGTTTGCGACACTAGACAATAAAATTGAGAGCAAAGAGCTCAGATTTTATTAAAATATTGAATTTAAATTGTTTGTAGATTAAAAGTATTTTTCAAATACTATTAAGTTCAAGTAAAAAGAACTGGCATATTTTACAAATATTTTATTCAGTTCGCTTTTCTGTAAATAGAACTCTTTTATTGTAAACCGCAAAGCTAAATTATTTTGGGTCAAAGTTCTAATAAAAAAACCGCTACAAATGCCTAACATAATTTTGAAATATAGTTTTTTATATTTAAAACACATTTCACAACTTAAACTTGTAGCTTAGTGTGGCGTTAATTTAATATTCATTAGAATTTCAATTAGAAAGACTGACAGTTCGCATATGACATAAAATTGCAAATGTTTTTAGACAGTTTCTGTGATTGAGAACTTGTTTGTGTGTTTTTGCTCAATTCGATTTGATCTTTAGGGCATTGTCAACAAAAGCCAATGGCTTATCGGAAATGAATCAGAAATTGAAACACTTTATCCGGGCATATCTAAAGGATGTCATGTTTTACTACGAGCTGTCCATTTATTTTATGGCATTTTATGTGATTTCATTAGCGATCAGCATTAACAACAGCTTATACAGCTATATAGACACGTATATATGTAGATATATATATGAATATGTATGTGATATATAAAAAATATTTTAAAAAATATCAACATGAGCATTTAGCGCACACACAAATTATAATTTCAAATAACGCAAAGTGCCACTTGAGAGATCCAAAGCTCTTAACAAAAATGTTAAGCATTTTATCGGTCTCTTTATTGTTGTAGCTGTTTTTACTCTGGTTGTTGTAGTTGTTGTTGTTGTCGATTTTGTTGCATAGTTTAATGAAAATTTGTTATGCGAAACTTAAAAGTTCTCGCTTTGTCGGCAAATCCGTGCACTTTTCGTCGATCGGCCGCTGACTGTTTAAAGTGTAAACAAATTAACAAGATCATTTAATATAATTGAGATGCCGATCTTGGAGGCGGAACCCCGACTAAAGATTGAAAGCTTTAACGGCAGACAGCTTTGATCTTGACTTGGATTCAATTCGTTCCTTTTTCTGACCCTCAAAAGTTAATACAGTTTCTGAAATCACAGTCAATTGATTTGTGACTGCAGCGCCCTCTGGCGTTGGCTCACTAAACCAACTGAATTTATGGGGTTCGGGCAGGGGCAGCAGGGATCGTAAATTAATTAAACACGCTGCATGAACGGCATATAAAATAGACAAAAAATATGGAACACCGTCTGTCAAAGTTCGCCCAGAGGCCCAGACGCTGATCACGCGACAAAGGGTGCACCCTGTATACACTGTCTATATAGTACTCATTTTCATGGACAACGCTTTTCTTTTTAGACCCCGTACTCTTTAAAAAAGAGTAAAGGGGGTCTATTAAGTTTGTCAGAAGCGAGATGTGCGTAACAGGCAGAAGGAGGCGTGGCCGACCCCATAAAGTATATATATTCTTGATCAGCATCAACAGCCGAGTCGATATAGCCATGTCCGTCTGTCCGTCTGTCCGTCTGTCCGTCTGTCCGTATGAACACCTGGATCTTTTAAACTACAAAAGCTAGAACCATGAAATTCACAATGAAAGTCCGTTATTATGTCAAGCAGATCAAGTTTATTTCAAATTGTTGCCACGCCCCCTACCGCCCCCGCAATGAGCAAAAAACCAGACAAACCTCGAGAAAATTTTTGTTTTAGGCGAATATCTCAGTAACTATAGCACTTAGGAGCACCAATTTTGGTATACAGGTTCCTAGAGACAGCCTTAATATAACGCCATTCAAAATTTTGAGCTGCCACGCCCCCTTTGCTCATCAGAAATAAAAGACTCTCCAGCTTCAATGCCTTGTTTCAGGCATTAAATCAAATAGTACAGTGTTGTAATTTAACATACGCTTAGAGAATTACTATTTCTAACTTTCCTGAAAGTGGCATCAAAATCCTATGTCAAACAACAGAGAAATTACGGTTCAAAGTTGAAGTTATTTTAAAGCAAAATCACTGCATGCGCGCAACACATACAAACAAACACAGAAACATACAAACATATGTTCGAACGTTTTCTCTACCTGCTGGCGGCAACGCTGCCCGGAGCCGCTGGCCGCGCCGACCAATGCTATACATACACACATATGTATGTGTGCACATACATATATGCAAATAATCGGAAGAATGATAGAAGAGGGGTGTGGTGCAACTGATAGAGTTGCGGCGCAATGTGGAACCTTCGCATGGATCGCGGGTTCGAGTGCTGACGATGACAGTTGTTAATTTATTTATTTTTTAATTTTAATTCAAAATGTAAATATTTAATTTTAATTTTTTAAATTTCTTTTGAAAATTTTAATTTAAATAAAATGCAATACTATGGGAGTACGGGGTCTTTTACAGTCGGCTCGATCGACTGTAGCCTTTCTTACTTGTTTTGTTACAGATTCAACGCACGAGAAAAGTTCGGCATGACGTTAACTATTTAAATATTCAATGCGGCGTTCTGATCCAAGTCCAATTCCATATCCAAGAACTGAGAATCTTTGTAACGAGCCGCCTTTAAAATCGATCAATCGAATTGCGTCCCAAGAGGCGTGACAGAACTCCCCTCCAGCCCACTCCACTTCACTCCACTCCACGACAATGCAATCCCCCGGAAATCCAGAAGTTTCACATAAAATGGATTCACGCATCGGTCTGGATTATATAGTCGAGAATCGTGACTACATTGCCAAGTTGGGCTCTGCCCTGGACACACAAAATGTGACGGTCAAAAAGCAGGTCTTTGAGCTCTTGTCAGCTCTATGCGCCTACAACTCTGATGGTTATGCCCGTGCCATCGAAACCCTCGACTTTTATAAGGTAAACCCTTTATTATACTTTATGTTCTTAACTAACTTTGCTTTTGTTCATTTAGAATCTCAAAAAGGAACGTTATCGTTTTAAAATTGTCATAAATGAGCTGGAACAGTCGAGTGCTGCGAGTTCACCACCGCTGGACTACCAAGCTACGCTTTTAGCCTTTATTAACTGCGTTATTATCTCGGAGACAAAGCTACATGAGCGCACACGCATACGCAACGAGTTTATAGGTAAGTACTGACCAACTATCTGTAACTCGGGAACTATATGGGGTAGGGCCATAAAATTTAGTATACACATAGTTCTTTGGATATAATTATATTTACCATACAAATTATGTTGAATTGCAAGTCAATAACTGATCTACCTCCAACTAACTATATATAACTCGGGTAGTATTTGAGCCAGAGTACTGAAATTTTATTTGTACACACGACTTGGAGGAAAAATACATTGTGTGTTTAAATAATGATCAATTTCCACTATGTAATAAGAAACAGTTAACTTAACTGATCAGAACTAGACAACTGACTATTTCTAGCTAATCCAAAGAACTTTAACTAAGAACTTATGCTATACATTGTTTAATTTATGCCCATTTATGCTGTTCTATCAGAGTTATGGCCCCTTTTTTCAAATATTTCGTGAACAAACTCAAAAACTGTTAGATTGAGAGCAAGAAAATTACGTATAGCCTTGCCTTTAGTCAATATATATGCACTCAACTGTAAATGGCTAGTATTTCCCAGGTTAGCAGTGACAAATCAGCTTTGTTTTTCTGGTTTTTGTATTTCTTTTTTCGAGCACTTATTGCGTTCTTTAATTGTTTACATTTTGTTTGGTTTCTGTTTTGCTTTCTGACCACGCTGATAACCAAACAGAAACCGTAACGATAAACACATTAGCCGAACCGCAAAAGTCATCAGCCGACCTCCTGTTTGCCCCTTCCACTCCCCCACTACCCACTCCACGCCTCTTACCGCCCCTCATCAACGAGAAGCGCGAGTCAAACTGTCTTCGATTTCATTGATTTGATTGATGTGCCCGCTGATCCGCTGACGGCGCCGTTGATCGTAGCCTGCCCTTGACCATATACTCGAACCATATAGTATACTACTATATTATAGCATATATATGCTATACGAATTTATATATATATATATTTATTTCCAAATCGGAGTTCGTTTGCTGCATGTCACAGCCACGCCAGCGACCCTCGGGGCCTCTTGGGGTCGTGGATAATGATAGATTTACCAACGACAACAAACCGCCAAGTCAAATCGCCTTTTGTCTCTTGACGCAATCCCAATTGAGTAACCTTAGCACGTGTCAACGATTAGAGGTGCGTCTTTAAAGTTTCCGAATTACTTATGTGAACTGTTGATATGTTGATTATCAAACTGTATTCCAAGTAATGTAACCATAAGTTATTGAAGGAGTAACTGAACCAAATCGTGACAATATAGTCTGTCTTGCAAGAACGTGATTAGAATAAGGTTTATAGTTGTAGGCACAGTTTTAAAATATTATAAAAGAGATTTAGGAATATTTTATATGCATTTATTCGGTAAATTTAACAATTCTCTGCTTGGATTTTACTTTAAACTAAAGTAGTAGAAGTAGAACATAGTTTTTAGGAAGATGTTTTCCTTAAATTCTAGTTATAATTAATTATTTATTTTGTTACCAAACTGCTGTCGTCACTTGAGTTGACTGCTCTCTTTTCGTTCTTGTCTTCCTAAATCCATTAAAAATGACTCGCTTCGCAGCTTATACATCAATTTTCTGCTTCTTTTCCGGCACTTTTCAATGGCACAACTAACTGTAAATCAGCCTAATAAATCAGCAGCTTAAAATTTGAAATATTCTATTTAAAATTTAATGAGCAAACATTAAAACGTATTTGAAATAAGTTCATAGTTTGTCGTAAAATTAATTATAGTATTTTTCTCACAGCATCTCATGCTCTGAAGACAACAAATTGTTATTTAATTTAGGTCTGTCAAAGGCGTACTCTACTTTAGTCTTAAGAGTTGTGGAGTTGGGAGTAGGGAGTAGGGAAAGGGGTAGGGAGTTGGGAGTAGTATCAGCAGAACATGAACACATAGTTAAAATGTAATAAGTCGCATTTCCCTCAGACTCTGTTGACAAACAAGGGGCGCATTCACATCCTGTTCTGTCCCTGACATCTGTGGGTATATAGTCCCCTATCTTCCTACCCCTACCCCTCTGCAGCCCTCGTAATGCTCGCTTTGCTGCCCTGTGTACAAAGTTCATGAACTGTTCTGCGACTTCAGCTTCAATTTGAGTTCCAATTCCATCTCGAGACCCCACTCGGAATCATTTCTGCTGACTTTGATTGAGCACAGTTGTGCGCCAGCGTCGACTGCGACGCCTGCGCAGTGGCTGCAGTTGCTGCAGCGCTGACTGATGTCTGCACTTGCCACAAAACTCTCATTTTTTATTGTTCTTAATTAAAATAAATTGAGCTGCGCTTTTTCAGCATTACAAGAAAATAATCAAGCAGCTGTGACAAAAATCGAAACTCGAAAACAAAATCAAAACTCCACTTACACTCCACTACCACTCCCACCACCACAGCACCACAGCAGCACTGTACCACCGCAGAGCACTTTGTGCTGCATTCCACATCGACTTTGGCATTCCGCAGCGACACATTTGACAAGTAACGAGCCGCATTTTGTTTGCCCTGGGCCACTGAGCGTAAAACTGTATGCGGTTTCAAGGCCAACAGCCCCTGAATTTCATACTCCCCTGTACTCTGTATTGCCTGCCGTCGTGGAGTTTCCAGGAACGACCCGAACATATGAAAATATTTGCATATTTTTCAATTTCAATTTCATTACTCTGAGTTCTGCTAATGCCACTTAAGTGCCCAATTATCAACTTGCCTCCCTCGCCCTTCTAGTTCTTTAAATCTGCCGTCAGACTCGATCAGACTATGGCACTATATAGTATAGTCATCATATCTGTTGTATGTCATCTGTCAAGTCCATCGCTGGCAGCGTTTTAATTTTATTTTTTTCCTTTCCAACTCATTTGATTTATGCCCCATGATTTTCCACTTTGGCACGCCAAGTTTTTCTGCATAGTTTTTGTTCGGGGCATAAATTTATTTGCTTAACAATTTTCTCATTTACTCAATTTCAATTGATTTATAAAGCGTCAACAGATTTACAATATCAAACGTAGAAAAAAAAAGACAACAAAATATTTAAATCAAATTGCCTTTTGTTTGAAATTCAATTGAGTTTTTTGCTCTGCATTTTATTATTATTTCTTGGCATGTTATTAAACAATTAACTGTTGATTTTGGGCGTGTTTCGCATGCAAATTTGCCAACTCCTTCCAGCCTGTGAGGCATAAAATGAAACATTGTATGCCGAGCTGAGTTTTTTAAGATCAGTTCTCAGTTCTCTAGTTAAGACCTCGACTTCCGAAACTGAAACAATGCACAGAGACAAAAGATACTTTTACACACACTTCCACACACACAACACACACATAACACACTCACATTTTAATTGTGCGCCTTTTATGGTTTTCAATTTCAAATAAATGAAATGACAACGAAACAAAGTCGTAAAATAAAATTATGAACGTCAAGGCGCCAAATAAGGCATGCCACAAGGGTGAAAAGAGTGGAGGGGCGGCAGTAGGCGTGGCATTGCAACACCAGAAGCTACTACAACGACTTTCACGAGCAGTTTGTAATTAAATTTTTATGATTTTACATATATTTATTAACAATTTTTCGTTTGTTTCTCCCGATTGTGTGCAAATAAAAGCAGTGAAAAAAACAAACTTATTAAATTGTGTCTTAAAACAAGCTTGACCGGAAGCTACTTGTGCCACATTGGGCGGGCAGTCGAGCAGTCCCCAGCCCAGCCAGTCTACAGGGTGGTGGGAGTTGGGCAGTTTACTTATATGAGTTAAATAAAGTTTAACAAGTGGTCACAGACAACTTTCTCGACTTCTGTTTCAAATACTTAATTAAAAACAATTAAATAACATTGTTTAAAAAACACTTTAAGTTGTTCATTTTGCAGGGCTTTTAAACAAATTTATTTGTTATTCAGTTATACACTTTATTTGGCACAACTTTATGTGTTTATTTATTTGCCAAATTTGTATTTTAAAATATTTAAATACAGAACAGTTTTGAAACATGATAAAGCCATTAGGCCAAGCGTATTAAATAACACAAAATACATTTGAAAGCTCGTTAGGTAAATTAACCCATAGTTAAATATATGTGATGATACATGCTATAAATCTGTCAAGTGTTTAGCAGCTGTGATATGCATAAAATATACAAATTTGTAGGTATTTTATTGAAAATTGGTATATAGATTCAAAGTTATATCGAATTGAGAGAGGTTTGGCTAAAATATAAAATTATAATATTTATTAAAGACTGTTCTTTAGCTTTAAAGGTAAGTTGTGTATAGATCAAACTACTGCCAAACCCTAGGAATTTATTTTAACTTGCCTACAGGGCATTTGCTGTACTATAACACCCTATCCCCAAAAGTGAAACAGTTTACAGCATTTGTAATTTGACACTAGACGAATAAATGCGATTTGCATTTATATTTCAAACACACTCGCATCCATTACTTATTTGTTATTCATTTGATGTGATTTTTAGTGTATTTATTTATTTTTATTTTTGTTGTTTTCTTGTCTCTTTGCAGGCCTCAAAGTATTGCCGCTGCTGAACAATCTAAGGTGAGTCTAAGGTCTATATAGCAGACAGACAGTCGGACAGGTTAAAGATATTGCCAGATCACCTACACAATCACAAATTCATATATAGATTCGTGTTAAATCAAGAAAATTTATGCAATATTTGCCAAGTTGAAACCCTGAAAACACACCCACCGCAACAGCAACAACAACAACAGCAACAATTGGCAACTCTGTCCAAATGAATATCACAAACAGTTTAAATAGTAATTTTAAGTTTTTTAATGTTTGTTTATTGGTGTTTTAATGTGAATACTTTGCGAAATTTGGGAATTTTTGAAGCCATCAAACTAGACAAGATCAAGGCAACATTTATTTTTCATAGTCGTCGATTTTCACATGGGCATGCGATTCACTTCACCTACTGCTCCACTCCCCACTCCCTCCGCCCCCCTTGATCAAGTTCAGCGATTTTGGCCGCTTGTCAAACATTCGTCAAAAACGGCAACGATGCAAAGTTAAAAAAAACCAAAAACTTTTCTTACTTCAACATTTTATGCAAATTATTTACGGCGATTTTTTGTTTGGCTTTGATTTGCAGTCTGTCAAGCAATTAATTCAATATTTAATTAGTCAACAATAAATCAATTAGTTAGCTGTCCCTCCCCTCGCTGCCCTTTGCCGCCCCTTTTCCACTTAAACTCGTTTTATTAATGAAAAGTTGACAAAAATTCAAATTCAATTAAATTTTTTAAATAGTTGTGGCTCTGAAATGTGTATCGTTAGGGGGTAGCTCCTCTCTTCTACCCCTCGCCAACCCTCTCTCTCTGCTTTTCTGCTGATCGCTGTCAATTCTTCTGCAGAAATGTGTCTAATTGATTGTTTCATGGCATTTTGTCTGCTGTCTTGGGGCCAAATGATGTTCCCCATCCATTTTGTCAGCTGGCAGTTGACACGCCCCCTTCCCTGTCCCCTTCTCTGCCCCTGCCCCATTGTTATGAAAATTTATTTTGTGTTTGCTTAAATTAAATGCGTAGTTTCTCGCATTTTATAATTTATTTCAAATTTCAATTTCAACAAAATCAAATTCAAACTCAAAACACTTTAAACGTTTTCATTCAGCCAAAAAGCGCTTTGATTTCAGCGACTTTTAGCCGCACCCCCCGGGGGTTGTGTGCCAATCTACTGGACAAGGAGGGGTGTAGGGAGCACAGTAGGTGCTATAAATAAACAGATGCTCATTAGATTTGTCTTTTTGCTTTGTTTGCGGAGTCTGCGTAGCTTGGAAGCCGCTGACTTGCTTTAAGCGGATTTTAATTGATGTCGAGTCCAATGAGTTCTAATCAATCTCTCCGAATGAACAATAAAAAAACTTAACTGAAATCTGTCTTACAGAATAATATTAAATTACATGGATTTCAAATTCAGAACTTTGCGTGTTCAGCTGCAATTTATGCGTTTATAAAAAATTATAAAAATAACGTAAAGAATTTAAGACGCAAATAATTATTATTTGTGGGTTTCGCACATTTTATTAATAGATTTTTTAAGTGTGTTTTGATAGCAGTTTGAAGTATGCTAAATGGATTTGTGGTACCAGTTTTTGACATGATTTATTTAATGTACTGCTGAAGTAATGTATTTTTAGAGTACACTATTAAAGGCTTTAAGTAGAACTAATATTTATATTTGGCCTATTAAAAACTAATACAACTTTTAATGGAAGGATTAACTCTTCTATGATCTTTTCTAAAAGCTGTGGATTTTTTAGCTCTAAGCCTTTAAATTTAATCTATTGGCTTCAATTTCTCACTATCATTTAAACTCTGAACTTTCCGGTTTGAATTTCCTCAAACATTTTGTTGCTCCCTTTTCGTATTAGTTTTTCGTAGGCAAACTTTTCCGCTTCCGTTTCGTGTGTGCGACTTTCGTGACAAAACAAAATAGAATAAAAATAAAAATAGCGACTAGAAAAAAGAGCATCACGTGTCGTTGTTGTTTTTGTTGTTGTTGCCAAAAGTGTCTCGTCAAAATAGTAGAAAATAAATGGTAAAATAGGAGAAAAGAACTCGGTGGCTTTTTGGCCAAGTTAAGTTGTTATTTTTTGAGTTTCTTTTATGAATTTTGGTAATGCGCGCGCAGCACGTGTCTGGCAACAACAGAAAACAGAGAAACACAGAGTAAATTGCACTCTCTGTCTCTCTTGCGGAGAGACTTGCTCTCTGTCGCTCTTGTAGTTTGTTTGTGTGTGTGTGTGTGGGTTCCACTGGCTCCGTCTGGTCTCTGCCTCTGCCTCTGTGTCAGCTTCGGTTCAGTTTCAATTCCTGCCTCGTCCTTGCTATTTGCCATTGCCTTTTTGTGCTTTTGACTCGTCGCTAAACAATTGAAAAGCAATTAAAACAAAGCAACCAAAAAGCCAGCTAACAAAAATCAAGCTAAAATTCGATTTATGGCTAAATAAATGCTATTGCCAGGATAGACCATAAAAGGGGAGTCTCCAGTCTACAGTCTCAAATCTCGAGGACACAAACTGCAAATGCAACTAACAAATAAACTAACGAATATGGTTAAAACAGGCGGCTGCCTCTAAACGTGTTTTGCTCTGTCTTGTGTGTTGTGTGTTTCTGATTGCCAAGGCTCTTTGAAGGGAGGCAACGTGGAGTCATCAGCATTATTATCATCATCATCATCGCCGTCGTCGTCTTCCTCGTCCTCTCCAAGCTCCCCCTGCTCCTCGGTGGCTGCAGCTTTTGCTCCTTTGGCATTGCAACGTCGTCGCACTTTCTGCTGCACCTTCAGCAGCGCTGCCTTGCAACTGGTGCAGAATCTCAAGTGAGTTTTCTTTCTCTTCTACTGCTACTGGCCTTGTTTAGGTTTTTGCCAACTGAACTGTGAACTGTGAGTGTAGTCAATGTCAGGGCAAAATCTGTGCGAACTGTGTTCATGTCATTTCACCCGGAATTCCACATAAATCACAAATCAATTAATGCCGCGCAGAATAGTCAATTGATTGGCTAAACAAATTGCAAATTGCACATTTGCCGTTTGAATAATGAACCGGGCGACATTACAAATGCATTTGTAATTAGCATTAACCCATTACTAACCCATATTTGTTTTTTTCTTTACTCGGCAACAGAAAAGTCGCACAGAGTGTGGGCGATATTATTGTGCAATTGGACGTATTCGTGGAGCAGCAGGAAAGCGACGAGGCCCAGAGCCTTCAATCGCCCGATGGCATCAATCTCAGCTCGCATCTGGATGTCTTCTATGCGATACTGCGACAGGTGAGTGTTTGTTCTGTGCCTGTTTCTTCTCCCTGCACGGCACAGGCGGCGTATGCGTTATATTTACATTAAGTATCCGCTTCGTGTGCTTACATAGCTTGCCCTAATAATGTGCATGTGTGTCGCACACCTCCTCTCGCTCCCCACTCTCTCTCTCTCTCTCTCTCTCTCTATGTCACTACCTCCCTCCCTCCCAAGGCTGTGCAGTTTTTCACGCTGCACGCGACTCGGCATAAATGTCAGCTTGCAACTAGGAAATGAATGGCAGCTCAATATTCATTTATAATACCTCTTTTAACTCTATTCAAATTTAATACAATTCTATGAAGCGCCATCTAGCGTTAAGCACAGCAGGGTCATACTAAATACAGGTTTATAACGCCAGAGTGCATCCTAATCCCAACTGAAGGCGAAGATTAATTAAATTAAACTATTATATTATTTTAATGCGACACCTAGCGGAAGGTAGTGAAGTTCACCCACTGGAAACTATTTTACTTATTTTCCTTATTCTTTTTTCACCTTCAGGTGGCCGACAAGCCGCAGGAGGGTCCGTTCCTCAGCATACTGCAGCACTTGCTGCGTGTCGACTCCAAAGAACCGCTGAGCGATGTGATCTGGGACACCACCGAGCGCCTGGTACATCGCGCCACACTCATCGAGTCTCCCGATGATGCAGTACGTCTGCTGCGCCAACAATCCGCCCAGAAGTTCACCTGCCCCAATTGCCGTAGTGTCGGTGACGCAACCAGTCCCACAAGGAAACCCTCACAGGCCCATGTCGCAGTGGTGGTATCGAAACCTCCAGCGGCACCGGCAGCACCGCCGCCACCGCCACCCGGAGCGTTTAATGGTGTGGCACCGCCACCACCACCTCCTCCAGCTAGAAATGGCAATGCCTTGCCACCGCCACCGCCACCTCCGTCCATGGCACGTCCGCGTACACCACAGTTCGAGGCACCAGCAACAGCGACAGTGGCTTTGCTACCCCAGCAGGACACACCCGCCCCCAAGGCCAAGATGAAGACGCTTAACTGGGGCAAGATACCACACAACAAGGTGTTGGGCAATGAGAACATCTGGAGTAAGATTGCGACCGTGAAGCGTTACCCGAACATTGATTTCAATGAGATGGAGGAACTCTTTTGCCAGCAGACGACCAGTGGCCAGGGATCACCCAAACTGGGCAGGGATAGCGGCAATCAGTCCTCGTCCAATGGCTACGATACACTCGATCGCAAGGCCAAGAAGGAGAGCACAGAGATCACGCTGCTCGATGGCAAACGGAGTCTGAATGTCAACATCTTCCTCAAGCAATTCCGGAGCAGCAACAAGGACATCATTCAATTGATTAGACTGGGGGTGCATGAGGAGATTGGCGCCGAAAGACTGAGGGGTTTACTCAAGATACTACCGGAGGTGGACGAAGAGGACATGCTCAAGGGCTTCAATGGGGATCAGGCCAGGCTAGGCAACGCGGAGAAGTTTCTGCTACAGCTGCTGGAGGTGCCCAAGTAAGTTCAAAACGTAAGGGAAATTCAAGTTGCCCCCTTTATAAATTCCCTTCCTTTCTTAGTTACAAACTGCGCATTGAGAGCATGTTGCTCAAGGAGGAGTTCGCTGCAAATGTCGCCTACTTGGAACCTTGTATTAATGCCATGCTTTACGCGGGTGACGATCTGCTGAACAACAAGGCCTTGCAGGAGGTGCTCTACATGGTCATCGTTGCCGGAAACTTCCTCAACTCGGGTGGTTATGCGGGCAATGCCGCCGGAGTGAAACTCACCTCGCTGCAGAAACTTACAGACATTAGAGCCAACAAGCCAGGCATGAATCTCATACACTTTGTGGCCCTACAGGCAGAGCGACGTAATCCCGAGTTGCTGCAGTTCACCACTCAACTGAACACACTCGAAAATGCCAGCAAGTAAGTGCATAAGATTAAAGTTCCCTGCTTTATCTAATCCAACTCTTCTGCCTTTTTAGAACCACCACGGATCAGATCAACAATGAGATCACCACGCTGGACAATCGCATACGTAAGATCAAAATTCAGATTGAACAACCGGCCACTGATCCAGATATCAAGGAACAGATGTCGGAGTTCCTCTTAGCCGCACAGTCGGAGCTGTCGGTGCTGCAGGCAGGCATGAAGCAGGTGGATTCCCTGAGGCTCAAACTGGCGGAGTTCTTCTGCGAGGATGCGGGCACCTTTAAGCTGGAGGAGTGCTTCAAGATCTTTCAGAATTTCTGTGATAAGTTCAAACAGTCGATCAAGGAGAACGAGAAGCGAGTGCAGCAGGAGCAGCAGGCGACGCTGCGCAGGAAACAGCGTGAGGAGCAATTGGCCAAGAGAACCAGATGCAGTGAGCATTTAATGAGATTCTCCTATAGAAATGGGTACTTATTTTGTTGTTCCACTCTTCTACTTTCAGTTGGTCAAGCAGGCACTCCCGTCTCCGACTCGGACTCGTTTCTGGGCGATGGTCCCTTCGATCCTCGTGCCAGTCCCGCCTTGAGCCGCCGCCAACTGGGCTCCGGGGAGATTACCAATGGCTTTATACGCCTCGAGCAAGAGTGTAATGCCTCGCCTGACGTCACACCCAATGGCACGCTGAGACGGCGACGTGTGCTCGCTGGCGAGGATGAGCTCATGGAGTTCCTGCGCAGCTCCACGGGACCACACGATGGCCCCGGACACATTAGCCGCGACCGCAAGGCTGCCTACGGCAGTTTAGGTAACTATATCAACTCTATATAATCCCAGTCCTCCTACTAATGGTTTTTATCTGCATAGATCGCTCCTGGGCTCGTCGTGCGCGCTCTGGCAGCTCCAGTCGCAAGCGTCCCGATCTGCTCAACATTGACTTCGGCGTGGATCGGGAACGCGCCAGTTCACCAGCGCCTCCGCCACAGCTAAATTCAAGCACACATCTCCAGGATCGCCTGCAGTCGCCTTTGGCCAGCAGTAGCACAGCCACGCCCACAACTACGCCCATTACCAATGGTCCTACGAATCTCGTGCAACCACAGCCACCACAACAAACGACGTCGACTCACGAGGATGCACAACCGAGGTTAGAAATTCCTTCCATTATTTTTTCCATTTGCCTATGCAAATCATGATTTTTATTATATTTTTAATAATTCCAAACTAATTTATAAACTTCCAAATAACCTTTTAATTAATTTTTATATTGTTGGTGGTGTCAGCGAAACTTTTTAAATCAAAACTAATTTGTGAACATTCTAAAATTAATACTGTCTCTCAAAAACACCCCTGACTCTCTAAAGTTATGCAATATTTTAATTTTTACTTCTTTAGTTCAATAAATAAATATTTTTAAAGCCAAAACTAATTTTCTTTTTGAATTATTATTTGTAAAGTATTTTAAAATTAATTGTGCCTCCACAAACAACGCTTAACACTTTAAAACAAAAGTTTGCATCAATTAAAAACTAAACACAAAAATACTAAATAAAATACTGTTTAAAAATACTAAAACCACAATTTTCATGTAAAATACCACTGTAAACATTTTTAAATACGTTTAATTCCCCAGGGAATTTAATTTCTGTAACATAACAAAACTTAAACAAATTTTAAATTAAATGAATTTAAAACGTTAAATGAAATACTAAAAAAATACTTTTCTTAATTTTACAGAATAATATCCCGTGAGTTCCGACAAAAGATACAAACTTGGCTGCAGTCCAACGAAAACGATGAGAAACAGAACGAGGAATACAAGCGGAAACGTCGCCTGGTAAATGCGAATCGGCGATCGCTCGAAAACGAAACTGGTGAGTCCACCCTCGCAAATGAAATACCAGAATTAATACCAGTTTTATTAACTATAGAAAACGAACGAAAACTGGATCCATTGCCAGAGGAAAAGATAATGACAACAACAACAACGACGCCCACAACGAATCCAACTAATCCCACTAATATTCAGAAGCAGCAGGAACAGCGAACCGAAAGGGAAACGGGCACAGGCACAGCTACAGGTACAGCTACGGGTACAGGTAAATATCAGCGGGTTTACTCCGATTGGAAGCCATCGAATACGCTGGAGCAGACGGATGTCGTGGGTCACATTCAAGCGCTTGCGGATGCCGCCACGAAGGCTCAGCCACACCTGACCACGGCGGAGGAACTGCGTCAGTATAGGCGACAGCGCTCCCAGGAGCACAGCCAGAGTCCCAGTTCACTGCAATCCATAGCCGAGGAGGATCGCCGCAAGTCCATCATACAGAAGCTGGCGGAGACTGATGCCACCTCGGACCGACTGAAAATCTATGTGAGACGAAACACAGCCCAGGATCTGCAAGCGGAACAGCCCAAGAAAGTGGAGACTTCCCTTCCGAAAGACGATCCCTTTGCCAGCCTGCTGGATCACCACAAGAGTCACAACGAGTCCAAAGAGATTGATGCGGACAACATAGAGACACCGCCAGTGCAGAGGCGGGTCATTGCCACGCCCAACACGACGGTGGTCACAGTGAACCTAACCGACAAGCCCAAGGAGGAGAAGAGCACACTGAGCACGGTGTTGGGAGTGGGCACGGGAACAGCAACTGGCACAGAGACGGGAGCAGAGCAGGACGCCCCAGGACACTTTGATAGATACGCCTCGGCGAGACGCACACGCCGATATAAGCGACCCACGGACTACAGCAGTGGCAATGAGGAGCTGGTTACGCCGCATCACAGCACTGAGATCAAACAATCGGCGAGTGCCAATGAAATCCGAAGACTGCAGAAGGAACAGGAGCAGCTAAAGCGGGAGGAGCAGCAGCGGAAGGAGCAGCAGCGGAAGGAGCAACGGGAGCCGGAGAAAACACGCACCATCAACAAACTGGAGAAAGTGGGTCGTCACATAAGCTCCATCAATCAGGAGGATGTGCGCGAGGCTATCAGAAATCTTAAATCACCAACAGGCACACCCGAGCGACCTTGGAGTCCACCGCGGGAGCTGACGCCCAGCAAGTTAAAGCTCACGGCCAGTGGACACCACCACCATGAGCTCAACGACGAAGGCTTTGAGGAGACACAGAGTCTGGTGTCGGACACGCCCTCGCACGGCAAAGGCGAGAGCACCAACTCCTCCTGCAACGAGGCCAATGATGCACCCACTCAACGATCCCGTGCGCTGTCCAAGCAGAAGACCAGCACCACCAGCATCAGTGCCATGGGCATGGGCAGCCGCCTGGCGGATCGCCTGCAGCAGGCACGTCTGCGTGGAGCATCAGTGAATGCCACAAACACAACCACAGCTACGTCTAACTCCAAGTCTCAAATGCAAGTCCCGAGCAGCACAAAGCGTAGCGTCTCCGCACAGCGTCCACTCCGCATGCCCAACGGCAGTCCCATGCTGACTGCCACGCCCATACGTTCCGCCTCCTCTTCCGCCACCTCGTCAGGCGTGCGACGAGATCCCTCACAGCTACGCACCCGCGATGTGGAACGCAGCAGCTCTAGAAACAGTCTACGCTCCTCACGATCCTCCATCAACAGTGGCGCCTCCACACAGACGGTGGTGCGGCGTCTGCCCCTCGTGCAGCGCACCACCGTCTCGGTGGACTCGTCGCCCAGCAAGCGACCACTGGCCACGCAGAACGCACGTCCCAATCAAGCGGTAGGTACCCGTGGAGTTCCTGCCAGTCGAAGCAGCAGCAGCGGTTCCAGCGTTGGCCCCATTCTGGTGCGCAGCAAACTTACGAACGGCCCTCGAACGGCTCAAGCGACAGCAGCGCAGTCACTGGGCAACAGCACCAGCTTTAAGGAGAACCAAACCACAACGGCATCCTCAGCATCCGCTACAGCTGCCGCCTCCCGACTGACAGCGGCACGCAGTGCGATGCTTGTGAAGAATGTGCTCAATCAACAGCAGCAGCAACAGCAGCACGGAAAGATCCAGAGCAATGCCAATTCCCAGCAGCGTAATCGTTCAGTCAGCAGCTTTATGCGCCCCACGGCCAGCAGCGCCACCAAGCGGCAGAAATAGGAAGCAGAGGCAAGCAGCAGAAGGGTTAAATTGAACTGTAAGGAGTGAATACAAAAGAAGCTTTAGGAGAAAGGAGAATAAAATTGACCACAAGGAACCTAAAGAAGCAAGTTTCTCCACGAAAGGTTCCATAGCTTAGTCAGTCTTAAGACCACAAATAGGAAAAGGATACGCAGGCAGGACTCGTCCAAGTTAACACAGTGAACACACAGAACAAAGACAAGTTACAAAGCATCTAAGCATCTACTCTAAGCCGTCCAAGCAAACGACAACAAACACAATACAAAATACAAATACATTTCGAATTTCTAGGCAGGATTTTGCACAAAGGATACAAAGTTTACCCCATGCATTACATAGCACGTAGTTTAGAAAGGGTCCAACACCAAATGGGTCCGATGATTCCCAGCACATTCCAAAGTAATAATTTTTCCCGATACAATTAATGTAACAGGTGCGATCCGTCACAAAAGCGTTTCAATGCAGCAGGTTTTTCCAGCACTTTTCATCATTTTCCCAGGACCTTTTTACATTCCAGTTGTTAGGTTAGGTTAGGTTTGGTGGTTGCTGGTGTCAAGAACACCAGCGCACATGAGCCGTAGGTCGGCCCGTTGTGATACCTGGGGGATCTGCGTGAAGGGTCTAGGAGCTAGAAATCTAGGGGGAGTCTAAGAGCCAGCCTCTGTAGAGCTCCATCCAGAGGCGTGAATGAAGCGAGAGAGTAGATTTGGCTGAACTTGGGAGAGTTCAGACAGATCGTTTAATAGGTAGGCGCCGAGATGACGGTGCCTATGGTGACCGAGAGCCGGGCAAGAGCAGAAAAAGTGTGCCACCGTTTCTTCTTCTTCCTCATTTCCACAGCTACGACAGAAATCGTGGTAATTTGCCGACAGTCTAGAAGCATGTAAACCCACAAGCCAGTGGCCAGTGATTGCACGAATCCAGTTCCAGTTGTTAAGTAAAACATAAATGACAAATACTTGTTAAAATTCTTATTATATTTGAGCACAAAGCATAATATAGTTATTATAATATATTAAAAAAAAAATTACGTACTAGATATTAAAGTATTCAAATCTAACTTAAGCAAAGAACAAAAAAATTAAGTAATAATTAAATTGTCTTTTCCATATTAACATTAACAACTAGTTTTAAACATTATTCGATTATATATGTGTAGAACTGTTTTTTTTTTTATATAGACCGCGCGTTATTTACAATTTGTGTAGTTAAAAGAAATGAATATGACAAGAAAACCAAAATCATAAAGTTATACATAAAAATACGTATTGATATTGATACTGTTGAACGAAATGACAATTAAAATTTTAAATTAAAGAAAAGCAAGCTTTAAAAATGCATGATAAATAAAATAAAATAATAATGTATGTTTAATAATAATAAAAAAAATGAATCTTTATCTTAGACACTTTACTCTTAAATGGCAGTAGTTTAAAAAAATCTGATTGTCTTAAACTAGCAGCCTTAATACATATACTTAGTTAAATTAAAAATCTCTGCAGTGACTTTAATGACTAGTCTAGAGATTCGAGCAACTCCTCTTGCAGCTGATCTTGGTGAATTTCTGGATGTACGTAGTTCTCCTTATCAAACCACTCCGCATGGTTTTCCAAGTAACTAAAAACAAGCAAATACAATTTATAATAGTACTACAGGGATAAGAACACTGATATTTACTTGATGAATGAGTTGAGGTGCTTCAACAGATCCTCCAGCTTCTCGTTTGATATGGGTGAAACATTCAGACATTCGGGTAATTTTACTGTAAGCAGAAAGCGAGTTAAGTTAACAAACAAAATGGTTTAAGCAAGCGGCTAAAACCTACCCAATAATCTCGCCAAATGTGGTGCTCCAAACATCATGGACTTTTCCGGCTGCGACTCAGCGGACAGCAGACGCCAAGTGAAGGTCTCGCCGAGAAATCCGCGCATTTCCACGGGCAAGTTATTGGCTGCCTTGTAGGGCGAAATGCGTTCGTCGTAGACCACGGCTAAGTTATTCTTGCCACTGTTCTTCACAATATACAGTAGACACTTTTGCAGCTGCTTCTTGTACTCAAGGCCACCCAAAATGTGACCATTTTCACCGTTTGTGCTATTGAGTGTGGCCTCTAAAGCGATGAGATCCATGTCACAGTTGGGATTCTGTTCATATGAGTTGTTTAATATAATGCTGCATCTCTTAAGATTCTCATCGGTTAGATGGCTAAAGGCGTATTCCTTCTCCTCCTTGTAAAGCAAGTGGTCCTCCAGATGAAACTCAAAATAGATGCGTAGTCCATCCACGACTTCCTTAAGCATGCAGACGCTTTAAAGAGAATGTAGTTAGGATCAGATATAATGACACTACTGACTACTTACTTGGACATAACGCGATCATATTCCCGTTCCATGCGCGCATTCCGGCTGGTTGTGACTCTACCCCGAGTGCTGTCCTGTTTGATGCCAATGGCAAGCTCCACGGCACGCTGCTTCACGAAGTCCTCCAGTATGGTCACAATGGGTATGCGGACGGGCAGCGCATGTTGCTTTCCCAGTTTAGTGATCATATTGTAGTCATATTCCATGTAATTCCGCAAGCGTTCGCTAATGCGCAGCACCACACGATCCTCCTGGTTGATAAACTTCTCCGCATCGTTTGTTATATGCAAATCTTTGGCTGGTGAGTGTAGACTGAACATAGATGACTTTCCACCTCGTCGGCCACGTCCACCGCGTGTTGCTTTGCGTGTCTCCCTCATAATACCATCACCCGCTTTATCGTTTGGTGTGTGAATTTGACTCTTCCGCCCCCCGCTGTTGTCTCGTGATCGGTTGCCGCTGTTGTCCCGCGTACGGGCAGCACTTTTGTGATGTGACAGCGGTAGTTCCTCCTCTGTTAGATATGAGACGTCCAATGGATCCTGATCTTCTAGGTAACCACCTTTGGTGAAACGCTGCTTTTTGCCGGCAGGCACAGTGGGCGTTTTCGTGTCTTTATACGTGTAGCCGCCGCTTCTGCACAAAAAATGTAAACAAACTGTTACACACACACGCACGCATGAACTCTCACACACACACTGGCACTGTACTCACTTTTGTAGCTGTGCGTCTTCTGCCAACTCCTTTTGCAATTTGCGGTTCTCTTCGGTGTCTTTTAGCAGGCCAGATGCGCGTACATTTCGATCCCAAGATGAGCTCCAGCCTTGAAAATGGATTTTATAATCAAAGTAGGTGCATTTCCTCTCGTCCTTACGCTCGTACACAGCCAACACCTATGGAGAAATAGCAGTTTTTCCGTGTGAAAAATCGAAGCGTTTACCTCGTGTTTGGCATTTTCTGACTGACATTTCGCCGTACATTCGTGTGCGTGTTTATATAGGTGTGTGTGTGCCTATGAGAGTGTTTGGGTTACCTTACTGTCGTACAAGACCCTCGCCTTCGATTCGTCGGGCTCGAAGCACAGGACTTTCTCACCCCTGTTGAAAAGCGGCACCTCGTTCTCACTTGCCGTCATCACTTTTGCATTAAAACGAGTACTATATTTAACTTATGCTTAAATAATATTGTTATTTATAAACGACACTCGGCTGCGTCGCTCAAAACGTTGCTCTTTGAGCATTCACACAAAATTACGCTCAGTGCAGGGCTACGAAAGCTGTGTTCGTGAGTGAACGTTCATGCAGTGGCTAGTTCATTTTTATAATTCGTGGCGTGCGGTCATATGGCAGCCAGAAGAAAAAAATAGACAGAGATTTAAAGGAATATTTTCCTTTAGTTATTTATTTTTTTCATAATAAGTTTTCATGAAATAAATCATATTATATGATATGAACATATTGTTTTAAGATGTATGCATAAGTGGTGAATGGCACATATCGATAGACTTGGGTAATCGATAGCACTTGTTGGCGGTTATTGAAAACGGACCGTTGCTAAGGAAGAAAAACCAAAACAAATAAAATCATCATATAATTAACTCACTGCCGCAAGTAAAGTATTCTCTTAGGTAATGGCAACTGCATCATCTTCAGCATCCAACTGGCTACATGTGGACACCGAGGATGAGTCGCCACTTCTACTCTCAACGTTATCCAGTTGCATGACACTCAGCGATGTCCAATGCGACGGTTACGTGCGTCTGTTGGCCGTCGACATATCGCTGGAGGAAGAGGATGAGGAGCCAACGGCCAAGCTGAAAGTGTTTCGTGGATTGAAACTAAAACAGGAGCAACCGTTACCCGGAATTCCAACGGCTATCGAGAGTCTCTACATAGACGAAACGGAACCTAAGACGCCAGGTGAGAGAAATTACACAAAGCTCAAGTCCCGCATAATGTTCCTCCTTCCATTTCTAGTAATTGCTGTGGCCATCGCGGAGTCTGTGCTGTTCTACAGGCACTTTAAGCCCTACTTCAAGTACACTGTTCCCGCCTTAGAGGCAGACGAGCTGGAATTGGAGCTATGGCGTAAATTGCCCGTGATGAAACCTGAGGCACATGAAGGATTGCTACAGTTGCTCAAAGATGTGAACCACGCCAAATTGTCACGCAAAACACAGCGACTGTTGCAGTTACCCGAAGCGGAGCGAGAAGTGAGTTTAGTTCATTATAAGCAGCGTTTACTGTATTGATTTCTTTTGCAGTCCTTTATAAGCACACACAAAGACTCAGCTGTGGGTCGGGTGGGCAGCATTGTGGCCATGTGCTGTCTGAAACGTGTGTCCAGCAGTGCCAATCCCCCCTCCCACCTGGTAATGGCAACGGACACTGGCCACGTCTACGTACTAGAACCTCAGGGGTTCAATCTGATTTATCAGGCCAAGACATGCAGCTATGAAACCGCTGTGCCCAGCTTAATATCGGTGCATGGCACCTACGAGACAGACTTTTGCATTGTCGTAGGCACCCGGAATGGAGGCGTCTATCTGCTGCGCAAGGCCAACAATGAAGGACATGAGATTCTGAAGATGACTACACCGTTAACCGGTCTACTGCTGTTGCCAGTCGATCAGACAATCATTGTTACCACCATGGAGCCTCGTTATCAGTGTTATTCCAAACGTGGCAAGATGCTGTACCAGGTGCCACTGGAGGCACAACCCGTTTGCCTGCTCCCACTGCTACTCACCCATCTGGGCATCACATTGGTGGCTGTAGCGCTAGATGGCGGCAAGGTGAAATTCTACCTGCAACGATATCTGGTGGATGAGTTCGTGGCGCCACAAACAGTGGCTGCTATGCTCTATGGTCGCATGGGCGTGGAGGATCATGTGCTCACACTGACAACACAAAGTGGTGCAGTAATTGTCAAGATCTTGCGTCGCATTACACGCTTTGAGCATGATATTGAAGAAGCTACAACGTCCAGCAAGGGATCAGCAACCTCGCAGCGAACTGTAGACGCCTCCATTCTGGACAAGCCAAAAAAGAGCTCCATATTCGTGGAGCAGGCGGCTCGCGAGAAGCAACATGCCAAGGGTGAGTAGCAAATGCTCGGGGATTACAGTTTCTGTAACGTTTTCTGCAGCCACTTATGGCAGCTTTCAGGTGGAACTGTGGCGTCTTCGCCACACAGCCGCACGTGCCACAATCGATGCCATCAATTCCTCGGAAAGCACCATATCGGGAGACCTTACACATGCACCCGTTAAGCTGTCAGCCGAAATCTGCGGCACTGGTCCCGCCTTTCGTCTCTACCTCACTGTGCAGAATCTCTCCACATTTAAGATGGCATCCAATCTGGTGGTGCTGCTGCACGCAGATCGTCGTCATTATACTATACAGCAATCTATGGCAAGATTACCAAGCGTTTTGCCAGGAGTTCCTCTGCGTGTGGACTTTGAGTTGGTCTCTGTGCTGGATCCCATGGACAAGTTGCCACCAGCGACACTTACACCTGATAATTCCCAGATACGAGTTATGCTGCTGAAGACGGGGCAGTCAAAGCCACTTATTGCAGCTGCTGTGGCCATGCCCCAGTCGGAGGCGGCTTTCTAGTTTGAGTAATCCCTTTGTTGTTGTGCTGGGTGAGTTCAATTATTTATGACCCACTTGAAAAGTGTATAAAGTAGCTATTTTTTGTTTCAGGCATTTTTCTGATAGGCTTCGATGTACACCTGCTTGACTGCTGTCTTGGACAGCCCCAAGCCTTAAAAGTTGACTTCTTCTTCAGCTCCAACCAACCAATCAGCTCTTTGTTTACATCACCAACTTTGGCGTGTTTGTAGAGTCCTTAGAACTCCAGCTAATCCGAGTCATTAGGCTTTTCTACAAGTTTCTTGAAGCTGATCATATTTCTCTTTGTCAGACATAAGATTCAAGATTAAAGTTGAATAATTTAAATAGTGAAACTAGAAACTTTAATTTAGTGTCTGTTCCTAATCTTATCTAAAACTAATTAGTGTTTTGGAAAACTACCATAAAGTTGATAGATTTATAAGATAATTGTTTGTTAATCATTTAAAATATCGTTTAACTTTGCTGTGACCCAATGACTCAAATCTGATTTCAAGCTTAGTCAGGATTGACTTGACTGTATTCTATCATTACTATATATTTTGCACTGGCACAGTCATAAAATATTCATGTTAATCTTATCTTAGCTATAAGTGCATGAGCTGTTTAATCATATCTCCAAAAACTCATTCAACTATACTAACTGATACTCACGCAATGATAGCTATAACTAATTTCATTTTTGGCAAACTGCAAGTATGTATGAATTTCCCCTAAAATCAGATAAGAGCCAAGTCTATATGTTTCATACTTTCCCCTCCTTCCGTTCTACACCTAATCGATCATAGGCGTCAGGTTTATCTACGGGAAATGGGTAGGGGAACAGGTATGAGACCAGCAGTGGGAGTGGGAACTACTCTTTGAGTCTACTATTTATATGATAAGATTAATCAAAAAACAACGCCTGACTTTGTTTGGTAGCTCATTATATATAGCTCTGGAGAGTGGTAGGAGGAATCACAATTTGTTTTCGTTTGCCAAACACAACAAACCGTCTAAACCAACAACATGCTGACCGTAAGTTAAAATATTATTTATTTGTAACTAGGACATCTTAATACTTATATTCTTTCAACTATTTAGTTTGAGGAAATCGTTGAGAAGGCAAAGAACTTCAGCCAGACCGTCACCAAGGAGGATGTCCTGGAATTCTATGGCTATTACAAGCAGGCCACAGTCGGAGACTGCAACATTGAGGAGCCCGAGGAGGAGGACAAGAAGGCTCGCTATCTGGCCTGGAAGAGCAAGGCCGGTCTCACCGCCGAGGATGCCAAGAACTATTACATCGAGGTCTACAAGAAGTATGCCGCCAAAAACGAGTAACTTGTGACTTTTAGTCAAGCTTTACTGTGCTCATTAATCCTTAACATGAACTTGTCACTTTAATCGATCCTGTCGCAGTTCCCGTTGTTAAAAAATGTATTTATTGTATTTTTATACTAAAGTTTAATAAAAAGCCATAAGCATTTAAACAAACTATTAGATGGTTCTGTTTCAAAAAACAAAAAAATTGTTATAAAAAATATATCCAATTTGATTTGTAATTTGTAATAATATAAATTTTATTTAAAATTGTTTTGTAAGTGGATAAGTTAATTATGAGGCAAATTTTGTAATCCTTAAAGTGTTAACTATCGATTGACTACTGTACTGCAGCACTACGGTATTCTACTTTAGAGTCCAAAATATTCTACAGACATGTCTAGCAGCACCACATTTGTGATTCATAAGTTAACATTTTCAATAGTGCTGTCATATGTGCAAAATTCTAGCTAGTTCTAGCTATTTTTCTTTTAAGCAAATTATTTTATAGCCCACCCTGGCCGTGTCAATAGCTCAGAGAACTGAGCTGCCGACCTGTCATAAGGAGAGCTTCATGCTTATATGAGTTCAAATCTGGATGTGGATCCTAAACCACAATCTACAGTATCACTTATAACTTTAAGTTGTAACTCTAATTTGTAAATATTCTAAACACTTTAATTCAGGTTGTCAAGAAACAACAGTAAAATTAAAAGAATAAATAAAAACAACAATTTTTTTTCAAAAAAAAAAAAAAAAAAAAAAATAGCCCACCCTAAAAGTATGCTTCAAAATTTTTAATGCGTCGAATAAAGCTTCAAACTTGCATAGAAAGTTGATTCATTGTTAAAAATATATGTTTTAAATAAATAATTGATTGTATATTATATTTTTATGACTATCGCTAAATTGACAATTTTATGATACCGTTTTGCTTTTAACAAACTATACGAACAAATTAGAGTAGAATATTCATAGCTTTAAAGCATATATTGGACTCTCTTAAGTTTTTAATTTTGTAACGTATAATTCAAGTTAGATTTATGAATTTATTATGTATGCAAGTTATAAGTTGTCTAAACCGATAACTGATGTATTATAAATCTGTTTTGAAAAAGTAATTTCCATGTATTTGCTATCTACACTGATAGGCAGTATCATAAAATTATTTTATCTATAAATTTATACATTTTACCAACAATTATCAGAAGTAAGAGCGCCACAGGAAAGCTGCTCGACTGCTAAATGCCCAGCTTACTTACTGATTGGTTGACGTGTTTCCAGAGTAATAAATTAAAATTGAGATCATCAAAAGATTTTTGTTGTATGTTACATAATAAATTATAATTGAAATCAGATATATGTATTATGACGAGTTCAAACAAAATCAATATAAAGACACACCAAAGTACACGTCGCTGTACAGACTATGTTGTAATCAGCAGGTGCGCCACTGATAAGTGCACTAATCTCTAGATTTGTTGCCTCCAAAAAGTTCAAACATTCGCAATCACATACACAGTGGCAAAAAGTCGGGTATAACAACTTAAATATTAATTATTGAAGTCGGGAATTATACCTAATTTAAAGTAAAATGTTTGATTTAAGATTATAGTTTTTGTGTGCCAATTTTTTTATTTTAAAAATTTGTAGTCCAAACTACCTAACTCAAGCCTTCACCGCCTTTTCTGCCAGTGTATTTATATGTATTGCAGAAAGCCGGTTGCACTTCGCTCCCAGTACAGAATGATTAAATCCAAATCCAAAGTGAATGCGATATCAGAGCAAGAAGTACAGTGAGTAAATCCATCAGTCGTGCTCAAAGTTCTTTCTGCTGCCGTGAGTAATCCAAAGCGCGTACGAGTTTGAGTACCCGTAGTACCCATGGAGCGGGCCCCGAGTGCCCGTAGCGTAGTGCTCTTAGAAAAGCTCACCAATTACCTCAGCGGAGGAGAGAGCTTTTAATTTTTGTGTTTCCAGAGATTCACTCGCGATCGTTGCGGAAAAAAAAGATTTAAATTGAATGTCCGACCGCGTCGCGGATTCAGAAAGTGTCGAGTTCTCCGATCGTCCAGACAACAAATCGAACGTAAGTGATCAGATCAGGAAATAGTTTCAAACACTTGTGACCAAGGGAATAAAACACACTATCAATAGATAAGGGCCAAGTGCTGCTTTTGGCCATGTTTCGTTCGATTCGTTTTGCCAATTTACAGTTGTGTATGCTAAGCACGTATGTGGACCACGCCCAATGCCTTTTCTGGCGGGATTCTATCAAATTTCGTATACAAATGAAGGCCACGCAATCTGTCAGATACATTTGTATCTTTTATGCTGCGGCATAATTTTTATTAATGAGTTTCTATTTATACAGTGTGTGTGTGTGTGTGTGTTTGTGTTTGTGTTTCTGGTGAAAGTCGCGCTTTTTGGAGGCACCTCCATAAATGCTCCGACCTCAAACAAACAAAAAAAAAATTAGATTGCTGTAAAATCGCCTGATGTGTGCTAAAGTTCAACAAGCCAGACAAACTGGCGGCAGTTCATCATTTAGCGGTTTTATTTGGCCACTCAGTTTCTTTTCTAAAGAGTTTAAAATATTTTTGCATAATTGCAGACTCTCAAACTCTTAATTTTTTATCTTGAAGCTAACTAGAAATTATTTTTAATGTTCAGGTACTTAATTTCTAATTTCTTAAAGATAATTAGCTGGTATTCAACACAAGCTGGTTTTGTCTTAGAGTGAAAAAATAATAATTAGTTTATAATCTATGTTTACCAGTCAACTGATCATCGTATAAACCAAATAAGAATAGCTGCAGTGTTGAGGTTTTCATTTAAACTCTTACAATTCCAATTCCCCATTAAAGTTGGCTATTATTTCTTAAATCTTTATTGCATTTCAGCACATAAATTAAGAAAGTTGTTATGCAACTAACTAAAGTCTTAATCTCTTTCTACTTGCAGATTAAAACCTAAACCAGCATGTCCCTCACCGAGGTAAGTGGTCATAAAACAAGTAGCTGTAGATTTTCGATAGTGACTCGGCTATAATGTTGTTATCACTTATCACTTATCAGCCATACGCTAATCTTCTCCCTTCGAATCCCGTTAGCAATTCAACGCCGCCGCCGAGAAGGTCAAGTCTCTGACCAAGCGTCCCAGCGATGACGAATTCTTGGAGCTGTACGCCCTCTTCAAGCAGGCCACCGTTGGAGACAACGAGACCAGCAAGCCCGGTCTCTTGGATCTGAAGGCCAAGGCCAAGTGGGAAGCCTGGAACAAGCAGAAGGGCAAGTCCACTGAGGCTGCCCAGCAGGCGTACATCGATTTCGTGGCTGGTTTGGCTGCCAAGTATGCCTAGAAAGAGGAAGGAGAATTATGTTCAGCTTTTATCCAAAACTAAAATTGATTTCAAATTGCAGTGAGACTAAAACTAATTTATACAGTTAGACACTATGATCTTTTTTAATGTGTAATAAAAAAAAAACGATAACAAAAAAATCATTAACATTTGTTTGTTAAAGTGACGAGTGTCAACGTCCATTCAAATTCAATTAGTCTAGTACACCCTGCACTTTATGTATTTGGTTTGAGATTCGGTTTCGGTTTGAATATTTCCGCTTACATTCGATATTTGCAAGGCAAATAAGAGTGCATATAAAACTGGGCTGGGCTGGGGCTGGGGCTGTGCTGGGTTTGCCGGTTCCATATTACCCAACTGTATACGAAAGTGAATTCGATTGCACTTTGTTGCGTCGCGTTCTTTGGACACTCACCTGTTCCATTAGCATCCAGCTGTTAAAAGAACCGTTGCAACACTTTCCACACTCACTGTTAGCTTGGCCAATGACCTTGGGCGTTCAGTTCTACCTTAAGTGCAACAGCTCAGTGGGTCAAAGTGCTAAGAGACAACAAGTAATGCATTGCGGAAGTAATCATTAGTCTATATAAACAACTTTCGTATACTGTAAAAGTTGCGAAAGTTTTTAAAGTTCCATTTCAATATATTAATTTATTTTCCTTAATAATAATTAAACTAAATTGATTGATTTTTAATTTAAATCCCATTAAAATCATTAAACATAATAAACTAGCTCAGTATCAATCCTTTGCAACACTTAAAATGCCGTTAAATTCAAACTTTAAACCTTAGCAACATTTCAAACAACGTTGGCAACATTTATCACTTCGTTAGCAACATTCATGATTCAGCAACATGTTGCGAAGGCTCAACAGGTGAGAGCAACGCAGCAGACAGGCAAAAAGGAACACAAACAGCGACAACAACAACAATAATGCGCTTGCTGCGCTTTTTGTTTATGAATGAAAAGCGCAAAAGCAAACTGTGATAAATCTGTGTGCATGAGCAAAAACGATCAGGAACAACAACAACAACGAGAGCGCGCAACTGCACCAACAAGTTGTCTGAGAGCGCGTCAATAGAGAGAGCGCACACAACAAGAACGAAACACAAGTGTCTGACACAGACGGAGCCAGAGAGTGGGAGAGTAAGTGTGAGTGGGAGAGCGAGCAAGTTGAACCAGTCCGTCAGTCAGGCAAGAGTCAAGCCAGCAACAGACAACACACAACAGGCAAATGGCAACTGGCAGCGACAGTTTAGTTCAGTCTACGTTTTGGCCTAAACGCGTTTGCTTGGAATTGGCCAGCGCGCATGAGCCGTCAGTTAGTCTGCCAGCGCGATATACCCCTCGTTCCGTCTCTCTCTTACTTACTTGCTCTCTGCCTGTTGGTGCGCGTGTGTTTGTGTGTGTGGCCTGTTAACAAAATGTGATTAGCAAAAATACAAAAAAAAGAAACGAAGGCAGAGAAGAACGCCTAAGAACACAGAAGACAACGCGAAAAAGTGTGTTAAAAATAACAAATAACACAATACGAATATTTCAGTTTTTATTTTGATTTTTTTTCGGCTTTATTGTTTTTGGTTGTTTTGCATAAATGCGAATAAAAGCAAAAAGTTCAACACGCTGGCGCTGCAACAATAATTAACAAGCATAAGTGCAAATAATGTTAAAAGCAATGCTGAATATTCTGCTTTATCGGCAACGAGAAAAGGAACAACAGCAACAACAGTCGCAGTAAAATTCATATTGAACTACACCCAAAAGCCAGCAACAATACAAACAACAACAACAGTAAAGGCAACGCCAACGGCGGCTGTGCGGCTGACTTGGCCGACTGGCTCACCAACAACAAAAGCAACGCAGCAGCAGCAGAAACAACAACAAAGAGCAGTAGTCAAAGTCGTCGTCTACCTTTTTCGTGCCTTTTCGAGTGCTTTGTTGTTGTTGTTGTTGTTGTTGCTTTGCTTCCCCGCTCAGCAGAGCATAGAGAGCACGCTCAAAAGAGAGCGGCTTGAGAGAGAGAGCAAGCCTGTCTGGCTTGGAGCTGTGTTAAGTCGCGACTTGAAATTTTGTATCGAACAGTTCCAGTTCCAATTCCAGTTCCAGCCACTGACCAGCTGTGTTTGCAGCCCCCACACAGCCTGCATACAACTACAAGCATAACCACTACTACAACTACAACTACATGCACACACATATATGCAGTTTTATGCTTATGTTTTGCATATGCAATTTTGGTAAGCCCCAACGTTTACCGTTAAACGCTAGCGCACCGAATTGGAATATTCCACGATTTAAGCTACCTGTTTCCACCTCTTCTTTCTTTTCTTATTATCAGTTAGTTTTTGAGGATTTCGGTCTTAGGTTTAGCGATTTATTGCCTGTGCTTTTTTGCTTTCCTTTTCTTTCATGTGTGTGTGAGTGTATTTTTTTTACAATTATTTCGTTTGCGGCTCTTTTCATTAATAAGTTCCACGAGTCGCTCATTTTTCAACAAGTTATCCCCTCCACTCTTCTCCCTCCCCTACTCTTCCCCTCACCTTTCCTGCGATGAGCTTGTGTCTGTCTCGGATTACCGTGTTGATGTTGTATTTACTTATGTATATGTACCGTGTGTATACACAGCGAGAAATAATCAAGTGTTGTGTACTTTTCAATCTTGATTTGTTTATAAAATTGTAAATTGTTCTCAGTTACACGTTTGTACTTACCTTTTACTTACCTCAGGTATGATTTCTAAGAATTTCAGACACTTAATTTCGAATTTTGCTCTGTGTATTTGTTTTGTACGCCAAATGAGCCAGTGAATAACATAAATGCTGCTCTTATTCATCTTTTTATTTGGCGTTTTTTTCTAATATCTTTTTATTTGAGTTCTCACGCTGTGATTTAATAAATTTCATAAGCAATTTATGGAAAGGTAAGCGAATTGAGGATCAGTTTTGGAATTCGGAGATGATTTGTCTAGAGGATAAGAAGTTTTGCAAAATAGAGAAGAGCTTATAGGTAAACTTGCTCTATATAAAATATTATACTATTGGTAGATATACTAGTTCGAAAAGGATTCCTATATAATTTGCGTTTTTACTTTTAAACTGGTTGATTTATAATGGTCTATAAAACAATAATTAAAAACTCGAACTCACCTCAATTACTAAAGAAGTTAAGTCATTTCTTCTGACGAATCGCTTGCAAAATATTTTATTATCAACATAATCGAAAGCATTATAACTTGCGATAGTTGCTCAGCTTATCTTTAAAGCTTTAAACTTAAAACGTAAAGTTCTGTTGAGTTCTGCATTAGTCACTAGCGTGGAAAGCGTTTATCGCTGGAGAAACGTGCGTAGAAATGGGTAATAAAAGTTAGCCATCATAGACTTTTTCTTATCTATATTTCTGCTAGATTTCTAGCTATAAACTTTAGCTAGAAAATATGCTGATCTTTGCAAAACAAATCTATAAGCGACTGCAGTTCGTCAGCTGCAATTTGCGTAGGTTAACAAAGCCATAAACCAAACCAAAGTCGAACCAAAAACAAGTTTGCAGCAGACACAACACAGGTGTGTGTGAGTGAGTGTGTTTGTGTGTGTCTAACTAAGACTTGAACTAAACTAAAACTATGACTATGTTGGCAACTTGCAACCTGGAGCTTGCAGCTTGTAACTGACCAACGTCGCGTCACTTGACGCTTTGTTAAGGCCAGGTATTTGCAACAACAACAAGATGCACGATAACTTGGCTTAAATAACTTTGCTTGGAATGCATAAACAAGAACAAAACACTTGTGTGCTTCAAATTGGCAACGAAATCGAATCTCAATATATATATTTATATACTTATATATGTATTTATATATAGTGTGTAACTAGATTGCGTATACGTAGCGTGTGTCGGTAACATTTGTTGTTTGTTATGATAGGTTAGGTGAGTTGGGCAGTAACCGAAGACGATCAGCATTTGAATGCCACTTGTCACTTGAGTGCACTTGGCCCTGCTAGTAACAGTGCTACCAACAATCAACCAGCCACCCCCAGCTTCTATCTGAAGAGGCAACGCTGCTCGACGGTTTTGTGCCCAATTATACACAATTTAGTTAAACATTTTATAATTTCTAGCTGTTTTAGTGTCTAAAATCTTAGCAGCTGATTCTTCTTCCCGACAGCTTCACTTTTAGCTGCTCTGCTCTGCTCACCTGAGTCATCTAATTAGCATTTAATTTAACTAAAGCCACAAAAACAGAAACTCGCTTTGAACTTTGTCATTTATTGGCCAAAATGCAAAATCGATGAACTAAGAATCTTAGCCAAAAACCCAAAACCAAACAACAAAAAATAAATAAAGACTTTTCAAACTGATCTTAAAGCGAAATGAAATCCGTTCTCCCTATCTCTCTCCCTCTCTCTTACTGCTACGCTGTATCTCTAGCTCTATGTGTGCGTGTGTTTGTGTGTGTTTGTATTTGTAAGTTGCCGCACCGGTTTCGGTTTATGTTTTAGCCCAACGCCAGCGTCTTGATCATCATCATGTTCATGATCGTCATCATTATCCATTACTTATACGTGTATTTCTATTTCTCTTTTAATTTTCTCTCGCGCGCGCAGAGTTGTTGCTGCTGCGACTTGTTGCTGCCTCTTTATTTATTTTTTAACCAGTTTCTTTGCTTTTGGCTGCAACCTGAGCGCGAATGAGCCATAAATAACAACAACCACAACTGCTGCTGTCCCGGTTTCCAGGAAGCAAATGTCCGTCTATTAGTCCGTCTGTCTGTCTGTTTGTCTGTCTGTCTCTTTACCCCCTTCCCCCTCTGTTATCTGCAATTCGCGTGCAGTCTCTAAGTTGCCTCTGTGTTCACTGCTCACTCAGATTATGCAACTTTTTCATTTTCAACAAAAATTTAATAAACCACAACGCGTTGGCGTCGCTTCCTTGATGTGGTCACAACCAGCGACTCGAGATTGAGATACAAACAGCGACAGCCAAAGAGTCGCAGAAAGAGATGGCATAAACAGCGTGCGAAAGGGAGGGCACGTGTTGCGCCCACAAAGCGAATTCCATAGTGTCTTAGGCAAGCGACTTAAGACTTAATCCACTCACTGTGGCATTCTCTTTGGGCATTTAATCAAAATCCGCGGGCTTAGCGGGGGTAAGTCCCCGAGCCCCCTTACCTCTGCCCCTTTTGGTCAACTGCATTTCGGCCAAGAATCATTCACATTCAGCTTTTGAGCGGTAAAGGAAGTCGAGTAACAGTGCCGTCATATCAGTGCAAACAGTAGCACCTCTAACCACGCTCCTCTACTCCTATCAGACTCCTCAACGAACTCGGGGAGTTCCCTCAAAAGTTCACAAATCAAAATTTAAACCATTCGTTTATCTGCTGCAAAAAAACTGCCGATTCAGTTCATTTCACCAAGAAACAAACTCAACTTAACAAGTGTATATATGTTTACCGTTAACCTTGACCAACAGCAACAAAACAGAGCACCGCACAGGGCAGCGCAGCACAGAAATCAGTTAAAGTATTCCAAAAAACAAAAGAGTTTCTTTGATTTAATTAAAAATAGTTTTTAAAGGTCAGTTACGATAAGCATAACTTACAGACAGGTGTTGATATGATAAACCCCTTCTTATATATAAATATATATACTATATGTGCCCAGTTCCAGTGCCCAGTGGTAACTGTAAAGCTTTTCGGAAAATTAAGTAAATGTTTATATCTTTTTTTTGCTTTAGTTGCTTACAAAGAGACAATTCAACAAGTATTTAGTGGACAGAGATATGTCTCTATTTATATCTGGTGCCAACCCAGACACCGAGTGCAACTCTAGACTGCTCTATAGACGAGGGGAAGTGGGGAGGAAATGGAGAAAAGAAAGCGAGACAGTGTAAAAATTATTGCGACAAATATTTAGTCAAGTAGAGAGTGGAGAATGGAGCACAGAGAATGCGTTTTTGGGTGTTTAGTGCTGGGCTAGTTCTGACTTTTAGCAGATACCCAGCTACCCCTTGCTCCCAGTCTGCCCCTGGTGTGCCCCTTCGATTACATAGGCACTGCGATAAGATAAAAAAAAGGCAAACGGCGCCAGCAGCCTGGCAATGGGCCAAAAGCAACAAAAATGGCAATGAAAAAGTCACTGCAAGTGACAGACAGACAGAGAGAGAGAGAGAGGCAGAGAGTGTGAGACAGAGACAGTTGGTACTTTGCCCATCTAATGTCCAAAAACTTCATTGTCATTGCAGCTGCAACAAGGAGATGATTGACTAGAAACGAGATTCCTCATCGAGATGCACGAACTGTTTACTAAAGTGCTCGCCAAGCGGGATTTGTCCCGAGCTGGAGATCTGTTCTCGGTGCCCGATGCAGACATTGTCAACGACATCACAGAGGTGGTAAGTATGTATAAGAGACCTACGGGTTCTGGGACATAGCATTCAATACCTAACACCTTTCCCTTCCCTCCTCAGCTGTCGGAAATCAATCCCATAATCTCTCACGCGGATTATGTGAAGAACAACAATGATCAGAGCGTGGTGGAGATCTGTGTCACTCGAGTGCTCTCCTGTATACGTGAGACGCGTAGTGCGGAGCGTTATTGCTCCGCTCTGGTGGATCTGCTGAAGACGTGTCTACTGTGGAATCTACAGCCGGTGGCGGCCACTAAAGAGGAGCCACCGCATGCCAAGATTGCTGCCGATATAATCTCTAGCATATTTTTGGTAAGCAACCTTAAGATTATCCTCACTTACCCCATTTAATCCTCTATTCTTTCGCCCTACTCCCGTAGAACTATGACAAGAAGGAACTGATGAAAATTGCGCTGCCAATTGCAGTGCAGTTTTTGCCCAAGGGCAACAAGGAGCTGTCCAGAAACCTGGCGAGTTACCTCTCGCTGGCTGCTATTGATTATGCCTATCTGCTGATAGATATAATGGATCCCATCATGGATTCCATACTCGCTGGCAACTACGGACTGCTCCGTGTGCTCTCCCAGGTGTATGAGGTCTCACCAGAGACAGTCACTCCTCATGCTCCGCTGCTGATTCCCCTGCTGCCCCAGTGCGATGCCCAGGAGCGTATGGCTGTCTTCCAGCTCTATCTGCTGATTGTACAAAAGTCACCGGCTGTGCTGGAGTCCTGTGTTCCACAGCTGTGTGGATTTCTGCAGGACAGCGACACCTCCAACATCACCATGCAGATTCTACTCAAACTGGCCCAGCATGCGCCTCACCTGCTTGTCGATCACTTTGAGCAGGTGCGTCTGGCAGCCAAGACAAATCCGAGCACGATCACACTCTGTGCCCAGATATTGACCACCTCGGGCATTGGCAGCAAGGAGACGGCCCAGCAGGCTCTAGACTTTGTGCTGGAACACCTGCCGGCTCAGGCACTGCTCCAACAGGAGGCGACCAGGCTGTGCTCCGCCTACCCCGTGCTGTTTACGGACAAGGTGCTGGCCTGTGTGCGGCAGAAGAATGCGGCGCTGAGCTCCCAACACGATGTGGGTAACAAGACCTCGGGTGGTGTCACCATCGTCAGTCTGAATAGCTCCAGTCCAGGACCTCCCATCAAACCAGCTGCCTCCTCCGCTTCCTCGTCCACCTCAGCCTCTGCCTCTGCCACTCCCGCCAGCGGCAGCAGCAGCTCGAACATTCTACAGCCGCCCATGGCCACGCCCATCGCACATACAATGCCAACGCCCATTGCCACGTCCACACCATCGGCGCCGCCAGCCGTTGCCACGCCTACGCCGACTCAAACGCCTCCACACACGGGGTACACGCGGCGTGTGAAGCTGGGTGACTCCCGCAGCACGGGAAGACTGCATCCGGCGAGCAATACGCATAGGAGCGTGACACGCCTCAATGTGGCCAGCGGATCGGTCGGAGGACTCCACAAGAGCATGACAAGATTGAGCAATTCACAAATCAATCAACAGCCGGGCGGCAATTCCAACGGAAATGTTGTTGTCCAAACGGGTGCCACGCCCAAGACGCCCACATCGCCTAGTAATCCACCGGTGACTCCGGTGCCACCGCTGAGCAACGATGTCGTCATCACGGGCCACAACAAACATGGCATACCCGTGACTTCGGGCGGTGTCACCGTCACCACATCGCCATCCAAGGTGCGTCCACATTCCCAGGGACCCTCGACGCTGCTTAACTCCAGCACGGTGCTCATGAAGTACAGCACAGATGCTCTCAACCAATCCGTGGGCTCCATTTCCATACCACAATCAGCGGCAGCGGGCGCTGGAGTAGGAACAGCAGCTCAGCAATCTCAGAATGCCGTCTCAGTGCATCATGCATCGCCAGCGTTGCCCCAATCCGCCAGCAATGGCAATGCCAAGTCCGTCATGAAGCTGCCCGTCAACGGAAATGTAAGTGGAAAGGGTGGTAGAAGGGGAAAGAGTGTACTATGTAGTGGTAGGGAGGGTTAGTGATAGAAGACTGAAATCCGGGGGTGACATGGGGTCATTAGCCACCCTTCTTTATCTCTTTAATTCAAAGTAGGTAGGAGCTAGAGGGCTCTCCCTCACTTAGGTTCGATTCTACTTTTCCTCCCACTAATCCTTTCCTCTTTTCCTCCCTAGAGCGAGGTGATTGTTTCCGGACCCACGACGACCACAAATGTAGCTCCCCGGCGCAGTGATAACACGAGTCGAACGCTGCTCAATGCCAACAGTGTGATGGATCAGCGCATGAGTACCTTTGAGCCATATCAGATAATGCGTGATCCCGTGCAGCAATTCTGCGAGAAGAACTTTGTGTCCATCAAGTCGTACATGGATGAGGTGTCACAGCACTTGCCACCTCCAACAAGATGCAGCATTGAGGGTAAGTCGCTAACTTTTAACTGTAGACTTTCTTCTCTAACTCTTTAAACACACTCCCACACACATTTCACACTTGACACACACACAAACACACACATCAAACAGTTTCCAATGAATTCGCAGAACGTCGAAAGAAAGTGGCCAAGTTGCATTTTGCCTGTCAAATCCGTGGTCCTCATTGCCTGTACTCCAAGACATGTTTCACGATGCGCACGCGCAATCCCAAAACCTGGATTCACATGATCTTCCTGGACTTCCAAGTGCGGCACTTTGTAAGTACTTTCCTCCGATACTAAATCGACTTTTCCTAACTACTTTCCCCTCCTAGGTGAAGGAGAAGAGCGTGCTCAGCACACGGGAGCCGGGCATCAGTAATCTGAAGAATATCTGGCAGATACTCAAGTGCGAGAATCGCAGCTTCACCGAACTGGTCACCAGTCAATTTCCTCAGGTCAAGGTAGGTTTACATGCCTCTACTTTAATGGGATCCTTGAGTAATTTACCTCTGTCCCTCCTTAGGATCGGGAAATACTTGTGAATGAGCTGCGACACTCGGGCTTTCTAGATGTATTCGAAGTGTCCAAGACGAACAAGTCGAATCCGAACTGCAACGAGCTGGAATATCAATGGGGCTGCTTTCTATGCAATCATCCGGATAAGGCGGTGGGATTCCTCAATGGCAGCAATCAACCGATGATCGAGGGTCAACTCAAGGAGAAGAAGGGCAAGTGGCGACTCTTTAGGCGCTGGCGCACACGCTACTTTACGCTCTCTGGCGCCCACCTGTCCTGCAAGGGATCGGTAAGTGATCAATCGGTTAACGATCAACCTTTGTGCTAACCTACTCCTATCGATTTGCAGAGCGGCGGGGAGAGCATCGATGTGAATCAAATACGCTCGGTGAAGGTTTCACGCGGTGCACGTAATATACCCAAGGCCTTTGAGATTTTCACTGCAGATCAGACACTAATACTCAAGCCCAAGGATGGCAAGAATGCCGAGGAGTGGGTGCAGTGCCTCAGCATTGTGGTGGCTCACTCCCAAGCACGCGACAATCCCACAGTCAAGACAAACAGTTTGCCCGCTCGCAGCATTGGCAGCAGCAAGCCCTCATTTTAGGCTAGCTGACAGCGGCACCAGCAACTGAACCTGAACCTACATTGTGAGATTAATTGTAATTTGTAAAGACCACAACACACACAACAACATAAAAGACAGAAAGCGGCGGCCGCAAGTTACTTATATACATATAGCTGTCCATATACATATACACAAATGTACTTATACATATATGTAGTACTATATACATATACATTTATGCATATATGGGCCTACTTATAGACTTACCATTTCAAGGAATTTTTCAAAAATTACGCGAAATTGTTTTTTGCTACGTTAGTTGATTTTTTACATTTAGTTTATGCTTATTTATTATATGTACGTGTATTATACAAACAATTTGCTGTCAAATTATAAACAATTAAGTGTTGTTATTTTAATCAGGTCGCCACGCCCAGCGCTAAAGCTGCAGTCTCCGGCTCTGCTTGCTAATCAGTAATAATACTATTTAAAACGTATGGAATACGTAGGAAAATTTAAAACGCTGCCTAAAAGCATGCAACAAAAAATATTCGTTCGCGCACAAAAGCTTGCAGCAGTTTTGACTAGTTCGCAATGAACAAAAGAAATGGAGGTTGGAACCAAATGAACTTAGTTGCAGTGAGTTACTTATACTGACACTAGGTAAAGAGATAATTTTAAGTTCAGCCCGAAAGTATGCAACAAAACGCATGCAAACTGTTGGCATAGCTAAAGACATAAATTTAAGTTATTTTGATTAAGAAATTTGATTTATAAATTGAAATTTGAATACAATTTTTCTTTGGCTGCTAGCAAATGTCAAATGTCTAATTTTAGCCTTATTCCCTTCGATTAGAATTGGACGCAAACATTTGTAACTAACTATGTAAAATTTTAAACAACTTTATAAGTACTAATAGTTAACTAGTTAATTAATCAACAATTTGACACGATTCAAGGCTCTGAATGCGGCACACTCGCTTCATTAGCATTTAGATCACGTTCCTCCGTGGATGTGCTCAAAAGCTGCGTCCAATTGGCATTCCGGCGCACTACTTCCATGTCCCGACGTAGTTGCTTCAGAGGAGTATGCTCCTCCAGACTTTCACAGTCATCCAGCACACGTGAGACATGCTCCAGCTGATTGGCATAGATGCGCAGACGCTCCACATTATTGTTATCCGGCGGAGGAACAGTGTTGACCTGTTTAGTAAGCAGGATTAGTGAAGGTTAAGGAAAGGAAATTTTTGTACTCACTGTAAGCTGTGCACCACAGACATTCTGCAAATAGCTGCTCACTCGTCCATCCTGCAGCTGGCCGCCGGAATGCCACATTTTCAGCAGATTCAATATGCCCACGACATCGCCCTGTTCCGGCTCCTGCATGGGCGAAAGCAGCTGCATCGGCGGAAACTCCGTGGTCGGTGAAAGCTTCTTGTAGCTGCTGCACAGGGTGCTCAGCGTGCAGATGTCCTCGTTGAGACGCTGTCGGGAGGAGCAGCAAGCAGGGAGAGGCAAATGGTGTGTGGGCGTGGCAGTGGGTGTGTGGTGGAGTAGGAAGGAGGAAGTGGGCAATATACCGATTAATTAACGTATTTCATTTCAAACGATAGAGTGCACTTTTGAACTTGATTTGTGACTGTTTCCATTGATGAATTCGAGTATGATTACAAATCGATGGCATGAGAAACAAAATAAACATAGAAATTAAAATATTGAATGATAGGATAATGACAAGGTCAGTGACCATAGTGAGTAAATCGTTGTTAAATAAAGTTTTAAAAACAAATACCTTTCTTTCGCTTAAAAAGCAGAAAATAATATTTAAAAAAACTATAAAAATCTTTTGGTTTACCTAATAATACAATTTTATTATATTCATTAAATTTAAATCTAATTTTAAATAAGTTTGGTAATAAGAAACAAAAGTAATGCGTTTATAAAATAGGCCAAAAGTTTAGTTTTATTCTAATCAAATAATACATGTAATTGTATGACTAAGTTTATGATTAACTTAAGATATGATAAGATAGGTTCGATCGTTTGTGTGTTTAAACCATAAGCTGCTTTTTGTGTAGGATCCTTTTAGGGCTAGTTCACATTTATGGACTATAGAACTATGTTGGAACGTTGCCTAGGACGATGCTACGGCTCTGCTACGGCTCTCGACAAAACTCAGAGCGGTAGCCAGAGCAAAACGAAAAACTACGCTGTAGCAGAGCATTTTAAAACAGTTTTCATAGAAAGCAGTAGGGCAACAAAGGTAAATATACAACTTTTACCTATCAGACAGTTTATTCATTACTGAATTTTCCAAATTTTCCATTTCATTTGAGGACTTCAATGCGGTAATGCGTAAGATCAACAAAAGAAGTTACTAAACTCGGACTAGCCTCCATTACTACTCGGTTAAGCCGTCTATACTTGTCCAAGACAGCAGAAAAATTTATGGAGCACAACTGATAAATATTCCACATTGGGATTTTCTCCTTTACAACTACTGTCCTCAATTACCAACTGGCTTCAAAACACTTAAGACAACACTGTCCTATACAAATAAATGTACGAAATTATGTCGAGTGACTAAACTACAACGTAACGTGTATAGAAATGTCTTCGAAGGATGCGCAACACAACAAAACAGTTATTAAAAACAATGGTAATAAAAATAGAAAAAAGTCCAAAACAGAAATTTGGTTTGCGAAAAGGTGTCTAAAACCTTACGTCGATTTCGTTGCGATGTCGCTGCATTTCGGACTTGGCACTGCCAAGATCGCTGCCCTTGATCATTAGCTCCTGAGTGGCATCCATGAGCTCATCCTGCAGCTTCAGATTGGCGTCGTCCAAGTCCTTGAGCTTCTCCAGCATGTCCTCCTTATGCTGTTGTAGTTTGTTTCTGAAAAAGTTTTGGGTTTAAGAAAGCCATCTAGCGTTGAGTAGAGGAAGCACACTCACTTGTCCACAATCAACTGCTGAATGCAGTTGTCGTTGTCCAGCTGCACAAGACGCAGCACCTTGAGCAGTTTAGTCACCAGCGTGTCCACCTCAATGACTTGATCAACCACCGCCTGTGCCGTGCTGTACTCCATAAGGGATGGCAGCTCCGCTAGAGAATCATGGCAACTGAGCTCCTCAGTGTTGCTGCAAGAAGAAGAGAAGGATTAGTGGACTACAGAGCATTTTTTGGGAGCTATACACTCACTTCATGGGCAGCACGCTGAGCTTGTGCATGTGCAGCTCCATCTGCTGGCGATTGGTAATGGCCTGGGACAACTGTTGCAATGAATCATCGTCGCCATGGCCGTTCATAACCTGCTGCTGTTGACTGCTGATCAGCTCCGTGGGCAGCTCGATTTGGGAGATCATACCAGTGCAGGAGGACACCATGTTGTGGGAATGCGAATCCGGCTGCACTACATCCTCCAGCACATGGTCCATCATGAGCAAACAGGGCTGAAAGGAGTTATGGTTAGACATGCACCATTCCATGGTCTACCACACCAACTCACCTCTGTTTCCGAGTCCAGCATTTCAGTGGAATCGGAGTCATCACCGCCATTGGCATTGCCATTGAGACTGAGCTGGGATTGCTCCGCATTCATGCCGTGCCCGACATGTCCCTGAGCCGATCCCTGCCCCTGTCGCTTGCCAGCAGCCTGGCGTAGAGACAGACGTTTCCCAGAGTGGGTGGTGGCCTGTCTTATGGCACCAATGACGGCGGCTATGAAGGATTGATTTCGTTGAGGCGACAAGGAGCCATCGCTGGCTAGGACCAACGTGTGCAGTGGATCTCCAGTAGCAGCTGAGCTCAAAGGCAGATCCAGTCCATTGGGTTTGTGGCCATTTTGGGCATGCTCCGTTTCCGCAGCCAGAGATTCCGCCTGGAAGCGTATGTCCTGCAAGATTGGAAGGTTAATAAAGGAACTCTTGATGCACTGACACAAACTTACCTCCAGGTCCTGCTCGGAAATGCTGTAGGAGCACACCAGCTGCTCCACTAGACTGTCCAGTCGAGCATGCAGTCCGGACAGAGCAGTAGATGCGCCTGCCACTGCCGCGTTCTGCTGATGAATCAGTTCCCGGGACTTGTTCTCCAGTGCCGCGTACTTGGTCTGGAGTAGACGATTTTCCTGGCGACGCTGCTCGTTGAGGCGCACCAGATGACGACACTCGTCACGCAGGACCTTGGCCTCCTCCTCCCGGTTGCCCAACTGTGCCTTGGCCGCCAGATACTCCGCCTCCAGTTCCCGCAGCGCATCGCACTGTGCCGCCTTTTCATGCTGTAGGAAATCCTGCAGTTCACTAGACTCCAGCTCCATGGCTGCCTTCTCTTGAAGCAGCAGTTGTTGTGTGGCCAGTGATCGTCGCATCTCCATCTGCAGGGCACGGCACAAGGCACGAAGCTGTCCGATCTCCTGTTGCCGCTCAAACAACTCGTGTCCACTCATTTGGATCTGGGATTCAAGCATGAGCAGACTGTCATGGCCACTGCCATCGCCGCTGTCCTCGGATGTGGGCGTGCCCGCACTGGCGCTGACCACACGTGCCAGCTCCAGCATGCCCATGACCCGTTCTGTGTTCAGGTGCAGCTCCTGCTGCATGGCCAGCTTCTCCTCCCGCTCCCGCTGCAGTTTGCCGCTCAGTTGACGCACCTCTTGACGCAGTTGCTCCAGCTCATGATCACGCTGATCTGGCTCTGCCTGTGTGCTTTGATCCATCTGCTCCACGGCATCCAAGGCACGTGTTTGCAGTACTCCTCCACCGAGAACCTGTTCCAAATCCTCGCTGGTCAGTGCCGTTTGCACCGCTGTTTCATGGTAGATGCGTGTCCTGGGCACCTGTTGCTGCTGCTGCTGTGGACGCCGCAGAGAGTTCACCTTGGCTGTGGCCGTAGGTGGCGCCAAACTTCTGCGACTGGTCGGCATGACCATAACCGATGATGTCATACGAGTGTCCACCACAGCTGCTCGACTTATGGAATTGCTGCGCGACAATCTGCCCTGGCTCAGATCCTCCACCGACTGCTGCTTCCGACGTCTGGGTAAAGTGCCACCTGCAAAAGGCATTGAAAATGGAATGAAATTGTTTCCTGTAAAACACTGGAAATTCCGAATACTTTGGGTACAAATTTTGAAAAAGTAGATAGGTTGGAATAAAAAGTAAACAAAAAACAGTAAATTCGTATCACTGTGGACGAGAGTCCACGCTAGTGACGAAGCAGAACACGAGTATAATGAACATTTCGATAGTTAAAATGAGGTAAACTTTTTGAGGGAGCAAAACTATTTGATGTTTAAGTCAGAGATAGAGAGTATTCTTTTTAAGAACTACTTTAGGATTAAGCTAGAAAAATCAACTCTATTTTAAAGTAGTGAGCATGGAGAAATCAGTGACAACTTGGGAGCATTCTGAATCTTATGAAATTGGTTTAAAATTTATCTAATTATGAAAAGTCTTATCTTTAGCCTAGCCTAATCATTTCTAATTTAATGCTTCATTCCTTGTTTCTTATTTACTAATCCCTAGATTACTTTCCTAACCTTGTAGCTCAGTTCTTTCTCTACCATCCTCCTTAACCTCAAAAGTTACTCCTACTTCAGTTTCAAAGACTTTATACTCTTTTTCCAATGCATAGCTATATAGTTTACCCTTGCTTTATACCTAATCCACAGGAACTCCGAGGAAAAAGACCTTACCTGGTGCCGGACTGCCTCGCATGCGGTTGGCCATAACTTCCGGCGTCACGGACATGCCTCGCCTTGCTGCGACTCCTCCGTTTCCAGCTGTTCCTCTATTCGCTGGCCAGCGTCCATCGTCGGAGGGCGTGCCAGGAGTACGTGCGCGGCTCAGGGATGGCGTGCGCTGTACCTGAGCCAAACGCTGCACGGACTGCGCACGGTTCAGTGCGCTAGGCAGCGTGTCCGGTTTCTGTGGGCGCGGTGTGCGCAAGGAGGTGGGTGTGCCGCTCATGGGCGCACGGAACGAACCGGAGCTGGAGATGCCACGTGGTGTATTAGGAGCGTTGTTGTTGTTTCTGGGCAAACTGGCGGCACGTTTCAAATTGGCAACACGCCCCCTGATCTGCTCCTGTGTCCTGGCTGGAGACTGAAGATTGGACGATGACGATGCCGGCGGTGGTTCCGGCTCGAACATGGCCACCTTTTTCTTCACACTGCCAGTGCCACGCCTTGGAGGCGTTGTCTTCTGTGAGCAGCACTCGCTGCTCTGTTCGCTGGAAGGGGCGTGGCTCATCAGCTGCAGCTCGCAGCTGTCGTAGATCTCCTCGAGGCCATTGCTAGAGGTGTAACCGCCGCTGGTGCTGCTTAGACCACGCTGCAAGGTCACCCTGGAGAGGCAGCAACTGCTGGGCACATCCAGGCCACTGTCACTGCCGTCGCAGTTGCTCTGTACCGTTGTGGAGCTGATCATCGTCAGGGACTCGACATCATTGAGTTCCAGACTTCTGGCCAGGCTCAAGGCGAGTTCCTCTGCGGTGTCCAACTGTTGTTGTTGCTGTTGTTGCTGTGATTCCTCCATCTCTCAAAGGCTGCTCACTAACTAGAGATAAAGAGAGAGAGAGAGAGAGGGAGATTCTGTTTAGTGCGTGTGATTCACATTCAGTCGACCCAAATTTGTTGCATGCGCGTATTTTTGGTATTGTGGCATTTCACTTGCAACCTGCGTCACCAGCTTCTCCTCTGGGCTGTGATGAGGCAGTGCTGGCGAGAGTGGCGACTAGAAAATACCCGTTACCAACAAAATTCATAATTGCTCCAAAGTTTTCTTATAAATTACTTATTAAGAATCCAATTTTGTTATGACAGCTATGGGTTATACTTAGCCGATCCTAAGGAAACTTTATCTGTATGCAGCCAGTATGGCCATTTTCATTATATGTAACTTTGCTTAAGATGACTCAAGTATTGCTTAAGTTATGACTTAAGTTATGGTTTAGAGGGTATTTTTCCAAATAGACATAACTTCTTTTATATATCTTCTAACTCAGTGTAATTTGTAAAACGGCTTCTTAGACAGCATAGGTTACATTTAGTTACATGTAGAGAGTAATTTATGCCAAAAACTCTTCAAGAAGCCCTTTCCTTCGCCACAATTTTGAAGTATTTTATATACCCTTGTGCTCATTATACACGTTGCCGGGTATAACACGCCAACGACCTTTTGGCAAACGAGGGAATGCCACATGCCTCAAGCCGCATGTAGCATGCTACATAGCTGCCCCTTGCTAGCCTCAGTCCCCAGCACCATTCTTACATCCAGAACTGTGCCTGACTTTTGCGGTCAAGTTGTTCGGCAATTCGTGTGTGTCCACTTGCCACTTGCCACTTGCCTCAGATGATGCAAACTGGACAGCTGCCTCTACTGGGCCAGGTTCCTTGATTGACTTAAACTAGTTCACAGCCGACAGCAGAGCAAAAATCAACTGGGACAACACTGCATAAGTTATGAGCACAACTCGTTCATTGTCTTTCCTGTCTCCGCTTGTCTCTGCCTGTCTCTGCTTGTCTGTTCGTGATTCCTCTCTAAGATTCTGCTTGAATTTCTTTACTTTTTTTTTGGCACCTTTCTTGCCTCTAATTCCAAATGCAATTCGCATTGTTATTGTTATTTTATTGTTATTTGATGTAGGGCATTTCATCAGGCATTACCACAATGCCACTAAACTATGTCGTATAATTGTTGTAAACAATTAAACCTCTGACTTTGTTATGACCAACATTTCAAGAGACCTAAATAACTTGCTCATAACTAACTAATTAGTTGGCTATACATTCCCTGAATTAGTTTATTTTTTATAAATTAAAAATAATGGTCACCCTAAACTGATTATCTATATAAAATATGTTAATATTTATACATAAATTGCATACATCTTGGATCGCATTCAGATGCTCCACATATACTAGAGCAAATTATAATTATTTATTTCTCTTCCACACTTTAAGCCATATATAACACACACTACAAAAGTTTATGCAATTGTTTTTCGATTTACTTAGCGTAATTATAAAGTTTCCAAACGGAAACTCTAATTGAATTATTTGCTAAATGAATTAGAGTCAGTTTTAGTTTCATTTTCAATTGGAGCCAATAATTCCAGCACGCACTGTATACTGTATACAGACATGGTCAGCAGCGGATGAGGAAGACCTCCGAATTCATTCCTCTCCATGCCATTCTATTTCCAATTTGCTGTTGATTTAAGACAGAAGTTTGGGTAAATAAACTGGCCGTAAACCATATGGTAGACTTTAATTATATGTATGTGGCTTGGGTTAGGGCTTTGGTTAGGGTATATGTAGGGTCGTTGCCAGTTTGTCAGCTGTCGACATAACTCATTTTATTGTTATTGCTATAGAGTTGCTCAGTTTCTGGGCACGCATCATTAGTGCCTTGTTTTGTTATGCGATCTCTCAGCGAGATTTTGCCCAAATTTGGCCCAAAAACAATTTCATCATCAGCGAATGGCTGAAAGGGAAGACTTGGCCATAATGAAGTTGCTCCAGTTTTACGTAGTTTTTTTGTAGTTTGTAGTTAAGCTAATTGGAATTTCATTTGAAAATAGTTTATTGCAGCTGTTTGTAGTTGAGTATTCATTGTTTTCTTGGGCGTTGCCAGTTTAAAGAAGAAAACCGGTTACCAGAGATCCTGTCAAACGACCTTGGCTAGAGCACATAAGAACACGTTAAAGGCTCTATTCTGGTTTCAATGGTATAAAAGGCCTTAAAGCTCGTTTGTGCCACATGTGCCACAAGGAGGGAGAGGGAGGAAGGGAGACAGAGACAGAGGCGCATAGCGGTCTAATGAAGGGCACTTCAAGCTCAACGAGCAGGACAGAAACGACAGACAGAGACAGCGACAGACACGCTCGAGTGTCGCACAAGGCGGCGACTTTTCTGCCCCCATCGGGTAGGAGCGCGGTGGGGCGTAGACTGGCGTGGCGAGCCAAGCTAGCGTTGCAAGAAAAGCGAAACAATTTTCTAAAGCCATGAAGAAGATACAGACAACAAAAATCACAGAAAAAAAACATTTGCAGCTCAGTTAGCTTAGGTAAAGTAGTCGGCTTTCAGACACCTATTACTTAGCTAAGCATTTAAACTTAGTTATGTATAAATAAGACATATTATAAAACTGTTAATAAATATTGAATATTTAAGTACAATTTTAAGTGCACACTGAGAAATTTGAACTTAGTCTGCATTTAAAGTTGACATTGATTATGAAAATCGTTAAAGAATTGACACGATTTCAGTTTTCAAAAAATTTCAAGAGGTAAGTATGGAAAATGTGGGAAAATTAAATAATTTAGGTTCTAAGCATTTACCATATTTTGTTTTTTAATATTTTCTTTATTTATAATTTTAGCACTATTGTTGTAATTAAATAAATTTTAAAAAAGGCTCTTTATTTACTTTTAAAAATTGTTATAGATACTAAAATTTCATGTTAGAAACTAAGACTAGGATTTTAAGAATAAAAGAAGTTTAAAATGAAAATCACACGTTTATATTATTCAAGCTAAGGGGTGTGGTAAAAATTCTGCAAGCAGCAAAGCTTATAAGCGACAGAAATTTTTAGCAAAAATACCAGGCAAACAGAATTGGCAGCAGGGCGTAATTTACATAAATCAAACAGCAAAAACATGGGCTCATGCAGCTACAGGTACATAGTCTACTCAAGGTACCGCTAACTCCCGCACGTAACGTAAACAACGCATAGATAACTGTTAATTCTCTTTATTCCTTCTCCTTCACGTTTGTGTGTTTGTTCGCTGCCGTCTGCGGCGCACACACTCTTACGCTCTCGCTCTCTATGCTTACTGCGCTCAGAGATCCCTGCAGCAGGGAGAGGCAGTTTGTGTAAATGTTCGCGGACGTCAGCGGCGGCCGTTTTGGCGTCCGCGAACAATCACACAAACAGGGAGAGGCTGCAGGGATCTCTGAGCGGCTGTTTGTGTGAATGTTCGCGGACGTCAGCGGCGGCCGTTTTGGCGTCCGCTAACAATCACACAAATAGCAGCCTCTGTTAACTAGCCGCTCTGAGCTGGCTCTCCCGCTTGAGCTCCATTTAGTTTTTATTTTCTTTGCTGTCGCTTGCTGATAATTCTGTTCGCCTGGTGAATCAGCCAGAAAATCTTCACTTTTAGCTAAATTTTATCTACAGCGCTTACAAGCTGCACATATTTTAACAGAAATGCCTTCTAAACAGAATTAACATTTGGTCGCTAAGCACTAAGTTAACATTAACGCCCTCTTTGAGTTGATCTGAATAAAATCTAAAGCTCTCTGTTATTAATTCTACATTTTCTCCCGCTTCTCTTCCGCCCTTTTCTGCGATTTGTCATGTGTTCCAAATTAATTTATTTTAAGCCGCTTTCTGCTGTTTATGTTTGCCTGTTATTTTAACTAATAAATTCTCAGATTTTAAGCGTGCGATCTTCATGTCTTGTGAACTGCACAAATTCAAACTTAACGGACACTTAATTAACAATAAAAAATGTTGTATCTTACTGTGGATTTCTTTTCACCTGAGAATTCAACTGGGAATTTGCATATTCCAGCTGTAATACCAGGCGAACAGAACTTTCAGTAGATCTCGAAGCAAAACTGTAATCTTTACAGTCCAATCAAACAAACAAACAATCCAAAGAATTTATAACCAACTAAACTCTTTTTAAATTTCTTCTGATCACAAACAGTTTACTAAACCCATCATACCCTTGCACTCTGCTACCAATGGGTATAGCAAGTATCTTGTATCTTATGACTGCAGACTGCGAGGCAAATGACAATTGAACCTTTTTTTTTGTGTTCTTTGCTTTTTTGCTGCAGTTGAAGTTGAAATGAAGTTGTCGCTGGCCATGACAATGAAAGATTGAGATATTGAGCGATGCGAGCGAGGTTTCCTTAACTTAATACGCTTTTTGTCTCATTCGCAAACTCGTTTCAATCGACATTATCGAGGTCTGAATATCTGTCTGTCTATCTGCCTGTCCATCACACAAGAAGATGACTTTGCTTGCAATTTGCATAAACCGGAACTGAGCTTGAACTCGACTACGAGTTTCCACCCACCTGAGAAGGGGAAAAGGGAGGGAGAAAACAGAGAGAGAAAAACAGGGCTCTCGTTTTGCGTCTCATTAACTTCAATCAATGGCAAATTGCAGTAAGGGTTCAGCTGAGAACTGAAATCCCCTCATAGTGTTGCAAAGCGACTAATTTGATTAAAAGCCATGGACACAAAGCTCAAACAGTGTTGTCAGTTTAGCTGTTTTATAGCAATCCTAGAAAGTTTTCTAGTCTTAAATAGTAATTTTTAGGACTCTCTTCTCGTCGAATTCATTTGACATTTTAAGTGCTCTTTAAATCATTTTTGCTAATTTTCCTTGAGAAATTCTGACAGCACTGAGAGCGAAGACAACATTTGCAAAGTTAATTACGGTAGCAACAACAATAAACAGCATTAAGTGCAATTAACTTTGAAGAAAAGCGCGTAAATGAGCATTAAATGAGAGTTGCAAGTGTCATTCAAAGGAAAGAGAAGAAAGAGGAAAAGCAGAGAAGTTGACAGAAAGAGAAAAGCGAAGCTTTGACACTTTGACAGGTCATTTCACTTCCTGTTTACCAAAGAGTTTTCAGTTCAGGGCTTATTGATTGCAACGCACATGAATCATAAAAATTCATTTAAAATATAAGGAATTTTAGACTTGAAACTAGAAATACAAACATAATGTTTCAAGTTCATTTATAATTAATCACAAGACCATAATAAAGTAAATGATAAAATGACATCTTTATTATCTTTAAATTATAGAAATTGGAGCGTTCATAAATCATGTGCAGCTAGCATCAATGATTGGGACAGTCAAACTATGTGGGAATCAATACAAATGTCATTATAAGACGCATTTGTCATTAAAGATAAAATTAACTTTTGAATTGAAATTTTTAAACAATAATTCGTAATGATTTATTGATTTTATTGTAATACTTTTTAAATTCACAAAGTTTTTGAAACTTTTAAGTAGACTTTACATAAATTTAAGCAGTTTTTAAACTTTTTCATTTGGTAAACATATTTTTAATATTTTTTTACACTCCCGTTAATGTTAAGTAAATATCTTATTTCAAACAGAATATATGATTTTGCTATTTATGGAAGACAGAACTTAAGAACTTTAAATTTATAATTTCTATATATTAAACTTCATTTTTTATAATTTATTCATATTATTCCCAGAAATAGTTATGATTTACTTTGCTTTCCTGTGAATTTTTGCTGCTCTTCTTGTGGATTGCCACATTCTTTACAACTCTTATGCATTATTTATGCTCCAGAGACATATTCATCTTTACACTTGCCCATAAAAGTAGTTGCACAGTCTGTATAAATTTGTATTTATATTTTTAATGCGATTCCATTCGCTTTATTGTGTGAAAGAACTAATTCGGTGTCCATATGATGCTGGAGTAACAATTTTATGGATAGGAGAGGAGAACTCAAATCTCTATCAAAGAGGAAAATACTACGTTCACTTGCATATATTTTCCACACTCGCTGTCCCTCTTTCCGTCTCTGTCTCTCTGTTTATTATTGTTGCAGTTGCATTGAAAACAATTTATTTTCATGCCTTCGTATTTATGGCAATTTATTTTGTGTGCTGTCTAGTGAAGGGGACAATCTCTCGCGACCCCTTCGCTTACCCCTGCCTCTTTTGGATAACCCCTTGACCCCTCGCCCCCTTTTTAAAAGGCAGACAACCAATTTATGTGGTTTGTGCTTTATCTTTCGCTTCTCTTTCTCTGCATCTCCTACTGCTTCTTCTTCTCTGCGCTTTTTGGGATGCAAATGTCGCGACTATTTTAATTGATGTCGATTTGCGATTTTTCTCATTTCTCACGCTACGAAATAATAAAAAACAGGTGGAGATCGTTGTCTGTAAAGTGTGCCACATTATGTGGGCGGGCAGTGGGGTAAGAAGGGGGGGCTTGCCACGCCTCTGTTCAGGTTTATTGAACACTCCTCATTGCGACTTCCTGTGGCAGCGACAACAAAAACAACGACAACCCACGAAACTCAAATGAAGTGAAACATTTTGTGCCGCGAATTACAATCGTGCCCCCAAAGTCCCGCATGCCACATGCCCCCGACCCTGTCACTGCCCCCGTCACCGCCCCTGCCCCTGTCTCTTCATGCGCTCCTATGTTTCACAGTTATAATGAGTTGCAGTTGCAACTTGTCTGACTCTCCCTCTCAGTCGCGCTCTCTTTCTTACTACATCTCTCCCTCTCTGTCTCTTTTTCTTCTATCTCTCTTCTACTCTCTGCAATTGAAAAATCTGCAAAGACTATTCGACTCCGAGGTTGGGGGCACTACCAAACGAGGCACACAAGACGCACTCTTCCGGGTTCTGCTCTCTCTGTCTTTTACTTCTCTCTTGTAGACCCTGTACTCAAATTGCTCAACGAGTCTATTAGCCCCATATGTAAAGTTACTTATAACTCAAAGTAGTACACACTAACAAAACATTCTTTATTTGTCTCGCAAGTACAGGGTCTGCTGCAGTTGCGTTTAACCGTCTGTACCCCTTTGGAAGTTTACATTTTCATGTTGCACCTGCAGCTGTGGACTTATAGCGCATTATGCCCATAGATTTTCATGATTTTCTAATTTTTGTAGACTGCAGACTTGTGGCCCCTACCCTCCCTTTGCCCAACCCATGTGTATTGAATTCAGTATGAGCAGGGGGAGTGGCAGAGTAGGGTAGGTGGGGTAGAGGGAGCGACTGGCACCGCCTGGTGTTTAATGAATCAAAGAGAACGCAGTCGAAAAGGGGGTCGAAAGGGGCTGAGAGGGGCGTGTTGTGGCCAACTGGGGCTGTCACGAACGCGGGTTAGGCTTTTGGCTATTGGGCAATCACAACAACAACAGCAACAATAACTAAAACAACAACAAGTAGCAGGAAGAAGCGACCAACTGAATCGCTGCGCTTTTTGAAGTTACTTTCTGGCGTTTTGTTGTTGTTGTTGTTTTAGCTCTTTTCAGTTGCTTCTACTCCATAAACTATAAACAATTTTTCGGCGGCTTCTCAGTCAACGAAAACAGCAACAGCAACAACAACAAAAACATTTAAAACGCTGGCAAACATCACGCAAAAGTTTCATTTTGCATCTGTTGAAAGTCGAAGATTGAGCAACTAAAAGTAGAACTGCGTTGAAGAGTCGCCTCAAGTCATGGAACTGTGCCACAGATTACACTGCCCAACAAAACACAGACAACACTAGCACACACACACACATAGAAACTGCTGATTAGATTAAGTTCTAATTTGTTTTCAACTTTAATTCAGATTTTTTTAAATGGTTTCTTAAGTTTCTTAAACTTTGAACTCTAAGAGTATAATTCCTAAATCAAAGACATAATTAGCATCCCTTTGTACCGAAGTATGTTGCCCAGTGTCTTGTTTACTTAGCTGTTGTTGTTTTAGGACAAAAATAAAGCAACAAAGTGCGCAAAAACAAAAAATAAATAAATAAAAAGAGTCGAGAACTCAAAAAGAAAACGGAGAAAAAATTTCTTGTGTTCGCTTTAAATTTGCTAAGCTGCTGAGGGCGGGATGAGATCGTACATTGGCCTGTCCCGAATCATATTGGCATGATGACTGGCCAAATTGGCTGCTACCGCTGCTAGCGCTTCTAGCCACAAACAACAACTACATGGCTATAACTGTCTAACTGGCTGTCTGTCCTCCAGTCCCAACTCCAGTTCGTCTTTATGTCTATCTGGTTTCATTAACAGCTCATTGCAGTGGCAATTACGTCGAGTGCCGAAATTGTTTGTCATATGTTTGTTGTGTTACCAGAGAAAGTCTTTGGTTTGCTTCATTTTTCATTTAATGCATGGAAAGAAAAATAAAACTCTTTTATGACATAGGCTATATAACGATATCGGTGTCTGTGTGGCTGTGTGTGTGTGTAAGTACGGCGAAACGTACTTACTTTTCATGCGAGCATTCATGCACTGAGAGAAACGGCAAGCACTCAAAAGTAATTAAGCAGCGCAGCGAATTAACTAGTTAGCTGTCCAAAAAGCACACTAACTTTAGCTATAAGCTGCCAGAAATAAGCCTACGAGGTCTTAAAACATGTAGGCACTAAAAATAGCTAGGGAAAACTAGCTAAAAACATATAAAAAACTAAATCTTTTATAGAAACAAGTTTAAAATATGAGTAAAAATACCAGTTCTTTCTTACAGTGTACTGCATATATATATTTGTTTGTACTATATATAAATACTAACTATAATATCAAGAGTAACAACAACAGTAATGGGAAGCCCACTTCACGCTTCGGAGCGTTTAAACTTAGCTTTTTTCCCGCTGTATTTTTGTTTTTGCTCCGCGGCATGCGCCACATGACACTCTGGCTAAAAGGCGTCGAGTGTTGGCTAGGGGAGTGGGGACAGGGGCGTGGCTGACCATTGGCCAGACTTGAAGTCATAAAAAAATAGAAAAGCTGTTAGCTGAGGCCAGCATCAAAAGTCCAAGAAAAAAAGTAGTAAATGAAACTGTAAACGACTGAAAAAGACCCTGTATGTGCTACAGGGTCTAAGCAAAGCGTAGAGTGACTTGTGTAAACAGAGAATAGGGAGGCGTGAGTACTGAAAAAGACCCTGTACAAGGAAGAAATTAAAATAGGGTAGGAAACAAGTACTTAGGGTTAAGTACAGGGACTAAGTGTGTTGTGTAAACTCAGAAAGCTGCCTGGGCGTGTACTGCCGCCACATTGTCTCGCCTGAGAGCCTCGTTCATTGTCATTCTCGCAATTGTTGTCTCAAGAGAACCTCCATGTAACAGAATACAAAATATCCTTTTGTTCCGCGTAAACTGAGACATTTTATGCTCTTAGCTCAAGAGCGCAAAAAGAGGAAGACAAAGTCTTCAAGGTTTGCTCAAATAAACTGCTCCAGATTGGGCCAAAACACTGACCTTGAAATTGGCAATCAAAAACTGGCCAACAGACAAAATTAAATAAATGAATATAAACAAAGCGAACTCAAACAAAACAAAAAACGATGACAAGTTTTGAGTTTTATTTATGCATTTTTTAATAAAAATGATCAGATGTTAGAGGAAGACAGGGTGAAAAGGAAAGGAGAGGGAAAGGGACAAGAAAAATGATTGGAAGTTGAACTTTAACGCGATTTAAAAATATTTCACACACTTCCAAAAAAATAACAAGTTTCAATGGCATTTTTTATCACAATTAATTTGCTTGTGATTATTAAAGACGAGTGACAGGCAGGGAAAACGGGGAAAACGGGGAATCCATTTGATGTGAGAGTATTTATGTGTACACACAATCGCCACTAATCGTTCATTATACACAAGTATAAAACTTGTTATCGACAACAAAAAGATAACGCGACAAACCACAAAGTTGCTGACTGCAAAATTTTAGCAAAAATTATTGGCGAAAAATTTGTTTTTCGAGCCAAGCGATAAGATACTGTTAGTAGGAAATTGGGAAATGTATAAGAAGCAATGCATTATGGAAATTATATAGTATAGATCTTGAAATTAGTCCAAGAAAATATACTTGAAATGTTTTGACATGAAAAATGGACAAAATTGTTTGAAAAATTAGGGCAAATTATAGTAAACAGTTTCAAAAACATTTTAACAAAGGATTGTAAGAAATTTTAGTAAAAGACAGAACGAAAATTTGGAAAGTAAGCAAACATTCAAAGAAATTATATAGCAGTTACTACAAGTAAATGGCTTAAGAAAGTGTAATAAATATTTTGTTACGGCCATACATAAATTAAATTAACTTAATAACAATTTTTACTATAAACGAAAGACAATTTAAAAGCGCTTAAAAGTTTATTGACGGGGATTAAATGGCATGTAGGCAGGCTTCACTGTCTCTTGAAAAGTATGCAACAAATTGAGATGAAAAGTAAAATGTGATGACTTTATGACAGGCTCTAAAAGTAATTCAAAAATACCACGAGAGTAATTAAATAAATACGATGAAAGTAGCGTATCTCTAATCTCTTTCACTTGGCACTTGAAATTTTCTTTTCTTTTACTTCAGCAAATCGAATCAAATCACAAAACGGCAATACTAATAAATTAAGCTTAATTAACATTTTCCTGGCAGCTCCAATCAACAGTAGCTGCCATCTCCCCCTCCCCTGCGAGGCGGATGCGTAATTAAAACGGTTGGAGCATCCGTTCCTCATCATTAGCATTATGAATAAATATGGCAAAAAAGGCAATATAAAAAAAACGTTTAATAAGCGGGCCAAGCAGCAAACGACCAACTGAATGATTGACTGGTTGACGTATTGATTGACTGACGTCAAAATTGCACTCTTCCTGATTTCTTGGCTACAACACTCACACACACATAGACGGTCGCTCACTCACAAATCGATTATCGCTCAAGTCATGCAACACAACAGAAATGACGTTTTGACGCTGCATAATGAAGTGCCGTGTAGGAAGTCAGGGCTGTAGAAGTCGCTCGTGGTGAAGCCTGGGTGTCAAAATAGTCAACTGACCTTTCAACCAGCAGGAAAAAGAAAAAACAGCAAACCCGCAAAACCGTTAGACAAATTGGACGACAATGTGACGCCGTCGACAACAAACAGAAAAAGCAAAAACAAAAATAACTTGCCGCCCACACACAGAGCGCAAGTTCCTTTTAACAGTTACAATCCCAGCTCAAAGTTTCCGTTCCCTTTCCCGTTTCTATTTCCATTGCTTACTTCCAGTTCCAGTTCCAGCTGCACTTCCCGTCACTGTCTTAGCCTGCCATCATCATATTCGATAACAACTTTCTACCCGCAACACACAAACACAATCACACTCCCCACACACACAAAATTGTTACTCACCCACAGAGAGCGCAGTACAAATAACTGTGCCAGCCACGATACACAGTTGTTGTAGTTGCTATTTTGTTGTTGCTGTTGTTGTCTCTGTTTTTGTCTTCGCTGCTGTTCTTCTTCCTCTCCTCCTTCTTCTTGTTGTTGCTTATTCCTTTGGTGGCGCTGATGAAAATGTCAGAGGGTCCCCCAAGGCATGCTCTTGCTCTGCTGCCTTCCCTTTCGCTCTTACGCTCTTTCACTTCTGCACTTTGCTCGCTTGTTGATTTGTTGTGTTTGTTCGGGAGTTTAGCAGCCAAATGGACGTCTGATAAAATTCTATTATTGCTCTGCTCCCCGTGTGTTATTCTGTTTTCGTGTTATTTGCAAAATAAAAATGGATGGCAAATTTGCGTTGTTCGTGGACGGGTGGATTTGGCGAATATTCCGTAGTACTAAATTATTTGTGCAAATTGAATGCACAAATATCACACACACGTACACGTACACAAACACACGCGCACAAATCCAATGAATGAGCGAGTGAACAAGAGAGCGGAGGATGAACGTTCCAGGTGAACGTTATGGGATCACTTTACCATTGTTGTTGCTATTGTTGAATTAACCTGGACAGCTGCACAGCGGCGTCGACAGCAGCAGCAGCTGTAAAGGACGTTTGCCTGCCTCTGTATTGGTATTTGTATGTATTTGTAAAGGTCCTCACACGGATATACTGACACACACACACACACTAGCACTCTCCCATCTACAGAAGACGCGTTTTAAACAGCGCGAAAAATCGATGGCTTAAGCAAAAATTTGTTGTCTTTTGCAACACAAAAGCAACTTAGCAGCAGCAGCTGCAAACAATAACTAGCAACTACAATTTAGATTGGACGGCACATCGATTAATTTGAAAGCATTGCACTTTTATTTCGGGTTCACGAATTCAAAGGCTTCAAATGCAAACAAAACCCGTTCATCCAAAACGCCGCGACAAACAGAAGAAAAATTCGAAACACGCCCACACGCGACAATAGCAACGATGAAACTGTTTACAGAACTACGATGAGCACCGCTGTTAGGCTACCAGTTAGCAGCACTGTTAAAGTTAACAGAAGCCGGTTAACAGTGTGGCCGTAGCAATGCTGGCGCCGAAATGCCTCAAACAGAGCTCCGCAAACAGTGCTGCCCAGCGCACTCATACTGAAAATTAAATTGAAGATCAATTTGAATATTAAAATAAAGGCAAATTGTTTTTGTAATTTTTTAGCCATTTTATTAGTGTTCGTACGATTTAGTTTCAATCTAGAAGCTACATAAAAAACCCGGGCAGAATATCACACGGAACTCATCAAAAACATGGGGGTCGCCGCAATGAAGAAGGGATTTCAAAAAATTGCCAGGGGCTGGATACAATGGGTTGAGTCGCACATATTGGCGACTTGACTTATAAACAAAATATATATATTAATAGTACATCGAATAATATATGCTCATAATGGATTAGCTGGCTGGGTATGCTGTGTGTGTTTGTGGTTCTGGTATGTTTGCTCGATCATCCGGTCACGATGTCGATTAATAGTTATCGATTACATTTTACTGCAAATATAACCTATGATAATCGTTGGCACCAAACGCACAATTACATTTGGGACATTTGCGCTGTCGCGTCTCATAGCGGGTGCGTAGGCAATCGTAGCAGAAGACATGAAAGCACTTGGAGAGCACTGCATCCTTGCGCTTCACCTTGCACGATGGACACGTCAGTGTCTCCTTGTATTCCCTGATCTCCTCGATCATCACCTCATCGATGGTTGTGCCTGACATTTCCATCTTCTTCATACGCTCTGCTTTGCGCTTGAATTGTGCCAACTCCTCCTGCAATCGCTTCGTTTTGTACGCTTCCGCTTCCAAGGAACTCGTCTTCTCGGCCACCACCTGTTGGGCCTCCTTCATTTGGGCATGATACTTCTCCAAATGCAATTTGAGATCCGCTGCCGACTGGGCCGATTCGATAGCCTTTCGCTTGTGCATCTCCATGGCCTGTTGCCGTAACATAAGCTCCTTCTCAATGGACGCCACAGTGGCCTGTAGACTGCGCTCTTTCTCCTCCAGCTTGCGGAGCACAATGTGCATGGCATCGATCTGTGTGGTCGCTGTCGCCATTTGATCCTCCAGCACCGTCTTCTCCTCCCTCAGCAGCTTGTGCAATTGATTCGCTTTTATGCGTTCTGACATTAATTTGAAATTCGCATCATCCTTTTCCCGCAGCTGCTGGATAAGCCTTGAGTTCTGCTCCTGCATGTCCTCAAATGCTTGGCCAGTCACCTCCATTTCATTAAGCAGCGCCTCCTCCTCGTGAGAGCCCACAAAGGGACGCGTATAGTTGCCGCCACCTGGACCACCAGCACCGCCCACGCCGGGCGCACCACCCCACGAGTTCTCGGTGGGCTTATGATTGGCTACCTGCTTTTGCAGCTCATATTTCTGCTCCTCAAGTTGCTTAATCTTTCGCAGTGCCTCCTCGTCAGCAAGTTTCTTGCGCTCCTCCCGCTTGCTCTCCTGCAGCTTCTTGAGCTGCTGTCGAAGCTCCTCGATCTCCGAACGCAGCTTCTTCTCGGTGGCCATCAGCTGCACCTTGTCCCGCTGATCCTTCGAGACGCCTTTGTACATGTCCAGCAGCAGTTTCATTTCCTTCTGATCATTCAGCGCTTTTCTGCAGAAAGAAAAGAGTTAGTAATTAGAAAAGGATTAATCTAAATCTTGGATTGCAGCCAAACCCATCTAAGCTCCCTTCCCGCTACCTACTTGAGTTGCGCCTTCAGATCCCGCACAGTTTCGCTCTCCACGGCTTTAAGCTCCTTGGCTTTTATGCCATCCTTGGTCTCCTTTTCGGTCTTTACGGCATTTGCATTTCCCGGATTCGCGTTTGCTGAATTTGCGGGACCCGGGGAATCTTTCTTTTCCGCGCTAGGCGCTGCATCGCAGCCGGCAGAGATCTTCTCCTGCTTAATGCTGGGATCCTTAACATCTTTACCGCTGGATTCATCCTCCATTTCATCCTCTTCTTCCTTCTCCTCTTTGATGGCTACACTCGCATCGCCAGTGGCTGTGACATTTGTTTGGCTTGCGGTTCCTCCACCTGCTCCTCCAACACCACCCCCTCCTGCCGAGTTGGAACTGTTGGCATTCTCCTCCTTCACATTGACTGCGGATTCCTGTTTAATCTCGTCCCCAGAGTTGGTCGTCGTACCGACCGACTGCTGCTGAAGCTGCTGTTTGCTGCCCTCGATCTTGGCGAGCGCATCGTCGAGCTCCTTGCGCAGCTTCACATTATCTGTGGAGATGTCCTTGTACTTGCGTTTATAACGCTGCACTTCCCCCTTGAGTTGTCCATTGTGATTCTGCAAGGAGGTGATCAGATGACGCATCTCACGGTTAATGGGCGCTGTCTGCTCATTGGCGGCCATGTTCTGTTCGAACTCAATTCGCAAGGCTTCGTATTCCTTGCGTATCAACGCCAGGACATCCTCCATTTGGATCATCTCGCTGCGCACCTTCTTCTGAGCAATCAGCTCCTCGCTCTCCATCACCTCGATCTGGCGTAGATGTTGATTCTTGCTCGACTGCAGCTGATTACGTGTCTCATCCAGCATCGTCTTGATCTGCATGGATTCATTGTAGAGCACTGAGAACTGTGACTGCAGACACTTGTATTCAGTCGTCTCTACGATCACCGATTCGGGCAATTGGCGTATCTACATGGGAATGGAAACGATTATTAAATAGAGCTCACAACATGCCCAAGCCAATTGGTACTTACATCCATCTTGAGCTTCTCCACCTCCTTGAGCGTCTCGCGATGCGTGGCATGTAGTTTGTCCAGTTCCTGTAAGCGATTATTGGCCAGTTCGCGATGCTCCTCGAGCTCCTTTTGCAACTCCTCCAAGTGTTGACTATTCACATTGGTTGTAGCGCTTCCACCGCCTCCACTGCCACTGCCTGATCCGACGCCAGTGTTTGGTGTCTTAGTGCTGTTGCTGCTCTTGTTGGGATCCCCGTAGATTTGATGATACGCCTTTAACTTCTCAATGGCCTCGGCCAAATGATTCTCCAGCTTATCGTTGCGACAATGAATCTTCTCCAGATCATACTTCAGCTCATCGATTTGATTCTTGAGCTCGGCATTCTCCGTCTCCTTGGCGGTGAGTGCATCCTGGTATTCTTTCATTTTCAGAGACATTGTGTGGAATTTCTCGTGCAGTGACGTATTCAGATTCTGTAGAGCACGATTCTCAGTCATGATCTCAATGTGCGTTTGCTTTAACGTCTCCTCCAGGTTGACACCAGCTGCCAATGCCGTACCTTCTGCACCAGCTGTGGACTGTTGCTGCTCATCGTCACCGGACGCCGTACCCTGGCCTCCTGCTCCAGCCATACCGGCATCACCTTTCAATACGAGCGTAATCTTCTCGTTACGCTGCATTAACCTATCAATGACCTGGACAATTTTGGCTACAGCACGTTTGGAGACTTGCACACGATTCGCCAGCTTCTCGTCAAGCTCCTCCTTGTCCCAGGTGGATAGCTGTGTGAGAAATGAGGTGGTAACCTCGTTTTCATTCTTATTCTCCAGCTCATCGGCCGTCTCGGCATCAAAGCGCTGCAATAGCACCCGTATATCCTCATTCAATTGATTCCAATATCGATTGACTACATTGAGGACTGCATCATCCTGCGTCTGACGCTTCTCCAGTTGCTCGATGCGATGCCGCAGTTCGGCCTCGCAGCGCATTCGCTGCTCAATCCGTTGGGCGAGTTTTTTATTCTGAAATTCCAGTACCTTGATATCCATCTCCTCCAGTGTGGACACCGGCCCGATTAGATGTGGTTCAAAATGCACCTTCTTAATTGGCGGCTGTCCAGCGGCCGCTGCTGCGACCAGACAGCTGCTGCTCCCGCCACCACCGCTACCGGCGCTGGCATCATCAGCGCTCCGTTTTGACATCTCTAAATTCTAAACTGCAACAATATATTGAAAATATTTTTATGTGTTTTTGCTGTATTTTTTCAGCTTCTATAATCTGTTTTTATTGATTTTCGTAAATCGAGTTTCAGTTTCGTGGCTGTACTCCATTTTTCTGCACTGTGCGGCTCAGCGGACGCTGCCCAACTGGAAAATGGGCGCACAGCTGAAAAAGGGCGGCACAGTCAACATTTTGACAGACGGACAACTGCTACTGCTTACCTTAGTTTCTGGTTTGTACACTTTTAGCTTAACATTAATTAATAACTTCAACAAAGCGGCTGAATTCTAAATAAGTTTTTTTTTCTACTAATTGGTAGCTGTTTGTAGCATAAAGGGTTGCATCTTAAACGATAACTAGTGGCGGCTAGCCGATAAACTGTCGCTTATTGTTATCGGAAGTAACAACTAAAACTGTCTGGCAACACACCCCACATTGCTTAGTTGGGCAATATGTTGATATTGGTGTCACAACAGCCACTTGCACTAATTAAACGTAAAATTCTTCCAGATAAATTGTAAACATGGAAGCCGTGTGTCGCGTATGCATGAACGGTGCTGTCACGCTAGTGGATCTGTTTGCCAAGCAAACGGAACATGCCGAGGAACACAGTTTGGCCGAGATGCTCACCGAATGCGTCAACTGCGAAGTGCAACAAGACGATCCATTACCAAACCACATTTGCCTCACATGTGTCGTTGACACCCAAAATGCATTCAGATTTAAGCGTAAATGCGAAAAGAGTCACCTCCACTTCTGGCAATTGTTTCAGATACAACACTTTGGAGACGAATCGTCCTCAACAAGTGAACAACAAAATCACGAATGGAGTTTCAAGAAAGTGGACTGCATCAAAGCAGCACAAGAAGGAGGAGATCCTCGCGTTGCAGCGGGCGCAGGAGAAGCAGCTATAGGCATAGATGAATGTGCACTAAATTGGCAAGCAAGTGTCGAAACTAAACCAAGGGATCTGGATTCCTTAACGAAGAAATTCGAACCAGAGATAAATATCTTAACTGTAGATGCCACGCCCACTACGCCAAAGGAACTCCACCTGTGTGATATCTGCGGCAAAGAACTGAGCGACGCGGGTCTACTCAAAGAGCACATACTAATACACAGCACGGAGGATCGTCCATTTCTGTGCCCGTATTGCTCGAAGGGATTCAATCAGCGATCGCATCTGCGGGCACATGTGCGAGTCCACACTGGAGAACGTCCATACGAGTGTACTGTGTGCTCCAAAGTCTTTGCACAAAGCCATCACCTAAAAGATCACATGCTCTCGCATTCGGGTGAACGTCCATTTCCGTGTCCACATTGCCCCAAATCCTTTAATCGTAATGCGAATCTTCAAACACATTTGATCGTTCATTCCGGTGAACGTCCGTATGTCTGTCCACTCTGTCCGGCGACATTCAATCATCCCTCTAACCTGGAGAAGCACAGTCGCATTCATTCTGGCAAACGTCCCTACGAGTGTTCACAGTGTCCTAAGACCTTCACGCGTCGTCAACATCTCAACACCCATGCACTAGTTCACACCAACGATAGACCGTTCCACTGTGAGAAGTGCACCAGGGATTTCCGGAGTAGACCCGGTCTCAAGAAACATATCTGTTTGCCGCCAGAGCCACTCAAGTTGCCCAAGAAGCGAAAAACCAAATTTAATCCTATTGTTAATATACGTAAGGGGAAGATTAAGGAAGCCGAAAAAAATGAAATCGATGCTCCCAAAAATTCGAATAAGATTAAATAAATAAATTAGTTAAAGTTTAATTGAATCGTATCTTCTCAACAAACTAAGCTTTAGAAACCATTTAATGATTTACCGTTTGACCGGAAAAGTAAACGGAAACTGTAAATAAATCGTATTTTTTTAAACTTCATTCTAATTTATTGTATCTCCTTCAAAATATGCTCCTTTCTGAAGGTTTTAACCTTTCGCGACACATTCATTGTGGACCTCAAATATCGATGAGCTTGACCTGATTTTGGATCGACGTTGGCGTGCTTTCTTTAGGTTCAGTCTCCAGCCTCATTGCCAGTTAAGCTCCGTTCCAAGAAGGTGGACCAGCATGTCCAAGGACACTTGCTCACGATGCTTTCTTTTATACAGCTCCTTTGGAACGAGCAGATCGTTTACGTTTCCTGCCTAAATGATCCACCAAAATTAAACGAGCCGTCTCCCGACCAATGTCCAGTTCACGTGCCAACTCACATGATTTTTTTCGAGTAGGATTTCTTTACCTTTCTGGATGATTTCGTCAGTGATAGAGGTCGAGGGTCGTCCGGAACGAGGCAAGTCTACGACAGTTTCCCGACCGTCCTTAAAGGCTTTGTACCAGTCGTAGTCTTGAGTTTTGGATAAAGCCAGGTCCCCCTAAGCCTTTTGCAGCATTCGCAACGTTCCCGCACACGAAATTCCGTTGACAACACAAAACTTAATGCAAATTCTTTGCTCGACCCTTTTTTCCATTGTACGAAATTTAATAAATATAATTAAATTCAAATGATTTGTTTTTTGAAATTGTCGATTGTCCATTGAATTATTATAAACAGCAATGCATTTCGATAGTTTCGATAGTTATGCGCTGCCTATCGAATATTGTAAACAAAGTGGCATAAAACGTAAATATGGAAGCTGCGTGCCGGGTCTGCATGAGCAGTTCTGTCACTCTCGTCGAACTGTTTAGCCACCAACATCAGGAGAAACTTAGCCTAGTCGAGATGCTGAAGGAGTGCGTTGGATGCGATATTCTTCAGGACGATCCACTGCCAAATCAAATTTGTCTCACTTGTGTGATAGAGACCAAAAATGCCTACAGATTGAAGCGGAAATTCGAGGAAAGTCAGATGAGTTTCTGGAAAATGCTAGGTGAGGGGTCGCTGTTGAAACTAGAGCCCCCAGAGCAGGAGCAACTGACTCAAAGAAAAGTGGAAACGAAAACAAATACTTGCGATGCCCTGGAACCGTTTCCAAAAAAGGGGCTCTCGGCTAAAACGCTATTGAGTGATCCTCTTACCAGTCTACAGGGACACAAACAAATTCATGACAGGAAACCCTACAAGTGTAAGCACTGCTCCAAGGCATTTGCAAGTAAAATGGGCTTCGAGGCGCACTGTTTGGGCTGCCATCACGTGGAACGTTCATTTAAGTGTACCAAGTGCACAAAATGTTTTAGTTCAGCTGCCAATTTTCAGTTACATCTGCGCATTCACGCCAACGAAAGCTCGCTCGTGTGTCCAAATTGTTCTAGGGGATTTCAAAAGCTGTCACAGCTTGAGAAACATTTGCGAACTCATAGCACCTACAAGTGTTCACACTGCCCCAAGACTTTTGTGCGCAAACAGGATGCAAATTATCACTTACTTCTGCATAAGGGCGAACGACCCCACAAATGTCCACGGTGTGCAAAGGCTTTCAAAAAGAAACAGCATGTGGAGTACCACTTGCTTACACACATGGGACAACCATAACTTATTAATATACCTTAAATAAATAGGTAAATTAAATAATTTTAGTAAATTAAACTTAAAACAATCTTAATTCGTTTATGGAGTCCCACTAATGCTTGGCCAGCTGTAGCTCGATACCATCGATATTATGCACACAACCAATCGAAACACCGATAATCAATTCAAAATCGTAAAAATCGGCTAGCTAAAAATCGATACATCGATAGAACGATAATTTCATTTAGTGTGTCACAAGAAACAAAATAAAGCAGAATTTTGACCAGATTGAAAACAATTAACAAAATAATGGAAGCCGTTTGTCGCATTTGTATGGACAGTTCCGTGGCACTGGTGAACATCTTCGAGGAACGCAAAACACTCGGCGGTGAGGAGCCCAGCCTAGCGGACATGCTGAACGAATGTGCGGGCTGCAAAGTACGGGAAGACGACAAGTTGCCCAGACAAATCTGCGATACGTGTGTGTTGGATTGCCTGAATGCATTTCGGTTCAAACGAACCAGCGAACAGAGCCAAGAACGCTTCATGGAACTGCTGAGAGAGCAGGAAAAGGAGACGGAGCAAACAAAGTGTGAGAAGCAAGCCAGCTGTAATGAGGTAAAGAAGGATGAGGAGGATAAGCAGCTTCTAGTGATTTGTAAGAAGGAGAAGGAAGAGCAGGAGAGTGAGACAGAGACAGAGGAATGGCAACTAACAGAATCGAGTGTGGATTTGGGCTGCGTGAAAATTGAAAACAGTGTATTCGTTTCCTGCGGCGAGGAGACTGCACCAAAACTCAAAGACACGGCTCAACAGCAAAAGAAACCTCAGTTCCCACAAAAAACTGATCCCACTGGAATCGTGACACTTAACCGAACAATCACACTGAATGCATCAGGTGGCAGAATTATACCAATTGATAAAGCATCGCCGCTATCTGGAAAGATTTATCGCTGCATCATTTGCACCAAGGAATTCCTGCAAATGGACAAGCTGACCAAGCATCAAAACATTCACAACAGCGAATTTCGTCCCTTTAAATGCTTTTACTGTCCCAATACATTTGCGAAGCGATCGTTCCTCAACGCCCATCTGCGCACTCACAAGCACAACGACGATCGTCCGTACAAGTGCCAAATTTGCCCGAAGTCCTTTATCCGTTTGCTGCACCTACAGGAGCACATGTATACCCATAGGGGAGAGTCGCCCTATAAGTGCGACAAGTGCCACAAGACATTCCGCAGTTTGCCTGGATTCCGGAATCACATCTGTTCAGCTACAAATCTTGCATTAAGTCGATATATAAATTTAAGCTTAAATAAGTATTAAGTAATATAAGTTAATAATAAACAAATAATTGGCTCCCAATATACCATCCTTTCATTTCGAATTACTGAAGAAAGTAATGTGTTATCACAGAAAAAGTTTTAACTGCTCCAAATCAAAGTCGTAAATTGAAATCAGCTCAAAGTTTTGCATGTCGTGACAGCAATTCAATCAATAGCCACAAAAAATAGGGGGAACAAGCTGCTCGACTTTAGTATGCCCAGTATACTGTTTTAATCAAAAAACAATTAATAAAAGTTTACAGCACTGGTCTTAATTTCGACAGGGCACTTCTTTAGTCACTAGCGTGAGTGCGTTCCACAGTTTGAGCTTCTAAAACAGTCGAGTTACCAGCCAAGCGACTAGGCAAACATAACAAGCAGACTATTGTAATTGCAATTTCTACAAATTGGAGCAATCAATCCTATTGGTCCATTTCCTATTGGTGCTCAGACGCCAGCTTTGGGATATGCTTAAAACAACAACAATGTTTCATAGTTTCTTTGTTCCCTTCCTTCTTTTAACATTTAACCGTTACTTCACTAATCCCAATGTTAATTTGTTGTTGTCTGATCTGCAAGTTGCACTGGAAAAAATCGGATTTTGTTTTCAATTTCTATAAAAATTACTAGCAATTTGAAATGATTTGTAGAGCTACTTTTTTGCACAGTGCATGTGTAATTTTTATTGGGATTTTGGCAGCATCAACTTGCTATTATTTCTGTTCGCCTGGTGTTTTTCCAATGGTTTTACCTCTAAGCCGTTAAAATTTCGATCGGTGGCGTATGTATGTGTGTTTGTGTTTACGCATGTATGTTTGTATGTATGTTTTGGATGTCTGTAAGTATGTTTGTGAGATTGTAAGAAGGACGGCATGATATCAAGAAAATAGTTGAGATTTGAGCACAGCTACCAGGCGTTCTGAATTAGTAGATGGCTTGCTCTTTATGCCTCCTCGGTGTGCTTTGAGTTTCGGTGAGAAAGATCGATCAATGCGATTGGCTAACGCAGGTTGGGAAAATGACAAAACACAGCAAAAATATTTCCATTTCATATCTTATTTCTACGATCTTTTAACCGTTATATCCTTTATGTGTATTTGTTGTTGTCTCGTCTTCGAACTGCACTGGCAAAAAACAGTGATAGTCTTAGTTTTCCTTCGAAATGATTATCAATTTAAATGATTTTGTAGATCTAATTTTTTCACAGTATAGCGAATTTTGCGGTCAAATGTTGGCAGCAGCTTCTTGCTAATATTTCTGTTCGCCTGTTGTTACTGCTGTGTTTTGACTTTGAAACAGTTGATTTTGATCAGTTGACATTGTATGTATGTGTGTATTCACATATATGTGCATGTGCGTAAAAGAGATGGCATGAACTGGGGAAGACTGTATTGAAACAAGCTTAGCAAGCAGGTAATCAGAAAGAGATGACGAAAATGCAGTTGTTGACGTTGTCACTTTGACTTTGTACAATTAATCCTATTGGTTCATCCATCTAGCACAATTTTACATTTCCACATAAGAATAAACTTAATTTGAACTCGAAGTGAAATGCAATTTATTTAACATGCTTAAACATGTCGGTAATTTAGTATTTGTTGAACGAGGAATGCACATGTAATTTGAATTATAATATGTTTATGTGTGTGTGTTTGGGTGTGTGTTAAAATGGGTGTAGATGCTCCCAGAGTACTCAAAATAGAGTAGAGCGTAGACAGACCCTGCGCACTACTTAGAAAGATGTGTATTTGAGAGCCTGTCGCAAGGTCATGCAATCGACCTCGTCAATCTTGCAAGTGTTTGCCTTGATATTGATCTCTTCCTCCTGCATGACCTGGACATGCATCAGATACCGCATGGAAGCCTTGTTCTCGTTCAGCTTCTGATTTAGCTTGCAAACAGAGGCCTTGAGGGCCTGCAGCTCATTGTAGAGCGCGTCCTGGACCATGTCACAGGTCAGCTCCAGACCAGGACGATGGGCACGATTGCTGAGACGTGTCTGGCACAAGGTGATGGCACGCTGCTTGTCGGACATCTCCTTCTCTAGTTCGCTCATGTTGCGCTGCACCTGATGAATGTGATCCATGGTGTCCTTGTGCTTGTTCTCCAGACACTGCTTCACGTGCTTCGTCTCCGCGATGCGACGCTCGAAGGCCTCGTTGGTACGGTCCGTCTGGTTCTGCATGTCCTCGCAGACCTGCTTCAGCAGCAGATCGATATATGCCCGCAGCTGTCCGGCCGAGACCAGGGCCTTGGCATTGGCCTCCAGATTCTCGTAGGTCTGCGCCTGCCACTCGGTTAGCGAGAATTGGCTTAAAGAGAAAAAAATGGATGGAAATAATATCAGATCAAACAGTAAAAGATATTCGTATTTATTTACAGGTCACTCCACTTACCAGTGCTGCTTGGACAAATCCTGGCCTTTGCCAAGATCGTGCTGGAAGTCCTTCAGCTTTAGATTCTTCTCATCAATGGCCAGCGACTTGTCTTTGGCTGCCAAATCCTGATCCAACAGATACATGGCCGCACGGAGCTTACGTATCTGCTCCTCGGCCTCCTTCAGGGCTGCATCGGCCAGACCTTGACAGCCCTTAATGACCTTCAGTTCGCGTCGCAGCGAACGATCCACTTCGTCATCGCATAGATCGACTCCAATGCGTCCTTCGCGCAGGATAAGACACTGCTTGCAAATCGCCAGTGACTTTTCCTTGAGGAACTCAATGGCGCTAAGCACACGGTTGCGGTACGTATTGAGGGTTTCATCCTCCAAAGCGGCCGTCTTTTTCTGCCGATTTAGTTCATCTACGAGAAAGCGAATCTCACTAGTGCGTTCGCGCATGTGATGCTCCACCTCGCGCTGCCAGTTCTTGGTGGTGTCCTTGGTCTCATCCACCACGCGACGAGACTCCCTGTGAAGAAGGGATGAAAGAGGGGTAGGGAGTTAGTAAAGAGAATTTAAACAGCTCCTAAAACAGCTTCAACCTCTAAGAAATGATTAATTTTCCATTCTAAATGAAGTCACCAAATTTCCTACATCGCGGATAAAATAAATCAGTGATTTCACGGTAAAATCAATTCTATACGACATAATTACTGTCTAAAATCAATGAAAAAGGCTTCTAGGACGTTAGGTAATCAATGATTATTCCAAGCAGTCAGTAAAGGCACCAGAGAAGTATTAATTTTTGGGAACTAAATAATTTTTAGTGCTTAAATTAAACATTTAGGTCACTTTTACCCACTTAACCGAGGGGATATTTCGATCTAATTCCCGATTTCTTAATTATAACACAAAATTTGGAACGATTTTTTAATTGGATAACTTTTAGATCAGATGGTTGGGGCTCTTTCCGTCCCAATTTCCTACTTACTCAACAATACGCTCCGCTAGCTTCTCCTGATCACAGGTGATGCGAAACTTGATCTTGTTGTTGTAGTCCCAATCCTCCTCAGAGTAGCGTGGTGGACATTTTGCCACTGGTCCCAGATGCTTTCCGGCCAGCTGCAGACCCGTTATGCGACGCGTCTTCAAATTGGGCAACATGATTGACACTCGAGGACTTTATTCGTTGTCTATTTATATAGTTGGCTTATAACAAAGAATGTACAAAAAATATATAGATATAGAATGTAGAAATGTAAGATTGCGTAAGTTCCAGCTTAAAAGTTACATGTGAAAATCTATCTACAAATTTTCTGTCAGGGAAAACCTCCTTTAAATGGCACACTTTGTTGGGAGTGTACAGCAGGAAAAATAAGGAGGAAATATTGATAGTTGTACCTGGCGAACTGTTCCGAATCTGTAACGACTTCAATTGCTACTGAGACTGCACCTGAAGCGACCAAATCCAAATCATGCTCCTCCTGCTCCTACAACTGTGCCCCACCTGCCGTCCCTCTACTCCGCTGCCCCACCTCGAGGTAAGTTTAATCGATTCATGCTAAGGAATTTAGCCGTTGCCTAGCGGTATTTATTATTATGTTGTGCACTGAGCGAAAGTGGTGTGTTGTGTATTAAACTCGGAAGTTTTTGAAGCAGGAAATCGGAAAGTCGATACATATACTAAATTCCCTTTAGAAATAGGTTTATCATCACATTTTTTGGCAGCCGAAACTCTACTTAGCTGGCATATCCCATTTTTTAGCAGTGTATGTATGCTCCTGTGGCCATGTCCATGTGTCTCTCTTCAGCTGTAGCTACCCTTTTGCTCCCTTTTCCGTCTTCCTCCCGTCTGCCGCCGTCTCTGCATTTCCTTCTGCCGTCAGCTGCCAGTCCAATTGGGCACAAACGCAAACGCAACCAGAAATAAGAATCAAGTTCCAGTTCCAAGGAATTTCGAGCGGTGGCAGGCGCGACTCTTCTCCTCTCACTACTGTTTCGTTCCTCCTCCTTCCTTTCTCTCTAACCTCCGCTGCTTCGTCCTCGTCCTTGTGGTTTTCATTGCGCCTTAAAATAGCTTGTGCCTTTGTGACTTTCAAGCCACACCCCCTGGCCCCTTGGCGCCCTCTGATCGATTTATGTTACGACTAACATACTTTCGCTTTTCTCCTTTTCTTTTTAGTTTTTCCGCAACTTTTCTCTGCTCTCCCCTCATTCCCTCTGTCTGCACTATTTTGCCAATAATTCATGCTAATCAAAGACGCCATTTTGTATGACACAGTTTGAGTAGCACTGACCAACGCAACTATTTTTAGATGTACCCACCAAAGGGGGTATAACTTTGGTATCATAGGTGCTATTTTCTTGGGATTTTCGTGGTTAAGTGGGAAATTCTTAAAGCTTCAGTTTGTTATAGCAAAAATTCGCAACATGCTAGTATAGCTAATACATTTTTAGGCTAATTTACAGGGAGGTTTAAGAATTTTAGCTTTGATTTATATGGAAATACTAAATCTAAGACTCTTTTAAGCGGTGAGTGTAAATGTTTTCCCAACACAATATAATATATATTTTCTATATATTTTTTGTAAAATTTAGTTTGAATTTATTACGATATACATTTGTTTGTTTGTTGTTTTCATCGTGTAACTATACATATACATAGGTTATGTATACATGTGTGTATGTGTTTATATATATATGTAGATATATATAGTTTTACGCACTTACTTCTTAATGATAATAAAAATGTACAATTTTAATTAACTAGGATCTGTTTGATGTTTTTCTTTTCTTTTTAATAGTTTATTATTCTTTAATAGTTTTTATTTTTGGATTTCAGTGTATGTTGCTTTCAATTTGGCTTCAAATCTTCTGTTCTTCCATAGAATTCTTCAATATTCTTTCGTGCTTCTTCTTGCTATGGCCTCGAGTAGAGTTTTCTCTTAATTAGTTTACTAACTTGGCTTTAACCCACGCTGGCTCTTACAAAATAACGTTTATCATATTGCCAGGGTTGCCAACATCCTTTAGTTATGAATTATTAACAATGAACTTTATTTTCCTTTCGTTCCACTATAGTTTTTCTTGCTGTGTAGTTAAGTTAGCTGAGTGTGTGCTCGTTTTACTCTCTCTCTGTACAAATTAATTAGCTTAATTTAATTATTGTTATTCTAGAATCTGAAAACTAGAACTAGAAACTAATGCGACGTTTTCTGTCTCTCTTCCTGTTGTCTTCACTTTGTGGACCTGTGTTTTAGTATCTGTTTTGTGGTTTTCTCGACTTTTTCCTGTTGTTTTTCTTTTGTTTTAATTGTTTTTAACTTGGCTATCTACGCATACAAACTGTAACTGTAATTGTTTGGTTTTTCCTTTATTTTTCTTAAATTCATTTACTTGTTCATTGTTTTATTGTTTAATTTGTTGCTAGTTTTGTTTTGTTTACTTGTTGTTGTTGTTTCCTTTAGTGTAGGCAGTGTTTCTTTTTTCTTGGGTTTTCTACTCGTTTTTCATCGAATTTTTCTCCTCTTTTTATACATAATTCTTAAGTTTTAAGCACAATTTAAGTTTCTCTTTGTTGTTTTTGGGGTTTCCCTTTATTTTCCAAATGAAAACAGTTTTCTTTTCCATTTCCACTTAAACAAAGATCCAAAAATTATTAAAAAAAAAGAATACACATAAACAAATCAAATGTTTTACCATGCAAAAAATATTTATATTTATAGATTAATTTTAATTATAGTTTTTCATTCGCAAAAACAAACAATTTTCGTTAGCTAAATATTTGTTGCCTTTGCTCTCAATTAATTTTTTTAACTTTATTTATGTTTTATATATTTCTGCTTATTTATTTATTTTGTTGTATTATTTTTAGTTTCTTTTCTTTCTTTTTTTAACAAAAATAATTGCTTCTGAGGTATTTTCTTTTTTGTTTATATAAATATGTTTTGTTTTTTGTTTTCTCTATTATACACATAACCATTATAAGTATTTAGTTTTTAGTCGTTCTCGTTTTCAATAGTTTGTTTATCATTTTGTTTTTGTATTGTAGTTGTCTTGTCTTTTTGTAAACAATTCAAAGCACCTTTTGATTATATTTGACATTGTATTTTGTTTTCTTTTCTTATTTTCATTTTCATTTTGTTTTTTAGTTTTCAGTTTAAAGATTTACTTTTTTTAACTTGCAAATATCGTTAATTTGTTGATAAACAAAAAACAACGGAAACCGAATATAATCAAAGTACAAACACAATTATTCATAAATTGTACAATTCGTTTTTTAGTTTACAAATTTTAGTTACTTTTCTTTATTTTTGTTTTTTTCTTGTTGTTGTTTTTGTGGCAGCATTTAGTTTCTCAGTACACAATAATTATTGGATTTTAAAATATATATATAGCATCATCGGGTTTCAGTTTCGTTTTTTTATATTATTTATTTTTTAGTGCTTATAACTTTCAATAAGTTTTTTAGTTCTTAGTTTTCATTTGCTGCTGTTTTGTTTTTGTTTTTTTCGAAATGCTTAAATTTTTTTTTATTTTATTTGAACAACTTTTAAGTAACTTAGGTAAGAAAATGTGTTGCGCAGCAACTGAAAGCGAGTCGAGGATAAACAAATCAAAAGAAATTTTAATTAAATTAAGCAAAAAACAAACTCAAAATAAGTTCTATAAATTGGCTATGCAAATCTTGCTTGGAAACCTTTTTCAATATCGTTTCATTTTCAATTTTTCAATAAGATATTCATTTTTATTATCGTTAGCATTAGCATTAGCATTAGTTTTATCGTTATCATTGATTTTGTTGTCCTATATAACTATATGTTGTGGTCACTATACACAGAGGTTTCTTTATTGTTTACTTGACGTTTTTCTGGTTAATTGTTAAAGCTTGAAACTAAACAAAAAAATATATATATGTATATTGTTTGTCTTCATTAAAACATAATAAATGGTTCAGCTTTTAAATCCTTATAAATCTGCGACATACACATAATTCTTGTCCTTTTTCACTATTTAGTACATAAGTATACGTGTGTGTGTGTGTGTGTGTTTGTTTGTTTGTTGTGTGTTGATAAAAAATCAAAAAGTTTAAAGTGTACATTTGAACTAAATTGTTTAAACATTTTTGCCTATAGTATGTATAAAACATAGTTTCGTAAGTTAGTTAAATATTTTACACGATTCTCGCTTTCTCTTGCTCACACTACTGCTCCCACTTCTGCTCTCTCTCACTCTCCTGCTGATCTACATACATATATAGTTATGTCCTATATATAGTGAGCTATAGCTATAGCATACATGGTATATATATGTATATATTAATTAATGTTATGTGTTTTGTGTCTAACTGTAGTTTTTATGCATAATCCAAACAAAACGTTTCTTTCCTCTTTCCTCTCTCTCTTTCACTTTCCACTCTCTTGCACTCTCATTTCCTTTTCCATAACAAAAACAATCTGCTCTACGTTTGCGCTCTCGCTCTTCCGCTCTCCTGCTCTCTCCATTGTTGCTGCTTTCCTTCTTTTAGTAACCTTAGACCATTGGCAATCCCTGCTGCACATCCATCATCTCATCCTGCGCTGGCGATGGACGTGGCGCAAATGTCTGCATATGATGCGTATGTGGATGTTGATGCTGCTGATGTGGGGGCGTGGCACGTGCAAACAATGTTGATCGATGCATCGCCATTGGGGCATTGGCGCCACCCACGTTCGCATTTGCCGACGGGAATTGCAATCGAAAACTGTTGTCGGGATGCTGATGGGAGTGCTGTCGTGGAGTGCGACGTGGTGAACGTGCTGGCATTCGATTTGCACGATGCATGTCCTCCAGTATTGATGGCGCTACGTAGGTGAAACCCTGCAAAAGAAAATAAAAGTTAAATTAATTAAATGAAAACAGTTCTTTTTCAGAACGAAACTCAGAACTAGTTGCTGTGAGCCGTTCTTTGAAACCAGTGGAACTATCTTCTATACAGAGCCTGGAACAAGTGCTGAACTTTGATCTGCATTATTTTAAGGTGACCAGCTTATTGGAATGAATCACTTGGTTTAAATTGTCTGCGCAATTGAATTTGGAGCAAGTCTCCCTGTTGCGAATACTAATTTCCCCCCTGTCAGGAATTATGCAAGGCAACTAGCCAACAGCAACAACAAAAACAATCGGCCAACTGACCCAACTGCCTATGTAACACATTTTGCATAATTTTAGTTTCCGACAGCCAGCGTGAAAAAGACACTAATTAAATTTTGACGAAATCCCAAAACCACAACCAAATAATAAACCAAAAATATGATGAATGCAATAAAATAATTATAAATAAAAAAAGGGCCGCCGGCTGTCGGTGTGAATTAATCCATTCACGTAAAGAAGAAAAAGAAGAAGCTGCACAAATGCGAGACACTTCAAGTTGGAATTGTACGTGAACGCAATGCTAATTGGAATGCCAATTTGGGAGTTGATCGTATCAACATCACAACACAAACACTCACTGTACGATGACCCACTAACAAGAGTTGCGGGAGAGTTATGAGAAAGTTTCATAACGAACACTAAAAAGCTTCTAATTGCAGAAAGAATTCTGTGCTACAGTTTGAGTGGCATTGCGGAAGAGTGCAGCGCAGCAAACTACAAACTGACTCAAACTGTAGAGAGAAGTCTGATTAGAATAAACGTTTAGTTATTCTAAAACTGTACTAGCGTTAAACACCTCACAGTGATTCCCAAACTGTTTGCTAACACTTTTTCACGCACTTTTATTGGCTTTTAAAAGGAAATTAAATAATAGTTATTTTAAATTACAGCACTTTTGGCAGCGCCACTTGCCAATTTAACCGCAACCAAATAACAATACACAAACAATAGGTGAAAAGGGCCAAAACGCACTTGCCGCACATAATAATAAACAAATAAAGACCCACACAATAATAACAAACAGAAGCGTTGTTTTTGACTGCCTATGAGCTGCAATTAGCTGCTCAATGGTTTAAAGCCCGTTCCAAGAGAAACAACAACAAATGTTAAACTCTCTGCGTCTTTTAAGCCATGGCCATTTCTCACTTCTCAGTCACGTTCGGTTGGCCAGTCTTAAAGTAACGTTCAAACTGTGCACACGACGGCAGCAGCAACAGCAAAGAGCAGACGAAGAAGAAGCAGCAGCAACAAACGACACCGATATAAAATCAACTTTCGTGTTGTGAAGAAAAAATAAATTTTACAAGCGCGCTGTGCGCCCCACCTCCAACCCCACGCCCCTCATCACTAAGTTCTCCTGAACCTCAGTGCTTTTATAAAGCGCACAGACACACACACACCCATACATGCACAGTTATCGTGTCGTATTGGAGAAAGGCTTAACGGAGCATTGGCAAAACTTAAATTTCACTATGCAAAGCGCAGTGACATTCATTCTTGACTGAACTTGCACAAGCCATAAATCAACAGTAGCAGCAGCGTCATTTGGCCTTCAGCTTCTCTGCACGACTGCTACAAAGTTCCAAAAAAAAAAATAGAAAAAAAAACCAGTTCAGAGCTTGCAGTCGCAGTGCTTAGAGAGAGGAGGGCTGCAATAAAGAGAGACGCGCAGGCGCACGTGCAGAAAGCGAGAGCGCAGAAGCGATAGCTGTGAATACACTCAACGACGACGTCGCGTGCTATAATTAGGACAAGAACCGTGCGTGTGTATGTGTGTGAGATAGCGCGCGGCTGCAGTCAACGTTAGCGTCTGCGCCGACGCAACATATGACAAACTAAGTGCAATGGCTGTCAAACTGTGTGCGCGCGGAAATGTTTTTTAAGGTTTTGTGAAGTTGCATAATGTTCAATAAAAAACAACAAAACACAAAAATATTCGTAACAACTCGCTAATAATAAAAGCATGTGTAAGAAATCTATAATATAAATTGGCAGACGCGTACAAATTGTGTGAAAACAGCAGCAACACCACAAACTTTGTGGTCACCACAGAAATAAAAGCGCAGCTTTGTTTGCTTACTGTGAATGAGCATAAACAGCAACAATAACAACTACGGCTGAGAAATAAACAGTTACAAGAAAAAGAAAAAATTAGCAAGCTTCGTGCGTTTTGCTTTTGTAAAATGTCCAAACAATTGAAAATAAATTCACTCTCGTTGCTGCTGCTGATGGCGGCAGCAATAGTAGCAGCGCTGCCGCAACAAGCACAACAACAACTAACGCAGCAACAGCCACAGCTATTGCTAGCAACAAGTACGACAACAAGACTAGTAAATGCAACTGACGCTGCTGCTGCCACTTTCATCGATAACAACAACAACAACAACGAAGAGACCACTGTCTCCTTCGAGCAGCAGCAGCAGCAACAACAACAAACATTGCAATATGCACATATAACGCCGTTAGATAAAGAAGTAGGTATGCAAACGGTATCTATTAGCAATGGACACAGCTACAGCTGATCAGCTGTTAAGCGCGCAGCGAATACTCTAACTGGTAACAGTTCATTTAAACTAGTGGAACAAGCTTAGCTGGAGAACCGAACAGAGTAGTACGCAGTATTTTTGAGGATTTTTAAGGACTTTCTTTAAGCTGCACTAAGCAAATACTAAACGTTAGGGAGACCAACTCAATTTGCTAGAGCAAACAAAAGTCGCATAACTTTTAGTTTTAGACGTTTTTTTCTTTGTTGATATTAAGTGAAATTTTCGACATGATTTACTTGGATGACCGATGACGGCCTCGCCGCTGGCATTGCTCCATCAGAGTGCGTATTTATATGGAACGGCGGTAGCCAAAGAAAAAAGACTAACAACAACAAGTTTAATTTGCAAATTAGCTGAAGCACTAACAATAAACAACAACAAAACGAACGAATTACAAGTACAGCAGCAACAGCAAGGGAAAGGGAGAGTGGGAGGAGGGAGGGGGAAACTTTTTGGGTGGCCGTTTCAAGTGTGTGAAAGTGAAATTTATTACACCTGAAATTTGAAACGAACGAATTTAGAGTTAGACGTGAAACAGATGTACGACTGGTTTAAAGGGTATACATGTGTTAGTGTGTGTGTTTGGTTTTGTTAATTAAATTCAAGTTAATGCAGCTAATCTTGCTCATCTGCTTCTTTCTTCTCTAATTTCTGTTAATAAATCAGTTGAACGTCTGATTAAACAATGGGCACCGATTGTTTGGCTTGCCCCGGAGGAGAAATTCATGCCATTGGGCGTGGAGGAATTCCTGCAGCATGTGCATCCCATGGACAAGGATCGTGCCACTCCAGGTGTACCCTTTAGTGAGTATTCCACCAAGTCCCACTTGGTGACCAATGCTGAGATGGATGTTCTGCTAAAGAATGAGCAATCATTTATCTACGGCCGCAATCCCAACGAGGCACCCGTGCCCATCTACGGTGTGGCCACACTCTGTCCGCCGCCACCCAAACGTGAACCGGAAGTGGTACCCACTTTGTCAAGCACTCGGGGACCCTATATACCCGTCTCTATTGATCCGCTGGAGGAGCGCAATGACACAGTGCGACGTTCCTCACGTTTGTATCCACTATTCCAGCGGGTTAGGAGGGAAGCAGCCAAAATGTCGGACTATGCACCGCTGAGTGACTACGATTTGGTCATGGGAGAGACACAACTAGCGGGAGCAGCATTGCAAGAGCCCGCAAAGACAGAGGAGCAGCCACAGGAACTGGAACAGGACATGGACAATGGTCTGCCCGTGAATAATTTTATAGCCAATCTGGCGGACAATGTCAAGTTTAGCGGTGGTCCTGATTTGGACGACAATCTCGAGGATAACAACATTGGGGATTCACCGGCACAGGAGACGAAAGGGACCAGTGGACACCTGCCCGGTTTCCATGTGACCTACTGGATGTTCTATCCCTACAGTCAGGGCAAGACCATGTGCACGCTGAGCCTGGGACCACTGGGGCGTATTCCCTTCCCGGCCGTCTATGGCTACTGTCTGGGAAATCGCAGAGATATTGGCAGCCACGTGGGCGACTGGGAGCACATGAGTCTCTACTTCAATGGCGATGCCGAACCACAGGCCATGTACGTCTCAGCGCACGATGCTGGCGCCTACTATAGCTACAATCGTCTGACGGGGTCCTTTGAGTTCCGTCGCCAGGAGACACGCAAGGGCATCCTACAACGGCCCAATTTCCCCAAAACAGTGACCACCTTCAAGAATCACCCAGTGCTCTTTGCTGCCAAGGGTTCCCATGGTCTCTGGACAGCGCCAGGGAAGCATAGATTCGTTAAGGTGGCACGACTCTACGATATCAATGGATTTGGTACACCCTGGAACACCTGGAAGTCCGTCGACATTAGCTTCAAGAACCTCAGATCGTATGGTAAGTACGGAAGCTCCATAAATGTATTGTGTCTAATAGTTATACCCATATACTCTTCAGGTCGCTCCCTGGTGCCCGATTGGCTGACATACCGCGGCAAATGGGGTAATCCCAAGAGCAAATGTCATCCCTTTCGACGTATTGGTCTGAACTTTTGCGAGTTTACCGACGGACCCACTGGCATACCCCTCAAGGAACCACACTTTGAATGCGGCGCGGACTATCGCTGAAGAATTGAACGGAATCGCATCGAATTCTATGTAGCATTAAGTGTAGCTTTACAAAAGTATTTATTGTGAAAATCCCGCCCGAAGAGTACCCCCAAAAAAACAATGCATTAAAGATTTAAAATAAGTTTGGACTTTCCCCAGAAATATGGTAATCAAGCATGACAATGCTAAGAAGTATCTACAAACTATAATTATAAGTTTGGCAACGTTCTCCCGATAGTAATTATAGTAAGACAAAGGTTAATAGTTAGAGGAATGAGTTGAAGTTAATTACAAGCCTCAGAGAGTCTACGTTGACTCTGAAGCTATTAAATTAAGGGTTTAGTTGTCGATGAGACAGTGAAGAGTAACAAGCCAAAGGTCACAGTTTTTGGAAAGCAGAAAATTACAATGAGTTGGGGAAGTGAAAGAATCAACAAGTTGTTATTAAACATTTTTTTGAGAGATTTCTGACTAGATTTTAAGATCCATAATCATAGATAAATGGTGTACTTAATGACATGATAAACCTCCAAAATAGCCAACAAACAAAAAACAAACTATTTGCTTGAATAAGCACCAAAAAGCCTAGGAAACTTTAACGAACTCTACGACCTAGTCATAGATCGCATCGCATTATATCTCAACTCACTTGGAAAATTAAATTGGCACTTTCGCTGAGCGTTGTATCATCCGGTGAATCCACGGGAATTTGTCTTGTGAATCTCGTATCAAACTGGGAAACATCATCCTCACTTCGCTGTAAAACGAATGACATAGATTATATAGAACATAAAATTAATATATTCGTAGCTTACTAGTAAGGGTTTAATAGGCGGCTCTAGACGTCGAGCGACAACGTCTTCCCAGTTGACATGTTTGAAGAATGGATGTGACTGCACGGCAGCTGCATCGTCTGGTCCGCTGCCGAGACGCAATGGCTCCTGACGCTTCATCAGGCGGCGGACCAGATCTCTGGCTTCAGGTGTGAGGTAGGCTGGCAGATTAAGCTTGGCTTTCAATATGGTCTCAATGGTTTTCTTGCGGTTCTCGGCGGTAAAAGGTGGCTAAAAATAGAATAGTTTTAATAGGTTTTAAGATCTGACGGACTGCCCATCACACAGAGCTTTACTTACCACGCCCGTGAGCATGTCAAACATAAGAGCTCCCAACGACCACCAATCGACGGCTTTGCCATGGCCACTTCTGGTGAGGATTTCCGGTGCCCTGTAGTAAATAAAAAGTATTTGATTAATAAGCAGTTTGAGCCAAGTAACAGGATTAAGGATCAGTTAAAAGGCTTTGTCGGGCGCGTCACGCACATGTACTCAATTGTGCCGCAGAAGGTGTGGGTGACAATACCCTCTTGTATGTGCTCCTTGCACAGACCAAAATCGGTTAGTTTCACATGTCCCTGTGCGTCTAGCAGTATATTCTCTGGCTTCAAATCGCGATAGATTATGCCAAGTTTGTGTAAATGTCCCAAAGCCAAGATTATTTCACTCAAATAGAAGCTGCAAATGGAGCAAGAATTAGTTTACTGTTTAAGCTAAGGTAGGTTTAAGATTTACCAGGTGGTATCCTCCAGAAAGATGCCCTCGCGCTCCAAATGCATAAAGAGCTCACCTCCGCTCAGATACTCGAGTATCAGATACAATTTACCGTCTGTTTGAAAGGCGTAAACCAGTTCCACAATGAACGGGTGCTGCAAAGAGGAATCGTCACGTAAGTACAGGGTCTAACAAAGTTTATTTCTTTGCTGATCTCTTACCTTAACAGCCTCGAGTATGTTCCGTTCGGCACGCGTGTGCGCCGTGTCCTTTTGGTTGGTCACTATCGATGCCTTTTTGAGCACCTTCATGGCAAAATATTTGTTGGCATCACGTCCAGCGGTTTTGCGCACCTGTTGGCCAAAAACACCAATGATTAATTAAAAGTATTAACCTTGAATTGGTTGCTAACTTACCTGAAATACTTTGCCATATCCTCCTTTGCCCAGCACTTTCTTGAGCTCAAAATCCTTGGGACCCAATTTAATTTTGCCCGGATTGACATTTTCCTCTGATAGCTGTATAGTCTCCTGGCCCTCATTACTAAGCGAGGGAGCGAGAGGTAGGTGTAAGGGGTTAGTTAGTTAGCTTATTAATTTAGCAAGTGCTTAGATTATTGCTGGCGTGGGAATTGTACAACCCACGCACTCTATAAATAAAACCTTTGGCAAACACGCGCCAGAACCCTACATAATATTCCAACCCCTACCACACTAATTCCACACCCTTTTCACCCACTTGATGCAGCGTACCCATCCATCCACTCCATCAGAGTATCGAGTGTTTGCTTGGCATATTGCCCACTAGACAGCAGGCCAACAACAGCTTGTTGGTAGTCAATTGGTAGTTGTAAACACTTCTGTCGACGACATATGACAGTAAACAAACGCAATAATGATTGGGTGCGTTTCCTGACTATAACATACCCGTTAGTCTATGCAAACAATAAGTAGGTGTACTTTAAGGCTGAATAATCAACTGCTCTTATAAACGCTAGTTACTTTTAGGTGATTGAGTAACAATGACCCACTGTAAACAGCCTAAAAGTATGCTGTACTTTACTGCTCTTTATGGGACATAAGACTTCCGTCTTCGCAACAGCATATAATCTCTATGTCTTCCTTTAACGATGGTCAAACCCAGCTACCTAAACAGCATACCCTTTCACTCTACGGATATCGGGTAGCAACAAAATCTAGCCGCCTTATCAGCTTGGTAGCTGCGTCAGTTGGACTCCGTCTGTCTGTCTATCCGCCCATCCACCCGTCCGTCCGTCCGTCCGTCTCTTTGTCTGTCTGGCGGCAATTGATATGAGGCACAGGCACAGCCGATAAACCGATTATCAGCCTAAAAACCAGCTATACTACTACTACTTATGGGGGATTTCCCGCTAACATTTGTTAGCCAGTTTTCAGTATTTCCCAGAAGAGAATTGCGATCTTCGTGTTATTTGCTGTGTCATCTTTCGCCAGCGACATAACTTTGTCATTACTCACTCTTGATGTAGATTTATGCTCAATTCCGGTTCTAGATCGACCTGCAAGAGAGAGAAAAAGAGAGTAGAGAGTGGGTGAGTGACTGAGTGAGATAACGTTATGTAAATGAGTCAGAAAAGTTGAACAATTAGTCGCTGATATAGAGAGTCGTAAATCGTATGTAAATTTGTAAATATGTTAATAGTTTTGTGCCAGTTAATGGATTTGCAACTATAATTATCAATGGGTGACATTTTTTTTAACATTTCCTTATATAAAGTTAGTAAAGAAATATGCGGAAAAGGATTAGGATTAGAGAGGGAATGGAACAAGTTTCAAGTGACTAGATCTTGCGAGTTAACTCACAAACAAATTATCAGCTATTCTAAGTCCTTAAAAAATGTATAGTGAGTTTGATTAGCTGTTTAGTTGAGGTTTAAAATCCGCTCTCTACTTATAAATAATTATTACTTTTTTGTCTCGTGAAACCAGAAATCTTTTCAGCAATTACACTCCCAAAAATTGTATAATTAACTTGTTAAGATGTCTATCCAAAAATAAAGCTTATAAATAATAATAAATTTTGGATAAATGAAATGAATTTCTGAGAAATCTGTTGACGACTTCTTGAAACTGTGCAATGTGTTGTAATGAGACAAAAGAAATGTGTTTAAGATTCGCTCATTTGGGGAGAAAGTATTTTGAGTTTTTCTTCTTCTTCTTCTTTTCGTATTTTGTGGCAAGAGAAATCGTTAAAAGCCGCAACGCCGACGCAGAACGAATCATGATAAAATACCGCCTCGGGTCTTTTCGACCAGACTATATACTACAAGTTTAATGTACACACACACAGACAGACACGCACACGCACACACACAGACACACACACCTTCTCTCTCTCTTTAATGACAAACTAAAATTAGAACTCGGAACAATGCCAAATACTCTGCCACCGTTGATTCTGTGGCGTTTGCTTCTCTAAATTTATTGGTTGGGGATTTGGAGACTTGATTTCTATATGCTTTATATACTTTATATATACACCTATTGAATGGATTGCTATACGCCCGCATAAAATCAAAACCGATTGGCTTTTGTAATGGGAAAAACTGGTTCAAGTCGCAAGTCTCAGCACAAAATGCTGGCGCCGAATTCCAATTAACAAATCCATCATAATTTCCAGTGTCCACAATTCCCCGAGGTTTCCACACCACACACACACACACTAACACACTCAAGTATTTTTTAATCTAGAAAACGTAACACTTCAATTGCATTTTTTCTATATAGTGAAATAAAGCAAATAAAGCTGCACGCGCCGATCGACTTGATTTCCAAGTCATTTCGACATTTTCTTTTCCTTCCTTTTCGTTTTCTTCTTATCAGCAGGGGTTTTTTCCGTTGCTTTCTAATACTCTTCGCTGATAAGAATTTTTGTTTTAGGTGGGAGTTTAGCCTACAAAATGACAGTCTAGAAGAAAAGCAACCCAGCAGCACATTATGTCCCAAAATACATAACGAAAGTAACATTCATTCATCACCAGTTGGGGCAATGATTCAGAGAAGTGATAAGAAGATAAGATAGAAAGTAAATTTGTGACTTGTTGCAAGCAGCAGCAATAACTGATTAAGATTGATTATGAAGACATTTAATGGAGGTTATATATTCTATTAACCTTATTTGTGCAATATAATATTATATTATGCCCAATTGTTTGTTAAGCTACAATTCTATTTGTTTCAAGATGGAATTTATTTCTTCTCTGATTAAATCAATAGAAAAAACAAACATGTGATTTTATACTAGATTCTCCTTAACAGTTTCTTATACAACCTATGTAGAATTTATATTTTCAAACTGGCAGTTTTATAGTTTTTAGGCTATTAACAAATATTATTGCCTGCTATAACATTTTAGCAACTAAATTATTTTATAGCATTTTTATAATATTTGAAAAACTTTAGCCTTTCATACAACACCGTTTGGACTGCGCGCTGATCAGTCAGTCGACAAGGGACGACAAAGAAATATTAAGGTCATTTCTATGGCACCAGAACAACATGAACACAAATAGTTCGACTGGGTATTTCAACTGTTTGTATGTTCGTGTGTGTGTATTGTTTGTATACATAGTCTACACAGGTACGCCGGTGTGCATGTGTGGGTGAAGCAATTGATAATGATTATTTGAAGGACATTCGTTTAGTTTGATTGCTTAATATCGAAAGAATATTTAGCGATAATGATAGAAATTGCGATTGAACTCAAGCTGTGTGAAGAGTTGAGTATTTTTAATGAAGAGATGTTGAATAACCTGATGACGCCACACACACACACACCTATACACTTGCACACTCCACTCCACACTCCGTGTCTCAGTGATGGACTTTTGCGCAGCAGATAAGCTACAGAAAGTTCAGCTCCCTAACAGAGAAAATGCAAATACGACGAATATTGTGGCCAGCTGCAGACAAAGCGAAGTGAAGGTAAACAAAGAGGGAAAATCTTAACAAATGGGGTAGGGGATGGGGGTGGCTGAGTAACTGTATAGTCTGATGTTGCGCAGTTCTATATATTTATGCAGACAGTACTCACATCATCCAATTCGATCCTGTCGTCATCCGAATCTCGTGCTTTGTCATCCTCGTGCAGCTCGAGATCGAAGAGTTCACTTGGATCGCTCACGTCCGCCATTTGTCGTTGTGTTTTGCTGTTGTTGTTGTTGTTCACTCCACTAATCACACACTCGCAGGCACGTTCACATGCACACACAAACGCACACGCTTACGCTTAAGCGCAAACACAGGCAAACACTTTGCTTTTTTGCCTTTTCTTTACTTTGCCTTTATTTTGCGTTTTCTATGAATTTGTTGCTGCTTCGCTTCTGCTTCTGCTGCTGCTGAAAACAATACGGAAACAGCCCAGAAGCGAGACAACGAATGGTGAGACGAAGAGAAATGAAGAGAATAACACAGACGCAATTTCTTGGCAATGCTGTGCGTTTTTCTTTCCTTTTTCTATTTTTTTTCTTGCTTTTTTTTGATTTTGATTTGTAGTTATGCTTTTAGCTTGGTATTCCACCAGGTGCGGGGGCACTTTTTCGTGGCCCCGAAGGTTATTTGTTTATTAGTTAATAGAATATGAATGGAATCGGAGGCGCAGCAGCAGCAGCCGTAGCGAGCGGAGCGCCAATGCCACAGCCACACAATGCCAATATACACACACACACGACGGAGACGCGACCATGAGACGCGTACAGAGCGACGCACGTTGCAAGATTGCCACACGACGGGAGCCTACAAGTTTCGCGCTCACGTTGTATTGTTTTAAATTTAATTAAATTGTAATTTAATAATAATTAAAATGCACTTTTTCTTCTTTGTTTGCAACCAGAACACGAGGTAAAGTTGGGACAGCGATTGCACTATTCGCGCTTATCGATACTGTGGCTAGGTATCGAATGTGTCACACTTGCAGTATCGATGCCATGGTATAAAACATCGGTAAGCATCGATGCTGCGTAATCCACGATATATCGATACATAACACGGCACGCTAGCAAAACAAAACTGCACAAAAATCACCGTTTCATCCTAAAAACGCAATAATCAAAGTAAATAACAATAATAATTATGTGCACCGGTGGCTCTCCCAGCAGCAATGGTTCTCAAGCCGACGATAGCAACGAAACGGAGCAACAACAGCAGCCAGCAACTTCACAGCAGGAACCAACGTTGAGAAGAGCTGTCGAAGCATCCACTACCGAGGAGATTCTTGCGGAATATGGCGAAAACCTGAAGCTACTAACCCTAAACTCGCAAGTCGCCGAACTGCTAACCATCATACGAGACAAGTAAGAGGCTATCAGCAGTTGTCATTGCCTGTACGCTAAAATTTCCATACTTTTTGCAGAAACACCTCACGCAGCGATTTTAAATTTTATGCTGACCGCTTGATACGGCTGGTCATCGAGGAATCGCTTAATCAGTTACCTTACACGGACTGTGACGTGGAGACACCCACAGGTGCCATATACGAAGGTCTCAAATACCGTTCCGGAAACTGCGGCGTCTCCATCATACGCTCCGGCGAGGCCATGGAGCAGGGACTCCGGGATTGCTGTCGTTCTATACGAATTGGCAAGATTCTGGTCGAATCGGATGCAAACACACACGAGGCACGTGTTGTCTACGCACGTTTTCCCGACGACATCGGAAGCCGCCAGGTGCTGCTCATGTATCCCATCATGTCCACGGGCAACACAGTCCTGCAGGCTGTCAATGTGCTGAGGGAGCACGGAGTGCCCGAGAAGTGTATCATATTATCGAATCTGTTCTGTACACCTGTCGCTGCACGCACTGTGGTCAATGCATTTCCTAAAATGAAGATTCTCACCTCTGAGCTGCATCCAGTCGCACCCAATCACTTTGGCCAGAAATACTTTGGTACTGACTAGTTAGTCACAACAACAACTACAACAACAGTCAAGCACAACAAGTCTTGACGACTAAGCTTCGCTTAGGATAGGTAGTGTTTAGTGTTTGTTTGTTAATGCTAATCAGGACTGCAAAAGGTTCCTAAAACTTGGCTTTTCCAGTTCTGCTTACAAGTAATCCAAAATTTTCAAAATTTTCACTTTAACTGACACTTTTGCATGATTTCCTGTTTTTACTAACACTTATTTTCGTTTGTTTCCTTTTTCCAACTTTCAGATGACTTTTAAGTTGCAGAAGGAAGATTTCTCACAAAACAAAACTACTATGAAATAATATTTAAATAGCTTTTTATGCAAATCGCACTGAAGACGTGACTTGTTCAACTTATATATGTGTAAATAGAAACTGAATAAATATATTATATATATCACTTAAGAGCTCATTTTATAATTGACCACTGTGTCCACTTTGTGCAAACCAGTCGAAAAGGAGCGCAATTGTACGGCTTGTGCGTTCTGTATGAACACAGCGCCTGTTTCGTCCCACTGTGCTGGTATTTCAGTATTCTGTAGGGTATGGATCATCACATCAAAGGTGCAAATGCAATCGAGTAGCGGTAAATAGCTGACAGTGGCTGAAATCTGTCTCATCACATCACGAATCTCGTTTTGTATGCGACTCAATTGCTTGGATGAGGTTAATTTGGTGGGGTCTCCTGTCTCGCCATCACCCGATTCTGCCTGCATCTTAAAGTCCCAGCACTCGAGCACTTCCTTAGTGTGTGCATTGGTTATCACCATCGATATCTTGTTAATCATGTTCTTGGCTAGCCATTCTGCAATAGTAGATGTTTAAAATCAGTACGAGCCCAGCATAATTTCACTTAGCTCACTAACCTTCAGTTTGTGCCAAAACATTCTGCAAAAATGTGGTAATCTTGGGATCCTTGGACATAAGTATGGTCAGTCCATATTGCTGTGTGTTGTCAAAGTTCTCCGCTGGATAAATTCCGCGTTGAAACAATATCGAATTGATGCCGTACTCTAAATTTGCAATAAACAAAGGCGCGGGACGCCAACGCCATAATTCAAGCGCGCAATTAGCAAGCGTCGGTTTTGTTGTTGTTTTATTGTATTTACTTACTCAAATACTCGACGATAATCTGCGCTGAGCCCTTGAGTGTAATGCAGTTCTTGGTTGCCTGGGCTGTAGACATTTTACAATGCTTTTTCACTTTCTGAATTGACAATAATTTTTTCTTTACGAAATGAAGCCGCTCGTTTTCAAAGCTCTTTTCCGGTTCTTTGTTGAACGAACTAGCTAGCACAATTGGAACTAAAATCGATACCAGAATTGAAACAAGTATCGATTTAAATAGAAGTCCGAAATAAATACCAGACACATCGCAATGCACGAACGAGTATCGTACACAGTTGGTATATTTTCCGCTGTATTAAGTGTAATCGATATATCGTTTGCAACTCTTGTCTACGAAAACAAAATACTAAATGTTTTTCGCGCCAACACAAACTCAACAGTCGTTTGTATTTGAATTCAAATTTAAATTTGTATATAAGAAAACACAGCAAATGAATTGCAACAAATACATTAAGTTTATTAGCAAACTCCAAACTAAATCTAAGCATGAGATCCATTTACGCACACATTCTAGTGTTTGATTAATGTTTTTATGAAATAGATGCCTATGTCGTACTCCTTCTCATCCAACGGTTGTTGAAGTCCATTTTGTAGGTGGTGCCTGTTAAGATAAGAAACCAAAGATATATATTTTTAGCCAAGATAGTTCTTGTTTTGGACAAATATCCGTCCGCAAACTAATAATTCTTCAAGCTGCCAACACCGGACTCGATTATCCAGAGCCTTTTGTTGTTGTTGTTGTTTTTGGAGCTGGGTAACGGAAATTAGGAGTAAATAAGAAAAATCAACCAAAAGTTTGTGTTTTAACGTGTTTTTTTGAAATTTTTGAATATATTGTATTTGTTGGGCTATAATTAATTAAAAGGATGTGAAGAAAAATAATTAATAAAAGCAGACGATTTGTAAAATGTGAAGAATTTGCAAATTTTTAATGAAATTTTTTCTTATTACGCTTCATTTTGTTTTTTTTTTGTTTTAAATTAAAATTAAGCTTTACATGGTATTTTTGGTATAAATCTTTCAATAATTAAATTAAAAATTTTGACTTAAATTAACTAAAAATAATCTCTTCGCCGCCATCTAATGCTACCAAATAAGTACAAACTGATGTCAACATATATAGTATAGTATATAGTATATATAGTACATAAGAACTAAATTTGCATTTTACATTTCATTCACTTTAATTACAAATAATTAAAATTAGAATAATAATAAGTAATGATAATTATAAAAAAAATACATAGAATGGGGAAATAAAATAGTATTTCGAAATTTAAGTAGTTGTAGTTTGTTTTCAGTGTAATGGGGTGTGTATGTGTGTGGGGTATACGAGTACTTAGTGTAATTAATTAATTAACGAATTTATAAAGTACAAAATAAATTAAGTTTTAAATCTTGTATAACTTAGTTGAAATGTACACAAAAACTTATGGTGAATTTTAGCAAATATATATAAGTATAGGTAGGTATCATATATACACATGGTTTATTACAAGTTCTCAGCTAAGTTAACTATATACTTTCTATATAGTATTTAAGTATGTCTATGGTACAACAACAAAAGCGCAACAGAGTCAGTGTCAGTTTTTCATTTTTTGGGTCGATTCTTATTATTTTCTGTGTTTTTATAGTTTTAAACTTTAAATAAATAAATTCAAATTTCTTTTCTGATTTTATACAAAAAAATTTCTGTCACCGTGCACAAAAACGCCAAGATAAGAACGAAAATTGTCAGTCTGCAATCAATTTAATAATTTGTTTTTAAATCAAAGAATTTTTAAGCTGCGTTCACACTCGCGGTGTGAACAGGGCAAAAATTTCAAGTGGTTTGTGTATGTGTGTGTGTGTGTTTTGTTGTGCAACAAATTGTATAATTTTTTAAACATAATACTAAAAAATTACATTTGTCGGCGTTTGGAGTGCAGGGAGTACTTTTGTTTGCATTTTATATATTTTTTTCTTTATTTTTTGTTTTTGTTTTTTAAATAAAAATTCTATGCATTAAAATAGTCATTAATTAAGGTATGTATTTGGCCGTAGATTGCAACAAAATATCTGTGAAGAGATTAAATCATAAATAAAAATTAAAAATTAATTGGTATTGCTTTAAAAATTGTTTGTTTTTATTGATAACTAATACCATTTTCCAAAAGGGAATTACAAGCAAAGAATGCACTAGGAAAAATCGGGAACGCTCCAAAGAAGTGCATGCATGAGAAAAAAAAAATAATTTGTTTTTGAATTTGTTGCTCTTTTGCGTTAAAAAAATTATACAAATCATAAAAACAAAATATTATTTAAAAGAAGAGGAACAGAGTGAGGAGAAAACGCAAAAAATTAGTCAAATTATTGATAATAAAATAGAATTAAAAAAAAAACAACCACCAGATAAATAAATTAAGGAGCGAATGAAATTGTTGTTGTTTTTTTTGTTGGGTGTTTTTGGTTTTGTCAAATCTACAGCCAAAGTGTTAATAATGTTTCATATATATATAGAATAACAAGAAACTATATAATAAAAACTAAATTAATTGCAAAGAAATAATTATTGTTATTATTTTATGAAGTATGATTATTTATGTTTTATTTTTTTCATTTTCATTTTTATGAGTGAATTTATTTAAATATTTTTTTTTGCAAACTACAAATTTATCGCAAAACAAAACAAAATTTCGGTCAGTGCTTTTTGTGTGTGTGTGTATGAGTGTGTGTGTGTGTAGGTGTGTGGTGACTGTACTTTTCTTTGTTGACAAATTAACTAACTTAAGAGAGCCTCTGTATTTTTTATTGTTATTGTTATTATTATTTTTGAATGGTTTGAATTCTTCATTCGACAAGTTATTCAGTATTTGGTAGGTGTCTGTTATCTGTGTGTGTAGTGTGCGTGTGTGTGTTTCTGAGTCTGTGTGAGTTGCTCAATAATTTTATTTTGTTTTTTCGTGTAAATGGAAAATTAAATTTCTTTTTGTTTAACATTTACTTTTAAGAGAATTTCAATTAAAATAAATTCCTAAGTAAAAACTATTTAAAATAAACCTTCTATAGCACCATTTGTTCTTATTCGCATTTGTTTTTTTTTTTATATATTTTTTGTATTTTTTATTTTAATAATTTTTTATTTAATAGTTTAAAAAATGAACAAGCTTTTTGTTGTTGTTTAGTTAGTTTTTTTAGACTTTGCTTTGTTGCTTTTTGGAATGTGTTTTCTAATAAAAAACAAAAAACTCAAGTTCGCGGTGTGAAAGAGACGGATGATAACACTAGGAGGTGTGGGAGGAGCAGGAGAAATATCCTTTTCTGTAATTCTTTTGATTCGACTTGGTCATTTATCGATTTTTAGTTTGTTGAGCTGTATTTGTACTATGTATGTGTGTGTGTGTGTGTGTTCAGTTTTAGTTATCAACTATATTTGGTTTATTTCAAGTTATATTGTTCAAGTTACTTTGACAGATGACCATTTTCAGATAAATTGTTAATTTTGATACTCGTCGTTCTCTTGTGTAGTACAATTTCGATAACGATAACGATTGCGCACAAATTTGTATAGTTCTTATCGCGTTACTCTCGATCTAAAACAATCGATGCTATAGAAGTGCCTATTTTAGCAGTAATAACCTCCATAAAAATTTTCGCCACATTTGGGATTATTGCTGTACGTACTGTCGTGGTTGGTGTTTTCACAACGGACCCCATGGAATCCATCCGGGCAACTGAAATATTAAACATAAAATCCATAAGTAAAAATTCTATTCAATACATTAAAAGAAAAGGTAAAAAATGAAAAGTTTTTTTTGGCAAAGTTTTTCTCATATACAAGACATGAAACGGCCCTGAACTGTAGTGCACTCCGAGCACACTTAAGTATAAACACAACCAAAAAAAAAAAAACACTCCAACATTTAATTAATATTTTTTGCTGCTTTTTTTGCAAACCACAAATCGTGAAGTGGAAGTGGAAATCAAAAGAAAATTTTTCTTAAGGCACCGAACAAGTTGCGTGGTGCCTGAAAAATACCCTAGATTGGGGTTAAGAAAACTAGCTAAATAAAATTCAAAGCTATTAATATTTTAGATAGGTTAATGGCTAGAAAAGTGGCTAAAAATTGCTACCAAAAGCTGACTAGTTTTATCTACAAATAGCCAATTGTTTAGCTTTTATTATATTACTAAATTTTAAACTACATAAACTAGCTTTTATTCAGACAAACTGGCAGCAATGTCAGCACAGTAGATGAAGTATATTTAAAAGCAATAGAAATAATTTTTTCTTAGCTTGTAACAAACGTAAGCTCTAGTTCGGCATACCCACTACGAGCACACAATGTTTACAGGGTATGCACAGAGTACAATGCGCTTTTTTGGGATTGAATTGAATTGAAATGGATTGGATTGGATTGGTTTACATATACGAGTCGATATATGCGTCTTGCATACACACAGCACTACGTGGATATTGTATAAAACGAGGCGCTGAAAGACATTATTCACATTGCACACACACACACACAAAGCTGAGATGTGTAAGCGTGTGTGTGTGTGTGTGTGTGTGTGTGTGTGTGTGTGTGAGTTCGTGGAGTTAAGATTTTCACTCGCTGCTCTTTTGTAATGCGATGCCAAAAATCTTAAAATTTCTAGTCAGTTTTTTTGGTTCTCAAGTGGTTAGTTTTTGGTTTCTGTTTCTGTTGTCAGGCATTGAGTTGCTCTCAGCGCCATGGGCTATGGGGTATGCTGTGCATAGGGTTGGGAGAGTTGTCCCTCAACTTTGACTTTATCAGCTGTCACAGGTTTTTATCACTTGAGGCCACTTGAGTTCTTGACTTGAGGCGACGACACAGCTGTACACAATCCTTTAAGGTTCAAACGACGAGAAACGACCTTTACACTGAGAGAAAAGGGTTGTACACAAAACTGCTGAGCTTACAACTAACTGGTGATATTTTTAGCTTGATCTGTCATATCTAAACAGAGTTACTTTTCTAGCTTTTAGCTGTTATTTAATCTAAAACTAAGCCAAATGTGGATAAATATGGAGCTTTTTTCATTGAAAAACTAAACAAGCTCTACTTTTTTTCACTGTGTACTACTTACCTGCAATAGATTAAGTTGAGATCCGTTAACAGCCTGCAGGTGCCGCCGTGAAAGCAAATATTCTCCTCTTTACATGGCTTTTCCCGCACTGCGATTATCCGAACGCAAAACTAAAATGAAAAATGTAAAAATAAATAAGTAAAAATATTTAAAAATACTATTTTATAAAAATTGAGAGAAATTCATAATTTTGAGCTGTAGGTGGCGTTTTAATATGCTTCGATAGTCGCCTTCGAAATGTGGCCATAAATTAGAAATGAATTGGAGCAAAATAATGTGACAGCCACACATCAAATAAACTAATGATTATCATGATCATGATGATCATAATCATGTTGTGCTAGTTGGGTACTTTGAAGGTCTTACCTGGATAGGCATTGATCATGATGCGACGTTTGTCAATAGTTTTGCTGACTTTATTCTTGGCACGGCACTCGTATTTGCCCGCATCGGTGGTACTGTTAAAGTAGCGTACAATTAGCTCGGAGCGTCTTCTAAAAAAGTAGAAAGAAAAAGCAGAAACAAATTATAATTAAATTTGCATTTGAAAACATAAATATATTTAAAAGTATGTCGAAAACTTCTATAAACAATTCACTTACTTGTAATGCTTGAATTGGTAAACATTGCGTTTGCGATTTATGGACTTGCCGTCCTTGAACCAGGTCACCTTTGGTGGTGGTCTACCCTCCACCTTGCATACGATCCTCAGCTCCATGCCGTTCTCCAGCGTTTCGTTCGTCATCGGCATCGATGTGATCGACGTTATCGATGCGTTCTGTGCTGTAAAGCGACAAATTGAAAATTTAGAAAATGTTTTCCAAACAAAAAACGTTTTAAACTTGCTTAAAAAATAGCTAAAAATTTTAAATTAAATACTCTTCCAATTGTTTATGTCGGGCGCCATAAACAACCGATCGGCACTAGAAATTATTGAAATTCTCAAGTTTTTTTTCCTACTTTTTTTTTTAAATTTTTATAAGCAAACGCGACGAGACGTTTAAACTTAATCGTAAGCTGTTTATATAGAGTCTGCTGATCATTAAATTGGTCTATGACATGACCTGATTTTCAAGGTCCATTAAAATATCGAACTAGTAGTATCTATATTCCAAGTTGAAAGATTTTGCAATTCGATTTGAAATCTTTTTTGTAGCAAGTGTTGAGAGATGAGTTTCTTTGGGCCAGTTGGGCAACTGTTTATGTAATACAGCTCTTTATGGCAAGAGTTCTGTTTGGGAATAGAGCAGCCAATAATTGCTTGATTGGCTTATATATCTTCCACTGTTTTGCCTTGTTAGCCAATACATATTCTTATTAATCACTTTTTAAACTGCCTTGACATTCTATTAATACAAATTCTGTTGAAGAATTTAACTAACAGTTTGTTATGTTTATATCTGCAATCTTTTGAGTGATTATCGTTGATTTATGTTTAAGTTGTAGATCAAAGAGTTGCTCTATATGAAGACAGACTTAAATATATAAATATCATAGTTAAATGAGGGTTGAATGCTCTGCCTTGACCTATCTTTCAATAGACTTAAACATATTGCTATAAATAAACTTAGTATAGTTATTAAAGGTAGTAGTGCTTAAATTAATCGACTGTCACGTGCTAAAATTTCTGCATTTCAATCGATTGCTCAATTTGCTTAATTAACGCATTTTGCAAATTTGCAATTTGTTTAAAGATTTAAGCAAAATTCAATTAAATGCTGCCAAAAAGTCTCCTTCGCAACGGCTGCTACGCTGACTCATAAGTGTCGAGACAGGGACAGAAGTATAGAGAATTTGGCAATGAAACGCTTGTGGTCATTTGCCACGCCCACTAAAAGATAGGCGTAGCTGTAGGTTGCTTTAATTAGCCGCCATATCACGTGTCTGGTACTCGAAACACTTGAGCAACTCGAGGTGTGGGCGAGTTGAGTAGTAGATCAGTCTAGGGGCGTAGTGGGGGGCGTGGCAGTATAGAACGAGGGACGCATCACATGATAATTGACAATTGCGTGTGGCTTTGGTAATGAATGAATCATTCAAACGATACGAAACAATTGCTCTAAACTTAAGTATATACAAAAGTAGATAGCTATTTTCGAAAGTTGATTTGATTTTCGAAAAATGTGTTTTTCTATTTCACTATTTCACTATTTCACTAGTTTTCTATTCTTGGTTCTTGGCGCTGCGAATTGCATGCGAATTTTCACACGTTGATTATGCAATTTCAGATTACGCACGCGAGTTTTTCCAGTCACATTTGCAGTAATAATAATAACACTAAGTTAAGTAGTAATAAATTGTGTCTGTCTGGACTTGGAATATATATGTCTGCTAGCTATTTATATAGTCGGCAAATCTTTTAATTTTTTTTTCAAAACATTTTGACATTTGATTTAATGCTAAGCGAATGATAATTTATGCGACTCTCGCGTGGCTCATTCGAAAGGAAAATGTGTGAGTGTACTCACACACACACACACACACACACACACACTGTCACACACTCACTTATTCATAGTCAGCGCATATTTATACTATTAAAATTGTTATATATTAAAAGATAATTTATTGTTTATAATTTATGTTTTTTTTTGGCTTTATTTTTTTTTTGTTTTTTTTGGCCAACGCGACGGTCCATAAAACAGCATTTTAATTGTCCGCGTCACTTTCTCACGCTCCCAAATTGTTTGCTGCGGTGTCTTCTCAATTCTTTCCCCGCCACGCCCCCTCTCCCACTACCCTCTCCCCCACACTCTGCTGCCAACAATAAGAAAAACGGCAACTCACAAGTTGCCATGGACAGAAGGCGATTAAGAATTGAAGGCAGCACGCAAACACAAGTTGACAATTGTCATGCCCAACAGCAACAAACGGGGTGACAACCCTGCCCCCCTTAACCCTCCCTTTGCCTACAGCTGCTTTGCAATACTCGTCGTTGGGGATCCGATCCCCAAATTCAGCACGCAGTTGCCGGTCGAAGCCTTTTCAAGTTTCTTTCTCCTCTCCCCTTCTATCCTCCCTTCCCCTCTCCTCTTCTCTTTTATTTTTTGCTTTGATTCACAATGAAATTCGAGGCATAATAATAAGATGAACATTTTATTTTTTGATTTGCGTGTGTGCGTTTTATTTTATTTACTCGACGCTTCATTTTTTGTTCCTCTGTATTTTATGATTTTTTAATGTTTGGCATATCATTTCATTTGGTTTCATTGTTATTATGACTTAATTATGCGCTTAAAAAATGATTATTAAAGCGCTTTGGCCATTGGACTTTGGATTAATCCATTGTCATGTTATGGGGATTAACGCTTAAGTGGATGAGAAGGAAAAGAAGTCATAGTGTGAGCAGGAGAGTGGATATTTAGCTGGGAAGGTAGTTGAAGGAATTTAGTTATATGAATTTTAACTTAGAATTATTAGGAATAGCTCTCATTTGGAACAGTTTAACCTTTTAAAAACTACAATTTAATCATATTTAACTGAAATACCACAATTTGAGCATCACATAGAAGCGCCTTGAGTGCTGGCTGAAATTTGATATGCTTTTCAGTTATTTTGTCAAGTATTTCGCTGGCCGAGAGCTCATTAACCTCTGCTGAAGATGGGGCCTAACACCAATATCTTTAGCTGATTGTTGTTGTTGTGGTTGTTGTTGTTGTTGCTGTGTGCGTCAACACTACGTCAAAGCCGCAGCTGCTGTCGCGACGCGCTTCCGGAAAAGTCTGGCATAACAACTGCGACAACTACCCAAAAAAATAAAGAGCTGAAGATGAAGATGAAGAAATAAACGGGAGGAAGGCAAAAAAGAAAAACACGTAGAGGAAATGCTGCCAAAGGCAGGAAAACTGTCGTCGTTTTGGCTGCTGCCTGTCGCCGATTTTAGCACAGTTTTTGGGGGCACGCAGGTCGGGAGCAGTGGGGGTAGGGGCACTGACAGCCCGGCATTAAAATAACTTTTCATACACACAAAAGTATGAAATATTATAATTTTTCCCCGTTTTTGCAATTCATTTTCTGAGCGCTTTTCCATCGAGCGTGACGTCTCAATGATTCATGCAAATCCATCAAAAAAAGACGGGCAGAACACACAGAGAGAGCGGGAGAGAGAGAGTGGCAGAGAGAGAGAGAGCAGCAGCGACAACATGTGGTTTTAGCAGCGAAGCGTTGCCACTGCTTCAAAGGGCATAAGTGCCCCAGAGGGGGGTGCGGGGCTAGGGAGGGTACTGCGCACATTACGTTTATTAAGATTTTATTGAATTAATAAGCAAATTGCATGCGACACGCTGCTGGCGCCATCTGTCGTCCAAATTGCATGCAATTTGCATTCTCACATTATTCGATGATGTGATGATGATGATGATGCTGATGAGATTATCAAAACTCAAAAATAACATTGTATTCAACGGGATTCCGGTTTATAGCCAAACGTATTTATTCGGCCAAAACAACGAAAATGTGCAATAAGAAATATTATTTAGCTTTTTTCTTTGTCGCGCGGCAGCAATGAAATCAAATGAATTTTGAACGCCGTGCGTTGCCGTGCGCTGAAAGACATTTTATTTTGGCAGTGTCTACCTCAGTCTGCCTGTCTCCCTCTGCCCCCGCTTTCCCCTCTACCACATCTCTTCCCCCCTCCCGCCTGCTGTCGCTTTCGTTCTGTTTGACCCACATTCGCTAGCGACAGCAAACGGAAGTTTTTTTCCAACAATTTTTACGCTGTTTTTCCAAAAATGAAATGTTGCCTGATCTTCTGCATTTTTACTCAGAGTTCTTCGTATTTTTTTGGGTTATTTATGATGCTGTATGTTGTTGGCTTGTTATTTATTTTATAATTTTTGATTCATTTTTATTGGCGCCTTGGCGACATTGTGTCATTTCTCGATTTCTTTTAAATAGAATAAAACAAGTGATTTATTGCACTTCCCATTAAAACAAACACACACACAGTCACAGACATTGCATTATCTTATTTGCCCCGATATCATTTACAACTTTGGACAACGCGCTTAGCACGCGCCCCCATAAACTGGGGGGAAAGGTCTGCCTTGTAGGGTGGACCATAAAAGAGGTTGGCAGTATTGAGTGTAGGGGAGGGTTAGGGGCTGTCAATTCATGCTATTTGCATGTGATTGTTCAGATAAGATTTATATGGCCCTTTATTGCTTGACACTTTCTTAAGCTCTAGCTGCTTTTAGCATTACGCATACGCCGTGTTTACTCCTTTAATGATGTCAATGACATTATTGTGGCTCCAATTAATTAATAAATTATTAACATTCTTTCTTACTGTAGTTCTTCCCCTATTTAAACAACAATTATAAAAGTAAATCCCCTAATTTCCGTCTTTAGTTAAGTTCTTAGTTCGATTTTGTCGCTTCGCTTTTGGCAGACGTCCATCATAAAAGCTACAATTGTTTGTGTTTAGATTAGATTACGCTTCGTTGTCTGATTTGCTACCGTAATTCTGGGAATTGTTTAGTTTCCTGGCATAATAAAACCATATAATTGAGGTGTGAATGGTTGTTTGTTGTGGGTGAAAGGTTTTTCAAATTGAAACGTAGAAAACTTCGATTTGTTTAACAGTGGAAGGAGCAAAGAAAAAGCACTTGCGACTGTTCTCTCTCTCTCTCTCTCTCTCTCTCTGTGTTTGTGCGGTATCAAAGCAATGACTAAAGAAACAACAACAAGATGAAAAACAGGCAAATTATGTTGTTCTAATGGTCAAAGTAAAAAAAGAACCGGAAAGCTGCAAAAAGACAGGCACACTGACAGGCAGGCAAATTGAACAAGTTCTCTAGTTGACTCCCAGTCTGTCTGTGTGTCCCTCTGTCCCTCTGTCCATTCGTCTGACTGTTTGTTCGTTGATCGTCAGGCCTGCGTCTGTGCCTGGCAGATGAATGGCCGGCACGTGTGGCCAAAATGTTCGCAATGAAAACTGTCTTGAAGGCAAACTAATAAAATGGCTAAAACAGCAACACAGCAATACAAACAACAACAGCAGCAACAACAAGTACAACTTAATGTACATGTTGTGTGTACACACACACACACACACACATACACATACATTTATAATGATTGTCGCCCTGTCGTATTTTCCAGTCTTGTTTGTTTTTTGGCGGCATTTTGCTTATTTATTTGCACGTTGCGTATACGCAATGTGATTCGCCTTTGATGTTGTTAATGTTGTTGTTGTTGTTTTTGTTGTTGTTGACAACTCAAGCAGCAACTGAAAGCGCATTGTGCAGCAGCAACAACAATAACAATTAGAGTAACAACAATAACAACATGTAGTAACCAAATCACAGTTAACTTTAGATCTACAGATTAGATCTGTGTTAATCTATGCGCTGCGAGAGATAAGCGATAAGTGAAAGAGCAGAGCAATAACTGCAAACACACGCACAGAGTCTGGCTCTCTCCCTCTCTCCACCTCTTTTCCACTCTTCCTCTGCTCCTGCTTCTCCACCTCCTTCACTGTATATTTGCTGGCACTTTGCGTTGCGTTTTTCGCTTTGAACTTCGTCTCGTTTTTTGCGCTTTCCTTCTATATGCACAAATATATACATATAATTTTATATATGTATATAAATACATATATATATGCGTAGACAGCCCCCATATCGTATATATATATTTTTATAACACTGCCTGCCCTGTTTAATTAAGTCAAGTGAGTGAGGATCGCTGCCCCATGCAACACACATACACAGAGACTCACATACACTCACACGGCACACGCACATGCACACGGCAGCCAGGCAGCCTCTCTAAATGCCAACAAATTCAGCGCAGCTGCCTCTGTTAGCGCTCCGCTCTCCCTTGCTCCAACGCTTCGTCCACCTGCTCCTTCCTTCGCTCTCTGTTCGTCTCCCTCTCTCTCGCTTTTACGATCTGCTTCTGCCTCTGCCTCTGCCTCTGCCTCTGTCGCTGCCTCTGCCTATGCAGAACTCTTGTATTTGTTTTGTTTATTTGATTTGATTTGCTTTCTTTGTTTGCCGCCGCCGACGTCGCTCTATTTTTGCTGTGAGTTTGCAAATCTGTTCGCCCAGCTGTTACGGCTACGTCTACGGCTAAAACTCTAGCTAAACTAGCATTACTGCTATAGCAGACGGAACACCCAGTGAGCTTTTTAGTTGAGACTTTATATCATTTTCTAACTTTTATGGTATTTAAATTAAACTTTACATAAACTCTCGCTCTTTTATGCTTGATTAACTTAATCTTTATCTATATATTTACACTATAATTATGCTCAAACATGATCAGCATCATCATCATCTGCTTCTTTGCCTTCGTCATCATATTCATCACACAGCATAAACATCACGCTCCATGCGAACTTTCTAGCGTCTTTTGTCTTATCTCAGCGCATAGTTTCTCACGTTCCTCTGACTAATTTGCCAACTGCAGCAGGTGGCTTATCAGTGCTTAAAGCAGCAGCAGCTGCTGATAACACATAGCTTTAAATCTGCTGCGCTCTCTCACTCACTTTCCCCTCTCTCTCTCTTTCTCTCTTACGCTCTGTCTGAGCATGAGTCATGAAACTAAGATGCAGCGAAAACTAACAAAAATCATTCATAAGAATTTTTTATCTACACAAAACTTGCTAACTATCACTTGCTAGATCATTTTATCTTATGTTTTTGGGGCAAGTATTTAAATTATATATGACTATAAAATTAATTACTTAAAATATAAAAGTTTTAAGCTTATTTTGTCTACTTATAGTTAACTTTTCAAAGCTTAATAAAATGCTTATACAATTTTTAACAGTCATCAATCAAGTTCAAGTTCTTAGTCAGCTGTTCATAAAAATTCCTTTACAATTTACGGCTAGAAACTAAATATTTTACACAGGCACAAGAATTCGTTGGCTAAACTAAAGAAAACAAATATTGAGCTGTGAATATTTTAGAAAAACAGCTGGCGAAAACAAGTCAATATTCTGAGAAAAAGTCTAATAAACAGACGAAATACTTTTCTGCACTTTAAAACATAAATAAACTGTGTTTATGAATAATTAGGCAGCAAAGCAGTAAATAAATGAACTACACTGCACAAAAATAATTAAATAAATTTATTTAATCATTAATTATTTGATTATTAATGTGATTAAATCATAAATTGGTGTGTCAGATAAGTGCGACGTGTAAACAGCGCGGAAATACCACATAATTTTGTTGCATAGTGTTATCAATATGACGCTGGCGCTGCAGCAAACAAGCAAACAGGCAAACAAACAAACAAACGGAACAGAACACAACTGAGAGCACAGAACAAACAAAATCAGCAGAGAAACACGGAAAATTGATTTACAATTTATTGTTGTTTGCTTGATACCAAAGAGACAAATTTTCCGTGACGTGATTGGAAGTGTTGGTGACGTAGTAGCTACACGTTTACCGCTATAAATAGTTGTTGTTCTTGGGAGCACCTTCTTGGCATGTTTTTCCACAAAACTGTCAAAAAGTTAGTCAAATTTTTGGTGTCATTTGTATGTAAATCCCGTGAAATGAACTTGAGCTGAATTCTGCTGCTTCTTCCTTTGTATCTAACTATCTTGAACTTGTTTTTGGGGGGCGTGTGTAGCGAAAAAAACAATGCGGCAGTGATAAGACTGATAACAACTCGAAGCAAAAATATTGTGCCAACGAGGGCTGCATAAAAACTGTATTTAAATTTAAAGAAAATCCCCTTTTGTTAGCCATTTATTTGTTTTAAAATTAAATTGTCACACTTGCTGCAGATACATTTGTAGCTTGTATCTTTTTGTGTATTTGTCTGCAGCCCTGCACTTTGCGCAGATAACGGCACTGAGCACGTCATCAGCAGACAATCGCATTAGCATTGCTTACTTTTTGAATACATAAATACACTCGAAACACTCGAAATTACTCAAAACACCCATTCATGCACTTGTTGCCAGGCAGACAGCGTGTGAAAATCGCCACAAATTGAAAATTCCAGCAAATTTTAAATCTTTTGTGTATTTAAATTAAGAGTTAAATATTTAAACTACATATAAATTTAAGTTTTGGTTAAGAGATTAGCTCAAGGCCGCTGCAAATGGAACTTATTGCTGTTGGCTTTGGTTTAGTTGCTGTTAGCAGTTTGCAATTGCAACTGCAACTGCTTAAATGTTGCTGTTGTTACTGTTGTTGTTGCTGCCACAAATTTAAATGTCTGTGGCGTCTGCTGCTCATCAGCTTTTGACTGTTGTTGTTGTTGGCTGGCGCACAAAGCGCCTGATTGCTGATAGCCATCAGCAGCAGCAGCAGCAGCAACAGGAGGAGCAGCAGCAGCAGCAGCAACATGGACAACGACTGCAATTGTTTGGCAATGACAGAGCGCACCTCCCAGACGCTTCGTAAAGCAAACAAGCCATAATTAAGTTGCACTCGAAATCGCAGACTCAAAACTTGCAACCAGTTGCAACTTGCTCACTAAGTCAGTGAGTCAGTCTGTGTATGTGTGTGTTTGTGTGTATTTGTGTGTGTGTGTGTGTGTGTATTGCATTCACCGATGATCTTAATTCCATTTAAATCGATCAATTTCCACTGACGACATTATTTTTGCATGCCCAGCCCAGCAGCAACCACCAACAGCAACCATCGTCAGCCACCAACGACAGCAGCAGCAACAACAACAGCTTAGAGATGAACTATCGTTAGAAAAACTTACAGAAACTCAAAGTTTAAGTTCACAACAACTTGCAATAGCTATGCCGATAGTTTTGGCTTAGTCGTGACACATCGCTAGCTGACAGTTCACAGACCACAGACAATTGTCGTCTTGGCCGGTTTTGAGTCAGCGCTTTGGGTTACGTGGGTGAGCTGCCAACAAGTGGAATGACTAAGCGCTCTCTGAGCTGAGTCTCTGAGTCTCCCTGAATCTGGAGCTGGATTTGTATCTGGGTCTGGGTCTTGGTCTTAGTCTGGGCCCCACTGTTCCTCGTCTGTCAGGCAAAGTCTTATCGCTCAGTTGTAGATCGGGACGCGCCCTTTTTGTCAGTGTTTTGTCGCTCTAAAAATAGCCACAAGGCTGTTAACTTATAGCCAAGATCGTCATCATCAACGTTAACAACCAGAGCAGGCAATACAAACTGAACATAATCATCGGCTATATCATTATGATGATCAACACATAATCAACTGTTTATAATCTAGAGCAAGTCCATTGGACTGAGAAGACTGAAAAGACTGAAAAGTCTGAAAAACTCAAACTTAACCCAATTTGGCCGCAAAAGGAAAATGAGCACATTACCAGAAACAAGTTGGAAAGAAAGAAAGAAAAGTGGGGCTGCTGTGGGACAGTCTGACACTGACATTTCTTAGCCAAGCTAAGTAAAGAGACGCATCCTTTTTGGCCAACGAATTCTCGCTTTTGTTCTTAATCAGCGTGGGAAAATCTTAAAGGCAACCAAAGTCTGTGTGTGTGTGTGTGTGTGTGTGACCTTCAAGTGGTGCGGTTCACACCCACACAGCAGCTGTAAGCAAAGCACCGCTAGGTGGCGCTGCCAAACATTAAAACAGCTGCAGCACCTGGCGACTATAAAATTTGGTGCATGTTCGCTGATTGAACACAAATGATACGGAAGTCGGTCGCTCGAGACTGACTTAAAAGCCAATGAGTAAAATTCTCACGCTTGGCCACTTGGATTACCCGCCAGATTACATGAAACGCGCCTACACAACAGCAACGGCAACGAAGGCGCATAAATCAGCTGCTGTTCGCCAGAGACACAGAAAGAGACAGAGAGAGAGAGAGAGAGAGAGAGGGAAAGAGACAGAGTGGCAATTGTAGCTGGCTAGCAGGAAAAAGCCGCCAAGTTGTACGCATGCCAAAAGCGGCTTAAATGTCCAAAGTGGGCAACAACAACAACTGCAACTGCTTGTGGAAAATGTGAAAATGTGCAGTGAAAAGTCAGCTGGCCAACAGTTCTGCGCTATGGGAAACTATGCTGACCACAAGCAACAACAACAAGAGCTACAAAAATTAATCATACGCCCCATTAAACGTATGACGCAATCAAAAGTGTTTTCTAGCCGTTTCCCCTCCCTCCCGAGTGATTCGTGCGCTTTTCCAACAAATTTCGAAAAGCACTCATCGCAAAAGTTGTCAGACGCTGCTCTTGTCTACCAACAACAATCAGAACAACAACAACAACACTTGAAAATGCGTTGACTTCTTGGAAATTTGTGCGCAAAAATAAATTTCTTTGACACGCCACATAAAATGCGCTCAACTACAGCACAAAAAGAGCCAAAAAGCAGCCAGCAAAAACTCTGGAAACTGTAGGCAGATGGCCAAAATTAACTTGGCACTTGCATTGCCAAGAAATAAAAAAGAAACTGTTAATTTGTTGTTAATTTTTTTGTGCGTTTCTATTTTTTGCATTTTTAATTCACTTGCTGGTGCTTATTTATTATTATTTATTTGTTGCTCCCTTAATGCATCCGTTGCGTCTTTTAAGCCCATTTTTTTTGTTTACTTTTTGGCTCTGTTGAAATGTTTATCGGCCAGATACAGACATCTATATGTAGATATAGTACTCTGCCTGTCAGTCGTTGCTTGGCATTTTTATTGTAATATTTATGCACATATTTTGACTGCGAATTGCGCTAGCAAATTGTTGTAACAATAGTCGTAAAGTTTAAGTAATTTCTCTTATTCTTTGTTATCTACGGCTGATGCAAATTGTATTGGCAACTGATGAGAAAATAAACTATTAGGGGATTAGCTAAACAGGAATTTGAATTAGACGAGAAACTTTAATTTGTTTTGTTTTATTCTTAAAAAATACTTAAAATTAAGTGAAGACTTTTGCTATATTTATATGCTACATACAAACTATTTATAGTGTCAATGCTGTGTGCTCCACAAAACTGTTTATTAGTCACTCTTATCGCTTGTTAGAGTTTGCCAAAAACAAAAGAAATTGTTATTTATTTGACAACTGATCGATCTGTTATCTAAATGTTGCGCTTGTTTAACAACATCTGAACCTTTTCCGCTAGATTTTTCCCAGAATTGACAATCCTCAGTGCCCAAATTACCAATTCCCATTTCCCTTTTCTCTAAATTTGTTTTCAGTTTCTTGTGATTTGTCATCGCTGAGTTTTTCCATTAGAATTTGTGTGTGTGTGTGTGCTGCTCATTAACGATGTGTTGAAAATGTAATTCCCCAAAAAAAGATTGAGTCAAAAAAATTCAAATTGTTTCAAATTTACTGTTAAGTACGAAAAGCGAAACGGTTTCGCTTGATTTCACTGTGTTCTCCGTCTGCCCCTACAGAAGTGGGCTTGGCCATGCCCCATTGCCACACCCACGATGAGTGTAGTAGAACAATGTTGCCAGTGTTGCACAACAAACAAAAAAAACTCAATGTATTTGTTTAAACAACTTGTGGAACAGTTCGTCAATCAATTGGGGAGAGAAAAAAAAACGCTTGCGAAAAATTGCTGCCATTAATAAGAAACGTAGAGTTGCCACCACTACCAAAAAACACAAAAAGCCAAAGGCAAAATAAATAAATAAAGTGCCAAACTAAAGATTACAACATTTGTGATGTTTATTAATACGAAATTAAGTAGCTAACGTTAACAACAAAATAAAAGGTGTTTTTTCTTTGTGTGGGTGGCCCCTCAAGGGGGGCTGGGGTGGGGTCTAGGCCTAGGGCGGGGGGACCTCAAGTAGCGCTTTCATCTTTTTGTAATTAGGTGTGCGCAGAGACTGATATATAGCCAGTTGGATAGATACAGATTGGATTTTGAATACGCTTATTCACACATCAATACACACACACACACACACACACCCACACACACTCATACATATATACAGATATAGAGCAGAGTGTCGGAAAGATGAAAATTAAAACAGCAGCCCAGAAATGTTTACATATTGCACTGAATGCTGCATGCTACACTTGAGTCGGTAGCCGTGAGCATAACAAGTTGGCCATGCAGTTGGCAATGCACGAGAAAATGTAAGTCAGATATCTATAGGGATTTCAGAGGGATTGACAGCAGATTTTTAATCTTAGAGCTATTTAAACACATATACTAGCCATTTTCCATTTAATTTAATCAAATTTCTCACGTTTTAACTAATTTTCTTAGCTATTGTAGCTTCTAAATTTGTGACTGAGGCTTTAACATAGCTACAGAGTCAGCTCTATGTGATGTTAAGGCTCTCTGCTCTGTTGTTAACAGCACTACTTGTCGCTGCAGCTTATGTTATTTCCAGCGCTATGTTAATAACAGCCTGTTAAGCTTATACAGAGCTCATCCTGCTGCTGTTAAGGCTACGAATGTAAACGATTTTATTTGTAAGCGTATTAAAACTTCGTTTCGTTTGTCTTTTAGAGTTTTTTTTAAACGCCAGACAACGCAGGCAACGACTAACAGCTGTCGATACGAACACACACATTAACACACACACATTGAATGGTTTGTTGTTATTGTTGTTGTACGCTGCTCTTTTTGTGGTTCAGTTGTTGGATTTCATTGCGGCCAACGACGTCGGGGGCGTTTATAATTAATTGTAATTGTCGTTGAAAGATTAATTTGGTTGCGCTTCAATGGCGCTTCATTGTCGGCCATTGCGCGTTTTGGGCAAATCAATTTTATATAGTTTTTTTTTCGGCTTTTCGCTTTTTTAGCCTCATCTAGTTTTTGGGCATTTTGTGTAGACCCAGCTGCATAGAGTGTTTAAGTTGGCTGCCAGAGCGAGTAGTTATAACTTAATAAGTAGCTTCTGCTGGCATCTGGGCCACTTTTCGACCCGAATAGATTTTAAACACACATTTTCTGCATAGCCAAAAACATTATTCAATATTTAAATGCCGTTTAACAGTCCACATATGGAAAGTAGCTGTTTGAATTATAAACTATACAAAAAGGACGATAGTCTTGTTCTTTTCTGTAAATTTCAACAAAATCGGTTAATAAACTTAAAAGTTATGCAGAAAACTTAGAAAGCACTGGGTGTTCTACAGTCGCGTGCACTCTGCTGGCGAGCTAGTCTGCTGTACTTTCGTTTTTGGTAGCCGCAATACACATAAATGTATATTTTATGCCGCGAAAAGTGCAATCAAGTGGTTAGTTTTTGTGCCTGGGAGAGTCTGACAAGGGAGTGAGAGAGGGTGGAGAGGAGGGGAGGGACGGGAAATTTCGGAGGGGGTCTTACCCAGGGGCAATCTTCAAAGGGGCGCAACGGCGATGACGGCGCGCGCCGTCGATGTCGGCCCATTGAAATGGAGCATAAAAATTGTGGCTATAAATAAGACCCTGTAGGAAAAACTGTTTAGCTGCTGTCTGTGTGTGTGAGAGAGGGAGTCTCTGTGTGTGTGTATGTGTGCTGCTGCTGCCGAAAACATTTCCGCAGATCAAAGTCACAGCTTGACAATATTTTCAATGGAAAGAGCGAGCAGCAAGGGCAGGAGAGAGTGGAAGAGAGAGGGAGAGAGCAGTCACCAGCTGTGACAGTCGATTGTCGGTGATCGCTGATGCTAATTGCTTTTATATCATTATCACTGATAACAGCCAACAAATTTGTTGCCTTTTCAACACCTTTAATTGCCCGTGGGCATCTTTGGCACAAGCTCCAAGCAGCTAATTATCAACAGAAGCAGCAGCAACAGCAGCAACAGTAGTTGCAGCAGCAATTGCTGCCGTCTTCACTGATTGATATGCAAAAAGCGAACACCTGAAAGAAAATTTTCCATAATTTCCAACGCACACACGTAGGTGGCGGCCTCTAGCGTTTGCTTTTTGCGCAATCAACGGCGCCGACAACACACACACACAAACACACGCACACACACACACACACACATTGCAGGCCCTTTGATCTCTTGCCTGTTCTGTTCTATCTTTTGCTAGATTTTGGCCAACAAACATGGCGCCATATGTTGTTGTTATTGTTGTTGTTATTACTGTTGATGCTGCAGCTCTAATTAGGCACACTTTATATAGACGAGTCGCTGTTGTTGCTGCTGCTGCCGCCCTTGTTGCTGATGTTGTCTGCGCTGCTCCCCCTGTGTCTGTCAGCAACAGTTGCTCGTGCGTCGCTACGTTTGTTCTTTTGCCTCCAAACGAATTGCACATATAAATTTATGAAACATGAAAGATTTCAAATAAATATTTCAACATTATGTCAAGCGTCCCTAAGAAGCCTAAAATGAGGACTCAAAATTGACTTGCATTTAATTAGTTTTTGAGTGCAATTTGATGAACGCAATGTGCTAAGTAAATACACCAAGCACAACAACTAAACACACCCACACACACACAGTTAAACAACTAGTTGCATGCGTTAATTCTGTGGAAATGAATGCAAAACACTTAAAATTCGATTGGCGATGCCAAAAATTTCACAGCAAAATATTTAGATAGTCTCAGCGCAAAAGCAGCAGGAAGCGGTGTAAACAAAAACACACAGCAGCCACACACACAAACACACAGTGAAGCCAACTACTTGTAGTTATAGCCACAACAACAATAACAACAACAACTAATTGCCAATGACATATAAACAATCGCTGGCAACATTTGCAGCAACAAGTTGCTTTGAACAGCCGTTTTGGCCAAGTGCAACAAAGCAACAAAACTTGGTCTCGATTGTCTGGCCAAGACGGTCGACCAGGTTTTGAGTCTACTACCACAAGTGAGGCAAGTCTACTAGCCAACTGGCAAACTGGCAAACTGGCAATCATCATCATTAGCCACGGCCATTTTTGGGTAAATAGTGCAACCCTCTTTGCATAATAATGTGGACAAGGTGCGCATTTGGTGAAAAGCGCGCAACATGCAACATTTTTGTGTCTAAATAAAGATGCGATGTCGTCCGACAACAACAACAACAGCAGCACCACAGCAGCAGCAACAACAACCATAACAATAACAACTTTTGGTAGCTAGCAACAGCCTGTTTGGCCACAGCAAACCCGGTAGTTGCCACTTGTTAGTTATTATATACAGCTGACAATCGATTATAGTGCTCAGTTATCGATTAATCAATCTACATTCTTGGAGAAATTATTTTAAACATCATATTTAAGCTACAATTTAAAGAACGTGCTTTTAATTATAGTGTTTAAAGTGCTTTTAAAAGCAAAGCTTTTATATTAAAGTTTAAAAACTAAATACTCAGGGGTTTTTAGCTTATTAAAAACAAGTCAAGTGTTTCATATTTAATAAGCTAGTTAAACTGCTTGAAGAGTTGATTAATTGCTCAGATTTAGTGTTTTAAATAATAGTAATTTAATTAGACACCCAAAATAGAATGCATAATCTACAATATCTTTTTTAAATTGAGTAGCTATTAGATATCCAGACGTTACCCTAACAAATAGCCCTATCAAATTATATAATCGAACATTTGCTATCAAAAAACACACTTGTTTACTTCTTATTTAATAGTAATCGCACTATAAATACAATACATTATCTACCATGTCTATATATAAATACCAATCTGTTGATTCGCGTTTCCTTTGAAGCCATTAACTGTTAGCGATCAGTGCTTATCAATAGACAACGTAGTAATCAAAGAATGTGTAATAAACTAATAAATTGTTTAACAATTACGATAACGACGATTGTTGGGCTGTTTAACTGAATTGCAGGCGCCTAACGGTTGTCATATCAAATGCCATTACGTATACGCCGCATGGGACAGTCGTATAACATACGTCATCGGCGTAAAGTTCGGTTACTGAGAATTCAAGCAAAGTTATCTTAGTAATACAATCGGGCGATAAGTAATGCCAACAAAAGCCTATCACGAGATCATATTTTGCGAGCACCCCACTTGAAAAAACTTAAATCGTTGTACCCCCCACTCTACTCAGCCCCTTTACCCCCCCTCTCTGTCGCTCCCTCTCTTGCTGTTTGTCACGCTGCCTCATTTGCAGTCATGTCAGCGGCGACAGGCGTCAGACGCCGAGCAATGGCCCCCAAAAAGAAATCTGAAAAATCCGAAAACCGAAATCAAACGCAAACTTTGGCGTCACATTTTGGGCCAGAAACTGTCATAGACTTGGCGCAGATTTATAATGGGGCGCCTAACAACCAAAGCAGCCACCAACCACCAACCACCAACAACTAGCAAGAAAATTACTTTGGCCAATGCGGCGGCTTCAAAGTTATTTCATTTTTGGTTTTTCGCTCTTTTCGGTATTTTATTTTATGCCATTTTATTTTTTTTGGTCTTCTCTTTCTTTTTGGTGGCATCATTAAAATGTACAGAGGAGCTCAACAATTTTTTTTTTTTTCAAAATTTATTTCATACGCAGCGTGGGAATTGCCCGTCAATTGAAAGGCGCCAAAAAACCAAAAAAACACAGCATAACAAAAATAACCGAGTCACAAACGTTAACTGTTTGTTGTTGCTGCTATTTTGCGCATTATAAACGCATTAACTAATGTTGGAATTATAAGACGCTGCCACGCATAAATAAACAATTAAAAATCTTGTTCAAAAAATGTCGATAAATGTCGTAGGCAAAAGCGACAAAAAGAAGATCAGCAAAACATGAGACATAAAACATTGATAAGTGGAACTCATGAGTTTCAATTTGTGGCCAGTTGACAGTTGACAAAATGCCAATAGTTTTTTTTTTTCTTATTTGTTTGCTTTTTGGCAACAAACAAACAACAAACCCCCAACTAAAAACTACACGCAGCAGCTAAAAAATTAGAAATCATATTTGAAAGTGTCGCCAGCAAAATATTTATGTAAAATAAGTATTCATTTTTTATGTCATAAGCATTTTTGAAACGAATTTTGATGGCATAAAAGCGCAGAAAAATTATTTAAATTACTGGAAGGGTTGGCACTTTAAATTAAAATAATAAAAATATTTGAATTCTTGGTAATTTAACAGTAAAATAATAAAAAACAATTAAAAATTTCCTTAGAAAATATATTTAATAATTGTTTAATTTATTAGAACTCACACAAAACAGCGCAATAAATTAAAATTTGTTTAACAATAAAGTTCGCAAAGATTTTTCCCAGTATTTTGGCTGACAAACCAAAACACACACACACGCACACAGCCAGACAGTTGTGTGTGTATTTAAAGACATTGCTCATACGCACCGTTTGCTTTTTGGCTGTCTCGTCATTTGTGGGCTAGTGAGAGCGTAGCGCTTTATGGTCTATGAAACGATCAAAATTTCTACGCTTTGGGCCTTAATTGCAATGGCATAAACCGTAAAACAGTTGGCAAGCGCCGTTAACTCACTTCCCCAGAGCACCAGACACATCTATTTTTTTTTTGCTTTTGTAGGCGCTGAAGTGCAACCATTTGATTAAGATTACCAAGAATGAGACGAAAACTGAAACAGTCTACAAAAGGCATTATCAAAAAGGGTTATCAAGCATGGTCTGGAGCTTTAAGCAGTTGCGCTTTGAGCCAAGTTAATGCAAATTGAATTGGTGGCCTCTGCCTCACTGCCTCTACCGCTACCTCTGCCTGTTGAACTTGCTACATGCCTCAAATTATAGCACAAATAGCCCAAGACCAAGTCCAAGCCCAAGTCGAAGTTTAAGCCAGCGTTTCAGAGAGCAACAGGTGCCCAAGTGCCAGTTGGCAGTTAAGACGCTGCCAGTCGCAGGTTGGCAACACGTGCCCAGGGCAATGCTGCCGTAGCTAAATAATTACGTAATAAGTGGTTGGCAGCAAGGAGCAACATCCAGCCACAGTCTACAGCAGCAACAACAGGCAACAATCAGGCAACAGCAACTTGGCCTGTCAGAGCAACTATGCCAAGAATTTCATATGAAAGCGCGCGCTGAGTGCCGACCAAGGCAGAAGTGAAAAGTCTGTTAGCCAGACAGACAGACAGACACGCTTTGTGGCCAGGAAGACTTGAGGCTTAAACTTAAACTTGTTGCTGCCTGTGTTGCTCAATTTTGCTGGCTGACACGTGTGACTAATACTGAGTTGCAGTTAGTTAACTTATTCTATGCGCAGTAGTCGGCAGCAGTCAACGTTTTAATATAAATTAAATATGCACAAAGTTATTGAAAAAAGAGCACCAGCAAGAAGGAGTTTGTTTTTAAGAAAAACAAGCAATTAATTTGAGCATACATTTATTTAGCTGTTTAAAATATTTCTAGAAGAACTTTTAGAGTTTAGCTAACAATTTCTATGAGAAAAGTTGCAGACGTAACCAAAATAAATAATATATAAATGCATTTATTGAATTTAAATTTAATATATGTATACTTATTATTAATAAATATTAGACTACATTTTTATTTATTAAATTAGTTAAATACCTTTAAACACACTAGTTAAATTTCTAATGCTTTTACTTTAAACTGCTAAATTTTCGCTCTTTTGCTATGAACTAGTTCCACTCCAGCCACACTTTGCTGCTAAAGCCTCAGCAGCATGTTGCCAGCAGCACCATACAAATGTTGCTGCCTTGGCTGCGCTTCAGCAACAACAACAACAACCACAACACAATCAATAATCGCTAAATCGATAAAGATCGTTAAACGAAATGTTTTTATTTCAAAGCGCTGACGACAACAACAATAACAACAACAATAACAACAACAACGATAAATGTTTCGCGGCCAGCTGCAGCTGCGACGCTGACGTCTCTGTCGCTGTCACTGTCGACGCTGGCGACTCGTTGAATTGGACAATTGCAACAAGGAGAACAACAGCAACAATTGTTGCTGCCGCATGAGTTATGACGACTCTCGCGTTCGTCGCAGCTGCGCGTTTTGTTCGCACGCCACACATGCGCAATGGCAACAGCAACTGGTTGCCACCACGCCATGCCCAGCTTGCCACAACCGCCCCCTTTTTGCTGCTGTGCGTCGCTTCGTGTCGCGTCTGTCGCGTTGTGCGGTAAATTCGCTTTATGGGCTCCCGACAACAACAACAACAACGATTGCTCTATGCTAATTACGTCATGGGGACGACGCTTCGTACCTAATTTTGCATTGTGGGAACCGAAAACTGGAAATCCAAGACACCCAAGACACACAACGCAGCGACTTTATTTGCTGCTTGTTGTTGTTGTTTTTTTTCTCTCGCTCTTTGCTGCCCACTTGGCCCCCAAGCCCAAAGTCTAGCCGGACTGCTTGCATTTTCCAACTGCAGGCAATAAAAACAAGCAATCAACAAAGACTGGGCCAAGTCGCAGTCTTTAAACTCTTTCAAAGCAGATTTGAGCCAACTTTGGTTAGGAATGAAAGTCTTATACTATATAGTAGCAGTATAAGTAGAGGCCTGAAAGTTATTTTAACAAATAGTCGATTTTTCTGCTTTAATTCCTAAGGCAGCTATATCATTTAGTTGTACTATCTTGGAGGTTATTCATTATAATACTTTATAGGCAGTTGCTTCAGCTACACACACTGAGAATTTGCTTAAGATACATAACGAAAGAGCAGAACTCTCTCTACTACTGTCTGATATTTCTCTGAGGTACAAACTGCCACGCCCACTTTAAGTCCACACTCAAAGAGACTAAGAAATTTAGCATACCTCTGGTAAGAGCATAAAAATGAGCAACTGTTGCTGCTGCTGTTGTTGTTATTTAAGCAAATATGTCGCAGCCAAAGCCAAAGTCGCTGCCAACGTTGACGTCTCAGTCGACAGCGACGTCTGCGTCTCAGTCAGCAGCGACGTTGCATATAATGACTTTTTCGACTTGACTTTGCGCTTTTTATGCTTATGCTTTATGTGATCGCCTCGACGGCTGGTCAAGCATGTGGCAAGTTGCAAGTAGCTGAAAGAGTTGCAACTACCAAGTAGCAAGTAGCAGGTTGCAAGTTTTGCTACTTTGCTATTTCGCTAGTTGTCGTCGTAGCTCATCTGTGTGGCAGCAAAAACAGTGGCTGCCGCTGTTGTTGCCACTGCTGTGTGTGGCATGCAGCTAGCTACCTGCCTGCAACTTGTTGTTGTTGTTGCTGTTGTTGCTGTCGCTGGTGGCAAGTTGCAAATAATTTTGTGTGTGAAAATATTTTAAAAATGGTGCAACATGTTGCCAAGCGCAAAGAGAGCAACATGTTGCTAAGCGTCCTTGACTCAGTCAAACTAACTGCAATTATGTCAAGCAATTGTTGTTGTTGCTGCTGTTGTTTTTAGTTATAAGCAAAAAATGCGAATTAAAAGCTACAAAAAATTACATTTAGACACATTTAAATACCATTTAAATAGCTTGAGAGCTGCACAAGGTGAAGCTGTTGCCGCTAAACAGCAACAACAGGCAGAACAACAGCAGCAACAGCAACAACAACAGCAGCAAATTTGTTGCTCGCGGCGTTGAATAAAATGCCGCACAAAAATGCTGCTAAAAATGCAACTCCAACTTGAAATTGGCTGGTATGTGTGTAAGTGTGTGTGTGTGTGTGTTTATGTGAAAACAAAGCTTGGGAACAAACACGCGCTCAGCTTGCCCCAATGCTTTTGGCCAAGACTTGTGGCCAGCGCACGTTGAACCAGCGGCAATTTTAGCTGATTTTGTGCACAGTTTTTGACCGTTTTTTTTTGGCGTTTTTATGGCACACGGTCAGCTTGCCGGCCGGCAAGTAAAGTGGAGACTGAGCACATTTCTGTTTATACACTTTTTATATTAATTTGATCAGCTAAAACTGCGAGTCAGTTGCAGTTGCAAGAGATTTTCTGGCTGCTGCCTGTGGAATTTCCGCAGCGTGGCCGGAAAAACCCCGAGTTGCTCACGCCAAGTGGCAAGTGACAGGAAAATTCATCATAAATAGCCAAAAAGGCAAAAAGAACAAAAATTTGTAATAGGCGGAAAAAGGCAGCGGAAGGTAAAAGGCGCACGGGGAATTTCCGGCCAAGACACACACATGTGGCATGCTACAATTTACCTGTTGTTACCAACGGAGGCACACTGAGAGTTTAAAGATTTTCCCACGCAGGTAAAGAGCAAAGCTTCTTATCAGTTGAAACTATAATACCCACTGCACTGGGTATACCAACGTAGTGACTAACTCCCCACAGAGGCAAATAATTCAACTGGCCACAACGATGAAGTTGCAACTGGCAGCAAGAAGAAACAAAAAAACGAGTGTGAAAACTTGGCTATAAACGAGAAGGTGTTGCCTGCAACTGAAGTGGATAGATGTTGGCCAAGTTCTCTCGGTGCAATAATTAATGTTTGTTGTAATTAATGCGTAATTAAGATGGCCAACTGAATGAGAGACAGAGCGGGACAGAGGGAGCGTGAGCAGGACAACTGGAGTTAGCCAAGTGGCCGGCGTAGTTAGCCACATTTAAAGTATTTCGAGTGTGAGCCAAGTTCAAAGTGTTTAAGCCGCCAACGCAAATTGCAGAGTTTTGTGAACTCCATACGAAATACTTAATATAGCCAATAATCTATCGGTTAGTTAAGTCCATTAAGGTATCTGTACCATGGGAAACGATTTCTCAAAAAAACGACTCAAATATCAATCAATTTCAATAAGCTGCGATGAACGTTCATTAATCTTGGCCGCGTGCGCAACTGTTGAAGAGTTTTTCAATATTTTCAGCATTTTCAGTAAGGCGGCGTGTAGAGGGGGGCAAAGCGGAGGGGCAGAGGAGTGCGGAGTGCGGTGTCTAACGCTTTTAGTGGAGCAGAAGTTGGCCGAAGGCGATGCGTTTATGCGGGCAGAAATTAAACAGCAAAACAATTAGTGCCAACAACAACACTGCAAAGGCAGACGAGTGTGAGTCGCTGTCTGTGTGTGTGTGTGTGTGAGTCTCTCTCTCTGTGTGTGTGTATCTGTATCTTATCATTTATCTTAGCTGCTGCGGCTATTTATTTGGAATGTGCCGCAAGTGCCGCGAAAATTAACGCAAAATCTTGTGCTGGCTAATTGAGCACGGCTTTTTGGCCAACAACAACAGCTACAGTAAGTGGCCAAAAGCAGCAAAGTGTGGTGAAAATTTCATAAGCTTTGTAACCCATCAAAAATGAGTTTGAATATTAAAAAAATTATAAGAAAGTAAAAGAAAAATTCATTGAAACAGAGCCTTATTTTATTTCATGTTAAACTGCTGGAAAACTGCTTCAGAAAAGTGTTTTAATATTATAAAAATAAATAAGGTGATTATTAAAGATAGCACAAGGTTTTTCAATCGAAAAAAAGTTAATTATAAATTACTTTAGTTCATAAAAATAGTTTTAAAACAATTTAGGCAGCATTTAAGCAAATTTAAGCTAACTAAAATATTTACTATCAATTTTTATCTATCCTATTAATTCCATTGAAACTATTTAAAACAAACCGACTTTATTTAAACAAATAAATTTTGCAGTTTTTGTAGTTTCTGCTACAATTAAAACTATTTTGTATATTTGGCAATGATTGGGATTTTAAGAAAATCCCCGCACATAAAATCGATACAAACTGAGGGCATTAAAAATTCGCTGTGAGACTGAGAAAATTCATGATGCTTTTGGTAGGGGGTCAGGGGGAAGCGCCACCTGTGGGGCGTAAGCTTAAGCTTTGATATCGCCGACACAGATCTGAATCGGAACTGAGACCTTATGAATGCCATGCGCTTTATGCATTACAAGCAAATTAAACGATAGTTGCGATAGTTTTTAAGAGGCGGATTATGTCACATCCGCTGTAAAAAAGGGCCTAGGGGGAAAGGGAAGTGGGTGGCAGGCGTGGGGAAAACAGTGAGTGCCATTCATATGCGGACATGTGTGCAATTGAATGTGACTTCATTAGCGCCACTTTAGGTGGCATGCAACCAACGAGATGCGATGAGCTGCGATGACTTGTATCTGATTTCCAAATGCGAATTACAGACAGCATACGAGTGGGCGTCAAAAGGGGCGTGCTGGCAGGGTGTAGCATAATATTTTTGGCGACAACAACAACAAGAAGCACAAACATTTTCCTATACTCAAAATGCTTTACAGCCAAATGCTGCTGGCGGGGCCAGAAATAGCGTAAAACTCATAAAGCAGGTCTAGAGGGGCGTGTTGTAGGCAGCGGTGGTGTAAGGGGGGTGTAGAGGCCATTGGGAGGGGCAGCAAGTGTCGACTCAGTCAGCAACATGCGATGCCATTTCAGAAAATTTCATTTCTATTCGTTATAATTTTCTATTTCCCGCATGCCAAACGGCCCCTAGGTGCTGCTACCATTGGGGTATGCCTCGTAACCCCCTTTAGCCCCCTCTCTATCTAAAGAAAAGTGCTCCCCTCTCTTGATACTACTTATGTTGACTAGTTGTTCATTTGGTTTTTCGCTGCGTCTAGCGCCGGCATTCATACTTAATTACCAAAAAAACTAGAGGGAAATGGAGGAAGAGAAAAACAAGGAAAAACGAGGAAAATGAGGAAAAGTCAAAGAGTTGTCGTCGTTGTTGTTGTTGTCTCAGCTCTGGCGTGACGTTAAAACAGCGACAAGAATGAAAATCTTTTTGACCAGGTAGCCAGACATTAGGCCAAAAGATGATGATGAATTGTGGCTGCCATTTGAATAAGTTTGTCGCCATGCTCTCTCTCTCTCTCTCTCTCTCGCTCTCCCACTCTCCCTCTCTCTCTGCAGCGTAGGCGTTGACCCAAATAAAGTGTTGTTGTTGTCGCTGTTAAATCGTTTTCCGCTTGTGCAATCGCTTGCTAAACAATTCTACAGCGACAAGTGCAATCAGAGTAAAGAAACAGCGAGAAAAAGCTGAGAGCCGAGTGAGAGGCGGCTGAGAGAAATCTAAGCAGCTTTGCGGGTAAATGGAAACTGACAGTCAAGGTTCAGCAAAGTTGCAATGAAATCTATACCCTGTAGACGACAGTGTTGTCAGTGCTTCCAAGGGCCAAAAGTAGCTAGTTTTGTATGAAAAAAAGGCTAAAAAAAATATAATAAACTGCAAATAGATATTAAAAACATATTTCTATGCCAAACACAGTTCCAATATATTCTTAGCTTCATAATCTAGCTTTAAACCAGCTAAACTGCTTATACTGTCTATATACTATGGATTAAAATAGCCACAAAATAGATTTTCAATGTTGCAACAATATTATATAATATTGTGAACTGCTTTGATTGAAGGTGTCGCTCTTGGGCTTGACAGCAACTGTTGTTGTTGTTGCTGCTGCTGTTGTCGATTGCTTCTGGTATACGCTTGGCGGCATTTCGAGCACTGCCAGTTTGTCTCCGCTTTTAACCAAAACAAACAACCAGCAACAACCAGCAGAAGCAGCAACAACAACAACAATCGATGTTGCTGCTGCTGCTGCTGGTAACGACGAGCACACAAAAGCAAATGATGTTTTATGAGCAGCTAATTTACTTAACACCTCAACAACAACAACTGCCAGAATAAAGATAAAGCAGAAGTCCAAAAACAAAAAGAGAATATCAACTATAATAGCCCAAAAACAAAGACTGACATATAAAACATTTATTTTTATTTATTTTTCACATGGCCGTTTTTTTTTCTTAGCTTTTTTCGTATATATTTTTTTATTTACTATATTTGGAGTCACATTTTTCCCAGTTTTGAGAGCTCTGGCAATGCGTGGGTGCAAATTGGCCAGCACAAACTGATATATGTATATTTATATATATTAGTATGTTTTGGACCAGTTAATTCATGAAAATACCGATTCATTCAAGTTCGAAGGCATTTTTATTAGTATGAAGCGGAGCATAGCGTTTAAAAAAATTGAAATGTTTAACGTCATACATGGCGTATGATTAATTTACGAACTTTTGGTAGCTGCATGTAAAAAGTGTTTATTGGGTTATTAAAGGTATCTTCTTTTTTTGGGTTCAAATTGGTTTGAGTGTGTTTGATTGCTGTCTTGACTGATTTGGTTTTTATTTTACGTCTTTTTTGATGTCAGTCTTCAGGCCAAGATTGATTTGCTTTTCGATTCATATGCAAATATCAAAAGTGTATGCTGATGAGCGAATTTGGAACGTGGGTGTTTTGACTACTTTTAAGTAAATGTATTAGCTCTAGTTTAGTATGCATTTAGTGCATGTTTTAAGATTTAAAACTGTTAAAAATTCAAAGCTTTCGACAGCTGCAAAAAAAACTTGAGATATTCGCTGCGTTTGCGAACAGAGGCAGGCAGAGCAACAACAAAAGCGAAAGCAAAATAAATCAATCGCAAGAACAGACGAAAAAGTAAATATCCTGCACGCTCTCTTCTTCTCTTTGCACCGTTCTCCTTTCCCCTCACTTTACAGCTGCCATTCATTCGCATTCATTCATTAAGCCTAAAGAAGGAACAATTGCAAGCGCAGCGGCAACGGCAGCGACGCCAGCAATAAGTAAATAAACATAAATTGAGCAGAGCGCAGACTGAATGAGTGGAAGAGGGAAAGAGCGATAGAATGGTACTGGCAGCGAGCTAGGAGTGAAGAGCGCGCAATTGAGAGCAAGCTGGGGGCAACAAGAGAGCGCGCGCTTGAATGTGCGCGCGTGTGTGTGTGAGAGAACAGCTGATTGCAGCTGATTTCTGCTTGCTGGATAAAAAGGGCTGCCGCTTACGCCTCTCTGCTTCTCCCGCTTTGCCTCTCTCCAACTCACATCCACTGCATGCATGTATGTGTGAGAGTGTGTGTGTGTTCGCCAGGCATGACGGAAGCCAAAGAAGACGCAGCAACACAGCAGCAGCAGCAGCAAAAAATGAATTAAAAATCTAATTGCGATCGCGTTGAAACAAAGCAAAGACGGCAAAAGACAATAAAACGAAACGAAAAGCGACAAGGCGGGGGAGCCACTAATACAAATACATGCACAAACACACAGACACACTTTGTATGTGTGTGCTGCTTAAGTCGGGATCTGTTGTTGTTGTTGTTGGGCGCACTTAGTCGCGTTACAGACGCAAACGTCATGAACCGCAACGCAACAATAATTACAACAACAGCAGCAAAAACTTAGGGCTGGGTACGCCAACCGCAAAGGTCGACTGCAGATGCCAACGATGACGAAGGCCAGAAGAAGAAATGAGTTTTCAAAAAAGTTTTTCCAACTTGGGGAGCATCACAAAATTAATGCGAATTTAATTAAAATGTGCAACTAGTAACAACTATCAACAACAACAACAAGCAAGCGATTCTAGAGCTGAGCTTTTCTTGTTGCTGCCTAGCTGCTAAATTGTAGAAGAAGAAGCAGCAGCAACATCGCCTGGATGCAGACTTGAAACGGAAAATTGCAATCGTCGGCGCATGTGCGACGGCTCCAAAGTTGTGTGTGTGTGTGTGTGTGTGTGTGTATGAGAGAGTGTATTTGTAAGTCTTTGTGTGTGTTGCATAAAATTATTTCGGTCTGGTGGATATTAGCAGAGCGTGAAGTTGGCAAATAAGAAATTCAGCATAAAAAAAGGTAAATTTTCATTAAACAGCAGCAACTTCAGCAGCAGCAACAACAACAACAACTGTTGCTGCCTGCAAGAGGCGGAAGAGCCGTTGAGTGGGCGGAAAAGAGATAGAATGCAACGATAAGATTGTTGCACAAATTCTTTTTTCAAATCTCAAGCAAAATAAAAAATGTCTTAAAAAAGGGATTTCTGCTCGGCAGCATAACTGTGTGAAACTTTTTAAATAAAACTTGAAAAACTTTGTCATAACTAGCTAACTTTATAGCTTAATTCAAAGGCGACAAAATTGCACTAAACTGTGAAATAAATAAGAGAGAGATAGTTCACAAAAAGTTCCCCAAAAACTACAAAATAAAATTCCAAACTATCTTCAGTCTTACCCAGAAAAGTGTAGTCCACGTTCTGAGCAACATTTATAGCAAATAATTTAATATTTGTAGATCATTTTATACTTTAATCTTGTCTCCTACAAATTAGCAGGAAACTGTACCAATACTTAAGCTTTAAAACAGCTAAATAACCCGGCTATATTTTATGTTTTTAAAGCCTAATTTTACAAATCAAAATTCCACTCACCATAAGTTTCATTCACAGCCATTTCGACTGACTTTTTTATCGAGTGCGTGACACGAATCGGTTGTCCGAGAATGGAGAAGTTGCCGGGATTCGTTTGTTGCACGAACATCATGTACCTGACGTCCGATGCCTGCTCCAGATCGTTGCCACGAACTAAACCCCGCGGCAGCAGACGATCCCGATAGATGTCGCACTCACCGCTGTTGTTGCGCAACGCGAATTGGAGGCGCACCAGTTGCAGGTCGCGTTGCAGGTCGCGTTGTTGCTTGTACACTTTCAACACCTTCATGGTGGCCGAGAAATTGGTACGTCTGTCTGCTGTCATGGACGTGAAGACACCCTCAAACACAGTGGGCGCTACGTACGCCAGCTGGGCAGGATCTCGGGCAGAGCAGTAGCGACCAGCGTGTTGTCGTTGCCGATGTTTGCGAGGATGTTTGCGACGCTGTTGTTGCTGGTGTTGGTGTTGTTGCTGGTGGTGATGCTGGTGTGGGTGCGACTGTTTTTGCTGTTGTCGTTGCTGTTGACGCAGTCGACGATGCTCGCGCTTGTCCTGCTGCTGCTGTTGTCGATGTCCAGTACGATGTGGCCGCTGGCTGTTGTTGCTGTTGGCATTGCCAAAATCTCGACGATTTCGCGCCGTTTGATCCAGATTTGTACTCTGGCTCTCTGGCACTTCGTAGGCCTCAATGAGATAGCGTTGAGTTGCTGCTGCTGCTGCAGTTGCTGTTGCGCTGGCAGTACTGCTGAGTTGCTGCTTCTGTTGTTGCTGTTGTTGCTGTTGTGTTGGCAACGCATGACGTCTACTTTTACTGCTGGACGTCAGGCTGGGATTGCCATTGTATAATAATTTATATATTTGACTATTAATTAGCGTATTTGGAACTTGTTGTTGTTGCTGTGACAGCTGCCTTGTCACCGCAGCAATATTATGATGTCGCTGTGCAGCCCCATTGCTGCCGGCGTCGAATACTGTTGCTGGCCTTAAATTAATGTTGCTAGTGCTACTAAGACTATTGCTTGGCCGGCTAAGCAGCCTACTTAATATATTGTTGTTGTTGCTGTTGTTGTCGATGTTACTGGCAACGCTTTCACTGCTACCGCTGCCATTGTCCGCCAGCTGTTGCTGCCGTGGCAATGCAATGTAATAGCTGCTTTCTTCAGCTTCCCATAAACTCGGTTGTTGTTGTTGTTGTTGCTGGTGTTGCTGTGTGTTTGTTGTTGCTGTAGCTGCTGCTGCTGCAACTGCTGTTATCGTCGGCGCACATGTGATCAATAGCAACATGTTGCTGACGTAAATTGCTAGCGATATCAATGGCATTAGTTGCGGTTGCGTTTTTAGACTCCATTTGCGCACATGTTGCGCATACATGGCGTCCTCCAAAATTTGTTGCTGCTGTTGCCCTAGCTTTATTTACAAATCAACAATCGATTGCCGTTTGTCGGTTATCGGTTATCGAATGTTCGTTTTGACTGTCTCGCTGTTGCTGCTGTTATTGCCTGCTGGTTGCTACAATTAGCTGTTGGTGCTGCCGCTGCTGCTTGGTAGGAGCAATTGTTGCTGTTGCTGCTGCTGTCTAATCCTGACAACTGTTGCCGCCGCTGCGTCGTCGCTGTGCCTTATCGTATTTTCGTTTATCCTGCAAATACTTTCGATAGTTTCGTAGCATTTTGAGAGACAGCAATGAAAAAACCTCCGCGAGACAAAATGAGTATTTTTTTTATAAAAGAGAGCACGTGAGAGAGTGTGTGGGGGAGAGAATGAGAAAGAGAGAGAGTGTGTGATAGTGTGTGTTTGTGTCAATGTTTGACAATCTCTAGCATAATATTTATAAGCACTTTGAGAACTTTGCCGTCAGTTGATGTTGCTGTTGCTGCTGTTGTTGCTTATTTTCTGGCTGCTGTTGCTGGTGACTCATTTTGGCAAATCTTTAAATAAATAAATTGCTGCTTGTCTATGCGAATGCGTTTGTTATTGTTGTTTATTCGCCAGCTATTGTTGCTGTTGCTGTTGTTGTTGTTGCACTTATTTATGTTGCTGCTGCTTAGAATGATTGTTTTTGTTATTTTTTTTGTGCTTTGCGTTTCAGTTGAGCGCCTTGAAGTCGACGCACTGGCCACGCCCCCTAAAAAGCCTCTGTGACAGACGCAGACTTAAGGTCGTCGCGTGGAAGTTTTTCTTCTTCTTTTTCTTTTTCTTGCTTTTCGTTGCTGTTTGCGCGTTTTTCACGACGGTTTTTGACGCGCGCGAGTTTCGTGCGCGTTTCGTTTTGACAGCGTTCGGCTGCCGTCGGCAATTTAGCCGATTGTCAGCTTCGTTGCTTCGTCACTTCGTGCGTGCGATGCGTTGCTGCTGCTGTTGCTGCTGTGGCGTTTGTAATTGTAATCCTCGCTGCGCGCGTATCTGTGAGATACACTCGATGTTGTTGCTGATGTTTTTATTCGTAGGTTTCCCGATATAATGTTAGTGTTTGTCTAGCCGTATACGCGATCTGTCTATATAGTTGTTGCCTGATTCACTCTCGAGTGTTTTCTGGCACACACACATATACACTGACACTAACACACACACACAGGCAGTGACTGTGTCGCTGATGATGACGATGATGTTGCTGCTGTGTTTGTTGTTGTTGCTCTTGATGTTGCTGTTGCTGCTGCTGTTGTTGTTATTGTTGTTGCTGCTGATCTAGCAGACACACTAACACTTATACACATACACTTGCACACACACACATACACACGCGCGTACACAACACACACGTTTTCTAATTTTAGACAAAAGTAATTATAAAAAAGAAAAAAAAGCAGAGCAGAGTGCGCCGCCGTTCAGCATATATATCTTCGACTTCTGCCTAGATATACAGATACAGATACAGATATATGATTTGTATATACGTATTTATATACGCGCAGACACTGTAGCTGTGTGTGTTGTCGTTTATATAGAGCGATATATACACACAGACGCACACTCGCACACCAAATCGATCACGATCGCTTTTTTTTGTGTTTTTTATATAGTGTCGTCTAGTATATAGTAGTATATTATATATATACTTGTGTAGCAGGCGTAGACAGACGATGTCGGTTGTTTTGCTGGACGGAGTTGAAGAAATTTCTTTTCTTTTTGCCTTTTTGCAATTGCAGATGTTGCAGCTGTTGTTGTTTTTGTTGTTTTTGTTGCTGTGGTGTTTGTGCACTCTCTTATCAATCTAGCAGCGAATCAATTTATTAATCCATCAATCAATCAGTCACAAATCCGTTACTCAAAAGTCCTTTTCACGTTCTGACGAAATTCGCTTCAATTTTCCACAAATCGAAAAAGTTTATTTTTTAAATAATCCAAAATTAATTCGATTTATTCCTTTTATCTTTTATTCTTTTCGTTTTTTTTTTCAAGCACCGATTTGTTTTAAAAAATCAAACTCGATTCGAAATCCACAAAATTTAATGCCTCAGTGTCTCGTTGATTTTGACTCAAGACTCACACAATATATATATATATATATACATATATAAATTTATATATATATTTGATTTCAAATGTTTTTGTATCTTTCGCCGTTTTTATAAAATATTTTTTTGTTGTTTTCGATTTTTTCGGTTTTTTTGCGGTTTGTTTTTTATTTTGCCGACACGCGCGTATGTGACCCGTTGCCGTTGAGTGTTTGCCGCGGACTAAACAGCAACACGTAACTCGACACGTAATCGCTTACGTTGTGTTGCATGTCGCGCCGCCAACGCATTCGTAACCGGGCACCGAACCAACGAACCTCAGATGCTTAACAGCCGCTGCAGCGGCAACAAATGCAGCACTCACATTTAGTAAAGAAAATTAAATAGAAAAAACAAAATTTGTTTACACAATTTTGTATAATTTTACATGCATTTTAAGCTTAACAAGTTAATAAATCATTTAAAATTAATGCTCAAAAAAAGTTGAAATTTAACACGAACTGTTGGCTGCTGGCTGTTAAACTCAAAATGGTGATGTTAAGCTCAAAATGGCGCTGTTAGGCCAAAAATGTGAAGCGCTTGTGTTTGATGTCGTGGTTCGATGTTGGCTGCTCAACTGCCTTATACGCAGACGCATACGTATAAGATAACAGTCTGCGGCTGCCTAAATCAATTAAAATTCAAATACATTTAACTATTTGCATGAAATATGCGTGAATTTGTTTTAAATTTTTTAATGTTTTTAATATTTAATCTCAGTTTTGAACTAAACTTTATAAGTTTGAGTTTTAGGTTCTTTTAGTTTGTAAAATGAATAAGTAAATTATTAGCAATCGATTTTCAATTGATGCTAGTCTATAAATATTGTGGCCTTATACGTTTGTTATTTACGTTGCGTTGGGTTCGAACATTTTACACTACGTGTTTTATGTTACGTTGATCCTTCATGTTAAAGAGTTGTTTCGAACATTTAACGTTACATTGAAGGGCTTGAATTTCTAATAACAATTTTGACTTTACTAAAATATATTTTTAAAAAAAAAAAAAAAAGAAATTTATGTAATTGTTTATGAAATTTCTTTCGATTTTAAATTACCTCAAACAAAAACTTAAATGAAGTGAAATGTAGGAAATGCTACTCGTTAATTTTAAAATAAAAATTTGTAGCTTACCTAATTTGCTGTAAGTTAATAGCTCTGATTATGGCCAGAACGCTCTGCACTTGCGATTGATTAAACTCTGCTAATTTTCGGAATATTTATGCGATATAAAAACAATAGCGTTATCAATTGTTTCTTGTCAGATTGATAAGTCGCGTAATCGATTCAACGTAACGACTACTTTATATCATATACAAAGATAGGCCAAGTTATTTCTTGTTGACTGACCAAATGGTCAATGATACAAATCGCTGATATGACGCATTGGTTAAGGGGGCAAGGAAAATCGTATTGCCAATTTAAAGGTGTCAAGAAAGCAGTAATTTGTCTTTAGTAAATGTTGTTGTTGTTTTATGGCTAGCCAACGAAAACGAAAACATTTAGCCAACACACACACACACACACACCTATACACACATAAGTACAGCGATAGAGTGAAAAAGTCAAAGCCAGTTGGTAACTCGACTTTTTCCCATGATTATTTGCTTTATTGTCAAATGTCAAGCGCACAGAAACAGTAGCAAGGGGAGAAGAAGAAGCAGAAGAGAAGGAGGAAGAGGAGAAGGGGGAGTCGGAGGCAAAGGGAGCCGCAGACCACGCCAGTTGGAAATCGTGTAAACTTTTCATTTTCTATACCCTTTGAGGGGGGTATAATGGGCAATATAAGGGGTAGCAGAAGACAATTAGTACCTTTATAGTGTAGCTTGTAGTTGATCAGCAGTAAATACATTTAAGAAAGCCGTCAGTATGCCTTAGTATTCATTGTAGACACAACATACCACATTAAACCCATTTAATAACCCACACAGGGTATACTTCAGCTGCTTGTGCTCTGCTTAACACTACACGCTTGTTACCAGTTGCTGCTAATGCTGTTATTGTTGTTATAATTGTTGTTGTTGTTGTCAAACAAAGCTTCCACTTGTTCTACGCAGCGCGCATAACAATAAAAGACGCAGAAGCAGAAGCAGTGAAAAGAGTTGGCCAAAAAGGGCTGCAGGTAGGCCCAGAGGGGGCAGGTGGAGGCCAAGGGGCTAGAGCAACTGAGCACTGAGAAAAAATAGATGTCGTCGCCCCAAAAAAACAGAAAAAGAAACAGAAACACTGTGACAAGTGCGAGAATTGTTAGTAAAATCAGAACCAGAAGACACTTCCGCGCTGTGGGGTCTATGTGCAGGGGAAAAGTGAGTCGACAGCTGTGTCTACTACCTAGGCAAGACCCATAAAGTTGGCCAAGTTCCCCTCGAACTGCAGAGTTTGTTATCAAAGTAATCAGAGTCTTATCAAAGTTGATTCACAGTAAAATACACTTCAAATTTTATGAATGAATTTCGAATTGAGTGCGACAAAGGTCGATAGCTTTATATAGACTATATCTTATCGGTGTGTTTAGAGACGTTGTGCGGAAACGGAATTGGAAGTGGAGCTTCGTGGGGGTAGCAGGCGCCAGCTAAGCAGCGGAGGAGGCGCGTAGGGGAACAACACCTGTCGCCTGACAACAGGTAGAAATAATCAAATAAATGTGTAAGTATTTGAAAAGCTGCAAAACTACAAGAGGCTGAGAGTGTGTGTGTGTGTGTGTGTGTGTGTGTGCTACAACAATCAAAGCGCATTGTTTTCGCCACACTGTGCGAGAGAGTTTGCGGAAGTGCAGGAAATACTCGAACTTGTGAACCTTAAAAAATATAGAGCTCAAAGGAGAGGAAGGAGGAAAGGCAACAGAACCTGGCACACAGCAGCAGGCAGCAGACAACAACAGCAACAACAATAACGACAACAGCTGCCAAGCGCAGCGTCATTGCATCATCAAACAGAGTGCGAGACAGAGACAGCAAGAGACGTCGACACCACACAGCAAGAAATTAGAACAACAAAAACAACAACAGTGGAACGCACCACTGAAAACCCACAACAATAACAAACACACACACACACACACAGACGGCTAGAAAAACAAATTTTCCACACACACACAAAATAAAAGCAATTTTCAAGCTAAAGAAAAATATGTAATGAAAATTAAATGGCCAAAAGCAGCAGCAAAAAAAGCAGCAAACCGTCAACTGAATTTCAAATTTTAATTTTCAGTTCGAGTTCTTTTTTATTTGTTTAGCAAGTGGTTAAAAGCCAAAACGCAAACAAAAACAAAACTTTAAATAATTGTGTAATTTTCTTAAATGACTTTTTACAGAGATAGGGTGGGAGAGAGGCAAGGCAGGGGGGTAAATAGAGAGCAGACAGTTAAAGCAAGTGTGGGTGATAGTGGACTTAAAGTAAAGTTATAGAGTTTTTGAAAGGGTTTCAAAACTAAGAAATGTAACAGTTTTTAAACAAATTTTAAGTGATCATTTATTATTATTTAAAAGCCAAAGAACTAGATTACTTATTGTTAGTTATCCAAACTAGAAACTAAAATGACATAAGTCTGTGAAGGGGAATTTAGTTAGAGCCTTATCAACATAATAATCAACAAATAAACATCAATCGGTAAAACATTATGGCAATAAGGAAATGGATATTTGTGATAAAGAAACCAAAGTTTAATTCTTGTGGCACACACAAAACGTGATTTTAGACGTTACTCAACACTGGTCGTGTGTTGTATCTCTTTCTGACTCTGTTGCTAGCTTGTAATTACAATGAAAGCAAATGAAATTCAAATTTGTTGCACTTGTTGACCAAACCAACTACTGTTCCTTCCCTACTGCTCCCCCTGCTCCTTGTCTTACCCCTCCTACTACTACTGCCACTCTTCGCGGCTGTCTCCGGTTGCCACCCCTACGAACTCATCAGTCGCCACAGCCACTAAATTGTGTTAAGACCTTACAGAACGCAGAAACCTCAAGATTTGAGCGCAGAGATAAGCTCTCTGCGTCTTTTACTCCCTCCTCTTCCTCCTCTCTCTCTCTCTTTCTCTTCTTCTTCTACTCGTTCGCTCTCTGGGGCGCGAGAATGGAACGGATCGGAACGAAGCCAACTGAACTTGGTCGCTTGGTGCAATCTTCCGCATTATGAGTCGCTGAGGAAATGGAAATGAAAATGCACTTGCCACACAACGCAAGAAAGAGACAGTGGTAGGGCGTGTGTTAGAGTGAGAGGGGTAGACTACATTCAAGTTGTTAGCGGCGACATGTGGCCAGGTCTGTTACTGAGCCATGGCTCTAATTTCAATTGGGTTTCGTGGTCGTGGAAATTATTCAACAGTGCTAAGTACGCGCAGAGACTGAAAGAAACTCGGAAACTCTGCGACTCTAAAACTCTGTGACTCTGACAACTCTGGGACTCTGAAAACTCGGACTGAAAAGTGCAGAGCACCCACGCGTGACGTGACTCTTTGGTTTGACTTTCTGTGCCTTTTGGCCAAGTCGCTACCCTTTGCCGCTCTGTCTCCGCTGTCTCACTACCATTTACCTGTCTCTCCGTTGCTTCCGTAAAAAGTTGCCGCCGCTTTTCTCCGTGCCCGCTGTACCCCTACTCCCCTGCTCCTCTTAACCCTCCTTTCCCATAACTACTTGCGGTTGTTTCTGCTCTTCAAGTGCATTGAAGCAAACTGAAGGCTATTTTTCAACTTCAAATGTTTGCTAAATGACTTTTGATGATTTGTGGTGAGCATAGAGTGACCAAGTGTGTGTGAGAGAGATAGAGAGAGAGAAAGGGCGTCTAACCGGTGGTTGAGAGCGCGAAAAATAAATTAATGAATGTATTTACTTAATATCAGTCGGAACTTTGAGTGTTGACTTGCCGTCTAATTGGGACCATCGATGAGGCATACATAATGCAATTAGTTTCAAATAGTTGCAAGGGAAAGAGCAAGGGAGAAGGAGGGAGTAAGGAGTTAGAGGGTAAGAGAGCTAGTGCAACTAAAGCTGAAGAACTCTCTATAAGCCTAATCACACAGGAAATAAGATATCGAAATAGGTAATTTATTGATAAGTTTTATATATAGCAAGTACTCAAGTACTTCCGATTTGCCACACTTGTGTTATGTAGTTAAAGCGATTAAAGCAATTAATAAACTACCATTGTATTAACTTAATATAATCTAGTCGTATCTCTCAAGTTGTGTGAGAGTTCTCAAGTGCATGACTGACTAATGAAGTGGAGCATTTTTTGTCACTAGACAGAGAGAGAGAGAGAGAGAAATTCCGCAGCGACAACTTGGAGAGGAGGTTGACCTCCAGTCCAGGCTGCTGCCCGTCATTTCAGTTCCACTTTCAGTCTGATAATGAAATGTCTGAAAAGTCAAAGTTTTGACATTTTTGGCAACATTTTTGTTGTTATTCTTTTCTCCTTGGTGTTTGCCAAACCAAAAGACACCGAAAAGAGCTGGAGACTGGGAACGGAGCGACACGTGCATTGCAGATAATTATAATCAGCGTCTGTCGTGTCTAGGCCTAAAAATAAACTCCATGTAATTAGCCCCGGCAAGTGTCGGCGTTGTTTTTGGCTTTTACTCTTCATAGCAGGCTTTCATATACACTGCTTTTGTGGTGGGAGAGAGTAGGTACCGTTTGGCAGCTTATGACTGCTTAAGAAGTACTATAATAACTTTTTTCTGGCTACTAAACTTGGTACGTATTTGAAATACATTTCATACACTAACAAGTCTATTAATCTTTTCACTTCATGCCCGCACAACTTATTAAATATTTGGCATAGTTAGAGTATGTGGAATTTGTGTTCAAGTTTGTGATTCCCTTTATTTTTTTTGTAGTTTGTGCCTTTTTCCAGTGCTGCTGTCTGGAGCAAAAATAGCCAAAAACACGTCGAGTCGCGACAGACGATGGATGGGCTATAAATAAGGCAAAAGCAGAACGCGAACTGAACGCAGACTGAGCACAAGAATTGCCAACTTAACTGCAACTAAGATGAAAGTCTTTTGACTGCTGCTGCTAGCCGGTAGTTTAGCATAGAACTGACTCACACAACTAATATTTCAATTAGTAGCAGCAAAAAGAGTTGAAAAGCAGGCTAAAAGCAATAGCCAAGTAGATGACATGCCCAACGTTAATAAAAAGCCGCAGAAATGTGCCAGAAAGATCAGAGCAGATCGAATCAGATCGAAAAGGGGTTCGAATGGGTATCGGCAGCAGGGCTAAATAAATTCCATGGGACCCTAGGTGGTCGAATATTTTAACACTACCGGGCAACTGAAGAAGCTCCCAAAGCGCTGAGTAGACCGCAGACTGTGGACAGGGAGACGGTAGACTGTGGACAGTAGACGGTGGCAATCTGTGGCGCTGGCGTCTGCCTTTTAATGTAGAAAACTAGTCGAAGCGCATAATTTACGACAGCGTCTGCCAAGGATCAACGGCACGATGGCAATGCGGGGGAGTTGAGGGGCTGGAAGGGGCTGGAAGGGGCGTGCAGGGAGCACACAGAGCAGCGGCGTTGACTTGACTTATCAATTTCACGGGAATCCAATCGATTTTTATATGAGAGCGCGCAGATAAACCGCAAAAATCAAGCAATAAAATCGGCAAAAGGTAAAAAGAGGAAGGAAAACAACAACAAAATAAAATCCAAAAAGGCAGACAACAACAACAACAACAACTGTAACAACAACAAAGCACTAAAGTGAAGCAAAGCCACAGTGCCAAATGAAGAGCAGCCAACAGAGAGAGGGGGAGAGGGAGGAAGAGGGAGGGAGTGAGAGAGCGAGCGAGGCAAAAGGAAAATACCAAAACGGCAATAAATGGTGTTGATATCCCGCGAAGCGTGTGAAGACGCTAACGATGCCGCCAAAACTTGTTAACCACAAAAATTATTGCATGAGATGAAATAAATTAAGGTGGCGGCGTCGACTGCAGCAGCAGCTACAGAGCTGGCTTAAACTATTCACACTGCTTCCTATTGCTCGCATCCTTGCGCCGCTGGCGACGCCAATGCTCCAGCCAGGCATTCAGCCAGCCACTGGCAACGCTTCGCAGTCGACGTCGTCGTCGCAGTCCTCTCCATTTGCGTCTCCAACGTAGCCAACGTCAACGTCTGCTGCCTTTGTTGTTGCTGCTCTTGTTGTTGTTGTTGTTGTTGCTGTGTACTTTTGGTGAAATGAAATGACAGACACGGCGCAAGATGCAAATTTACCTATGGAATGCTGAACAGACCTTAAAGAAACTGGAGCACACTACAAAGCAGGCAAGGGCAACTTTTAGACACGCTGTGTTTAGTATAGGGAGTTGAGATAACCTCATATATTATAAAAGTATAGCTATTCACCTCTCTATCTGTCAAGCTTTAAGTTTATATAATAAAAATATTGCCAACACTTGTCAACCTGTGTAGTTGCATGTAGCTCAGTGTTAAAGTCATTGCAACCGATTGTGGGCACATTCATATGGGAAACACAGCATTTGCGGTGACCAAACGTAAAGCTCTTTCAGCACAGTGTCCCCGTAAACCCCTTAGGGTCCGCTACCTACCGCTGCCCCTGCCCTCTCTCCCTTTGCATATGCCTGTGCTCCCTACTCCCTCCTCTCTCTTTCTGTTGCACTCTCTCACAGCAGTCGCCTGTCTCCAGTTGTTCCTCCCCCTCCCTTTCCCTCTTCGCTCCGCTGTTCAGGCCGTTTGCAACGTCGGCGCTGCCGTTTTAGCCAACATTGCAATCATCTGAAAATTCCATTCCAATCAAATTAAAAACTGGCGTCTACCTTTTTATCATTTTCTTATCAGATCTCAAGATCTGCCGCAGCGATGCCTTCTGCTACACGAGTTGGCCAACTGAGTGTGCGAGTGTATGTGTGTGTGTGTGGATGAGGTCTGCGATTCTGGCTCAGACTGCGAGAGGACGGTGGACTGTGGTGCGACTCTTTTTGTTGCTGTGTTTTTCGTTTTTTATATAATAAGCAGATCTTTGTCCCAAAGAAACCGTGGCCATAATATATCAATATAAACGCACACACATACACACACACACACACATACACACACACATACACACACACACACACACACACACACATGTACACACACATGTACACACACAGCGAGTGTGCGCCTGGGAAGCAAAGCACATTGAAGCTGGACATTGACTTCGAGCTGAACTTGTTGGTCTGCGGGGGCAGGCAAAATGTGTGGCGTTGTGATGTGGCGACGATGCCGCAACGACGATGAAATCCATTAGTTTTGCACCTTTGCAACATGTTGCAGCCACAATGCTTCGCATCGCATCGCGTCGCCAAAATGTTTGGCTTCGACCGCAAATTGGTAAAAATTAACACGCTGCTTTTTTGCTCTTGACCAAAAACGGTCAACAGCGAAGCCCATTTTGCTTTTAGGCGTCTGTCGCCAAAATTCCTTTCATCAAAAACCATACCAAAAATCCATACCCCTCTCTCGCCCCACGCCGTCCCTGCTATACACAGCATGCTACTTAAATGCCAGTTCATACTTCAATTTAATAAATTAATTGGCTGCATCGCTTGGCTTGACTGTTTGCAGTAGGGAAGAGGGGGTAGAGGGGGGGAGAGCCAGTTGCAGTGTGGTCAAATTTCGACACCAAAAAGACTGCTAGAAATAGCTAGAAATATTTTTCAAAAGAATTTTGACCATATTAATGTATTGAAGTAGCAGACAAAAATCAATTTCTTAATCAAAAAACCGAAAAAAAGTTCAACGTATTTAAAATATATCGCTAAATATGCACAAACTATATAAATAAATAAATACTTTTATTTTCAACACTTCCAAAATCTTAAAAAAATCTTAAAATATACCCCCGAATCAGCTTGAAAACTCACAAACTTATAAACTTATTTTTAGCACACTTTATTTACCTTTTTCACTTCTTACCTTTATCGCTTAACAGCTCAAATCTGGCCACAAATTAGCTAAAAACGCAGTACTGCAGTGGAAGCGTCGCCTTTTTTTGGTGGCAAATAAACAAAAGATTTGCAGATAGAAATCTAAAGCTGCGTTTAAATCTAAACAAGAGCTAAATTTAATATGCTTTTTAGCTCCACTCGCAGCTCGATTCATCCTTTTTTCCTTCTCTCCACTGCTCCAATCTCCTGCTCTGCCTTTTCACGCATTCCTGCTACCAAGTTCTTTTCTGATTGGATCTGGTTTTCTTATTATTTTTTATTATCTTAGGTGTTAATGATTTCATTTTTGGCCACCCAATTGCCACGACATGCCACGAACTGATCGTTCGTTCGTTATCTGCACCGTTGGGCATGTGCAGGTCCCACACTCACACACACACACACACACACACAGAGAGATATATACTCGGACTTATTCACATGCTTCTGCGTCCTCGACGCGACTCGGCTTATCGCTTTAATCTCTTCTGACAGTGATTATTGCTGTTTGCGGATTGTGCAATTGATGTGCGAACTTCGACACCGTCTACAAAAAAGAAGAGCAGCAAAAAGAATTCAACCAAACGTACATAAGCGAGCAAAAAGAAACCAAATTGTGCTGAAAGAAGAAGGGCAGCAAAATAAGGAGACCGAGAGAAGAGAGAGAGGGGCAGTGTCGCCAGTTCGAGACCTCTACCATCTTGGCTGTCAGCGCCAGGCAGCTTTTGCAGTCTCTATTTACAGCCAAAGGGCGGCTCGCTTTTAGCACCCAAATATGATGTCATGGCCTTAGCCGCGGCGTTTGACTGCCAAGTTTCTCAGTCTTCGTCTCAGTATCTCAGCGACTGCGCTCTGCTGTAAGTCGAAACCCCAAAAAGGGCAATTTTTGAAATCATACGCCAAACATGGCGCGACATAACTGCAGAGCGTTGGTAGCTGGTAGCCAGCTTAGCTGCGCATCTCTAGCAGTGCCAGACTTGTCAGCTGCAGGGATACACTCAAAACAAACTTAGGGGTAGACTTTTGCTTTTAGTTTAAGCCAGAAATATTTTAGTTAAACTAGAAAATAATGTTATGAAATTCCATTTACATTTTAAGCTTCCTTTTCCTAAGACACCCCAATAATTGCCTTCATGTAATCCCATTTTTTTCAGTGTACACATTCCTTGCTGCCTCCCAGCGCTGGGGACTTGAGCATTGTTCTTTGCACTGTCGCTTTCGCACTTCACAAAGGGATAGAGTTCAATTTGGTTTTCTGTCTTTCTGCATTCGAAACAAAAGACTTAAGCAACGAACTTGCTTTTTTTCCACCACAGCTTAAAATTTTTACTTATTTTTTTTTCGTGTGCTTTCGGCTGCAGCTGAACTGCTGCTGCTGTTGCAGTGAGAGTATTTTGGACCAAAAGGTGTCGCTGATTGTCTTTTAAGAGACATTGGCAACGACTGCGGCGCCGCCGCCGCCATCGAACCGAGCGCGTTGACAGTTGTTGTGATTGTGTGTGATTGTTGTTGCCGTTTTGGGCCGCGTCTCGAGGAGACTCTTGCACTGCATTGTTGTTTTTGTTGCTGTTGGCTGTTGTCTGGA